>CAWUFW010004019.1:0-1455000 GCA_963921515.1 Calotriton arnoldi | reverse complement strand
GTGGTATTCACTCTTAAATACACGTATAAAACGTTCTACACTGTATTTAAAATGGCAGGTTTGTTCACATTAAGCACCCTACCAATTCTCCTTAAGCATTAATTAAAACAGCGTCAGCAACATCATGCCTTGCGTTAAACACCTTTTAAAATGCAACGCTGTTCATTTATATACAGGCATCATCATATTAAATAAGCCCATACACTCTTAAGCCCTACACACTCTTAACCCTGTAACACAGCCCCTTATTTACGTACCTCCATTAATGTGTAGCAGGCTGCGTCGATCTGGGAGAAGCTGGGCTGGTCCATTGATGGCTTTAAACTTCAGGGATGATGGGTCTGTGCAGCAAAGGTCGCTCCTAATGGGTTTTTGAATGGCTGTTTGTGTCGGGGCTCTAAAGTATGGTTTTTATACCTGGCAGGGCATGAGAATTGGAAGGAGGACCCTTTACGGAGGGGAGTGTTTAGAAGCTTGTAGTACGTGTCATTATTGGTAATAGAGCATTGTAGTGAGGGTCAATATTGGGACCGTTTTCTGACCATCCCACGACTTTGTTAGATGGCCCTTTGACCTGTGACATCTGATAATTAAACCTAGGACCTGTTGGGGGTTGCGCTCCTGGGAAAGATGGTCGTATGTTTATAAAGAAACCCTGTACTATACAATTTAAGACGCGTGGGAAGCTTAGGACAGGCTGATTAGTTCTGCCTGTTCTCAACGGTGCTCTGGCAGGGTAACTGGCCTTTTGTTCTTGTGTTTTCACGTTGTCACTTGGGAGCCTAATGGATAGTTTTCTGACCCCAGCTACGACAGGGATGCATTTCAAACTGCAGCATCTGCTTCTAAAGAAAAGACCCTTTTTAAAAAACTCTGCACCGTAAACCCATGTGTTAGACAACACCAGATATCCCCGGGGGGCTGGTGGGGGCTTAGGTATGCCTGCTCAGACGCCAACTGCCAACACAGCAGCCCTCGGTTTTAAATACCCACACGCACATGTCACTTTTAAGGACACTGCAAAGGGATGGGGGACCTGTCACTTTTAAGGCCACGCTTCACTTTTAAGGACACAGCGAGGGGGTTGAGGCCTGTCACTTTTAAGGACACAGAGAGGTTTGAGGCCTGTCACTTTTAAGGGCACGCGTCACTTTTAAGGACACAGTGAGGGGTTTGAGGCCTGTCACTTTTAAGGACACGCGTCACTTTTAAGGACACAGCGAGGGGCGGGGGGACCGGAGGGGGACCTGTCACTTTTAAGGGCATGAATGGGGAGGAATGGTATCTCCTTATACTACTCATACTAGTCGTCAAGTCAGCCTGCTAATAATACAATATTAGTCTTTAAATTTAAAAAAATAAAATCACAGAATAATCATTTGTTTCACAACTCACAAAACACTTTAATTAATTTTACCTACTCCAGTGCATGCATCATTGGAGGAATATGATAAACAAAAGACCGTACAGACTACCCTGCAAGAAACAATTTTGGCAGATATTTCACAAAGTCCTTCGAGAGCAAGACATACGTGTATCAAATGTTCTAAGGTTTTTAATAACTTTATTTACGGTTTTATATCAAGAATGCATTCTAACGCAAATAGTTGCATCTTGTGTTTCGGTGAATTAAAGTCGTTACTTTAACATTTAGGTTTTTGCACACAGGTAGAGTATCAACTTCCGCCACCCCCCCAGTTCACATATCATTACTACATGTCATATCACATTTACATAAGCACCACATATGATCATTTCATCTTGTAACCTTAAGTTTGAGATATGTCATTTTGTATTCCTGCAATGAATTCACTGGCCACATCTACCCCAACGTTCACATCTTTTCTAACTGCTTTCATGCATATATCTTTCTCCATGGCCCAGTCCAACATGTCTTTTCCCCATGATCCTCCCTGGGACCTCCATGTTGGAGCCAATATATATAGCAAACACAACAAGATGATGGACGAAGTGCTGAAACTTTTCAAACAATCACCCCAAATCTAGAGATTTGGGTTAAATTCATCATTCTTTTCCTCACCATGCCACCCCAGTTTGGACCCAGCCATATTCACAACAGTCTTGACCCTTCTCCCCATGGGAACAGTCCAGCTTGAACTGCCAGGCCAGGTCCTCCGTGGACCAGAACGGTGGAACTCCCACAGCAACACCCATTGCCCTCCCCTTTCACGCTAAGTATAGCGGGAAAGGGGGCCTTATTTACAAGGCAGCGCTAAGGCACGTCAAGTGGCTTAACGCTGCCTTGTAAATAAAGTGAAGCCCCTATCGCCACCACAACGTCAGTAAAAGAGACATTGTGGTGGCAATAGGGGCTTGTAAATATGCCCCGGTGTTGTTTTTTGTTGTTGTTTTTTTGTTGCTTTGTCGTGGATTTAGTCCTTGTTTCTATATGAGAAAGAATGAATGAATGTATTTCTATACAATAAGCTTAGATATGCACAAATGGCTGGAGGCAACATTTTTTGGTTACACTCCCAATTTTTGTGAAATGGATAATATTATTTTTCTGTTCATTACACTATTGAACACTTTTAACCCATGACCATGTTAGATGTGATGTTATATCAGAACTTTCAAAAACAAGCACAAGTGCAAAGGATTTTTTGTGGTTAAACATCATGGTCTCAAATATAAATTGAGTTCATTTGTGCTATTTATTATTTTTAGATTTGAAATGTAGATAGAGAGGTGACGCATTATTTTTCCGTGACAGTGAGGTAAAAGATTGGCTAGCCATTTTGGTGGGTATATTCCTTTGATAGCTTACGCTTTTGTAATAGATTTGTTTTTTTTTAATACTTCAGGTTGGTTCTTCTATTCTGTTCTGATGAAGGCCCTCATTTAAGTAGTGAAAAGGGTCAAAATGTTGACGTATTAAAATGTCCAATATGTACTTGAATTTTGAGTCGTTTCGTTTGCAAATTGAAGTACTACTTGGTCAACATTGTGAATGGATTATCCTTTGTAATTTAGCTGCAGTGCACTAATTTTCACTATTGTCACTAGTCTCTTTGCACTGTGCCATTTCTGGATCACCTGCTCCATTGATCTTTGTCTGAACTAATAAGATTTGACAGTAATTAAACACGCTGTTCAATGTCTTACAGATGAATAATACATTCTGTTCTGCGCACTAACTTTTTGTGTTGACCATTAAGGGTGTTCTTTTCCTGTCATCTTTCAAGTCCTTCTATATTAACAGTACCTTTCTGCATCTCTGCCCCAGATTTCAAAAGGACACCAGCATTTGGGAAACGTCAGAAATATTAGGGAACCCTGTCATGATGCCTCTGGATCTACTCACCAATTTAGCATAATGAAGCTGGCCTCACTTCAAATTTTTCCTGTGCTTCATTAAAAGTAATGAAGGACTCTCTTGCCTATAGTTTACATCTTCATAGGAGCTCATATATGCAAAAAACACAGTCAGCTTTTCTTAATCTCTTAACAGGAGGGGTAGTGCATAGGAGGCACTACAAGCATTTCTCAACTGAGTTACTGTAGATGTAATGGACAGTACTGTTACTTGTCAACAGGACTGCTATGACGGAATGTATGACACTAACTACTTCTATGCTCTTTAGGAGCTGCTTGCTTGCATTTGCCCTTTTCTTAGGACTTGGAAATATGAAACAGATCCAGATGCTAGAAATATTTAAATGTTAAATGTCATCAATCATAGTTTGAGGGAGGAAGACCTGCGTTGTTTAGATCTCCCTTCAAGTAAACCAAATTACATTTCATCATTCTTGATCTTCACCACAATACAGAAACTGCGAGCTCCCCATTTTATACCCACTCCAGCTACTGTAATGAAATGATAAGGAACAAGTCCAAAACTGCCAATTATTGCTACAGCTGCCTCTGTAATGGTCACTGCACACCCCTTATGCCCCAAGATCTGTGCCTGGCGCCACTAATGTGCAAATTAAGGGAAGGTATTATTTTCCATGAGAGAGGGCTGCTTGATTGGGTTCTTTGTAGCGGCTCATGGATACCCAGCCCGCCTGGCCTGGGAGCAGCAACCAAGCCAGGCTCTTTCAGACTGTGCTCTACTGCTGCTGCACAAGCTGACTCATTCCTCAGAAGAAAGGGCTTCCAAGCTACTTTATCCTCTTCTCCTCCTTCCAGTGACTACCCATGATGTGTCCTATGGCTTGACTTCAAGGAGTTTACCACATCCTCTCGCATGCTGTATGTGAAGACATCCCAGATTGCTTCCCTGGCAGCCAGGAGCACCCGTTGGGTCTCCTTACAGATGAGAGTGGAGATGCACTTTTCTCCTCCATGGTGTATCACGCAGAAGATTGCAGCTGTGAATGTTGCAGTTGAACACTTTCCTGCGACTTTTGTGGCACACTTTGCCCTATTCATTCCGTCCTTTACTGCATCCAGACAAGGAGAGGAGCTTAAAAAGTGAAGGCTTTAATGTGTAAAAAGGTAGCTGAGAGTGTTCTGCTGGCTACATAAAAAGGCAGTGCTTCGTAATGACGCATATTGAACAATAGCAACCCAGGCTGACACTGTCCTGCCTTCCCTCTACTGCTACTTGCTCCCGTGCTGCCCTGCCTCACCTGGCTGACTCACCACTGCCATGAAGACTTTAATATTGTCAGAGTTGGTGTGAGCTATATCATAGGTCCACTTCACAGTGATGAAAGCTCACCTCACTTTCTTGGGATCTGAAACCAGCTCCAAACACTTGCTAGATCCTGTCTTTACAACATCTGTTTACTTAGATTTTAATAACAACAAAAAAAGTCAACTTCTAGTCTCAGAAGCCAGCTATCCCTTCGTTCACCTGCTGACTGTATCTTTGCATTTGACCCTGCAGAGTGTCCACTGCCTTTTAGCTAGGTTTTCTCAATACAGATACCACATACATATACACACATGCATCTTGTGAGAGAGGCCTACTCAATAATGGACATTTCTCTCAAATATTCTACAACTTTGATGTTGTTGGGGCAACATTGCAAAAAAAGTGTGATATTTGAAATTTGAAATAGAGGTTGAGCATTGTATCAAAATTAAAATTAGCAAAATCGAATCAAGCAAGCAATATGGAGTATTTCAATGATAACAACATATGATTGTTAAAGTGCAAAGACAATATATGCAAAAATGGCACTGAACTCCACCCCACGGGCATTGGTAAGTGGCATTGAACTAGCCATTGCCGTAGGCGCTGGATGATTGCAACTGCCAATCTATATGAGTGAAGTTTTACTGGTCAGATATTTGAGAGGGCATCCTTTTATCCTGTTTTGCCACCATTATTTAAAGTGTCATTTAACAGGTTGTAAAGACGTACATCGAAGGGAAGAAAGCGGAGGACTCCAGTTGTTGTAGCTCTTCCAGAAATCTTTATTAACTTTAGTTTTGTGAAATAAGTCTTAGCCACTTCACAGCATCTGGTCTACAAGAAGTGCAGCTCTTATCTGAGCCTTACATCGTATTATACCACTGACCTTGAAAAGCTCTACTCCTCCCACCACTCGACATGTTTCATCTGAGTTTTGTTTGGCATCATACTCACATGGATTTAGGGCCAGATGTACGACCGTTTTTGCATGCGCAAACGGGTTTGCGAACCAGTTTGCACATGCAAAAACAGCATGGGCCATGTACAAAGCCTATTTAGCGAGTCGCAATTTATTTTTGACTCGCTAAATAGGTTTTGCGACTCGATATTAGGAAGGGGCGTTCCCTTCCGAATAGCGGGCCTGATTCACAGAACTAACTTACGTCAAAAACGTAAAGTTAGTACTTTTTGGGATTCACAGAATACACTTACTCATTTTGGTATTCACAGAATGAACTTACTCATTTCGGTATTCACAGAAGTTAGTAGTCCTAACTTTAGGACTCTTAAATGCCTTCTGTGAATACCGAAAGTCTTAAAGTTAGGATTTTTCTCAGTTTAGGAGTAGTTAGACTTTACTACTCCTAAACTGAGAAAAATCCTAACTTTAAGACTTTCGGTATTCACAGAAGGCATTTAGAAGTCCTAAAGTTAGGACTACTAACTTCTGTGAATACCGAAATGAGTAAGTTCATTCTGTGAATACCAAATGAGTAAGTGTATTCTGTGAATACCAAAAAGTACTAACTTTACGTTTTTGACGTAAGTTAGTTCTGTGAATCAGGCCCAGCGAGTGCAAGCCCATGTATGAATGTTTTGCAACCACAATTGCGGTCGCAAAACACTCGCAAATTACCACCCTCTTCAAGAGGGTGGTAATGCACTCGCTAAAGGGAAGGGGTCCCCAGGGGACCCCTTCCCCTTTGCAAATGCGGGAGAAAATATTTTTTAAGGGCAGGCAGTGGTCCCAGGGGACCCCTTCCCCTTTGCAAATGCGGGAGAAAATATTTTTTAAGGGCAGGCAGTGGTCCCAGGGACCACTGCCTGCCCTTAAAAAATGAAACGAAAACGTTTCATTTTTTTCATTTTTAAATGCATCCCGTTTTCCTTTAAGGAAAACGGGCTGCATTTTTTTTTTTTTAAACTGCTTTATTGAAAAGCAGTCCCAGACATGGTGGCCTGCTGGGCTCAGCAGGCCACCATACCTACCAGGGCCTGCCATTCCCAATGGGGTCGCAAATTGCGAGAGGCTCATTAATATTCATGAGCCTCTCAATTTGCGACCCCAATGGGAATCGCAAACAGTGTGATACACACTGTTGTACATCCAAAATAGCGCCTCGCAAATTGCGAGTCGCAAAGAACTCGCAATTTGCGAGGTGCCATTTTGTGCGTCGTACATCTGACCCTTAGTTCCTTGCCAACATTTCATCGTACAACAACCACCCATCCTAGACTCCAAATACAATTGTTCTCCAATTTTGCAGCATTGCGAAACAACTTGATTACCTTTAAGGGTGTAGAGAATTTAGGCGAACTGGAAACACCACACAGGTTTTTACCTCTCACATAATCCACAAAAGATACTTCGGTGTGTTGTACAACATGTCACAGGTAAAGTTCTTTCTTCCTTTCACCAATCTACTCACACTCCTTGAGTCTCCAAATATCCAAAGAAGAAGAACCAATCCCTTTCTTGTTCAACCAGGCAGGGCAAACAAGAGAATGTGGTTTCCTTCTCCTGAAGAGTTCAAATGGAACACTCCTTGTGATTGAATGGGGAGTCAAACCATTCAATCACAATTTAAACCCTGCCAATTATATTCTCCCTCCTGTTTTTCCCACTGAATTTCACAATCTGAGGAGTTTTTTTACGGATTCTTTTGAATCTCTCTACCATCCCCTGGCATCTAGATGGTAGAAAGCTCCCATTTTGTGCTTGATTCCTCGCTGAAATAAAAACGCTTTCCATATCTGAAAAAACGAACTGAAAACCATTTTCTGTGAGTATAGTATCAGGGAGTCTTTCCCTTCTAATAACATCTTTCAAAAAGGTGATTACATTACATGTTTCAATATTACTGAATATGTGTATTTCTGGTAATCCGTAGTCCAAAGACATACTGCTGACCCATGATGTTGATTACAGGACCCACAATGCCTAAAGTAACATCCTCCCAAGGTTTCTCATGGAGTTTTCTGATGAGCATCAGTTGCACACCTCTCAATCTGGATATCTAAGCCAGGCCACCAGAAATGCATCCTGATCCTTTCCTAGAGTTTGCTGATTGCCAGATGACCCTGGTGTGGAATGTTTTTTTATGGAGTCTCTGATTATATTAGGAGCAGTCAACCTTGTCTCTCTCAATATCAGACCATGTTGTACGGACAATACATTTCTTATCGTCCAACATTTTTTAGTCTCAGAGTTTACACAACTTTGGGCTTCAACCTCTCATTAATAAGTACTGAAACCTCCTGCAAGACTGTATCTTAAGTCATATATTTCTTCCACCCGTCTTAATCTATGACACCAGCAGTGATTTCACACAGTATGGGGCATATTTATTAAAGGGTTGTGACACTTTAGCACCATGCAATGGTGCACAAAAGCTACGGAACCCTTAAGTGTTATTTATCAAGCCATGCAAGGCCACCTTGCATGACCCTGAGTGGCTTGATAAACCCAGAGTAACGCAAGGCAGCTCAAATCGCTGAGTTGCGTTACTCTGCCCCAGGTAGGCATCCCATTGGTGGTGCATGAGTGTCCGCATGCAACACCTATGGATTTACCATAAGTGGTAGACCTGGGAATGTGTCAGAACTGCTGCACTTCCCCAGGGGTGGCATAATGAGGAGAAATACCTTTCTGAATTCTGCAGCACACATAGAAAGAGGAAAATACCTCAGGGGATTGTTTTTGGGCAGGGAGGTGTCCCTTCCTGCCCAAAAACAATGCTGCTGACAAAGCAGGCACCCTTGCAGTGGTGCAAGGGTGCCTGCTGATTTAGTGCTAGGCAGCACATTGTGGACCAGCACTGGGCAAAGACAGGAATGCACCATATTATGTTAAATACAGCACATTCCTGCCCTGTCACAGAGCGCAGCAAGGTGACTTGCTGCGCTGCATGACTTGTTGGTAAATATGCCCCATATATCCAACCAAGATCCAAACATCCTCCGCCACCTTTTCACCCACACCTGATTCTCACATACTATCCTAGAATCTGCCACCTGGAATTTATCTTACTTCAAAATCAAACTCTTCTAATGATACCACCTACTAACTTACAAATCATCAAGCACTTTTTTGCTGTAAACATTCTCAAGTTTATAGTCTGTTTTAACTAAGAAGACGCTTCCTAATAGAAAAAATGTTTCTTTATGGCTCAGTGAATACAGAGAGCTTCTCCCTCAATTACAGACTATCTTAGTTCAGGACCCTCAGACTATTGAAATAAACATGATTAGTCTTTCACTTCTATCCTCATCTTGTTTTAGAACTGCCGAGTTCTTTTGCACATGCATCTGTTATCACTCCAGATCTCATTAGTATCAAAACTTTGAAAGGAGGCACCATTTGTTAAACCCCTCTCTATGCTTTTAAATTCTAAGTCACACTAGGATGCTCATGTAAAAGAAGGACCTTTTTTTAACAATTTTTCATGTACACAGTGTGACTAGCAAATTGAGGAGTATATTTAATATAGTATATTGCCATCCCTAGAAAGTTAACTAAATCTTCTTTGTTATTTGGGACAGGCATACTGTTACTTGTATCAAACAGGTGGTCCTTGGGTCTGATCTTTCACCTGTCAACCTATGTCCCAAATAAGCAATCTCCTTACAGTTAAGTTCACATTTAAATTCCATGATTGAGACCCCACTGTTTTTTAAGCTTTCTAACACATTCCTCAGATCTGATTCATGTTCCTCGTCTGATGCTCTATGTATCAATACATCATCTTGATAGCTTTTTACCCTGATACACCTTCTAACATACCTTCCAGTTCTCTCTGGAAAGCAGCCACCACAGAAATTAGCTTAAACAGTTTTTTTGTATATCTAAACACAACAAATAGAGTGATACATTAAGTCCAATCCTTGGATTGATTGTGAAGCTTGATCTAGTGATAGGCACATCTAAGGTCTAAGGTTGAAAACAGTTTAGCATCTTTAAGTTGAGATAACATTTCAAATAGGTTAGGCAGGGGATACCGGTCTACCACCACAGATATATTTAGTCCTCCTAAATTGATGCATTGCCTTACCTATCCTGAGACTTTCAGAACCAAAACAAATGAAGCAACCCAATCAGTTGCTTCTATTTTTAAATAATCCCTTCCTTTTCCAATTTCTCCAGCACATTAAACATAGCTTGTTTCATCACAACTGAAACTCCTCACACTTTGCAAGCAACATAACAGGCACCTTCTTGCAGAACTATTTTGGTCATGTATCCTGATAAACAACCCAATTTATCACAAAGGTCATCAGGAAAATCACGGCACATCTTAATCACAAATTCACATTGTACCATCACTTGAATTGTGCTGATTGAAACTATATCCCCCAATTTAAAGGAGCTTCACTAAATAGATCTAGGATAAGGCCCATGTCTTGTTGGTGTAATCAACTGACAATACCCTTGCAGGAAACAATGTTTTTCTTCAATGAGTTTATTCTTGTACTCTAGCTCACCATAAAAAGTCAACTAATTGACAGGCTCACCACCATATGTTAATGGCCTAATGTCTGTTTTATACAGTTTGACCTTTTGTCGCAGGTTATTTTCATAAAACTCTCTAGGTACAAGAGAGATCTTGACTCCAGAATCAAACAGCATTTTTACTTCACACCTATTTGCCATAACCAAGTCCAAAGGACCATCTTCACAACAGGTCTTTATCTGTAACACAATTTCCCCCAGTGCAGATATTATCATCTTCATCATCTTCAAGATCTACCTCTCTCATTTTGCTTTTGCTGTTTTTTGATCAGCAATGTTTCCCATAATGACCTTTCTTGCCATATAATTAAAAAAATTACATTCCATTTCATTGACTAGGTGACCTGCAACACCACATTTGTAACACTTGGCAGAAAATGTCTTTCTTATAGCAGTCACAGTTTCAGTTTTTGTGCATTACTTTGAACTTTCTCCATGGAGCCATTATCCTTTGTATTACCTCTACACAAGCTAGGGAGTATTACATTTTGAATATTTAGAACCTCATCTAATTGTGGGTCATCTTTCTGCCAAATTTCGTCTCTGAATTTGTCAATGCCACAGTCTAACATTGGTATGTACCCCAATGTTCCCCAATCTAGGCCTAGGTAGCTACACAACCTTTTACCTACATTTGTTCTACCTTGCTCCGCATAACGGTTCTAGCACTGACCTTTTACCCTGTTATGTGCTGAATAAATGTCGATCAGTTTCCTGGAAACTAGCCTCATTCATTATGCATGAGGATTTTTAGGAAAGTCCCTCCACATGCCTTACATAATAGCATGAACATACTCTGTGCAAAAGTCATGGTCATCTTCATCCTAGGGCGAAAGAACTGCTTTGCATAATCGCAGGTATTGTTCTAGGCTCATTTGCATAATCGTACTCACAACATATCGATTCTGTCAGGAACCCCAAGGCTATCTTTATGGTATAAAAGAACAATACCAGGGCAAGATAGGTAGAGGAGAAGCTTCCACACTGTCACTAGACGCTGAGGTCCCGGCCTGCAGAAGCTACAACACGCAGCAGTCTGACATCCCGTTGCAGGGTGTCCAACTCAAGACCAAGACGGGGTCCTTCGTTCTCTCTCATCAGGTAATGGGGTTGTCTCTTTCCTAGGTTATTCTTGGCTTTACACCCATATACATGCTAGGTAGAATTAGGTAATATTTGCATCGTAGGAGTATGCTTGATTACCGTCATGGTTTTCTATGCCTGCATATATTCACTGTTTTAGCACCATGGTAGAATTCTACCTTTTATTTAATCTGTTGGTGCTTGTAATCTTATCCATCTGTTTCTGTCTAATGATTGTTGCAGCAAACATGTTTTATACTAGAATGACGCTGGTTCAATAAATGCTTATTGAAACGTCCCCATTGTTTATTCTGTGTATCTCTCTGAGACTAAGTGAGCACGATGGACTGATCGAAAAATACTGCACTGTTTCCACGATCCCTGAAGGATCAAGGGTTGTCATGTTTGATAGTTGCCAGAAACTATTCGCTCCTTGGTAAGGTTAGGGGGCTTATGGTGGCACTGTGAGCTAGCTGGTCTAAAGGCTAACATATTGTAGGAAGGTGGGATCCTAGACTCTCACTCATATCCTTTGGGGGTGTCTGGGATCATTCTAGACGCCAATTTCTTAGTTAATGCGATCCTATGTAATTTTAGGAACTACACAACATGGCGCCGTCAACGTTGTTTTGGTTCTTATTTAACGGCCAAATCTGAGTAGTTCAGTCGTGCTTTCTCAGAGAGCCCTACTCACATTTAAACAGAAACGTCTGGAGTGAGAAGGGAAAATCCGCCGCAGCTGAGTAGGTATATCCTATGTATTGGCTGTAAGTTTGTTCAAGCTTGAAGGATTATAGTTCCCCACATTGTGCGAAATGTTATCTCTTTTTACTTAATACTTCCTGTCATGTGTGCTAGTGCAGAGGAAGCTGAGCAGGAAGGTGCTCTTAACATTTCAGGAAATTGCAGACATGCAATCAGTATGAAATTAATAGATTATGGCCTCCCAGCAATGGGTGGACATTTTACCTTCGTGATTGAGGCACACGAGGCATTCAAGACAGAGGTATTCTATTCATGGATCAAATTTCCACCTGCAGATGCACACACTAAGGTGTTTCATACTTACATTCCAGATGAGACTCCTGAAGAATACTCTACATACGAGGACATACAAGTAACCCTGGGCAAAGCACTACGCTACGCTCGCGTAGTTTGCGAAGTTTGCGCTACTTCGCACAACGCGAATTGCACGTAGCACAGTGCAAACACGCGTAGCGTAGCGTAGTGCAGCGGTCATTTTTTGCTTGCTCGCGGTCCTCAACGTCAAGTTGGCGACCGCGAGCAAGCAAAATGACATCCCGGCGAGATTCTCAACGCGGGGAGGTCAGGTTTCTCATTGCGAGTGGTCGCGTATGCTCGCGACCGCTCGCGATGAGAAACTACCAGTCCGCGTTGAGAAAGCTGCCGTTCGAGTAAAAATCTACTCGAGCGGCAGTAAAAGACAGCTCGCACTGTGCAAGATGCCGTTTTCAATGATTGCACAGTGCGGACAAGCATCCGGCACTGTGCAATCATTGCGAACAGTGCACTACGCAGTTCGCGTAGTGCTACGCGTAGTTCGCGTAGTGCGAACTGCACTTTGCGTAGCTTCGGGTAGCGCTACTTCGCGAACTACACCCAGGCTTACATACAAGTCCCGTTAACTTACCAAGAACATATTAATTGGTTTAAAGGCCCCCTCTCCCACACCACAACAAATGTGAGACTCAGTCCGCTCAGCAGAGAAGGAGTGACCTGGCCAGTCTTAGCTGCTTACACACCACATCCAGAGATTGATGCATTGCCAGCAGCAGACTTACGTACACTTTACAAAGAAATAGTAAAACTGTACAGAAACTTTACACAGTTTGTAATGCAATCACTTACAATTCAACCTAAAAGGGTCACTCAAGCTGCTCAACCGCAAGGACTGCAACAAAAATTAGTCCACAAACGCTGAACGCGATTATGGGACGAATGCCCACTAGGCATGAGCAGATGTAGTTCTGGATAGCTCAGAAAATAGCACAGCTTGAGGCAGTGTTTCCCCACACGGACCACAGAAAAAACACAGAATACTGACAATTTGCTTGCCAATGAGAATAGCTCCCACGATAGAGGATTGTACCACTTGGGGTACAATTTTTGCTGCCATTTATACCAGAACTCATAATACCCACTCAATAGCAGTCATACCAAAAGTATTGAAACAAATACAGAATGAGTACAGGGCAGAACCTGCCCTGGACTTGTGGATGAAATGGAGAGGAAAGTTTGCCCAGGTATCCACAATTACGTTAGCTAACAAAAGAGGGGAGGCAGCAGCAGTGGCTATACGCCAACGCCTGAGGGAAGTCACTCCTGCACAACAGGAGCGAGAAATACCTAAGATTATCGAAGAAACCAAAGAATCGCTTGGTAGAGATAATTTGGGAGCTAGACCTGTAAAACCACAAATGGCGAGCAATCCTGTAAAGGATAATTGGAAGCAAGCACCCGATTCTTCTAAAAAGAAATGGGTTAACAAACAATCAAAGAATAATAAGCAGAATGCATCACGATCACGATCACTGGGTGGGTCTCCTCAGCAGAAGCCCTCTGATAGAAAATATAACCTCAGAAACCGTGATAATATTAAAAAACCTGACAGGTATCAGGATATTGATACTCGTTCCTCTCGTTCCTTTCAGGGTTCATCAAAAAACTAGGAGAGGGAAGGACGGTCAGAACACAGATCGGAAGAGCGAGCCAAGCCAAGAGACACACCTCGCACTTCAGACTACATTATCAAACAAGAAAATAAACCCAAAAGTAAACCTCAATTTAATAAGAAGAAGGCCTTAAAATAAGAAATGCCCAGGCTACTTAGGACTCGACTACTGAACGGGGAATGGGCTCTGACAATGCTAGACAGCGCAGCAGAAGTAACAATAGCTCGCCAGAACCTGATGGAATTTCTAGTGACAGCAGCATTGAATTATCATATCACGGTGGAGACACCTGAAACTAGGGTAAGTGTCCCACATCGTTTACACAAAATAATCCTCCAAATGGAGGGGGACATACCCAGGAGAATGAAAGATCTCTTTTGGGAGAGCCTGACATATGGATACGATATCCTCTTAGCTGAAAAAGATAAGCCACCTTAGTTCCTCATAGAGTGCCCAAAGTTGACAGATGTAATTTTACCGGCTTTCTTCGACCTCATTCCAGAGTCACTAAAACACACATACTCTCAGGAGTGGGCATTAGCGCTGGCTCCCACACTTTACTGCAATCATGTAGGGTGGGATGCTGAGTCACCTCACCATGAAATCCCATTAAAAACTACTCCTACACCACAGAGGCAGTACCCAATTAAAGATGACACAAAGAAACAGGTCAGGGAGATCTTAGATCAACTTGAATACCAAGGTGGGATTGAGAATTGCACCTCTTCCATGAATAAGCCTTTGCTTCCTGTAATGAAACCCGACAATTCATACTGTCTAGTTTTAGACTACAGACATTTGAACACATGCACAAAAACCTTTGCAGTACAAAATGCACACAGTGCGCATTAATGAATAACATTGTGCAGAAGAAATACAAAACAACATTACATATCTCAAATAGATTCTTCTGCCAAAATATAGCACCTGAAAGCAGATATTTGACAGCATTTTTAGCGCTCGGCTCTCAGCACCAACTCAGTTGACTGCCCCAAGGGTATAAGAATAGCCCCGGGTTGTTCTCAGCAAGAGTAACAGAGTTACTTCAAAACTGTGATGAGGAGGCATTGTCCTATGTAGATGATATTTATCTAACAGACGATTAATTATTGGATCACTTGCACAGGGTGAACAACATAATCTTGGGGTTCGCCATTGTGGGCTACAAATTTTACTTTAAAAAATCAAAGATTGCCTGCCTCAATGTCCTATTTTTGGGATATGAGTTATCAAGTGAAAGAAAAAGTCTGGCAGCTAATTTTTGAGAAAAATGCGCGCTGCTCCAACCTCCGAAAACTCTGAAAGGTTTACAATCCATTTTAGGATTCCTAAATTTTGGCAGAACATACATTTTAGATTACGCAGAAAAGGCAAAACCTTTCTACAACCTAATCAGACCTGAGTTTTCAGTTCAGCATTGGACACAGGAACACACAGAAATTCTCTGTTCTGTACAAGCTGACATGATAGCTTCCAAACATTTACACACATGTGTAAATACCGCAAATTTGGTGATCCGTGTAGTCACGGGTCAATCAGGGTACACTTATCTCACCTTCAATGAAGGCGAAACAGTATAGATTGCATACAAATCAGATTTGAACACAAACGCTGAGATGCATTTTGCATCCACTGAAAAGATCCTAACAGCTGTACAGACTGCTGTAGAGCAAAAAAGAGCACTAGCACAGGGGAAACGCATAATTGTCGTGACTCCAGTACCAACATTAAAGGCTGTTACCAAAGTAAGCATTCCAAACGCAAAAGCACTGCATCCGCGATGGATACAATGGGCTAATTCTCTCACTGCAACAGATGTAGACTACAAACATGATTCTACATTAAAAACACAAGCATTTGTGCAGTAAGAACAAGAACATCCTCTCCCGAATGAAATAATGCCTCTAGATAAGTATGAATACATCATATACCTGACGGATCTGCCCAGCCTGCCGTAGGAAGTAAACAGCAATACAGCGTAGCATGTGCGATTGTGAAGGGACGGATGCGGGATGGTAAGTTCTGTCCTAGCAATACACAGACGTAGACTCTAGGAGATTGCACGGTACAGCTGGCAGAACTAAAAGCCCTGATACTGGCACTAAAAAATACTGATCGGGAATTCCCCATACTCATAGTGTGCGATTCGTTTGACTGTGTCCAGTCATACAATGAATATCTTCATTATTAGGGCCAGAATGGGTTTTGAGATTCCAAAGGTTGCACAATAAAGCACAAATTGCTTTGGGAACAGGTGGCAGAGCTGAAAAAAGGCTTGCCAAGAGCTCATGTAATTCACACATTGAGTCATCAGTGTGTTGGCGTATATGTTGAAGGGAATTCATTGGCTGATGGAGCTGCCAAGGCGACAGTGCAAACTGCTGCCTTTGCTGCAATCACTTGTTCTAGCACAAGGATAGATGGACACATAATGATAGCTGTGAATGCTACGCGCAACAACAGCTCAGCCTTGCCAAAAGGTTTTCCACTCAAGTACTCCTACAAGTTAGATGCGCAAAACATTCTGTATGCTCAAACTCCAAGATTTGGGGATAGAGTAATACCAAATATGGATCACAGATTAGGATTAATTCTAGATGCACTAGAGGGTTTTGGTTCAGCGCACGCAGGTATCACTGCAACTATTTTACTACTGAAGCAGCGTTATTGGTGGCCAGGTCTCACTAAACAGACCAAGGGTTATGCTCTTTAAGTGCGACATCTGTCAGCAGATGAAGGGTTCCACCGTAGCACGTCCACCACAAACACCATTGCTAATATCAGAGAGACCACTTGCATGTGTCTATTTGGACCACTGCAGCCCCTTATAATCTGACGGGGCTTACAGGTACATACTAGTGGCAGTGGATTCATGCTCTAGATTCCTGTGGGTTTGGCCTCATCGCTAGGCTGACGCCCCAACTAATATATAGGATTTGCGAGTCTTCAAAGGGACATACGCAATTGGCACATTACATTTTGACCGGGGCCCTGCGTTCAGCTCACCGGCTTACAAAGAAGCCATGGGAAGTTTGGGTGTAGCATTGTGGTACTCCTCTCTGTATCATCCAGAGGGAAATTCGATTGTGGAGAGGAAGAACCACAACTTAAAGCAATCCCTAAAAGCTAGGGTACTAGGCTTGGGTGGCAGTTGGGTCAATCACCTATATGGGGTTGAGAGTAACCCTGGGCAAAGCACTACGCTACGCTCGCGTAGTTTGCGAAGTTTGCGCTACTTCGCACTACGCGGATTGCACGTAGCACAGTGCAAACACGCGTAGCGTAGCGTAGCGTAGTGCAGCGGTCATTTTTTGCTTGCTCGCGGTCCTCAGCGTCAAGTTGGCGACCGCGAGCAAGCAAAATGACATCCCGGCGAGACTTTTTCCTCGTTCGCGATCAGCAACATCAAGTTGCCGATCGCGAGCGTGAAAATAAACCTCCCGGCGAGATTCTCAACGCGGGGAGGTCAGGTTTCTCATTGCGAGTGGTCGCGTATGCTCGCGACCGCTCACGATGAGAAACTACCAGTCCGCGTTGAGAAAGCTGCCGCTCGAGTAAAAATCTACTCGAGCGGCAGTAAGACAGCTCGCACTGTGCAAGATGCCGTTTTCAATGATTGCACAGTGCGGACAAGCATCCGGCACTGTGCAATCATTGCGAACAGTGCACTACGCAGTTCGCGTAGTGCTACGCGTAGCTCGCGTAGTGCGAACTGCACTTTGCGTAGCTTCGCGTAGCGCTACTTCGCGAACTACGCCCAGGCTTAGTTGAGAGGGCACTTAACAAAATGCCAAGAAGTTCCCTGGGGGGCTGTACTCCATAGGAAGTCCTGTACGGGATTAGAATGTGGGTACCTGAACTCAACTGTGACAGCACAGTGGCGGATGAAAAACCCTTTGACATCAATGATCGTTTGGCTGTTTTACAGGAGCTCAATGAATTCAGGGCATTACAAAGCAAAATCCAAGTAAAACGCACCGCCACTTGGGAAGTGAAATTGTCCGGGAAGACCTGCCTGGGTCCCAAATATTGGGGACCTGGTCAGAGAAAAGATTGTAGACAAAAAAGAATTTGGGCCATCTTGCAGAGCACCTGTACCTGTCCTGGCTGTCTACGGAACAAGAACAGTACTTCTTCCGCCCCTTGCTGGCAAAAAGGAAAAGAGATTTGTCTCAATTGATCTGATCGAACTACACTAAGGGCAAGATGTACGACCCTATTTTGCATGCACAAACGGGTTTGCGACCCGTTTGCGCATGCAAAATGTGAAAGGGCTATGTACAATTCCTAAATAGCGAGTAGCAATTTATTTGCGACTCGCTATTTAGGAATTGTGAGTCGCTATTAGGAAGGGGCGTTCCCTTCCTAATAGCGACCGCAACCCCATGTATGAATGTTTTGCGACAGCAATTGTAGTCGCAAAACACTCGCAAATTACCACCCTCTTCAAGAGGGTGGTAATAGAGTCGCAAATGGGAAGGGTCCCCAGGGGACCCCTTCCCCTTTGTGACTTGCCCCCAAAATCTTTTTTAAGGGCAGGCAGTGGTCCCAGGGAAACGTTACATTGTTGCAACTTATATGCAAGAAACAAAAGACGTCTTCAACTTATAGAAGTCCAGCTGTATAAGTGCAACAGACCGAGAATGCACCCTTTAATAGCAAAGTCCACAAACTAATCAGAAATATCGGAAAAACAATACAATTAATATCAAACACCTTTTTTTAAATTATACCAATAAGCTGAAAATTCTAAACTTCACTGAACCGTAGTACAGCTGAGCTTTGTCCTCACATGCAGAAGCATTTCCTTATCGGTACTTGGTGACCTTTTCACATGTCTGCACCATGAAGCATGTATAGTCACACACTGAACTGCACGATGTGTGACGCGAACAGGCGTGACTGCATGAAGTGTCTTTTATGATATGTTAAAGTTTCTTGAACAGAGATAATCGTGCGACACGGTGCATTCACTTGAAAGAAATGCAGAAGATTAGACCGAATAAATCCTCAGGTAGAATGAATCCTCGGGCACCTCTAAGTAATAGCAAAAATGCTTTTAAATGCTGTCTTTTTTTAAATTCCCTGCGTTTACAGTTATCTGGCGTTGAGGCCTTATTTGTAGTCACTGTCCATTAGTAGGAACTAGACTCGCTCCTCGCCAGTGTAAAGAAGAACATCAAAGGGAAGAAAGCAGAAGACTCCAGCTGTTGTAAGTCTTCCAGAAATCTTAACTACCTTTAGTTCTGAGGAATAACACCTCAGCCACCTCACAAACATCTGATCCACAAGAAGTCTAGCTCTCTTTTCAGCCTTATATGCTATTACACTACTGACTTTCTAAAGCTCATGAACATTCTAGTACTTGGATTTAGTACCAAGATACTACACAGGTTTAGCTGGCTGTCATCCTTTCGTGTGCCAAACATGCAGTTACTTTTCATGTCTGCAGCTACTCTTTAGGATACCCTTCAGTTCAGTCTCTGTTTATTACCTGATAGTGTGTATACTGGGTCTCACTGGCCATGTTCACAATTCAACTTTCTTCCCACCTCTGTAGCATGTGTTCTGGAATTAGAATGATCCAGTGTGAACTATTATTGCTCTCAGCTGCACATTACACAGAATGCCTCCTGCCTGTGGAAAGTCTCTCCACAAGGTTAGGTATGTATAAAATGCACTCATAGTTAGTGAACCTGGAACTGAAAAAACTTAATAGCAATACCAGCATGGTATCTTCAAATACTGACCAAGAAGAAAGACTACAAGCAAAAGATTATTCCTAATAGTTATTTTTGCCCTGCTAGAGACAGCTCGAGCTGTTTCATAGAGCTCACATAATCTACTTAAAGAGGTCATTGACAACCCCCCAACTGTTGTATGGTGTAAGAATAATTATTAAGACCTTGCAGCTGGTCTCGAAGGAGATCGTTCCATTGTGATGCATCCTGTCTTTAGTCTCATCTTGACTAGAAGCAGATATGAACAGTGAGTCTTCCAAAGTGGAGTGGGAAGTCCAAGTGGGAAGCTTGTACAATATGCACAAAGGGTTTGGCAGTGCACACACATTCTCACCTATTCCTGTGTCACTTAACGGCTGCCCCCCTAGTAGAATATTATGCTCATTGGACCCACTGATGCCTCTTGAGCATTGTAACAGGATGCAAGCAGGAAACTCACAATGCCTCCGTCTTCCGTTTCCTCTATGCTAATGCCTCATACTGCCAGTGTCCCTTCTTCCCACAGCAGAGATTGTAATGTTGTCTGGAGTTTCACTGGAACCAAAAGGCAAGTTAGCATAAGAGCCAGGGGCAGCATCAAGTATGCATGAATGGACTCCTTTACCAGTGTAATATCTTATCATGCCCAACATATGGGAAGTGTTAATTAATTCTCCATTTCTCAATAAGTCTTGGATGTGGTGCCAATATATGAGTACACCACAGCAATGGTTGAGTATTAGGGCCACCATGCTTCAATTATTACAACAGGAAAGTTCAGAGACACATCTAAAGGATACTATTTTCATCAGTATTGTTTCCTGTTTTGTATTAGTATTGTGACCTTAACCTCTCACAGCTTTGTAAAGGTCCTACACACAATAAGGGCTCCACTCTCGACCTTATCATTGCCAAAGACAACATCATACAATTAGGAGACATCTTACCCTGCGACTGGTCTGATCCTTTTCAAATTCCCTTCCTCATCCTAGATAAGGGCTTGGGTAGACAGGGTCTACCACTTAAAGAGAAACAATTGACTCGCAATATGAGAGACCTCAACATCAATATGCTAACTTCAATCACCAAAAATAGTCTACAGCACCCCCGAATATGACCAACCTTGACGATCTCTCGGATCATTACATTAACACGTTGTCTAACATTCTTGATTCTATTGCACCGAAACAGCTCAAAAGGATTCCCGTCAAACTTTCCAAACCGTGGTTTCATGGTTCCCTAAATGATGAACGGCGCAACTTTAGACTATCTGAGAGACTCTGGAGAAACTCGCCCTCCACTTCAAATCTCACTCAACTTAGAAAAGTGAGAAGCTCCTACAACAAACACATCCACTTGGCTAAAACAGACCACTTCAGAACTCAATTGGATGGAGCCAAAAATAGGCCCAAAAAACTCTTTGAAATCATTAAGGAACAATCTAACCAGTCTTCCAACCAGATCTCTACTCAGATACCCCTGCTCCCTAGTGGTGAGGATTTCACAGCTCACTTCTCTGAAAAAACAAGGAAAATAGAGGTGGAGCTACTATAAGTCACCCCAAATCCGTTACCTAAAAAACTTCCCGCAGAATCAGAGGAGCTGGCAGAATTATCGACATTATCCTCGCCTTTGGGCTGGTCTCTCAAAAACAACGCCTCGTGGAACTATTTTCTCCTCCCAGATCACACGGAGCTCCTTCACAGCATGGCATCCCTAAAACCCTCCAACCATTTTGGTGATCCTTTACCTGCTAAGCTCTATAAAGATTTAAACTCAGCCATTCTCCCTCTTTGGTCCAGGATAATTCATGAATCCCTCTTACAGGGCAAGATTCCGGACTGCCTAAAGGTTGGTCAAGTTACTCCCATTCCTAAGAAGCCCAATTCGGACCTATCAAACCCAAACAACTTCCGACCTATAACCAGCAGTATGACTCATTGCTTGAAAAATGCGTCCATTCGTGGCTCTGTAATCACATTGAGAAATATCAACTCCTTGACCCCCATCAGTCAGGTTTCAGATCAGGGCACAGTACTGAAACGGCACTAACGCACATTGTTGATGACGCCTTGAGAGCCCTTAACCCAAATGTCCCGTGTCTCCTGATCCTTCTGGACCTGTCCTCAGCCTTCGATACCATCAAACATGGAAACCTGATTGATCTTCTTCAACACAGGATGGGTCTCTCGGGCCCGGTCCTAAATTGGTTTGCCTTCTTCCTCCATAATCGCATGCAAAGGATCAAAGTTAAACACTCCCTTGCTTCCAGTACTCCTGTCTTGATTGGAGTCCTCCAAGGATCAGCGCTGTCGCCCACTCTCTTCAACCTTTTTATGGAGCCACTTGCTGTCATTCTGAATCGAGCGAACATTCAGTACCACATGTATGCGGATGACACGCAACTGTACCTGAAGATCTCATCTCAAGAGGACAAAAAAACATGAAATGCTGCACTTGCACAAACCCAACAATGGTTAGCTCAGAACCATCTCCTACTAAATACTCTCAAAACTGAATTTCTTTTGATCTCCCCACCCAATCCCTCGGCTCCTACCCTTGACTGGAGTAAACATCTCACTGCCCTAAACTGCACCCCTCATGTTGTAGACTCCAACTTAACACACTTAAGAAAATCAAACCTTTCCTCCCCCCTGAAGACCTCAGGCCGGCGGTTCAATCCCTGATTATCTCTAGATTGGAATATGGGCTGGTGACCCTTGCTGGACTTCCCAAAGCTAGCTTGGCCCCACTCAGAGGTACCCTGAACGCATCGTCTAGACTCATAATGGGCTCGAGAAAGTATGCTCACATTTCCCCAGACCTTCTGCAACTAAATTGGCTATCTATTGAACCCAGAATCAGACTCAAGATAGCCTGCTTGACTCATAAAGACATACACTATAACACCCCGTACTACCTGGCAAATAAGCTTGAACTATCGGGCTCCAGCCGGAACCTTAGAAGTACGTTGACCCTTCTATTGAAAGCTCCAAGATTCAAAAAGAAAAGATCCTACAACCGTGCTTTCACTGGTCTTGCTCCAAGAATTTGGAACTCCCTGCCATCCGAGATCAGATCCAATCCTTCCACGACATCCTTTAAAAAACTGGTCAAACAACTACTCCTAATGAACGTTACCACCCTCATCCTGTGGTCATGCTCTTGCTTTTATTAATACCCAATTTTGCTGTACTACACTGATGCGTTTTATTGTATGCTTTTACGTTATTTTGATCTAGTCCTCTATGGCTCCTTAATTGCATTAACTGGTGATCTCGCTCTTGCTTTTGTTAAAAATTTCCTTGATTCGTTTTGCACTTCTCTGTTGCGTGTTATTTTATGATGTTTTGCTCTTCGTGTACTAGGGCACCGTGTATACCCCCAACTCGTAAACTGAACGTTTTCCATTAAGTTGTAACTTCACCTGCTTTCACATTGCATTTGTACCCTTGTTTGAACGAACTCTGTACAGCGTTCTGATACCCCTATGGGTCTTGTTCGCGCTTTATAAAACTATTCAAATAAGTGCTAAAGCCATTGCACATCCAAGTGTGACCCATGTTTCTCGCCATGTAAAAAGTGGGATTTTTGCTCTGGGTCAAAAGGTTTAGGAACCAGCATGGAAGGAAACTATCAATGGAGAATGCCATTATTCTGGCCATTATTACCTGAGTACTTTACTTTACATCTTTACCTTTGGTAACCATCTATTTGTCCCTCCACTCTTTTGCCACCTGTGTGATTTATAAGTCTCCTGCTAATGCTCTTGTGGTACCTGTTCTTCCTGTTCTTTGTGTGTGAGAGTGTTTGTGAATCTGTGTCTGTGTGTGTGTGTGAGAGAGAGTGTTTGTGAATCTGTCTGTCTGTGTGTGTGTATGGGAGAGAGTGTCTGTCTCTGTCTGTGTGAGAGAGAGAGAGAGAGAGAGAGAGAGAGAGAGATAGAAATTGGGAAGCTTGCACTGCTACTGCTAGCACAATACAATTTCTCTCTGCTAAGTGTGCGCTTAAGAAATTTGAAATGCTAATTCCTTTTTAGTACCAATAAGGTGGGAAGTATTTGAAATCTATTTTGTAAATGTGTTGATTGGTATCATTGTTTCATCTAAAGTTATGTATAATTGTGTATGTTAATTTTGTGTTTTTAGTTTTTTAAATTATATAATGTACAAAACATTTTGTATATATTTACGAAAATATATGTTATGTTTGTTTATATAATAGATATGCAATTTACTTTGCATTAACTTGGGAATAAGAAAAATTAAATCTAAACATTATAAAGTTTATACATTTTCCCTAATGTGGCTTATACTGGAGTGGGAATAGTAGTTTAAATGAGATGCTTCCAAAGTCCAACAGTTTCCCAACTGTTACTCAGTATGGAGTGGGAATAGTAAATCCACCTTTCCGAAGTTCAACACTTTTCTACTGTTGTTTATGCTGGAATGGGAATACTAAATAGGGCCCCTCCAAAATCCAGCACTTTTCCTACTGTTGCCCAGGTTAGAATTGGAATAGTAATTCTGACTGTGAGAAACCGGGTTGCCGGTTGACAAGGGTGTGAGACTGTGTCAGGTAACAGCCACAATCTCTTGCAGGGTGATCCACAAAAGGTTTCTAAATTAACCTGTGCTTTACCCTGGGTAGCTTGGCACAAAAAGTAGTCAGGCTTAACTTAGAGGCAATGTGTAAAGTATAAATGCAGCACACAAACAGTTATAAAGTTGAAACACAGCATACGAAAAATCCGCAAGCGATGTAGAAAAATAGAGTAAATTTTAGCAAATAATTTTCACCAAAACAACAAAAATACAATCAGTAGAACCAGAGTTAGGAATTTTGAACGTTTTTACTGAAATCTAGCACCTAAATGATCAAAGCCCCAAGCGCAGACTTCTGGTCATGCAACACTGGGTCAAGGTCCAACTTTAAGGTCGACCGTGATGGAGTGCAGTTCGGATACAAGTAGTGGATTGGGCCCAGTCAGCGCTTACCTTTGGACTTGAAGAATTCTTGAAGAAAAATATCTGAGATGGCAGAAGTTCAGCGGGGCACAGCTGCAGGCATGTCCGAGGAGGGAGCGTCGTCGTCCAATGGCAGTCGAGTGAAGCCACGATGAAGATTGTTACCTTTGGAATCTCCAGTGGAATGAGGCAGAGGACTGTAGCCAAAGACAATTCCACAAGATTGGATGCCTCTTTGGCGAATGACCACTGAAAAGAATTTGCTGCTGTGGAAAAGAATGTAGTGGGAGAAGCCACAAAGTCAATCTGATGGGCAATGCACCTCGGGCAGATAGGTGAGCAGGTTGATCCTGGTCTCCTCCTGTTTCTCAGAGCACTTTTTGACCAAATGTTGTCTAAGTGCTCAGTTTTGGAAATTGGCCATCTGGGCACTTTTAGCACCACAGACAAGGGTCCAGGACTGGTGGGAGACCTCTTGGGGGTTCAGGACTCACTTAGCCTGGGTCCGGGTGTAGGTTCAAGATGGTGGGAGACTTTTATATCTCTGTGGCTCCAAACAGGAGGCCATCAAACTAGCACTTGTAGTCTTGGTGCAGGTGAAGATGCATGGCTCAACAGCAGGGCTGGCCCCTGAGGGTTTAAGGTAGGCTTCAGGCAGCAAAGGACTCCTCCAAGTACTGCAGCTACAGCAGGACACAGCAGCAGGCAATCCTCTGAGAGGCCTTTCACACATCTAGTAGTGAACTCAAGAGTGGGTCTGAAGGTCCTATTTTTATACCATGGTGCCCTTCTTCTGGAAGGTGGAAGAAGCTTCTGGAAAGGTTCTTAGAAGTGTATGGAATTTCCTGACTCCCCTCCCCTGGCTCCAAGCTGGCTGCAGTGACAATACAGGGTTGTTAAGCTTTTTGTGTGGAGACAGTACACAGCCTATTCAGGTGTAAGCGGGGTTGTGCTCATTTCCACCCCCCATCCTGCCAGTGCTGGCCCATTAAGGCACACCTAATACCTATACTGTGTGACTGGCTGGGAGGAATTCACAAAGTCTAACTGTCAACTACACCCAGTCATGTGACCGAAGACAGGCTACAGGCACAAAGGGTTAAGGGAAGGAAATATCCAACTTTCAAAAGGTGGCATTTTCAAAATTGTAATGAAAAATCCGACTTTACCATTAAAGAGGACTTATCATTACAATTTCATAGGTACTAAACATTGTATCTGAGAAAAGCGATAAAATGCACACGTTGTTTTTTTTTCATTAATTCCACTTTAACATTGTATTAAACAGGCTTTGACTTTTGCGTGCAGCCTGGACTTGCGTGATCTGCCCATTACACGCGCATGTAGAATCATCAACTGGAGCGTGGTAGTGCTCCTCAGCCAGGCGCACAGCTTGATGCATGATTATGCACAAAAATTGCCGCAAGCTTCTCCTTTTTAAACGTTTTTTATTTATGTACTCCAAAGTTCATGTTATTCATTACTTATTCCATTCACATGTGAAATGCTTATGTCTTCCCAAGCTTCTAATGCAACAGATATGCCTACCCAGGCCTTTCTCTGGGGCACGCGGGAATTCATGAATCATCCTCAAGAATTGATTGTGATTTACCCAATGCATTTCGGGCTACCATAGCCCTTCTTCAGGGGTTCTCTATAAGGTTAAAAAATTACTGTTAGAATTATGTTCAGATCTATATGCATCAGAGTTAATGCTGTACTAGTTACAATGTACAAAGATTCCTGCCATGCTTTACAGCCCATGAACAGCACTATCCCTCTAAAAGCATATCTACATGCTTCGAAAATGTACTCAGGGGAGACTCTCCCAAACTCTACCACCCTAAAGTGTTTTACTTCCGTGTTTTCATGCAAAATCACCCTGGAGAATTCCCAATAAACTGGTGCTCTAAACTGCTCAACGTTAAACAGTACCCATAAAAAAAACAACTAGGCTTTCTCCCATACCTGCATCCTCCATTTCAGTGCGAACAAAACGCTTTCCACTCCTTCTGTGAAGCAATATTCCTTTCACCCTCCCACATTACCCTACCTTTTATCGCTCGTATAACGTGACCACGCCCTGGTGATTACCATTCACTTAAACTAGCCTGTTTAACTCACTACCCTCATGAATACAACTCCCATAAATCACTGCTTCCAACGCCTAATGAACCCACCCAGACCTGTTGTTTTAACCACTGATTTGTGATTTCACTCACACGCTCGCTGTTATCAGAACCTCCCAAAGCAACTGAATTGAATACCCCGCCCTTCCCGCAGCTGTTCTCAAAAGCGCCATTTATCTGAACATTGCTCTTCTTACTTTCAAACAAGGCATTGGTAATAAAACATTGTACAATTTTAACAATAAGAATGTTCTTGCACTAGATGTTCGTTGTGCGTAATCCAAAATGAAAAAGTCTGATATGACAATCAAT
Organism: Calotriton arnoldi; assembly: GCA_963921515.1. Lineage (NCBI taxonomy): Eukaryota > Metazoa > Chordata > Amphibia > Caudata > Salamandridae > Calotriton > Calotriton arnoldi. The sequence continues at coordinate 1,427,981 of CAWUFW010004019.1, read as the reverse complement.
TTAGTCAGAATCCATAACGTGAGTTTCCACTTCTTGGATGCGATGTTACTTTATCACTTCACATGTGACTTTATGTCCAATTAATCTTGCTTAAACCAGTCCTCGTGGGTGCAACTTATCATCAGGGCAGGCATAATAACTGTATCTGAGAAAAGCGATAAAATGCACACCTTGTTTTTACTCATTAATTCCACTTTAACATTGTATTGAACAGGCTTTGACTTTTGCGTGCAGCCTGGACTTGCATGATCTGCCCATTACACGTGCATGTAGAATCATTAACTGGAGCATGGTAGCGCTCCTAAGCCAGACGCACAGCTTGATGCATGATTATGCACAAAAATTGCTGCAAGCTTGTCCTTTTTAAACGTTTTTCATTTGTGTACTCCAAAGTTCATGTTATTCATTACTTATTCCATTCACATGTGAAATGCTTATGTCTTCCCAAGCTTCTAATGCAACAAATATGCCTATCCAAGCCTTTCTCTGGGGCACTCGGGAATTCATAAATCATCCTCAAGAATTGATTGTGATTTACCCAATGCATTTCGGGCTACCACAGCCCTTCTTCAGGGGTTCTCTATAAGGTTAAAAAATTACCGTTAGAATTATGTTCAGACCTATATGCATCAGAGTTAATGCTGTACTAGTTACAATGTACAAAGATTCCTGCCATGCTTTACAGCCCATGAACAGCGCTATCCCTCTAAAAGCGTATATACACGCTTCGAAAATGTACTCAGGGGAGACTCTCCCAAACTCTACCACCCTAAAGTGTTTTACTTCCCTGTTTTCATGCACATCACCCTGGAGAATTCCCAATAAACCGGTGCTCTAAACTGCTCAACGTTGTACAAAGATTCCTGCCATGCTTTACAGCCCATGAACAGCGCTATCCCTCTAAAAGCATATCTACACGCTTCGAAAATGTACTCAGGGGAGACTCTCCCAAACTCCACCACCCTAAAGTGTTTTACTTCCGTGTTTTCATGCAAAATTAACCTGGAGAATTCCCAATGAACTGGTGCTCTAAACTGCTCAACGTTAAACAGTACCCAGAAAAAAACCGACTAGGCTTTCTCCCATACCTGTATCCTCCATTTCAGTGCGAACAAAACGCTTTCCACTCCTTCTGTGAAGCAATATTCCTTTCACCCTCCCACATGACCCTATCTTTTATCGCTCGTATAACGTGACCACGCCCTGGTATTCAATTCAGTTGCTTTGGGAGGTTCTGATAACAGCGAGCATGTGAGTGAAATCACGAATCAGTGGTTAAAACAACAGGTCTGGGTGGGTTCATTAGGCGTTGGAAGTAGTGATTTATGGGAGTTGTATTCATGAGGGTTGTGATTTAAACAGGCTAGTTTAAGTGAATGGTTAATCACCAGGGCGTGGTCACGTTATACGAGCGATAAAAGGTAGGGTCATGTGGGAGGGTGAAAGGAATATTGCTTCACAGAAGGAGTGGAAAGCGTTTTGTTCGCACTGAAATGGAGGATGCAGGTATGGGAGAAAGCCTAGTCGGTTTTTTTATCGGTACTGTTTAACGTTGAGCAGTTTAGAGCACCAGTTTATTGGGAATTCTCCAGAGTGATTTTGCATGAAAACACGGAAGTAAAACACTTTAGGGTGGTAGAGTTTAGGAGAGTCTCCCCTGAGTACATTTTCGAAGCGTGTAGATACACTTTTAGAGGGATAGCGCTGTTCATGGGCTGTAAAGCATGGCAGGAATCTTTGTACATTGTAACTAGTACAGCATTAACTCTGATGCATATAGGTCTGAACATATTTCTAACAGTAATTTTTTAACCTTATAGAGAACCCCTGAAGAAGGGCTATGGTAGCCCGAAATGCATTGGGTAAATCACGATCAATTCTTGAGGATGACTTATGAATTCCCGCGTGCCCCAGAGAAAGGCCTGGATAGGCATATCTGTTGCATTAAAAGCTTGGGAAGACATAAGCATTTCACATGTGAATGGAATAAGTAATGAATAACATGAAATTTGGAGTACATAAATAAAAAACTTTTAAAAAGGACAAGCTTGCGGCAAGTTTTGTGCATAATCATGCATCAAACTGTGCGTCTGGCTGAGGAGCGCTACCACTGTCCAGTTGATGATTCTACATGTGCGTGTAATGGGCAGATCACGCAAGTCCAGGCTGCACGCAAAAGTCAAAGCCTGTTTAATACAATGTTAAAGTGTAATTAATGAGGAAAAACAAGGTGTGCATTTTATCGCTTTTCCCAGGTACAGTTATTATGCCTGCCCTGATGATAAGTTGCACCCATGAGGACTGGTTTAAGCAAGATTAATTGTACATAAAGTCACATGTGAAGTGATAAAGTAACATTGCATCCAAGAAGAGGAAACTCACGTTATGGATTCTGAATAAATTGATTGTCATATCAGACTTTTTCATTTTGGATTACGCACAACGAACATCTAGTGCAAGAACATTCTGATTGTTAAAATTGTACAATGTTTTATTAGCAATCCCATGTTTGAAAGTAAGAAGAGCAATGTTCAGATAAATGGCGCTTTTGAGAACAGCTGCGGGATGGGAGGGGTATTCAATTCAGTTGCTTTGGTAGGTTCTGATAACAGCGAGCGTGTGAGTGAAATCACAAATCAGTGGTTAAAACAACAGGTCTGGGTGGGTTCATTAGGCATTGGAAGCAGTGATTTATGGTAGTTGTATTCATGAGGGTAGTGATTTAAACGAGCTTGTTTAAGTGAATGGCTAATCACCAGGGCGTGTTCACGTTATACGAGCGATAAAAGGTAGGGTCATGTGGGAGGGTGAAAGGAATATTGCTTCACAGAAGGAGTGGAAAGCTTTTTGTTCGCACTGAAATGGAGGATGCAGGTATGGGAGAAAGCCTAGTCGGTTTTTTTATGGGTACTGTTTAACGTTGAGCAGTTTAGAGCACCAGTTTATTGGGAATTCTCCAGGGTGATTTTGCATGAAAAGACGGAAGTAAAACACTTTAGGCTGGTAGAGTTTGGGAGAGTCTCCCCTGAGTACATTTTCGAAGCGTGTAGATATGCTTTTAGAGGGATAGCGCTGTTCATGGGCTATAAAGCAGGGCAGGAATCTTTGTACATTTTAACTAGTACAGCATTAACTCTGATGCATATAGGTCTGAACATAATTCTAACGGTAATTATTTAACATTATAGAGAACCCCTGAAGAAGGGCTATGGTAGCCCGAAATGCATTGGGTAAATCACGATCAATTCTTGAGGATGATTTATGAATTCCTGCGTGCCCCAGAGAAAGGCCTGGATAGGCATATCTGTTGCATTAGAAGCTTGGGAAGACATAAGCATTTCACATGTGAATGGAATAAGTAATGAATAACATGAACTTTGGAGTACATAAATAAAAAACATTTAAAAAGGACAAGATTGCAGCAATTTTTGTGCATAATCATGCATCAAGCTGTGCGTCTGGCTGAGGAGCGCTACCATGCTCCAGTTGATGATTCTACATGCGCGTGTAATGGGCAGATCACGCAAGTCCAGGCTGCACGTAAAAGTCAAAGCCTGTTAAATACAATGTTAAAGTGTAATTAATGAGGAAAAACAAGGTGTGAATTTTATCGCTTTTCTCAGATACAGTTATTATGCCTGCCCTGATGATAAGTTGCACCCACGAGGAATGGTTTAAGCAAGTTTAATTGTACATAGAGTCACATGTGAAGTGATAAAGTAACATCACATCCAAGAAGTGGAAACTCAAGTTATCGATTCTGACTAAATTGATTGTCATATCAGACTTTTTCATTTTGGATTACGCACAACGAACATCTAGTGAAAGAACATTCTGATTGTTTTTTTTTTTTTACAGAGTTTTATATAGCCTGAACTTGACCCGAAGGTATCGGGTATCAGAGAACTTTACATAGCACCAGTTGCGTTACATAAGGACACATTCATTTTTTTGTTAGGCACGGGGAGATTAAGGGGCCGATTCTGATGCGGGTTGGAAAAGCTTCCCGACCGAATCGTTTGGGAAATGGTGTCCGACCCACTCGGATCGGGAAAGTCCGACCGGCGGAGTAGGATGCATCCGGATGCTTCCAGATACGATTTGGTTGAACTCCCATTGACTTCAATGGGAACATTTGTTCCTAACCGCATCAGAATTGGGCCCTCGGTCGGGAAGACACGTTCCCGATCCGATTTGGAAGGAGCAAATGCCGTTAGGAGGCCTTCCTAACCGCATCAGAATCAGGCCCTCGGTCGGGAAGCTTTTCCAACCCGCATCAGAATCGGGCCCTAAGTGATTTGCCCAGAATTACAGGATGTTCAGCGTCGTTGCCGAGACTCGAACCCGGCTCCCCAGCTTCAAGGTCGACCGCCCTAGCCGTTAGGCCAACTCCACTCCACTCCATTGTTAAAATTGTACAATGTTTTATTAGCAATGCCATGTTTGAAAGTAAGAAGAGCAATGTTCAGATAAATGGCACTTTTGAGAACAGCTGCGGGAAGGGCGGGGTATTCAATTCAGTTGCTTTGGGAGGTTCTGATAACAGCGAGCATGTGAGTGAAATCACGAATCAGTAGTTAAAACAACAGGTCTGGGTGGGCTCATTAGGCATTGGAAGCAGTGATTTATGGAAGTTGTATTCATGAGGGTAGTGATTTAAACGGGCTAGTTTAAGTGAATGGTTAATCACCAGGGCGTGGTCACGTTATCCGAGCGATAAAAGGTAGGGTCATGTGGGAGGGTGAAAGGAATATTGCTTCTCAGAAGGAGTGGAAAGCGTTTTGTTTGCACTGAATTGGAGGATGCAGGTATGGGAGAAAGCCTAGTCGTTTTTTTTTGTGTACTGTTTAACGTTGAGCAGTTTAGAGCACCAGTTTATTGGGAATTCTCCAGGGTGATTTTGCATGAAAACACGGAAGTAAAACACTTTAGGGTGGTAGAGTTTGGGAGAGTCTCCCCTGAGTACATTTTCGAAGCGTGTAGATACGCTTTTAGAGGGATAGCGCTGTTTATGGGCTGTAAAGTATGGCAGGAATGTTTGTACATTGTAAATAGTACAGCATTAACTCTGATGCATATAGGTCTGAACATAATTCTAACGGTAATTTTTTAACCTTATAGAGAACCCCTGAAGAAGGGCTATGGTAGCCCGAAATGCATTGGGTAAATTACGATCAATTCTTGAGGATGATTTATGAATTCCCGCGTGCCCCAGCGAAAGGCCTGGATAGGCATATCTGTTGCATTAGAAGCTTGGGAAGACATAAGCATTTCACATGTGAATGGAATAAGTAATGAATAACATGAACTTTAGAGTACATAAATAAAAAACGTTTAAAAAGGACAAGCTTGCAGCAATTTTTGTGCATAATCATGCATCAAGCTGTGCGTCTGGCTGAGGAGCGCTACCACGCTCCAGTTGATGATAGGTACTAAACATGACATATCCATCTCCTCTCAATTGCAATGTGGCTGCTGTGTCTCTTGTGTGTCCCCCCTGTTGTCTCTGGGACGTGGGTGCCTTGAGGCACTATCTGCTGCTTCCCTGATTTGCTTCGTGTGGTGCTCACCTTTGCTACCATTTGCTCTTGCTACAGATTTGGCACCATTGGTTGCAATGGACAAGGCAGATAAAATGAAGGCTAAGGTGCAGTTTGAGTCACGGAAGACCTCCTGGCCACAAGAGGAGGTGACGGCGGTGCCTGAGGTGGGACCAGATCCTCTTAACCAGAACTAGGGTGTGAACTGTGCCTGATCTTGACCACTATGTAGCTTAGTCTTGCCAAGGTAGACGGTACGATAGATGCCCTCTCCTATTGGATGGCCAGATTTTAGAGCGCATCGACAAGCGTGCAGAGTGCCTAGATATGGTGGAGAGGTGGGTGTCGGAGATGGAGGACAAACAGGTCTCCGCGTGGGGACAGACAAACAGCTGGAAAAGGCACTTTCTATATTGCAGGCCAAGGTAGAAGACGTGGAAGTTTGCTCCTGTTGAAATAATCTCTGTATCGTAGGCCTCGCATAATCCGCAGACATTCGTTCAAAGGCTACTCATTGATCTGATGAGGCAAGAGACATTTTCTGTTCTTTTTGTAGTGGAACGTGCCCACGGCTCTCTTGCACCTCACCCTGTACCGGGGGCCATACCCCGACCAATAATTGCAAAACTTCTCAGCTACTGTGACATTGTGCTCTGCCGGTCCCGTGAATTGCAGACACTTTGCAATAAGGTCCAATAATTGTCCATTTTTCCAGACTTTGCACCACATGTTCAAAAGGTGCAGAGACAATTTCTTCCTGCTAAACATAAGCTACAAGAACCGAAACTGGACTACCCTACTCTTAATCTAGCTCTCTGACGCGTGACTGTGGATGGGAAATCCAAGATCTTTAGTGACCCTAAACTCCGACAGCAATTCCTCAAGCAACGTCAGGTGGCAGGAACTCAACGGTGCTCACCACTGATAGAAGAGGATGATCCGGAGGCCTCTCAGGATTTCAAGGGGCAAGACTATCCTTTTTACTTACTCCCATATTGCCTGAGCCTGTGACAGCCAATCTCTTTTTCTCTTGCAATGATTATCGTGTGTGCTGCTGATTATACTTCTGCTGTTAACATGAGTGGGTGGTCTGGTCTACTCTCCTAAGGTTTTGGGATGTAGCGCTTGGATAAGTCGCGGTGGTTGCTTGTTGTGCGAGGTCCCTAGGGCCTGTCAAGATTACTTCTTCTGAGGACTGGTTGGAGGTCCTGGGTGGTTGTCACAGTGATGCTGGCATTATGTCCTTGTTACATAACCTGCAGTGTGCTGTGAGGCGGTACTCTATATGTTTGAGTTTGACTGCTGGTGGAATGGCACACACTACATATATGATGCAACCCCCTGTGACTTGCTGTAGCAGGGGTACTTGGCGGGCACCATATGTCCCCATGTGTGTACCACATTATTTATCTTGGGATTTCACTGCCAGGGCATTGGGGGGACTGGGATGAGTGATTTATTGCTGTGTCACATTTTGAGGGGTGCAGCGTGGATGGGGAATGGACTAGGACATGTACAACTGTTTATGTTGAACTGGCTAGTTCTGATAGCGCTCCAAGGTTTGCAGTATGCTTGGCGTTTTCATTTGGTGCAGGTATGGCGGATAGTGGGGTGACTGCGGATGCTGATTTCGGGTACCCAGCACTATTGAATTTTCCCACATGGAATGTCAGGGGGCTGAATGAAAGCAGAAAAAATTGTGAAGTTGTATTGTAGCTACAGCATCATAATATTGATGTAACCATATTTCAAGAATGCTCCGGCCCCGGGAAGCAGGCTGTGCATGCAGAGGTGCAAGAGACTTCACTGCGCATGCACACAGTTTTTTGGTATGGATCCGACATGATTCTGGAGTCAAGATTCAGGAAGTTAGTTTTGACCCATGGGCCGCTTCATAGTGACACATTGCCATAAAGTTTACTTTGAGGTAGTGCTGGTGGGTGTATAAGGCCCCAATTATGATGATCTGCAGTTTATTTTATGCTTTACATGACAGGCTCACTCAGTGTGGTGACTTTAATTGTGTTCTATCTCCAGAGATGGATCCTTCCCAGGGCCTGCCCCTGCGGCCCTCAGCTGCGGCTTGCGCTATAGCTGAACACCCTAGACTGTTAGATGTTTGGCTCTATCGATCCCCTACGGGCAGAGGGTACACCCATTATTCCACCATCCATGACATACACATGAAGCATTGACTATTTGCTCTTACCTCGCAGCCTGGCGTCTCGGGTCCGGCACTGTGAACATATACCACAGACGTATTCTGACCACTCTCCAGATTGTGACCCCCTGTATTCTCCTGGCAGTTCCCGCAGTACTCTGATGGATGCTGTATAGGGTCTCTTGAGAAGTTTGCCACTATCTGGGAGGCCTTTAAAGTGTATATTCAAGGAGTCACCATCTCAAAGCATGCTGGTGTGCGCCGCTTGTTTCGGGCCGCCTGGCATGGCGGGAAGCAGAGCTGGTCTACTCCCATAGAGAAACAGCAGACCAGAGACTGTTGGGCGATATCAGGCTAGATTAGGTAAATATCATGAACTGGCTCATAGCGAGGTTACACACTTGGGAAAATATGCAACAGCATGGATTTATGGTGAGGGCGAACAGCGGTGCGATACACTGGCGCCCCTTGTCCATCCCAAATGTGAGGACAGCGCAGTGCTGACTATTAATGATGAACAGGGCACATCTCTTCATACAGCTGACCAGGTGGCCGTTACTATTCTGACCGCTATACCTCAGGGATCACTTGCGATGATCACGCTATGGCAGACCACCTATCCCATATCACCATGAAAATGGCTGACGGTGGCACATAGAGATCATCTCATGGCGCTGCTCCACCCCTCAGAGATTACTGTGGCACTGAAAGATATGCCGGGTGGGAATGCTCCAGGTACAGATGGGTTAACGGTTGCCTTTTATAAGGCCTATCAAGATAAGCTTGTGCCACACCTGGTCAACCTCTAAGAGGAGATGGTGAAAGATGGACATATGCCCCCAACAATTCAAGAATCATTATTTGTCACCTTTTTCAAACCGCGTCAGCCAGCTGAGTGCTGCTCGTCCTTTCGACCACTGTCACTATATACTGACAAACATTTTCACAAAAATCCTTGCAAACCAATTCGCACCTTTATTCACATGAGTTGTTGGTCCTGATTAGGCTGGCTTTATACCTCTTCAATCTCCCTTATACAATCTTCAAACCCGCTTTGGTGCGATCTCCTGAATTGACCCCGACGTGTGTACCACAGCAATCTTTTTAGATGCAGAAAAAGCTTCGGATGCGGTTAAGTGGGGGTTTAAGCTCGCTGTGCTGCACAGCTTGGGGGTGGGCAATAGTCTTTTTTAAACTGGTCCAAGTCCCTTACACTGAGTCGACGGCACGTGTTCATGATAATGGTATAATTTCAGACCCAATATTCACTACAAGAGGCACGCACCAGGGTTGCCCCCTGTCTCCACTCTTATACACGCTGGTCACTGAGCCTTTAGCTTGCTCACTGTGCGACAATCATGCCCATTGGGGTATATGTTTCCCACATTACAATCTGATAGTGTCTGCCTATGTGGATGATACACTTCTGTATGTCTGGAACCCGGAACACAATCTCTCTGCGGTCCTCAGAGAGGTCGTCCTCTCCGGTGGCCTTTCTGGGTTACAAATCAATTGGGATAAATATCTTATAATTCCCCTAACTGTGGCCACAACACAAATACAGTTAGAGTATCTCTAACAATGGAAACCAGATCCGGTGAGTTATTTGGGTGTCCAGGTCCAGACGGACCCATAGGTAGAGATGCTGGAAATCTACGGGAAGGCAGTACAGAGTCTCTCAGAGGCAATAGATCACTGGATCCGCTTGCCCCTCTCCCTCTGTGGTCCTATTCCCATCATGAAGATGGTGGTGCTGCCTCGTTTCCTGTTGTTATTCGCTGCCCAGCATGGTCTTCTGGACCTTGCATTCCCTGATAGTGAGTCTGGTGTGGGCGTGTAAGTAGCTGCAGGTGCGATTGGATACACTCATGCTCCCTTATGGGGGTTTGAATGCACCAGACCTTGAAGCCTACTACGAGCTGTGCAATGCATGTTCTCCCACTTTTGGCTCCATGGTCTGGTGGGCCTTCCTCGCCTTTGGCTGGAGCAAGATGCCGCCCTCCCATTGTCTTTGCCCCAATTTCTGTTCAGCAAGACTATGTGTCATTTCCACATGGTAGACCTCACTGGTGCCATGCACTGCCTCTGGAGGAAGCTAGTGGATTTACAGTCCGGGTCCCTACTTTATTCCCCTCACATACCACTACTGTGGTGTACATGGTTTCCTCTAGGGCAGGAGAAGGCTGCAGCTAGTGTCCTTCAGGAACTTGGACTGCGGCGCATAGGCTACTTCTTTGATGGGGGTGTCCTCTATGACATAGCCCAGGTGAGTGCTCCATGCAAACTACCCACCCTGGCTTATTTTGATCTCGAAGTTATATGCCTTTTCACAAGAGGCCCAGTGGCCTGAGGTTGCCAAGGTTTGTTTGGAATGGCGGGAGGATTTGGAAATCATAATCAATGATAAACAGTGGGCTTAATGTTGCTCTGTGGCCCAGACTATTTCTTTGAATGGCCGACATCAACTGATACACTTTAAGGGCCAGATGTACGACCATTTTTTGTGGTCGCAAATAAGAAATCGTCCCTTTTGCGACCGCAAGAAAAGGTTGGTGGTATGTACATACGCTATTTTGCGACTCAGTGACTCGCAAAATAGTGTTTGCGAGTCACTATTAGGAAGGGGCTTGCCAAGGGCGTCCCTTCCAAATAGCGAGTCAGAATGGTATGTACCATTGTTTTGCAACCACATTTGGAGTTACAAAACACTCGCAATTTACCGCCTGCTTCAAGTAGGTGGTAGCCACTCGCAAACGGGAAGGGGTCCCCAGGGGACCCCTTCCCCTTTGTGAATGGGTGCGAAGATATTTTTTAAGAGAAGGCAGTGGTCCCAGGAACCATTGACTGCACTTAAAAAATGGAGAAACAAAATCATTTTTTTTTTAAACTCATCCCATTTTCTTTTAAGGAAAACGGGCTGCATTAGAAAAAATAGTTGCTTTATTGAAAAATAAAACACAGACATGGGGGGTCTGCTGTACCCAGCAGGCCACTATTCCTGTGCTTGCAGGCCATTCTCAATGGGTCGCAAATTACGACCTGCCTCATGAATATTAATGAGGCAGGTCCCTTGCAACCCATTTGAGAATCTTAAACAGTGTCTCAGAAACTGTTGTACATTCCATTTTGCTAGTCGCAAAACGTCGCACTTTGCGACTCGCAAAATGGAATGGTTGTACATCTGGCCCTAAGTACCTTAATCAGGAGTGTTAAACCCCGGCTCGGCTATTTCATTATGGCCTGCGCAAATACTCTTGCCGTCCATGCTGTGGTGAGGACAGAGCTGTGGTTTGCACATGAAGCATGGTTTTGCCCTGGCATACAGCGTTTCTGGCTTGCGCTAATTCAAGAGCTGTGAGATATCACAGGTGAGACTATAGCATTTACCAGTCTTTTAGCACTATTAGGCTATGATATGGAAGTTCCGAAGGCCTGTAGGTGGCTTGTAGCTTTAGGGCTGCTGCTGGGGAGGCCTAGAATAGCAATGCGTTAGATGAGGGATCCTCTCCCGGCGCTGCAAGACTGGCATACTGATATGACGTACTGCAATACCCAATCTGACGCTTATCATGATCTTACGCCACTTTCCAGCTGCCAGAGAGATATTTCGGGGCCCTACCAGGCGTACCTTGTGCACACAAGGAATGATGATGTACAGGGCGAGTATATAAGTGGGGTAGTGTCATAGATACACTGCTGTTTGGTCGGCAGCATACTCTTGGGGTGTGTGTTCCTGTAACTGCTGTGGTGCTGGGAGCTGTCCCTGGGCAGGGAGACTGTCTCTCTTCTACGTGATGATGCTAGAAAGGAAGCTATTCATTGGTACTTTTGAGTTACCTGCTGTTGAAGATCAGACTCCTGGGAAAATATCCATTTAATTACTGTATGAACTCCACTGCACTGTCTCTTCCACCTTGACTACTTCTGTGAACACCTGTAATGCTTGCTCTTAAGTACACTGGGGCTAATTTACAAGCCCCTTGCGCCACTTTTGCTTCATTTTTAACATGGGAAAAGTGACGCAAAAGTGGCGCAAGGGGCTTGTAAAGCTGCCCCACTGTATCTCGCCCGTAATTGTCATTTCATTGAATGCTGACTAGTTATACAAAATGAAATAAAAGTTACAAAAAAAGACAGATCAAGGCGATGACCTTGACTGCGATTTTATATACTTACCTGTTTTATGATGATATTGTGGACCTCGATATTATTGTTGTCAATATTTTCAACTTTACATTCAAATTATGTAAAGTAGATATGTGTGTCCTCAATATGTTTTTTTGTGATATTTTTGTCAGTGATCTTTTGTCATAAATCATGTGTGAACATGAATACCTATCACCTGAGTGGTATTTCAGTGCCATGCCTGCCTGGATGTGCTGGTGTTGCTTTCTATGCTGCGCAAGTATGCAAAGAATCCCTTATTCTCTTGGATCCGAAGCTCGCTCTGCAAAATGTGCTCCTCAAAAACTCATCACTTTGCATTCTGTTCTCTTCCCTTTCATAATCTCAATCTTTTTGACATATGAATAATGAAAGTGTGTTCACTAAGCTTCACTTGAGTAAAGCATGGGCTGCAGCAGTGCATGCTTACCTAATTTTTAAAAAAGCTACACGAAAAGTGGTAGACTCACATAGAGCAAGTGCATTAGTGAAGCAGAACAGAACAGAAGTCCTTGTGTGTGGGAAATAAACATAATGGGGCCGATTCACAGAACTAATCTGAGATAAAATCCTAAACTTACTACTTTTGGTATTCACAGAAGGCATTTAGTAGTAGTAAAGTTAGGACTCCTAACTTTACTACTACTAAACTGAGATAAAATACTGAACTTACTACTTTTGGTATTCACAGAAGGCATTTAGTAGTAGTAAAGTTAGGACTCCTATCTTTACTACTACTAAACTGAGATAAAATACTGAACTTACTACTTTTGGTATTCACAGAAGGCATTTAGTAGTAGTAAAGTTAGGACTCCTAACTTTACTACTACTAAACTGAGATAAAATACTGAACTTACTACTTTTGGTATTCACAAAAGGCATTTAGTAGTAGTAAAGTTAGGACTCCTAACTTTACTACTACTAAATGCCTTTTGTGAATACCGAAAGTCATAAAGTTAGGATTTTGTCTCAGTTTAGTAGTAGTAGTAAAGTTAGGAGTCCTAACTTTACTACTACTAAATGCCTTCTGTGAATACCAAAAGTAGTACGTTTAGGATTTTATCTCAGATTAGTTCTGTAAATCGGCCCCCATGTGTTGCTACTCATGTGCTGTCTCTTCTGTGTACTGCTCAAGTTTTCAATCATATTTTCAATATTTAACGCAACATATGCTTTCTGCTTTAAATTAACAAATGCACTTTCCACAAACGTGCATATAAATATTTATCTACAAATAACATAAAATAATGTTTAATTTCATTCCTTCAAGGCCCCACAACAAAGTGTATGTTTAACTGCTACTCAATACATATGTATATTTGCTGCATTTAATACACATCGCATGAAAACTAAAAACGTTTAGCATCGCATTTTGTGCTACTGTTATTGTGATGTAGCGCTTATTTTTTCCACCATTTATGGTTCTTCAGTCTCCGTTAATGCTTTTTATCCAGGTTTCCGCATACAAATGACAAGCAAAACCACCTGCCTCTGTCAATGCTTGTTTTCAAATGCAGTGTAAAGGAAAACATCCCGTTTCATGCGCTTGTGTGGCCCTGCTGCTCAGTAATTACTATGGAATACAGGGAATTTGTTTCTGATCTTAGCTGGTATGCCAAAGGCTTTGTTGATTCTAAAACAAATGAATGTGGAATTTCTTGATCTTTCTGCCCTTAGATGTGGTAAAGCATTTCTTCCTGTGTGCCATGGGACACATCAGTGTGCCCTGAGAATGAGATAAATATGTAAATTGAAATGTTGCACAAAGATTGAAGGAAGCTTGTTGTTAGAAGCACAGAGAAAATGTTACAATGGCGTAGAGGGTGATATAGTGCCCCAGAATAAAAGATTCATTATACAAGATACAGGCAGCTCTGCTTGCAATGCACTTCAGTGCATGGGGTCAAACTGACATGTCTTCCTTTACATTATTGCCAGCTCCTGAGATACTGCTCAGGCAGCCAAACCATGCTTCTCTTTGAAATACAATGGCATTCTTCTTGGGAGGTGACCTACGTCTCTATGCAGAGACACCCGCATTGCATGTTACTGTCCTGGTGACCTCATAGGCTACTTTGGGTAAAGGACGTTGGGGCATATTAGCAAGACCGGCGATAAAATTATCGCCGATAAAACGGCGATAATGGCTTGCTAATATGCGTTATAGAATTCCAATAGAAGCCCAGGTTAGATGTCCTGCACATCTAACCTGGGCTTCTATTGGAATTCTATAACGCATATTAGCAAGCCCATTATCGCCGTTTTAGCGGCAGTTTCCTGCCGCTAAAACGGCGATAATGTTATCGCCTGTCTTGCCAATATGCCCCTTAGGGGCATATTATCAACGGCCAGCGATAATTATCGCTGGCCGTGCTTAGCGATAGATATCCTATCGCTGGCTATCTCCGGAACTTATCGCCCTGGTAGCGCGTTATTAACAACACGCTTCTCCAGGGCGATAAAATTCCAGAGATAGCGAGGTTATCGCCGTTTTGCAGGGAACATCGCTGGTTTTCCAGCGATGTTCCCTGCAAAACGGCGATGTACCTTGCTGATACGACCCTGTGGTCGTATCAGCACAATCCACCCCCTATGTTAGGGATGGCTAAGTCGGGATAATAACAGACGTTAGATTTTGGCGAAAACGGCCGTTTTCGCCAAAATCTAACGTCTGCTATCATCCTGTGGGCTGCCTTGTAAATATCGCGATGTGCACATCGGCGATATTTACAACGTAGCCCATCTGGGGTACGCCCAGTAACGCCCACCTTGCATCTCATTAGAGATGCAGGATGGGCGTTATGGGAAAGGGCGATAGGGCAAGGATTCACGCGATAGCGTGACCTTGCTAATACAGCGATAAAATTATCGCCGCTTTTCGTCTGAAAACAGACGCTAAAGCGGCGATAATTTTGTATCGCCGGCTTGTTAATATGCCCCTTAATTTTTTGTCATTAGACGTTAAAACAAAGAGATAAAGGTAGAAAAGACAATAAGAAGAAGTGAGAAGAGGGCAGAAAAAAGTGACAAAGTGAGAATGTAAAGATATAAAAAGAGTGAGATAAAGAGACAAGAACATGTAGGGTGGTGGAGGAAAGAGAGGTAAGGTGTGATCAAGATTAGGCAATCCTGGTATTCAGCTGCACCCGCATTCAGATGGGACGGGCTTCTAGAAATCTTTTACCCCTGCACACATTTTTGTACAAACTAAGCACCGGAAACGGCTCGCTCGATTAAATAGTACACAGAAGCTGATTTCCTTCTTCTACCATAAGAGCATTTCGTAATTTTGGGGTTCATTTCCCTTTCATACTCATGGCTGAAAATGATTGTATCCGTTTTTATTATAAATAAAATTGAAATATGAAGAGTGTCACGGAATTGTGTTTGAGACTTGTTTGCACCTGTATGGTGATTTGTTGGCGCAAGGATGTGGCAACTTCAGTTTGAAATCTTCAGTGCATTTGTATTATTCCTTCATTTTTCAGCACTGAAGTATAAGGGTTGCCTCCTGTTGTATGGTACATTAATTCTATTTGGTAAATTGACTGGTGCTTTTTGTTCTAGACGTTACTGAAACATATTTCATAAACAAAATTCGATATGATCTCAGAATCAATGGTTTCAATGTGTTTCTTAACAGAGATAAATGTATTTACGTCCCTATATATAATGAAATCTATGTTTTCTCCAGTCTCAAGAATCATTTTCATAGAGAAGCACAGATCAAGTACAATACCTCCCATCATCGGTGATGGGCATCTAAATTAGGATTTATTTGCTGTGTAGTATCCTGACATCCCCTAATGCTTCATGAGAGCCTACTTTCTTTAATTCAACAAGACTCTGAAAGACAAGTGGGGTATGCTTCAATCTTACCTTTTGTTTTGCTCTAGGGATGTACCAGTTTGGAACTTTGTGAGCGGTCCAATTCCACTCTTAAAAGAAGGTTAAGAAAGAAGTCACTGAAAGCTCTCAATTACGTTGCGAACTATTTTCTAAGGATAAGCTGACTACAATAATTTAAGCAAATGTTCCAGGTTTTGCATAGGGAGTAAGCATTCACATTTGTTAACATTTTATGCATGCCTCTGTTCCCACCACAGAACACTCCTGCTATGTCACGCAGATATGCTCGCAAATTCACTGCTTCACTTTACGTGAAGTCATACCGACGTATCTGAGCCCACACGGGCAAGTGATCAGGTACACCACGTTGGTAGAATTACAATTGGTGTGTGTCCTTTGTGTCCATAGTTTCCCCGTCTCCAGTATTAGTTGCTTTGTAGGGGTTGTCAGATGGCAGACGCTACAGGCTCCACATGGGAAATGGCCCGTTACTGGTGGGAGGCCCAAAGCATTTAGGACCGACTGATTATCGTCCCTACTCGCGTTCTTGGGGCGAGTGTGAACAACGGAATCCTTAATACTCCTAGCTCGTTTAAAGGAGAAAAGGGGTTTCTCCCATTTGTGGTTATTACTCTCAAGGATTCTCCAGTGTTTTCTAATGGATTTGCTGACAGCGTTGGAAGCTACATTGTACGTTGTTACGCACGTCAGAGGTATCTCCTCTGTGAGTTTAGGGGTGTCTTCAAGGAGGGCTACTCTATGTTGGTTCCTGGCCCTCTTACAGCTTTTTTTGAGTATTTTTCCTGGGTAACCCCGCTTCTGGAGTTTATTTGTCAGATCCTTGGCCTGTTTCGGTAGTCCTGTAGTTCACTGCAATTCCGTCTGAGGCATAAATATTGGCCGAAAGGGAGATTCTCCCGTAGTGGGCACGGGTGGAAGCTTGAGAAGTGTAGCAGGTTGTTCTTTGCTGTGGGTTTGTGGTGCGTTAGTGTCTGGAGGTGGCTTCCAACCTTCTTGATAACCACGTCGAGAAATACCATCTCGTCCTTGCTGTATGCATAGGTGAACAGCAGGTTAGGGTCACACGTGTTGATCCAATCGCAGAATGCTAGGAGTGTTTCCTCAGTACCTTGCCACACGATGAAGATATCGTCTATGTACCTTTTCCAGAAGGATACATAGGGCGCATAGGGGTTTTGTGACAAGAGTATATGTTTACACTCAAAATCGTACACATACAACCCGGCAACACTTGGGGCAAAAGTGCTGCCCATCGAAGTACCGGTGGATTGTAGGTAGAGTTCTCCTTTGTATTCGAAAAAGTTTCTCTTCAGAGCGATGGTGGCACACTCTACCACAAACTCTTGAGGTGTGATGAAATCCCATTGTGCTCTCTCCAACGTATCCTTGATGACCTTGACGGTGTCGTCTTGCGGAATACAGGTGTAAAGGCTCTCTATGTCTAGCGAGACCAGGAAAGTAGGTTCTCCTGGGACTTCCAGTTCGTGCAATAAGGCTAGGAGGCTCTTGGTATCCTTGAGGTAAGTGCTGGTAGCTTGGATCAAGGGTTTCAGGAAGAAGTCGCAGTATTTAGACAAAGGTTCCAGCAAAGAACCTATACCCGACACAATGGGCCGTCCAGGTGGAGGCATTTTGTTTTTATGGGTTTTTGGCAGGGTATAGAAGTACGGGATAATGCCTTTGCTGGTGATCAGGAAATCCGCCTCATGCTTCGTGATGTATCCGTTGGTCTCCGCGTGGTCCACTAGCTCTTTAATCATCATTTGAAGTTCCGGGGAGGGATCAGTGTCAAGGCGAGTCTAGTTGGCCTGGTTGTTCAAGAGGCGCCTGCATTCGTTGTCGTAGGCTCCTGCATCCTGGATCACGATGCCACCCCCCTTGTCAGCTGACTTGATGACAATGTCGGTATTCGACTGAAGGGATTGGAGTGCCTGGAACTCGGTGGCCCTCATATTCTTAAAGGTAGCCGCATCCTCGACATTTTCGATATCATTGAATACAGCCTGTTCAAAAGCTGTGATTTCTGGGGGTACTGTGTGGGGAGGAGGGGTGAAGGTTGATTTCACTCTCAAGCCGGAGTCACCTGCAGGTGTTGGTGTCCCCTCGGTTGTTTGCTTCTCAAAGAAACTCTTGAGTTTAAGTTTACGGAAGAACTCTGAAAGTTCACAATGGAGTTTGAAACGGTCCAGCCTTGCCGTGGGTACAAACCCCAAGCCCTTCTCCAGGACTGCCATTTCATCCCTGGTGAGTAAAACTGATGAGAGATTGATGACTACACTCTCTGGTTGCTGGGGCCCGCTTGTTGTTCCCGGGCCTTGCTCCGTATATTGTCCCCCACTGCTTCCTCGTGTTCCCAGTGTACCTGGTTCGATCCTCTTCTTTTGCCGCGTCCTCTCCGGCCCCTCTCTAAAAAAGGCGGGCGGTACATGTTCTGTTGGAACTGGGGTTGAAGCATCATGTTGGGATTCCAGCCCACATCATCTGTTGGAAATGAGGTGGTTGAAAAGGGTTATGATACCCTACACCTCCTGTTGGTGGGAAAGGTTGCCATGGTTGTTGGTAGTGTTGTCGTCTATTCCTGCCTCTCCCTCTCTGTCTAGATTTAAAGCTGTCCCCACTTGACCCACTCGTAGTGGATGTATCATCTCCTGAGCCATCTGTACTGTATTCATTCCTTGAAGGTGGGATGTAGTCCGGATTGGCGCACGGATACGTTTTGGTATACGAAAAACGCTTCAAGTCTTTCTGGAACTTTTGTGCTTTGGATTGTGTTAAAGTGTCCTTATATTCATTAACTTCTTTGTTCAGGGCTGTTTTAATTATGAGCACCAACCAGTCGCGGGTACAGTGCCACGCGATCTGGGCCCATTCCTTTCTAAAAAAAAATTCTTGGGGCATTGATCGCGTGGCACTGTACCCGCGACTGGTTGGTGCTCATAATTAAAACAGCCCTCCGTTTATCCGAGGCACTACTAGTGGAAATTCAGCTGACAGAAACCCATTTCAGAACCACACTCACAGGTTACAAGAAGAGGCTAGAAGAACTGAACAAAGAAGTTAATGAATGTAGTAAAGCAGCGAATTTGCGAACATCGCAGTAATATCCGATGTAAGATGTAAGAAGAACATGACGAAACTCACGGATCATTTCTTGCAGACAGGGCATACTACAAATGATTTGAGCTGGACCATCATTGAACAATCAAAATTGGGTTCAAACACACAACAATTATTGTTTGAAAAAGAGCGGCGTTGGATCTACCGTTTGTCCACCCACAAGCAAGGACTAAATGACAACATTCCGTGGGGTACAGTGATGAAACGTTGACATTTGAACATCTTGCTCCACCTTCTGATGACCTCTGACCACTTTACATGGGTCAGTCCCTATGCCTTCCAACGTCCTGTGCCCAGCTCTACTGACTACTGGTACTCTATACACAATGCATGCACTAATCAGAGCCAGATGGAATTAAGGGTCCTTGATCATGTACATTTATGGCATACAGCTAGTTATTCCTTACCCCTTAATACAGCGCCTTCAATCGCCTTTTGGCTAAGCACTATTGCAAGTTGCCGTAAGTTGCACCTCCCCTTATCTGATCCATAGACATTTTAGGGGTTCAGGTACCACCTCCCTAAGACACAGATCCGCCGCAGAGGGTAGCGAGGGTCCTCAAAGGGCATTTCGTCTTCACATGGTAGCACTCATGTGCTGACTCAGTACGTTAAGTATACACTACGAAAGCGGAGTTATAATTGGAATTTTAATTTCTAAATTATAATTTTGACCTTCTACTTTCCACCCTGATTTGCCAATCTAGCACGCCAAAGGTTTCTCTACTATGAGGGAAAATTGTATACACAAAAGGGTGTCGACTGTTCAATAAAGCTTTAATTCAGATGAGGGTATAGGTTAGCGGTCTAGTTCTCCCCATCACGTGATTGGAGCACTCTACGCTAATCAACCAACTTCCGGGTCACGTGACGGGGCTCCGCTATTTCTGGACCGTTACCGCGGTGTAGCGGTAATATTCGGGTCCGCGGCAGGCAACAGGCAGGTCTTTAGAGGGAGAGCTCCATACAAAAAGTAAGTGAAACGGGTTGGCAGGGTGGGTATCTACCTCTACCAGAAGGTACACAGGAAATTCTGACTCTTATTCTACCCCTATACGATTTTACAGGTAGCTTTACCCCCTCCCAGAACCCATGAAGTGAAGCCATTAATACCTTCACGTAAGCGCCGAGTTCTCCATGCTTTTACGTTTAGTTTAATCCACCATTTCACAACGCGTACGCTTAGCGCTGTGACAGGGCACTATCACTGAGCAATTTACTTTTAATTATGCGATTACTTTAACTACATTGCAGTCGAAGTTATACGGGTATTAACCCGGACTCAGGACCCCTCCGTCCATACATTTACACGGAGTGGTAGCCTGTGTGACACGGTTGCATGAGTGAAAGTCACGCGTGTCTTGACCCCTCCATTAACGCAATCATACGGATTGGATGTTTGTGTGGCACGTTTGCCTGAGTTTGGGCCAGACGTGTTTTGGGTTGCGCAATGAACCCAGACTTCTTTAAGCACGAGGTGATATAACACTATAATCCTCTGTCGCACCTGTTGAGGAACATCACAGTGGTCACGCAGTGGTCGTGTGTTTTTCATGTTTGTTCTCTCTTTTTCAGAGTACAGCTGCTCTTTGGAAATCCCACAAGGCCGCATTGGTGAAACCGTGAGTTTTGCCTTGCACACACCCCCCATAGGTTAGGATACGCCTTAGGGTGCGTATACCGCCATGGGGTTTCTGGTCCTGAAGAATGCATAGCTAAAAATGCATCCATAAGCAGAAACATGTTGACCAACTTTCACGTTATTGTTTAAATCGGACTCTCCTGGTTTACCTAACCAGCCAGCTCGCGTCCGTCTCACTGGTTTTAAACGATCACTGGTTCTCCACCATTAAAATTACCTTAGGAAATAACCAGCAATCTTTTAACCTGCACTACCCCTACACTTACACTACCCTCCAAAAAAACCCGCTCCGCTGTAATTTCAGGCGTCGTAGCACACCAGGGGGACACTCGGTCCCTCTGGTGGGAACCCAATGATGAAGCATTGTCACCAACTAGGTTGGTGAGTGAGGGTTCTTTGAAATAAAGAGGTTTCTCCTCGTTCTGCCCCAGCAATTTCCCTCTTTTCTCGCTCTTTTGTTGTTATTAAGTATATTCGTCAGGGGGACAAAGAGTGAGAATTCCCTCACTCTCTAGTTGTTAATATATGAAATTACCATCTTCCCAACTTTCAGGGACAAGCAGACTTTTGTCAGAAGACCAACATTTTTTACACAGTTTTGGCATTTTTCTGGGACATAGCCTATTTTTGCTATTTTTTGTGCTTTCAACCTCCTTCCAGTTAATGATAAAAATTGGTATGAAAGCAATGATGGATCCTGGTAAGCTATACATTTCTGAAAAGTAGACAAACTTTTGAATTCAGCAAGGGGTCATTTGTGTAGATCCTTCAAGGTTTTTGTATAGAAACTATCAGTTGAAAATAGAAACAATTGAAAATGAGTTAAAAAAAACAGCCATTTATGCCAACGTCTTCACCTGTAACTTCTACTAAGTATGACAGATGTTTGAAAGCAATATATCGTTACATCCGCTGGACCCTTTTGGTTGTGGGGATATATAGGACTTGTAGGTTCACCAAGAACCCGAGGAACCCAGAGCCAATAACTGAGCAGCGTCTTGCAATGGTTTTTTATTGTGTACCGGGTATTTAGCAATTCATTTGGGAAAATATAATCAGGGAAAAATCTGTATGAAAGTCACCTATGTATTTCTGAAATGGGAACAAAATATAAAGTTTAGAAACAGTAGCTATTTGCACATCTCCAAAATTGTGGGTACCCATACCAGCATGTGAATTATAGGTCATTTTTCAAAGTGACTTCTTTTTTACACATTGTCTTACATTTGGAAGGCAGAAATGCATTGAAAGTCAATAGGTAATAACAGTTGGTCTACAATTTTGTTTTCCCCTAAGTTACCTGATAAAAATGGTACCTCACTTGTGTGGGTAGGCCTAGCGCCTGCGACAGGAAATGGCCCAAAACGCAACGTGGATACACCACATTTTCACAGTGAAAACTGACCCTTTTTTTACAAAGTGCCTAGCTGTAGATTTTGAACCCTAGCTCTGCCGGCACCTAGGGAAACCTAGCAAACCTATACATTTTTGAAAACTACACACCCAGGGGAGTCCAGGGAGGTATGGCTTGCGTGGACCCCCCAACGTGTTCCTACCCAGAATCCCCTTTAAACCTCAGATTTAGCTGAAAAAAATCACTTTTTCCACATATTTTTGTGTGGAAAAGTTGTGGAATCACCGGGCTGACACAAATTTCCTACCACCCAGCGTTCACAAATTTCCTACCACCCAGCGTTCACCAAGGTCTCCCGATAAAATTGGAACCTCACTCATGTGGGTGGCCCAAGTACCCGCGACAGGCAAGGGCCCAAAACGTATTGAGGAGACATCAAAACTGCCTATCACAAAACGACCTGGTTTTGCAAGGGGGGTCACCTGGGTTTTTGGCCCCGTGCTCGGCGGCCATCTAGAGAAACCTACAAAACCCACACATTTCTGAAAACTAGACACCCGGGGGATTCCAGGGAGGTATGCTTGCGTGGGTCCCCCAAATATTTATTACCCAGAATCCCCTGCAAACCTCAAATGTGTGGAAAAGGTGATTTTTTCAGCTATATTTGAGGTATGCAGGGGATTTTGGGTAAACAAACGTTGGGGGATCCACGCAAGCCATACCTCCCTGGAATCCCCCGGGTGTCTAGTTTTCAGAAATGTGTGGGTTTGGTAGGTTTCCCTAGATGGCCGCCGAGCACGGGGCCAAAAACCCAGATGACCCCCCTTGCAATTCCAGGTCGTTTTGTGATAGGCAATTTTGATGTCTCCTCAATACGTTTTGGGCCCTTGCCTGTCGCGGGTACTTGGGCCACCCACACGAGTGAGGTACCATTTTTATCTGGAGACCTGGGGGAACGCTGGGTGGTAGGAAATTTGTGTCAGCCCAGTGATCCCACAACTTTCCCACACAAAAATGTGTGGAAAAAGTGATTTTTTTTCTGCTAAATTTGAGGTTTGTAGGGGATTCTGGGTAAGAAAACGTTGGGGGATCCACGCAAGCCATACCTCCCTGGAATTCCATGGGTGTCTAGTTTTCAGAAATGTGTGGGTTTGGTAGGTTTCCCTAGATGGCCACCGAGCACGGGGCCAAAAACCCAGGTGACCCCCCTTGCAAAACCAGGTTGTTTTGTGATAGGCAACTTTGATGTCTCCTCAATATGTTTTGGGCCCTTGCCTGTCGCGGGTACTTGGGCCACCCACACAAGTGAGGTACCATTTTTATAGGGAGACCTGGGGGAACACTGGGTGGTAGGAAATTTGTGTCAGCCCGGTGATCCCACAACTTTCCCACTCAGAAATTTGAGAAAAAAAGTGTTTTTTTCAGTTAAATTTGAGGTTTGCAGGGGATGTTGGGTAAAAAAAACCAGTGAGAGCAACGCAAGTCGTTCACCCCTGTACTTCCCTCCTTGTCTACTACTCAAAAATGTGAAGGTTTGCCTAGGTGACGACTGAACTAGGGCACAAAGTCCCCTGCTACCCATATTGACAAAAAAAAGTCTTACAAAAGGCCATTAAACCGCCACAAATATAAATCTAACACTAATTTGATAAAGTTAATCCACCACTTACACTGGTTGGTTTTAGCACCTCCAGAAACACTGGCTTCAAAGCACAAATACTTATCAAAGTATATAAATATTGAAGCCAAGCCTTCTGAAGGGGAGCCATGAAGCCACTTCACGGCACCAACCACTTTATGGTCCATTCACACGCCATTCACGCACCACACACAATACTTCCATACCGCCAGCCACGGGCCCAATCAACCAGATCACTTGCACTCACATAAACATACCGCCACCAAGCAAGGGCCCATCACATTCATATGCCACAAGACATAATGAGTTTGACTACATTGTACCACCTGTCAAGTCTCCCCCTCCTTCTTCCTGAACGTTACCGAACGCATGCTGAGTGAACCTTTACTAATGGCTCCCATGACAGCCACATGAGGCTCAGGAAGACATGTCTTTCATGCGCCTTTAGCGCACTCACTGTGCTAAATCCAACTCCTTCCAGTTTGTGGATGCTAGTTGGGGGGTGCCCGAGAATGCCGCAAAGCCATTCCTCGAGCTGAGCAAGCATATCTACCTTTGAAACTAAGGCAAACATGCTGGAAATTTTCAAAAGCTTTCTAAAGATAACATCATAAACTATGAAGAACGGTTGAATGTGAAGCACGGGTAGTCCGTGACAAAGTTGCATATGTCCAATCCACCGTTATGTGCAGTGACTGTAATGCACTTATCATACAGCAAACTGACCATCTACTAAGTTCTAACAGAGGATGAACATGGCAAGCAGCATTGACCCATAAGTACTATAGTAAATTCAGTGCGAGTGTGGCTGAAATGGATTTGAATCCATGGGTGAAGATGAAGTCATGACGTGTATCTATACTACCTTTACTATCTGCCTTCTACCTTTGCAATATTCCTCGGAAAGCGCACCTACCGTAAGCTGTTCTAACCCGTTCGTGTGTCTGTCCTCATCAGAGTCCTGAATAATCCTGTCTAATTGTCAAGAGACCCTATACTAATGCCTTCCATCTCTAGCTACTTGAAGCTTGAGAAAACATTTCTGTCACATGCTATCAATGCTCTCACTGTGCTAAATCCAACTCCTTCCAGTTTGTGGATGCAAGTTGGGGGGTGTCCGAGTATCCCTATAGGCCATATCTCGAACTGAGCAAGCATATCTACCTTTGAAAATAAGGCAAACATGCTGGAAATTTTCAAAAGCTTTCTAAAGAGAACATCATAAACTATGAAGAACGGTTGAATGTGAAACACGGGTACTCTGTGACAATGTGGCGTATGTTCTGTCCACCAGTATGTGCAGCGTGGGGACTATAATGCACTTGTCAATTGGTGAACAGAACAACTACCATGTTCTGAAAGCAGATAAAGGTGTTGAGAAGTCCATGATTTCCTGAAGTAGAGGAACAAATATTCTGCAGCTGCTTGCGTAATGAAGGAGTGGCCCACAGACAGTAGGTATCCATTCACACCAATTGAAAGGTTTACCTATTGGCAGCTCCACCTCAGTCAATTTCCCAGTATTTTGTTTTAGGATGATACAACATAAAGCAAGTAGGAAAACAGATGGCAGGCTTACTTGGGCACTGGGGACAGTAAACACAAGTCTCCTGTCTCTTTCCCTGCATCGAGCACACTTTACAACGACAACATGGTCGCTCCTTTTTGGGTGTTGCAGGAATTTTATCAGCAAAGTGTCGCTCCTGCAGCCTTGCCACGTCCTCCAGAACACATGAAGTGGAGGCTGCTGCTTCTGTAGCAGTGAGACTTTCAAACACAGACAACTGAAAGTCACGGAAAGACATGAGTCTTCCTGTGGTGGTCTGATGATAAACAACATACGCATTCATTTATGTTGCCATCTGGATCAGGTGAGTAAACAGTTTCTTATACCAAGTGCAAGTTTTACGACTCGCATTGTATGGCTTTAAGAACCTGGTCGTTCTTGTCCACTCCGCCCATGTACTTGTTGTAATCAAGTATACAGGTGGGCTTGTGGACTTCGGCCATCTGATCCCAAACCGTGGCAGGGGAAGTGCTCGCAGCATGAATTGTAGTGAGCACGTACACGTCATGCCTATCTGAGAACTTGACTGCGAGCAGTTCGTTGGAACGCGACGCAGTGCTCTGGGGTTTCTGGAGCTTCTTGCAAACAAGCTCCTGCGGTAATCCTTTGCGGCGACAACAAATTGTACCGCAAGCCACGGTGCCAGCTTTGTAGAGCTCACTGAACAGCTCTACTCCTGTATAGAAATTGTCCACATAAAAGTTATAACCTTTGTGAAAAAGTGGCTGGACAAGCTCCCATACCATCTTTCCTGTGACCCCTAGTGAGGGAGGGCAACCTACAGGGTTAAGAGTTGTGTCCTTCCCTGTATTCACTCTCAAACTGTACACATAGCCAGTCGAGCTCTCACACAGCATGTACAGCTTGATGCCATAGTGAGCTCGTTTGCTCGGAATGTACTGCCTAAACAGCAGCCGCCCTTTGTACAAGATCAAGGACTCATCAATGGCTATATTCTTTCCAGGAGTATAAACCTCTGGAAACCTGGCAGACAAATGTTCCACGACAGGCCGAATTTTGAACAACCTGTCATGGTCTGGATGGTCTCGGGGCAATGCAGCAGAATTGTCATTGAAATGCAGCATGCGTTGCAATAGCAAAAAACGATCTCTGCTCATGTATGGTGCGAAGATGGGGGTTAACCAAACCATGCGAGTAGACCAGTAGGATAGCAAGGTTGGTTTATGCACTACCCCCATTTTAAGCGTGAGGCCCAAAAATATCTTCAACTCCCCTAAAGAAGTGGGAGTCCACTTGTGTGCCCTAGAAAGAGGCCCAAGAGTGCCTCCATGCTCCCTCAGAAATTGTTCGGCACGCAAATTTGTTTGCTGCACAATTTTGTCAAGGAAGTCAACATCCAAAAATAGATGGACGTAGTCAATTGGCAAAAAATTTGCCGTATCGACTTTACATCCAGCGTCACCAGTGAAAGGCGGAATTTGGGGCTGAACTAAATTGGGAGGCTGCCAAGACAGCACTACGTCTGTGCTTGCAGCCGCACGTGCCTGCTCTCTGGGTTGCTCTAACCTGCTACTGGTGTCCCGCTGCACAGACTGTGCTGGCAAAGGGACAGTACGACTGACATCGTCTCCTTCAGAATCGCTGGAAGATGAGTCGTCGGATGGAACTGCGCCGACTGAAAAATCACTCCCAGATTCTGTTCCATTGTCCTCTCCCTCAGCTGCTGTCTCAGTATCTGCTGTCTCAGTCTCTGATCCTGCCTCAGAGCTGGACTCCAGAACCAGACTTAGGGCCTGGGCAGCATTCATCCAACGATACACCATCTCTGCTAGTGCCTAAAACTATCCTTTTAAAATGCTATCCTACATAGAAGGCAGATAGGTTGTTGGTTTCAAAGTGTAGGTGGGTGTGTGCGTGAGTGAAGTGTTTAACAGTCAGTAATGACGAAGTCACCTTACCTTTCCTTTGCGCAATCCGTATGCTCTCCAAAAAGACTAAGAAAGAGAGAAAAAAGACACAGTATTACTTTACCTTGCCACATACCCATCATCGCAGCCTTTAGCGCTGGTGGAAGCCAGTGCGACAATCATTTTGGCACCCTCCCATGACTTTCATTAAAAATCTGTTATTCAGCGCCAAGATGCCTACGGGTGAACGTGTGCTTTACAATTGCAAGCTATGACCTCCTTTGATTCCCTCACTACCATCCTTGCAAACTTGCCCCTCATCTCTCCATAGCCCCTCTCTCACATACATTTCATCTGTTTCAAAGTGTTTCTAATGCGTGGCTTTGCTAATCCACTTAGCTATCCACATAATACAGATCTGTTCTTTCCAGCATGCCCTCTGCATTACTTTATGGCATCAAAACTGCCACTAGACAAAAGTCAGATATCTCTATCTAGCAGGACATTTTTTTTGTACTCTGCAGCAGTACCACACTTTATTGCCCTTCATGTAACTTCAAAGCTCAATACCTGGTGCAGGCAGCAATGGGTAGAATCCTTACCCGATATTTAAATTCAGAAACACAAAGGATGCCACACTCCAGAGATAGGTTTCAGAGTTGCTTTATTTTCACCACCACTACCACCTGTCGTGGTGAAAATAAAGCAACTCTGAAACCAATCTCTGGAGTGCGGCATCCGTTGTGTTTTTCTGAATATATATATATATATATATATATATATATATATATATATATATATATATATATATATATACACACACACACACATATATATATATATATATATATATACATATATATATATAAGATTTTATCTCTACATATACTTATATATGCTGCAGACTTCGCCTTACGCCATCCATATCAGAGGAACAGACGAATGTGGACCCAGAAGTTAGTGCAAAGTTTTTATTGAATGCCCTGCACCACCACCATGACGCGTTTCGGCCTACAGAAGGCCTTGATCACATGACGCGCATGAGGAGTGCCTCCACATTTTTAAAGTGCAAGTGCAGTAACACGTGACAAACACATTACGTGATCATAGACATAGAGGAGTAAATCTAAGCACATCAAAAGAAATCAACCACTTAAAAATAATAGTGATTACCGTACCCTAGTAACAGCAATAACTTGTTAGATATTCATTAATTCATAAATATTTAAAACATGACAATGCAATTTAAAATTTTAAACAATAGAAATTTCAGTCAAAAATGTCCATTAAAAATTTCAATGCATGAAACGGGTGATATGTGACATAGATACACGCTAGGGAAATTCCTAAGCATGTGCGTATGTTGGACTAGCCCACATCGTAAAACTATCTCTTCAACCCTGTATGTCAATAGTGGACCAAAGCAATACTTCAGAGCGCTTATTGGTCCATTGCTTTTACATAAAGTGCTGGTGCAGAACAATTCAGCCCAAGTGGGCCATAAAGCCTCCACTTATGCCTTTATTGACAAAGTGCAATTGCATAAAAAGTGTCACCCTAATAAACTAACTTTGGTTCATAAAAGTGCAAAGTGCTAATAAATGAAGGCTAAAAAAAGTTATCAGGGGCAAAGCAGTTAAAATGTAAGGATTGTGCAAATAAGATGGAATAGTTAAAGGCAGGTAAAAAAGTCCTCACTGGAGTTAAGGCCCTGTGGCGTCTTGGTATCTAACTCCAGTATGTACCTGGTTTCCAGTTTTCGAAGGAGGGCTTCCCGGTTGCCACCCCGTCTAAGGGGTAGGACAGTATCCAATACAAAGTATCTCAGATGTTCCAGACTGTTGCAGTGGGAGTCATTAAAGTGCCTGGCAACCGGGTATGATGCATCACAGTTGGTAATCGCCCTAATGTGCTGGAGTATCCTTTTGTGGACCTGCAGTTTTGTGCTTCCTACATACTGCAGGCCACACGAACACTCCAGCACATACACCGAGTACTCAGTTTTACATGTGAGCATCTTGGTGATGGGCACTGGATCTGATTTGAAAGGGGTTTTCTAAGTTGTTTTGCTACTACCATATTTGCATGCTCTGCAAGAGGTACACTTAACAAACCCCTTTCTGGAATTTAACCAGGTTTTAGTCGTAGTTATCTCAGGACTACTTTTAACCAGGGTATCTCACATAGAGCGTGCTTTCCTGAAGGTAATGTTTGGAGTTTTAGAGAGTAAGTCCCCGAGTATTGGATCATTACGTACTAACACCCAATTTTTGTTAAATATCCTACGTAGAGACTGATGTTGTCGATTGTAGGTCAAGATCAGTCTGGTAGATGGATCAGGCTGTACAGGGGTTGTGTTCATAGAGCTGGATTTGCTAAGCAGTGCATCCGATCTCGGGATCAGGCTAGTCTTATCAATTGCTTTGTCGATTATAGTAATAGAGTAGCCCCTGGCCAGGAATCTATCTCTACTCTCTTTCTAAGCCCTTTCACAGTCATTGTTCATGCTGCAGATTTGCCTAATTTGCAGCATTTCCCCAAAAGGAATGCTGCGAATAAGGTGTCTTGGATAATGACTAGTCGCATGGAGCACTGTATTACCTGCTGTGGGATTCTGTGTAGCCTAGTCTCCAACTTGCCATTCCTTACAAACACCTCTACATCCAAGAAGCACACAGAGTCCCTGCTCATGTGAGCTGTAAATTGTAAATTGAGACTGTTCTTATTGATCTGTTCGATAAAGTGGAGTGCCCGCTCCTCTGTGCCTCTTCAGATTAAAAACAGATCGTCAATGTATCTGTACCAATGTAACACATGATTAGTCAAGATGTCACCATGTTCCACTTCGAGGACCTGTTCCTCCCACAGTCCCATATGGAGACAGGCATAACTGGGGGAGAAACAGGCCCCCATTGCTACCCCTCTAACATGGTGAAATACTTGGTTCTGGAAAAGAAAATAGTTATTATCCAAACATGTCATAATCATGTTCAATAACATTTTGTTGTGAAGATACAGATACATAGGCCTGGTATTCAAATAATGGTCCACTGCCTTGGTTCCATCCTGGTGATTGATTACTAGTGTAGAGTGATGCGACATCAAGGGTGATCAATACACACTCTGAGATATATGTATCTATATACATATATATACATATATATACATATATATGTAAAGGAAAATTCCCCAACCGTATCTGATTGAGGAGCCAGCACTCGTTATTGTGGGGGTTCTCTCGTTTATTGTGTTGGTTACAGCATACACACGAACATTACAGGGACGCGTTTCGGCAGTCAAGCTGCCTTTCTCAACCTGAAAATGCGCCATATTGATGTTTCTTTTCAAACATACATTAAAATTGAAGATACACTACCCTTCACAGTGATTGGGTGAATACAAGCATGTGGGCAGACTACAATTCATTCATGTTAAAGCATAACCATGTTTTCTCAGAAAAAACCACAACCGCGTAAATCCTGCAAACCAAATTGCTTTGAAGGTTATTTTACTGTCTGTGTTACTGAGCGTTATGCCCTCCAGTTCGCCCTGTTTCGAAACAGATCACACAATGCCTCATTATGTATCAAGTAAACCCCGGACTGGATTCCTATAAGTCCTCCAACTGCAAACAAAGGCATCCTACTAATGTCTTTCTTTCTAATTAAAATCCAAAGTCACGCATTTTGCCAGTTTACACAATTTTATTTCAAACATAGTCGCCAACTTTAGTATTCTGTCAGTTCCTTCGAGCTACATGTGTCTCCGAGATCTTTCCTGCTCTGTACTCGGAAACAGCTCTTTGTTAAAGACCAATTGTCTAAATACATAGGAAAAAGACTTACAGTGGCGACTTCATGAAGCTTAAATCCGTGTGTCCAGTGTAACCAATCACGATAAGCAATAGTACGATCCCACGATACCACCACTTCCATGGCCAGTGCCATCTGCAGTGCCCAGCTCCATCGTAGGAGTGGTTACACCAGGGTGAGGATGTGCTCTTAAGCAGAGGAGTTCCAGTCCCCGCCAAGGAAGCATAGCCTCCAGCGTTTGAACCTTCTCCTCCACATGCACCTTCTCCTCTTCTCCATTGCCGCACTCCTTACATGGGGGCACGCCTGCCTCAATATTCGAAAACCAAATTGCGGTATGCTGGCGTGCTGCCAGATCGCTGGTGGTGCTTGAAAGGTGGCGCTACCGGAGGTTTAAAGTGGGCCCTCCCTGGTGACGGCCAATGGATGTGCGCCGCACCAGGGAGGTAAGCAAGCACCAAAAGTGTTAATGTGATTTCACACACAAAAGGAACAACAATTGTCTAAGACAGAGTAGTTGCCAAAACCTTGGAACCAAACTTCAAAGAATCACAGAGTGCCACACCCAACCGATAGCGTGGACTGAATATAGATGATGAACCCCATTTGGCTGCTTGACATATATGTGAAATAGAAGCCCCACAAGTCCCTGCCCAGGATGCAGTGATGCCTTGAGTAGTGCTTACCTGCAGTGCACCTGGTAAAGTCTTTTTTTGGGAAGAATTGGCCATAGAAATTACATTCCTTATCTATCTACTTAATATTGTTATAGAAAGCTTTTTATCATGTTTAAAAACAGTAAAATTCACGAAGAATGCTCACATTGGGCCTGATTCACAAAAGTAATCTGAGACAAAATCCTAACTTTACGACTTTCGGTATTCACAAAGGGCATTTAGGAGTAGTAAAGTTAGGATTTTGCCTCAGTTAAACTTAAGTTTTGGTCTTAAGTTAAACTTAAGACCAAAACTTAAGACCAAAACTTAAGTTTTGGTCTTAAGTTTAACTTAAGACCAAAACTTAAGTTTAACTGAGACAAAATCCTAACTTTACTACTCCTAAATGCCCTTTGTGAATACCGAAAGTCATAAAGTTAGGATTTTGTCTCAGATTACTTTTGTGAATCGGGCCCCCTGTCTATAGTCTCAATTCTTTGTCAAATAAATGTTTGCTGCATTTAAGATATCTGATGAATTCCAGTATTATTCCTCAGCACTGGAAAAAAAAGAATGAAGAGTTATTTCTTGTTCCAGATGAGTGGAAGACATTACCTTGGGACAAAACCCGGGACTTATCTTAAGAACCAGTCTATAAGAAACATTTACTAAGTAGGGAGGTGTTCTAATGTTGTCATCAGGTAGAATGTAATGACATTGGTAGAATTCAAGGAGTCAGGTGGCAGTTAACTCTGTGCCCTGTTGGTGTGGCTTGTGTTGTATGACTTCTGCTGTAATAAACTCCTTTTGTTACCCTAAAACAGCATGAAGCACATTACTTCAGTGTTGACGATGAGGATGAAAGATGCAGTTTATGATCAATCAACGTGTTTACAGTGACAAGGAACAATGAGAAACATAATGCAGTGCATGTTAGGGCAAGGAGAGCAACAATGACATGTTTAACGATTAATTAATTTGTGATGTAGCCTTATTAATTACCAGGGGCACAGAAACATTTTTATTCAGTGTAGTTATAACCACTGAAGGGTATTAAGGATTCAGTGAGCAACCGCGACAAGAGTTGAAAAGGAACGGACTTACAGCACGCAAGCAGCGGGAGCTTGTGCTCGGGGAGTGATGAGAGAAGCAGTCTTAATGCGTGTGTGCAGTTGCAGCGCACACTCAGTTTTCTCTTTATTGCGAGCTTTCAAACTTAGTTTCCATACTGTAAAGAGAGAGCTTTAGGGAGACATTTGGCAGTAAAATTAATTTACTCAAGTTCTGAAGGATCCTGCTTTCTCACTGCTCATTCCTCCTCTCCTGATTGTGAAGCATCGTGAAAAGATAAATAGGACATGGTGTGTAACTGCCGTAGAAATGCACTACGGCCAAACCTTTCAATGGAAGGCACTTTGCCTGCCTATTTTCTAGCGATTGGCATGCTTTTAAGGAAGAATTTTCACAATCTGTCAATCATTTGACTTCACTCAACAATTTGCATGCTTTGGAAATAAATGCAATTTAGAGTATCACAGTCAGAGTGATAAGCACGCTTTGAAAAGAAGTTAGAGTTGTTGTTTGCAGTGATTTGCACATTTTAGAAATAAATACAAAGTGTTGTTCAAAATAATTTGCATGCTTTATTGGAAATACTGTAGATTACCTTTGAAACGGTTTTCACTGTCAAAGGTTATCAGTGAGTTTTAATGTAGTGGGGGATTTATTCTATGTCATTATGCACAGTGTGCACCCACCAGCATCATTCCTGCAGGAACCAGGTGAACCATCACTTGAATGGAAGTTATGGTTGAGATCTTTCAAGGCATATTTAGGTGCCATTGATGCTCAAAGAATTAGACATGGAAGAAAAAAGCTTAATGTACTATTACTTAGGAGTAGAATGACAAAACATTTATGATAGTTTACCTGTGTATGAACCTCAAGATGAATTTGAGATGGTAGTGGAACAATTAGACAAGTACTGTTCAAAGACAAAAAATATAGTGGTGCATAGGTATACATTTTTATGAGATCGAAAAAACCTACTGAAAGCATTGCTAAATACATTACAGTTTTGAAGGTGTCAGACTTGAAAATGTTACTTCACTGTTGATTAGAGACCAGTTAGTGGCTAGATGCTGTTCTAAAAAGATTCAGGAAAGAGTTTTGTAAAGAAATGTCTCTGGATAAGGCTATTGATACTGCTTGAGGTTTTGTTGTCTAACACAAAAGTTTTAGGGGTGGTAACTAATAAATCTTCTACCAGGTACTATTGGTGATAACAAGAAGCAAGGAAATAAAGTATTAATAGGTCAGTTGTTCAAGTTAAACAAAAACAAAAGCAAAAGGTTATTTGTTATAGTTGTGAATCTTCTATGTGCGTATCTTCATTCATTGTCCTGCTTTGAGTCAACAATGCAGAGGTTGTGGTAAAATGGAACATTTTTTCAGAGTAAGAAAAGGAGTTGTGTTCAGTGTGTACTGAAGGAAAATTGTGAGAGTGATAAAGATAAGCATAGAAGTGACAGCAACGTGCACTGGTGGGAAAAGGCATTGATGAGCACAAAAACAAAAGCAATGCTGATCCTGATATTGAAGTATTTATTGATGGTGTAGAAATCAAACTGATAGTTGACACAGGTGCACATATTACTACTGTTTCACAAGCGAAATTCAATCAATTTGGGGGTAATATGACATTGCTTCCTCCTGATGTCACGTGTTGACAGTAGCTTTTGAGGACAGTAAAACAGATCTTATTGGGTATTTTTGGGTTTCCATTGACGTTTTGGATGAAATTATTCAAAGAAAGGTGTAGGAAAGAATTGTATTAATTTGTTAGGATAGCTACAAAAAGCAAAGTTCAATTTGAGTATTAAACATGGATTGGACAAACCTATTTTTATCGACAAGAATAATATGAGTCAACTTAAGAATACTGATTGTGTCAATAATTGCTGGAGAAAAAAATCCTGGATATATTAGGAAGAATTACAGATTTTACTCATACTATAAAGGTCAAACAAGGTGCTATGTCTTTCAAACACAAATTAAGCAATGTTGCTTTGAGTGTTTTGTCAGTTTTGTTAAAATATTTATGTACACAGGATATCATAGAAAAAATTGAAGTAACCTTGTGGTTATCCCCTATTGTTTAGGCAAAGAAGAAGTCAGGTGATCTGAGAATGTGTGTGGAATTAAGATGACTTAAAGAGGCTATTTGGGTGGATTCTTTCGTTTGCCAATTGAAGACGTAGTAACCAAGATAAGTCCCTCAAGTTAGTTCACAAAGCTGGATTTAAGTGCAGTTTATCATCAGGTGGAACTTGAAGTTCAGTCTTGTTATTTCACGACTGATGAAGTTTTTTGATTCTGCAAGATGCCGTTTGGCCTAGCATCGGAGGCAGCTGTTTTTCAAAGGTGAATATCATAGATTTTTCAAGGGAGTACTCAGGTTGTAGCCTTCCTGGATGATATAGATTATTTGTTATGAATAATTAGGTAGAACATGATAAAGAGTTGAATAAAGTATTGTGCATGTTTGGAGAGAGAAGTAATGCTCAAAAAGGATAAATGTTTTTTAAAAGCAGAGAAATAGAGTATCTTAGACACATTTTTTTCTGAAAAGTTTGTCAACTCAAATCAAGTCTTATGAAAAGGATTGTGAAAGCTCCTGATCCAAAGAACAGAGAACAGCTGTTACCCTTCTAGGAGTATGTGAGTTTTATGCAAAAATGTATGAAAGATTTTTAAAAACTCAGTGAATGCTTTAGATTATTATTAAAAAAATGAATGTGAACACGTATCGGAAGATCAAACAGGAGATAATTAAAGTGCCTGCTTTACAACCATTTGTAGAAGGAATGAACACTATCTTGACTGTGGATGCTTGTGACTATGGTCTGGGAGCAGTTTTGTCACAGTCTGATGGTGTGCATGAAAGCACAGTTGGTTTTGCTTACAGAATGGAAATATTCTGCAATTGAAAAAGAATGTCTTATTTGTGTGTGGAGTATAGTAATATTTAAACAGTACTTATGTGTCAGATCTTTTATTTTGAAGACTGATAATCATCATTTAGTAGATATATTATCTGGCAAAAAAGTGAAACATTCAACAGCTAGAACTGTACGACTCTCTATTAAACTGTTAGAATTTTCATTTTCTATTGAGTATATTCCTGGTGGGAAGAATTCCAGAGCGGCCTGTTTATCTAGATTGCCTATAAATTATAATGTTTAACAAGATTGAGACACAGAAGTTAAGGAATGTTTTGTGGCCTGTATTAAGGATATGAATGTTTGTGTGGATAAGGATGAGTTAGTGAAGGAGGTTAGCAATTATTAAGTTTTGAGTTAAGTCATAAGATTGGTTAGGTTAGGTTGGCCAAAAGAGAACAATTTGCCTGCTAAATTTCAAATGTTTTAGAACATTTTGGATGAACTGTCCATTGAAGGTGACAAATTGGTGAGAGTTGGTGTCTCCAGAATGTTTTTATCATAAAAGTATTGTAACAAGTCGTTCTTGTCATTTGGGGTAAACGATTATCAAAAGATGAATACAGAATGATTTCTGGCAGCCTAGAATGCATGGGGAAATTGTTGAATTTGTCAAAGACAGTGTAAAATTCAACAAGAGTGACAAAGTGCTTTTGAATGAATGGACTGTAGAATCATTTGTGCCTTGTCCGAGTAGAGCATGGTAAAGAATTGGGATTCATTTCTTGGGACCTTATCATATTTTACCGTATTCAATTTAATACTTTATTGTCGTAATTGACCATTTATCTAGGTGGATTGAAGTTTAGCCTATCAGTGTGCCAACAACTAAATATGTGATTGACCCTTTGCAGAAGATTTTCATTAGTGAGGGTTTTCCAGGTCAAATTATGACGGTAATGGGGTGCAGTCTATTTTGACTGAAATAGTTCAATTTGTAGACAGTTGTGAAATTAAACATATTGGGACTCCTTTGTTTAGCCACAAAGCAATGGAAAAATAGAACAATTTCACAGAGTGTTGGTGGAGAGCTTTCCCTCTGCATACAGAAATAATATTTATGTGATTCAAACTATTAAGGAATTTGTATGGTTTTATTGCAATTTGCCACATATTGGCACTGATACAACTCCATTTGAATTAATGAGAGGGATAAAAGCTTCAACGGAGTTGTGTCAATTTTGGATGGTAAAGATGTTTCATAAAGAAAGTAACATGAATGAAATATGGAAAATGGCTGGAGCCATGTTCCAGTGATGCTGGAATTACAAGAATTGAGGGTAGAAATAATAAAAAAAGTGTGCAGATTGAAAGTGGGTGATTGGGTATGAGTAAGAAATTCTATTTGGGTCAAGAAAGGTTTATCAAACTTCGGAGAACCTGATCAAGTGTGTGAAGTAAGAGGAAATGCTATAACACTGTCAGATGGATATTGGTGGAGTACATCGCAAGTATCTCTGGATCCTAGTATGGGGTCCAAGTTGAGCACCAGGACTAGAGAACATGGGTCTGTTAAGTTTATGCCAATATTAATAATTAATACAAATAGGAGATGTATACATATTATTCAGAAACCAAGAAAGTTTGAAGAGATGCAGACCGCCAAAGTGGTCTCAACACATTAAGAAGAGCCAGGGAGCATGATGAGGAGACTGTAGACAGCTGTACCCCCCTCTCTGAGAGGCTGTGAGACACACACTACTGGAAATCAGACCACAACAAAGACAGAACCATATGAACAGTGGGGAGGAGGCCATGAATCATGCTGCCTGCTGCGGGGTGATTGGAATATGGATCTGTCATGGTGGGATCCCAGCCACCCTCCTCCCTGAAGTTAGAGCTCCCCTGTGCCTCAGAGCTCTGTGACTACTGAGCAGCCAGCAGATAGAGGTGCCCTATCCTGGAGAGGCTGTGAGGCTCTCACTGCTGGAGGGTGGCCCAAAATGAAGACTGTGCCATATGGATAGCGATGAGGGGGCTCTGAATCTCACTCATTGATGTGGGGTGGCTGGAATGCAGTTCTGTCTTGGTGGGAACCCAGACCTCTTTCCTCCTCTGCAAAGAGACCTCCCTTGTGCCTCAGAGCTCCGCGATTACATCGACTGCCACATCCCATCTGCATCAGGTCAAGCTGGATCCCAGAAGGGTCCTTCCAATATCCTGGAGACTATCCTGGAGTGGTCTGGACCCTGCCAAGCCTCACTGTCTTGTAGATGACTGTCATGTCACTAGGGCCAGTGTTTCTTCCTACCGCTGGACTAAGGGGATCTCCACCTGCAGACAACCCTGGCTCTAGTTGCCTCTGTTTATTGCTGGCGTTCCCACCCCTCTGGAAGCACTTTTGAGCACTTGCCAAGAGTCAGTGATCCTACTACTGAGACCACTAACAGCAATACTGGTTCTTGCCTTGAAGTACAATGGGATGCACAAGAGCCTTGAAGGGGACCGGAATGGGCAGCAGATCTGATGCCAAAGGTAACCCACCCCACATGGAGGAGCATACTACAATACAAGGATCAATGATGGGCCTCATGTGCAGGCTTGATGGTCTTGATAGGCACTCTGAAGATGCAGAGGGGCACAGCCATTGTAACAATCGTCTAAGAGTGGGGTTACCTGAAAAAAAAGAGGGCACAGACATTGTGGCCTTCCTAGGGGTATGGTTGGTGAGGGAGGTGAAGATGCAGGGCCTGTCGAACGTCTTTGCCCATAAGATAGTGCACAGAGTGCCCACCAGACCCCCACCTCCGGGTTCACAACCCAGACCTGCGGTGATACGCCTGTTGCACTACAGGGACAGAGCCCTCATACTACAGTGATCCAACAAGGTGGGCCGCTTCCAAGAAGATAATGCCAATGTGGCAAACTTTCCCAGACTATACCCTGGAGGTGCAACGCAGAGCAGTCTCTTTTTTAGAAGTCAAGAAAACTCTAAGGAAGGCGGACATGTGCTATGCACTGTTGTTCCCTCCTAGGCTCAATATCATGGTCAATGGTCAAACTTCATTCTTCAATACACCTGACAGTACCTGGGAGTGGCTCGAACGTCATTGGCTGGAGCAGGTGGAGGCGCTGTCACAGAGCTGACTCACGAGGGCCATCCAAGGAGCAAGTAGCGAGGGAGAGAGTGGAAGCTCTAGAGACCGCAAACTCATTTCTTGTGCTATCGCAGAGGACCTCCAGTTGTAGGAACTCGGAGATGCCCTCCAATAGCTCAGACTTGGAGTTGACACTGGGGGGAAACCTCAGCGACTCTACACATAACACCACAGACTGCCCAAGACCTTTGACACTTTCCCTTTCTCCCCAGTACTCTCAGCACCAGACATTTATGGACATGCCTGTGTCTCTGACCCTTCGAGCTTCATGCAATGCTTTGATATATGGTTGAATAGGGAGGGGGGATTGATGCTGTGTTTGGCTATGCATCCTCTCATGCTTCTCTCACAGCTATTTGCCTTGAGGGTATTCTTTGCTGGTTGGATATAGCCTATTCTTTTTGACTGTATGTTTGTCAGTTTACCCAGAATGCCGTTGCATCACCGACTTGGGACGTGGAAGTTGGGGTTTCTTGCAGAACACACTCCCACTTTCCCTATGCTTCTTGCCACACATATCGAATTGATGCATACTTCATTGGATTAGGACAACTTACTGATGGTGGGGGTATAGGCCTGATCACCTCACTGATGCCATTTATGTTTAACTACACCTCTCTTACTTGGAATGTGCATAGGATGGCCTCCATTCAGAAGCAACACAAAATACTGCAATACATAAGGTGTAAGGGAGTGGATATTGCATTCCTCCAGAAGACCCATTTAGCAGGAGTGGAGATAACTAGGACCCACAGGAGAGGGAGTGGCTTTATTCATGTTATGGGTTCTTCTTCTTACGCGCATGTGACACTGGTACAGGTTAAGCCGGGTACGCAGATTGAGCCCTTTGCTGTGCATTTAGACAAAGAAGGCAGATATGTCCTGCTTAAGGCACATCTTAACAGCCTCCTGGTGACACTGGGTGGCTCATATGCCCCGATCCCAGGGCAAACACAGATTCTTGAAACACTAGCAACAGTACTGTCACCTGAAGTGGGTTTACCTATTATCTTAGGGGGGCACTACAGCAGTGTGGATGACAAAGTCCTTGAAAGGCTGATGCCACCACCAGCAGATGCACCCAGGGTGAAACTGGCAGTAGATGTCTCAGAGTAGGCAGGGCCCTGTGGCTTAGAGGATATCTGGAGATTACAGTACCGGATGACTCAGGAGTACTCTTTCTGTTACCTGGTCCATGACATACATGTCCGGGAGGACAAAATCATGTGCACAAGTAACCTAGTGAATGATGCGGTGCATGTAGAATACCTGGCCTGCACTGAATCTGATCAATACCCCTGCTCCTGAAGATGGCATGGATCAAATGCTGCTTCTCATACCTACATAGAGACTTCAAGTCTACCACTGGGAGGATCTAACCTTTAAGGTTCTTTTGGACGACACCATCAGAGGCTTTTACCAGACTAACAAGGGCACTGCTGGAAACCCCAACACAGAATGGAAGGCATTCATTTTGGTTGTAAAAGCGATTTACATTGGTCCGGCGGTATGGATCCAGAGAGGGTTGGAGAAAGAGCTAACAGAACCTTAGAACTCTGTCCTTGAGATGGAGTGCAACCTCCCTTCGGACCCCTCAGTTAGACCCAAAATAGCTGCTCAGGGGGCAAAATTTGCAACCACATTATATTAGAACAGCTGATCATATTAAAGCTCTGGGACTACATACATACTAACCATGCAGAGGGTGGCAGAGCAGGCCAGCTGCTGGCATAGCTTACCGAGCCTGCAGACTGTGGTGACCCTGTTGCCAACATCATGACCAGAAAGGCGTTATCCCCAACCTAAGCACTGCCCTCAATATGAGGCAATTATTTCAGATCTGGACGACACTCTGGCACAATATAATTCCACTGCACTCTATAGATTTATGTATGGCATTTGATAATCTGGACTGAGGGTACTTGAGCCTGGTTATGCGCCACATGAACTGGGGCCCGGCATGGGAAAAATGGGTCCCTTTGCTTTCATCTGGCAGCCAGATGGGCTGTTGTATAGCAGAGGCATTTGGAGAGCACATGGGGGTGCGGCAGGGCTTCCCCCTATTGTCGATGCTCGTTGCGCTAGCGGTCGAACCGTTTGCCTGTGTGTTGAGGACAGAAGGAAGAGAGAGGAGGATCCGCTACAAGACCCTGAGCACATTGTCTCGCTATATGCAGACATGCTCCTATGCATCTGTGACACAGGTACAGGAGTTCCCTGGAGCATCGAACTTCTGAATACTCTGGAGATGGTCTCCAGGCTATGCTCTAACTCGAGTAAATCCTGTGCTTTTCCGGTGTCCTCTGAGTTCCTTGGCCCAATAGGGCTTGATCCTAAATACACTGCTGAATGGGCTTCCCAATTTTTCAAATAGCTAGGGGTCGAAGTTTATCATTCGGGAGTGGACATTAGGGAAGGGAACTTGGGAGTGGTGCTTCCAGCCTTAAAGGGCAGCGTGGTGTTCTGTCAATCCCTTAAACTGCCAATTATGGCCAGAATTGCACTGTCTAAAATGGTAATCTTGCCAAGAGTCCTACACTACTTTTCTGAAACTGCCTGAGTGGATACCCTAAAACCGGTCCTGGGAACTAAACACCTTGTTGCCTGACCTAATTCAGGATGGGGTTAGGCACCAGGTTTTGCTGGACGATTATCTATAACTGTATTGGGTGTTGTGGGTCAAAAATGTTTTCTGCTTTTGTTACACATAGTCAGAAGGAGAGTATCCTAAACAATAATGTGAGCACATATTTTTATGTACATCTTGTCTGTATTTTGAACCCCAATGGCGGATAATGTGGATATGTATAGCTCTACATTGTTGTAAATACTTTTCTCTGGTTATCTGCCAGCTCAAAAGAATCTGAAGCTAGTCCACATAAGAGTTGCATACACTCTATTTATCTTAATGTCAGATCCCTACCAAACATTGCTCCCAGAGCTAGGATACCATCCGGAGATTTACTCCGTATTTTTTTTATTACTGAGACCTGGCTAAATACCACAAGCAACACAGATTTGGCCATGGCCTTGCCAGAGAAGTACAACAACATTAATGCCAATTGGAAGTACAGAATGGGGGGGGGAGTAGCAATGTATCCTTCCTTTCAAGAGGAAGGTTGTGAAGCTTTGATTTTTTGGTTAATCTTGGAAACTTCCACCTCAATAGGAGGAGCTCTAATTTATAGACCTTCCCCACTACAAACCATCTAGGTCTCTTAGATCTGCCAAACTGGCCACTATCCTCATGTGGTGTATCTATCGGACCAGATTGGGTGGTCGTTCTTACCCATTTTGACTCCATTCATTAGAATGCTCGCACCTTGAAAATGCATTTTATTTTGAGTCTCACACATTTTAGAAAACTTTTCAAAACCTGGCTTTTGTTAACTCTAATTGGCTAATACTTGGGGCCTAAGTACGAGCCGCCAGACTCGTGGGGGCACGGCGGTGCCAGTCTTCCGACTGGCCTATTACAATTTGGGCGGTCGGACCACCATTGCCCCATGGCAGCCGGCAGTTAACCGCCATTCCCCGGAAGTGCTGCGGCAGTCAGGAAGCAGCAATATGCTTGACAGGACCGCCGCGGTCCAGCCAAGCATATTATGAGTTTCCTCTCCACCACGGTTTTCATGGCGGTTCCTCCTCAATGAAAACTGTGGTGGAGAGAAAACAAAGGGGACCCTACAGGGCCCCCTTGTGCCTCTGCTCTATAGAGTGCATACATGGGGGCCCACCATTTGCCCCCCTG
Organism: Calotriton arnoldi; assembly: GCA_963921515.1. Classification (NCBI taxonomy): domain Eukaryota; kingdom Metazoa; phylum Chordata; class Amphibia; order Caudata; family Salamandridae; genus Calotriton; species Calotriton arnoldi. Next base: position 1,385,741 of record CAWUFW010004019.1, on the reverse strand, counting down.
TGTGCATTCACCCCTGTTCCTGCGCAGCGTGGACTTTACCGTCCATGCCATTCAGGAACTGTTTTTTGTGTTGCCATTGCAGTGCCCATTTTCAGGGCACCACCGTGGGAATGTAAAAAAAAGCCAGACAGACAGAGAAATACTTGTTATCTGGCAGACGGCCCGAACATGGGTTTAGCAGTGTGGCGGTGCAGCGGTGAGTCTGACGCAGCGCCGCACTGCCAAACTCGGAATCAATTCCTTAGTGTTTGATATTCTTTTCTTTTTTGTCTCCCTCTTGCAATATGTTGACTGACCTTTTTGGCTGTGCCAGGATATCCCTTCCGGGATATGCAAATCATACTAACATAACATACTAATCATTATTAAAAGATTTTCTAGCCGATAATGTTCTGTATTCTCAACTGATAATGCAACTGGGGAGGAGTGACCCAATTTTACTAGACTCCAACCTTACAGCACCTATGCCATCAACCTCAATTTTGGACATATGGGCAGGGGTAGGATGGGAGAGTGAAGAGGATATTGCTGTAGAGGGAAGTTCCATTCTGGAATTCTGAACATTTACCTGAGCAGAGGGGACCAGCTCATTCTTGGCCAGAAAAGAGCCACTAAAGAGCTCAAAATAATCCCCTAATCTCCTTTGAATTTGAAGAATGGGGTCTTTCCTCTGGAAACCACTTCCCCTGTAGGGTCTGCTTTTTCAAAGTGGCACCTCAACCAATTTGTTTTGCATTTGTGGACTTAGTTAGTGTAGTATGCAAGGATAAGGGGATTCCTTTGGTAAGGTTCTTGGAGTTCGCCCACAACTTAAGCTCTCCCCATATCTTGTTTGACACTGGTACTAGCTCCTCCAAGTTCTGCAAAGCTGGATTCCAGTGATGTAGAAGATGATGTACTGGGGAACCCAGGTGATGATGAGCCCAAGGTACAATGAAGACAAATGCTGCCTGTAGTATTCTTTGAAGTACTCCCTCTCTCCAAATCCCTATTAAATTAAACTTACCATGTACATTTCTATACAAATCCTGGCTGTTCAGCAACGTTTAGAAGTTTTAAATTCTGGTTATTCATAATATTGGTAGACTCACAATCCTGAATTGAGTCTGAAAATGAGATCCCATGAATTCCAGATCCTGAGTTGGAGTCATGTGAGATTTCATGTGATTGATCAGAAGTACATGATCTGAAAGGACCTAGAAAACCATCCTCATTTGTTCCTGAGCAACAGTCATAGAGGATGTGTGAAATAAACCAATCATCCAGATAGAGATCGACAAAAATACCCTGCTATGAAGCAATGCCACATTTGGAGCCAAAACCTTTGTAAACACCCTTAAGGAGGATGTTAACCTGAAGGGGAGTACTTGAACTGGCCAAAAGAATTATTGACAAATGGAGGTAGGCAACCTGAGATCTAAAGCCGGTAACCACTTTGCTGGATCTATGAGCACTATTCATTTTGTAATGACTTCATTTTCTTGAAAAAACAGTTTAGGTTTTTTTGCTTGATAAACAGTCTGTACTTCCCTGATGGTTTTTAGACTAAGATAATGCTGCAGTTGGAGCCATGGCCTTCCTCTGATTTTGGAACATGACAAATAGGATTATTTGAAAGAAGATCTGCCACTTCCTGGCTTGATGCCAAATGCATGGTACAATCCTGTGCATGAGTGTGAAGCACACAACCTGAGCCCAAAGGAAACTCTTCTAACTAGAGAATATCCTTGATTTGTTATTTGCATGACCTAAATGTTTGAAACTGTTTTCTGCCATTCCTGGTGAAAAAATAAGAGACAGCCTACTTTTGGAATCTTTGGATAGTCATAACCACTTCTTAGGTTTTGACTGAGGTGGAGAAGGTATGGAACTCTAATTCCTAAGTGTAAAAAATTGGTTATATTTTTTTTTACCTGCTTGATATTGGAAACTTCTCTGACACCTGTTCTTAGATGGCCTTTGTGGAGGATCGGTCTTGTTTTGGTTCTTAAATATTTGTGCATGTTTACTCATTTATAAAGAATTCTGTACAGGAGCGGCCTGTGCAGGTAAGAGTGGTGGGGCGGTGGTGGTGGGGACTCGACAGACGATGACGAGGAAACAATAATTATTTTTTTTAATTTTCCCTCGTCGTCCTCTGTCAATCCCACCCCGCCCCACCACTCTCACCTGCACAGGCCACTCCTGGTAGTATCACGATTTGGTATTTTTGTTACTGTATTAAGTAATGATGATTTTAGCACAGTTTTGACATGAGGTATTTCTGTATTTGCAGATGCACAGTTTGCATCCGCTTTTAACCTTTGCAAAGAAGTGGTTTCACCACATTACCTTAAATACAAAAATGATGTCAAATGGTTATGAGTTCACTAAAAGCACATCTAACACACATTTTCGACCTCTGCAATTCTATAAATTATGGTCTTTGACATTAAAGATAAAAGGCACAGGGCCTGAATCAAAAACTGCACAATCTAGCATCTGTAGGTTTCCTGCTACATTTGAAGTACATGTTAAACTCTTATGAAATACACAAGGAGTCAAGTAGTGTGCCTGGAAGGTTGTGACAGTAATTTAATTCAAAGAGTACTCATGTTATTCTTTTGTGAATTCCTATGTATGCCCATGAGAAAGCATTTCTAGCATGCCTAAATGTAATGAAGCAATATAATTGGACTACAGTTTTATCTTTTTCACAATGAAAATAATTTCCTTTTGGAATGACCTCTTCTCAAAAAAATCCCCTCTCCAAACCAACCATTGACAGGAATTTACACCAAGCAATTGTGGAATTAAATATCTAATTCTGTCCGAAGTGGAAATGGGCCACACAAAATATTTATCAATACCCACAAAGACTTAGCTTTAATGGTATACATAAACTTCCCAGTGGAATTCCCGATTCGGAACACCTCTTGGTGGATGGTCAAATTACACCTAGAAGTAAGAGTGAGAAGGTATGTTTACAAGTGTTTATACATATATTGAACACGGAGCGGCATACTTCAAAGATCCGCAGGTGTGTGTGTGTACCTCTCTGTGAATGGGTCCCTGTGCAAAAAGACTTCATTTAATCTAAACCTAGTATCTACCCACAAATAGTTTACTACCCCTCTAAACAAATCACCTAAATGCATTAGAAAGAAAAAATGAAAATGGTATTCTTTGTCTTCCAAACATAGCTTACTCAGTTGTGATGTATGTTTTCATTTTATTCTCGGACTTGTGGTCCTGCACTTATAATGGGAAAGTATTACAGGTTCCATAATGTAAAATAAATAAAAAACACTGTACGAGAAGCCATGGCTGGCAAGGGACAACGTTATACTTCTTTTACAATACTCTGCGTCTACCTATTGATCACTAATGTCTGCTACCTACTATACATAAACGTGTGCCACTGCTGAGTACCACCATGTGCCCAAATAATGTACACAGGCCTGGGCAACTAAGATGTATACAAGCACTGTTTCTCTGAAGCACAGAAGCAACTGCTCACCTCCTGCACATCAACGAGTTGTCCTCTCATGCTAGCCCTATCATTGTAGCCCTATCATGAATCATACTTATAGTGCTCCTGTGAGGCACATCTGCCAGTGCTCAATTGAGACAAGTCACTCAGTACACCTGTAAAAAACACTGGCTAGTGCTCCACTGAGACGCATGAACAAGTTGCCCAAATTAGGTGCATCACACAGTTCTCACCCGAGATGCATCACTAGCACCACCCTGGTGCACCTCAACTTTATTCCCTACTGAAGACCAACTCATGCATCCCTGTTGTGCATCAACCTGTGCCACTTATGCATATCACTACGCTCCCTGCTGCACAGCATCCTGTGTACCACTCAACCATATGATTCTTGCCCATTACACAGTGACACTTGCAGCACATTTTTTCCATGACTGTTGCAGCTTGGATTAGGAGCTGACAGTGACAGATAACCTGTTCTCCCATCAACAGAAACAACTGTCCAATGTAGTGTACCCTTTTTGGCAGATATGCTATCATAGGATAGAGCTTCGACACCTTTATTATAAATATTCAGCGTTAACTCCTGTAGACACGGCTACACTCCACACAGATGGTCTTCATTATCTCCTAGGGCTAACCTCCCGCTTGGCTGCACGTCAAGCCAGAAACAAATTTCTTGACCTTGCACTGGTCTTGGCCAAGAAACATATAGCAATGCGCTGGAAATCAGCAGTGTCCCTCCCCATCATATTGTGCTTCTCCGAACAGCACACTGGCATTATGGCAGAACAGGAAGCACTACACACTGCAGGGACAGGCCGACCGACCCATCTCACCCCCCCAAACCGGCAAAGATGTCTGGAGGTGGTGGAGTCTAGTTCTTTGGGCACTCCACCCTGACAGTGTTTGTGATACCGATCTGACCCAAAGACCAGCGGTGTGGCCGCCCCGCCACCCCCCCCCACTAGCCAGGTAAAACCCCCATACATACAGTGATAGAATACACTACAATGACCCTGAGAAATGATAGGCCTCCTCCCCTCCCTCTTGCCCTATCAGCCATACCACACCGACGCTACCAATAGTCACACGATTATTTTTCCACATTTTGAACTGTTCTTAGACTGTTTAGTGATATGTTTTATGATAGGTGATTGTTCTTGTTGCTGCAATGATCTGAACACATACATATTGCAGAATTGTATGTGATCTATGTATAATGAACGAATTGAAATCCCTTAAACAGACATATGGATATCATTTCAGTAGCATTGCTTAACTATATGGTTGTACTCGTTGTTGATTATGTTATGTATATTCTAAAATATAATAGCTGGCCAAACTATGCCTACTGGTCTGCTACCATATCTCGTAGATTTTACTCCATGTAAGAATGTAGAAGAAATAGGTGGCAGAATTTCAGAAAATTGTATGTATAATGTATATATCCTGCTGGAAGATACCCACAGTATGTTAGAGAGAGTTCTATTTGGGCATTGACTACCACCACAAATGGAAAGATTCCCATAGTCACCATTTTCTGAAGGAATAATAGGAGAGTTTAGTGGGGTTTCCACCAAAATAATTTTCTATCAAATTGAGTCCTCCCATAGCATATGCAGTCACGTTGGTGGTGAAACCTTAACTGTTCTGGTGAGCAGCCCTAACTGTCTCGAATTTTTAACTATCACCGTGATGGAGGTTGTCACTTTGGTAACATTTTTTGCTGGACACTCAATGGACAAACGGTAACTTAATGAATGGACTACCTATAGTTTAAAAAAACAACTGTGTGGCCACCCAGTATAATGGTGGGAATGGCACTGTTCAGGCCCCATCCACCTGGCCTGATGCTTTGAGTACTGTAACTCTCTGCACAGACATTTCCAGTCAGGAAACACAATGCTCCTAATGAAAAAGGGTTTCCAATCCTTACCCATCTGTAGTGTTTCCTGGTTCATCCACAAACACGCCTGGCCACCTAGTCCACTCACACAGAGATCCACAAACACGCCTGGCCAACTCATCCGCTCACACATTCTGTTGTATTGTCCTAGATTCCCTCCCCTCTCCTCCACCTTTTGTGGAAGAGTGAGGCCTTGCATATCACAATTTTCTGCTCCAAAATCTCCTGTACAGGGACGTCCTGATGCAGAAAATGGTCATGGGGTGAAACTCACAAAGTCAGAGAAATAAGAAAACTCCAGCTACTACCCCTCAGCAGGACATTTCCAATTTTCCACATCTGCGCAGTAAAAATTCTACACAACCCTAGTGGATGCCTATTTTTATCGATCTCAGTGCTTGAGTGTCTCTATGTCTCTTGGCCATTGTGAACATTAATGTTTGGCGCCTGTGTGTCCCATGTTATATGCATCTATGCGCATGCACTATTTTAAAGCAAATCTATTTGCTTTAATAAAACCCTGCAATTGTACCGGCTGACACGTTTTGGGTATGAGCAGGAATAGGCAGGTAGTGGAACACTTTTATTTTATTTTCATTAATTGATAAATGTACATTTTAGGATACCACATAATGTGTGTGGTGGCATTTGACGTTCCACTTTGTAATTTCCCAAACTCAATAATGATGGTCTACAAGATTTAGACTAGCACAAGAATATTGTCTGTCAAAGGTCTAGTAAGACTTCATTTGGCTGTTCGTCAAGTCGCATTACTTTAGGCTGTTTGATACGCAGAGCACATATCTATTTATCACAGTTACTATTAACGTTCACACAGCACAGAAAACACTTCATTAAACAGCTTACTTCAGTGTAATTGTTTAATAATATTATGATTACGTTGTTGAGGAGAAAATCCCTGTTGTATTGTATTCTCTCTTTATCAAGTGAGTCACTTTTAAAAGGCTGTGATTTGCAAAGGCAAGTTGCTGTAGTTTTGAAAGTCGGTTTAGCAAAGAGCTTGGCGTTTTACCATTTTATTGAATTTTTCGAAAGATTTTGATTAACGGTTCTCTTATTTGCTATGTGAAATGAAATGTGAGTAAAGCGCTCATTTGTATTTGTTAATCCAGTACTGTCCTCTTACCATATTTATTGTTTGTTATTGAATGTAAAATCTACAGTGGCTAAAAGTTGAATTGTAAAAACGTATCGCATCCAGAATATTAGAGAAATGTAGCTAGGCAGTGCCCCTCAGTAACAGGGCAAACCGCCAATCCCTTATATGATACCCTACATTTATGCCCTTTCGAAATGTTAACTCCTTGGACCTTAGCTTCACAACTGCTCCCTCTTTGCTGCTAAAAGGCTAGATGACAGGCAAAGAGTGGGATCGAGGACCTAATTCTTTCAGTTAATGCAGGAACTCCAAAAGAGCCACCTCCAAACAATGTCTACTTATGGAATGAATGTAGCACAGTTGGCATTTCAGAGGTAAAGTACATCAGTTTATTTGAGGAGCTGCACAAGGGTGCATCATATACATTAATTACAAGAAAAAGGCGATTAGAATAAATTCAACCCTAGCAGATAACAGTAAGATTGAAAAGCCAAAGGGTAGACACTCATACCACATCACATAGGGAACTGGTAAAAGGATAGATGAGACCAGATAACACCTTAGATTTCTCCCTTCCACATACGGGGAAGGTATGAACCTATCCTGACACTATAAGAACAAAACTAGCACTGAATATAAAATAGATCAACAGATCTTTGAAATGCACAGTGGCCTGCTGAGTGTAGGAGTGCACACCTCACTAAAGAAGGAGATACAATAAAAGAGGACAGAAGGGTAACTTATTAATTGTTTGGGTCTGAGACTGTCCTTGAGCCTTACTGAGATTCATGGAAGGCAACATTTTTGAAGGTGCAGAGAACATTCAAAACCTGTCACTCCACAGGGATCCACAGTCCTCTTGTGATAGAAATTATCCATCCGGTATAAAGGCCATAATCCTTAAAGCTTCCTCCGGGCATGACTCTAAAAGAAGAAATACAGGTCCATAAAGTTTTACCTACACCTAAAAGGGATAGTGATCCCATACTAATTCAGTTTTTGGAAAGGGTATATTTTAGGCATTTCTTACAAAAACTGAAATAGGGCATGTTTTAGGCATTCCTTCCAAATACTAAGTCGATGTTACATGCATCAATGATTCGTGAACGAAATTCAATCACAAAACATTGAAAAATTACCACACTTGAGTTGGGGGATACGTCATTTGTAAAGGTAAGACATTTATGAAAAGGGAAGGGGTCGTCTTGGACCCCTTCTTCTCTGTGAATGTTAAAATAATGTTTGTTGGGGAGTAGGCAGTAATCCAGGGGACCACTCATAGCAATCAAGCAAATTTATTATTATTTATTTTAAATACAGCCCTATTTCCTTTAAGGAAAGCAGACCAGATTAAAAAATAGTTTACTTTATTTAAAAGCAGTCATAGACATGGTGGTCCACTGACCCTAGCGGGCTTGTTCTTTCTTTATGTGTATGAGGCCTCTAGTGGTCGTCGGCAGACTCCTTACAAGTATTATGGAATCTGGTGGGTGTGACTGGGTGTGGTTAATAAAGTTTGTGAAGCAACGCGTTCAGTTAACAGTTGTATGTTGAAGAATAAAGACCTGCAAACCAGAGTTCCATGTGTGGCGTGGTCTGTTACATGCTCTCAGGCTGGGGAGGATGGTACAACTGGCAATCAAGCTGGGATACGTGCTCCAAAAAAGACACAAGACTGCTCTCCTTGATAGATTGCCATGGTCCAGCAAACTGCTTGTGCATGCCACGTGTGCCTCAAGAAGTGATCTACGGTTGGGGTATGTGGAGTCAAAGCGCAACTCCAGCTTTTGAGAGGCCCTCAAAGAAGGTGAAGGCCCTACAGAGGAGTACAGTCATTAAGCCTGCCAAAAATCTACTATTAAGGCCAAAAGAAGAGATATTGCGTAATAACATAGACCCAGCACCAATACAAAGCAGCAACGCTAAAGACAGTGACAACCAGGTACAAAGAAGCACCAAAGGCAGCAACAACCAGGTGCAAGAAACTGTCAGAGGCAGAGTTGATCAGATGCAAAGAAACACTGAAGACAGCGAAAACCAGGTACAAGAAAGCTCTAAAGGCAGTGACAACTGGGTATAGAATGTACAAATGTACTTACCAGCACGAGCGGCTAGAGTGGTCGACCTCGAAGCTGGGGAAATGAGTTCGAGCCTCGGCAGGAATGCTCAACATCCTGTGATTCTGGGCAAATCACTTAATCTCCCCGTGCTCATGTAAAGCGCTCTGATACCTTCGGGTCAAGTTTGTGCTATATAAAACTATATAAAAAAAAGTGCTACAGGACCTCGATAAGGGTGTGTCGACCCAGCCTGGTTGAGCAGCCGATGTGGGCAAAGTGGCAAGTAGCATCCAATACACTGACAGGCCTTTGGAATAGTGAAATATTTCAATGGCTGATGAGAATAGGCACCAAATACAGCTCACCCATGTTCCTGAAACCACAGCCTACTTTCGATACCGGCACAAAGCAGAATATTGGCACCAAATGGACTGTCTGGATCGAAAGGCTCTTTTACTTCAATCAATCAATCAATCACAGAATTTGTAGAGCGCACTACTTACCCGCGAGGGTCTCAAGGCGCTGGGGAGAGGGAAGGGGGGGATGCTGCTACTGGTCGAACAGCCAGGTCTTGAGTAGCCTCCTGAAGGTCAGCAGGTCTTGGGTCTTTCGTAGGCTTAGTGGAAGGGTGTTCCAGGTCTTGGCGGCAAGGTGTGAGAAGGATCTGCCGCCGGTGGTTGTTCTTCGAATGCGGGGACGGTGGCGAGGAGAGGTCGGCGGAGCGGAGCTGGCGGTTGGGGACGTAGAAGAAGAGCCGTCTGTTGAGGTAGGCTGGACCAGTTTTGTGGAGTGCCTTGTGTGCGTGGGTGAGGAGTTTGAAGGTGATCCTCCTGTCGACGGGGAGCCAGTGCAGGTTCCTCAAGTGGGGGGTGATGTGGCTGTGGCGTGGTACGTCGAGGATCAGTCGTGCAGAGGCGTTTTGTATGCGTTGCAGTCGCTTGATGAGCTTGGGCGGGGCTCCCGCGTAGAGGGCGTTCCCATAGTCCAGTCTGCTACTGACAAGGGCCTGGGTGACTGTTCTTCTTGTGTCTGTCGGGATCCACCTGTAGATCTTGCGAAGCATGCGGAGGGTGTTGAAGCAGGAGGAGGAGACTGCGTTGACTTGCTTGGTCATGGAGAGCGTTGAGTCGAGGATGACTCCCAGGTTGCGTGCGTGGTCGGTGGGTGTCGGGGCTGCTCCCAGCGTCGTTGGCCACCAGGAGTCGTCCCAGGCTGAGGTGTTGGAGCCGAGGATGAGGACCTCCGTTTTGTCCGTGTTCAGCTTTAGTCGGCTGATCTTCATCCAATCGGCGACGGCCTTCATTCCTTCATGGAGTTTGGCTTTGGCGGCGAGGGGTCCTTGGTGAGGGAGAGGATCAGTTGAGTGTCGTCGGCGTAGGAGATAATGTTGAGGTCGTGTTGTCTGGCGATGCGTGCGAGCGGGGCCATGTAGATGTTGAACAGTGTTGGGCTGAGGGACGATCCCTGGGGTACGCCGCAGATGATCTCGGAGGCTTCGGATCGGAAGGGTGGGAGGCGGACTCTCTGGGTTCTGCCGTCGAGGAAGGAGATGGTCCATTCCAGGGCCTTGTCTCGGATCCCTGCGTCGTGGAGGCGTGCGCGTAGAGTGCGATGGCAGACAGTGTCGAAGGCGGTGGAGAGGTCCAGCAGGATGAGGGCTGCGGTCTCACCATTGTCCAGCAGGATCCTGATGTCGTTGGTGGCGGCGATGAGGGCAGTCTCAGTGCTGTGGTTGCTGCGGAACCCTGATTGGGATGGGTCCAGGATGCTGTTTTCTTCGAGGTATCGGGTTAGCTGTTTGTTGACGATCTTCTCGATGACCTTGGCTGGGAACGGAAGTAGAGAGATGGGCCGGAAGTTCTTGAGGTCTCTCGGGTCCGCCTTGGGTTTTTTGAGTAGGGCGTTGATCTCTGCGTGCTTCCAGCTCTCTGGGAAGGTCGCGGTCTCGAAGGAGAGGTTGATGATGTTGCACAGGTGGGGTGCGATGGAGCTGCTGGCTTTGTTGAAGATGTGGTGCGGGAAAGGGTCTGACGGGGAGCCGGAGTGTATTGTGCTCATGATCTTGATGGTGTCCTCGATGTTCACGCTGGCCCAGGCTGGCAGGGGGTCGTGGTCGATGGTGTGTGGCGGGTCGATCTTAGTTGGGGTTGTCTGGGTGTCGAAGCTGTCGTGGATGTCGGCGATCTTGCGGTGAAAGAAGGTGGCGAGGGAATCGCACAGGGGTTGCGACGGCGGGATGTTGTTGGTGTTGGAGCTGGGGTTGGAGAGTTCCTTCACGATGTTGAAAAGCTCCTTGCTGTTGTGTGCGTTGTTGTCGAGGCGGTCTTTGAAGGAGATTCTCTTGGCGGACCTGATGAGGTGGTGGTGGTTACGGATGGCGTCTTTGTGGGCTGTGTGGCTGTCCGGTGTCTTATCGCTGTGCCATTTCTTCTCTAGTTTCCGGCAGGTGCGCTTGGAAGCTAGGAGTTCCGAGGTGAACCAGCTGGCTCTTTTGGTGGTGCCGCTGTAGGTGAGCTTTTTCAGCGGGGCGAGGGTGTTGGCACAGTCGTCCATCCATCGTCTGAGGTTGCAGGCAGCGTTGTCGGTGTTGGATGGGTCGGAGGGAGGGCTGAGAGCGAGGGTTGCCTGGAGTTGGTCTTCGGTGACTTTGCTCCAGCAGCGGCGTGGGATCTGTTGGGTGCGGTGGTGTGTGGTGGGTTTCTGGAAGGTGAAATGGATAAAGCGGTGGTCGGTTCAGAGGAGTTCCGTGGTGTGGCTGAAGGAGACGTGGGAGCTTGAGGAGAAGATGGGGTCAAGCGTGTGGCCGGCGCAGTGGGTCGGTGTTGTGACCATCAGGTTGGTCGATCAGGGTGGTGGAGTTGCTGTCGTTGTTGTTCTCCAGGTGAAAGTTCAGGTCTCCGAGGAGGATGTAGTCGGTAGAGGTCAGGGCGTGCGTGCTTATGAAGTCGGCGATGGAGTCGCTGAACTGGGGTCGGGGCCCAGGAGCTCTGTAGACAAGGGTGCCTCTAAGGGTGGTGTTGGGGTCCGTGTGGATCTGGAAGTGCATGTGTTCGGCGGTGCTGAGAGTGTCGTCGGTGCTGGTCGAGACCCTGATGGTGTTCTTGTGGACGATGGCGATTCCTCCTCCTACTGCGTTGACGCGGTCTCTTCATAGATGCTATAGAAGAAGAGGATGACAAAAAGATCATCAAATACTTATAAAACCTTGCAGGTGACTGAGTAAAAGAAGTGATAATGAAGATATCACAAGCTGATAAAATATCAAACCGTCAAATAAAGAAGCAGCTAGGGGCCAAGTTCAATCCGATGTCCCAATGTTGACTATGAAAGGTTCACTTTCGAGCTAGCAAGACAGCAACCTCGTGAGACGATGGATGAGTTTGTTGAGTGACTTGATACGCTTATAGAGCACTGCAAGTTCAATGAATTCAATGATGAAGAAGCCATGCGTCTTAGAGTTATTGATGGTTGCCTCTCCGATTCATTCCAGCAAAGCATGCTGATAGTGTTGTAGGGCTTACAGTTTCTCAGTAAAACTGTGCATTTGTTGGACAACATAAACGTCAAAACTGTGCAAGACTGATTCTACACACACCATCAGCATATGTTGGCCTTAGTCCTGCTAGCTCTCAGTGCATTATCTGAACAACTAACCAGGTAAGGTAACAGGTGGAATGTGTAACCTCAGAACATGACAACCCTGACTCCTCAAGGAACTCATGGAAACAGATCTAGAACCTTTTAATTTGGCAACTCATGCACACCCAAAGATATGCACAAGAATACACAACATGGCCTTTCCACATTTATTGAAGCATTATGATTCTTGTGTGAAATACGAGTGTCAACAATCAATAGAAGGAAATAGAATTATGTGATCAGCATGATGAGAATGGTGAAGAAGATAAACAAATCACCCATTGTGCTATTACATAGGATATATGCTTGTGTATATGTAAAGTGATGGCTATGCTCCTACCTAGTGCCTACCTAGCGCTCTGTATTCTAGTGTCCCTAGGGTGGTTGAATGTACCAGAATCCCTATAGGGAGATCTAACTCCCCTGTTTCCTGTGGGTAAGTATCATCAGGGAGACCATCTTGGTGGAGAGCTGGGCTTCATCCCTCTCAAGAGGTAAACAGGAATCAGCTGGGCTGGAATTCCGACATGGGGAGACCTCATCAGTGTTAGGGAAATGCTCCTTTAACTAAACAAAGGAGTGATGTAATTTATATACAAAACATCACCCATGTTGCAATGCCGAAGTCCCAGTCTGGCTGCCATTATTGATTCTACCCTGACAAAGCTGTAGCTGAGCGAAAAATAAAAAACAACATCATTTTGTGCAGTGAGCTTTAGCTTTCGTACAGAATGTTCAAGGCTCCGATAAAGCTAAGTTATTTCATGGAACATTATCCATACAAGCATGCAAGCAAAAGTGTATCAAGTGTCAATGTTCAAGAAAAGATGTCAAGTTTAAATGCAAACGTATTAAATAGTGGTGTGCCTCCCCGGGCCTAATGTGACCACATGACAAGAGAAATGCTCAGTTTGAAAAAAGTGCTTATGGCTGCAAGAGCGGAGGAATGTGCTAAGCTACAAGCTGCTGATATTGGAGCCGGAACAGGACAAAATGAATCAGCGTTGAGCATGAGAAGTAAGCAGAAACACAAGGCAGAAGCTCTTCGAGTGATGTCTCCACAGAAAAAGAAATTGTGTTTTGTTCTGGATTCTCGTTTCCACATGAAGGTAACTGTCCTGCAATCGAACAAACATGCAAAGGCTGCGGGAAGGAAAACCATTTCAGAATGGTTTACGAAGCGAAAGAGAATCTAAGTCTGTCACAAAGAGACAAGAAGATGGATGCCAGAAAGTTCCAGAAGCACTCTAGGCACTTCCACAAGGCCAAACAGCAACATTGACAAAGACAAGTGGAAATGAAATGAAGTTGATCGTTATCAAATTCATCTTCCAACAGTTTGGGGACGTCATCATCAAGTGACGATGAGGAAAATGGATGCGCGATGGTGAGGCCAGTCACAGACCAACATGCAAATGTAGGATTGGCTGCTTGCAGGGAAAAACACAAATCTGAAAATAATCGCCACATGAAGCAACAAAGTTCATTTGGACATTGTCCTAAAACGAAACTCAAAGTGAATGGTTGCCCTTTAACTTTCATTGTAGACAGTAATGCTTCGATAAAAATCATGGTGGCAGGAAAGTAAAAAAACTGTCTCTGATACCACGTCTCACACCGTCAAGAACAAAAGTGTACACCTGGGCAGCTTCTGCACCCTTGCAGAGCAATGGATCCTTTGTGGTGACCATGTGGCACAAGAAAACGACAGTGCAAACGCCAATTAATTTCCTCCCAGGTACTTCAACGAGTGCATGTTTATTAAGTTTCAATACTGCTGGTGACATGGGACTGATCTCTATTAACTACAACTTGAATGCTCATTCTGAAGTAGTGAGTCAATTCCCGACATTCAATCAATCAAACAATCAGGGTTCTTATACAGCACGTTTAATCACCCATTAGGGTCTCAAGGCGCTGGGGGTGGGTGTGAGTTCAGCAGATCAGCATATGAGCCAGTTCAGTCAAAGAGCCAGGTCTTGATGTCCTTACTGAATTGAGGCAGTGAGGATGATTACCTGAGATGTAGAGGAAGAAAGTTCCAGGTCTTTGCGGCGAGATAGGAGAAGGATCTTCCTCAGGCCATAGTCTTGCAGATCTGTGGGATAGTGGCCAGGGCCAGGTTAGGGGAGCGTAGGTGTCTGGTGGGAGTGTAGAAGGAGAGGCAGTGGTTAGGTTATGCAGATCTGATGTTGTGGAGGGCCTTGTGGGTGTGCGTGAGGAGCTTGAAGGTGATTCTTTTGCTGATCAGGAGCCAGTGGAGGTTTCTCAGGTGATCAGCGATGCTGCTGCAGCAGGGGAAGTGCAGGATAAGTCTTGTGGCGGCGTTCTGGATTCTTTGCAATTTCTTTTTGGAGCTTCTGGGTGGTGCCGGCATAGAGTGTGTTGTCATAGTCGAGTTTGCAGTTACCGTTCTTCTGGACTCGGTGGGGATTCACTAAAAAAATCTTTCGAAGCAGGTGGAGCTTGTGGAAGCAGAAGGATGAGACACTGTTGACTTGGCGGTTCGTTGATAGTGAGGAGTAAAGGATGATACTGAGGTTACGTGCGTGGTCGGTGAGTGTGGGGGGCTCCAAGTGTTGCAGGCCACCAGAAGTTGCCCCAGGCAGAGAAGTTGGTTCCCAGGATGAGGACTTCTGTTTTGTCAGAGTTGAGTTTGAGGCAGCTGTCCTTCATCCAGGTGGTGACTGCCTTCATCCTATTGTGGAAGTTGTTCTTTTGGGCGAGGGGGAAAATCAGCTGGGTGTCATCGGTGTAGGAGATGATGTTTAGTCCATGGTTTCCAACAATGGCTGCTAGCAGGGTCATGCAGATGTTGAAGTCGGTGGGGCTTTGGGAGCAGCCCTGAAGGACTCCGCAACTGATCTCTTTAGGCTCTGAGGAGAACAGTGGGAGCCTGACTCTCTGGGTTCGGCCGGTGAGGAAGGAGAGGATCCACTCTAAGGCTTTGCCACAGATGCTGGCATTGTGTAGTCTCTGGAGAGGGTGTGGCGGGAGATGGTGACGAAAGCGGCAGAGAGGTCCAGGAGGATGAGGACTGTGGTTTTGCCAGTTTGAGGAGATTGCGGATGTCGTCTGTTCCGGTGAGGAGTGCAATCTCAGTGCTGTGGTTGCTTCTGAAGCCTGTTGGGAGGTGTCCAAGATATGGTTTGTTTTGATGAATTTGGTGAGTTCCGCGTTGATGGCCTTCTCAATGACATTGGCTTGGAAGGGGAGCAGAGAGATGGGTCTGTAATTCTTGAAGTATGTCGGGTCACAGAGGGTTTTTTTCAGCAGGGAGTTGATCTCTGCATGTTTCTAGTTTTCAGGGAAAGTGGCGGATTTGATGGAGCAGTTGATGGTGCACAGGGTTTGTGGGCGATGGTGGCGCTGGCTCAGTTGAAAATGTGATGGGGTCAGGGGTCCGAGGGGACTCCAGTGTGGATGGTCTTCATGATTCGTAAGGTGTCGTCAGTGGTGAAGACGAGCTGAGCAGAGTCGGCTGGGATCTGGAGCATTTGGGATGTGGAGCATTTGGGTGCAGTGGTCTTGTGGTGGAAGAATGTGGCAAGGTTGTCGCAGAGGGCTTGGGAGGTGGATGTAAGTGGCATCCGTGCTGGGTTTGGCAAATTCTTTGATCATGGTAAAGAGTTATTTTTCAATGTTTCATGGACTTGGGAAACTTAAGACAATTATTGTACAACTTCACATTAATGAAGATATTCACCTCGTTGCACACCAACACCACTGAATTACTTTTCTCTTACAGGAGGTCATTGAGAAAGAGCTAGAAACACTGTTAAATCATGAAATCATAGAGCACGCTACTGGTCCGACACCATGGGTTTCACCCATTGTGGTGTTACCAAAAAAGGACAATGGAGGTTCAGCGCACATTTGTGTTGACATGTGTCAGGCCAACAAAGTAATCGAAAGACGTCCAGGTTCACATACATGAATGGTGTCAACGTTTTCTCCCGCCTTGATCTGAACAAAGGTTGCCATCATTTTGAACTGGAAGAAAACTGTAGGTATATTACCACTTTTTCACTGCATGTTGGTATGTTCAGATATAAAAAACTCAGTTTTGGTGTGTCATCTGCTACAGAAATCTTTCAAGATGTCATTCGTCGGATAATTCAGCCTGTCACACATGCTTTTAACTACAGTGATGATATACTGGTGTTTGGGGTTAAATGAAAGAAACATGACAAAGCACTCACACAAGTATGCTGTCTGCTTGCTGATGCTGGTTTCACACTAAATGTAGAAAGGTGTGAATTTCACAAAAACAGACTTCAATTCTTTGCGCAAATTTTCTCTGAAAAGGAAATGACTCCTGACCCTGAAAAGGTACAAGTATTGTCGTCTATTTGCCCTCCAGAAGATATGACCATGATGTGACCCTTCTTAGGCATGGCCAGCTATTCCTCCAGGTACATTTGTGATTTTGCCACTGTGAGTGCCCCTCGAAGAGAACTAACAAAGTGAGATGTTCTGTTTGAATGGTCTTCTGATGTGATTGAATTTTCAAGAAAATAAAACACACAATTGAAAATGCAACAGAAACGGCTTACTTTGATCTGAAATTGCATACAGAGATTGTGGTGGATGCAAGCCCGATGGGGTTGGGAACAATCTTTGCCCAACACAATGGATAGCCCGATGCTCCAAGACACATTGTGGCCTATGCTAACCGTAGTCTATTTCAGACTGAACGTGCTTATTCTAAACCGGAGAAAGAAAGGTGAGCTGTGGTGTGGGTGTTTGAACACTTCCATGTGTTTCTGTACAGAAAGCATTTCAGTTTTGTCACGGATCATCACGCGGTGCTCACCAACTTTGGAACTCCGAAGGTCTAGATGCCCCGTTGCATCGAGAGGTGGGGATTGCATCTGCAGGGGTATGATTACACTATCGCACCCAAACCGAGGAAAGATCAAAACCCTACAGACTACTTTTCATGAGTGCTGCTACAGCTTCATAGTACAACATCCAAAGTGGCTGAGACCTACACCAATTTCACAGTTAAGCCAAATGTGCCTGCAGCTCTTTCCATTAAACAGATTCTGACAGCTAGTAATACTGGCAAAGACATGCTTAAGCTCAAGGAAATCATTGCAAAACAATATTGGAAGAAACATACTCAACTTCTTACAGACGATGTTGAGTACCTGAAGATCAAGAATGTTCAGGAAGAACTTTCTATTACACATGATGGTGTCATACTAAGAGGGGCAATAACAGTTATCCTTGAAAGCTTGAGGCAACAAGTTATTGAACTGGCACACGAAGGACATTGTGGCATTGCTGCAACTAAAATAGCCCTCAGGGTTCGAGTGTGGTCCCCGCGTCTTGATGAACGAGTTGAAAAAGAGCTTAAAGCTTGTCATCTATGCAACTGCAAGTGTCCCAAAATTACTCAGCACCTGTTGAACATGTCTGATCTTCCTAAACAAGCTGAGGGAGAAGCTCACAGTTGACTTCTTCGGATCCCTCAATAATAGACATCATCTCATGGCAGTTGTCGATGAGTACTCATGTTTTCCTTTAGTGGAAGATCTATCATCAACCAATCATGACAGTCATCGAGAGACTAGATTACTTTTTCACAACATGGGGTGCTCCCTCCAATCTCAAATCTAACAATGGTCCACCCTTGAATAGCAGAGAGTTCAAAGACTTTCTTAATCATTTGAACATCAAATAACGGAAAAGTACACCTCTTTGGCAACGGCAAATGGCGTTGTTGAACTATTTATGAGTTCTTTGAAAAGTGTGGTTCTGCGTGATGTTCAGGAAGGCATGGACCTCAAGTCTGCTTTACGTCCAGCCTTCCGTTCCTACAGTTCCACTCTTCATTACACAACAGGAGTAAGTCCTGCCACCTTGCTGTTGGGGGGTGCTCTTGACTGGCATGTCTTGCAAATGCAAAATGAAGGTTTACGCCGATAAGCCCTGCCTCGCTTGAGACATGGATTTCGAGACAGGAGACCGAGTTCTTATCAAGCAAAAGTGGACACACAAGACGGACACTCCGTTTGATGCTGAGTTGTGGTGAGCAAGGGATATATGGTAACTGCCCAATTACCTCAAAAATCCATAACCGGAGACTTATCACACTTTAAGCCTTTGCCTCAATGTTCATCAGCACCAGACCTCCTGAGTCAGGTAAGTCCACCTGAGTGCCCAAGTCAAGCATCTGCTTCTTCTCCAGAGATGCCAAATTAAGGCACCCTCCTACACCTAGTACAACTAGATCTGGAAGACTGGTCAATGTCTCATCAAGGAGTTATAATCTGTATATGTATGTATATATATTTCTTCGTTCTTTTTATTTCACAAAGAGGGAGCTGTTGTTTCCTGTGTTTATGTGTATGAGGCCTCTAGTGGTCCTCAGCAGACTCCTTACAAGTATTACACAATCTGGTAGGTGTGACTGGGTGTGGTTAATGAAGTTTGTGAAGCAGCACATTTAATGAATGGTTGCATGCTGAACAGTAAAGACATGCAAGCCAGAGCTCCATGTGTGGCGTGGTCTGTTATATGCTCCAGGACTGGGGAGGACGCTACAGCCACCATTCCTGGAATGGCCACAAATCAGATTACATTGCAATTAGATACGTGTCTCATTAATATTTTTGAGAGAGGTCAAATAACTACCTAAATCAAATCAGAATTTTATAAACCTACCTAATAGTACATAGGTCAGTTCATAAAATTCTATATGTGTTGCAATATACAGTCACATATTGGCACCAGTTTTTGCAACCAATATTTAGTACATCCGGCCCAAAGTTCTTTATTTGGAGAAAGAAAATAATCATACAGAATAAGGAATAAAGAGCATATAAAGAATCCAGATTTCATGATGCAACAGAACAAGACTAGTGGAATTCTGTTGACACAGGCCCATCTGGATAATTACTTGAGGAGTTCCTTTTTGCAATAAATAGGTCCTCTAAATGGTATTTAGTGATTTGATTTAAAAGGGAGTTAGACAATGTGTTCTATAAAACTTCACACATAATTGAATTAATCAGATTTCATCAATTCCTTTTCTAAATACAAAGCAAAGTGTTCCCACAAACATCGACCCTGTAAACTTTACCTTCTAATATTACCTTGACGTGGCAAACATGTTTATTCTTCTTCTGACCCCAAGTTTGAATTTGCTCATGTTACATCTGTTTCAGTTATAAAATGTGTATCTTAAAAATAACTGTGCACACTCAGAATTTAATAAGAATTAAAAAGGACAGAGAGTTTACTTTTTAAGTGCTTATGTAAACAATTTAGACTCTCAGCAACCATCTTTCGTCAGACTGCTGCTCCCTTGAAGAGCATGTAAACGTGTTCCTGTATTTTACCTAGTTCTACTTTGTGCAAATATCTAACTTTGTGCAAATTAAATTCTATGGTCCCTGGCTAAAGTATGGGCTACTCTAGCGCAGTGTGAAAGAGGAAGCATGGAAAGCTTTTTCTATTTTCTGCAGTTCTAGTGTTGCTAATTCTAGGTACTTTAATATTCAGCAGATTATCTGGAGATCTGAACACTGCATACACTCTGTAATGCCATCATTAATCGACCGTACAACTAACTGTTTAAAACATGGGTATACAAACTTCATTTGTAGAATCAATAAATGTGGGCAAATACAAATAACATGTGCTATTGATTTGAGAGAGTCTCTACAGCATTTCCATGAGGTGCAATTTTTCCACGATCCTAAAGTTCCAAGTGGCAATAATACAAACCACAATCTTATATATTTGGGGGCAGATGTAGGTAAAAAGATATTTGCGATTTCTTAATAGCGATTTTTACCGATTCGCTATTAAGAAATCGCAAACCGCTATGTAGATAAAAAATCGCAAACAAATTGCGATTTCCTAAAATTCGCAAACCCCCATACCGAATCAGTATTACCGATTCGGAATTAGCGAATTTGCAATTTTAAAAAATCGCAATTTTGCAAATCTGCCATTCGGGTGCATTCTGATGACATCACACTCAGGAAGTGGCCACACCCATGCTGTTTCTGAGTGCCTGAGGCTGTGGGAGAGGCAGAGAGCAGAAGCACACACCCAGGAGCTGTACAGGAGTGTTCAGGCAGACACCAACTGACAGGATGGACACACAGGAGAAGGGAAAGGAGCCTGCAGAAAGGAAAAGGAAGCACAAGTTCAGCGAAAAGGAGTTGGAGGTCCTCATTGAAGAGGTGGTGAAGACACATGACCAGTTATTTGGAAAGAAATCCCTGCATGTTCCGTAATCCCAGAAGAGAAAGATCTGGCTGGAAATACAAGGCAAGATCAATGCCATTGGGGTCACCCAGCGCTCCATCGACGACCTGAAGAAGCGCTGGTATGACTTGCGCTCCAGGGCGAAGGAGAGGGTAGCAGACAGGCTGAAACAAACAAAGAGACGTAGTCCCAAGACCCACATAGCACATCAGTGAGATATGTGAACACATTTGCAGGGGCCTCACATCAGTCAATTACCAAGCAGAGGACTGTTAGTGTGAATAGGAATGTAATTTAATGTTACACAAATGCTGCAAGGCAAGTCAGTAAATGGACATTCTGTCTCCACAGGCGACCCTGCGCCCCAGACAGAAGAGAGGGAGACACATGATGCACCTGGGCAACAACATATGCAGGAGGAAGAGTCCCAGACACCCACAGATGACACACCTACACCTACACCACCACCCAGACCTAGGAGGTACACAGTGGAGACACTACAGGAGATGGAGGGGGCAGAGGAGGAAAGCACGGGAGCTCCACAGACCATGCCCGAAGAGCCAGCACAGTCGCCCAAAACACAGTCACCCATGCAGCGTAGCCACACCAGTGGTCTCCGACGCAGACCAAGGGCACACAGTCCATCTGAGCAGGGTGAGGAATCCAGTGTCTTCGCAGGTCTTGAGGGCACCATGGTGAAGGTGCAGCGTCTGCAAATGAAGACAATGCAATTAATGCAATGCCAGATGGTGTCCATGAACAAGAACCTGAGGGACATTAAGGAGGGCCTCAATGGACTGAACACCACTGTTGCTGAGGGCATGCGGGGCAATGACTGAGGCAGTACGGCAGTTATGCAGCAAATCAGACAGTGAATGTGGCGCAAGGCGCAGGGAAAAACAGTGCATGGAGGGATACACAAAGGCGGTCTACCACCTATGCAATGCCACATCTGTCCTGAGCAGGCGCACAGTGGCCATGCAGTTGGAAATGGCCCACTGCAGCCAGGATGTTGCTAGGGGGTTGGTGCAGGTCACCACTGCTGTTGAACTGCTCCAGACAGCCAACATAGCTGCCTCAGGGTCTGGGGATGGTGGAGACAGTGAGGAGGTCACCAGCCGCAGCAGCATTACTCCACCCGTCGCTGAGCCCAGATGCCGTAGTGCAAGGCAAGGGCCATCACCAGAACTGTCGGCAAGGGAGGGAAGTGTGCACACTGAGCGAAGCACTGCTGGGCGTGGGCGCAGGAAATAAGTCCATGCTGTGGCTGACATTTGCTGATGGGTGAGGTAACCCATGTGACCCAATGACAGTGGATGGCAATGTGCATGCAGTGTGGACATGCCATGATGGGCAACTCAAGGCACACAGAGGCCAGTATTGTGAGGCGGTGTGCATACATATTGCCTGATGTAAGGGCAATAAAACACCGTTATACAAATATCAGTATCGGCTTTGTGTCATTACTCACTTAGAAATAGTTGCATGTGATCTCAGCACGTCTGTGTCTCCCATCTGCCGGTCCTACAACACCTGCTGCGCTGTGCAGTGGCCGTGGACATTCCTCATCCTCTGAGTCTGAATCAGTGATTCGACGGGGGTTCCCTTCTTTGTGGCCAGGTTGTGTAGCATGGCACAGGTAGCTATGATTTTGCAGCATATCTCGGGGTGGTACTGCCGTGCACCTCCACTTTTGTGAAGGCAGCAGAACCTGCTCTTCAGGAGTCCAAATGTCCGCTCCACCACATTCCGCGTAGACTTATGGGCAGCATTGTATCTCCTCTCACTTGGGGTAGATGGGTTGAGGAATGGGGTGAGTATGAATGCACGCACTGCATATGCACTGTCACCTAAATGAGGAAGGGAAAAAACATCAATCACAGGCCACTTCCAATACATCCAAGGTGTACAACAGAGTGTGTCACATGCATTTACCTAGCAGGTATCCTTCTCCAAATTCTCCCACAGCCAGACGTGGATAGATTCCACTGTGCCTGAAGATGTAGGAGTCATGCGTGCTTCCTGGGAATTTTGCTACAATATCAGTTATGATGTGTGATGCATCACAGATTACTTGGACGTTGATTGAGTGATATGATTTTCTGTTCCGATATATGTACTCAGTAGCAGAGGGTGGGCAGATTGCAATATGTGTCCCATCAATGCACCCAATGACATGTGGGAATTGTGCCATCTGATAGAAATTCATCTTGGTCTTATGCAGTTCCATTTGCGTGGTGGGAAACCGGATGTAATGGTGCATTCGTTGTAACATGGCATCCAGGAAGGTGTTGAAGCAGCGTGACAGGCAACTTTGTGAGACCCCTCCAGCCACAGCTATCACCCCCTGGTAACTACCTGATGCAAGTAGGTGCAGGGAACAAAGGACCTGCACATGTGGTGGAATTGCGTGCGCCCTGCATGTCTGGTGCTCCAGGATTGGGTGCAGGTCACGTATCAGGTCTAGGATGGCAGTGGGGTGAAGCCTGTACCTCTCATGTATTTCTTCTTCTGTGATTTGGAAAAGGGTGATGCGCACTCTGTATATGCGTTCCTGTCGCCTGCTCATCCTCTGTGCTGCTGCTTGCATCCGCATCCGCCTTGCAATGACATAGAGGGCCGCCATTGTGTTGGAACTGATGCATTCTGGGGCTGTTTATATGCTGTGCACCTGGTTACCACCTGCTTTGAGTTGGTGGTAATTTGCGACTCGCAAATTGCGAATTTGCGTGAAATCGCAATTTGCGAGTTTACATACATTTCTTTGCGAATTTATTTTTGCGTATTCGCAGATTGCAAGGTGCAATTTGGGAGTCGGTGGGTCAAATTCGCAGAATAAGGAATCGCTAACTGACTTCTCTTGTTTTTAGCGATTCCTTATTTTGCGCTTGGCTTTTTCCCTCTCTGCATTTCACGGGGCTATTTTGCGGTCGCAAACGTTGAAATTCTGCGAATTTCAGCGTTTGCGATCGGTATTTCGCTTCCTACATCTGGCCCTTGTTGGTTCTTAATAATTCGTTAATGTTCATTGAAAGATACGCCTGAGGAGAAGGCGAAGAGTATGATGAGAGTGGAGTCGTGTTAGATTGAGGGTACATATTTTGCTCTACAAACATGTAACAAACAGGTACGTCTGGGGCTGTTTAGTCTTCTATAAAATTCCAGTAATTGAGTTTGTAAATAGCAGTCATGAGTGTCTATCACTTTAAGCTGGTTTCTAACAGTTACTTGTCTGCCTTGCCATAGTCCCAGATATAAATATGAATCTGTGGTCTATATCTTATGATCTCCTATCCTCCATACAGGTTTAAATTTAGTATTGCTAAATGTTGTAATGTTTACATTTGCTAAATTTAATTTCAATTTGTTGTCTTCATTATACTTGTGGAGGCAACTTAAGGCCCTTGGCAGCCCTGTTGTAGTGTGATCCAACAATGCTGTGTCGCTTGTGTGTTGTAGAAGCGGGACATGCCTCCAAGCAATTTTTGGTGGGGTAATTCTTTTGCTTTTCCAATGTGAGAAGAAAGTCAGATATATATAATTCAAAGAGTGAGGGCACAGGTATTGAACCTTGCTTTAATCTCTGATTAGTTGGAATTTTCTTGGAGATGATTGCTCCATTAGCCAAGTTACCTCTAGTAAGTAAAAGGCGGATCACACTAAAGAGTTGTTCCAAGCATTTAGCTTACGCTACAGTTTTCCTCTTTTGACTTTATTGAATACTACACAGTAATAGAGAAAACAGATGTATAATAATGGCTTATTAGCTATTGTCCTTTCCATTAACAAATTAATAACTGTTATATTATCCAGTGTTTCACTGTCTTTTCTGATGCCAGTCTAAAACGTTGTCATTATATTTAATTTATTAACCCACTATTCCAGTTCAGCCAGTAATACACTGTCAAAGACATTTACTTCAGTGTCAAGAAGTGTCTAGTCTCTCAGAAGGAGAACTTTGAACCGTAGACTTTGGATGGCAGGAAGATCTTGGAGCCCAGTTTTTGGTGGTCCTCGTCTGCCAGAGGTAAGGGCGAACCCCCTTCCAGTACCCACTATGCCAACAACACTTTAAAGCACCTAAGCAGATAGTACCTCCCAGAAGGAGCCCTAAGGGAGGAAAATAAATCCTCCAATTTTGTTAGCGTGGCTCTACAAGGACTAGGCGAACTGAAACCCAGAAGGCAGTGGAAGACTGTGAAAACACAACTGAAATCTCACGACAAGAAGATGGAATCCAGGAGAGTGCAGGAGCAAGGAAACACACTAACAGGAGTGAAGAAGAGTTGCAGCGCAAGGGGGAAGAGGAATGTAGCTCCTTTTACACCCTAGAACAGAAAATTACCTCAAAAGCAATGGTGCAGCCATGCTGGTTTGGAAATCCTATGGGAAAACAATAGTATGGGAGCCATCTTGGATGGCTGCGCCCCCTGGTACAACAAGAAGGGCTATTGTTCTATAAATCATGAAGATCACTTATGGAACCCTTTTTTCAGAGATTATTTCTGTGGCTAAGATTCCCTTGAATAACATTAATAGAGAAATAAACCAAGGTTGGATTTAAAAACTGTAATGGAAACTTCTTTCGGGTCAGGAGCACCACTGCCTCCTGAAGATGACATGATTTTCGCTATGTCCGCATTAGAAAATGCCAGCATCAAATTATTTTTTTTAAATTTGCCATCCATCAGCATCTGGCACCCATTCTTGTTTGATCCCGGGACTTGAACATTGGGCTTGCCAACTAAAGAAACACCCTTGGGATTTCACAAGTCACTTCAGATGTCCAAAGTTTTGACACATTTTTTTGTCATGACTCCATATCTTTGTTGTTTAATGTGATATGAGTCGATTCTAAATTATTAATTAGTCTCCAGGCTTCCTTAGTGTTTCGGGTGAACGCACATTTGCAAATGCCACACCATATGGCTGTCATAAATGCTGTCTTTATTTCCAAGCATTTAGCTCTGTATTTCTGTTTTAGATATTTGATGATTAATTTGGCGACTGGTAGATCATGTTTTTGATATTTTTACAATTTTTTAGCTCTTTTCTTAACATTCATAGTTCCTCTGTATAGTAAGAATGATCATTATCCTTTATATGCTGCCTTTTGACATTGAGGGTTAGCATTCCAAATCTGCTCTCAGTAAGATGATGGAAATCTATAGGTGAGATGATAACTCTTTTCGAGGTTTTGATAAAATGTGTTCCCCCTTTCATTCGATCTTTCATCATTTGATTTCCCTACACTGGTCCCCTAAGTTGGTTACCCCTACTGTTCAACCATCAAGAAAAACAGTCAGTGGTTGGCCTAAACTCAGTCTTGAAAAATGGACTTCCGCCCTGGAATGTACCAAACCCTCCACCAATACTGATCCGGTATCAGCTAATGATCATTTTAATGACTGGATCGAAGGGACATTAGACCAGGTTCTCCCCAAGAAGAGCATCTTGATAAATACAGGGCCCAACAGAACAGCCTGGTACACGCCTAAGCTTCGTGAGTTAAAGCAACTGTGCAAGAGAGCCGAGAGAATTTGGAGGAAAGATTTCTCCCTCTTCAAGAAAAAGCAATACAGGGATACTATTAGAACTTACAAAAACGAAATTAAAAAGGCCCAAGCTCTTTACTTTAGCGAAAAAATCACCACTGCAGTCAACTCCCCCCGGGAGACTTTTCGCATTGTAAAAAAACTTTTGAATGCTTCCACCCCTCTGGATACCCATGAAGCTACAGACTACCAATGCAATGAACTTGCGGATTATTTCCACAATAACATTTTAACTATCTGCTGCTCGTTCCCCAACTCTCTGGCTACCCCTCTGTTTGAGGAAACCAATGTATGGAGTGGAGAACACCTTCTAGAAGTGTTCCCTCCACTGGATACAGAAGCCTTCCTAACTATTTTTACACTTGTCAAGAGTGGATCACCCAGAGACCTTGTCCCCCTTAATGTCCTGAAATCCGCAGTTGCTTCAGTAGGCCCTACTATAATGGAAATGATCAACGCTTCGCTTTCGTCCGGGGTGGTCCTGCCCTTATGGAAAAAAGCTTTGGTGAAAGCCCTGTTGAAGAAACCCAGCCTAGATCCCGACTGCCTCAGTAACTACCGACCTATCTCGCTCCTTCCAGGGGTGAGCAAAATTGCAGAAAAGCATGTCAATCTGGTGCTCTCCAGATACCTGAAGTAGAGAACCTTCTACACGCCTCCCAGACAGGGTTCTGTCCGAGACATGGAACGGAAACTGCTTTATTAGCAGTCGTCAAGGATTCCAGAAGGATCCTCGATGCAGGAGGTTCTCTGGTCGTGCTACTTCTAGATCTTAGCGCGGCCTTCGATACGGTTAATCATTGTATCTTAGTCCAACGACTTCAGAACTTGGGTATAACTGGAGTTGCCCTTGACTGGCTGCGTTCTTTCTTGGAGGATAGATATTTTCAAGTAGCTGAGGGTGAGGCCATCTCAAGCCCACGGCCCCTCCATTGTGGGGTTCCTCAGGGGTCGTCCTTGAGCCCCACTCTTTTTAATGTTTATATGGCTCCTCTTGCTGACATTGTTCTCCCTTTCGGGTGCCTATGCCGACGACACTCAACTGGTCGTCGCTTTGAACCACACTGACAAAGCATCTACTGGCCTTGGCCCATGCCTCGAAGAGGTGATGAGATGGATGAAACACTCCCATCTTAAATTGAATGGGGACAAGACGGAACTTATGCTCCTTGGTAATCCATCCCTCTCTGATATGGTCTTCACCTGGCCTACTTGCATGGGCT
Source organism: Calotriton arnoldi (assembly GCA_963921515.1). Lineage (NCBI taxonomy): Eukaryota > Metazoa > Chordata > Amphibia > Caudata > Salamandridae > Calotriton > Calotriton arnoldi. The sequence continues at coordinate 1,358,537 of CAWUFW010004019.1, read as the reverse complement.
CTATGCCTTCCCCTAAATCGGAGATAAAGAGCCTTGGCGTCTGGCTTGACACCGAGCTCAGTTTTAAAACTCAAGCCAGAAGAGTTGTCGCCTCCTGCTTTGGCATTCTAAGAATGCTGCGCAAAGTGCTTCCTCTGTTACCACCTCAGGCCAGAAGGCTTGTAGTCCAAGCGCTTGTTTTATCCCGCTTGGACTATGGAAATGCTTTGTACCTTGGTGCTCCCAGCTCGGTGCTGGCTAAACTTCAAACTGTGCAGAATTGCGCTGCTAGGATTCTTATGGGAATCCGGAGCAGCCAATCAGCAAGGCCAGCCTTAAAGGCTCTCCATTGGCTTCCTGTCGCGGCAAGAGTCCATTTCAAAGCCTTGTGTATTACTCACAGGCTGATAGGAGGGAAAGGACCTGCTATTATCTCTTCTTTGGTCACGCCCTACCTAGCTAATAGGACTCTTCGCTCAAATGACCTTCAACTGGCCTATGTCCCCAGAATTAAGAGGGCTAGAAGCGGTGGACGACTTTTCTCCTACAACACCGCCAAATTGTGGAACTCACTCCCTTTGCAGTTACGAAAGGAACCTAACTACCTGGCCTTCCGTAAGATGCTTAAATCTTGGCTCTTCCCCAAATGATCTCGCTTCAGCCTTATATCGGTTCTGCCCATAGCGCTGGGATGCCCTCGGGTATCTACGCGCTTTATAAAAACTGTTTCATTCATTCTACTCGTTGAAGTAAACAGTTCTCCATCGTGACATAGTTTCCACTGACAGTACTTTTCCTCAGAGTGGGAGTTCCATCTAAGTTAATGTAAGCTGTTGTTTTACTCTTCAGGGGAAATTGTCTTGAATAATTCAGTATAATGTACTTCTCAATCAATTCTTGTCACCTGCGGCTGGTGATCACTTTTGGTGAATGGAACTATTAGGAAAACGACTATCCTTCCCAAAAGACGAGCAGTTACTAGTATATAGGCCAATACTTTGGCAGAATTGCCAACTGTGTGAGTTGACATTTCTGTAATGTCCAGATAAAAATTACCATTCACATTTACAAGGGTTAGATCTAATAAGGTTGTCCACAACTTTATATCACATCTACCAGTTCCTGGTGAGTTCAATACTATATCCAAAATCTTCAAGAAGTGTTTTAATTCACTTAATGCAAAAGAATCTTGTAAACAAAAAGAAATTACCACCTCATTAAAATCATGCATCTCCATGAATTGGCTGTCCGAATGTTCCAACTATTGATCCTTTTGGAGCTTCAGGTGTTTCCTGAGTTAATCTTTTTCTTACTGGATTGAGAGGTATGAATATATTGTAAAGAACTATTCCAATTTTGAATATATTTTTGTTACCAATAGTTAGAGTCTATCTCTACTGTGGACTATGTATAATCCACCATAGTGGAGATGTACGTTACGAGACCACCAGAAGGTCTTCCCTTTTCCAACAGCTTAGCTGCTAGTTTTGTCTTTGAGTTAAAGCCTTTAAGAGCCAGGGGCCAAATATATGACCCTCTTTAGTGGTCGCAAATGGGAAATCGGCCCGTTTGCGACCGCTAAAAAGGTGTGTGGTATGTACAAACCCTATTTTACGATTTGGTAACCTATTACAGTTTTGCAAAATAGGGTTTGCGAGTCGCTATTAGGAAGGTGTGTGCCAAGGGCGTCCCTTCCCTAATAGCTAGCCGCACTGGTATGTATGATTGTTTTGCGACAGCAAATGTGGTCGTAAAACAATAGCAGTTACCACCTACTTCAAGTAGGTGGTAAGCCAGTTGCAAATGGGAAGGGGTCCCCAGGGGACCCCTTCCCTTTGTATTGTGTAGCGAAAATATTTTTTGAGAGCAGGCAGTGGTCCCATGGACCACTGCCTACTCTTAAAAAATGAAACAGAAATGTTTCATTTTTCTATTTTAAATACATCCCATTTTCCTTTAAGAAAAACGGGCTGCATTAAAAAGAAACTGCTTTATTTAAAAAGCAGTCACAGACATGGTGGTCTGCGGACCCCAGCAGGCCACCATCCCTGTGAGTGCTGTCCAATCCCAATGGGTCCCAAATTGCGACCTGCTTCGTGAAGATTTATGAGGCAGTGTAAGAGGGATGGGCGGATGTATAGACGAGGAGGCTGTTTTATAAAAGAAATGAGACTGATTTTCCCAGATTGTCAGTGTTAAACCAAGGAGGGTGTAGTGATTTCTGATTCTTTCTTCTCCTTTTAGGAATGAGATGATATGGGGCCCGGAGTCTCGGAGGAAGAAAAGGAGTAGCGATAAGTACGTTGTTTAGTTTACCAAGGTTGTCCGTCACCTAACCCTTTTCTGGTACACAAAAAGATTTAGGAGGCTTAAGAGGTGATCTTTATTAGAATTAAATGTTCCCACACAATAGGGATACCTTTTCTTTATAGAAAGGTTCAATCTCTTCTTTGTATCTTTTATAGACAAAGATACCACTGCGGAAAAATAATAAGGAAACCATAAACCAATTAAGCTAAGGAAAATAAGATCTCCTCATATAAAAGGAGATGGTGTATATCCATCTGTGTTTTTCTCTGTCTTTATTCTGTTTTGGCAGATCAATTAAAACTGCTGCATGCATTCGACTTGTGCTTTATTTGTTTTTCTTTATTTAGGGGGGGTGATAGGAGGTGAGAAGTGGTGGGAAGTTCTGGGTGATGTGCAGGCTAAAACAAAAGAAAAACCTTCTTTCGTATTATTCCAAGTGCCCGTCCCTCAAAGATTTCTCCCGCAGGTCTGTAGACCCCCTCCACCCCAACCCCGGTTAACCAAACTTACCCGCAACGCTGCAACTCTTCTGATTTGTAGCAGGCTTGTCAGCAACCCACGGGGGCAGCCACCAGTCTACGCTCCACTCCTCTGCGTTCTTTTCCTGCTCCCTGAAGACGTCCTGGCTTGCAGTGTCCTTGCGGTCCACGGCATCTCTCCTGGCTCCGGTGATCTGGAGATGTGTGTCTGTGTCGAGTAGGCGTCTTCCTTCTTCTGGACTCCCGCTTCCGGACTTGTGTGCCTGCTGTCTGATGACAGTATTTTTTTCTTCATCTCTCCACATCAATGATTGGATCTCTCCTGAGGGGGCATCGCTTTTCTGTTTAAATAAACAGGACCCCTGATTAAGGTATGACGCATCATTAAGGGGTTGTTTAACCTCTTTCCACAGGTTTTCTTCCGGTTACACACTTGAGGTATAGGGTGTAGAGGTGTGTACCGAGATCGGTCTTGGTCACCTCACAGGCAGGTCATTTGCGACCCCATTGGAAATCGCAAACAGTGTCTCAGATACTGTTGTAGATTCCATTTTGCGAGTCGCAAATTGCGAGTTGTAAAACATCGCAATTTGCGACTCGCAAAATGGAATGGTCGTACATCTGGCCCCAGATCTTCCTTGGCCCAAGATTGCTGCAAGCATCTTACAGATTACCTACTTAGAATTGCATAAGTTTAGAATGTGTTTTAAAGTCACTTGCTCCTACTGTGTTCCAAGATAGTAGCAAAAGCTAATGACATTGATGCTGTTATGCCTCACCTTCTTTCCAAGTTAGCCCTTTGCAGATTTTGATGATAAGATTCTTGTTAAACATTCCCAATCTCCTGATACCGGTTTCTGCTTCCTTATTATTGACAGCTTTCTTATCCAATGATTATTCAACTCTCTTATTTTGAGTGATTGAGATACTCCCTAACTCCTTAATTGCTTGCTGGGCTCCTCGCGTGCTTCTCATTCTGCTTATCCTTAAGCATTCCTAATGGTGCTAGATTATTTAGCCTTGACATTTTAGACTATTTCAACACCTCAATCAAGAAATATCTTCTGTTGTGACTTTATCAGGTTTGCTGTTTCAATTTCATAGCAGCTTATTTTAGTCCTGTTTTTCTGCTTGATACCAGCCATGCTATTATCCTCTATGAAAGCCACTAATAAAATATCACTTCACTTGTTGGAAAGTGAAGGAATCACAACAAATAACAGTAAGAGTGTTTCCCTATTTATTACATCATGCTGACCCTGTGTGGCAAGAATATTACAGAGCGGGCAGAGAGTTTCTCAGCTCTTTTCTCACATTTGGGGTCAATTTGAACTTGGTGGCTTTGATTAACTGCAGTTGTGTCCCCTTTATTTTTCTGACTCATGCTCACCATACCGAAAGCCAGTTCAATAGCCATAGTGCGGTCCATAATGGGGAAATGTATTGCCCTGAAGTTCGCTGTATTTCCAGTATCTTGTACAATATCAATGCCGGGTTTTGGAGAGATGCTAGGGGTTAATTCCTGGATAATTTTGTTGCACATATCCAACTTCGTGTTACCAAGAGGGGGAATTTTGTTCAGTGTGGTTACCTGACAAAAATGACATTTTGTTTCCTTGTTCTGCATCGTAGGGACCAATGAGGGAAGAAGTTGTGGTTGTATTTCTAAATACTGAGGGCCTGATTCACAAAGGTAAAATTACACTTTTGATTATGTTTACTACTTTTCGAGTATTCACAAAGGTAACTTAGACCAAAAGTGTAATTTCCTACTTCGTATTCACAAAGGTAAACGTAGACCAAAAGTCTAACTTTACTAGTAGTAACTTATCTTTGTGAATACCGAAACGAGTAAAGTTATACTTTTGGTCTAAGTTTACCTTTGTGAATACTGAAAAGTAGTAAAGTTAGACTTTTGGTTTAAGTTTACCTTGGTGAATACCGAAAAGTAGCAAACTTACACAAAAGTGTAAGTTTACCTTTGTGAATCGGGCCCTGAGTTTCCTTGTTCTTCTTTATGGGATATTTCAAAGACTGACAGTCACTTTCTAGTGAATCAGTATCATTTTAAAGATATTCTGACATAATTACCTTCAATTCCCCACAGCACACAGATGTATTTGTCACCCTGAGCTTGGAGTGAAAATAGAACTGTTCTTGGGCACTCTCATTTGATCTAATTTAAGCATTACTGGAGCATGAATTGAAGTTTGATGAAGACATTCACTTTAAGACATGGCTTTCTGCAAATCTGACTGAGCCAGATGCTGAGTAGTATTTGATTTTGGTGGGGAAAAAAAACAATAAATCTTTATTTGAATTGTTATCTTTTTTGAAAACTTTCTTCAAACTTTTTATATTTTTCCTTGATAAGCCTGTTAAAGTTTGTTCACTAGTTGCCTGCTCGTTCCCTTTTGTGATCATTTCTGTACGATTGTTCACCTGCTGCACTGTATTTATACTTTGTACCTGTTCAGGTTTAGCTTTAACATTATGGGCCTGATTACGATGCGGTTCAGAACGCAACCGACGGCTTGTTGGTTGCCGTCTGAACCATCTACTGCTGCGGTCCGACTGATGCATTAAGATGCGTGCGAAAACCCACCATAATCCCTTAAGGGCGGGGTTTCCGCCGTCAGGATTTGGATGTTGATTTCGGACAGCCTTTCCATGTCGGCCTTTCCGACATAGAATGGCTGTCGAAAAGCGACACTGGGGCCCCTAATAGGGCCGCCTGCCCCCCTGGCCCTCCGCATCTGGGCTCGTGCTCCCCTGAACATCCCTGCATTGAGAAATTAGTGTTTGTGAACATCCCTGCACCGTGTGGCAGGCACCATGAGGTGCCTGCCACACGGTGCAGGGATGTTCACAAACTCTCATTTCTCAATGGGAGCTTGTGCTGAGGGTGGTGTCCGCCAGCCACAGAAGCTCCCATTGAGAAATGGGAGTTTCCGACCACACTATGGGGCTGATTAGGATGGCGGTCAGAAAACCATTCCGACCGCCATGGTAGCGGAAATAAACCGTCCGCTGGTACCGCGGCAAAACTGGCGGTCCGATTAGGATCAACCGCCAGAAAAATCCAAACGCGGCGGAATGATGCCACGAAAACCCGCCGCTAGTGGGCAGAGCAGGTGAAAATCTGTCAGCGGCGGTTGGATTCACGGCGGAAACACCCCAAACCGACGCTAGGCCAGCGGAGTGACCGCCCGTAAAATTAGGATACCATTGAGGTGACAGCGGAACAATCCGCTGTTTCCGACCGCAGAAATCGCAAACAGTGATGAGTGGGAGAGCCAGCGGAAGGACTGTTGCATACCCACGCCGCGGTCGCTCCGGAACAAATATGGCGGTCAAAAAAACACACCACAAGGCCACCAAGTGCACACATCAAACTAGCTCAGCCCCCCAAAACACCTAACACACACCAATGACACACCTCCATGGCAACTAAAGAAATACAAATCCCAGGACAACCCACACAACCCACCTGACAGCAATACCACATTTTGAGACACCCACATAGCTGAGTATAAAACCAGCCCCTTCCCTGACCAGAATCCTTTGCAATACTCCACCCCTGAAGGAGATAACCCTACAGCACAAAGGAGAGGCAAACCACCACACATCTCACCAGCACAACAACACACACACACACCCCACTTACATCACCCTCACACCTGCACCTCAAACCATTTGCACATCACACACCATGGCACAAAAGAAAATGCCCAAATTCACTGACAGTGAGTTGTCAGTCATGGCAGATAAGATAATAAGAGAAGAACCACAATTGTTTGGTAACCTGGTCCAACAGACCCCATTAGCCACCAGAGCACAAATGTGGAGAAGGATAGTCCACAAGGTCAATGCAGTAGGGACCACCCCGCGCACCAAGAAGGAGATCATGAAGAGGTGGCATGACCTCAAGAGGCTGGTGAAACAGAAGAACTACAAGAACCATCAGCTGGCTCAGATGACTGGCGGTGGCCCTCCCATTCCACCAAGAACATTCACTGCATGGGAGGAGAAGGTGCTTGCCATACTGCATCCAGAGAGTATCACAGGAGTACCCGGGGAAGTGGAGGCTGGTAAGTACAAACAAATGTCTACCATTACACTGCTATGTACTGTCTTGCACAACTACAAAGCTACACATCCTAGGCACAAATCCATTCATGTGCACCACACACTACCCAACAAATGTCTCACAGATGTAACATTCACTCCCTCTGAATCACCCCAAAGGTAGCCAGCAACATTCCCAGGGTTGCATGTGTACAGGCAGCCAGCACTACAACTTCTACTAGGCCCCCTTGTCCTACCCCTGAGCAGGACGTGGCACTCCACCCCACCCAGGAGCATGTGGCAGCCATTGTATAACAACAACCAAATTTACAGATAGGTATCCATCTTCAGTGGGAGGGTGTTTGGGGGTGGGAGGCCTGCACTTCAACTCCCACCAGGTCAACTTGTCCCAATCCTGAGCAGGATGTAGCACTCCACCTCACCCAGAAGCATGTGGCAGCCATTGTATAACAACAACCAAACTTACAGGTAGGTATCCATCTTCACAGGGAGGGTGTTTTGGGGGTGGGAGGCCTGCACTACAACTCCCACCAGGCCCCCTTGTCCCACCCCTGAGCATGATGTAGCACTCCACCCCACCCAGACGCAAGTGGCAGCCATTGTATAACAACAACCAAACTTACAGGTAGGTATCCATCTCCACAGGGAGGGTGTTTTGGGGGCGGGAGGCCTGCACTACAACTCCCACCAGGCCCCCTTGTCCCACCCCTGAGCATGATGTAGCACTCCACCCCACCCAGAAGCATGTGGCAGCCATTGTATAACAACAACCAAACTTACAGGTAGGTATCCATCTTCACAGGGAGGCTGTTTTGGGGGTGGGAGGCCTGCACTACAACTCCCACCAGGCCCCCTTGTCCCGCCCCTGAGCATGATATAGCACTCCAGCCCACCCAGAAGCATGTGGCAGCCATTGTATTGTTCACCTTCACCTACCAGGTAGGTATCCATCTTCACAGGGAGGCTGTTTTGGGGGTGGGACGCCTGCACTACAACTCCCACCAGGCCCCCTTGTCCCACCCCTGAGCAGGATGTAGCACTCCACCACACCCAGAAGCATGTGGCAGCCATTGTATAACAACAACCAAACTTACAGGTAGGTATCCATCTTCACAGGGAGGGTGTTTTGGGGGTGGGAGGCCTGCACTACAACTCCCACCAGGCCCCCTTGTCCCACCCCTGAGCAGGATGTAGCACTCCACCCCACCCAGAAGCATGTGGCAGCCATTGTATTGTTCACCTTCACCTACCAGGCAGGTATCCATCTTCACAGGGAGGCTGTTTTGGGGGTGGGAGGCCTGCACTACAACTCCCACCAGGCCCCCTTCTCTCACCCCTGAGCAGGATGTAGCACTCCACCCCACCCAGAAGCATGTGACAGCCATTGTATAACAACAACCAAACTTACAGGTAGGTATCCATCTTCACAGGGAGGGTATTTTCGGGGTGGGAGGCCTGCACTACAACCCACACCAAGCACCTTGTCCCACTCCTGAGCAGGATGTAGCACTCCACCCCACCCAGAAGCATGTGGCAGCCATTGTATTGTTCACCTTCGCCTACCAGGCAGGTATCCATCTTCACAGGGAGGCTGTTTTGGGGGTGGGAGGCCTGCACTACAACTCCCACCAGGCCCCCTTGTCCCACCCCTGAGCAGGATGTAGCACTCCACCCCACCTAGAAGCATGTGGCAGCCATTGTATTGTTCACCTTCACCTACCAGGCAGGTATCCATCTTCACAGGGAGGGTGTTTTGGGGGTGGGAGGCCTGCACTACAACTCCCACCAGGCCCCCTTGTCCCACCCCTGAGCAGGATGTAGCACTCCACCCCACCCAGAAGCATGTGGCAGCCATTGTATAACAGCAACCAAACTTAAAGGTAGGTATCCATCTTAACAGGGAGGGTGTTGTGGGTGTGGGAGGCCTGCACAACAACTCCCACCAGGCCCCCTTGTCCCACCCCTGAGCATGATGTAGCACTCCACCCCACCCAGAAGCATGTGGCAGCCATTGTATAACAACAACCAAACTTACAGGTAGGTATCCCTCTTCACAGGGAGGGTGTTTTGGGGTGGGAGGCCTGCCCTACAACTCCCACCAGGCCCCCTTGTCCCACCCCTGAGCAGGATGTAGCACTCCACCCCACCCAGAAGCATGTGGCAGCCATTGTATTGTTCACCTTCACCTACCAGGCAGGTATCCATCTTCACAGGGTGGGTGTTTTGGGGTGGGAGGCCTGCACTACAACTCCCACCAGGCCCCCTTGTTCCACCCCTGAGCAGGATGTAGCACTGCATCCCACCCAGAATCATGTGGCAGCCATTGTATAACAACAACCAAACTTACAGGTCGGTATCCATCTTCACAGGGAGGGTGATTTGGGGGTGGGAGGCCTGCACTACAACTCCCACCAGGCCCCCTTGTCCCACCCCTGAGCAGGATGTAGCACTCCACCCCACCCAGAAGCATGTGGCAACAATTCCCCTCAACTGTGTCACAGAACAGGTAGGTAGACAGTGCATGCACCCTGACACTCCCCTCAAAAAGCATGGAGCCATATGACCACACCAGCCCTCACATGTCATCCAACTTGGCATAGATCCAATAGCCACTTCCAGTGTGCAGACAGAAAAGCGTATGTAACTGTCACAGAAACCAAGGTGTGAGTCACAAAATCACATGTAGAGGAAATTCAGGGCACAACCATGCACAGCACTGAATGCTTTCTTCAAGTGCCATGGGGGCAGAGCATCAAGGCCCATATGAAAACAAAACAAGCATGGTCAGTAGCAAAAAGAAAGCAAAGCACATCACATGACAAAGGTATGCATGAGACTACAATGGCTAGTTCATGCCCAGTTGTAATGTCTTCCATGCAGAGTGAACAACAAAGATGCTGCACATAAAGTTATTGTGCTGCTAGTCGTTAGATGATGACATGTCCTCGTAATCACACATTCAGCACGTTGTGCAAGGTACCTATTGACATGTCACACCATGGACAAGTAATGTATGTACCTCCACATCATGACATGATGCTCAAAACTGTGCAGACATACAATGTAATATCAATGTAAACTGTGTGGTGTATGACATGTAACAACAAAACGTCTAACACCAAGCTTGAGGTGTGCACTCCAATGACCATTTCCCCTCTGTACCACAGGTGACTAAGAACTGACAGCTGCAGATGACCACACCAACCTGCAGAGCCAGTCTCCCCCCCCCGAGAACATGGACTCTCCGATGCAGACTCCCTAGATTTCTCAGATGCGGAGCCCGAAGCCGGCCCATCAGGCATGCCAGGGCGCAACAGGTCCCAGGAACCCACTGTCCCCACCGCCACCACCTCAGCAACAACAACTACGCTGACCCCTGCTGTGACGACCTGTGCGGCCTCCATCATCACCATCACCACCACCACCAGTGCTGCCTGCAACACTGTCCCTGCCTCAGAGGATGACCACCCCACCCCACAATCTGAGGAGGGCAGGGAGAGTACACGGGTGCGTAGAGTGGTGACGCCACAGGTCCAGGACAGCAGGGCAGGTGGGAGGGCAACTAGGCGACAAGACCAACCGGACACTGGGACCGAAGCCCTAGCCAACATCGCCAGAGTCCTTGGGGCCTATGAACAAGCCCAGGGACACACGGGCCAGGCTCTGGAGAAATCCTGTGAGCTCCGCCTGCTGCTGAGGTCCATGGACACACGATTGGGCAAAATCGTGGACCTCTTGGGCCAGCTAGTGGGTGTCCTGAGAGACAGGCCTGCGGCCCAAACAACAGCTCAACCTACCCCCAGTGGCCTGCAGGATGACAGTTCCCCACCTCCCCTGCGGCCACAGAGAGGGGTGAGTCCTCAGACACCGCTGAGCCCGCAGAAGAGGCCCCCCCTGCCAAACGCTCAAGGGGCCGTCCAAAGAAATCCCAGGGAGGATCACGTGGCAAAGCACCAGCCAAACGCCAGTCAAGGAGCCAGCCATGATGGCACCCCTCTTCACCTTGCCATTGACTTTGTTGACTGTCCTTATCCACACTGCCAGGTTAATGGAATGCGTCTGTTGGACTGGGTCACCACAACAATGTGGTGACTACTCTATTGTCTCATCGCCCATCACTGACAACTCATTGATTCACTTTTCACCTGTTTGCAAATATTCACTTCCCTGTCATATATACCCATTGTTAATAAACACTCCTTACACACCTATGATCTCGTGTCAGCTCCATGTTTATTACAGGATGTACAATGTTGACTGGGAATACAATGTACCAGGAGCACGGATTGTTTGGAGGCATTGAGAGGCAGAAGGGACCTAGGAAAACACAAAAGAACAATATTCACCTATCAGGTGATGGCATCACAGTCATTACACAACACTTGTCATCAAGGTACTCAAATCTGCACACATTACAATGAGCAACAGTACCGACATAGACATCCTGTAGCTGGGCACAACTATCCTGTCCCAGAAACATTAGCACCCAGCACAGAGACAACAACAGGCAGCAGTCACAAATCTCCCCAAGGCCTTTCCACCAACAACACAATCAGCAGACAATGGCACCGTTGTATGTTTTCACTCACCTTCAAGGGAAATAGCGGTTGATGAGCTGTTGACGCAGGTCAACACCTTCCTCCTCTCCACTATCCTCGTCACTGGACATGGGTGGGTTTGCAGGCGGTGGCCTCGGCTGCTCATCAGCGTCCAGGAGCAGGGGATCTCCTTGCGCAAGGCCAGGTTGTGGAGCATGCAGCATGCAACTACGATCTGACACTCCTTCTGGGGAGAGTACATCAGTGCACCTCCGGTCTTGTCCAGGCAGCGAAAAAGTGACTTCAGGAGACCAAAAGTACGCTCCACCACACAACGGGTCCTCCCATGTGCATCATTGTAGCGGACTTCACCCGGGGTCCTGGGATTCCGCAGTGGGCTCAGCAACCAAGGCCGGTTGGGATATGCAGAGTCACCTTGGTGTGAGACACACAGAACAAACTTGTAACATTACTGTGGCAGAGGACAGCATGTCACACATACAGCATGCTACTTCACCCTGCGTACTCACCCACAATTCATGCACGCTCCGGGAGCAGATTTGCCATCAGCTGGGGCACAATGCTGTTACGCATGATGTACGAGTCATAGGAAGAGCTGGGAAATTTGGCACAGACATGTAAGATTATCATATCCGCCTGGCACATCACTTGCACATTGATGGAATGGAAATGTTTCCTATTCCTGTAGATGTGCTCACGTGCCTGTGGTGGAACCAGGCCAACATGTGTGCAGTCAATGGCACCAACAACATTAGGGATGTGGCCAAGGGCATAGAAATCAGCCTTCACATCCGCCAATTCATGCCTCCTGGGGAAATGGATGTATCTGTCCTTGTAGGTCATCATAGCGGACAGGACATCACGTAGCACCATGCTGAACATGGGTTGCGACATCCCACCTGCGCTGGACACTGGGTACTGGAATGATCCAGTAGCCAAAAAATGCAGGGCCGCCATCACCTTAGACGTTGGCGTGAAAGCAGTCGGATATGTTCTGCGAGGCCGCAGGTGGGGCTCCAACAGAGCACATAGGTCTTGTAGGGTGGGTCGATCCAGACGGAATTTCCGGATGACGTCCTCATCCTCCATGTCCGCCAGCACTGTGAAGGGACGATGCACATTTGGTCGCCTCCTAGGTGAGATGAAAGGGGACACATGTCAATGCAATCCACCATGAGATGTGTGCAACATCTTACGTTTTGACTGACACAGCGCCAACAATGACTGGCATCACACTTCAGCTTACAGCACAACTTACATGTGGGGACAACTTCAGCTACACTAGTCGTACACCTGTCCAGTTTCCACACAGTGCGTACCTCCCAAACAGATTCAGACTATGTGAATGGCCAAAGGGACATGTCCATATCTTGCGTAACCAGCCCTGAGAGTAGTTCATACAGCATATGTGTGAAACAGCAACACTGTTGGCTCTACCTAGCTGCTGTACCTGCCACACCTTCTTGCGTAAGTCGAACAGGGCACACATCAACAACACAATGAGCCCAGTCTGTGCATTAAGATCAAGTATGTACGTGAGCAAAGTAAACTACACAGTGAAATATGCACATTGTGTAGTCAGACCTTCATCACTGTGTGTTGCGTAGTCAGATCAAAGATTGACATGTGTACACATTGGAGAGTCCATCACACCACTGATCTGTGTACATGCACAACAATATCATGAGTGACATGTGAGGGAGTACATGCCAATGTTTGCAATCATGTGCACTGACATGGCATGTGTAGTCAGCAGTGGGATAAATGTTACACTGGCACTGTTTGCACTATCTTGTGTCATGAATTAGGTGTCTATTGTACACTGTTGAGAACTGGCCATTGCCATTGACACAGCATGATGTGTCCATAGGTGCCTTTAAAGTGCTCCGCCACCCAAATCACGGTCATAGGCCCCAATGTATATCAGCCATACCACGGTGGCGCCCGCCTGGCCGCTGCGGTGTGTCACCGCCAATGCCCATGACCTCACAGCCAATGGGAGCCGCATCCACGGTAGTGAAATACTGATTTGGAAATGGCGGTTGGCATGCTCCGCCACCTAAATCACGGTCATAGGCACCAATGTAAGGCAGCCATATCGCGGTAGCGCCCGCCTGGCCCCTGCGGTGTGTCACCGCCAATGCCCATGCTCTTACAGCCAATAGGAGCCGCATCCGGGGTAGTGAAATACTGATTTGGAAATGGCGGTTGGCATGCTCCGCCACCCAAATCACGGTCATAGGCACCAATGTATGGCAGCGATATCGCGGTAGCACCCGCCTGGCCCCTGCGGTGTGTCACCGCCAATGCCCATGCCCTTACAGCCAATGGGAGCCGCATCCGCGGTAGTGAAATACTGATTTGGAAATGGCGGTTGGCCTGCTCCGCCACCCAAATCACAGTCATAGGCACCAATGTATGGCAGCCATATCGCGGTAGCGCCCGCCTGGCCCCTGCGGTATGTCACTGCCAATGCCCATGCCCTTACAGCCAATGGGAAGCGCAATCGCGGTAGCCAAATACAATTTTGAAAATCGCGGTAGGCCTGCTCCGCTACCGTGGGCTGGGCATTGGATGCAATTAAAAGATGCACGATCGCGGTAGCGACCGCCTGGCCCCTGTGGTGTGTCTCCGCCAATGCCCATGCCCTTACAGCCATTGGGAAGCGCAATCGCGGAAGCCAAATACAATTTTGAAAATCGCGGTAGGCATGCTCTGCTACCGCAGGGCCTGGCATTGGATGTAATTGAAAGATGCACGATCGCGGTAGCAACCGCTTGGCCCCTGCGGTGTGTCACCGCCAATGCCCATGCCCTTACAGCCAATTGGAAGCGCAATCGCGGTAGCCAAATACAATTTTGAAAATCACGGTAGGCGTGCTCCGCTACCGCGGGGCCAGTCATTGGATGCATTTGAAAAAAGCTGAGCTGGAACACCAATTGCAGCAGCTTAGAACCACAGAAACTACCCCAGGGGGATATATATGTGTGGGAGAGAGCCTCACATTTCCACTGCTTCCAGACACCGCTTCACCACCAACTGCTGCTGCTCCTGTCTCCTGGACCCAGACACTGCTGCCTGACACTCTTCACCACCAACTGCTGCTGCTCCTGTCTCCTGGACCCAGACACTGCTGCCTGACACTCTTCACCGCCAACTGCTGCTGCTCCTGTCTCCTGGACCCAGACACTGCTGCCTGACACTCTTCACCACCAACTGCTGCTTCTCCTGTCTCCTGGACCCAGTGATGGCGAGGACTGGGAACATCAGGGCCCATCCCTTCACCACAGAGGAGCTGGAGGTCCTGGTGGACGAGGTGCTCACACAGTATGGGAGGCTATATGGTGCTACAGATGTCCTGGTAAGTGTTTCAGAGTGGAAGTGAGAGTGCAGGGAGTGCACACATGAAGTTGATCTGCTGCAGTATGTGCCTGAGAGTGTGAGTTTGTGTGATACACTGCCTAGCATGCTGACTTCAGGGAAATGGGGTTTGTAGCCTATTTCACACATTTCACGGGCTGCATTTCAGGATGGGGGGGACATGCAGTCTTTTTGCAGCCATACAGTGACACTGCAAGTATAGAAAGTGGGAGTCAGGACATACTTGGCCTGTGCTAATGGATCTTTGAGTCCATGAGGTTTTTCACAGCCTCATTTGTGAAATGAGACAGACTTTACGTCCAGAGGGTACTGATGGAAGTATGTTTGACTCTATATTGCCACCATGGATATGTAAGCATTATGCACAAGAGTGAAATGCCTGAGGGTGACACTTTTGGCAAATAATACACATATGACACCTCAGATTGCTGTACTTTGAAAATATCATCCTCCCATTGTTTTCACTATGTGTTCAGACTCGCATGTATAGGCACTGTTTGCCCTCTCATATTGTTCCTGCATGTGAATGTTCTCATGGCCCACGTTAAACCTCAGTGTGAGCCCCCTGGCCTGCACAGTCACTACCCAATTTGACAACGACCCATCACTGAATGGACAGAGTGAGACATATGGGTTGTCTGCTACCCTATCCATCAAAGAGCTATCTCAGGCCTGTGCATTGCACAAGACAGACCTTGTCAGAAGGATGTGAGACTGTAAGATCATGTCCCTAAATGTGACCTTCATGACACAGTGAGCCATTCACAGGGCAAGGACATTGAGGGGTGTGCAGTGTTGGACACAGTGAGTCTGCCCCGACACATCATTTCCAATGTGATGTATGTCTTGCTCACTCACAAACTGAATTGCAGATGTGGGCCTCCTTCACATTGCTTTCTGTGCTGCCATTCAGCATGTGTATGAGATGGGCAGGTTCTGTGTCCATCCTCATACCTGCATGCATTTTATTATGATTATGCCATGCTCATGTACTACGTGTCATGCTGTATTGTCTCTGCTAAACATATCTGTGAAGCTGTGCTGAGTATGTGCATGCTCCTGTACTGAGAGATAGTGGTACATAACCCAGTGTCACTGAAATTTCCTCCTCTTATCTCCTGCAGCCTGCAGCTCAAAGTCCACCAGCGTAAGACCGTATGGAGGGCCATTGCACGCAAGGTGCGGGCTCTAGGTGTCTCCAACCGACGACACACACACTGTCACAAGAGGTGGGATGACATCTGCCGGCTGAGCAAAAACGTGGCAGAGATGACGCTGGGGCTGCTCCCTCGGACTGGCAGGTTGGCACGCAGGAGCATGACACCACTAATGGCCTGCATCTTGGCAGTGACACAGCCAGAGCTGGATGCACGTTTGAACGACCATCAGCAGCAAGCTGGGGGTGAGTATTCTGGAAAGGGTGACTTTGGTTGTGAGTGACTGCATGTATTCCAAGTCTGAGCCAGTGCTGGGCTCTGTGATGTTGCTATTATGATGCAATGGCTTGTGAGTGGCCTCTCTGTTGGGTGCAGCTGTCATGCATTTCGCTACATGTACTTTCTCATATCATTGATGTAATGGCCCTTGACGTTGCATTCTGAGTTGTGGGCTTATGGCATCGGCTGCATTGGGGGAGTCAGGGACATCCCATGGCAGTGAACGGCAGTGTGCCTCATCGGAGTGTGCTTTCATCAATGTGTGCAGTGCCTGACCTCGAAATTGTGAGAAATACACATCTGACACCAATGTGCAACTGTAGTTGTGCCCCAAAGCACGACATGGTGGATGGCATGAGCTCATGGCCATTGCGAAATGATATTTTGGAGTCTGTATCTGTGTTGTCCCCTTATGGTGACTCCATATGTGACTGTGACAGCATGTTGGGATGTACATCTTTTTCACCCACAGGGACCTAGGTATGCTCAGAGGGATCTGTATGTCTGGTTACACGGTGGCACGGGCAAGCTATTTGGCTGTGTGGACATCAAATGGGTCATTTATGCCAAGTTTGCATGTTACCATGCAATGTTTTAGTTTTGACTTAAGGTTGCACAATGTGGCTGCACAGGGTGGTGTGCCACATGGGGGTATCACCATCTTGTTTTGTGCGTTGCTTGCATATGATGTTGGGGCCTGATTCACAGAACTAACTTACGTCAAAAACGTAAAGTTAGTACTTTTTGGTATTCACAGAATACACTTACTCATTTTGGTATTCACAGAATGAACTTACTCATTTCGGTATTCACAGAAGTTAGTAGTCCTAACTTTAGGACTCCTAAATGCCTTCTGTGAATACCGAAAGTCTTAAAGTTAGGATTTTTCTCAGTTTAGGAGTAGTAAAGTTAGGACTCCTAACTTTAGGACTCCTAAATGAGTAGGAACTTTACTACTCCTAAACTGAGAAAAATCCTAACTTTAAGACTTTCGGTATTCACAGAAGGCATTTAGGAGTCCTAAAGTTAGGACTACTAACTTCTGTGAATACCGAAATGAGTAAGTTCATTCTGTAAATACCAAAATGAGTAAGTGTATTCTGTAAATACCAAAAAGTACTAACTTTACGTTTTTGACGTAAGTTAGTTCTGTGAATCAGGCCCTTTGTGTGTATGGCACTAAACTGAACCTACGTCTCTGTCTCTTGCAGCATCTACAGAGGGCACAGGAGGACAGGGGACGGACACCATTGGTGAGGCATCAGGCACGACTGCTACACATGAGCACACTGACACTGATGTGACCAGCACCTCGGAGGGGGACAGGAGTGTGCTTGAGGAATCACAGCCAGAGACACCAACCTCAACCTCATCTAACGCCATCGGTACTCCTCGATGTTGGTGGGCACAGGGAGTGGGAAATTTGCCTCCTCTTCCACCACACATCGTCCAGTGCCCACCCTCCCAGCTACTTCCACTAGTGCTGCCTGTGTTCGCACCAGTAAGAAGGGAAGTGTGTCCTTCCCCCCAGGCACCGCTGCCCCTGCCCCTGTCTCCCCTGCTGCCCTCAGTGTTGAGGCTGTGGACCTTTTGCGCCAGCTGTGTGTGGGTCAGACAACTCTCCTGAATGCCTTCCTAGACCATGGCAAGAAGTTGGCACAGGTGGTTGCCTTCATGGAGGGCATTCATTCAGACGTGGGTGGGCCACACAGGACTGTCCAGTCTTTGTCCTCCACAGTGACGGCAGCCATTCGGCTGTCACAGGCTCAGAGTCCAGCTCCAGTCCCTTCGGCCACCCCCCTGCCAGTGGTTACATCTGACGAGAGTGACCACACACCACAGCCCTCAGGCTCAAGGTACACCACACACAGCACACAACAGCAGCACCACAAGCGGGCCAGAGCGCAGACACCATCCCCCAAACAAACCAAAGTCACACCGGAGCGCAAAGGCAAAAGCCCTTCAGGTGACACTCAGGGGCATCAAGCCAAGAAGCAGGCCTCAGGCTCACATGCCTCAAAATCATCCCCATCCAAGGACACTCCAGTCCCAAAAGCATCTCCCAAAGACAAGCAGACAGTTGCCATGCCTGCTGTGATGCTGGTGCCTGCTAAGAGTCCGCAGAGAAAGCCCTCTAAGGCAGATTCACCCACAACCTCAACTCCCACCCACACCCCTGTGAAGCTGGGAAAGGAGGGCACTGTAGGAGGTTCACCTGGTCAACAGGGGATGGAGGGGAAAAGGTAAGGCCAGGCCAAGCGTACCGCTGGATCCAGCAGATCTCCAGAAGGAGGGCCACCGCCTGCACCTGATGCACCTTTGGTGGAGAGTGTGCCTGTTGTGCCTGCCCCACCTCCCACTCCTACCAAGACCACAATTACCTATCGAATACCTAAGAAGTGGAAAGGCACCCCTCCACATTCTCCCTCACACACTGTCTCACGGCAGCATGTCTCTGCCTCCACGTGCCACCATGCCACCCGGTCCAAGCAGCCCTCCGGCTCCCAAAGCCACTGATGCCTCTACCTCAGCTGGTCCTCTCTCTCCCAGGTCCAGTCCTCCAACTGGGCCCGATAATCAGCCACCTCCCAGTTCGACTGACAGGCAAGTCTGAGGCTAAGTCCCCCTCCCACACCTGTCTCTCCCACAGCGGTGCCTGGACTGCCCATTGTTATCCCCCAGCTGTGTTGCTGACCATGGCAGTGTACGGTCTCACCCATTCCCTGTGCAGGTTCTCATGCACACATGTGCCTACTTTGTACTATGGACTGGCCACTGGCCTTGCTGTTTTTCACTTTGTTTGCCCATTTCCTGTGCAGGTTCTCATGCACACATGTGCCTACTTTGAACTATGGACTGGCCACTGGCCTTGCTGTGTTTCACTTTGATTGCCCATTCCCTGTGCAGCTTCTCATGCACACATGTGTCTACTTTGAACTATGGACTGGCCACTGGCCTTGCTGTGTTTCACTTTGCCCATTCCCTGTGCAGGTTCTCATGCACACATGTGCCTACTTTGAACAATGGACCGGCCACTGGCCTTGCTGTGTTTCGCTTTGTTTGCCCATTCCCTGTGCAGGTTCTCATGCACACATGTGCCTACTTTGAACTTTGGACTGGCCTTGCTGTTTTTCACTTTGTTTGCCCATTCCCTGTGCAGGTTCTCATGCACACATGTGCCTACTTTGAACTATGGACTGGCCACTGGCCTTGCTGTTTGTAACCATGGATGCCCATTCCCTGTGCAGGTTCTCATGCACACATGTGCCTACTTTGAGCTATGGACTGGCCACTGGCCTTGCTGTTTGTAACCATGGATGCCCATTCCCTGTGCAGGTTCTCATGCACACATGTGCCTACTTTGAACTATGGACTGGCCACTGGCCTTGCTGTGTTTTACTTTGTTTGCCCATTCCCTGTGCAGATTCTCATGCACACATGTGCCTACTTTGAACTATGGACTGGCCACTGGCCTTGCTGTGTTTCACTTTGTTTTCCCATTCCCTGTGCAGATTCTCATGCACACATGTGCCTACTTTGAACTAAGGACTGGCCACTGGCCTTGCTGTGTTTCACTTTGTTTTCCCATTCCCTGTGCAGGTTATCATGCACACATGTGCCTACTTTAAGCTATGGACTGGCCACTGGCCTTGCTGTTTGTAACCATGGATGCCCATTCCCTGTGCAGGTTCTCATGCACACATGTGCCTACTTTGTACTATGGACTGGCCACTGGCCTTGCTGTTTTTCACTTTGTTTGCCCATTCCCTGTGCAGGTTGTCATGCACACATGTGCCTACTTTGAACTATGGACTGGCCACTGGCCTTGCTCTTGTCTACTTTTGATGCCTATTTGGGTAATATGTAATAAAGACAGTTACTCCTGTTGTCTGCTTTGTCAGTGTCCTTGCTATATAAACATGTATGGGTATGGTTTAATGTGACACATGCTCTGTATGCCACTTTAACATTGCCAATGGCTTGTTTCACTTTTTCAGAGTTTACCAGAGGTGACAGGCACTTTAGTTCTTCTCGACTCTGAGGCTTGGGGGGGGGGCAATGATGGTTGTTTGTGATGACCTACTGTTATCCTTATCATTCTATGGTCAGGTTTGCTAAATTGTACACATGACATGTTAGGATGCACTACTAGCACAGAGGGGAATTCTATCCACAGGATTGCAGGGAGGCTGTCCAGGGTCCATCATGTGTGTGTGATCTTTCTTGATGTGTGAACAGCAGTGTTGGTGTATGGTCATCTTGTGATGGCCTGTCTTCCTAGTCACATGGGTACATTAGAATGTGTGCACTTGAGTGGTCATGAAGTGTGAAGGGGGTGACTTGGTCAGTAGTGTTGATGTGTGTGTGCCCCTGCAATGCCAACTGCACACATGTATGACCCAGGAGCTGAGTGCCTGCTTGTTTTATTTGTCAGCCCTGTGCTTGTTATTGTGTGCACATGTGGGAGTTGTAGGTTGTGCACTGTGCAGTGTACTGGTGTGTCCTTGCACTCCTGGGGGACACCTACTTGTTGTTGCTGCCAGTTGTGAGAATGCAGAGTGTGTGACAGCCAAGTCTGTTTTGTGTTTTGTTGATCAGCCATGTGTCTTGTTACTGTTTGTGCTCACTGTGCAGACCTGCTCAGCCACACTGACATTGTTGGTGAGTTTTCTCATGCATTGCTGTCACTTGAGCCATTTTTGGCTCCAGTATGGTATGTGGAGTCATACCATCCCCTAGCTTTGCTTCTGAAGCCTACCCATTGTGAGTGACTCCTCCATCTATTTGTGTATGGTACACTCCTGACCTGTCCACTACTGACATACACACCACTTCACTATCATGTCACCTATCCCCTTGGGTTGCCAGTGTGTGAGCCTCTTCACCACTTCATTAGTTACACTGTGCTTTGTGGTGCTGATCTGTGCACAGGACCAATGTGCCACTCAGGACAGTTTCACATATGGTTATGTGTGAGTTTTTTGTACTGGTTTGCAGTCATGGTTGCTCATGTGCAGTGCAACTGTTTATGCTGCACAGTCCTCTGTTCATGTTGTTTGCACCTGGGTGTCCTTGAGTTGTGCATCTGTGATTGTTGGGTTAGTTGTATGTGTGTTTGGTGAGGTACTGCTACCCTTCCAGAGTGTGATGTTGTCTGTGTGCTGTGCTGATTTGTGTTGTGGGAGTACATGGTGTGACACTGAGATGTGTGTGCTACTGATTTTAGTTGGTGTGCACACACTGCTTGGCCTGCATGCAGTGCTGTCAGTGTATGTTGCCTTGTACTTGCGTGGTGTGCATCCCCTGATGTCCAGCTGAGTTTGCAATGTGATGTATTGGCATGTGCATCTGTTGTGTTTTTGTTGTGGATGTATGCAGTGTTTAGGCTGTGTTGGCTCTTTCTGCTGACAGATGCTCTGTGTGTGATGTTCTATTTGCATTACATTGTGTGTGAGTTGTTTGTGCATTGTGATACATTCAGATGTGTGTTGCAGGTGTACTGTAGATTACTTGTGTGTGTGTCACATGCAGCAAGTTATTTTCTGGTTGCTGGCCTTGTTTTGAGTGCACACTAGTGCTATGTCCTCCTATCTTTGACCTGTCACTTGTCAGGATTGTGCATGTGCATGCATGTGGTACACTATGACATCATTTTGACTTGATGGGTGGTGTGGTGTGTCTGCCTGTGTTAGCTTATTGTCCCATTGATCCCAGTTTGTGTTCCTGATTGTTTTGAGATGATGCACTTCTTGTTTGTGTTGGGGTATGGTGTCTGTGCATTGCTCCTGAGTGACAATGTTGTGTACTCCTGTTCTGTCTAGGGACACATTGCCTTTCCACTGTTTGGCTGCACATGTCTGGGCTTGTTGGACTTCTGTGGATGTTGTTGGTGAGCTTTGTGTTTGACTGTTGTTTTTGTGTCTGCATTGGTTCAGGCATCCCTGAGTGTGAGGTTTGTGGATGCGGCACAGGGTGTGTAGTTTGTTGTCAGTGAACTCACAGGACCTTATTTGCACCATTATGTGTGTTTCTCACAGGTGTGGAGTGTTGCAGGTGTGAGGTGTGTAGGTGAGGGGCATGTGTGGAGGTCCTACTTGTGTTTGACAGTCATGGAGTGTGACAATGAGCCATGTGTGTTGTGCTGATGACATACACATGTCAAGCAAGTTGACACAGATGTGTGGCTGGTCACTGTATGACTTCAGACGCTTCCTATCATTCCTGTGCCTATGCATAGTTTGCCTTGCTGTCTCCCTGGGTTGTTGCACAGAGGTCACTGTGATTTAATTTCACTCACTGTGCCAGCCATGTCTGATTTGATGGCCTAAGGGTGGTGTGATATGTTCCTTCTCTTGCATGTGATGTACACATGCTTTGTGGCTTGCTCCATGACTTTCCAGCACTGTCCACCTCACTTTTGCCTAGCCCATTTATTGTCCTACATTGCTGCTGACATCTGGTATGTGTATGTGGCTGTGTGTCAGTGTGGGGTGTGTCTGGGTGACTTGACAGGCAGTGTGTACAGTTGAGTGGTTGTTCATAAGCAGTGTGAGTGTTCATTTTGTGATTGGACTCAGTTTGCTTGACATGAGTGGGGGGTAGGTGTGAGGAGGAAGAATGCCCTGCCCCTGAGCTTCTGTGCAGGGTGTTCCTCTTCTCCCCCACCTTCTGAGACAGGCTCCCTGGTTGTTTGGTGTGTGTGGTGCAGGGTCTGGGTACACCTGGCTGGTTGATTGTGCAGGGGGGCACAGGAGGAGCACACAGCATATCCCCTAATGGGTGTGGTGGGCGTAGTGTGTGAAGGGTGAAGGTGAGGCCCTATGATCTTTGTTGACTGCCCATGCCTGGCGCTGGCCCTGCCTACTACATTGTGCGCATGTTTTCCCACGTCTGCACTGCTGTGGTGACGTGACCGGGACATTGCTGTGATTTCGCGGTTGATGGATGGCCCGGATGCGGAGGGCTGATTTAGTGACAGGTAGGACATGTGTGGGTACACTTGGGGATGTGTTCCTGTCCCCACCAGAGTGTCTGATGTGGACAGGAACCGTATGTCAGCCCAGTAGTTGTGTGTTGTGGTTGTGTGCGGAGTTGTGTGATTGCGTACCTGCGGCGTTGTCCGCGACGGGCCATTATTTGCTGGTAGTGGAGCAGGTACAGCACCAGTAAGGCGTGTAGAGCTGGATCCATTGCGGTCGGGACCGGGTGGAGGGGTCCGGTAGTCTGTTTTCGCGCTCCGCTGTCGTGCTTCTGCCGTCTCTGGTTGGGTGGTTTTTCCACAGCGGTGTGACGGGCTGTTTGGGGCTTCGTGATTTGTACGGCGGACGGGATGTAATTCCGCATGGCGGTGGGTCTCTATTGGCTCACACCGCCGTGGTGGCTGGCGCATTTTTATGGCGGGTCACGTCGCACCGCCGCGGACGGTAATGGGCTATGTTTGCCCATCGTAATATGGCGGGCGTGAGGTCCGCTGCTGGCGTGCGGAAAATGACATGTTCCGCCACCGCCAGCACCGCAGAGGTGCCCCGCCCGCCATCCTAATGACCCCCTATGTGAGGTCAGATCGTAATTCGGTGTGCCAAACCGCCGACCTATGGTTGGGCGGTTCCTCCACCGAAACAGTGTTGGTCAAAGTCAACTCTGACTGACATCGTAATCAGGGCCAAAGTTGGAGTTTTATAGAAGACTACCGTAGAACATTGTTCTGTGCCAATTCGTTCAAATTAGATTAAGTACCTTAATTGGTGATTTATTTTCACTCAGAGTATTGCCTTGCTGTGAAAAGATTCTGTCAATGCTCTGATTGATAATTTCCATTACACGATTTGTCATGTCTGATGAAGTCCTATCCATGACTTGACTCCTCAAATACTTTTCAATCTGCTTTCAGGTAGATATAATTGTATGTTTTGCACAAGGAAATGTTCCAAATTAATCAATAATTTTTCCACAGAAGCAATGAGTTGTGAATGACATATTATCATGGCTCTTTGGTCCATTGGACCATGCCACTGGTAGTTATTTTTAATCTAATTCTTGCAGTTGTGTAGCTATCCATAAAAGTATATCAATATGGGTTTCAATTTTTAATGATTGCATTTTCAATGCATCTTCTTCCAGTGTTAAAAGAGTAGTCCTTTAGGTCAAGGTCTCTGGTAGAAGATTAGGAGTTTCCTGAATCTCCAGGAGACTCCCACACCATAATAATTAGAATAAAGACCCAATTAAACCATTGGAACTCATTACCTGTTCTGATAGTAGGCAAGTTAACCTAATTAAAATGACAATACAATGTCTGTGCCTTTTTCTATTCCAGGCCGTCTCATGCTATTTAGCCAAGAAGATTGTTACCTTATTGAGTACTATGGTCATACATAAACTGTATGTGATTTAGCAAATGCAGCAATGTGAGTCTGTAGAAATGTGCAGGCCTTTGCTCTCAGGTGTCTGGACAATTCCAGAATATGAAAGATATTATCAGCTGCAACAGAATATCTGACAAACCTGACATTTCTTGCTTGACCTCACTACAGACGTTTTAGATCAGTGCTTCTCAAACGTTTTAGAACCACGACCCACCTAGCTTTAATAGACCTGCGGCGAGGGCAATTTTTTTATATAATAGTAGACATACTTTCAAAATGCTGTAAATTATCAAAAGAAACGTCTTTACAATCTTCTGTTCTGCTCTAACAGCAATTGTTTGTAAATGTTACGACCTTGACCACACCCTTTCATATGTCTTTGTCAGACTGTAGCCAAGAAATTGATCTGCCCATACAATTAGCAGATGGAGAACTGCACTGGTGCTGGAAGACGTTTCTGGGATGGGTACTCCCATTTGGCACCTGTTCATTAAAATCACAAGGCTTTTGAAAAATCTTGGTGTTGATACCAGGGATTTTAGAAAATTTGTAAAACCCCTTCTGTGGCAGACTATGTGGTATGGCCTTATATCCATTTTTGTGTTTAAATAAATAAATATATTGCAGGTCTATGTAGCACAAACACAGCCCTAGGGCATCTGTGCATTTTACATGAGCCACAGATTATATTACATAAGGTCATATTGATTTTATTTTAAGCACACGAGATTAGAAATTTAAGTGATTAGCTCAGAGCTAACGCTGGCACCCAAGCCTGGTTCCCCAGATCCAGAGACGGCAGCTCTGGCCATTAGGCTACATTCATATTTCTGAATTAATTTGTGAAAGTGATAGACAAGTGGGATGATTGTGCAATGACCACGTATAGTGACCACATTCTCTGTTTAAATGGCTTTGTGAAGTAAAGAAAACAGCAGCAAAAAATACTGGAAGGTTTAAAAAACATTATTGTATGTAATATCATTTGTATGTGTTTGTGTGTAGTTTATTGTAGTATATTTGTTTCTATGTTTATTATTTTTTATTTATGTTTTAGTAAGATCAATTATTAAACATGAAATTGTTGATATTTGTCTTTTTAGTTGAATTAATGTTTAAAAATAATGGTTTTATAATTTTAGCAACTGGAGACTGTGTATGTAGCAGCTAAGGGTGAAAGGATTTTCAAAAGTCGATATTCTAGTGTAAATGTAATGTTAATTATTTTAATGATATGTATATTAATATTGTAAAATATAACATTTATTTTGTTACATTGATTATCTTTAAAAATAATAATTCATAATTAATTAGAATATATACTAATTATATTACAATTAAAATAAATTTTATTGTAAATATTAAAATAAATATTCAAACTACAAAAAGAATAAACAATAAAAAGATATTAAATTCAATTTGAAAAAGTAAAACATCTAAAAATCTTTTCAATGAAGAAATTAAATTATTTTTGAGTTGGTTTTGTTGAAAATTATAATGTTACTGTGGAAATATTTTTTTCAGTTTTATTTTAAAAAATTGTTTTAAATGTATGAATATGAATATGTGGTTTTGTAGCTTTGGTTAGTGTGTATATTAAGTAATTTTTTGTTTATTCTGTAGATCAAAACATATGTGTGAGTATGGAGTATTGATTATATAAATAAAATATTTAGGGACTGATTACGAGTTTTGGTGGTGCGGGAGCGGGCGGCACTCCACCGCCATGCTGTCGCACCACCAAAACTCACCGCTGCTCCCGCCAGATTACAAGTATTTTTGTGGTCTGGCGGGAGGGCACCGTGGTGGTCCCATGGAGGTACAGTTTAAAGATTCATAGTGAGCCTTAAACTGCCCTGCCGCGGGGTCGCCAGAGCACGTTCCTGCAGGGAAAGGAATGCACCATATTGTGCATTCCTTCCTGTGTAGTAACTGGGAGTGCAAAATTATAGGGGGGCACAACCTGTACCCCTTGCATGTACCCCCATGCACAGGGGCAAGAGCTTTCCTCTCCGCCAGCAGTTTCATGGCGAAAAAACCTCCATGAAGCCGCTGGCGGTGAAGAAAATCGTGATATGCTTGGCGATGCCTCAGGGCACCACCAAGCATATTGTGGCCCTCAGAGGGTGGTCAGACTGCCGATGCGGCTGTGGCCGGACTGCCACCACTGCGCCACCACTGCGCCACTGTGAGTCGGGCGGTCTGTGACCGACAGACTCATAATCAGGCCCTCAGTGTGCAGCTTCTTTCATAAAATGTTTTAGATTCTAGTGGAAATAGTACATTTCGCCCCTTGAGACTCCAACATCTTCCTCAAATTGGCTTAGATTGGAGTGGGAATAGTAAATGTCACCACTTTAGTGTCCAACACCTTCCTCAAATTGGTTTAAATTGGAGTGGGAATAGTAAATGTCACCACTTTAGTGTGCAACACCGTCCACAAATTGGTTTAAATTGGAGTGGGAATAGTAAATGTCACGACTTTAGTGTGCAACACCCTCTTCAAATTGATATAGATTGGATTGTGACTATTGTTCAAGACCTTACCCAATAAATTGGATTGGAGTGGAAATAGCAAATGGCACACCTTTAGTGCCCAACATCTTCCCCAAATTGACTTTGATTGGAGAGGGAATAGTAAATGTCATGCCTTTAGTGTCCTACACCCTCCCCAATTTGGTTTAGATTGGATTGGGAATAGTAAATGTCACCCTTTTAGTGTCCACCACTTTCCGAAAATTTGTTTAGATTAGAGTGGGAATAGTAAATGTCGCCCCTTTAATATCCAAAACCTTTCCCAAATTGCTTTAGACTGGAGTGGTAATAGTAAATGTCACTCCTTTAGTGTTCAAGACCTTCCCCAATTGGATTAATTTGAGTGGGAATAGTAAGTTCACCACATTAGTATGCTACACCACCCCCAAATTGGCTTCAATTGGAGTGGGAATAGTAAATGTCACCCGTGTAGTTTCCAACACATACCCCAAATTGGTTTAGATTGTAGTGGGGATAGCAAATATCACCCTTTAGTGTCCACCACATTCCCCGAATGTGTTTAGATTGGAGTTGGAATAGTAAATGTCACCCCTTTAGTGTCCAATCACTTCCCCAAATTGGTTTTGATTAGAGTGGTAAAAGTAAATGTTCCCATTTAGTGTCCAATACCTTCCCCAAATTGAATAGTTTGGAGATGGAATAGTAAATGTCACCCCTTCAGTGTCCAACACTTTCTTCAAACTAGTTTACTTCAGAGTGGGAATAGTAAATGTCACCACTTTAGTATCCAAACCCTTCCCCATATTGGTATAGATTGGCTTGTGAATATTTAGGCCCCAAGAAGACCGCTGAGCTGGCGGTCTTCCACCCACTGTATTACAATGCATTGTGCCTGAACTGCCGACCACCGCCGACAGAGAGGTTCCCGCCTGGGCTGCTGCAGACTGCAATATTGTTGATGCATACCCCGTTGGGGCCGCGGCTTCCCGCCAAACCGATTATGAAAACACAGTTGTACTGGCGGTTCCTTGATGGTTGTAGGTCATTGTGGTATGCTCTCAGCAAAGCACCAGAACAGTGGCCAGGAAATTAATACAAAAACAACACAGCTGATGTCCAAGCAAGTGGACACACCTGCAAATCACACTATAAAACACACCCCATTCCAGACGATGATCCTTTGCAGCACAGCAAGACAAACACCACCATTTTTTGTTCAGATAAAGCAGTCCTTTTTTCCCTTTCCCATTTAAGACTCTCCAAACACTTTTTTTGCATTTTTTCCAAAATCCCTAGGTGTTTTTTTTCAATGCCACTAACTTTAATTTAGTGTTTTTTCACGTCAACAAAATCCACGTTTTTCAGGAGCTAAGTTGTCAGTCATGGTGGATGAAATCATAAAAGTAAAGCCACAATTGTTTGGAGCCCAAGTCCAACATACTACTCTTAGTACTAAAAGGGAAATGAGGGACAGGATAGTCAACAGAGTGAATGCTGTAGGTACCACCCTGTGCACAAAAGAGGAAATAAGGAAGAGGTGGAACGACCTGAGGGTGAAGGTGCACTCTCTGGCCTCCAAACAACACCTGGAGGCCCAGAAGACTGGTGGTGGTCCTCCCAGTGCCCCATTACAACTCTTTCCCTGGGAGGAGAAGGTCTTGACTACCCTGCATTTTGAGAGCTTGACAGTAGTACCTGGAGGAATGGAGTCTGGTAAGTTAGACCTCACTAACCCGCACAACACTTAAATGTCCTGAATGCTCTCATCTCAGCTATTGCTATTGCTATTGTGTTGTCTATCCACTTTCCTAACATGCAATACTCAAAGTATCAGAGATGCTTGAATGTTAGTGTCAATGTGTACTGTTGCATATAAGATCACATGTATCAATCTCCATTACGTGCACATGTTGAAATGCTGTCTGTAAGTGTATTACTAATAAATCCTCATCCCAGGACCCATGATATGTGTCAATATGTAAATGTATGGTCCAGCCCAACTGCATTTTGACAGCAGGTATGTTACACTAACCATTTAGCAAGGGTTGGCAAGTAGAGTTTGAAATGACTACATCTACCTTGAGGCCCTGTTTCTGTAACTCAAAACAAGATGCAATAGTGGTTTTGCCCATTATCCCTTGTCTGACATGCAAAACTGATGTTCATTATTCATGGAGGTAACCATTAGTCAAGTGTTGGCAAGTAGAGGTTGAAATGACTACAACTACCATGAGGCCCTGTTTCTGTAACACAAAAAAATATGCAATAATGATTTTGCCTATTCTCACTTGTTTGCCATGTTACAACTGATATTCATTTCTCATTGACTGAACAATCTACATAAAATGCTCTACTCTGAGACATTTCTGCCTACTTAGCTTGATTTTACCCTGCTCTCCTCAACTGAAACCATTAATTGCATGAGTGACACCATATCAAGTGTGTACCTCAAATATTTGTAAGCCATTAAAGTAACTCAGCTGATTAGAAGTGGCAAGTGACCCATCGCGTCTGTACTGCTCACATGATGACTAATGCTAAATATGCACCCAAGTTCTGTGTTTGCCTGTATTGTACACAACTAACCCTTGGAATGTTCAAATACACATGTTGCTTCTCCACTGTGCTCCCACCCCAGCTGCAACACCTCAGCCAACCCCAGCCCCCACAACCTGTGTACCTAGCACAGTCACTGCCATTTTGTGCCCCCAGTCTGGGATTCTAAGGTGACAATCACCGACCCGGTCACAGAGGAACCAGGATCTAGTGGGAGAGTGCACCCTGGCCCAAGGGCACAGGCCTTGGGGGTAGGGTTTGTGGGAGGAGTACTGTGGGCCTGCTGAGTGAGGTCACTGGGACCACTCACACCCAGGCCACCATCGACCAAGTCTTGGGAGCCTGTCAGGACTCCCAAGACATGATGGGCCAGGTATTGGCGGAAATCTGGAAGATGAAGCAGCTGCAGAGGGACATACACAAGGAGCTGACCTCCCACAACATCAAAATGGGTAAGCTCATTGGGTTGCTGCACAACATCAACACAACCCTCTACAGGGCTTTTCCACTACCAGCAACCTCTTCCTGTGGTACAACTACATCCGGCCCATCTACATCTGCGGCAGCCACAGGAAGGGAGTCCCTGTCAGAGGAAGATGCGCATGTAGACACCCCTTTCTCTGCAGCAGCGGATCCCCCCATGGTCGCAAGTGGGGGACATCCATGCAAAAATCCAGGAGGTGCTGATGGCAAGACACCCACCACTGCCAGCAAGAAATCCCAACCTTAATTTCCTCTAGTGTATGCAAGACATTCACTCTGTGGACTATTTCTGGACACTTTTCCCTTTCTGATAAGAGTAGTATTTTGGACATTGGATAGCAATTTCAATACATTTAAAAAACACATAGACCACTCCCATTGAGGAAAACAGAGAATGGAAAAGAAGAAAGGACTAAAGCCATCTCAGTAATCATACTTAATTCTCGGCCGAAATATTTGCGTGAAACATTTTACTGTGAACTTCTGATGAAGATATCTGTGTGTTTGTAAATCACAGTGATGATGGATTACAAATGTCCCAATAGATCATGTAATCTTAAAATAGGCAAGAACAGCATCAGGAATGCAGATTTATTATTGCACTCATTTGGCTCAATCAATATAGTCCTTCCAACAAATAACTGCCCTGAATGGGCTGCCACCCATTCCCTGGGAGGCGTGTCACTACATGCCAAACATATATTGTCCATGGAATGTGCCCTTCGCCATGCCAGCAGCAGTGAAAGTCATTGGGCACATTTACAGCAGGTTTCAATCCAATGACCTCAATTCCCGAAATTCAATAATCCGTGAGCACTGTAATCTGCACCAGGTGCCTCTTTTCTTCCTGGTGCGGCGGTTCTGGCAATGACCAATTACTACTCCAACACGTTTCCACCAAATACTTGCCGAACTCTCCGGCGAGTGCATCCGATCTGTGAGGGTGGACTCACCTAAACAAACTTTTTAGTTTCAAAGAAACAGGCACGGAGCACACTCGGGGTCTTATCTCTCCATTTATTTTAAGCAGATGTAATTCGGCGAGTTTGCCTTCCTCAATGCTTATTGGCAAATAAAGTTAACAACAACATGTCGATTTCATTACGTTTAGAAACCACATGGAGCACACTCATTGGGGAATACAGAGCGTAGCAAAGAAGAAAGGACTAAAGCCATCTCAGTCCTCATACTTAATTCTCGGCTGCCATGTTTGTATGAAACATTTTGCTGTGAACTTCTAATGAAGATATCTGCGTGTTTGTAATTCAAATGTGATGACGGATTACAAATGTCCCAATAGATTAAATAATTCTAAAATAGGCAAGTACAGCGTCAGGAAGCAGAGAAGCAGGACCAACCACACAACTTAATAATAGATACATAGCCATCAATGTGCAAAAGATCAAAATTGAGGGGGCATATTTACTAATCTTTCACACAACGCAGGGCAGCAAGCATAGTTACTGCACTGTGAGGTCTATTTACTAAGATTTAACACCTTTTTCTGTCACAAAAGTGACACAAAACGACGCAAAATCTTTTTGGAACAAATGTACTTTCTAGGGCTAAACTTGTTACGGCTGGAAATTAACTCAAAGTAGCGCAAAGCAGCGCATTGCGCTGCATTGCATTACTTTGCGCCAAGGGGGCGTACCATGGGTGGTGCATGGGCATTCCCATGCAACCACCCAAGGTTTCTGACAGTGAGCCCTATTTACTTAAAAAAGTAGACAAGGTTTAGCATCAGAAAATAGCGCCCACTTTAACCAGGCGCTATCATGAAGAAATGCATTAATTTCTCCAGTCTTTTCTGACTTTGAATGTGTGCTGCACTGTACAGCACACATAAAAGTTTTAAAGTGAGTCTGAGCATAGTATTTTGTACTGGAAGGGTATCCTTCCAGTACAAAGCCTATGCTAGACTCACGGAGACACCCTTGCACTATGGTGCAAAGGTGTGTCCGTGGCACACAGCAGCACATTTCTTCGCTAGCGAGAGGGGAGGAGAGTGCCATATTTCTGTAATTATGGCACTCTCCTGCTCTCTCCTTCTCATGCAGTGCAGCGCAGCATTTGTAGCTGCTGCACTCCAAACCCACTGGGACACTGACCAATCATTGGGGCCTTGAACATATTTTAGGCCATGTGAAATGCGGTAACTGCGTTGCGTGTCAATTTACAATTGAATGTAAGGAATTTTGTTTTGTAAGGTACAGTTAAAGCAATTTTCCAATTGTAACACCTGTAATGTTATTTATGCAATTCTATGTCCCTGTGAAAAAATATACATTGGACAGACCTCTGAGAAAGCACATATCAGGATCTGCCAGCATCGCAGTCGCTTACGGTGCAAAACAACAAATGCCCCCCTTGTTGAACACTTTTTGACCGCTGGGCACACTGAAGATGACATTCGTTGGACCATTATCAGTGTGGTCAAACCCCCACCGAGAGGCGCTGACATTGCGCAACTGCTCAACAAAGAAGAACTTAAATGGATTTTACGTACAGGCAGCATACGAACTGGACTCAATCACGTTGAGGATTGGACCACTCTGCTTTAAACCACCCTGCACCGATCCATCCAAACTACTCTGCCAAGGCACTTGTACCAACTTAGATGGTTTTCGTTATGATTTCGCATACTCTATGTTTTATCACTTACAATGGTTTGTTTGAGTTTTTCTCAATTAGGTTGCCAACTTACTCATGATTCCATGTACTATGCCCGTAGGTAAGCTCTTTAAATCACCAGTTTTTGTTACAGATAGCATTGAATGGAACTTTTCCTTTCTGTTGCCGATTACCTCATCCTTCCACATGCAGTGCCAATATGGTTCCCAATTTCCATTCCTTTGCAGAATACATTGTTTGTTTCCTTTACCTCCGTGTTATTCGCAAACTCAGCACATCATGGTAATCGCCTTCAGACGCACTCCCACTATTACGTAATGTTTGCACCATATGGAGCTATGCTTGACAATTGTCTCTATTGCATCACGCCAAATGTTTTTCAATAACCATGTTAGTAGCAGTGTTTACAATGGTTCCATGTTTTCCAATAACCTTGTTAGTAGCAATGTTTACAATGGTTCCATGCTCCTACTTGCGTACTCTATAAGTCTCCTTCTTACTATCTCATCACCTTTCTAACATGGCCGTCGTACTACACGACTTGTTTCTTTCACGTGACTAGTCACGTGACTCCATAATTCCGTATCTTACCACGTCACCGCACATTCCATGGACACCCACATCGGGATGCATGCTGTTCAGACGCTCCATTTCAGCGCTTCGTATTAACTGGTAAGCTCGACCTTGCACCCCACGCACTTCGCTATTACAATCATGACGTATAGCTTTTGACAATCCCCCTTCTTCACAGGCTCACTGAAACCACCCCTACGTGCGGTTAACCGTGACACGGTTCCGCCATCAGTCCTATCAGCTTCATCTGGCAATCTTTATGCGATTACGGTTCTATCAACAGGAAGACGGTATGTAGCATAGCCTCACTCTGCATGATACCCGGCCGCTCTCACGGCCTCCAGAAATCACACCTCATTTTTCCGTTTCAGAACTACGGATTATACGGATCCTCTGCAGCAGCGTAACCGCGGACACGGTACACACCACTTCCAGGCATTCTCCACTGGAAATTGGTACAAATAGACCTTCAGTCACTTAGCATGCTTCCTGCCCCCACTCACCTATATATTGTCCTTACCACCGACAACTCTTCGGCATGTTTTACACCACTTTTCGTCCTCACATCTGTATTTAGCATGAAGATACGCTCTCCTTGCATAGTGTGCACGTGCACTTCTTCCATGACCGCTCATTATTCTTCCATTGCAATCGGAGCACATTCACGCATGACACCAGCGGTCGACATGAGAAACCATGCTGTATGATCATTATGCCGTAATTCCTTGTTTGCGGCTCACTTGCGTCTGCATGCCCTTTTTATGGAATTTTTAAAGTTCATCTTAACTGTCCACCCTATATCCTTCTTTTTTATTTTACACTTTCTTTTCAGGCATTCTTTGACTCAGGCATGTAATCACATTGTCCTGATGATGATCCCAATATTTTCCAAAAGGGATCGAAACGTCGTCGACCTTATGTACTCCGTAAACACTTTCTCCATGTTTATCATTTATGTGTAACGGTGTCTCACCATATTTCTGCTTGCACTAATCAAATGTATATTATGCAAGCAAGTTGCTCTGCCTGAGCTTTCCTGTTTGTTTTTTCTGTTTTACTATATGTACACCTGGTAGGACGCAGGCTTGTGTCCCACTTTATTGTTTCGTTTATACATTTGAAGAATTAAAAGTATATCTGTCCGGCTGGACAGCTTCAAATATAGTGCTGATTCTGGTTCTATATTCGTTTGTTCAAATTTTATTGTCCTTGTTTAGGGACCTCTGTGTTTAAAACTCTCCACTGGCATGACAATCTGGGGCCGCATTATACATGCAGCATTTTACTTCATTGCGCTGGATGCACCTTTTAAAAAGTGTGTGCCCTGCGCAATGAAGGAAAATGTGCTGTATTATGATGAATGTGCTGCCCTCAGGGCAGCTGCGAACTCACGCTGCTCTGGTGGCGGCACATTCATGTGATAACTGGAGCTGCTGCTTTGAAGTCACTCCGTGTCTTCACAGTGCAAGCGGCAACCCAGGGGATTAGAGATCCACAGTCAGTGACTGCACCCGCCTGAAAGGGAATGTCTGTGGGGTCCATAGTACCCCTTTTCCCCCCACCAGAGGGCTGCTTTTAAGGGGCACACTGACAGTGCACCACCTTTTAGATGGCGCACTGTCAGTGCGCCTCCTGAGAGCTTCTTTGCCTCTGCACGTGTGTCTGTAATACGGCACATGTGCAGAGGTAAAGTGATTCCCTCATTTGAATGGGGCACATCCTCATGCAAATGAGGGAACTCCCCCTGAAGATAGCACTGGTGCTTTATGTGCGCCAGCGCTATTGGTATTACAGCAGGGGCCGCACAAGTGTCTGTGGCCCCTTCTGCAATACCAAAGTGCCCAGGGGCGCGGAAAGTGGGCGCAAACGCCCGTTGCGCACCCAGGGCATTTTGTGTAATATGGCCCCATGTCAATTGGGCCCTGTGTTGCTTAAAGAGAAAGAGCAAAAATGCTCTGTATTTACAATGATATGGAGCATTTCTGCTCTCTCCTTGTGCTGGCTGACTGTATGTAGCCACACACCAAAGTAGACACCCTTGCACCATGGTGCAAGGGTGCCTGAATAATGGGAGGTATTGTTTTTGTCCATGAAGGGATACCTTCCTGCACAGAAATAGTCCTTAGAGGCAATTTCCTCTTTCTATGTATGATGTGGAATGCATCACACATAGAATGAGGAAGCAATGCAGAGAAATAAAGATATTTCTCCTTATTACACCTCACTGGGGAAGGCATAGCATTTTAATGCATTTCCAGGTTTATTTCCTTTAGTAAATCCTGGTATGTACCAAAGTCCATGGGAGGATGCATGGGAACACACATGCACCACCCACGGAATTGCTCCCAGAGTAATGCATTGCAGCCCAGTGGTCTGCGTTGCATTACTTTTTCTTTACAAAGCCACACAAGGTGGCGCAAATCACCCCTTGCGTCGCTTAGTAAATCCCATTTACGTCAGGCAAGGACAACGCAAGTCCTTAGTACATTTGGTCCTGAATGTGAGGGCAGAGCATGTTATGCTTCATTTTTAAAGCATCATAATCTGTTCAATGTCTACTGAATATCTGTCCCATCCGCGGAATCTTTTGACTGTTGGCCTTATTTCATGACATATCTCAATTAACAGGTTACTTAAGCCTTATACTGTTTGTTTATATGCTTTTTAAATGTCTTTTGCTAAAATGTAAGCTAAACAAACTGAGAAATGTGAAAGCTGCACTGACAATTTGTATATGTATAAATATTTAAGTAGGAAAATAGAGTTTAGAATATATTACTGTGCTTCTTTGATTAGTATTATGGAACAAATCTGCCTTGGGGTGGAATGGAACTTTTTGGCGAGAGATGTGCTTTCTGCCTCATGCTGTGAGGCAGCTTTGAAGCTTGATGAATGGCAGAAAAAGGGCAACAGCAGGGGGATTCAAAAGGCAAGAAAAAGACAAGGATTAAAAGTTTACACGTGCTTAAAGTGAATCATAAGATTAGCTTTTCATCAAACATTCACATCACCACATAGCGCAGTAGAAGCATGGGAGGGGGAAGCAAAATCATTGCTATATGTGTTCTGTAATATATTGAATGGGCAAAATGAGGGGGGAATCCTAAGTCATCAGGTGAATACACACTCAAACCTTTTCAAAGAGCTTGCCATAGGAGCTACTTCCCAGTTTGTGGAAAACAAAGGAATCAACACAATGGCCCTGATTATGAGATAGGTGTATTGGTAATTACTGCATGCAGTATTGGCAATTACCGCATGCAGTGGAAAATAGCGCATTACTTTAACGAATCGTCTGATCATGAGTTTAAAACCGCATGTGTAATTTAGCACATGTGCTAAATACCGCATGTCTGTTGTCAACGTGCGCTATTTAACACGTGCTCCTTAAGGCATGCGCTATGTACCACATGTGAAAAATGACACATGTGGTAATTAACACCCAATTATGAGCATGAGATGCCATTAAAAGCCAGTGGAAAATACCACCTTTAAATACCACCAGTCAAAACCAATGGTAAAATATAATGAAAGCATAGGGAATGAAGAAAAGCTGTAACACAGTGCGAAAAATAAAAGTACATCCACTCTTTGAGCTGAATATAATATAATATCACACACCTGCACACAGGGCCGGACTACATTAACAACCAGGCACAGTTGAAGCTATCACAGGTTGATGGCAGCAGCTCACACTTCTATTGTACAATCCACCGAAAGGGATGTAGCACTCTTAGGTCACTATATCATGCTATGCCAGATCCATGTTCTGCTACAACAAACCATGCAGTGTGAGGATGGAAAGTAGGCCACCAATCTATGACCTCAGGTGGTGCAGTAACACAGGATAAACGCCTCGGTTGACAGGGTAAGACTGGAACACATAAATGTGAATCAGCTTGAGATCCAGAGGATACACAGACTCGATATGGGAAACATACTAAACATATTTTCACCATTAGGGATGCCCTGGAGCCCAACATAGGAATACACTGCCTTTAAAGTCTTTAAATTTGCATCACCGATCATCTTGACTGATCTGCTTCTACCCTATGTTCCCTCTCGCCAGCTGCGCTCCATGGGACAACACCTGGTGGTGGTCCCCCGAGTCAGGAGGGTTCGCGCCGGAGGTCGCTCCTTTCGGCACAGGGCAGCTATCCTTTGGAATTCGCTGCCGGCCCACATTTGGGGTCTTAATAATCTCCTCGAATTCAGGAACCTTCCTCTTCCCCTCTTCATAGGTCCTCCTGTGGCCCTTCTACCTTGCCACCTCATTGCTGTTCAGCGCCGGGACGCCTCTTTGCTGAGGTAGCTGTCGCGCTTTATAAACCCTCTAACAAACCCTCTAACATCCCACCTTCTTGAAAATGCGAGAAGCACTGGAATTCTTTGCAACAGAATCTACACAACAGACAGTAGGATTGGTGCATTGCATTTCTCAGTCAACCTTTGCAAAAAACTAAGGGGGATATGTACTATGAAGTGGTGGAGCGTGCTGTTAGCCTCCTTGGCTTAATGACACACTCCGCCACTTCTGAAACTCAAGGCTGCACCATATTTACAAGAATGTGGTGCAGCCTTGCGTTTTCCCCTGCAATGGCGCTAAGTTTAACAACTTAGCGCCAACGCAGGCACCCTTGCACCAGAGTGCAAGAGTGTCTGTGTGCAGGGGAGGATTGGTTATGTATAGGAAGGTGTCCCTTCCTGCACATAAACAATCCTAAAATGCCATTTTGTAACTTTCATGTGTGCTGCTTCATGCAGCACACATGAAAGTTACAAAATTACATTTTTTAAAAAGGTTTGTTTATGTACAGGAAGAGACACCTTCCTGTACCTAAACAAATCATGGCAATTTGCTTTTCCAAATGTGCTGCACAAGGCAGCACACATGGAAAAATCAAAAACGAGGAGAAATAATGCATTTCTCCTCGTTTCGCCAACTTAAGACCAGGATTTTCCTGGTCTTAATTTTGGCGCTGACTCCTATGTACGTCACCCTTGCACATAGGGGGCAGCATCAAATACAATGGGTGTTGCAGTGGAACGCCCACTACAACACCCACTGCACGCCCCTTTCACGCTAACCATAGCCTGAAAGGGTGCCTTATGTAGAAGGCAGCGTTAAGACACGTTAAGTGGCTTAACGCTGCATTTACATAAGACGCAGCCCCTATCGCCACCACAATGACAGTAAAAGTGACGTTGTGGTGGCGATAGGGGTTTGTACATATGCCCCTAAGTGATGGATGCTTTGCAGATAGTGAGTGAGCAGCATGTACAGTTCCTCTTGCATACCGACACAGCTAATGCCAGCAAAACAAACATCTGTGCTACAGTAGGATTTCCTGATTGTTAGAACTGGGGGTCTCTAATTGGCAGAGGTGGGTACCTTTGTCCAAGTAGGGACCCTTGCTTCTAGTCATGGTAAGGGGGATACACACTTTAGATAACCTCTGCTCACCCCCTTGGTAGCTTGGCATGAGCAGCCAGGCTTATCCCAAAGGCAATGTATAAAGTATTTGTATTCAAAGCACACAGTAATACAGTGCAAACACCACAAATGGACACCACACCAGGAAAAAAAGGTATGTTTATCTAAACCAAACACGACCAAAATTACAAAAATCCAACATACAGTTAGTAAAATATGACTTTAGAACCATTATTTCAAAAATAGAACTTGTAGCAAACAAATAGCTCCACCTGGGGATATTACGACGTCGTGACCACGAGGTGTGCGGTGTCGGGCACGGAGTCACACAGACCCCAAAACAATAGTACCTTGGAACGACGTCTTTGGACGATGCACGGCATTGTAGAGATGAGTTGTCAGTGCCAAGGTCAAGGCTGGCTCCCTGGCTGCCACAGGGGAAGCGAGGCATCGTGTCCGCGAGGAGGCAACGTGTCGAGTCCAGGACAAGGTAAGTCGGTTGCATCGGCGGTGAGAAGTCGGTTCCTGTGAAGCGATGCGATGCAAAGTCGGAGGCTCGTGGAGTCACCCTCGGATGTTATCCACTCCGTGATAAAGGGATGCAGGCGCTGGTGGTGATGGAGTCGGTGCGAGCACTGGCATTCTGGAAGGCCGATAACTACAGGCGTCGAAGGGCGTCGGAGCTGCTGTGCAGGTAGGGCAAGGCGTTGGACACTTCATGAGCGGTGCCCCTGGCCTCGGTGCAGGTCATGACGGCAGTGCTGATGGCCTCAGACATTGTTTTTCTTGCTTCTGTTAGGTTTCTTCCAGCTTACAACAGCAGGAACAACCTCCTGAGGCCCAAAACTGGAATAGACACCTCCTGGCAGATCAGAACTCCCAGCAATGGAGTTCAGGGGTGCTGGGGGAAAAGTCTTTGTGTCAATGAGACTTCAGAACAGGAAGCCAGCACACACAAGCCCTTGGAGATTCTTCTTCAAGCAGGTTTTTCAGCAAAGTTCCAGTCTTTGTCCTTTCCTTGGCAGAAGCAGCAACTGCAGGGCAAACCCACACAGCACACAGCAAAGGGGCAGTACTCCTCCTCACTTCTCTCTAGCCCTTCTTCTTGGCCATGGTTCCTCTTGAGTCCAGAAGTGATCTAGAGTTCTGGGGTCTAAGGTCCACTACTTATACCTCGTTTTGTCTTTGTTCTTATTTGTGCCAGGGTCTCAGAGCCTAGTCCAAACTAGTTCTGTCCTCACTGGTGCAGTATGACCACAAGGGGTGAAGACAGCATGGTGCAAGGGAGACAGGCCCTATTCAGGTGCAAGGCAAACTCCCCCACTACTCTAAATGC
The DNA here is from genome assembly GCA_963921515.1 of Calotriton arnoldi. Lineage (NCBI taxonomy): Eukaryota > Metazoa > Chordata > Amphibia > Caudata > Salamandridae > Calotriton > Calotriton arnoldi. The sequence goes on along the minus strand of CAWUFW010004019.1, from coordinate 1,318,426 downwards.
AGCTAAGGTCTATTCAGTTCAGATCTGAGTCATCCAGGAAGGGCCAGGCACACCTCAACCCCCCGGTGTTTGTCTACAGTTAATGCACATCCCCGGCCCCTGTCACTCCAAAACCAGACAGTCAATCCATAAACAGGCAGAGGCACACAGAATGGTTAAACAAGAAAATGCCTACTTTCTAAAAGTATGTAGTAAGAAAGTGAGAATGTATGACATTGTTCTGCATTCTGTCCATCAATTGCTGTTTTTGCATTTGTCACACCGAGTGGGACGGGTATGCCCAGACGTGGGTCCCATGCTCTCCATGCCACTGGAGTCAAACTATCCTGGCTGATGAGGGGTGAAACCCCAAAACCGGTCCTAGGATGCTTGTTTCCAGTCTAGGGAGGACCTGGCCTGGCAGTTCGGGCTGGACTGTTCCCATTGGGCACAGGGTCAAGACTGATTTGCATATGGCTGGGTTCAAACTGGAATGGCATGGTGAGCAACAAAACAATGGATTTAGGCCCAGATCTCTGTTCTGGGGTGAATGTATGACAATGTTCTGCATTCTGTCCATCAATTGTTGTTTTTTACTTTCTAAAAGTGGCATTTTCAAACACACAATTTAAAAACCATCTTTACTAAAAGATATGTTATTAAATTCTGAGTTCAGATAGCCTAAACTATATTCCTCTATCTTGTCCCAATGGGAAGTTATACTTGTAAGATGTTACAAAGTATCTCCCATGTTAGCCTATGGGGCAAACTTTAAATTGTGAAAAAGAACCTGACAGTATTTCACTATCAGGACATGTAAAACACACCAGTACATGTCCTACCTTTCACATCACTGCACCCTGTCCATGAGGGTACCTTGGGCCTACCTGAGGGGTGCCTTACATGTAAGGAAAGGGAAGATTAGGGCCTGGCAAGTGGGTGCACTTGCCAGGTCGACATGGCAGTTTAAAATATGTCTGGGCGGTGAACTCCGCTCCGCTTCCGGAGTCTGCGAAGTTTTCCACACTCCGTGTTACACGGAGCTCGCGAAGTTCAGAATTTATTTTTCTCCTCGCTCGCGTTTGTCAACGTCAAGTTGGCGAGCGAGGGAAATCCCCCTCCTGGCGAGATTTTCCCTTGTTCATGATCGGCAACATCAAGTTAGCGAGCGCGAGCGTGGAAAATCAGCCTCCCGGTGAGATTTCTAAATGCGGGCGGTCAGATTTCTCATTGCGAGTGGTCGCGTATGCTCGCAACCGCTCGCATTGAGAAACTGTCCGTTCGTGTTGCGAAAGCTGCCGCTCGAATAAAAATCTACTCGAGCTGCAGAAAGGAAGCAGCCCCCGCTTGCGCTGTGCATGGTGCTGTTCATGATGATTGCACAGTGCAGACAAGCACCTGGCACTGAAAATCACCGCAAACAGCATTTATCTAACGCACTCCGCCGCTTGCAGGGCTCCGCGTAGCGCGGTGGAGATTTTTTTGCACTTTGCGGAGTTCCGCCTAGCAGAACTCCGTGAACTCCGCCCAGGCTTAGTTTAAAACTGCGAGCAGACACTGCAGTGGCAGGTCTGAGATACCTTTTTAGGACTACTCATGTGGGTGGCACAATCAGTGATGCAGGCCCACTAGTAGCATTTGATTTACAGACCCTTGCACACTCAGTGCACTTTACTAGGGGCTTGCCAGTAAATCAAATATGCCAATCATGGGTAACCAATCACAATAGTAATTTATACAGGGAGTACTTGCTCTTTGACACTGATCAGCAGTAGCAAAGTGCCCAAAGCATCTAAGCCAGCAAAAATGAAACACAGCACAGCATCAAAAATACAAGCGGTAGAGGCAAAAAGTCAGGGGAAACCATGCCAAAGATGCCAAGTCTAACACGTGTCTCCTCCAGCTGAAAAGTGGGGGGAACTACCAACCCTCCTGGGAGTTCTCACAACTAAGGTGGAAGAATCTGGACAGACCATCAGCATTGGCGTGTACTGTCCCAGGGCGGTATTCCACCGTAAAATCCATTCCCTATAGGGAGCTGGACTGCCTCAACAGTTTGGGGTTCTCACCCCTCATTTTCATCAACCAGCTGAGGGGCCTGTGGTCTTTCTGAACCCGGAAGTGAGTCCCAAACAAGTAGGATCATAGTTTCTTTATCGCACAGAACACAGCAAAAGCTTCTCTTTCAATTGCACTCCACCTCTTTTCCATGGGAAGGAGCCTCAGACTGATGAAAGCTACGGGTCCAAGCATCTGTCTGCACAACAAATTCTTGGGAGACGTTGGGTGCCTTGAGCACAGGTGCCGTGCACATGGCAGATTTCAGGACATCAAAAGCGGTCTGACAGGCATCAGTTTAGGTCACTTTTCTTGGTTGCTTCCTTGAAGTCATCTCTGTCAAGGGGGCAACAATGGTGCCATACCCCTTGACAAACCGTCCGGTGAGACCTAAAAAGTCTCTCACCTCTGTCTGGCTCTTGGGGGACTCCCAAGCCAGAATGGTGTTGATCTTAGGCTGTAGGGGTGCCACCTGGCTGCTTCCCACCTGGTGCCCTAAGTACACCACAGATCCCTGCCCTATCTGGCGCTTACTGGCCTTGATAGTGAGGCCTGCCTTCTGCAGAGCCTCTAACACTTCACAGAGGTGTTGCAAGTGTTCCTTCCAGCTGGAGCTGAACACACCAATGTCATCCAGGTAGGCGGGGCTGAATTCCTCCTGCCCAGACAGTACCTGGTTGACCAGTCTCTGGAAGGTGGCAGGGGCGTTCTTCAACCCAAAGGGCATGACACGGTCCTGGCAGTGCCCCTCTAGTATCATCAGTCAAGGCAATCTGCCAGTAGCCAGATGTTAGATCAAACGTACTGAGGGACCGGGCAGCTCCCAACTGATCAATGAGCTCATCAGCTCTGGGGATGGGGTGCACGTCAGTCCTGGTGATGGCATTGAGCTCGATGGTATCCACACAAAACCAGAGCTCAGGAGTGGCACCGGGTGCAGCAGCTTTTGGAACCTAGACCACTGGACTAGCCCAGGGGCTGCTGGAGGGCTCTATCACCCCTAACACCAACATCATGGAAACCTCTTCCATAATGCTGGCCCTGACTTTTCAGTTACTCTGTAAGTCTTGCATTTTACAGGTAAACTGTCCCCAGTGTCCACATCATGGACACACCAATTGGTGATTCCTAGAGTCAGGGAGAACAGGGAGGCCAATTGTCTCAGCACCTTGTGACAGTCCCTCTGCTGCTCTGGGGTCAGGGTGGGATAGAGGTTCACACCATCCACTGACCCATCATGTTCCTTGGCAGACAGGAGGTCAGGAAGAGGCTCACTTTCCTCTTCCATCCATCATCTGTAGCCAGGAGCATGGTCACTTCAGACCTCTCAGAGTGAGGTTTGAGGCGGTTCACTTGCAGGACCCTCAAAGGGTTCCTAGGAGGCTGCAAGTTCACCAAGTAGGTTACTTCACTGTTGCACTCCACCACCTCAAATGGCCCAGTTCGCTTGTCTTGGAGCGCACAAGGCTCCACTGGTACCATAACACACACTTTTTGACCAGGCTAAAAATCAACCAGAGTGGCATTATGGTCGTACCATTGTTTCATCTCCTCCTGGCTGGCTTCCAGGTTCACCTTTGTCTGGTTCCTGAAGGCCAGCCTATAGCTGAACACTACTTGGGTGGTCTTACCAGGAGTTTTCTCCCAGCCCTCCTTCACGTGACTGAGAGACCCTCTCACAGGGTGCTCATACAGCAATTCAAAGGGACTGAACCTTAAGAGTTTCTGCTGTACCTCCCTGTAGGCAAACAACAGGCATGGTAAGAAGATGTCCCACTTATGTCTCATGGGTTCTGTAAAACCCGTTATCATGCCTTTCAGGGTTCGGTAGAATCTCTCAACCAACCCATTTCTTTGGGGATGGTACGGAGCGGTGAATTTGTATATTACACCGCATTCCTCCCACAATGACGACATATACCTAGATATGAAGTTTGTACCATGGTCAGAGACCCCCTCTCTGGGGAACCCCACAAGTGAAAAGATCCCCATCAATGCACTGCTCACCACAGGGGCAGTAATTGTCCTGATAGGGACAGCTTCTGGGTACCAGGTGGCATGGTCCACCAAGACTAAGATATACTTGTTGCCTAAGGCTGTCTTGGGTTCCAGTGGCCCCACAATATCAATGCCCACCTGCTCGAAAGGGGTGCTCACCACAGGAAAGGGTTGGACGGGAGCCTTGCACTTCCCTCCACTCTTGCTGCTTGCCTAGAAAGTCTGACAAGTCCTACAATGTGTGTCAGTGTGCCTTTGCATTTGGAGCCAAAAGAAGTGGGTGACAAGCCTGTGAAAGGTCTTGTCACACCCCAAATGTCCTGCAAAGGCACATCATGAGCCAAACCCAGTAGGAAGGCCCTGAAGCGCTCGAGAACCACCAGCAATGGACTGAACCCGGCTCAGCATCCTTAGGCTCACTACATAAGAGACCATTTTCCCAATAAATCCAATGTGATCCGGTCTGATCACCTGCTTCCTGGTTTGCAGCCTGTTGCCACATACCATCATGAGTAGGGCACTACATCTGCGCTTTGCAGAATTCCTCCCTGGTGAGACCCTCTTCCTGTTGCCAATAGGTCAGCTCAGACAGGTCTCTCAGTTCGGCCACTTGCTCCCCTTTAGATTCTAGGGCATCCCCTTCAAGGTCTGGCTCCTCCTGAACTGTGGAAACATCTGGGGAGGGTTTCCCATGCCCCCTGACCCTCCTCTTTCTGGCAGACACTTGGGCCACTGTTTCAGGCTCCAGGTCCTCTTGATTACCCCTACTAACTGCCATTGACAGAGTGGTCACACATGCCCACTCAGGCAGACCCAACATATCCAAATGAGTCTGGTACTCCACCTCCTTCCAAGGAGAACTCTAGAGGTCATTGCCAAGCAGACAGTCAACAGGCATGGACGGACTTACAACGATCTTCAAGGAACCAGAGACCCCCCCCCACTCTAAGAGAACCTGAGCCACCTTACACAGGCACGCAGAGTTGTCTGCAGCAACTACAGGGTGAAGTACATTCTGGATGGCCTGCTCCTCAGACACCCATTGACACCTGACAGATGTCACACTGGCTCCTGTGTCTCTCAGAGCTTCCACCCTCCTCCCATTGATGGTCACCCACTGTAGGTACTTTTTAGTGTTATCCGGCAGGCAGGTTTACTGGACCATCTCTCTGCCTCCTAATGAGATAAGGGTCATCACAGCTGGCTCCCCAACCTCACTAGGAACCAACTCCTCCCCCAGCAGTACACTAATTAACCCCGGTGACAGTGAACCAGAGGGTGCTGGTGCTGGCTTGGAGCACCTGGAATCCCCCTGTATATGACCCTCCTGACCACATGCATGACCCCTGTTGTCTGGCGTCCCTCTAGGGAGCCATGGCTTATTACCACTGGGGGTCTAGGAATCTATACCCTGGGAACTATTTTGGGGCCCTCTAGAGAACTCCTTTTGATTACCCTTGTTCCCCCACTCTTCTGCTGGGGACCCTGCCCACCTTTGGCTGGGTTTCCCACACACCCCTTGTGGACCCTGGTACTCGTCCAGCGTTCTGCCTCCTGAGCAAGCTTCCTGGGGTCAGTCAGCTTACAATCCATCAGATGCTGGTACAGCTCTGGAACACAAAGACTACTTAGGTGCTCCCAACCAATCAAGTTGTACAACCCCTGGTAATCAGTTACCTTGCTGCCCTTTAACCAACCATCCAGTGCTCTGCAATAAAGATTCACAAATTCCACCCATGTATTTGAGTCAAGCTTTTTAAAAGACCTAAACTTTTCCCGGCACTGCTCCGGTGTGAGTCCATACCTGAGACATAAAGCCTCCTTCATATTGGGTTAGGTCAGAGCACTCGCCTCCTCCAAAGGAGTCAGGGTGTTCCTCCCATTTCTCAAAAGAAATGAGAGGGGCCCCTTTACCACCAAAGGAGTAGGGCACCAAATAGACCTCAGTCAGAAAAAAATCCCCTTTGGGCAACCTAATTCACCAAAACATATACATTCATTCACATAATCATATCACAAGAACATAATACCACCACCATCAAAAGGCCAAAACTAAGAAAATACAAGTATTTTATTTCAATGTTAAAAAAACATATAGAAAAGTTAAAAAAGTTTAAAACACTGTTTGGCAGTTATTGCAAACAGAAATTAGACACCACACAAATTAATACAGTACTGGGAGAGCCTGCAAGAAATGTGTTTTTCTAAACACCAAAACAGGCCCATACAACAGACAGAATTCATTATAATGACATTTGATTTTCGTATGAATGAATTTAACAGTAATAACAAATGTCTTTCACAGTCTACAGTATGCCTGTTAACAGTAAGCGTCGACGGGTTTCGGTGGGTATTACTGCTTAAACACCACCTTCTTCAGGACAAAGGACGATATCTCCCAGAGAATAATAAGAATCTGTACATAAGCACACAAACAAAGACATAAAAAAGAATAAAACAATTTTAAGAAACCAGTTAACCATTGGTAGCAAAGTGGTAAAACAGTGTTTATATCCTGGTAATACATCAAACAATCCTTTCACACAGCCCCATAGACAAAATTCTAAATTTTAAAGAATTTTATTTAAAAAATTGGGGACACATCCCTATGGTTAACTGGTTTCTTAAAATTGTTTTATTCTTTTTTATGTCTTTGTTTGTGTGCTTATGTACAGATTCTTATTATTCTCTGGGAGTTATCGTCCTTTGTCCTGAAAAAGGTGGTGTTTAAGCAGTAATACCCACCGAAACGCGTCGACGCTTACTGTTAACAGGCATACTGTAGACTGTGAAAGACATTTGTTATTACTGTTAAATTCATTCATACGAAAATCAAATGTCATTATAATGAATTCTGTCTGTTGTATGGGCCTGTTTTGGTGATTAGAAAAAAAAAAATTCTTGCAGGTTCTCCCAGTACTGTATTAATTTGTGTGGTGTCTAATTTCTGTTTGCAATAACTGCCAAACAGTGTTTTAAACTTTTTTAACTTTTCTATATGTTTTTTTAACATTGAAATAAAATACTTGTATTTTCTTAGTTTTGGCCTTTTGATGGTGGTGGTATTATGTTCTGGTGATATGATTATGTGAATGAATGTATATGTTTTGGTGAATTAGGTTGCCCAAAGGGGATTTTTTTCTGACTGTTTTCCTCCCATTTGCCTCAAAGTGTTTCCACAGGCTCGCCCCCCATTGCCTTTCAGGGACCTCATTCATACGCAGTGCTGCCTCAAAAGATGCAAACCAAGCTTAAATATCTTCCCCCTTCTGGAAATTCTGCACCAGGTCTTTGGGAATGTATACATTAATCAATCAATCAATCAATCATGTCACTTATAAAGCGCACTACATACCCGCGAGGGTCTCAAGGCGCTGGGGTAAGAGGGGGGTGGTGCTGCTACTGATCGAAGAGCCAGGTCTTGAGGAGTCTTCTGAAGGCCAGTAGGTCTTGGGTCTGTCGGAGGTTGGTGGGGAGGGTCTTCCAGGTCTTGGCGGCGAGGTGGGAGAAGGATCTGCCGCCGGCGGTCGTTTTCCGGATGCGGGGGACTGTGGCGAGGGCGAGGCTGGTCGAGCGGAGCTGGCGGGTGGGGGTGTAGAAGCTGAGTCGTCTGTTGAGGTAGGCTGGTCCGGAGTTGTGGAGTGCTTTGTGTGCGTGGGTGAGGAGCTTGAAGGTTATCCTCTTGTTGACAGGGAGCCAGTGCAGGTCTCTCAGGTGGGGTGTGATGTGGCTGCGTCGGGGGATGTCGAGGATAAGACGTGCAGAGGCGTTCTGGATGCGTTGCAGCCGTCTCAGGAGCTTAGCCGTCGTTCCTGCGTAGAGGGCGTTTCCGTAGTCCAGCCTGCTGGTGACGAGGGCCTGGGTGACTGTTTTTCTTGTTTCGGTGGGGATCCACTTGAAGATCCTGCGGAGCATTCGGAGGATGTTGAAGCAGGATGAAGAAACGGCGTTGACCTGCTTAGTCATGGAGAGGGTGGGGTCGAGGATGACCCCTAGGTTGCGTACGTGGTCGGTGGGTGGCGGGGCTGTTCCCAGTGATGTTGGCCACCAGGAGTCGTCCCAGGCTGAAGGGTTGGAACCAAGGATGAGGACCTCCGTCTTGTCCGAGTTCAGCTTCAGGCGGCTGGTCCTCATCCATTCGGCGACGGCCTTCATTCCTTCGTGGAGGTGAGCTTTGGCGGTGTGAGGGTCTTTGGTGAGGGAGAGGATCAGCTGGGTGTCGTCGGCGTAGGAGATGATGTTGAGGTTGTGCTGTCGGGCGACGTGGGCGAGGGGTGCCATGTAGATGTTGAACAGCGTTGGGCTGAGGGAGGAGCCTTGGGGTACGCCGCAGATGATCTTGGTGGCCTTGGATCGGAAGGGGGCGAGGCGGACGCTTTGTGTTCTGCCGGAAAGGAAGGATGTGGTCCAGTCCAGGGCCTTCTCTTGGATCCCGGCGTCGTGAAGGCGTGTTCGTAGTGTGTGGTGGCAGACCGTGTCGAAGGCGGCTGATAGGTCCAGGAGGATGAGGGCTGCTGTTTCTCCGTTGTCTAGCAGGGTCCTGATGTCATCGGTGGCGGCGATGAGGGCGGTTTCGGTGCTGTGGTTGCTGCGGAAGCCGGACTGGGAAGGGTCCAGGATGTTGTTCTCCTCGAGGTAGCGGGTCAGTTGTTTGTTGACGATTTTCTCGGTGACCTTCGCGGGGAACGGGAGCAGAGAGATGGGTCGGAAGTTCTTGAGGTCCTTGGGGTCTGCCTTGGGTTTCTTGAGTAAGGCGGTGATCTCGGCGTGCTTCAAGCTTTCCGGGAAGGTTGCTGTCTCGAAGGAGATGTTGATTATTTTCCGGAGATGGGGCGCGATGGCTGTACTGGCTTTGTTGAAGATGTGGTGAGGGCACGGGTCTAGCGGTGAACCGGAGTGGATGGTGTTCATGATCTCGCTGGTGTCCTCGTCGTTGATGTTGGTCCAGGAGAGCAGGCGGTTGGTGGTTGTGGGGGCAGTGGTCTCGGTGGTTGCCGGGCGGTCGTGGTGTTGAAGCTGTCGTGGATGTCGGCGATTTTGCGGTGGAAGAAGGTGGCCAGTGAGTCGCACAGGTCTCGCGACGGCTGGATGTCGTTGGTGTTGGAGCTGGGGTTGGAGAGTTCCTTCACGATGTTGAAGAGCTCTTTGCTGTTGTGTGCGTTGTTGTCTAGGCGGTCTTTGAGTGAGGCCCTTTTGGCGGATCTGATGAGGTGATGGTGACTGCGGGTGGCGCTCTTGTGGGCGGCGTAGCTGTCCGCTGTCCGTTCGTGGAGCCAGATCTTCTCCAGTTTTCGGCATGTTCGTTTGGAGGCCTGGAGGTCTTTGGTGAACCAGGTGGCTTTCTTGCTGGTGTGGCTGTTGGGCGGATTCTTGAGCGGGGCGAGGGTGTTGGCGCAGTCGTCGATCCACTGTCTGAGGTTGCGGGCGGCGGTGTCGGGGTCGGAGGGTTCGGCGGGTGGGCTCAGGGCGAGGGTTGTGGTTAGCTGGTCTTCCGTGACTCTGCTCCAGCAGCGGCGAGGCATTTGTTCGGTGCGGTGGTGCGTGGTGGGCTTCCTGTAGGTGAAGTGGATGCAGTGGTGGTCAGTCCAGTGGGGTTCGGAGGTGTGGTTGAAGGAGACGTGTGGGCTTGCGGAAAAGATGGAGTCGAGCGTGTGGCCTGCGGCGTGGGTGGGTGTAGTCACGAGCTGTCTGAGTCCGAGGGTGGCGAGGTTGTCGATCAGGGTGGTGGAGTTGGTGTCCTTGTTGTTCTCGAGGTGGAAGTTCAGGTCCCCGAGGAGGATGTAGTCCATGGAGGCGATGGCGTGTGTGCTGACGAAGTCAGCGATGGAATCGCTGAACTGTGGTCGGGGTCAGGGGGGTCTGTAGATGAGGGTTCCTCTGAGGGTGGTGTTGGGATCGGTGTAGATCTGGAAGTGCATGTGTTCGGCGGTGCTGAGGGTGTCGTCGGTGTTGGTTGAGACTCTGAGGGTGTTCCTGTGGACGATGGCGATGCCTCCTCCGACTCCGTTGGTGCGGTCCCTGCGGGCGATCTTGTATCCGTCCGGGATGGCAATGGCGATGTCGGGGGCTAAAACGGGATTCAGCCAGGTCTCCGTCAGGAATGCGATGTCTGGGGAGGTTGAGTCGAGAAGGTCCCAGAGTTCGATGGCGTGTTTGCGGGCGGAGCGGGTGTTGAGGAGGATGCATCTGAGGTAGTTGGGTTCTTTCCTGGGCGGTGGTTTGGCGGGGCGGGTGCTGGCGAAGCTGCAGTTCCGGCAGGTGAAGGGCCCTTGGGTGCGCTTCGGGGTGGCCTGGTAGCAGGCGTGATCTTTTCCGGGGTTGAGTGCGTGGAGGGTGCTGGCGTCGTATCGGCGTCTGTTGACGTGGCGGGCGCGGGGGATGCCCGGACCAGGGGGTCTGGCGCTGGGCGCAGTCACGGCGCGGACGGGCGCCGACAAGCTTGCCTTAGGCGCGCCTTCGGCGCGCCAGCGGCGCAGCCGCGCAGCGGCCTCCATAAATGGGGAGGTGGGAGGGAGGAGCAGGGAATGGGGCAGCGAATGGGCAGTGAGGGGCGGGGCCGCAGGGCGCAGCGGCGGGAAACAGGCACAGAAGGGAAAACGAGCACAATCAGGGCATCAAGGGGGCACAGAAAGGAAAAAAAACGAGCACAATGAGGAGCTGCAAGGGGGCACAGAAAGGAAAAAACTAGCACAATGAGGGGCAGCAAGGGGGCACAGAAAGGAAAAAACGAGCACAATCAGGGGCAGCAAGGGGGCACAGAAAGGAAAAAACTAGCACAATGAGGGGCAGCAAGGGGGCACAGAAAGGAAAAACGAGCACAATCAGGGGCAGCAAGGGGGCACAGAAAGGAAAAACGAGCACAATCAGGGGCAGCAAGGGGGCACAGAAAGGAAAACGAGCACAATCAGGGGCAGCAAGGGGGCACAGAAAGGAAAAAGCGAGCACAATCAGGGGCAGCAAGGGGGCACAGAAAGGAAAACGAGCACAATCAGGGGCAGCAAGGGGGCACAGAAAGGAAAAACGAGCACAATCAGGGGCAGCAAGGGGGGCACAGAAAGGAAAAACGAGCACAATCAGGGGCAGCAAGGGGGGCACAGAAAGGAAAAACGAGCACAATCAGGGGCAGCAAGGGGGCACAGAAAGGAAAAACGAGCACAATCAGGGACAGCAGCAGGGCACACAGACGGAGCTGTGTGGTGGGGAGCGACCTACCAGTCAAGGTCAGGGGTCGCTCTCTTCACCACGCAGCGGCCGCCATAAATGGGGAGGTGGGAGGGAGGAGCAGGGAATGGGGCAGCGAATGGGCAGTGAGGGGGCGGGGCCGCAGGGGCGGGAAACAGGCACAGAAGGGAAAACGAGCACAATCAGGGCATCAAGGGGGCACAGAAAGGAAAAAAAAACGAGCACAATGAGGGGCAGCAAGGGGGCACAGAAAGGAAAAAACTAGCACAATGAGGGGCAGCAAGGGGGCACAGAAAGGAAAAAACGAGGACAATCAGGGGCAGCAAGGGGGCACAGAAAGGAAAAAACTAGCACAATGAGGGGCAGCAAGGGGGCACAGAAAGTAAAAACGAGCACAATCAGGGGCAGCAAGGGGGCACAGAAAGGAAAAACGAGCACAATCAGGGGCAGCAAGGGGGCACAGAAAGGAAAAACGAGCACAATCAGGGGCAGCAAGGGGGGCACAGAAAGGAAAAACGAGCACAATCAGGGGCAGCAAGGGGGCACAGAAAGGAAAAACGAGCACAATCAGGGGCAGCAAGGGGGGCACAGAAAGGAAAAAACGAGCACAATCAGGGGCAGCAAGGGGGCACAGAAAGGAAAAAACGAGCACAATCAGGGGCAGCAAGGGGGCACAGAAAGGAAAAAACGAGCACAATCAGGGGCAGCAAGGGGGCACAGAAAGGAAAAAACGAGCACAATCAGGGGCAGCAAGGGGGGCACAGAAAGGAAAAACGAGCACAATCAGGGGCAGCAAGGGGGCACAGAAAGGAAAAAACGAGCACGATCAGGGGCAGCAAGGGGGGCACAGAAAGGAAAAACGAGCACGATCAGGGGCAGCAAGGGGGGCACAGAAAGGAAAAAACGAGCACAATCAGGGGCAGCAAGGGGGCACAGAAAGGAAAAACGAGCACAATCAGGGGCAGCAAGGGGGCACAGAAAGGAAAAAACGAGCACAATCAGGGGCAGCAAGGGGGGCACAGAAAGGAAAAAGCGAGCACAATCAGGGGCAGCAAGGGGGCACAGAAAGGAAAAACGAGCACAATCAGGGGCAGCAAGGGGGCACAGAAAGGAAAACGAGCACAATCAGGGGCAGCAAGGGGGGCACAGAAAGGAAAAACGAGCACAATCAGGGGCAGCAAGGGGGCACAGAAAGGAAAAACGAGCACAATCAGGGGCAGCAAGGGGGCACAGAAAGGAAAAACGAGCACAATCAGGGGCAGCAAGGGGGCACAGAAAGGAAAAAACGAGCACAATCAGGGGCAGCAAGGGGGCACAGAAAGGAAAAACGAGCACGATCAGGGGCAGCAAGGGGGGCACAGAAAGGAAAAACGAGCACGATCAGGGGCAGCAAGGGGGCACAGAAAGGAAAAAACGAGCACAATCAGGGGCAGCAAGGGGGCACAGAAAGGAAAAAACGAGCACAATCAGGGGCAGCAAGGGGGCACAGAAAGGAAAAACGAGCACAATCAGGGGCAGCAGCAGGGCACACAGACGGAGCTGTGTGGTGGGGGAGCGACCTACCAGTCAAGGTCACCCTTGCACTGGCTGTACGCTGCCACCATTTGTACTGGACTCTGCCTGTTTGGCCCTGATGTCCCGCTCTCTCATGCTCAATTCATGTGCCAAGATCAATTTCTTTTCCTCCGAGGCACGAGCTTTCTCACTCTCCACTGCCATCTTCTCCTTCTCTATGGCAGCTTCGGTTCTCCATTTCCAGTTGCTTCATCTGGAGCCTCATAACCTCTAATTCATGATCCCTGGCCCTTTGCCTGTCCGCCAATTCCTCTGGAGAAAAAATCCTGGAAGAACTATTGCTGCCAGCCACAGAGGCTACTCTCCCAAAAGGAAAATCCTGGGATCTGAAGCTTCCCTCTGGCACACCCCCATCCACATCTGCATCTTCTTCCTCCCCAGCTTCTCTGGCCTCCCACCAGGCACACAAGGCCTTCTACGGCTCATCTTTCCTAGAGATGCTTTTAATGGACCAGCCAAAGTTTTTGCAGAATTGCTTTAGCTGATTTACTTTGTAGTTATGCAACATTTCGATGCTAAACTCCAATTCTGCTTCCTCAGCTGGTTTATCATTTATAGACATTGTGCATGGATATTTCAAGGGTCAGATCAAAAATAGAACCAAAAAACACAGTATGTGGTTGCGTAGTGGTCTGCACTAAACTACTGATGTACACCAATCACTATGGGTCAAGTACAAATACAAGTTCAATCCTCACCGCTGACCACCAATGTTAGTACTGGGGGTCTCTAATTGGCAGAGGTAGGTACCTTTGCCCAAGTAGGGACCCTTGCTTCTAGTTAGATAAGGGGGATAAACACTTTAGATAACCTCTGCTCACCCACTTGGTAGCTTGGCTCAAGCAGACAGGCTTATCCCAAAGGCAACGTGTAAAGTATTTGCATTCAAAACACACAGTAATACAGTGAGAACACCACAAATTGACAGCACACAAGTTTAGAAATATAAGGTTTCTTTATCTAAACCAAACAAGACCAAAGCGACAAAGATCCAACATACAGGTAGTAAAATATGACTTTAAAACTGCTATTTTAAAAGTAGAACTTGTAGCAAACAAATAGCTCTACCTAGGCCTATTACGATGTCGTGGCAGACAATAATCTGAAGTACGGCGCCGACCATGAGGTGCGCAGCATTGGACACAGAGTCACACGGACCCCCAAACAACATTACCTTGGAATGAAGTCTTTGGATGATGCACGGCGTTGTAGAGATGAGTCGTCGGTGCTGAGGTCGAAGCCGGCTCCCTGGCTGCCACGGGGGAAGCAAGGCATTGTGTCCGTGAGGAGGTGACGTGTTCAGTGCAGGACAGGGGAAGTCAGTTGCATCGGCGGTGAGGCGTCAGTTCTGGTGAGGCGATGCAAATTCGGACACTCATGGAGTCACCCTCAGCGGTTATCGGCTCCGCGATAACGGGATGCAGGCACTGGCGATGACGGCATCGGTGCAAGCACTGGCATCAGGAAGGCTGATAATTGCAGACATCAGCAAGCGTCCAAAGTCATCGGAGCTGCAGTCAAGGCGGGGTGGTGCGTTGGGCACTTCACGAGGGGTGCCCCTGGCCTCGGTGCAGGTCGCGGCGTCATGGCAGCATCACTGACATAGTCGGAGATTGTTTTGTTTGCTTCTCTTAGGTTTTTTACAGCTCCCAACAGCAGGAACAACCTCCACAGGCCCAACACTGGAATAGGCACCTCCTGGCAGGTCAGAACTCCCAGCAATGGAGTTCAGGGGAGCTGGGGGTGAAGTCTTTTTGTCCCTGAGACTTCAGCAGAGGAGGCCAGTACACACAGGCCCTTGGAGATTCTTCTTCAAGCAGCTTTCTCAGCAAAGGTCCAGTCTTTGTCCTTTCCTTGGCAGAAGCAGCAACTGCAGGCCAACCCCACACAACATACAGAAAACTGGCAGTAGGGTTTAAGGTCCTCTGCTTATACCTCATTTTGTCTTTGTTCTTTTTTGTGCCAGGGTCTCTGAGCCCAGTCCAAACCAGTTCTGTCCTTACTGGTGCAGTATGACTACAGGGGGTGGAGACAGCATTGTGCAAGGGAGACAGGCCCTATTCAGGTGAAAGGAAATCTCCCCCCACTACTCTAAATGCAGCCAAGGTCTATTCAGCTCAGCTCTGAGTCACCCAGGAATGACCACACTCACCTCAACCCCTCGGCGCCTGTCTACAGTGAATGCACATCCCCAGCACCTGTCACTCCAAACCCGGACAGTCAATCCACAAACAGACAGAGGCACACAGTATCCCCCATGTTAGCCTATGGGGCAGATAGCCTTTAAATAGTAAAAATTGAAATTGACAGTATTTCACTATCAGGACATGCCACACACACCAGTACATGTCCTACCTTTCACATTACTGCACCCTGCCCATGGGTGTACCTTGGGCCTAACCTAGGGGTGCCTTACATGTAAGAAAATGGAAGATTAGGGCCTGGCAAGTGGGCGCACTTGCCAGGTCGACATGGCAGTTTAAAACTGTGCACAGACACTGAAGTGGCAGGTCTGAGATACTTTTTCAGGGCTACTCATGTGGGTGACACAATCGGTGCTGCAGGCCCTCTAGTAGCATTTGATTTACAGGCCCTGGCACACTCAGTGCACTTTACTAGGGGCTTCCCAGTAAATCAAATATGCCAATAATAGGTAACCAATCACAATAGTAATTTATACAGGG
The DNA here is from genome assembly GCA_963921515.1 of Calotriton arnoldi. Taxonomy (NCBI): domain Eukaryota; kingdom Metazoa; phylum Chordata; class Amphibia; order Caudata; family Salamandridae; genus Calotriton; species Calotriton arnoldi. The sequence goes on along the minus strand of CAWUFW010004019.1, from coordinate 1,302,950 downwards.
AGCACTTGCACTTTGACACTGATCAGCAGTGGCAAAGTGCCCAACGCATCTAAGCCAGCAAAAACTAAATCCAGCGCAGCATCAAAAATATAGGAGGTAGAGACAAAAATTCAGGGGAAACCACGCTAAAGATGTAAAGTCTAACACTGATATTGTGTGATGTGGATATGTGTATACAGAACTGGTATGTTAGGTGCTCTGTATGAAACCACAATGTTATGATGCTGATGAGAAGCAACATTAGTCGTATTGTGGTAACACATCACGCTACAGGCTACAGGCTACAGGCAAGACTAATCAACCCTTCATCAATATTACAGTGCGATATGATTATTGTAGTCCAATCTCAATACATATCAGAAGTACCATTGGAGAGTTGTTAGCCCATATGATATATACATGGATCGATGTTAATATATGAACAAATTACATCGGCCGCTCTTACCAACGTTGATGATTCTCCACCAAGTCAACTTTTTAACAACCACACGTACTTCCATTATGACTCTCATGACTATTAACTTGGATTCCTAAGACCTCGAGACCTCCTTTCATGTCTTCCACTCCAGACATGTTGAGGATGGTCATAATTGGTTCTTCCCAAAGCTTGAGGCAGAGCTGAGGTGGAGAACTAGCACCAGTTGCCATGTTATAGTGCTTGTGCTTGGCAACTCACTTAAGTACCTAGAATTTCAAGGTTTAAAACCTTTTTTTAATGTTCTCAACATCATGTGGATATGTTGATTCAGTATTGATTTTGGCCATCATCTCCTTCAACAAGCATATTTTTCTTTGTTTTTGGCATTAGATGGCACGTTAGATGGTCATGGTCTCTTACCACCTCTTTGGCCAAGACCTCCTTCTCAGGATCCGTAAACTTGTACTTCTTTTACCTACCTGGGTCCATAATGGAAAAGTTTGGCAGGCTTTTACTTGTGATGACTGAGTGATATTAGAGGCTGGTCAGGATTCTTCTTGTCTTGTTTCAAAGTGCGTTGTCTGCACAAAATGAATGTCTGCACACTCCCAAACAGGAAGGAGTTGTTGGTGTACTTGTAGAGTGTCCTTAGATCCTTTTGAATGTTGCTCTGGCTGTTTCTGTTCTCTAGCAATTAAAGTCCACACTCTAGGAATTTCCAGTACTTGAAAATGCCTTTCCTGTTTTTTTGTGGTTGTGCTATTCATCCAGTGAGGTTTTTAGCACTTGCGCTAAATAACACATTCAGTATTTACCACATGTGCTAATAACGCACATTCGTTTTTTAACTCATACGCTTAATAGCTATTCCGTGGTGGATGGTAAAAACTCATAATCAGTGATATTTACCACATGTGTTATTTACCGAACCCCGTAGTATCAGGATTTAACCTATGTGCAAGTTTAGTGGTATTTACCACCATACTTGCAATCAAGGCCTAATTGTGGACATTGATATATGGCCCAAACCTTTGCTTCTTTTTCACAACTAAATATCAGTTTATCACATTATAAATATCACTGATTTCCTTTAGTCTTAAAACCACCTGGGGATTTTATTTTCAGTCCTCAGCAGAAGGGTCTATATGTTGATTGTGTCTAATTGTGGAACACAGCTTTCTACTCACAGGGTTTAAAACATGTTTATTCAACATTTGCACTGTTGAGAAGGAGTATAAAACACACCCACCCTGTGCCTTTGTGTCTATGTCTTCATGAGAGAAAAAAATAGAAAAGGACTGTGCAAGGGAGAGGAGAATCCGGGAGTGGGAAGGATGTGTGCATGAGAGTATGGAATGAGAGTGTGTGTGACTGTGAGATAATAGGAGTGTGGAGGACAGAGGGAGGTTGGTCTTAGCCAAAAAGGTGTGTGAAGAAGGTGCAACTAGAGTAAGTACTGTTACCACTTTCCCCATTTCACGTCCGATTCCTAATATCCTTTTCCGCCCTTTATCTGCTTTTCTTCCCTGTCCCCTGGTATTGGTTACAGCACGTCAGGTGGTGAGGGGAGGTTGCTATTTAAGAACCTCCCCTACCTGACACAGGTGCTTGGCTTTACCGATCTGAAATCCCAGCTTAGGGAGGATGCAGGAGCGTGCCTCTCCTTTTTCAATATTCTAGACTCCCATCCAGAGAGGGCGCAGGATCGTGCCTCTCCTTTTTCAATATCCTAGACTCCTATCCAGAGAGGGCGCAGGAGCGTGCCTCTCCACTTTCCAGAAAACATTTCCTTCACGCGGCTGGAGCCGCGCGTATCTTCAAACGCGGCAGGAGCCGCCAAACATTTCTTTCACTCGGCTGTAGCCACGAGTATCTTCAAACGCGGCAAGAGCCGCCAAACATTTCTTTCACGCGGCTGGAGCCGCAAGTGTTTTCAAATGCGGCAGAAGCCGTGAAATTTCGCTTTACTGCGGCAGGAGTCCCAAGACATTGCCTACTGCAGCAGAAGCTGCGAGAGCAATCCCCGAACGCTGACCGCGAACGCAGTCGCCTTTCTTCTCCCCTTTCTAGAGGCACACAGCAGGAGCTGGCAGCACCGCCTCCAACGCGAACAAAAGTTTGCCTTCATTCCTAATATTTGTTTTCTTATTACGGAGCGAGCAACAACAGGAGTTGTCAGCGCTTTGTTTCGTCCTCTGTGAAACTAATCCTCAGAGCTATCCTTTCTACGCTACATCCCTGGAGAATATCTAGGTCTTCTGAACCTGTTCCTCTATTTTCTACTGGATTGAGCTATACGTTACCATGATGTGTTGATCATAGTGAGTGTGTATTCTTTTTCTTTCTTCTTTGTAGGACAACGATAGTAATTAAAGCGAAATTCCCACTCCCTTTTCTTTTCACCTTTTTTAAAGTCCTCCTATCGTTTCTATCTTGCAGACCCACAGTTGTTCCCACCTTCTCGGAGGCTACCCTGCAGACGCTGTCTGCATCCCTTTCATCTGATCACGTCTCTCTTTGACCTCACGCCTGGTGCCTTCCCTTCACTTCCCAGCACACCAGAAGTGGTGTATTTCTCTCCCCTTTCCCCTAGGGATCAATCGCCCATACTGTGGTAGTCTGTGTGGAGGATTGGTCTAGAGGTGATAGGGGTGGCTCTCTTTGTTCCTGCGGTACCTGGTATTCAGGTAAGTGGGGGTTGTAACAAAAAGCCAAGCCCGCGAAATACATACCGCCCGAACGAAGATGGACCAAGATGGGACTGGTGAAGCTCTGTTCTCTGCGGACTCTACTTCCATTCCCTCAGTTCAGGACTTAGCGGCAGCATTAGTAGTGCTGCAAACCGAGGTTCAGACTCTCAGACAGGAGAATCATTCTTTGAAAACCGAGCTTCACAGTAGGCAGGCAAACACCACATGGGGTCCTTCGCCTGGAACTATCCCTAAGACACATCGTCATGTATTACAGCCCGCCACTTTCCATTTCGACAAGTCCCAATCAGAGAGCGGGGCTCCCCCCACTAGCATTACCGTAGTTACTCCCGTTCCCGTCCCCTTAGCTAATCCTGAAAGGTTTAATGGAGAAAGCGCAAATATCGCAGCTTCATGAACCAATGTTATCTACAATTCCTGTGTCGACCCACTGCCTTTCCTGATGACACCGCCAAAGTGGCGTTTGTTATATCTTATCTTATGGGTACCACTGCCAATTGGTCTATACCCTTGGTAGAAACAGATGACCCTCTGTTGCATAATTTCCCCGCTTTCAAGGAACAGATGAGGAGGCTGTTCGACAAACATACGTTTATGCAGGCAAGTGACACTGAACTGCTAAATCTACGGCAGGGTAGGAACTCCCTGCTTTCCTATATCACAGACTTCAAGAGGTTAATGGCCGAAACGCGGTGGCCTTTCGAAAAAAGGACATCTTTGTTTTATAAGGGGCTGAATGACGAATTAAAGGACATTCTGTCCCAAATAGTGGAGCCCCCAGAGGATTGTACTGAATTCATAGATTTGGTAATCAAGTTGGACGATCGACTCCGTGAACGTCATGGAGAGAAAGGGAAGCCTGAGACTCCTCGAGTAGTGCTCTATAAAAGCACTAAGAGAGAAGACCCTAGACCAGGGGCAGATGAACCCATGCAAATAGGAGGGGTCCAGGGACCTTTGTCTTGGGAAGAAAAGGAACAGAGACGCAGTCTCAAACTCTGCCTGTATTGTGGGTAGGAAGGTCATTTTGCACGAGAATGCCCTATTCGCCTAAGACCTTAGGGCCAAGAATGACCGTGGCGTTTGCTTCGAACATTCAGAGCGCCTCGGTAGCCAGGGTGCCCCTACAGTTCACCATAAGTGTGACTTTAATATTGTCCAATAGTAATAGGGTGACTCTATCGGTCCTATTAGACTCGGGGGGCTACAGGAAACTTTTGGGACAATCAGTTAGCCTCTTCCCTAGGCATTATTTGTATGCAGAAGAAAGAGCCTGAAAAGGTGAGAGCGGTAGATGGGACGGCATTGTCCTCGGGGCTGATTATAAGACATACTGCCCCCTTAACGCTGGTTTGTGACAACGGACATTCTGAGGAAGTCACATTCGATCTTTATAGACACTCCAGCCTTTGGAGTGATTCTTGGGGTACCCTGGTTGGAAACACATAACCCCAAAATAGATTGGGTGCGGAGAACCGTGACTTTAGATTCTAGTTATTGCATCCAGCAATGCTATCAAGAAGCTATTGACTGGGCTTCTCCTTTGGTATGTGCGTCCTGTAGTGGTCAAGAGCTTGACGCCCTACCCCTTATCTACAAACAGTATGCGGACGTATTCGATGAGGTAAAAGCCACGACCTTGCCTCCTCATCGCAACTTTGATTGTCGCATAGACCTAGAATCCGGGGGTGTGTTGCCTTGTAGTCGTATCTACGCTCTATCCGAACCTGAAACTACCTATCTAAAAGAGTACCTGGATGATATGTTGAAACGTGGGTTTATCCGGCATTCATCGTCACCCGTTTCTTCTCATCTTTTTTTTATATCCAAGCGGGAAGGAGGTCTTCGCGCCTGTATAGATTATAGGTCTCTTAACAAGATTACCATAAAAAACAAATACCCGTTACCACTCATCCCCGTACTATTAGACCCAATAAAAGATGCCACTGTCTTTACCAAGATTGACTTGCGAGGAGCATATCATCTTATTCGAGTACGTGAAGGAGATGAGTGGAAAACGGCGTTTAGGACTAAATTCGGTTTATTCGAATACTGCGTCATGCCGTTCGGGATGTGTAATGTCCCTGCGGCATTTCAGTTCTTCATTAATGAGATCTTTCGGGATTTCCTGGATCACTTCCTCATCGTCTATATTGACGATATCCTGATTTTCTCAAAAAATCATAACGAACACGAAGAACATGTGAAACAAGTATTGCAAAAGCTACGAGACAATCATCTTTTTTCCAAACTCGAGAAATGTACTTTCCATGCTTCTACGGTAGAGTTCTTGGGGTTTGTAATTTCTGAAAACGGGATACGGATGGACAAAAAGAAGGTTGAGGCCATCCTGTCTTGGCCTACCCCCACCTGTGTCAAGGACATACAGTCTCTGTTAGGCTTTGCTAATTTTTACAGGCGCTTTATTACGCATTTCTCAGACTTAGTAATACCCATAACAAGACTCGTTAAAAAGGGAGTGCAGTTTGTTTGGTCCCCAGAAGCTCAAAAGACATTTGACACATTGAAGAGAGAGTTTACTTCTGCCCCTGTCCTGATACATCCTGATCCTACTCTCCCTTTCTTTGTAGAGGCGGATGCATCACAATATGCAGTAGGAGGGGTTCTATCTCCGAGAGACGCTAATGGACAGATGCATCCTATCGCCTTTTTTTCAAATAAACTAATGCCCGCTGAACAAAATTATACTATTGCAGAGAGAGAGCTTCTGGCAATCAGGAAGGCATTCCAAGAATGGAGGCATTATCTCTGGGGAGCAAGACATCCCATCACTATTTATTCAGACCATAAAAATTTGGAATTCTTCCGTACCGCTAGAGCATTGACTCCCAGACAGATGCGCTGGGTATCTTTCTTTAAGAGTTCGATTTCGTGATTACCTACCGACCAGCAGCACAACAAGTAAAAGCTGACGCTCTATCGCGTTTATGTGTATCACTCCCTCATAAAAGAAAAGATCCCGACCTAGAAGCATTCATACCCCCTGGTAGAATTCTAGGGCATGTTTCTTCTGATCACTTTTGCAAGGATTTGGAAAAAGCACTAACAGAGATCGACTTGTCCCCATGGTTAGAACAACCGAATTGCCATATGACAGGGGGTTTACTTTATCATGGTGACCAGTTGTATATACCTGACACATTTCGGGATCAGGTACTTCAGTGGGTTCACTCCTCCGCTTTGGTAAGCCACCCGGGCATACAGAAAACGAAGGATATCTGTAGCAGGTGGTTTTGGTGGGAAAACATGACGAAAGATATACAGCTTTATGTTTCCTCTTGTCCCATATGCGCCACACAGAAAACTCCTCGCACTGCCCCGGATGGGTTGTTACAGCCTCTTCCAGTACCCCCTTATCCCTGGCATACAGTAAGTTTAGATTTTATCACAGACCTTCCTCCAGAAGAAGGACACACCACAATACTTATCATAGTAGACTCCTTTACTAAAGTAGCACATTTCGTGCCCCTTCCCAAGGTCCCCAATGCTAGTGAGCTGGTGACTATCTTTATACAAAATGTGATCCGTCTGCATGGAATTCCTTCAGTTCTGGTGTCCGATAGAGGTCCCCAATTTGTTTCTAAATATTGGCATGAGATAGGCTCCGTTTTACAGATGGATCTCCGTCTGTCCTCCGCTTATCATCCACAAACCGATGGACAGACGGAGCGAGTGAACCAGACCATGGAACAGTATTTGCGCTGTTTGTTGGCTACCTTAACCAGCAATTGGGTAAAAGCATTGCCAGTAGCAGAGTTTGCGTATAATAATAGTGTCCACTCTGCCTTAGGTCTGTCACCTTTCTATTGTGCAATGGGTTTTCATCCTAGGACCGTGCCTTTGCAACCTACTCTTAAAGTCCCTGCAGTGGATTCTCTGTGTACCAGTCTAAAAGAAATATGGAAAACTGCTCATTCTCAGTTACAGGCGACCAAGGCAAATATGAAAGAAATCGCTGACAAAAATCGGCGCCCTGCTCCCTCTTATGCCATAGGAGATAAAGTCTGGTTGGCCACAAAAAACCTGACACTAGCAGGGCCAAAGAAGTTACACCCATGTTTTGTAGGTCCATTTGCGATAAAACAAATTATTAATCCGGTGGCCATGAAATTAGATTTACCCGAGGAGTATCACATTCATCCTGTGTTCCATACGTCCCTTCTTAAACCCTTTGTTCCCTCCACACATCCCATGATACCACCCCCTCCCTTAATGGTTGATAACGAAGAAGAGTACGAAGTGAATCGGATTATGGATTCACGTAGGCGTAGCGGTAAACTGTATTACTTAGTGGATTGGAAAGGATACCCTCCTGAGGAGCGAACATGGGAACCTGCCGCATTTGTCCATGCACCCCTATTGGTGCGGAGGTTCCACTCATGTAACCCCACAAAGCCTCGCCCTGTTAAAAGAGCCTTAAGGGGGAGGTAATGTTACCACTTTCCCCATTTCACGTCCGATTCCTAATATCCTTTTCCGCCCTTTATCTGCTTTTCTTCCCTGTCCCCTGGTATTGGTTACAGCACGTCAGGTGGTGAGGGGAGGTTGCTATTTAAGAACCTCCCCTACCTGACACAGGTGCTTGGCTTTACCGATCTGAAATCCCAGCTTAGGGAGGACGCAGGAGCGTGCCTCTCCTTTTTCAATATCCTAGACTCCTATCCAGAGAGGGCGCAGGAGCGTGCCTCTCCACTTTCCAGAAAACATTTCCTTCACGCGGCTGGAGCCGCGCGTATCTTCAAACGCGGCAGGAGCCGCCAAACATTTCTTTCACGCGGCTGTAGCCGCGAGTATCTTCAAATGCGGCAGGAGCCGCCAAACATTTCCTTCACTTGGCTGGAGCCGCGAGTATCTTCAAACGCGGCAGGAGCCGCCAAACATTTCTTTCACGCGCCTGGAGCCGCGAGTGTCTTCAAACGCGGCAAGAGCCGCCAAACATTTCTTTCACGAGGCTGGAGCCGCAAGTGTTTTCAAATGCGGCAGAAGCCGTGAAATTTCGCTTTACTGTGGCAGGAGTCCCAAGACATTGTCTACTGCAGCAGAAGCTGCGAGAGCAATACCCGAACGCTGACCGCGAACGCAGTCGCCTTTCTTCTCCCCTTTCTAGAGGCACACAGCAGGAGCTGGCAGCACCGCCTCCAATGCGAACAAAAGTTTGCCTTCATTCCTAATATTTGTTTTCTTATTACGGAGCGAGCAACAACAGGAGTTGTCAGCGCTTTGTTTCGTCCTCTGTGAAACTAATCCTCAGAGCTATCCTTTCTACGCTACATCCCTGGAGAATATCTAGGTCTTCTGAACCTGTTCCTCTATTTTCTACTGGATTGAGCTATACGTTACCATGATGTATTGATCATAGTGAGTGTGTATTCTTTTTCTTTCTTCTTTGTAGGACAACGATAGTAATTAAAGCGTAATTCCCACTCCCTTTTCTTTTCACCTTTTTTAAAGTCCTCCTATCGTTTCTATCTTGCAGACCCACAGTTGTTCCCACCTTCTCGGAGGCTACCCTGCAGACGCTGTCTGCATCCCTTTCATCTGATCACGTCTCTCTTTGACCTCACGCCTGGTGCCTTCCCTTCACTTCCCAGCACACCAGAAGTGGTGTATTTCTCTCCCCTTTCCCCTAGGGATCAATCGCCCATACTGTGGTAGTCTGGGTGGAGGATTGGTCTAGAGGTGAGAGGGGTGGCTCTCTTCGTTCCTGCGGTACCTGGTATTCAGGTAAGTGGGGGTTGTAACAGGTACACTGCCAGAAAGATATTTTTAAGTTTTTGTATGTGCATGGTGTGAGCTAGAGGAAAGTGAGAGTATAGGAGAGAGATCAGGGTGCAAGAAGATATAAACAGAGGGGTTAAGTGAGGAAAAAGAATGAGATAGGAACGTGGGAGAGGAGACTGAGGGCCAAATTTATCAAAGGTTTTGAGTCGCCCTGGCACCACGCAATGGAATGCAGGGTGATGCAAAACCTACAATGAAATGAAATGAAATGAAAAATGCATTTATAGAGCGCATGGCTACCCGAAGGCATCCCAGCACTGGTAGCAGCAGCTAATAAGGAAACCAGCCAGACTAAGGGAATAGCCAGGTCTTTAACAATTTGCGGAAGGCCAAATGATTAGGCTCCTTTCGTAGGTGGAGTGGAAGGGAGTTCCGAAGCCTGGCAGCATTATATGAGAATAGCCGGCCCCCACTTCTGGCTTTCTTAATCCTGGGGACAGTAACCCAGTTCATGTCATCTGAACGAAGACGTCTGTTAGCCCGATAGGGCTGGATGGTGGTGTGGTTAATGGCAGGGCCCCTTCCGGCTAATGACTTGTGAACGATGCACAGCGCCTTGAAGTTAACTCTCTCCCTAATGGGGAGCCAGTGGAGAGAGTTCAAAGCAGGTTTTGCTGATTGATGTTTAGGAGTACCCTGAAGAAGTCTGGCTGCCCAGTTTTGTATAATCTGGAGTTTAGAGAAGGTCGCAATTGGAGCACCCAAATAAAGGGCATTCCCGTAATCCAGCCGTGACAGGATAAGAGCTTGAACCATGATTTTTCTTGCCTGGAATGGGAGGACTTTTCGAAGCATTTTCATAGCACGTGGCTGCCGTATTACGTGCCTGTGTCTTAAAAGTGAAGTCTTGGTCTAGCCAGATGCCCAGACTTTTTAACTGAGTCTTAGGGATAGGGACGGGGCCCAGAGTAGTCGGCCATACAGAATTTAGGTCAAGGGGAGACCGATTCCCCAGGATCATCATCTCGCTTTTTTCCCCGTTCAATTTCAGGAAGGAGTCATTCATCCATTTGGCAATTTCTTCCAGGCAAGGACGAAGGCTAGGAGGGGAATTATCAGCTTGATTAAGCCCCACCACAAGTTGCGTGTCATCTGCGTAGGTCACTATGTGTATACCAAAAGGTAATACCGACTCCGCTAACCAGTTCATAAAAGCGTTAAACAAGGTGGGGCTCAAGGATGACCCTTGAGGAACGCCACAACATAGGGGCATCTGTTTAGAGGTCACCTCATCGTCAAAGACCTGAAAGGATCTATTACTCAGAAAGTATTGTAGCCAGAGTGACCCCGGTTACTGCCAATTTTCTGAGTCTATGGACCAGGATATGGTGGTTAACCGTGTCGAAGGCTGCGCAGAGGTCCAAAAGAATGACCACAGCGGTGCCTCCGGAGTCCACGATTTTTTTTTACTCTTCCACGACTGATAGCAGGGCCGTTTCTGTTCCTTGGCGATGTCGAAAACCCATCTGAGACGGGTGGAGGAGTTTGTGTGTCTCTAAGAAAGTAGACAACACTGAGTTAATGTGTTTTTCTGCAATTTTGCTGATCCCAGGGAGAAGTGATATGAGACAGTAATTTCCCAGGACAGATGGATCAAGGCTAGGTTTTTTAAGAAGTGCCTTCACCATTGCTTCCTTCTATAGAGGAGGGTCCACTCCCGAGGAAAACGAAGCGTTAATCAACTCTAAAATGACGGGGGAGACAACTCCCGCCACCTGTCTCAGTATCTTTAGAGGTGCTGGGTCTTTGGGCTAGCCACTTTTTACCTGAGACAACAAGCTATCAAGTGCTGGCCTATCCATCAAGGGAATAGGTCCAGGAGAGGTTGGTTACTGTGAGTATTTAAGTTCTGTGTGCAGCCGTTGGTCAGGGGAAAGGAGGTAAAGATGGTTTTAATTTTGTTGAGGAAGAACTCAGCTAAATTGTTACAGCGTGAACCTGAGGTACCGGGGGTTACTGGGGGAGGGGGAACTCTAAGGAGAGTTTTGGCAATACGGAAGATCTCACAAGCGGAATTAGCCGCTATTAAGATTTTGTCTTCGTAGTAAGCTGCCTGGGCTAATTTAATTTCAGCTTTGTATAATTTGATTGCATCTCTGTATTTCGACTTCTTGTCGCTGGAGAAGTCCTTCCTCCAAGATCTCTCGAGCTTCTTACAAGTCTGTTTTAAAACCCGAAGTTTTGGAGAGAACCATGCCATTCTATTACTTCCTATTTTAGTTTGAATCAATTTCTCGGGAAGAAGCAAATCTAGGGAATCTTGAATCCATTTATTAAAGTTTTCATTGGCAATGACAGCGTCAGTGGTTGGCACTGGCTTGGTTTTCTCTAGCTCTATAGTCCATTGTTCTATCGACAGTTTGGGCCAGGGACGTGAGCTTGTACGGATTGGTTTCGTGTGAGACGCTATGGGTGACGGAGACCAAAAGAGTGGAATAAGAAAGTGGTCAGACCACGGTACAGGGGTGGGTTTCCCTCCCACTAAATCCTCCAAGTTGGAGAAGATGGGGTCTAATAGGTGCCCTTTTATATGGGTAGGATCGGTAACTATTTGTTGGAACTGATAGGCCGCTAGGTCCTTTGTGATCTCGGTTGCAGCATCTGTAAAGGATCGTCAAAGTGGAGATTAAAATCTCCCAATAAAGTGAAATTGGCCAAGGAACTAGCAGAGTTGGCTGCCAGGTCAGGCAGGGAATTGCAGAATTGCGCTGAGAGACTAGGGGGCCGGTATATTAAGATACCCGAAAAGGTGAGCACGGGAGAGAATCCTATGGAAAAGGCAGCGTTCTCACAATCTGGTATTGAGCTCCCTGACATACGACAGGTTAAATAGTTTTTGTAGATAATAGCAATCCCGCCCCCTATACCTGTGGGCCTGTCAAGCCTCTGAATAGAATAGCCGGGAGGTAGCGCCTGGACAAGGTCGGGGTCAGAACCAGAGTTAAGCCAAGTTTCCGTCAAGAACAGAACCTCTGGCCTTTCTTCTTCCAAGAGGATGAAGATTTCTGCCGTATGCTTAGGCATCGACATGCAGTTTAGCAGGAACATTTTATAATTTTTAGGTTTGGCGCAATTAGTGTGTGGGGCTGTTGATAGTTTAAAGCAACAGTGAGCACATTCAGTCAGATTACTATCTGGGAGAATGGAATATTTGCAGATACCCATTATAGGCTTGTTAAGCATAGCAGCTCCTCTGCCTCATAATGCAGCCGTTGTGGAATATGAGAAACAGGGGTTGTGGCCCCTGGCCCCGACCAAACGTGGACGGGCGCAGACGGGCTTGCCGTTGGTGCGCCTTCGGCGCGCCAGCGGCGCGCCCGCTGGGCGCATCCGCTGCGCGTCCGGTCTGGCATTCTACCTAAAAGGATTCTGCCCCCGGTAGTGAGGGAGCTGGGGGGAGGAGCCACTTCCCTCCGCAACAATCAGCTGTAAAAGCTGCGTTGGACCGGGGACCGGCATGTGCAAAGTGCGAAGGTGCAGAGCCAAGGTACAAACAACAACTACATTCGAGTTTTCTAGCCGTATGAATTAAAAGTTTAAAGTGCTAAGAGTTAAAAACGATGGCAGATTAAAATGCTGGTGTTTCTGCTAGTACGCGCTGCTGCTTACCGCTGCGCGTCCGGTCTGGCAGTCTACCTAAAAGGATTCTGCCCCCGGAAGTGAGGGAGCTGGGCGGAGGAGCCATGTCCCTCCGCAACAATCAGCTGTAAAAGCTGCGGCAGTCCGGGGACCGGCGTGTGCAAAGTGCGAAGGTGCAGAGCCAAGGTACAAACAACAACTAAATTCGAGTTTTCTAGCCGTATAAATTAAAAGTTTAAAAGTTTAAAGTGCTAAGAGTTAAAAACAATGGCAGATTAAAATGCTGGCGTTTCTGCTAGTACGCGCTGCTGCTTACCGCAATGAGATTTACTAAGCCACGCAAGGCCACATTGCGTGGCTTGGTGAACCTGCTGTAATTCAAGGCAGCTCAAGTCGCTGCCTTGCGTTACCCTGCCCCAGGGAGGTGTTCCATGGGTGGAGCGTGGGTGTTCCCACACATCCACTCATGGATTTTGGTGCATTCTCAAATTTATCAGGGGTGGTAGACCTGGGATTGCATCAAAATGCTACGTCTTTACAGGGAAGGCATAATAAGGAGATATATCTTTATGTCTTCTCTTTTTTCCTCTATTACATGTACTGCAGAATGAAAGAAATAGGAAAAAACCTCAAAGGATTGATTTTGTGCAAGAAGGTGTCCCTTTCTGCATAAAACAATTCTGCCTGCAATGCAGGCACCCTTGCACAATGGTGCAAGGGTGCCTGTGTTGGATATAGGCAGCACATAGTGTGCCAGTTCAAGAGGAGCACATAAATTCGCCATATAATGTTAAATATGGCACATTCCTGCCCCTTCCTTGTCATGCAATGCAGAAAAGGGCTCCTGCTGTGCTGTTTTGTGCGACATTTAAAAACAAATGCCCATTGATGAGATAAAGGGAAGTGAGAAAAGAAATTTGTATGGACCATTTGTTTAAGAAGAAGAAGATGGATAAATAATAGAAAGCAGCAATCAGAGGATGATTGCGAAAAAGAGGATGATGTGAGGCACAGGAGAAGGGGAAGCATGTTTTTGAAAAGAGGACATTAGATGAATGCTTATGCTGTCCTCAGAAGGGGATGTCATATTACGAATACAAGCAGCTAATGTGGCACCACTGCTTGGAGTAGTGATGCCAAAATGTTTCCTTCACATGGGGTAGCAAAAAAGGGGCTGGAGTTTGGTTCCCCTATTCATTGAATTCCCTAATTTATCATTTAAATTGTGAACCATGGAATTCAGCCACTCTCCACTTCATGAGTAGCTTTTGTGTCCCATTGGTTGCCCCAGTTGAGACACTATACCTGTTTGACTCATAGACTTTATGCAGATTTCACTGGTGTACTTCAAGTAGGGTCACCATCAGAAGGCACCCTGCTGTCACCTGTGCTACTCTACAGAAAACCCCTGTTCTGCTCTTCTACTCTGCTATTGTCCTGATCGACACAGTTGAGTTTCTCTTTCTGTGGGATCTCTATGCCTTATAGCAAGCCCTGTACCTACAGACATTCAGATTGGGACCAGCTGGCCCTTTCCCTTAAGAGCTCTACTTTACTTCCCAACCTGATGATGACTTCTAATTAATCATAGAGGTCGCAACACCATCAACTAACAAACACATAGACTAAGTGACCTCCTGGGTCATATACCTTCTTGAGTCAAGAGTCATTTGTTTTCTCTGTATACATGTCACTCCCTTCAAATGGTCACTGTTGGAAGGTGGTTTATTAGTAGTTGCAGGTAGGTACCTACCACTAGTAATAACACCACGATCACAAGTAAGGTCCAGTCAAGTTCTCAATAAATTAATTAGACAGGCTTAACTAAGGTGACAGGTGTGTAAAGCATTTAAAAACACCAATACATAAAATAAGTAAGACACAACACATAATAAAAATCCAACTGTAATTTATAAAAATAGGAAATATTTTTATGATTAAAATGACACCTAAATGACAGAAATCCAATGTAGGAAATGGAGATATGAATTTTTAAAGATTAAATACTTTCTAGTGCTTAAAAGTCAAAAGTGCCAACTTGGGTCATCTGCTCGTGCTTAACCGGGACAAAGTCAAAGTCTCATGCCAACCGCGATGGAGTGTGGGTCGGATACAGTGAGTGGTAGGACCCAATCAAGTTTTTACCTTCTGACTTAGCCACTTTTTTGGAGCTTTTTCTCTCGACGTCGAGCTGGTCTTCCCAGCAGGGCGGCTTACAGTTCAACGACAGTGGTTTGGTTCAGCGCGATGCCTCAGTCAACTTCTAAAAGTCTTGTCGATGACGAAAAGCTCTGGAACATTCCTTTCTCTGGCTGTTTGCTCCAGTGGATTGCTCTGTCTGCAGGCGCTATCTGTTGCTGCTGTAAAGACAAGGGCAGAGAGGAGCAAAAACCTAGCAACAAGGACCAGGGGAGCACAAAAAAAGGTTCATAAACTTTATCTCTTTTCTTGAATGTTTCAGGGTGATCCATCAAGTGTGGGTTGAGAAAAAGGAGTTTCCCATAGGAATTTTGAACATCAGTACGACCAAAATACTACCAAATTTGGCAGAAATCTAGATCTTTACCCGGAAAGCGTCTTTTTGTGATTAAGTGTAAATTGGTTCAGTATTTTTTGCAAAATTAAGGTTAAAAATGTATATGTATTTTAGGCTGCAGTACCTTTGTGGTACTACCACAAAAGCTGCATGGTCCAAACATGCAGTTTGATTGGCTGGTCACAACATGGACATAAATGTTGTGGCTGCCATTTTAGGAGTAAAGCAAAAGGGGCAGGGTAGTGGTTGTAGGGGGGTTACAGGGTTAGATGTGCAAAATGTTACATCTCACACATGTGATTGTGCCAGGTAGGAACACTTAACTGCAAAGAAATATTTGTTGGTGGGGTAATTGCATAATTTCAGTAATTTTGTGGGACATGCTTAATGTGAAATTCTTGAAAATGCACAAATTAAGCTGGTGTTAATTTAATTTTGTCCAGGCCTAACTTAGACCTGTCAAGTCAGTCACCCATCCACATCTAATACTTGTGTAAAACATGTAGGATATCTGTGGGTGTAGTACAGGGGTCTCCAAACTTTTCTGTTATAAAAGCTACTTAGGTTCAATGAAAATCCTCACGAGCTACTATTATTATTAGTGTTTGTTATAATGACCTTAACAGACAAAATTACATTAGTGGCTGCCATATTCAATATTACTATCAGTGATCACCTCATTCATCAGGTAAAAAAGCTGTTGACAATGTGGAAAGTTTCAACGCGGGCAATACATAACAGACATAGCTGCAATGAATCACTCAATTAAAAGCTTTTAAGTATATTTTGAAATTCAACCAGTTTTCACCAAACATCAGCTTATGAGTTCTGAAATTTTACGTATTTACAGCTCGTATAAACACTTTTATAGTTTGGTATATGTATATCATTGCAACCAAGCAAACACTTCTAATTGGTTTCAGTAAGGCTGCAAAACAGAGACCTACTTAAGGGTAGCTGGAGAGCTACCAGTAGCTCGCGAGCTACTAGTTGGAGAAACGTGGTATAGTACGTCATGATGTTAGAGACATATTTTAGCACTTATTTATTCATTTGTCAAAAAGCTGCCATAAGACATCCTTAGGGTTCTGTTTAGCATGTATACAAAGATATAACAATAACAACAGCAATAGTAAATGTGGGAGCAGATCTTGCCTGTTCATTAGAGTTCTGGATACCAAGCATGACTAAGCGCCTTATTATGACTTTGGCCATCCTCCTGCGGGCCGCCAAGCCAGCGCCCCATGGGAGGACCACCAAAGCTTTTCCAACACCGCCCACCGGATTATGATTGTAATCTGTGGTGGGCAGTGGCACGGCAGCACTGCACGGGCAGCGGTCTGTAAGGCTCATTGGAGAGCCTTACATGCAGACCGGCGCAGTGACAACGCCGTCTGCATGTTGCTGCACAGTGTGGCATGCACCGTGTGGTACATGCCCCACCGTGCAGGAAATGGGGTGCATAAATACAGGGGGCATAGCATGTGCCCCCCTGATTGCACTCCCAGGCCGTGGTGCAGCAAGGTGCCCTATTAGGGTGTGGAAACTAGCTGAAATGGCTGTTAGCATCAGCTGAAGCCATTTTGTTTTTGGCAGCCATTTTAGTTAGCCATGTGCTCGCCATGTGCTTTCTCCCTCTTCACTGTTGCCTGCTCTTGTATTTCACTTGAGTCAGGAACTATAATTAACTCCTTCAGTACTGAGCCAGAGCACTGCACATGCTCAGAAAGGCCTCGCTGCTAGAATGCACCTGCTCTTGAAGTAACTTGGAGGTACCAATATGGATTTAGGAAGTTCTCAGCTGACTCCCCTAAGAGGGGATACCTAAATGGGTTTAGGTATATTAAAAATGGTATTCCTTCCATGATGACTAGTACACTATGGAACAAAAAAATATATATAAACAAGGATCCTGATTTGTGCACTTAGTAAAATTCATAAGTGGTGATATGGAGCACTTTTGAGTGTTCTGCCAGCCCAACTAGTAATTTGGTGTATTATTGGAAAAGGCCTGAGGCGCGAGCCTGTCTTTTTGAACATGGCAGTCTTTTGGCTGTCTATTTGTCTTGGTGTAATCTCTGTACCTTTTTTTTGAGAGTCCTTTCGTTTCTAAATATGACTTACCATTGGTATTTACAAATGGTTTGAGTACAGTCTGTGGGCTGTCTCTTGCTTTTGTCCTAAGTGTTGATTTGCGGGTTAATTGTTTTTTTTTTTTTTTTGAGTGTCTATGTGGTTGTGGATTGACACCAGTGGTGATGCTTGAAAGTACTTGTTTCACTAAGTAGTGAATATGTTTTTTTGTGTGAGAATGGCTTGCCTTAGCAAGCAGTGTTGTGTGCTCTGAGTGTATGACCCCCTTCTTGAAAATGTCTGGAATGAGCTCAATTTGGTCTTTTTGTCGTCATTCTGTTATGCAAATGTCATTGAAAGAATTACATTTTAGAATTCAAGGAATTAATTATGTAACATATGCTAAATAGATGCACGCTACCATTAGAAGTAAAACAGTAACAAAGTATAGATGTGTGAATATTGCCACAAGAGAAATTAGAATTAACACTCAATAGGGAAAAAATAGGCCTCAGAGAAAGAATAAAACAACGAATTTGTGTGCTTTCAAACTAGGACTTAATATAAAATATTACAGCATTATTCTTAGATATTAATATTAAAAGGCATTCACATCATCTGAGTAAATTGGTTGCTGCTGAAATAAAAGCGCCTCTTTTTACATTACAAGACGATATATTTGTACTGGCTTGGAATGCCTGGGTTTTAAATAGACTGCACCGTGCTCAAATTTCCAGCACCAGAAAAAGAGCTTTTAAACAGTTGTTTACCGCTGTCTGACTGAGAGGAAGCTGTCTGTCAAAACAGACGGAGATCAAACTTTTTCAGGACATTACAATACAGCAAAGGGTTTTTCTCCTGAAAAAGGCGTAGAAGTTGAGGCTTGCTGGTCGTAAAAGCACAGCTGAGTAAACAACACATGGCTATGCCCGGCCACAAGCTACAGATCCAGCACGTGCGTTAAAGACTACTGATTTTAAAAGTTACAAATACAGCTTCATTATTTTGGATAAAATAGAAAGGATTAAAAGCAGGGATTTTCTTTCTTGTTGCTTTTCTAAATAAGCAGGTTTAAGGGGCAGAGGTCGAGTTCTGTATTTAGCAGACTAGCAAAATGCCCACGTAGGAGGGGTTTTTCTAATAGGTTTGCTTTGGCACTTCGACCTCGGAAAAGATTCTGAAGGAAGGGATGACAGCGCAAAGAGAAAGAGAAGCTTTGCTTATTATTTTTGGCAAAAAAACAGGCAGGTTTTGCGCAGTCATAAGAAGCGAAGGAAAGGCAGTAACGTATGTGGGGCCTGTGTAGAGCATAGCTCTGCCATGTATATAGAAATAATGCTTTTAGTTTAAAGATTACTGTGCAAGGGCTCCATTAAGGAGGCAATGAAATTCAGTTTGCATTCATGCGCCCTCATGTTACACTAGTACAATTGCTAAAGGAATTGGTAGTTGGTTATTAATGTTTTCTAGCTAGCTCAATGTGCTATTTACCTCCTACAAGTTTGTTTGTGCCCAGCTGCTAAAAATAGGGGTAGATAGTGTCGACAAAAGGTCACCTGTTTCAGGTTACCTACTGTCGAATGGGGAGGAGATTAGGGAGATTAGCTCCTGGGCAAATTAAGGGTAAGCAAAATTAAGTACCACATTGTCATTTTTCTTGATTTATGTGCTCTCTCTCTCTCTCTCTCTTTTTTCTCACTCTCTCTTGAGCCTGTCTAAGCTGTCTAGGAACGGCCACGAGACGTTTAATTGGCTATTCAGTAATACTGTTTTAAAATTATTGTTAGCATTAATAAAATGAATAAAAAAATACGCCATGTTACTGCCCATCCTGTCTGATGAAATTATGAACGGATGAGTAGTCTAGATTGATGTTCCCTTATTTGACCTTTAAAGGGGAACTATATGTGGGTAGTTTTTGTTCTAAAATTCTCAGGTGATAACACCATTATTGTTTGTTATTTTTTATGCTACATACAGTTTTGCAAAGGCATTATTAGTCTCTTATTAGTCTGTGTAATTGAGCTGACAGGATCCCTGTTAAATTAGCAGTTTTAGATTTTTCCGCTGCACCTATAACATGAGAGCATGGTCCTAAGCGTAAAATGTAGGTGTTTTTACGTAAGAAAAATAATTTTAGAAGTGTCTGCAGTCCTGTACAAGTAGTGAAAGGTTATAACTTATGAAACACAAGCTTGTTAAGACAAGAAGCACAAAAGAATGCTTGTTCTAAAAATTCCCTTTCTTGAGGTTCTTCAGATGAATAATATAGGAGTACACACATGTAAGGATTTAGAGTATGTCCGTATTGTTTTCTTTTTCCCTCAGAATTTAGTAAATAAACATAGACTTCCTTGGCTGCTTCAAATAGTGTAACGTTTTACTCTTGTCAGTTCACCAAAAAGTTCCTTTTGTACTCGCTAATGGGTCCAGGGTGTTTTTACTCTCAGATAGATGAAGTGGTTCTTGGGTGCCTTGATAATGTATGGGGCGCCCCAAGCTAAAAAAGAAGAAGGTATTTGGAAATAGACTATCCTCTCTATTGATAGATTATTTGTATGCCTTGTCTAAAGATTTTCTTTTTCTGTCCATCAATAGATATCTGCTGCCCTACAACCATTGCCAGAGGGGCCCAGACATCAGATTCAGCCTGGGGAGTCAGCGCCAGTCCAGCTTGAAGCCAGGGTAAAGGGAACCAGCACAGGCATTGCTGGCAACTAGGACCTCAGTGAAGGTAGAAGGCCGGAAGCACTGGGACGTGAAGTGTGTACCCCTGCTACTGTCTTGGACGAAAGACGGGGTCACAAGTCAGGATGGAGAATTCTTTGCGTGGATCCAGTTTTTGATGCCCAGCTGAGAGAATCACAGACCGACAAGGACGGCAAGGAGGCTTTTGCTTGAGGTGACCCCCTTTGAAACAAGGGTTGCTTCAGATATCCCAGCATCAGGCCTTTGAGTCCTGGTCCCCAAGTGAATGCAAGTCTGCACCTCTGTTTGTTGATCAAGGAATGCCTGAGCACACCGGGTACAATCTGTGGCCCCGACAAAAGAGCAGTGCGCCAGCGGAGCAACACAGGAGTTAGGGAAGGACTTGAGTTCAGGGTACAGGTGCTGTGCCTTTGGTGCCTGTTAGATTAAAGCGAAGAATACTGGTGCACTGCCTGAGACACTGGACAGGATCGTTGAGGGCATTTGCCCCGGAGGGTGATTGCCCTATCCTGAAAGAAGAAACCTTTTCCCTTAAAACTGGGCAGTGATTGTTTTCTTGAGTTGCAAGTTGTGCAGCTCCACCGTTGGAAAAGAACTTCGATAGGAGCCTGCCTGTGAGGCTCAGACGGACACAGGGAGAAGACTCCCCTCTGGCTGGTTGTACAGCGGCTTCTATTCTTTTAAGTACTTTTTAGCAATGTATGCCTTTGGTCGTCCCATTTTTGAGGAGGAGCAGCCCTTTGCGGCTCCTCGTCCTAATTCCCATGGCCCCGTTTGGTCTTCCTGCTCCCCTGAAGTGAAAATTGTTTTTGTAATGATCCTTGTATTTGCTTTAATATTTGCATTAGGGATGTTTATTCTGCAAGAGAAACGTTTTTTTGAACAGTTGATAAATACTACTCTGCCCTCCTCCTGAGCATATCAATTGGTACTCTAGCCCTCATAAAAAGAACACTGGAAAGGTCTATTAAAAAAATTAAAATGTTTTTTATTTAAGATATTATATTAGATATGTGCTGTTGGCTATTCTGAAGCTGAATTAGATGGTCACTGAAATACATAGGAGCCCTGAAACATAGAATTGGACTGGATGGTTTTGGGATTTACTTTCTGCTTGGGGTTGGAAAAATTGATAGTTCTGTTTGTAATAATAGCCATTATTTTCTCCTGCTATCTGTGTGTTCATTATGACCCAATACTCTGTTCCCCATGTATTTCTACTTGTATCTCACCAGTAGTTAAACAATGTTAAAAATGTAAATGCCCACTTAGCAATGGATCAGGATATTAATGGATTTATGAGGATAAATGTGCAGGATAACTTCCATGCTTCTATTAATTCATAGCGGATGTCTTCAGCTAATGCTAAAACGGCCATCTGTGGAAACTAGCTGAAATGGCTGTTAGCATCAGCTGAAGCCATTTTGTTTTTGGCAGCCATTTTAGTTAGCCATGTGCTCGCCATGTGCTTTCTCCCTCTTCACTGTTGCCTGCTCTTGTATTTCACTTGAGTCAGGAACTATAATTAACTCCTTCAGTACTGAGCCAGAGCACTGCACATGCTCAGAAAGGCCTAGCTGCTAGAATGCACCTGCTCTTGAAGTAACTGTCTGGCTATTTTAACTAATGTCAGCAATATTGTAAACCCTCCCACTCTGTTGAGTAAGCGATTCTTATGTATCCTTATATGTAACTAGCTATTCATGTGTATACTTGTACCGCCTCTTTTTGAGTCTACATGCTAACTCAACTATAAACTGGGCATAAAAGACCCAGGGTCTCTGTACTCCATGGACTGCCTCCTGCAGTGGCCTGAGGGTACTGTATTGACGCAGTCTCCCTCATGTGAGGTTAATAAAGTTGTTATTTTGATATTCCAGCTTCCGTGCCAATCTCTTCTTTGTTGCTTTAAGGACCAGGTGCATCAGTGAACCCCTTAAAAGGTTTTTTTTCTACAAGGGCCCCCTTTGTTGCCTCTCTGCCACCGCCATGAAAAAAGTGGCCATGAGGAAACTCAAAATATGCTTGGCGGTGCCGGCTGTGGCACTACCAGCATATTCTTCACAGGGAAAGACCGCCGGCCCAGCAGGATCCTTGATCCCGGTGGTCTTGGGGCGGTCTGACCGCCGCAGTTGTAATACTGCAGGAGGTCCCGAAGTGCGGCGGTTGTAGAACCACCACTGTAACTGCGCCAGTCCTATGGACCGCTGTAGTCGTAATAAGGCCCTAAGGGGCCCATTACGATGGCGGGCGGAAGCACAACCGCCGTGCTGGCAGATGCAAAAACCACCAGTTACCGCCGGCACGCAGCAGTCCACACGCCCGCCCAATTATGATGCGAAAAGTAGGCCAAACACCGCCGGCAAGCCAGCAACACCGTCCGCCATCAAAGTGCGCCCGTTCACGTAGCGGCGCAGCACAACTGACACACACCGTCCGACGAAACACGTCCCGCCCGGCGCATAAATTACGATGCCGCAAACAAACGGCTCCCACAGCTAAGAGACACCGCACGTGAAAGAGAGGCGGTAACACGGACGCAGAGCACGGACAACGAAGAAGCGGCTCCCCGAGCATGAATCCAGCACTGCAGGCCCTCCCCATGCTTCTGCTGATGCACCACCAAGGACGCAACGTACCGCGGAGACGCAGGTAGGCACACACACAACAAGTGCACGCAAACAGCGCACACAGTGCAAGGGCGGAAAAGCGGACAACCCCCCACCAGCGCGTGTACACAACACATCCACCATCGCATCCACAGATGACACACAGGCCAAATCGTAACATCGCAGAACACATGTGTACACACCACCTGGGACTAGGAACCAACCACCCCGTCACGGCCCCAAAGCGCCGATGACGCCGCCACACATGCGCACAACGCAGAGGCCAACCGCAGCGCCATGCATGCGTCGCACACAGACACAGGGACACAACCAAGCAGCACACACATCAGCCCCACCCCGAACGCACATGACACATGACAGGCCGGCCACAGACATGTCCCCAACGCCCAATTCACGGACAACACCCAACGCCACACAACCGACGCACACATGTCAGTGAAGACACGCAACAGCAGGACACACCCCAGTGTAACAAACATGGCGTAGCACACAGCGGCGGCAACACCAACTAGGAGAAGCAGGGCCCCTTCGGGAAGAGGAACGCCAGTACCACACAGAAACACCCATACCACCCTGCACATATGAACAAGACATATAAAACGGAACACCAAAGAGCCCGGGGACCGACAACAGGTGGCCTAAGAATAACATTCACACACAAGGCCCAACGCAGAGCGGAAAGGCAGCCTGCCGCCCACACAAGGGAGAGCAGACAGCACTGAATGACCTTCCATTCCAACTCCGAAACCACAGCCCTACGACAGAAGCCGGTGAATACAGCCATTGTCCAAGAATAGACCAACACAGGCATGCCGAGGAGACCGACCACAGGGCAGATAGCGCATATCACAGAAGCACACAACGGACGGGGAAGAAAGAAGAAAACACTCCCCCATGTCGGCCACATGCAAGTTAATTGGAAGGAGTCACACAGCACTGACCTTGAACTGTCTGAGAAGCATGTGGGAAGAGGGCCCGTGTCCTCCAAACAAGCCAACAGAACACAAGTCCTGTCTCCCCACGACTACACAGAGCTCACAGCAACCCCGGAGCGTGCACATTGCAGACTGCACACACAGCCGGAGCACGCCACCTCAACGAACCGCTGCGAAATGGCAACCGCAACACACCTACCCAACTACGCCGAACAGCTCAAGCTGTACAAAACCAACCTGTTCCATACATTGGGATGCGATCTCCTGTCCCTGCTGAACGTAACTTACCGACTGACTTACCGCATCACATTGTTCAGCTGCGTCATGCCCGTCTTCTACTGTCGGAGGTGTCCCTACCAGCATCCCGTCGAGATATGCCTCTCCAACCCGGCATGTCTGAAGGCGGACCTGCTACCACTACTCCTCCCTCTGGACGCACACGACAGGGCCTGCTCTGCCTATGGGGGCATGGCGTATGTGGCCAACATCGCACCCGCACTGAAATGGGACCACTGTGCCTCCACACGACGGATCATCGAGAACAGCTACATCGAATGTCACCCAGCATGCCCCATCATGGTCCTCCAAGGGACAACCTACGAACAACACCTTGACAGCCACCATCCGCTTCATTGGCTGGCAAACATGTACACCACCAATGACATGGAAGCCCTGCTGGACGGCATCGCATACCTGACAACCTGTAAATACGTCGGACCACAACGCAGGTTCCCCGAGTGACCTATGATGTCCAACCCCGCACCCATGCTTAGCTTCCGCACGGACTGGCCAGTCACCACCACAACAGCCATACCAAACGACCGGCAACAGTAACCACACCATCAACGACATCGCCATGACATCGGATATGACCGGGACATGCACACTGTTCCCCATCACATCCAGGAACACCGCATGCATCGTGGGAGGCAGTGGCATGGGCTCTGTGTATCGCACCCACATGGACGGAACTGCACGAACAACCAGGACACGACATGGATCCAGCGCACATGGACACACACACCGCTCAGTGGACATGAATAGGTCGCCTGGAGTCTGTGGGTGCTGCACCCCTCCCACCCCCGCCCCGGGAATCCCATACCAGGACCTTTGCATGGACGACAAGTGCATACAACAACAACACGACCCCAGTGACTGTGACATGTCCAGTAACCACCACAGTGCAACAACAAGTGGCACGCCGCTGCATGCACGCAAGCACATGCCCTGATGTCATCTCACATGCACGCGTGCATGAGGAACAACCGCAGCAAACCTGTCACATGGAACTGAGATGGACTGTGCCCATGATGCCAAGCGGTCTGGTAGGCTACATGTATACCGTCTGTGTCAAAGTCCGCAGCTCCGCAGCTATACGTAAATGTACATTAGCACAGCCTTGGCCAAGCAGATGTCACTCTGAAGCCCACATCCCACATGCAACAGCCAATCACATGTAACCCCACACCCTATCCCATTTGCAATAATGCTCAGTATATCCTCAACATGTATTCCGCTGCCAGTAGTGTCCACTATACTGCATCACAGAGGACAGAAGACTCAATATAATGTTTGAAACCAAAACTGTCTCCGCTGACTCATTTCACAAGTACGAATGAGAGAGGATGAGAGTATGTGAAGTACACGGCAGTCGTGACATGACCATGTAGTCCACTGGTATTGGATGTCAACGCAAATGAGTAGCACTACTGTGGAAGACACACATGTGTCGTGTGAAGTCGTATGGACGCAGTGCTCAGGTGGGTGGGTGCGACGGGTAGATGCGCACATGCCAAGTTGGAGCACGCCGTGTTGGGAGGGGTCATGAACAGTAGACCACCGCTTCCCTGGGCATTGTGAGAGGACACCTGTCGGGGGAGTGAACACGTGTGTGCATAGCAGCCGGGCACACGTACAAAGCGGTACCAGGCGCACCTCAGCCCACCCTCTGTGGACAAGCTGGATCCTGTTGTGCGCCCGCCATGCCCCTGACAAGGCACACACAGCCCCAGTCGACCAGGTGTAACCCCAACATAGTCAATCCGCACAGGCGATACAGGGCACGGGATGGCAGTGGAGCATGGTGTGTGAGAGGTCTCCTCGCGCTCCTCCTGGTCATATCACACAGGCAATAGAACCTCAACGTCTAGCATGGCACAAGTCACATGGAAGTGTAGGGGGGACGCACTACAGCACGAGCAGCACTGACGTCACGGGAGGTGGCTCGCACCATCCCATCCATTGCCCATCATACCAACCACGCCACATGCCATTGCGACTAAGTGCAAGCGCGTGCGCCACCACCCCCGAGCCCTCCCCAGAGAGGCCAAAGAGTGAATGTGTGGGCCATCAGCCACAGACGGACGCGGCCTGGCCGCAAGGGCAGCCACAGCCACTGGGTGTCGCAGGTGGCGGATCCGGAAGGCGAAGACTGTGATGCATAGTCCATGCAGGCCGGGTCTCCATTTGGGGCACCACGCAGGTGGACGGCGTCCCGCAACACATCATACCCTGAGACAGCCCACTCGTGCAACTGGACCCACACATACACTCCTTGCCCTCTCTGGTGCGAGCTTGGGGCTGCCTGTGCAAGCGCTAGCCTCGCAGGTGAGCATGCATATTGGGGGAGCGAGGGGAGGACATGAGGGCTGGGGCGAAGATGACTGTATTACTGTCAGTTAGTACAAGGGATGACCCAGATGTGGAAAGGAAGAGACGTGTCCCGTGTGTACTGCAACTAGTCGCCAATTCAACTACCCCCCATGTCCGGAATGTAAGCCCGCACCTAGGCCCGCCCATCCGCCACAACGAACATACCACCAGCACGACAACCTTCCCATTCGAAACACTGACTGGGGGTGGCGACCAGTGTACAATCATGTGTAGCCTACCCACGCGTACATGTGGGCCCTCCATGATCCATGTCACCTGCGGCAAAGTCATGACATGCGCAATGAGGGAAGTGAGGAGAGCTGTCCGCCCCACGCGCAGAAGGTGCATCAGCTCCACAGACCCAGCAGCGAGTCCAGCAGGGGTCACATGTGCAGGGGCAGCTGTGCCTGGTGTGAAGGCACATGCATATAGACAGCACATCGACCAATGTGTAGTCTGCCCACATCTACAGTCCATCATCATGCGGACATAGGAATTGAACACAGGGCAACACATCTTCAGTTGGTGCACCCACCGTGACCAACAATGCGCAATCATCGACGTACCCGCCCTGTGCATGGCCCCCCACCCAACGGAGGCACATCCAGTGCCACCATCCCACACACACAAGTCTTCCACGGAACATGCTGTGTCCAATGCTCAGTACAGAGTCAGCGCCCATCTGGTGGATCCTGAACAGGAGACACATGCACACACATGCCAGCTCCCACTGTGTACGTCTGCCACCTGGCACGTGCAATGTAACCTCTCACCTGTGACGTGTGACTGCAAGCACACAGCCGTCTTGGCATGGGGCTGTCAATGTGGACACCTGTCAATGTTTCGGGAGGTGTGATCCGTACAGTGCTGTACATAGGGTGCAGTGCTGACACCTACTACTGTCTCATATCCCCTCGTGCCACAGGTCCCACTTGTTTTGGCCGCTCAGCCTGTGCCCACATCGTCGTCGTCGTGTGCCAAACTCATCCAGCCGCGGAAGCAGTTCCATGCTCAGCAGACATTCATGTTGCCGTGGCGTTGCCGCTTGACGGATATGCAGTCAGTCCCCATCAGCACGCCCGCAAGTCATTGGGGCCTAGATCCCCATGTGCATGCACATGGCAGTGGTTTGTATCACTAGCCATTGCCATTGTTGGGAGACCTGTGTAAGTGTATTGTGGTCGTGCCGTCCCAGCTTGACAGCTGGGCTGTGGCTCCTGTGCTTACTCAGTCATGTCAGTGATGTGTATGCGAAATTGCCATGTGTCGTGTTGCTTTGACATGTGTCCTCTGCCATTGTCCCTAGGCGGAGACCGAACATTGACCGCCCATACCAATTGCTGGCGGACATGGACGATACAGAGGTTATTAGGAAGTTTCGGCTGGACAGGCCAACCCTGCATCGACTGTGTGCCATGTTAGAACCCCATCTCCGTCCCCGCAGGGTGTATCCGACTGCTGTCACCCCCACGGCTAAGGTGATGGCCGCCATGCATTTCTTCGCCACTGGGTCATTCCAGCACACAGTGGGCATTGGAGGAGGGATGTCCCAGCCCATGTTCAGCAAAGTGCTGAGGGATGTACTGGCAGCCATGATGCTGTACCGGAACAGGTACATCCGCTTCCCCAGGGCTCGTGAATTGGCGGCAGTGAAGGGTGCATTCTATGCCCTTGGCAGAATCCCACACGTCGTTGGAGCCATTGACTGCACACATGTCGGCCTTGTTCCACCACAGGCCACTGAGCACCTGTACCGCAACAGGAAGCACACGCACTCCCTGAATGTGCAAGTGGTGTGCCTTGTGGACATGGTGATCACCCAC
Source organism: Calotriton arnoldi (assembly GCA_963921515.1). Taxonomy (NCBI): domain Eukaryota; kingdom Metazoa; phylum Chordata; class Amphibia; order Caudata; family Salamandridae; genus Calotriton; species Calotriton arnoldi. Next base: position 1,275,082 of record CAWUFW010004019.1, on the reverse strand, counting down.
GTGTGTGCAAAGTTCCCAGGCTCGGCCCATGACGCACACATAATGCGCAACAGCATCTTGCCACGACTGATGTCCAATATGCAACAGGATCGTGCCTGTATTGTCGGTGAGTATGTGGAGTGGTGTAGCGTGCTGGCTGTGCGATGCTGTCCCCTGTCCAGTTGGATTAGCAACGGTTCTCTGTGTCCCTCACACCCAGGTGACTCTGCGTATCCGAATGGGGCATGGCTGCTCAGTCCATTGAGGAATCCTCGCACCCCAGCAGACGATCGCTACAATGAGGCAGATGGGAGGACCAGACGTGTGGTCGAGCGTACCTTTGGCCTCCTCAAGTCCAGGTTCAGGTGCCTGGACCGCACCGGGGGTGCGCTGGCGTACTCCCCACAGAAGGTGTGCCAGATAGTGGTGGCGTGCTGCATGCTGCACAATCTGGCCATTCGGAAGCAGATCCCCCTCATCGTGGAGGACGGAGATCAACCAGGGCCCCAGCCCGCAGACCAGGACAGCTCGAGTGAGGAGGACAGCGGAGAGGAGGAAGCTGGTAATGTGCGGCAGCAGCTCATCGCCCGCTACTTCACTTGACGGTGAGTGTCCATGTACGACGGCTGATGTGGCTGTATCTGTGCAGGTGTGTGTGTGCTGTGTCAGGGTGGCCGCTTGTTCACTGCGTGCTGTGTGTCAACGCTCCATGGCCAGGGGTAGTATGCCACTGTTGGTGGCTGTGGCATTGTGCCCTATTGCTCTGTGCGATGTGTGTACATTGCTTGTAGTTGTTGACATGTACTGTGTGATGGGTGTGTGACACACTCATTGAATGTGCTCCTGTTCTGTCTCCCACCCCTAGGTCCCTACAGGCCCTCCGGATTCAAATGCCATGCCACGCATCAGGTGCCTTTCCGCCCAAGGTGGCCGTTGTATTCCGTACAAATAAGACACAGGGCACAAACAGCAGTTAGTGAAAAAGGTGCATTTATTACAAACTGTGACATGTGATTGTGTGTAAGGTGATGACAAAAGTGGTGCGTGCAGTGACAATGAGCTGTCGGTCATGGCTGCGTGATGATCAGGGTGTACCCACTGGTTCTATGTCCATAGTCCAACACACACATGCCATCCAGATGGCTGTGTGGAGTGGGATCGTAGTCCAGGTCAATGCAGTGGCTGGTCAAGGAAGGCTGGCGGAAGGCTGGCTGGCTGCCTCACTTGCGACTGGAGCGTGCGAAGTCCTCCCGGGAGATCTGTTTCCTCTTCGGACGGCCCCTTCCACGTTTGCGAGGGGGTGCCTGCTTGCGACATGCTGGTGGTTGAGGTGTGATCACTGGCTGTGGACGCAGGGGAACTGGACACTGCTGCTCCACCCTGCGCCCCGGCAGGTGGTGGCGGAGGGGGAGCTGCTGTCCCTGGCTGTGACCTCACCGCCACCACCAGCTGTCCCATGAGGTCCACGATTTGGCCCATACGGGCGTCCATGGACCTCAACACCCCCAGCACCTCACGCGTGTCTGAGGCAGACCGGACCCATTGTCCTTGGGCCTCTTCATAGGCCCCAAGGACTCTGGCCATGTGAGGCAGGGCATGGCTCCCAGGGGAGGCTGGCGTTTCCCTGACCCTGCTCCTCCTACCAGTCCTGCTGCCACCGGCCTGCCCACTAGCCACATTGCTCACCACGGTCCTCGCTGTGGCTCCCAGGGTGGATCCAGTCGTCCGGGCCACCACCTGCGCTGGGGCTGGTGCCAGCGGAGACGTGGCGGTGGTGGCGGCGGTGGTGGTCGGTGCGGCGATGGTGGCGGTTGCGGCAGTGGTAGTGGCCACAATGACCGTGGGTGTGGCCGCAACGACAGTGGCAGCAGGGGGCTGTGAATGTTCAGCAGCCCTGGATGATGGGTTGGTGGGTAGGAGGGGTCCTGGGGAGCGGCTGGGCCCTGCCACACCAGATGGGCCTGCTTCGTTGTCCGTGTCCGAGGAGGAGGACAGATCCTCCAGATCCGTGTGTCCTCGTTGGGGGCTTGTAGGCTGGCTGTGCTGGCTGCTGGCTCCATCCCCAGCATCCAGCAGTTCGTCACCTGTGGAGAGAATGAGATTAGTTATTGTGTTGCACCTGGCGAAGTATGTATTTGTCGTCTGACATTGACAGTTCGTGCAATCTCGTACATGGGTTTCCCGGAGGCGTGTGTGTGGCTGTAGCATCTGTAGTTGTGTGTGCTTGGCAATGGGACTGTGTACTGTGCACATGTGGCATGGGACGGATTGGCCATGCCGATGGGTGTGTTGCTGTGCCCCTACTTATTGTGACTCTGGTGTATGCTGGCTCCTGGCCCATCCTGGGTCTGGTTTGTACTTTGCTTTTGGGGTTCAAATGGAACGCTTAGGAACGCATATGGCAACATGGGGGCCATGCCCCAGATTCGCATTTGGGATGGAATATGCTTTTGGGGTTCAAATGGAACGCTTAGGAACGCATATGGCAACATGGGGGCCATGCCCCAGATTCGCATTTGGGAGGGAATATGCTTTTGGGGTTCAAATGGAACGCTTAGGAACGCATATGGCAACATGGGGGCCATGCCCCAGATTCGCATTTGGGAGGGAATATGCTTTTGGGGTTCAAATGGAACGCTTAGGAACGCATATGGCAACATGGGGGCCATGCCCCAGATTCGCATTTGGGAGGGAATATGCTTTTGGGGTTCAAATGGAACGCTTAGGAACGCATATGGCAACATGGGGGCCATGCCCCAGATTCGCATTTGGGAGGGAATATGCTTTTGGGGTTCAAATGGAACGCTTAGGAACGCATATGGCAACATGGGGGCCATGCCCCAGATTCGCATTTGGGAGGGAATATGCTTTTGGGGTTCAAATGGAACGCTTAGGAACGCATATGGCAACATGGGGGCCATGCCCCAGATTCGCATTTGGGAGGGAATATGCTTTTGGGGTACATGCTGTGAGCCATGGGTGCCGAACGTGACATGTGTTGTCGCAGCATGACAGTGCATGGTTTGAGGTGTGTGCATGCTTGACATGGCCTGCATATTTGCTGTCTGTTGTGATTACTGGACATGGCATTGGACGCATCGTTATGAGTGAGTGATGGTTGTGTGCCAGCCAACGTATTGCAGTTGTCCCATCTCCTTGGTGTGCGTGCTGCCCTGTGCCATGTGCATCACTGCAGTGCTCGGGGGGTGTGGCCCATGTTGTGTGTTGTTGCTCACAGTGTGTCGTGCACTTCATTGACTTCTGGCACATGGTTGGTCATGGGCATGTATCTTAGCGTGACTGCTGTATGTGTGGCAGCTGTGCGGATGACATGCCTTTCATGAGACTGGGGCTGACGGATGGGATGGATGGTATGTTGTTTGTGCATGGTGTGTCTGTGTGTTTGATGGGTTCAGTGGTGTTCGTGTGCATATATGTTGTTCCGCTCTGTTGCGTCTAGTGTTGTTTGTCTTACATAGGCGTAGTTGTGGGGTGTGTGGTTGACAGGCAGTTGGGGCTACATGGGCAGGACTTCAATGGTGTTTCGGTTGTGTGTGATGAGTTGCACAGTGGCTGCCATGTGGTACTATATTCAGTGTGGCCTGTGCATGCAGACGTGGCTCCTTGGGTGTTGCTATGTCTGTGATGGGTCATGTGGGGTGTGAGTCTGTTGTTCATGTCCGTGTGCACATTGTTCACTTGTTCGTGACGGTGGGCGGTGCTGCGTGTTCGTCTGCTACGTGACATGTCCCATGTGTTGGTCGTGTTCCGGTCCTCATGCCTCCAGTAATCCAGCCCTGTCCAGTTTCCCACCTGCAGGTTGTTCGTGCGTGCACTGTACTGGATGCCACATGGTTCTAAGTGGGGGTGCTCCATGTTGCAGGTCTGTGGGGGTGGGGGGTGTTGTGGGTCGTGGGGTGGCTGGACACCCACTGACACCGATTGCTGTGGACCGTGATGTCTGCCTTTCGGCTGTCGTTGTGCACTGCGGTGGCTGACACGTGGCTGTGGGGTGTGGGGGATGCTCCTCCTTGCTGTGCTGTGGGACTAGGGGCCTGGTGTGTGTTGTACTTGGGCTGTCCACCGTCCCACCCACTGCACTTTGTGTTCCTGCCACTTACCTGTTACTTGTCGGTTAGTGCAGCTGTGGCGGACACATGGGTGTGGTGGGTGCTCGTTGTGGCGCTTCTGGCATATTTGGGGACCTGTTGGTGGTTACGTGGCTGGCTGAGTGTACACATGTCCCCACGCATCTTACAGTTGTTCGGTTTGGGCTGTGTGTGGTGGTGTCTGTTGCATGTGTGTGTGATGTGTTGTGTATTGTGTGCTGGACATGGGGGTGTTTGTCCCTGGGAGCTGTGGCATGGTGGTAGTGCATGTGAGTACATAGCGGTGTGCTGGTATACATTAGTTTGTACTTACCAGCCTCCACTCCCCTGCTAATCCGGCGAGGATCTCCGGATGGATTACGACTCGCACCTTCTCCTCCCACGCTTTGAAGGTCTTAAAGAGCGCGGGATTCCCTCCGCCAGTGACGGCAGCCAGCTCTCTGTTTTTGCCCTCCTTCTTCTTGACCAGGCTCTTTACGTCATTCCAACGTTTGTTGATCTCAACTCTGTTCCTGGGCAGGGTCCCGACTGCATTGACCTGGTCTACGATCCGGTTCCACATTCTGTTTCTGGTGGCTAGTGGTGTGTGCTGGACCATGTTCCCATAGATTTGTGGGTACACCTTGATGATCTCGTCGACCATGACCGTCAGCTCCATGGGCGTGAACTTGGGCATTCTTTGTGGTGCCATGGTGTTTGTGGTGCTGGTGCGGTGTGTGTTGTGTAATGTGCAGGGGGTTTGTGGTGCCGGTGTTTGGTGGTGGTGGTGGTGGTGGTGGTTGTGATGTGTGCGTTTCTGTGGTGTGCTGCTGTCCTTGCTGTGTCACTGTGTCCTCTCCTCTCCTCTCTGGTTTGCAATGTAGCAAGGGGTTGTGGTCTGTGGGAGTGCTGCTTTTGTACTCACCTATGTGGGTGTGTCCTCATGGTCTGTTGTTTTCAGGTGTGTTGTGTCTGGGGTTCTGGCCTTTGTATTTTTTGTTTGTCCGGGGGATGTTTTCGGGATATGTACTGTGCTTGTGTATTTGTGCGTGCCTTGCTGTGTGGACTTGTTGGCCATGTTGTGTGCTATTGGTTTTGTGTGCGGATGGTTTCTGTGCAGGTACGTGGGCGCCATGGCTTCTGCCGTGTCGATTCTCATCGGCGTTGTTTGCGCTGGCGGGCGGTATATTTGTGGTTTTTCCGCGCTCATGGCGGTGCGATCGTAATCTCACGTGCGGTGTGTCGGCCGTGAGGGCGGGCGGTTTTGTGTTGTCGTGCGTGTTTCCGTCCGTGGCGGGCGGTTTGTCTCCGACTCGGACATTGGCGGGCGGTATTTTGTGTGCTTTTTCCGCCGATGGCGGTATTCGGGTGGTGTAATCGTAATGGCGTGGTCGGTGTTCAGGCGGTGTGTGCGGGCGGATTTTTGCCGCTTCCATGCCTGGCGGTGTTATTTACGCCGGGTATCGTAATGTGCCCCTAAGTGTTCTTGAGTGAGAAATGTGACTAATCTCTAGGTTCTTATTTACATTTGTCTCCAGATCTGTCATTTGTGATCCAGTTGTGTACACTGTTTTCCAGCCTTTGTCAGACTTCCCGATGCAAAACCCGCAAAGGTGAATTCACCAGTGTGTGGGTTTATTGATTGATTTATTTCCAGAGTTCCTTTCCCTGTGAAAATAGTCGAGAAGGTGATGAATACCCAATTAAATCAGTTCATTAAGGACTCCAACTGCCTGGATCACACTCAATTCGGATTCAGATCCGAACACAGCACAGAGACTGCCTTGATCAAGGCCACTGATGAGCTTAAATTCATCCTGGATGAGGGGGGGTCAGCCGCCCTTTTCCTGCTGTATTTGTCTGCGGCATTTGATACGGTGGATCACTCTATGTTAATCCACCGTTTGGAAGCAAGAGGCATAAAAAATTTGGCCTTGAAATTAGTCTCATCCTTTCTATCGGACAGAGAAAACACAATCAACACTGATGCCTTCTCCTCAAGCTCATTCCGTTTGCCCTGCGGGGTCCCGCAGGGATCCTCCCTCAGCCCTACTCTTTTTAATATTTACGTCACTGATCTGGCTCCTTTGGTTGAATCCTTCGGGTTCTCCCTCACCTCCTATGCAGATGATACGCAAACTGTGTTAGCAGCTTGCAACGATGTCAACCATACACATCTTCACATCCATGATTGCATGAAATCTTTTTATGGCTGGATGAATAAACACAGCCTTAAGCTCAATGCTGGAAAAACCCAGTGATTTTATTCAGCAATAACCCTCTCCTCTGGACTGCTTCCTTCTGGCCAGCTGAGATGGGCCCCATTCCTGTACCCACCAGGAAAGCCAAGAGTTTAGGTATCATGATTGATGATCGCCTACTCTTAGGCAATCAAATCAACACAGTGATCTCCTCCTCGTACAATACCTTGAGAATACTTAAAAAATATTAATCTTCCTGCCCATCTCAGTCAGGAAATCAGTCATTTCCACTGTGGTACTGCCCAAGATTGACTACTGTAATGGCCTCTACATTGGCCTACAAGCTTAACCCCTGAACAAATTTCAGATCCTTCAAAACTCCGCAGCCAGACTCCTACTGGCTTGCCTAAGCACCATTATGTTTCTTCTGCTCTTAAGGATCTTCATTGGCTGAGAGTCAAGAACAGAATTAAGTTCAAGGCCCTCTGTCTTACTTATAACGCCCTTCACGACTCAGGACCCTCCTTTCTGAATAAAGCCTTATCATGGTATAGTCCTACAAGAAACCTAAGATCTGCAGGTTCCTTCAGAATAAATCCCATCAGATTTAAAAAAAATCTAAATGGGGTGGTAGCAGCTTTACGGTTAGAGCAGCCACATCCTGGAATCTCCTTCCACTGAATCTTATGTCAGCTCCTTCCCTGCTCCAGTTCAGGAAACTTTTGAAGACTTGGCTCTTCAATCAGTAGGTCCTTTCTTCCGCCCACAGCTGCTTAGAGTATCAGCGCCAAGACACCTCCGGGTATACGTTGCGCTTTACAAATAGCTTAACATAACATAACTTAACATGTGGTTGACTTGTTACCATTTGTGGTGGATATAAGTCATTAAGAAATTGTTACAGAGAGTCCAGATCAGTGAACTGTCTCACCTTCTGTTCATTGTTAGGAGCTTAGTTTTAGGAAGCCAAAGAAAGTTTCCCACTTTTTTCAGTTAGAGTCTGAGAAAAAGGAATTTCTTTTGTTTTATGTTTGCTTCAGAGGAAAAGTCTTGCTTTTTGACTGTATCAGTTGTCAAGCTGGTTATCTCTGCCTAGGTCCATTGCTGGTATTGTTGTTACTCAAATGATTCCAAACAGTGCATTGAAACCCCAGGGGTCTGTTGAAGTTAAGGGTTGAGATTTCTTAAAAGCAACCTATTCTTCTTTTTCTAGCTTCTCTGTTACACCAGAGATTTTTTATATTGCTTCATCAGTTTCTGTTTTCTAGCTCAGTTATTTTTCCGATGAAGATGCAGCTGATCACTTTTCCAATCTATAGATTCTGCAGTTTTCACCTCCAACTTCTCTAGCCTGGATTCATTCAACTACAGTTAAATGAAGCAATGTCGTTTTGCATTGAGAGTATGTCTGTGAGCATCTTACTGTGGTGCCTTCTACTGCCACAATTGAATTCTTGATGGTTGTTTGTTCTCTTATGATATCTGTCATTTTGGGTACTTGAGATTCCTTGCTAATTTTGAGAGGTTTTGCTGACTATTGCTTTGGAAAAAATAATCATCTGGCTGTTTTTTGTGCGGACATGAAAAAGCAATTCTTTAAGTGTCTTGAGTATATTCACTATTGTTGATTGCCTCAGGTAGTCTGCACTTTGTTGTGCCCATTTATTGTGGAGACATGTATATGAGGAAGGTATGGGACCTCTGGAAATCGTGTTCGATAAAGGTACAGATCCCAAAAAGTTTACATTAAGGGAAAGTGAGTTGTGGATCACTTCGGTTTGGGTGTAGTGAAAGAATGTAATCCTTGACCATGGAGAAAATTCATAGGCTGGTGGTGAAAAATGGTTAGGGGTGGGTAAAATACTCTATTCTGCAGGCAGAATTCATGGAATTTTGGTGACTCTGTGCTACTCTTGTAACGCGGAGTTCTGTGCGAATTCCACCAATTGCTGCGTGGCAGATTTTTTTCCCACACACAGCTCCAGGATGGTAAGTAGGTGAGCGCAAGCAAGATTTGATGTCCCTCGCAAGATTTCCAGTTGCTAGCAGGACATCCTGTATTTAACAAACAATAGTATACAGTAGGGACAGATAATAGTACCACAAGTCTACCCAATGAGGAAACAAATTAATCACTGGTCAGAAATATATCTGTTACAAAATGAATTTATTATTACTGGCCAAGACACGCTAAATAACTGGTACTCTAGGAACTCATACCTAAAAATACTTACATATATTGACACATACACATCTATACACAATGACACATGCATAACAATACAGTTTTGAATAAACACAAACAATTATTTTTATTGTGTGTTTATGAACAGGCAGTATCATATATAACCATTGGACTCCAGTCTTCCATTTATTTGGAAATTGTGTGGCTGTATTCAAAAGGATCAAACTACAGTCCACGATTAGAAGGTTGTCTTTCTTGGGTCAACAGAAGAATAATATGAGAAAGAAACTAAAATTATCACGCAGTTTATAACTTACTTCCCCCTCCCCAATCAAACCACCCTCCCCACCCCAAGAGTTGAATCTAAGCACAGTATGGTAATATGTTTACAGATGTACAGAAAAAGAAAAGGCATGAATGTGTGAGGAGAGGCATATGGAAAGACCAAAGTTGCAATAGGGTGTCCCTTGTGGTAAAGTGGTTACTCAATAGGAATGAAAGGTGCTATTGTTCTTGTCGTGTAGTTCCTATATTACCTATACATGATATGTGCGTTTGGATAACATAAACTGTGGGATTGGTGGCGGACTTATTCCGTGCACCCCCATCGGATACGTTAGCCTGTCTGTATTAGCTAGCTCACAGTGCCACTATAATCTCCTCTTATCACGGAGAGAATAGATTCTGGCAACCTCAGAACATGACAACCCTGATCCCTCAGAATCATGGAAACAATATACTACCTTTCGCTCAGTCACTCGTGCTCACTTAGTTTGTCTCAGAGAGTTACACAGAATAAACAGTCTGGGAGTTTCAATAAGTATTTATTGAACAGTTGTTATTCTAGTGTAGAATATATGAGTTGCAACAACCATTAACCAGTAGCAGAGATATATGATTAGCAGTCCTATGAAAGTAAAGGGATGGTATAGTTCTACCATCTCGCAGAAATCACGAATATATACACGTACATAAAACACATGATAAAAAGTGCGTACTCCTACGATGCCTCCCTAACTAGATGTACCTAAATGTACCTAGCATCTGTGTAGGTGTTATGCCAAGAATCCCTCTAGGATCTAGTCCACCCCATTACCTGAGAGTTTAGAGAACGTGGGACCCCGTCCTGGGCTCGAGTTGGACACCCCGCGAGGGATGTTAGACCACTGGTAGCTGGAGCGTCTGCATGCAGGAACCTCAGCCTCTCTTGTCAGTGTGTCAGCTGGGAAGTCACGGTCTCCTCTCCCTTCCTAAGCAAGATGTGCTGTATATATACCCATAGGTTTCCCCAGGGGTCCTACCTTGCTGTGTTACTGTGTCGGACTAAAGGATGACATTGGGCCTGAACTTTATACAGAGATATTATACAGGAGATGGTAATCCTACTGTTAGTCCTGCTGTGCTTCCAAGAAGCCTCATGCATAATGTATGAGAATCGAACCAGGGAAAAACCTGCGTTCTGAATGCAGTGTCATATCTAGGTAACAGGAGGTCAGTACCTAAGAACCGTGATGTATATAATGTAGGGAAGAATATAGGTGAAAGGTTGCAATGTTACCTGCGCCTATATAGAGTACCTATATGGATTATAACATTCTGAGTGTTCTGGTGACGGCAGAGGGGAAGCCATGGGGTAACTCTCCTCCGGGGCCCTAAGGCTCCCGACTAATGACTCCCATACTCGAGCTGCTTCCATAGTGCGATCGTTCACAGCCCGCCCATTTTTCCATTTCTCGATGAGGAAGACAGTGGACCCCACAGTGACTTCCAGTTTAAGGTGATCTGTCACTTGGTCAGCACAAAAGCTATATCTTGGAATCTACTGTTACCTTGTTTTTAGAAGTGTGAGGAAACTACCCAAGCAGTAAATGCCAAAGGGTGCAAGGGATATCCCCATCAACAAGTGTGGCAATCCTGTCAGTAACCTTCACCGAAATCTCACCAACGGTAGGGCAGGCCTAAAGCATATGCATCAAATTGGGACCTGGGGTGGCACAGTGAGGACAGGCTGCCCCCTCTACATGAAAATATCGCTGTATTCTCTTGGGTGTAAGGTATGCCCTGCGGAGGACATAAATGTTGATTAATTTGAATCGACCTTTGCAGGGCGCTTTGGGAATGTCAGCTAGTATTTCCACCCAAGCTGTCAGCAGCAGAGGAACAACCAGATCTTCTTCCCAGGCGGACCTCAAGTTTTCCAGCGAACCTATAAGTGTCCTCCTCAATAGCCTTATAGATGCAACAGACAGCTTTAATAGTGCCTGAAGAAATTGCTATATAATGGCAGCAGCAATCTGTGGGAGGTTTGTCTGCGCCCACAGACCAATGTTTTCGAAGGGTGGTCGTGACTGCCCCATGGAGTAGAAAATGGCTCTGTGGCAGACCGTACTCCAAGTGAAAGGCCTCAAAGGGCAGCAATGTCCCATCTCTAAACAAATCCCCCACCACGGAGGCCTCAGCAGTCACCCACTCCTCCATCTGCCTCCAAGCCCCTCCATGAGGCAACTCATGCAGTGTCTTTATGGGCAAATCTGGGGAATACGCAACCTTAACACCAGTTTTCTGCAAGGATTGATGCCAGCATCTTATAATCACTTGGAACTCCTGGGTGTCCTCTGTAATAGGACATTGCACCCGCAACAGTGTCCTAGTATGGTCGTCAAGCTCTGGAACAAACGGACCCACCACCATCTCCGATGTCTGCCGGCATGCAAGCCACTTAACAAGCCACTGTAACTGCGGTGCCAGATAATAAGACTCAAAGTCCAGGACTGCCAGGCCTCCCACGTCCTTCGGACGCCTCAGCACCAGTCTCCTCCGTCCCTGACCCCATATGAACTCTATAATCATAGAGGCCAATTCACGGAATATAGTTCGGGGGAACCACAGTGGAAGGCTGATAAAGAAATATAAAAGACAGGGCAAGGCAACCATTTTAAGCAAGGCCACCCTCCCTACCACTGACAACGGGAGGGCCCTCCAGAAGGTCATATGGAATCTGAGGGATCTAATAGCCAATTCCACATTCCCATCCAATAAATCGGCATGATGATGGTATATTTTTACCCCAAGATATGGCAGACGGTGTTAAATACTTGTGCCCAGTGGGACATGAGTGGATCATATGTTGCATCATATGGTGGGGTTTGATAGACATGATGATCTGCCCTGTTTGCAGTCCCACATCCTTCAATGTTAAAAAAAGGCTTATGCAGGTAGAATGCTGTAGGAAATATTTTGGCAGCAGTCATGGTCTGTGGGCCAGGTTGCCGTGACCTCATGTAGTGCGTGTGACCCAGTTGCAGACCGGGTCTGAATCACGCCCCTTTCAGCCCCTTCATCAGGACTGTAGGTTACATGGTGTCTGACCATGGTTTCTAGGGTTCCTTCTTGGGCTGCTATGGTTCTGCTGTCAAACCTGATGGTTTCCAGTGTTTTAGGATTCACAGGTCTCTCCCTTTTCTGCAATAGACGCAGATGGGTTTACCAGAGATTTAAGGGAACACCACCATGCTGTTTGGCTCCAAGCTCTGCCCCTCATTTGACTATCATTTGATGTGTATCTAAATCACCAAATGCCACTTGTTTGAAACAGCTGCTATGTAAAGTGCTCTGTCACCTACAATCTTGTTCCACCATATAGAAACCAACAAGTAAATTTCGTTAGCATTTTTAAGATTTGGCAACAGACAAGCCACAGTCCCACTCTCACCCTCCCACTGGTTCAGTCCCAGAACTTTCCACCTGTAAAAAACAGATGTGGTACACACCATGAAGTGGGAGCAACCTGGTAAGCTACTTGTTCTAGCAACAGCCATATCAACACTGAAAGAGAAATGAATTTCTGTCAATGTGCTATTGAAATACAAGACAATAATTCTAGACTTCAGGAAGTGATTGTGCGGTAAATTCAAAAGCTCAACAATGAGGCCATACTGACATCAAAAGGGTGGGGGGTGACCATGTCCAGAATGTATTGTGTTCTCTTTTCCACTGGATTTGAGAAAAGGTGCTACAAGATTATTCAAAATCAGAGTTATGTAAGAGAATTATGGTACGGAAGTCTGGTATTAAGAATAGTGAATTTCATAGATAAGGGAACGCTGTCAAATGAAGATGTTGCTGGAGGAGGCTCAGAGGTGTATTGCTTGTGTAAGACGAAATACATCAGGAAATGTTTTAATGAAAGTGGATAAAGAGAGCAGCATAATGTAATTCAGGTTTAAACATCTGACAAATAAGAATGATAATTTGATTTTCTGCCAGACAGGACTACAATTGGTGGAGACACTAGTGGTTTATAGAACTCATCTCTGTGCGAAAAGTTTGAATCTGAAGACTTAATAACTTACTTTTACATGTTTAGTCGTGTCTTCCCAACATTCATGGAACTCTGTATGAAACCACTCTCCCTTGTAGTTGAAATAACAAAATCAAAACATTAAGGTGCCGATGGATGTACAAGGTCCTTCAAATAACCATATGATAGATATCTTTCGATTACAACAGGAGCAGGAGATACAAGATTTTCAAAGAAATTTATTAGATAAGAATAACTCCTATGAAAAATTAACTATCAGCTGCAGAAAGGAACATCCAAAATCTAGAAACAGAACCTCAACCAGAGAGGATGGACTAAGAAATGATTGCAAGACATATAAGAAATGCAAAAATAATACATTCAGTTGGAGAAACTCTTTATATATTCTAAAATTAGACATAACAACCATAGATTAAAGGTGATGTCAGAGACCTTTGGCTCCGCTTTTGAATTAAATCTCAAGGCTCTTATTCTGCAGTGTCTGTCTTACTGTATTTCTGTGACTTTCAATAACTCAGTAGTTAAAGGAAGTAAAGAAAAGGAAATAGAGTGAGGATAATTGGGAGAAGCAAATTGATTCACCACCCACTTATTGTTCCAAGTGCTTACATTTTGACTTAAAGAAGTCATACTGAAGATTCCATGAAAAAACACATATTTGAGTGGAAGGAACACGTTATTCTATTTCAAGGACGTTTTCTGGAAATACTGGGCCAGATTCACAAAGGTAAAGTTAGACGAAAGTTTAACTTTACGACTTTCAGTATTCACAAAGTGTATTTACTACTCTTAAATGCCCTTTGTGAATACTGAAAGTCGTAAATTTAAACTTTCGGTATTCACAAAGGGCATTTACGAGTAGTAAATGCACTTTGTGAATACCGAAAGTCATAAAGTTAGACTTGCGAGGGCAAACTTGTGTTGTGGAATATCGCTGGGTTAACAAGCAAGTTTACCTATCCTATATGGGGTGCATTTATAAAAGACTTTAATGTTATATGTCTCCAGGAGACATGGCCTACCACTAACAGCTTTTTTCTTGAAGGATACAAGACTTTCTTTGTGCCCCCTGAAGGAAGTGGCCCAACTAGGGTCACCCGGGTCACTCTCGACCTCCTCTTGCCTTCCAATAATGAAGAGTCGATGATGCAGTAGAGAATACAAGCAAAACTAGTTTATTCACAAAGTACACTGCAGTGGAGTCCAGTCTGCCAAGCCTCCTATGATGGCTGACGAGGGACTGACTTAGGAAGGTACCTTTGTCCAAATAGGGACCCTTCCGTCGAGTCAGGGTAAGGGGAATACACGCCCCAGATAACCCCCACTCATCCCCCCCCCGGCAGCCCGGCACAAGTAGACAAGCTCATCCCAAAGGCAATGTGCAAAGCATCTGCACCAACACTCACAGCAACACTGCGAAAACACCACAAAAGGACACCACACCAAATGCACATCCTCTGTCTCTGTCACACTGAAACCAGACAGTCAATCCACAATCAGGCAGAGGCACACAGAAATGTTGAACAAGAAAATAGCCACTTTCTAAAAGTGCTAATCTCAAACACAGACTTTAAAACCATCCTTACTAAAAGATGTGTTATCATATTCTGTGTTCAAGGATACCAGACCCCAATTTTCTATCTTATCCCTATGGGAAGATATGCTTGTAAAATGTTACAAATCATTCCGTCCTATGGGCAAGATAGCCTTTCAATAGTAAAAGAAATGAAATTGACAATATTTCACTATCAGGACATGTTACTCACACCAGTACACGTCCTACTTTTCACACACACTGCACCCTGCTCAGGATGGTACCTTGGGCCTAACATAGGAGTGTCCTATGAACAAACTGTGCGCAGGCACTGCGATGGCAGGCCTGAGGCATCTTTTCCGGGCTACTCATGTTGGTTGCACGATCAGCGCTGCAAGCCCATTAGTAGCAATTCATTTACCAGCCCTGGCACACTCAGTGCACTTCACTAGGGATCTACTAGTAAAACAAATATGCCAATCAGAGAGAACCAAGCACAATATCAATTTACACAGAGAGCACTTGCACTGTGACACTGATCAGCAGTGGCAAAGTGCCCAAAGCATCTAAGCCAGCAAAAACGAAATCCAGCACAGCATCAAAAACATAGGAGGTAGAGGCAAAGAGTCAGAATCCAAACAAAGACCTATTATGAAAATAAATAGTACCGCCAAAGAATGTATTGTAGATCAGTGATAGGAAAAATATTGAACAGTAGAAAGAACCATTAGCAGAAGCATAGCAATGGCTAAAACAGCAGGAGATTGGAAAACCACCTTTTCATGAACTGCACACTAATCAGTCACAATAAAAATAATGGGGCCATTACTATTTAACAGTCGTCTCCTCACCAACACCTTTCTCAACCAAATCCTGTATCATACACAACAAGGCTTGCTGCCCCTCCCATTGTATCCGACAATAACGGATACAAGGCAAGATAGCATTGTCTATAGCTGAGATCAAAACCTGGGATATCTATAACAATCCAACCTCTGCATTGCCTGTTGCCCATAAAGTGAATGACGCATCTGCAAAAACTCAAGTGGGGGCCAAACACTATGTACTGCTTACATTAAGACCCAGCATCAGACAGTTCACCTGCCGAAAGGCAATAATAGTAAGATACCAAAGCCATCACAGTCTCACCACAATTGGACACGAGCGCAAACAGAAAACCCACGGTAAATAGGACCAATAATCAGAGCAAGAGGGCGCAAAACATGTGCTACAACTAATACATCTGAAACACCCACCAAAACTCTCATAACACTGTGCTATGTTAAATACGTAACAGAAAGAGGCAATGTAGACCAAATACTTCCAAATGCCTACAACCAAGTCGCTATTGCAAAAAACACAGTAAAAACGAATCTGCAAACAAACAATCAAATCCCCCCTTCAAAACACAACTCCGGCCCACTAAAATCTAAAAACACCTTCACTCTCTCATCTTTCCCCTGGCAACAGCAACTGAACTAGCTCATTTCCTCTTTTCTGCATTTCCTACCTCAGATCACACTCGTTCCTCCATTTGCATCCAGTCTCCATCTGCAAATCCACATACCTGTGTCCCAGTACTCACTAATATCTGGGGATGAAAAACCACAGTGGGAATAGCACAGAAATAACAGACATTAGCATCGCTGCTGGCTGTGTCGCAAGTATAAGAGGTAGCAAAACAGGATGCTGAGGCAATAGGCATGTCAGGGGTACTAACAGTCAAATTGGCCATAGGTGGCAGAGACAAAGAAAGAGCAAGATGTGCCATAGTCAACGCAGCCTGAGCGACATAGCAGGAGCAGAAACAGCAAAAATAGAAAGAACAGCCGAATATTTAAAGCAATAAAATCAGAGGGTAATGTGTCAACTGTCATTTATGAAAACATAGGCCATTTTAGACTGTACATCCTCATCAGGAATCTGATATTTGACATCATCTGGTGTACAATAATCTGTGCTTTTTAATTCGCAAAACAAATCTTTTCCTATTAGGCCTGAGTCACAAACAACAAATTGGTAACCTTTCTCAAATGAACCTATTGTTGCTGCAACCCTCTCTAAAACTGACTTTGTAATTTCTCTTTTAAAACTCCTACAACTTTGATATTCTTTCCTAAGTGGGGAAATCTGGACCTTCCACCGTTGCCACATTGGACTTGGTATTGCCAGAAATGTGAGAGCCAAAAACCTCATCTTCAAATACAGCAACCTGTTGAAACATGTTCTTATTTTCTATCTGAAAAGAATTCACATTTGCCCTGAACAACTTATTCAAATTAATTTTAGCATTCTCCATATTTCGAAGGAGCATCTGAGCTTGAAAAACTCCTGAGCACCTTTTATTTCTGCTCGTGAAACAACATATTGTAACTCACTGTCATTCCCTGCAAACAACTTTTCCTGCCTTTCAAGCTCATTTCCTGACTTTTTCCACTTCTCTGTCTGCTGCTCTGCATGTCCCACAGAAACTGCCCAAATGAGCCCCTCCTTTCCTTCTGCAGATAAGGCTGGGTATTACTGCATGCGTCCTTTTTATGAAAAAAAGGACGGAAACAGCGAGAGAAATTCCATTCGTATCTCAAGGCCAAAGGCCGCAGTAAACCTCCAAAACAAACTGAATCACGAACTGTGTTTTTCAACTTTGAAAATCCTTTTCATTCAGCATAAATACATGCTGCCTGGAATGCTTAAAACACCTTTTCCAAATTAAATACACGTTATAGTGTGAGGGCAAATCCAAATTAAACACACTCACTCAAATCAATCATTAATTAATTACTTGAACATTCTTTATACTACCCACTAAGAACATCAGCATCTGAACAGGGCTCATTCATTCATTTTACTTGCATGCCACTTTTAAAATGCAACTCCATGTCTGTAGCCCAAAACAGCTTTTGTCATTTTGCAATGTGCAAAACAAAATGTAAGAACTGGGCGCCATCAGCGCACCCCTACTTTTCTCTCTTTTTTTTTTTATTATTACATCATGCTCTCTAACTGTCTTACTTCACATTCTCTCCCCATTACACATTAACCATTCATCCTATACAAAAACCAAACATATATATATATATATATATATTATTACTATATTCCTTTTTTTAATTTTTTTTTACTTTGTTCAAAAAGAGGCGTCAGCTGATCTTCTTCCAATGGGCATTTACAAAGCAACAACGACAACAAGAGAACAAATTAAGCTCATTCCAGGCATTTTCAAGAAAGGGCCCTAATTCATTATTTTGCCTGGCAAAGGAATTGCAAGTACTTTTTTAAAAAAGACAGTCCTCAGACCGTACCAAAAACAAACTGATGGTGCTCCATGTTCACAAGGAACCCAAACAATTCAAGCGCTTATTCCAAAGACGATCCTCAGACCGTGTCAAACAAAGGAAACCACAAGTCAGTCCTCAGACTGCACCAAGACAAGACAGTCCGCAGACTGCAAGATAGGCTCTAGCCCCAGGCCTTTTCAAGACCAAACCAAATTACCAATTGGCCTGGCAGAACGTTAAAAAAAAACCACTCCGTATCACAAGGGTCCACAGACCGACCAAGTTAACCAAGACAGCGCCGCACTTACCAAAAATCAAGATGAACTCACCTGGTGCACACAGGTCAAACAAGATTATTTTCCACTGCCGACTCTTCAGACCAAACGGTCAGATCCAAGGGTTTCAGGACCACAGCCGAGATGACCACTAGACGAGGAGCCGCCCGATCAGACAGGCGGGGCAGCTGTGAGAACTAGGCTCGATCGTGTGGGATACCCCGATCCGCCCATCCGACCGGACGCAACCCCGACCTCTACAACCCGACTACTGGTGAGATGGGTCACCTGGTGGAGTCCCTGTTCGGGCGCCAACTGAAGGAAGTGGCCCAACTAGGGTCACCCGGGTCACTCTCGACCTCCTCTTGCCTTCCAATAATGAAGAGTCGATGATGCAGTAAAGAATACAAGCAAAACTAGTTTATTCACAAAGTACACTGCAGTGGAGTCCAGTCTGACCAGCCTCCTATGATGGCTGACGAGGGACTGACTTTTTCCAGCATAAAGGGAATAATTATACATTTGAGCATCAGCACAAGACACACCCACTCAGTAATTTTCCACAGAGAGCACAGAAGAACAAAGGGGCACACAGAGATGAGCTAAGAGTCTGAGACCGGGCACACACTATCTCTTTGGCAAGGTCATACAGTTTGTGCTTGCAGCTGGAATAGTGGGAGCACCCTCTATCTAAGGGAAAGGTATGCGTATATGAGCAAGTTTCAACATTGGAGAAACGAAACTTACCAAGACCATTTCTATTAAATGAGCAAGTAACAGTTTCGATTATAATACAAGATGGTGTCCTCAAGAGCTTAAATGGTGGCACCATTGTTAACCTAACAAACATAATGTCTGCATTTACTAGTTGCGTATACATACAGTATGCATAATGATGTATTAGCTATATAAATGCTAACA
The DNA here is from genome assembly GCA_963921515.1 of Calotriton arnoldi. Taxonomy (NCBI): domain Eukaryota; kingdom Metazoa; phylum Chordata; class Amphibia; order Caudata; family Salamandridae; genus Calotriton; species Calotriton arnoldi. The sequence goes on along the minus strand of CAWUFW010004019.1, from coordinate 1,256,300 downwards.
TAATATTGGGTAAAATACGAGTAATATGGCACTTTTATGTTTTAATTCGAACACCGCTATTCAATCAAGGGCAGGAAGACCCAAGGGTGGGTTGATTATCTTTGTTTCCCTAGCAGTATGCTGTCGCATGAAGGTGTTGCCTACGGATAACCCCTGTTTGCAGTCTCTGTTATTTACCCTGGGGCCAGCCAACCTATTGTTATTGAATTTTTATAATGCCATCGCTGTTGCCCCAGACGGCTGTAATATCTCTAGGCTAGGATTGCTTTTAAGAGGCATGACTCCAAAGATTAACTATAATGGTTTCCTCATGATCATTGGAGATTTTAATCTTCACTTATCCGGGGACCCTACGGTGTCAAAGCCCCAGGATACTGGATGCCCGCATGTGTCGGGTATGCATGTTGAGCATAATAAGCAGGGAGAGACTCTGAACCTTCTAGCTGAGGAGTTCGACCTGACCATGGCAATGTGCCGGTTGGACCGAAGTGGTAGAAGCATTGTTCCCACCTTTCAGGGAGGGGTTGTGCATTTTTTATCGATTTTATTTATGTGTCAAATGCTTTTTTTTCCTGTTTGATGAAATTCTCTATAGAGGATAGCATATATAGTGGCCACAACCCTCTTTGTGCTATAATAAGTTGGTTCCAGTTACGAAAATCTACGATGAATAGAGAAATTGGGTCACTTAATGCAACAGATTAGAGTAGAAGGTTAAGGTGGTCTCAGATCACACTGGACCTCTTCCATGAGTCCCTCGTAGCTAGGTGTAAAGGGGAACTAGACATCTGCTTAAAAGCGTAGGAAGCTCCTGGGATCATCTTTGACCCTTTTTCAGTTATCTCACGCTCCATTGGAGATCTATTAAGACCCCCACCTAGGAATTCAACCGCTCACGTCCCAAGATGGTTCGACCATAATTGCTCTAGAGCCGCCAGGAAATTGAGGGGGGTGTTAGGTACTTAACCTAGTGACCCTGCCTTAGTAAAAGCCTGTAGAGGTCGATACAAGGTAGAACTAGCTAGGCGGGAAGGCCGAACTCAGGGATGCGGCATGGAGTAGTCTTTCAGAGGCCAGCACTTTAAAAAATAGTGAAAAGTTCTGGAGCATAGTTAATAGCCCTTTTCTGGTAGGAGACTCTGGGCAGGCCCTTGATGCACACATTACAGAGGAGGAAAGGGTTGGTCATTTTGAGAAAAAGTTTACCAGTCCAATAGAAGACAGGCCAGTGGATAGTAGAGGGGAGGGAATGTCGGCCCTTGTTGTTTATGTCGAAGAGGTAAGAAAAGCCATTGAGGGATTGTCTAGAAATAAGGCCCTTGGGCCAGACGGTATACCCTCCGATCTTTTTATATCCAACCCACAGCTGTGGGCTCCAGTCCTTACAACACTTATTAATGCAGTCATAAGAGGAGTCCCACGTAGCTCCTGGGCTATTTCTACCATCATCCCAATCTTTAAAAAAGGCAACAGGGATAGCACCCTTTGCTATCGGCCCAATGGTAAAGGTGGTGGGACTCATTTTATTGGATAGGCTAAGTACATGGGCAGAAGACAACAACACCCTAGCTGATATCCAATATGGTTTTCACCCTGGAAGGTCCACAGTGGATCAATGCCTGAACTTGCATCTGATCATAAATAAATATACAGTTGCGCGCCCTGGCATTATCTGTCTGGAATTCATGGACTTGTCCTCAGCATTCGATCGGGTGAATAGAAGTAAATTATGGGAGACCCTACTGTGCATGGGAGTCGATAAAAATATTGTTCTCTTTTTAAAAGAGCTCCACAGGGACACCAAGGCGGTGGTTCGCTACACCAATGACTGTAATGTGACCCGCCATGTTCCAATCCAGAGAGGGGTACGACTGGGATGCATTTTGGCACCGTTTTTATTTAACTTATACATTAATAATCTGGAGAAGGAACTGACAGCTACACAGGCGGATTTTTCCCAGGTGGGTCGGCCGGTTTGCTGGTTCTACTGTATGCGGATGACGCAGTCCTCATGGCCCGGACTGCGAGGGGGTTGCAAACATTACTTGACTCCTTCCTCAAACTCATGGAAGACCGGGACCTGCTAGTGAACAATTCCAAGTCATATGTGATGCAGATAGGAAGCAGCTCCAAAAAATCTTTTAACTTTAAGGTCGGGTCTATCCCTGTTCCCAAGACCAGTGTTTTTTCGTACTTAGGAGTTATGCTGGACGACAAGCTAAATTGGGGGCCTTTGGAAAAAAAGTAAACGGGGGGGGGATTTACGTGCTATTGCAGCTATTTTTAACTTTGCTCACTGATTAGGCAAAAATGCAATAGGTTCCCTCCTGCAGATATATCCAAGTGTTTATGTCAGGTGGAATATGGCAGCGAGATTTGGGGTTATGCCACTCACGATGAGCTTCAAAAAATCAAAAACAGGTTCTTGAGACCGTTGTTATGTGTACCACAGGGTACTGCCACCTTAATTGTTCACGAAGAACTGGGTGTGCCGTATTTGTCAGACTTGTGGTCTTTTCGCCCTCTATTTTATTGGCTTAAAGTATGGCTAAGCAATGGGACCCCTCTAAATAAGGAGAATCTAAGGGATTGTCTTGCCCTAGATTGTGTTCATCATATACCCTGGTTTAAATATATACGGAAAGAATTTAGGAAACTAGAAAGACCGGATCTCTTTTGTAACCCGGACATAATTAGAAGGAAAGATCTGTCTTGGGCAAAGGAGTCCTTTTTTAGACAGCGGGTGACGAAAAGGTAAGCATGTGAGTTAGGTAAGTCCAGTGTACGTAGATTTATTCCCCTGAAAACAATATTATCTACGGAACCCTATCTTCTAGGACTTCCTAGCTCACATGACCGTTTTTTATTGACCAGATTTGGCCTTGATTTATTTCACCTCCTCCTTCTCCTTGCCCACCCACGAGGGAGCAAGAAGGGCAAGATCTTGCTGTCCTGTGGCTGCAACTGTATGTCTCCACAGGACATGCTTAATTTTTGAATGTTCTGTGGTAACTACAAGGTGCCAAGGAAGACCTTTTTAATCCCTATTTAAAAAAAAGGTAATTTTAACCAAGTACGTCACAGCTTTACTTTTTTATTAATGTTATAAGGGAGCACGGTATGGCATGTTCTCAGTTTCCTAAAGTCTGCAGTAAAGCTTAGATCGACCCGTGACTAATTATCGCAAGCGGGTGAAGCCTGGAAATGTACCCTTTTATAACTGATTTTATTGTATTTTATCATGTATTTTTGTGATGTACCTGTTGACTTCCCCACCTACCTTAAACAACACTCATATGGCCTTAGTTCCTCCACATCTTGGCTCCACAGACTCACCCACCATCTCCCAACCACCCAGACCTGACCGCCTCCACTCTCTGAATGCTGGAGCAAACGATAGCCTTAGCTCCGATTACCTCACCAACACTTCCTTCTAATTCCACTCTCAGTACCTACCTCTACTAATGCGGCGGCCATGTTGGAGCGTTATGGTCTGCTGCTGATCCGCCTGTTTAGGAAGGTTAACGTTGCTCTATTGGTATTTATACGGCCTTCTTCTAATTCCACTCTCAGTACCTACCTTCACTAATGAGGCGGCCATCTTGGAGCGTTATGGTCCACTGCTGATCCCTCCCTGACTCACAAGATCCATCCTTGGTGAGGTGGGTGCTTGCATCTGCCCTTCGGAGTCCGCACTTTTTGAAGCACTACTGAGCTGGGATCTCTTTGCTCAACTTCCTTGGGCTCTTCACTCACCCCTCCTCTTTAGGGTTTCATCCTGGGCTGCTCACTCAGCAACTCGCTAGCCCAATGTGACGGCCGCTGTGGACGTCTAGTTTTCTTCTCTATCAACTCCTCCAGACACCTGACTGGGACCCTCTGCACTCAAATCACGACTGTTAACACCGTCTACTACCGCAACAACTATGGGACGGCCATCTTGGACTGGTTAGTGTCACTTTGCTACCCACTCGAGCTTCTCCACTGAAAACTTGTCCACTCTCTTCCTGCCCTTCCGCGAATCTTCAACATTGAGGTCCCTTTCACAGATCTTCTAACTTGACATCCATCTTGGAATGGTCAGACACTCTGGGCTTTCCACGCGAGCCACCATGAATAAAAGTAAGTGCCACCCTCCATACGAATCTTTACCACTATGGTCCCTCCGCCTTCTCTCTAAATCTTGCCCTCCCGCGCTCAGAGCAGACTGGACTCCAGACTAGAGAAGCTAGGTATGAATAGCTGCATAATTAATTATCCGCCCAACTTGTCCAAAAACGCGGTTAAATCTCTCAAACATAGACTGCTCAAAGCTAATCCAGAAACCCTTATCTCTGACCCTTATTTTTGCCTAAAAAAAGGTGCTATTACTAGTGATCTGATCTTTTATACTAAAAGAAATGCCCAGTGGAGAAAGGCGTTCCATTCTTTACTCAGGATTGCCTCGGCTAAGAAATTTCCTCACGGCCTAAGGCTCTCGGCTGTGCCGTCACCCACATTCAGAGCAAATGCCACCATATCCATTTACAACAATGGGACTATCCTCATTCAAGCCTCCAATCGGAATCTGGGTATCTTCGATGACAGTTCTCCTTCATGAAAAAATCTCTTGACCAAAGTGACACTCTTAATTACTCTAGGGATGTTAGTCCCCTAACTATTCCTCAGGACCTCCAAGATCTCTCTTTAATGAGCCACAATCACCTGTTGACTTCCCCGCCTACCTTAAACAACACTCATATGGCCTTAGTTCCTCCACATCTTGGCTCCACAGACTCACCCACCATCTCCCGACCACCCAGACCTGATGCCTCCACTCTCTGAATGCTGGAGCAAACGATAGCCTTAGCTCCGATTACCTCACCAACACTTCCTTCATTCCCCTTCCTCCTGGCACTCTCCTAGATAATTCCATTTCTCCAAAGCAGGCTCTCCCACTCTCCACCTGGAAGTCAGTTCTCCCTAACCACATCAAAACCAAGAGACCTCACTTCCTTTCGAATCCCCAATTCTTGAACCTTTCTCCCCTCCCACCCAAGCCCCGTCCTCACTCCAATTCTGGCTCCCCCTTGCTGTTCCCTTCTGACCAACAGCGCCGAAAGTCCTCCTCAGGGGGCGGCCCCCTCCTCAACGTCCCCTTTCTTGGGACATGCCTACCTCCACCCAAGTGAACGACCCTCCTCCTCCGCTCCCCAAGAGCTATGATCCCCAATCCGGTCCCGCCTCTAGGCTCAAGGAAATAAACCGGGAGCTTCTAAAACTCAAAACTGACATACAAAACTCAGAAACATCACCTCAGAGCTGGCCCTTGACCTATCTTCCAACAAGACCTCGCAGGAGATTCTGCAAATGAACAACCAATGTCCTAAACTACCAACTCCTTCCACTATGTTATCGAGTGACCTTTGGCAGAAAGTGCCCATCCAGAACTGGAGTACCACTCCCTACCCTAACGCCCCTTCTAGGCCCACCAGATCCAAGAATTATCTATCGAAACCTGACATTCTCTCCCTCCTCCGAGCATACAACTCCTCTCTATCTGTCATCCCTGTCTCTTCTGGAACCTCGCAAACGTCCCCTTTAAACTCTCCTGGAGCTACTAATCGCAAGCAAAGCATAGCTGAGACCATACAAACTATTCCATCTAACCCACATAGAGCTCCCAGACACAACGCTAATGCCTTAAACATTGCTAACCTTATGCAAGTCCCCATTACACAGCCTTCTCTCACTGACCATAATCACACTTGAAATGCATGTTGCTTAACTGTAGATCAGCTGTGAAACATGCCACGGACCTTGCTGAAACTTGGCTTAGCGACTCCTCAGGTCCTATCCTTGACATCCTAGTCCCTCCGAGCCACAACATTATCAGACTCGATCGAGTTAAGAGAATGGGAGGAGGCATAGCCTGTATTTACCACAACAGTCTCTCAGCAAAGCAGTCCCCTTCTTCAACTCTCTCATCCTGTGAATATCTGTGCATAGACATTATCAGCAAACATAGACCCTTATGCAACCTGCACATCTTTTACCACCCTCCTGGAGACAACCTCCCTTTGATCGAACAAACTATGGAAACCATCTCGTCCAACCAGGGTCTCCACTGCCCCCAGATCTTCCTTGGTGACTTCAATCTTCACTGGAATGACCTGAATGATCAGGCGGTGAACAGTCTCAAAAACTTCCTAACTGACCTCAACCTGACTGAATTCTGTTACAGTCCAACACACAACTTAGGCTTGACCCTCGATCTAATCCTCTCCAATCCCAACACCATTCAGCTTGAATCTATTGTCCCTTGTCGAATCATCACCAGCCTGTTCCTGAGGATACCGCAATAGGTTGAGCAGCGGGAGAGACCATGACACGAAAGTACATGACTTAAATGGCTCCCCCATCCCAGGATCAGAAGTGTGAGCCAGTCATACTATTAGTGTACTAGCCCATTGTGAGGACCCTGAGTACGGTTAGTCCTCTTAGCATATATGGTACTCCTTAGCGCGAGTACTAAAAATGCTTTAACACGTGGTTCATTTTTACCACTCACTTTTTTCACTTCACTCACTAAGCACTTTATATGAGAGGTCCTGAAGAAAGCCCCAGCAATTTCCTAAGTGGGCTGAAACATGTCGACCATCAATGGATAACACTGATATATAAGCATTACACTCAGTGATTTATCCTCTCTCTTGTTTTTAACATACCCTGGATCACTGGGAATAAAATAATTAACAGGCAGAATCCCAGAGGTATTTTTAGTTTCACATTTACTTCATCACATGCACTAACAGTACAACCCGCTCCACTGTAATCAGGTGTTGCAGCACAGCTGAGTGGCATTCGGCTACTCAGCTGGGACCCGATGATGAAGCATGACACCAACCAGGTTGGTGTGTGAGGGTTTTCTAGATAAACTTTCAAGTGCCAGACACTTTTATGTCAGATAGCTATATAGCTTGGCCGTCTCATTTTGTTTGATATATCTGTGCATAGACATTATCAGCAAACATAGACCCTTATGCAACCTGCACATCTTTTACCACCCTCCTGGAGACAACCTCCCTTTGATCGAACAAACTATGGAAACCATCTCGTCCAACCAGGGTCTCCACTGCCCCCAGATCTTCCTTGGTGACTTCAATCTTCACTGGAATGACCTGAATGATCAGGCGGTGAACAGTCTCAAAAACTTCCTAACTGACCTCAACCTGACTGAATTCTGTTACAGTCCAACACACAACTTAGGCTTGACCCTCGATCTAATCCTCTCCAATCCCAACACCATTCAGCTTGAATCTATTGTCCCTTGTCGAATCATCACCATATCACCTTCCGTATCCTAGAAAGATGGAACTCCAAAAGATTACAGCCATTAAAACAAAAACATTGGAAAAGAACGCTCCATAACACAAACGTAAATGAGCTCATATCTCGTTGCAATCTGTCCCTCCCGCCGCCTGCTTGCATGTCCGACGTTCACGAACTCACTGAACATTACAACAACTCCATGTTGACAGCCCTGAATGCAATTGCCCCCCTACAACTAAAAAGAAAGTCCAACAAAGACTAAAAACCATGGTTCAATGACAGCTTAAACGCAGACAGACGCAACCTGAGACTAGCAGAACGCTCTTCGAGACCCGCTCCATCTATTGGTCTCCTTAAGATTTTAAGACTGAAAAGGAGTAGGTACAACAAACTCAACAGATCGGCAAAAGCGACCTTCTTCAAATCCCAACTTGACAAAGCCAAAAGTCATCCCAAAAGGCTGTTTGAGCTGATTAAGCTATAATCCAATAACACTCCTATCCAATCACCTCTCATCTTCTGCCCTCAGCCAAACTGCGATGACTTTGCCGACTTCTTCCTTGAAAAGGTGAGCAAGATTGAATCTGATCTAAGGTCTGCCCTGATCGATCTATCACTCTCTCCTGACACCTCCTTACCCTCGCTCCCTCTTATTGTGCTCTGTCTCTCCCCTAAAAACAATGCCTCTTGGAGTCAATTCACACCCCTCAACGACACATCTATCTTCAACATTCTCTCGACCCTGAAACCTTCAAATCACTTCAATGATCCCCTCCCCCCAACTTCTTTAAAGAAATGATAAGATCACTAGTCCCACTCTGGACCAAAATTATCAATGCTTCTCTTCTTCAAGGTGAGATCCCTGACTGCCTGAAGTCGGGGCTGGTTCTGCCTATTCTCAAAAACCGACGACTGACCCTGAAGATCTGAATAATTTTCGACCAATCACGAACATTCCTACTCTGGCAAAACTCCTTGAGAAATGTGTTCATAAACAACTGTGCAACCACATTGAGGAATTCCAACTTCTCGATCAATTCCAATCGGGCTTCTGTCCCGGCCACAGCACCGAAACTGCCATCACTCATATAGTTGACGACGCTCTCACAATGCTTGACCAGAACGAATCTTGCCTACTAATACTACTTGACCTCTCATCTGCGTTTGACACTGTCAAACATGACAATCTACTGAGCCTTCTGGAATGTAGGATGGGGCTCTCAGGCACTGTACTAAAATGGTTTGCCTCTTTTCTCAATAACAGAACGCAGAGAGTCAAATCCAATCAAACTCTATCCAATTCCAGTCCCTGCACTCTGGGGGTGCCCCAAGGGTCCTGGCTCTCCCCCACGCTTTTCAACCTATTCATTGAACCTCTTACTGTAATCCTCAAAGCATCTAACATCCAATATCACATGTATGTGGATGACACCCAATTGTACAGGAAAATCTCTTCCTCTGAAGATATCAAGATACTCAATGGAACCCTGCACAAAACCCAAAATTGGTCAACCTCCAACCACCTCAAACTAAATGCCCTTAAAACGGAATTCCTCCTCATCTCACTGACCAAGCAAACCCCCATTGTGAAGAAATATTTGAAAAACCTCTCCGCTCTCAACTGCACACCACACATCATAGACTCTACGAAATCGATGGGAATAGTGCTGGATAAAAACCTAAACATGCAGGATCACATCAGTGCATCTACCAAAGGTGCGAACTGCCAACTGAGCATCCTAAGGGAACTCAAACCCTACCTTCCCCAAGATGACTTCAAATCTGCGGTGCAAGCGTTAGTCATCTCACGGCTGGGATACGGTAGTGCTACTCTCTGCGGGCTACCGAGACACAGATTAGCCCCCCTCAGAGCATCTCTGAATGCGGCGGCTAGGCTCATCACTGGCTCCAAGAAAACCAACCACAAATTTTCCAGACCTGAAATCTCTTAACTGGCTTCCGTTTGAGGCAAGGATTCAATTAAAACTTGCATGTATGACCCATAGAGCACTGCATTTAAGCTCGAACTGTCGGGTGGCTCCCGTTCCTCAAGGAGCTCCAGTACCTTGCTGCTCAAGCCTAAGAAATTTAAAAAAATGAAAACCTACAATCGTACATTCTCAGGTATTGCCCCGAGAATCTGGAACTCCCTTCCGGCAGAAACGAGACTGATTCCTCCAACACTTGCCTTCAAAAGGGAAGTGAAAGCTTTACTGATGAGCACGGCGCTGAGCTAGAAGCTTTTCTCTTTTTGTCTCCAATCGTGTACAGCTGATTAATTTGCTACTTGGCAATTGTACGGCCCCAATGCCGGCCTCTATTCTGTCTTTTGTACTGGAAGTTATTTCTATACATCATTACTTTTCTCCCACAATTATCTACCTATGTTTTCCGCAACTCGTATGTAGAGCGCTCTGATACCCACTAGGGTCATGTTCGCGCTATATAAAACTTTTAAAATAAATGTACCCTTGACTTTCATGTTTTCTTTTTATAAAAGCCCCATAAAGTTTTGTTGATTGATTGATTGACAATCAATATTTGATGGCAAAATGATTGCAAATCATTTACAGATAAAAACTTGTAATCACTCTTTCACAAAAAAATCATATCCACAGTGGTATTAAAATTCTCTCAACTCCCGCAGAGGGCTCTACGATTTTAAATAATGTAAAAGAGCTGAAAGGTGATCTGCAGACACATTCTGCATCAAGTCTATTTTTAGCGCGAGGCATTCGTTCTTAACCATGTCTACCTTCTCTTCTAAGTAACATTCCACGTATACATTGCTTGTATATCAAGATTTTTGAAGTCTGACTAATATCTTTATTCGTGACGGATCTAATATTCTTAACTGAGAATAGTAGTATGGGAAATGCATTACTAGAGGACTTGGTTGGAGCCTTTCGTAGAAAGTTTTCATGGATCCGGTTTGTGCTTTCCCAGTTAATACAGCACTAACAATTTTATTTTTTTAAACTTAATTTCAATTGAACTTCATAATGAGTTTTGTGGTTCAATCAGGTATCACAAAGCCTTAACCCTAAAAAATGTTACAGAATCGATATTTCCTTTCACACATCATTTGAAACATCCTATGTGACGCCCTAATCTCATTGTCAGAGGTGTGGATCGAAAGCTGCCTTGTGAGCTCTAATCTTTTCTGGTGCACGAGCTGTAGGGATTTTACTATCCATTGATCACCTGCAATGGCTTTGAGGTTCACCCTGTCCAGCACTGCCTGAAATAGAATGTTAAAAACTGGATTCTAGACATAAGGGAACAGCAAAACAGCAGAAGTCAGATGATGGAAGAAAGGCGGGGATTGAATGGAGCTATTGGGCTTAACAGAGGAGAGTAGGGCTTAATTTACTGCTTGGTGTTGAGAGAGAACCACAGTACACCACTGGTCAGCTGATGCAAACCTTTGACCTGTTAGCCTGTCCTCCACAGGCCTGCCATGTCACAATGACGTCTTCCCACGCTACTTTGGACAGGGCGACCATTATTAGATTTCTCTGCTCCACCTCTTGAAGAGTAATCCTTTAATGGCTGTGGAGAGCAGGGAGAAATCAGTGCATTCGGTTTTTGCTTTCAGACAACAAAACTCTCTCTACAGAGGATGTTTCTGAAGAACAAATTATTTTGTTTGAATGACATAACAAATGTGGGGCACGTTTGTCAAAGTTCACATGCTTTTAGTGCAACTGACGGTTGCACTAAAAACATTTGAAATCCCCATCCAGCAAGAGAGGATCTCTAACTACGGAAGGCAGTCAGTCATCTGCTAGGGTAGTGGAAATCATAGCATCTGCTGAATTGGCAGGCTAGCAGTCCATCAGCCACACACTACATCTTGCTCCAAAGTTGTAACGTTCGAAGTGAGCATAACTTGTTCATTCTTACAAAACACAAGGTATCAAGGTTAGAGCCAGCTCCTACAATATCACTTGGAAAGGAAATGGGAGTGGACGTGAGAAGAGAACATGATATCATATATTGCTACAAAATTCCTTCAGTCGAGCCATTTTACATTCTTTGTTGTGCCTAATGTTGGACTGAAAAATGCAAAAAAATGATCGGTGGGAGTCTGAATCCAGCAGCATACTTATCACTAGTGCAGCATGTACAGTGGCATGGGGTCCATGGGTGTGAAGGGCCTTTGCACCCCAATGACATCTGTTTCTCACTGCCAAGCCATAGCATAGGACCAATTTTACATGCTTTCATTAGAGTCCATGGCATCCTTGCTACGCCATTGGCTAAGGGCCTGGTTATGATGTTGGCGGGATGGGAACCGCAGTCGCTTTTCGGCGGTCCAACTGCACGATTACCAACAGAGCGGCAACACGGCGACAAGACTGTCGCAGTCCTGCCACCCATGCACTAGTCGGCATAAAGGCAGTAAATGAGATAGACAACTCAACGAATTCTGTCCCCAAATGACTCTAACTTTTTGCGACACATTCACAGTGCATGCGGTTTCCATTTCAGGTGACAGGGCGTGCATTGCCGCCTGTTTCATGGGGCCACACTGTCATTGCATGCAGCGCCCATATAGAAGATGAAGTGTGCAGGGCTCCCTGTGCTATGGAGCCACAGTGTATTTGCACGCAGTTTCTGCTACGATATGTCACACAGTCGTGACTCCACAGCAAAGAGACCACCAGCCCATTGGAAACCTTGTAATAAGGCGGACGATAAGACCTGATGCTCGACGGAGTACTCACTCCCGCCACCCCGGCAGAGTGACAGTGAGACCGTCGTAATCCGGCTCTAAATGTCCACAATTTTAAATTCAGAGGTTAGTAAGGCAAGTGAGAAGCAGACAGCCTCTTTGGTCACCATTAGTTTTGACAGTCTACTTCATTTTCCATGCTTCACATTCCTCCATGCTGATTCTCAAACTAAACGTGTCTTTTTAACATGCAGTACACTACACATACAATTTGGACAAGAAAACGTCCCACACTGTCAAAGCTACTTTCTCCTAATTTTTAAGATTTTGAAAATAGTGTACTATCCCTTCCTGTAGAAATCATTATCTTATTTTTCAATAGCATATTGTTACAAATTAATTTCTCTTTTATTCTGGATACATATGACTGTTACTGGGACACATGGTGTAGCAGGTTGTCGGTATAGGGTGTTTGGTGCTAGTTCAGTTTCTTCTCATCCCAAGTCTCATTTTCCTACAACTTTACATTACAAACCTTTGATTCGTAAGTTTTACATGTCTATACATTTCATACATAAGTGCTGAATGCATATTTAAAGCTTATATCAGTGTGTCCTTTTCCTAAACACATCTGCACATGTTTTCTCTTTTAGGGGACATTTAGCAACCATTAGACCTAATTTCAAGGTTAATCATTTTATATTCTTCACCACTTGGAAACTTATAGACCCCAAGGGGACACTATCTCAGCACAAAACCTACCCATAAAATGTAAAGTGCAAAGTCCCAGCTACCGCCCCAGAGCAATGTGAGTCAATATCGGCAATAGAGCAGCAATTTATTTTTAGATACATGACAGGTGCCACAATTTAGGTACACCCTGTTTTATTGAAGTGGCTCAGGGATCTGTAAATAAGACCGTGTATTATGATTCTTGGTCACAACGAATAACCGTGTGTGATACTAAAGTTCTGTGGTTTGTAGTCCACGCCTCAATATGCCAGTCCAAGAGGTTTACTGGCATGACAGGCTTTGAATTATTAATGGTTACTATTACAGGACCCTAAGACTATGTTATAGGGGCCCTGTAACCTACCAAAGTCCGAAAACTAACCTCTAAGAAAATTAATATATCTTCTTGGTGATGCCATAAAAGAAAACATGCACACACTTCCATCTATCTGAGTAAGAGAGGTGAACACTTCTGAAAAAAAGCATGCCAGAATAGCAATACTACTTGGGAAAGAATGTTTTTAGAGATGATTAACCCCTTACCTACATCAGTTATCGCACCCCAGCTCAGTTGCAACCACAGGCGTAGCAAGGGGGGATGCAGGGGCGGTCCACCCCGGGTGGCATGAGTTATGGGGGCAGCGGACTCCCACCCTTGCTCGTACCTGCGGCCGTGGAGGCGGACGTTGCGGGAATCGCCAGCACCCTCCTTTTACATGCAGTTGCCGGAGGCAAATGCAGTGACCACCACAGGCGGCATAACGCAGTAGCGGCTACTAACTGACGGGCGTGGTGGGGGGAGAGGAATCTCATTCTTAAAACAGGATTTACCTTTAACAGCCGGCCACCACCTCTCCTCTGTCCTCTTCATCTTCCTCTCGCGGCCAGCAGAAGGAATCACCTGGGCAGGCAGGCCCCCTGAGCCAATCACAATGCTGCAATGCAGCGTTGTGATTGGTCTGAGGGCTGTGGATCGGCGCTCAGACTGGAACAGGGAGCCTGTACTTGTTCCTGACCAGGCTGTGTAATGCAGCCTGGTATGGAACATGCAAAATGTGCATGAACTGATTGGTCGGCCCAAGAGGGCCAGCCAAACAGTTCATGCACACTTAGGGAGTGTACACCACTCCTCCCATTCTATGGCCAGCCCCTCCCACCCACCACTGACTGCAATAGGGAAACTAAAATGATGATAACGATACGTTATTAAAATTTTATTTTTTCCTTTAGGCAGTGGGGCTACACTCCTCCGCCTTAGCGGAGGGGCCTCCACTGGCACAACATATAGCTACGCCACTGGTTGAAACCCCTGAAAAATAAGAGTGAATGATGTTGACTGTGAAAGGACATGAAGTATGATTGTCTGGCCCAAATACGTCATCAAAATCCTAATGATAAAGATGTGCAAGACGCTGTATACTCATACCATGATGTAAACATTGCCACTGACAAACACCTCTGCCAGAAAGCTGCAGCATGCGGCAACTGTTGAGGAGAAAGGAACTATGGGGTATATTTACAAGCCCCTTGCGCAGTCGGTGCGTCACTTTTAGTATGGGAAAAAGTGACATACCTGTGGCGCAAGGGGTTTGTAAATATGCCCCTTTATTCTTTAGTTCATGTTATTTCCAGCCTATCATCCCTCTCAGCTACTGAAAACCAGAAAGGAACAAAAAAGTGATGGATGGAATGCTTGATTTAATCTCAGCCACTGGTAATTATCTGGGGAGACATCCCACTCTATCGTTATTTTGCACATCATGCCACCTCAGTTTTAACATAACCATTTGCAAGTCAGTCTTGACCCTTCCCCAATAGGAACAGTCCAAGCCTACCTGCAAGGCCAAGTCCTACTGATCTGGAACACAACCAGAACTAAGACTGTTTTTGCCCTTATTAGGGCTTATCAAACGTGTATTGCTTTGTTCCAGTTGTACAGTCAGCATGGTTCCCGTGTCTGGTCATACTCATCACACATTTGAAGTCACTAAGGGATTTGTGACTCTGAATTACCCTTTTTATATTTTGTGAATTAAAGTTTTGCAGTGGTAAAGTGTGATTTTTTTTAAGTGCCAGCTTGGTGACTTAAAAATCCATTAAGTACTCAATCTGCTAGTCACAAAGTCATTTCCATAACTAAGAATAACGTACACTTGCAAATGGCATTGTATGACTGTGGCCCTGATTTAGAACTCGGTGGACGGGTTACTCCGTCACAACGGTGACGGATATCCCATCTGCCGAAAAATTAACCCCATAGGATATAATGAGATTTATATTTTGGCGGACTGGATATACATCACTGTTGTGAGGGAGTAGCCCGTCTGCCAAGATCTAAATTAGGCCCTGTGTTAGGATGAAAAAATCCCCTACATGGTGACGGAGGCCACAACTGCGTAAGACTAGAGCAGGGCCAGCAGACCTTTAGAGACTTGCATGAATTCGGCAAGTGAGTGCCACAGCAAACTGAACTTTCAGGTCGAAAGTAGGACTTTTTTGCACATTGCTAGTGCAGGCATTTCCACTTATACAGGTGGTGGGACATCTAGCCCCAAAAGGCCCTTGATAGTTTGAGAACGCCCACAAATGTTGAATATGTACTTCTGTTAAGATAAGATTTCAATCAACGTTCACAGTATGACTCCACAGAGAAGCCGTCAGAAATGTGTGGGTTGTAGGGAAATGGGGCTTTCCCGTGAGACAAATATTTTACTTGTAGAGAAAAATGTGAAAAAAGGTTGGCAAATTAATTTGCAAATGCTCATAGACCTTTTCATGACCATGTACATGTGTATATTTGCTCATGCGAATATGGAATGCACAACAGAATTCAAGAAGCCCTCCTTTTGTTTGTTTATTTATTTGTAATGTGGAACAATGGCAGAAGAAAACAGTTTATAGGGACTCCCGGAAAACTGCAAGTGTCACGGATGCCCTGAAAAACTTGTTGAAAATGTTGTGAACTCTAACCACCCTTACTCAGGGGATGCAATCTCAGAATTTACTAATACAGCCTCAATGACAGCAAGGAGTGTACAAATACTCTAGACAGTTTACTATGTAGGTATCAAATGTTTTAACGGTGTTAGACCTGGCATCGTTGGCGTGGTTTCCCCCTGACATGTTTGCCTTCAGACCTCCTATTTTTGCTGACTACATTTTTGCTGGCCTTAGGACTCTGCGCACTTCACCATCGCTACAAGTGCTAAAGTGCTTGTGCTCTCTCCTTAAAACATGTTAGATTGGCTTGTATCCAATAGTAATATTTAATTTACTTGCAAGTCCCTAGAAAAGTGGCACTACCTGTGCCAGAGCGTCTAAATTAAATGTTACTAGTGGGCCTGCTGCACTGATTGTGCCACTCACTTAATTAGCACCTTACACATGTCTCAGGCCTTCCATTGCACAGCCTATACTTGCAATTTAAACTGATACTTCGACCTGGCAAAAAGAACCTTTGGCCAGGCCCAAACCTTCCTTTTTGACACATATAAGTCACCCCCTCAGGTATACCCTGGACAGCCCAAGGACAGGGTGTAATGTATTCAAAACGTTGGACCTATACTTTTAAGTTTTACCTGTCCTGGTAGTGAAAAACTCTTAAATTAATTTTTCACTATTGCAAGGTCTACCTCTCCCATAGGATAACCTTGAAGTTACCTTGTTACATTTTATAAGTTTAATTTCAAAATGGGACCAGGTAAACATGTCATGTTTGGTGTCTCTGTAATTGTAATTTCAAAACGTAACTCATGGTGAAGTCAGATTTTAAATTACAATTTTGAAAATGCCACTTTTAGAAAGTTGGCATTTTCTTGCCTTAGCGATTTGGTGCCTGCAGCCTTTCTCTGGGTCACATTACTGGGAGTGAGTGGCAGCTGGGCTTTGTGTATTCCTCCTAGACAGCCAAACACAATGGGGAGCTTAGGTGTCACTGGATGGGCCATCACTGGCAGGATGGGAGGGAGGAGCTGGACCCAGCCACAATTGCACATGAATAGGCTGTGTCCTGTCTCCATACAAAAGGTTGCATACCCCCTGTAGTTAGTCTGGTGCCAGGGCCAGGGAGACAGGTCACCTATGCATTTCAGAGGCATGCCTCTGGAAGTTTCTCCCCACTTCAAAGGCACAACTGTGTAATAAATACTGGACCTTAGACACCACCACTTCAGTACACGTCTGGACCTGTGGAGACTGCCTAGAAGAGGGACTGCTGTGCTGTTGAAAGGAGTGCCACTTAGATGGGCTGCTGCTCTGGTGTGCTGACCTGCTGCCTCTTTCCTGGTTGAGAAGGACTGGACTGACATATCTTGAACCCAGAACCAGAGTGACTGTAAGGGCTAGTTGGCTCGCCTTCTGATCTGAAGTCTCAGGGACACAACAGGCACCTGCACCTAGAATATGCTATCTGTCAGTCTACCCTGCCAAGTGGTGCCACCCCAGTCCAGAACCCTTGGAAGTGGGCCTAAGGTGCTTGCCAGCCTCTGTGGACCCAGCAAAATGAATGCATTTCTTTTGCTGCACAGCTCAACCCCAAGCAGAACAGATGCATCTCAATGCTGCATGTAATAGACCCATCTCACAAACCTGCATTGCCTCCGCAGCCCACAACACCTTCATAACCACAACTGCGTAATGCATCTTCAGTGCAGCCCCTCGCATCCCTCGTTGACGGCTGCCTCAATGATGACAATGGACTCTGCAGTGCAGCCTTACAGCTCTTCTAAACCCACGCATCGCCCTGACTGTGCGCTGCTTCCTTGATGCTGAACTTCCAATTGCAAGCCCTGTCAACAGGATCCTTGCCGATGACGCAGTCTTGCATCGTAGCATCACCACATCTCAAAACAGACGCATAGCTTTGGCTGCCTGATGCTTCTTTGCCACAGATCATCGCAACGCTCCATAAACTAGGATTTAAAGTACTTTGTTCAGTGGGCCTCACTAGATCCATGTAGCCAGCCTGCTCTCTATCGCAGTTGGCCTGAACTTGTGACTTTCTCCAGGTCAGACACAACCAGATATCCACAGTTGGCTCTTCATGCTTTTGGTGCAATTTTTACTAAAATCTTTAAAACTGAATCTTGTCCTAGTTGTCTAACTTGGTATGGGATCTATTTTTATGGTGTTTTCACTTTTTTACTGTTTGAAGTGTTGCACAAATACTTTACACATTGCCTCTAGGTTAAGTTTGAATGCTTCATGCCAAGCTACCATAGGGTTGAACACCGGTTAATTTAGGGTTGGCTTGTGCCTCACTCTGACAAGAATTGTGGTTGTTGCTGACCAGGACTCATACCTCAGTCAACCACCAACTCGATTTCCTACAAACTGTGTTAGCCATTTAGTTATTAACATCCAAATATTGGGCAATGTTTAGGTTTTTCATTTCTGCGTGCCTTTTTCTAAGCTCTGTATTGAGTTAGTTCACTCGAAATGGATTGAGACTATACATATGCAGACTCTGAAAGTACTGTAAATGTGCAAGAATATGATTCTACCAAGAAATTGACATTTTGGAAACAGCAAATATATGCATGCAATACACTTGAGACAGAGTTTCCAGCCCCATAGTGATTCGAATACACTTTGAGAATAGTTTGACAATTGTTTGTAGGTACCTTTGCTACTATTTGCTTTGTATGGAGTGACATCGCACAATTTCAGCTTGGTGCATTTTGGTGCTTTTTCAAAACTGAACCAATTGATTCAACCCTGTAGTACGTCACACACTTGAGCACTATTATCACATTTAAATATTTGAATCAGAACATTTGATTGATAAATGGTGAACGGCAAATAAGGAATCAAGCCCATATTTATGACAATTTGGCATAGGGCAGTGCAGCAAGTCATCTTGCTGCGCTGCCCTATGCCAAAGTGAAAGGGCAGGAATGCACCATATTTATGCTTTATGCAATACAGCGCATTCCTGTCCTTTCTCCCTGTGCTAGAGCCATTTCACTGCCTACCACCAATGCAGTCACCCTTGCACCATGGTGAAAGGGTGCCTGTGTTGTCAGCAGGCTTGTTTTTGTGCAGGAAGAGGCGTTTTCTCCTTTATATGTGTGCTGCAGAATGTAGCACACTGAGAAAGAGGAAATAACGAGGAGAAAAAAATATATTTCTCCTTGCTACACCTAACCTCAGGAGGCATAAAGATTAGGTGCCTCCCCAGGTTTACAGGCTCTTGTAAATCTGGGGTGGTGTCAAAATCCTTAGGTGTTGCATGGGGAAACCCACTGCATAGCCCATGGAACTCCTTCTGAGTGCAGGGTATGGCAAGGTAGTGATTTGCGCTGCCTTGCCTTACTGCAAATCTATGGGGCCATTCAAAACCCTGCATTGTGGCTTTGTGTGGCCTCGCAGATATGATTTTGTAATCTGCGCTGCCGGAGCATCACAAAAAGTGATGCTCCGGTGGCGCTGGGGGCTTGTAAATAAGCCCCACAGTGTCTAATTAATCTACACTGAGGCATCCACTTTTATTGCAGCTGGCCCGATTCTGATTAGTCAGTGAGGGAGATTGAAGAGGAGCTTTAAGCATTTCAATTCACTTGTTCTGGGGCCTGCTAAATATTGTCCTACTGTCCAGCGTGAGACGCATACCTTAACTTAATAATGTCTTATCACCAGTACCTGCTTCCTCACTAACAACTGCCTGAAGACTGAAGAAGGGTTAAACTGGCAGCAGAAAGGAACCTTGCCATGTCAGATACCAGCTTGTTCACTTCCTCTAGGCAAAGAACTATGGGCCAGATGTCTGACCATTCCGTTTTGCGAGTTGCAAATTGAGATAATTTGCAAAACGGAACCTACTAATGTGTTTCAGACACTTTTAGCGATTCCAAGGGGATCGCAAATGACCTGCCTCATCAATATTCATAAGGCAGGTCGCAATTTGTGACTCATTGAGAATGGGTTATAATCACAGGGATGGTGGCCTGCTGGGGACAGTCTGTGTTTGCTTTTTAAATAAAGCAGTGTTTTTTTTTTTAAATGCAGCCCTTTTTCCATAAAGGAAAACGGGATGCGTTTGAAAGAAAAAAATGAATCGTTTTCTTTTCATTTTTTCAGGGCAAGTGGTGGTCCGTGGGACCACTGCCTACTCTTAAAAAATATTTTCACTGTCAAACACAAAAAGGAAGGGGTCTTCATGGGACCCCATCCCATTTGCGACTAGCTTACCACCAATTTGAAATTGGTCGTAACTGTGATTGCGGTCACAAAACAATCGTATATCCCCCTGCGACTCGCTATTAAGAAGGGACGTCCTTGGCATGCCCCTGCGTAATAGCGACTCACAAACCCCATTTTGCGAGTCAGTCATAGGTTACCAACTCACAAAATAGGGTTTGTACATGCTGCAACCCTTTTTAGCAGTCACAAATGGCGCGATTATCAATTTGTGACTGCTAAAAATGGTTGCACCTTTGGCTCAATGTCACAGATTCATGACCTGGAACGATGGGAAAACCCAAGCCGCGTTTAAGAAATCAGCAGTGGTAACCTCAGAAAGTAGCTATAAATTCGGGGGCTCGACAGTGGGAGGCTTAAACATTATATGAGACTAAGGTAGTTGAGACTGCAGGTTGAATGTAGTTTAATAAGATGCAGATGAACGTGGCTTCCTCCTGCAATAGCCATTTCTCTAGCAGTCAACACGGTCATTCTACCTACTGTGGTTTACATTAGGCCCTTTCTTTTATTGTTGCAAAGAAGCCCTGTATCATGAAGTATTCCTGGAGTTAGAGATCAAAGATCATATCTATTTATTTAAGTCGCCCACTACCCTCACTTTTTCCATACATTTGCTTTGATAGCTTTTGGGCATTCTCTAAAATGGTTGTCAAAATGAGTTGAGCAAATGCTATGGGTATTTGTAAAGCTCCCGTAAGGGTATCCTCATACAGCCAACAAGTTCTGTTAAAAAGGATTCTGCATGTATAAAAGTAATCACATACATCCAGCATAAAGTTAAATCCAAAACTTTCCTGGAACCTAGGCATCCATAAACAAATCTGTGCACAACCCCACACCACACAATGCCTTCAGTGATGTTATTTGAGATGTTATCAGTGATGTCATCAATGATATTTTTTAATGTGTCATGAGTGATTTAATATGTGAAGTTATAAGCAGAACATGGCTTGGACACTCAATAGCCTAACAAATTGAGAAACTGGTGAATTTCAGTGGTGGTTTGTTTTTTTAACATTAGTTTTTATATTAATACAACACCTAACTATAATGTCACTTTAACCTTTGGGTTTATATCTTCTGGGTCAATGAATCCATGACATCCGGAGAGCTTATCATATTTTTGTAAGCCACACCAAGCTGGATCTATATTCTCTTCAGCTGGAGTGCAGAGTCCTCTTGTGGTTGGTTCTATGGCTACACTTAATGGCCTGCTACAATGTTAAAAAAAGACTCAAAGAGGTGTTTAATGTTTTATTTTAAATAATGCTTTATTGAAAATATAATCACCATTATTAAACATTGCAATGTGTCAATTTATGAAATATACATTTGCTAACAGTTATTGATGACTTTTTGAGATATGTTGATGTGATGACCAATTGATAAACCCAATAAGCCCATTGTCCCTTTAACAAAGTCAATAGTTCTGCCTTACGAAAAATGACACTCTTTATATTGTTACATGACATAATCAGCCTTGTGCAGGCAGGAGTGGGTGCCCACGGGGGGTTTGGTGCCCAAACCCACACAGCGCAGTGGGGGCTTAGGCCGTTGCACAAAATTGGGTGCAGGCCTGGCTAGCGGCCAGGAACTGCACAAAGCCCCCCACCACGCATGGCTGAAGGCATTGCATGGCAAGGGGTTGGGTGCTCATGGGGCTCTGCGCTCAACCCCAAGCTGCGCACAGCGATGGACATCTTAATTTATGTTAAAAAAAACAGAAATTCACTGAAACAACTAAAGGTCAAAGTGACATTATAGTTAAGAATTGTAATATGTTACTTTACATTAACAAAACCCTAACAAATTCACTGAAAAACCAAAGGTTGAAGGGACGTTATAGTTTGGTGAAAATGTCAGTTAAAGCATACCTATTTAAACAAACAAAGCCATTGGAATTTACCAATTATAGTTATCTCAATTAACTATAACTTGTGCCCTAAAGTTACTATAACTCACACCCTTGCCCAAAGCCATGCACAGTGTGGGTTGTCTCTGTCTGCATGTGGTGGTTTGGGCACAGGCCCTGGCCAAAAGTACTAGTGGGAATTTGGTTGTGCTAACCCCTGTGCAGCAAACTTTGGGAGTATTCAGACAAAATATTGAGTTGCAGAAATATTGAATTTTTAATATCATGACACTGGAATAATCATGTGCAAAACTATTGTTGCCAAAAATATTGATTTTTAAGGTAAGAAATATAGTTTTGTAAGTTTCTTTGTGTTTAAATTATATTTAAATTGTGTATATTTTATATTGTTTGTGTAATTGTTGTTAATGCTTTTAAATATAGTTTGTAATTTTAAGTTATTTATATATTTAAGTTAATTGTAAAATAGTAATTTATAGAGTTGTAATGGGTTCTGAGGCTTGTAGGGGTACAGGGTGGGAAGTTAATTAAGTAAATTAATCAATATTTTTTAAATTTATATTAATAATTTATTTGATTATTAATTATGCAACTTGTGTAATTCATGTTTTAGGTGTGGGTTGTTGGGTTTGTAGGGGTATAAGGTGGGAAGTTAATTAAATAATAATCGTTTAATTATTAATTATTGATAAATAATTAATCAAATATTTTGTAATTAATTATGTAAATTGTGTAATTATTACAATTTTTTTATTTAGATTTTAAGTGCGAGTTGTTGGGTTTCTAGGGGTATACTGTGGGAAGTTAATTAACTGATAATTGATTAATTATTAATTATTGATACATTATTAATTCATTGGTAATTAATTATATAAATTGTGCAATTATTATAATTTTTTTATTTTCATTCTAGGTGCATGTTGTTGGGTTTGTAGGGGTACAGGGTAGGAAGTTAATTAAATAATTGATTAATTATAAAAAATTTTTATTGATTATTTAATTGTTCTTTAATGATGTAAATTGTGTAATTATTATAATATTTACATTTATATATATGTTAAATGTGTGTTGCTAGGTATGTGTGACTATAGTGTGGGAATCTAATGAAATCATTATTAAATAACATTTTGTTCTTATATTAATTATTTTTAAAAAGTTAAATATTTTAATTGTTTATTTTTTTTTATTGTATATATTTAATTTTAAGTTAATTGCATTATAATTTTCTGGAATTAATACTCGTATTAAACTAAGGTATGTGTTTGAAGTAAAGTACTTTCCCTACTGTTGCACAGACTGAAGCGGGAATAGTAAATTTAACCTCTTCTAAGTCCAATGCTTACCCTACTGTTACACAGACTGGAGTGGGAATAGTAAATTCAACCCCTCCTGAGTCTAACTCTTTCCTTACTGTTTCATGGACTTAAGTGGGAATAGTATATTTACTATTCCTAGATTTTTATAGTTTTGTTTCTATTGTTTAAAATTCTATTATTATTATTATGTTTTTGTGTATTTAAAATTATATTTTTCAGTTAGTAATGTTTGTAATCTATAATACATTTTTAGTAAAACGAATTCTTTCATATTGCTTACTTTTTATGTGTAAATAAATTGATATGTATTTTGAATTTTTTCCAGTTCAATTATTAAAGATTTTAATTTGTTGCATATATATATATATATATATATATATACATATATATATATATATATATATATATATATATATATATATATATATATATATGCTTATTATATTATTACATTATAAAATAGCAAATTATAATATAAATGTAAATTATTTTCAAAAATGTGTTTTACATTTTATATGTGTAAAAAAACAACACATACATATGTGTGTGCGTTTGTTTGAATACATTTATATATATATATTATGTTGTTGAAATATATTTAATTTACTTTATTACTGTTATATGTTAAAATATTTAGGGCCTCATTGCGATGTTGGTCGGAAAAGCTCAGATCGGCATTCGGTTTGTCTGCATCCGTATCGGAACCCGTGTTTCCGTCCGACTCGGAAATATTTCCGACCGACCGATTATGATGGTAGGTAACCATTCGGTCCTTCCGATTTGGTTCCGACTGGCATTCGGAGGAACCGAGTCGGTCAGAGCCGACTCGTATGGCTCTATGGACCGGGTTTCCGGCCAACAGATTACGATGTTCGATTCGGACAGCATTTTCGACTTGGTTTGTCCGACAAAGATTGGCTGTAGGAATCAAGCTTTGGGGGCCCGTGGCAGGCCCCCCTTCTCCCAGAAGCCTCTGGTTGGGGCCCGTTGGGGTACCCATGAGACCCCTCTTTGCAACCATGCAAAGTGTGGAGGCACCATGGTGTGCCCGCCACAGGGTGCGCGGTTTTCAGCAACCACTTTGGGAGCCTGTGTTGTCAGTCAGAACACAGGCTCCCATTAAAATCAATGGGAGTCTGACCAAATGGGGTTCGGAAACATTGTAATTGGTCAGTCGGACTCCCCGAACCCGAGTCGGTCGGAAACCATTCCGACACTGAGTCGGTCGGAATTGTTTCCGACCGACATCGTAATGAGGCCCTTAATGTTTACTATGTTTAACTATACATATCTAAAACAATGATATTTGTGTATGTATTGTTCGATATTAGTGTAAAACAATTTTTTTTGATATTTTTGACACAATGGGGCTTATTTACAAGCGCCTTGCGCCGCCAGTGCATCACTTTAACATGGGAAAATGTGACGCCCTGACTGCGCAAGGGGCTTGTAAATAAGCCCCAATATTTAATCACAATATTTTGGGTTTCAATATCTGGTCCGTGAACCATCTTTTGGTACTGGAGGTGTTTTGGGAGTGGGACCTGGCCAAAGGTGAGGCCCTGCAGCCGAGCCCTGCTGTGCACAACTGGCGTGTGCCCTGCATTGCTGCCTAGGGAACCCCTGCCTTCTGCTCCACTGGACGCTTCATGTATTAGGGCCCAATTTGAGGGCCAGTGTAAACACGAAGTCGGCCCCGCATCTCTCAGCCCGCCCAGCTTTTTGTACAAGTCTTATACTGAATTCAGTCCCCTGAGTTACCTGTACTAGTTGTTTAATGATTGTGCCATAAGTATTGCTTTATGCCCCCAAGCACCATGTGTTGTGTGGTTTGATCCCTGCCAGCCATTTTGAGATTTGCAGAGATCTCACAAGATCTAGGCAATCTCGACAGCCATTTTGGGTGCGGTCCTATTTAAACCACACCAAAGCGAGCAGCCTTGCTTGCCTCGAGAAATCCCGACTTGAAGGAGCTCGCATCGAAGACCGCAAAGGATCCTGTTTCTTCTGAAGGATTCAGCACTTGGTCCAACATCATCCGGCCTAAAAAATGAATATCTGAAACCTAGTAACGCAAGGTGAAAGCAAAACAAGTAAGACAAAGAGTATGGCGCATGCATGCACAGATACAAATCAAAGCAAGACAGAGTAATTGAGACAGATTATCAAGATTCGGCAAAGAAACAAGAGCAATAAGACTGTTGTTAAGAAACTAACACTTTAATTTGAAAGCAGCCACTCTATGAATCAACAAGGATAACCTTAATTTCACTGGTCCAACAGAGTAGCCACATCGCCCAGAAGCCAAGCAAAGGGCTTTAGATAACGATAATCGACAGAAAAAAGTAACTAAAGGAGAACCGCAAATCCCGGTGAGATGTTACCCTAGCAGTAACGCAACACATCTTTTGAGGAACATCTGCCAGTTGATCTCAGTGGCAGTCAACGGAAAAGTAGCTTCCCTTCAGTCCCATTTGCCTTCCTTGCAGTTCTCACCAATCGCAAATAAGAAGGTAGTGCTTGAGGATTTGGTCCACATCCTCTCTATGGGGCCACGTCGTGGGCTACTAAGGTAGATCCACTTCGATCTGACAAAAGCATAGCCCAAGGTGCTTTTCCTGCCCAGCTGATGTGGACGACCAGAGCATATCCTTGCAAAATATAGCTAACAAGCTAACTACCATATAGGCCAAGAATCAAATCTTGAGGCAGGATTTCACCGCCTTACAGACCCAGTTAGCCACATGACTGAGAGGTCAGTGGGGGTTTCCTTCCTCAAGATGAACTAAGCCCAAACGTCTATTCAAACCTTCCAGTTTCCAACCCTCAGCAGGGGCATTAGCAAGCCCAGGCACAGGTGCATCAGGCCCAACCCAGATTCAGGTTGTAATGCTCCAGACACTTCCTTTGGTTCCACCAAAATGCTTTCAAGGTGGCAGTAATAAGTTCAGAATGTTCCTAAACCAGTGTCATCTTCTATTTTATGGGGCAGCCCACCGCTTTTCCTGACGATGCCTCAAAGGTAGCCTTTATCCTCTCCTATTTAGGAGGGTATGTGGTGCAGTGATTGATTACCTTAGTGGAGCAAAATGCTAATTGAGCAAGGTGGAATTGTCCAATCACACTCATCGCAATTGAAATGGAAGGCTCTGTGGAAACAAAATCATCCTACAAGCGGAGAACCCACATCTTTTGAGGAACATCTGCCAGTTGATCTCAGTGGCAGTCAACGGAAAAGTAGCTTCCCTTCAGTCCCATTTGCCTTCCTTGCAGTTCTCACCAATCGCGAATAAGAAGGTAGTGCTTGAGGATTTGGTCCACATCCTCTCTATGGGGCCACGTCGTGGGCTACTAAGGTAGATCCACTTCGATCTGACAAAAGCATAGCCCAAGGTGCTTTTCCTGCCCAGCTGATGTGGACGACCAGAGCATATCCTTGCAAAATATAGCTAACAAGCTAACTACCATATAGGCCAAGAATCAAATCTTGAGGCAGGATTTCACCGCCTTACAGACCCAGTTAGCCACATGACTGAGAGGTCAGTGGGGGTTTCCTTCCTCAAGATGAACTAAGCCCAAACGTCTATTCAAACCTTCCAGTTTCCAACCCTCAGCAGGGGCATTAGCAAGCCCAGGCACAGGTGCATCAGGCCCAACCCAGATTCAGGTTGTAATGCTCCAGACACTTCCTTTGGTTCCACCAAAATGCTTTCAAGGTGGCAGTAATAAGTTCAGAATGTTCCTAAACCAGTGTCATCTTCTATTTTATGGGGCAGCCCACCGCTTTTCCTGACGATGCCTCAAAGGTAGCCTTTATCCTCTCCTATTTAGGAGGGTATGTGGTGCAGTGATTGATTACCTTAGTGGAGCAAAATGCTAATTGAGCAAGGTGGAATTGTCCAATCACACTCATCGCAATTGAAATGGAAGGCTCTGTGGAAACAAAATCATCCTACAAGCGGAGAACCCAACTGATGAGGCCAAAGCCCCCTTCTGCATACGTCTTGCTGATTCCTTCGAGCTAGGACATCATACTCACCTATGAATAATTTCTTCTACCTGTCGTGCGACCAGCTAGCATGCCCAGCACATTGCAATCCTGCCGTGCGCAGTCTCGCTCACGCTATGGTTTTGATTCACCTTTCCCTTCAGTGGATATTTTATCCTCGTCACGTATGCCAATTAATTAATATTAGCCGCCCTCAGATCTACTTTGAACGTTTCCTGGAAATCCTTCAGATAACAATCATTTTAAGTGTAAATATGGTCCTGATGATGGTCTCAAACTAATGAAGGTCGAAATGCCATCGACAAACATCACTGGATTCACGTATTTTGATTTATCATATGATTTTAATGAAATATAGCAATTGATTAGTCATTTTTCATGCATGATATTTAGTAACAATGGGCCTCATTATGATGGCGGTCAGACTATCATCCGACCGCCATCGCAGCGAGATTGAGAGAGCCCGACAAGTAGTCCGCAGTCCCACCCGCCATATTTTGATAAGACCGCAGTGTAGGCAGCCGGAAACTGCCTTTTTATACTGTGGCTTGTGTTGTTGCCCAGAAAAGGGTCGCAGCACAAGCCGCAGTAGAAAAAGGCATGTTTACAAACATCCGTGCACCATGTACCACCACATGTGCCCCCCTGGCCGCTGAGCAGTGGCCCACAGGGGACGGGGGCCCTGCTTGGGGCCCCCTAAGTCCCTATCCATCTGCCCTTACACTGGCGGTGGGACCGCCATGTAAAGGCTGAGGGAAAAGGACATTGTAATCTTTACGGCAGTGCCTGCACAGGCACCACCTCCATTGCAGAGATTACAGTTCAACTGCCGCCCCAACGGGCTCCTTGAGCCTGTCAGAGTTGTCAGTTTTTCCTCATGACCTCTGCGCTCTGACCGCCGGTATTGTAATCCGGCAGTCGGACCGCTGCCCTATATACTGGGTGGACCACTACCCACGGCATATCTCTGTTTTTGTTCATCTATACCCACGTGCCTCACCTTCGCCATTCACTGTTCCTTCACAAGCACTATGTGTTCACTGTGCACATATTACACAGTGTTTTATTAAGTTTTGATGCTGCTTTTAAAACTTTGTCAAAAATTATTGAAAATATATTCATATAGGAATTCTGCCATAGTTTAGTTTTTCACAATAATTAAGTTATTTATGGGGTCTCTAGTTGGCAGAGGTGTGCACCCTGTTCAAGTAGGGACCACTACTTTAGTCGAGGAAAGACAGATACACACCCTAAATTAACCTGTGCTCCCCCTCTAGTAGCTTGGGACAGAGCAGTCAGGTTTAACTTAAGAGGCAATGTGAGAATTATTTGTGCAATACTTGAATCACCCTACCACAGTAAAAACACCACAAAAGACTCCACATCAGCTTAGAAACATAAAGAATATTTTTATGAGTAAAGCAAGACCAAAAAGACAAAATTCCAATAGGTAAAACCGGAGTTATGATTTTTTTTAAAAAATCTCTAATTATAGTGCTTAGAGTCATAAAGCCCTGGGCTATCTGGTCATGCTGGACTGGGTCAAATCTGGAAAGTCGAGCCGTCCATGATGGAGCGCAGGTTGGATACCGAAGCCATGCGGGCCCCGCTAAAAATAGTACCTTTCTGGAGGATGTGTTGACGGCGAGAGGACTATTCGTTGGTCATGCAGTCGGGTCCCGCACAGGCATTGCACCCCTTACGATGAAGGTGCTGCGTCATCATCGAGCCTCGCCCTTGGGTCCCATGTCATCGAACACCTTACTATGAAGGTGCTACATTTTCATCAAGCCTCACAGTCGGGCCCCGCATTGTCATTGAACCCCTTACAATGAAGGCTCTGCATCATTGTCGAGCAGCGCTGTAGACACTATTGAGTCCTCAAAGCGGCGCTGGATCGGCGTTGAAGGTGAATGCGTCGGTTCCAACTGGCGCAAAGCAGACAATGAGTGCTTTTTTGCAGAGCAGTAAAGAAAACTCACCTCCAAGGGCCAAGGAGTGGATTGGCACCACTTAGCAGAGTAGGACACACAGATCACAAAGTCCGGGTGCAGGTTTGAAGGTTGCAGGCAGTCTTTGATGTCCCTGAGACTGTAGAACGGGCAGCAAACCTGTAAGCCTTGGAGTCACTTGGTTCTGGGGATGTAGAGCTTCAGATCCAGTCCTTCTCACCACCCGGCAAGGGTGCATCAGGCAGCAAGGCAGGCAGAGCAGGAGCCCAGCACATCCAGCAGAGTCTACCAGAGTGTAAGTCCTTTCAGCAGGACAGCATTCCTTTATCCTGGCAGAGTGTCCTCAGGTCCAGAGCGTACTGAGTTGGTGGTGGCAGGGGTCTAGTACAGTTGTGCCTTTGAAGTGGGGGAGACTTCAAAGAGAGGTCTTTGAAGTCCATAAGGTCCTTGCCCTTCGTGCCCTGGCTCCATACTGACTACAGGGGGGTATGCAACTCTTTGTGTGGGTACAGGCACAGCCCTATTCAGGTGCAAGTGTCAGCTCCTCCCACTCATCTAGCTCAGAAAGGCTCATCAGCCTGGTTATGTGTTAGAATAGAACTGAAAATGACCATATTATTCGCATTATACTCAAAGTGATGTTAGTTAAGCCTGGGCGTAGTTCGCGGAGTTTTGCTACGCGGAACTTCGCGAAGTTACAAAAAACTCAGCGAGGTTCCGCAAGTGGCGGAGTGTAGTGCGAACTGCTGTTTGCGCTGGTCTTTCTGATGCTCGGGTAGAAATTGTACCCGAGTGGCAGCTCGCGCTCGCGAACTTACCGTTCGGGAGCGCGAGCAGGGAAAAAACTCCGCTGCACTACACGAAGCGGAGTTTTCTTGCACTCCGCGAGCTCCGCGGAGTGCGGAGTGCAGAAAACTCCGCGGACGGAGCGGAGTTCAATGCCCAGGCCTAGTTAGCATTGATATAACTAATGCATTAATACGTATATTGTGTGAAATATGTAATCAGTGAATGCCGGCATTATATTCGTCCGATTGACATGTGCACTGCCATTTTGTCTTGTAGACGTGATTTTATAAACAGAACGAAACTTTTATGTTTGTTCTTTCCGAGAAATAGCCCTTGGTAAGTTTTGTTTCTTCTATGCTAAGATTTTGCTCGTTAGTACATTCTTCTACTGTTACGTCAAGGCCTTCTCCCACCTGTCTGGTGGGGAGGATAAGCTAGACGACATTGGGCAGTAGATAGCGCCACTGTACCCCCATTGTATTACGACAGCTACCAGTACTTTTCCATAATAGGCGGGTCTTAGTGGACTCTGCAACCTACATAATGTAACTTTATGCTTGTTCAAGTCAGTCCTTCGTCAGCCAGTTGTAGAGGCTGGCTAGGTTGGACTCCACTGCAGTGTAATTTCCGAATAAACTAGCTCGTTGGCATTCTCTATTGCGTCATCGACTCTTCATTGCATGGAAGGCTAGCGGAGGTCTAGAGTGACCCGAGTGACCCTAAACGGGTCACTTCCTTCAGTTGGCGCCCGAACAGGGACTCCACCAGATGACCCATCTCACCCGTAGACGGTCGGATGGGCGGATCGGGGTACCCCACACGATCGAGCGTTAGTTCTCGCAGCTGCCCCGCCTGTCTGATCGGGCGACTCCTCATCTAGTGGTCATCTCGGCTGGGATCCTGAAGAGGCGAAACCCTTGGATCTGACTGTTTAGGTCTGAAGAGTCGGCAGTGGAGAATAATCTTGTTTGACCTGTGTGCACCAGGTGAGCTTTGGTAAGTGCGGCGCCGTCTTGATTAATTTGGTAGGTCTGCGGACCCTTGTGATATGGGGCGTTTGAAAACGTTCCGCCAGGCCACCTGGTAATTCGGTATTCTTGAAAAGGCCTGGGGCTAGAGCCTATCTTGTTTTGGTGCAGTCTGAGCACTATCTTGTTTTGGTGCAGTTTTTGGACTGCTTCTTGGGAGCTCTTTGTTTGTATTGTGAGGGAGCGAGTGTCTGTGTGATGAGTGGAAGTGTCTGATGCTAAGATGTCTTGTTGGAGTAAATTGTGGTGTTTTGGGTGTCGAAGATGCGCAGCGGAAAACAGACTGGAGGAACGGCAGCCCGCGCCTCCGGAAGGCACTCCGGGTTTTGAGATGTATGTGAAGCATGGCATTGGCCCTATTAGGTTTCGTACATTGTGGCACAAATATACGAGAGACAATGCTGAGCTCCAGTGGCCACTTGATGGTACTTTTGATGAACAGAAATTGAATTATTTACAAGATAAATTGTTCGCTAGAAGAAGTAGGCAGTCAATGTTCAATACCTTGCAGGTATGGCAGAAAGAAGCCAAACAGCAACGTATAAGGCCCGAGAAGGTGTCTAGGAAGAAAGCAATGCAGACAGTGGTGCAGAAAGCTGTAGCATATGATAGAGAACAGACAGAGAAAGGTATTGAGTGTGCAGATAGGAAATTTCGGTTACAGTGTGATAAGTCATATGTGGTTAGACAGGAGGGGGATACTTTTGTGGACGAACTATTGGAGACTCGTCCTCCACCTCCGTATGCCCCACAGAGAATATATCCTGATGTTCCTTCACCTGTTCCTTCACCTTCTTTAAGTGTTCCTGTGAGTTCGATGGCTTCGGCCCCTGTTTTGTCTGCCCCCTTTCTGCCTTACCGATTATGAGTGCGGTGACTGCGTGTACCCCTGTGACGTCTGTTATGTCTGCTTTTGTTTCTTCTCCTTCCCTCGCCCCCACTACACAGCCACTGATGACATTATCTCCTTTATCCGTGTCATTTATGTCTTCCCCAGGGTTGTTACCTACTGTGTTAAGTAGCGTTCAGACACCAGTAGGGGGTCTGGATAGAGGGAATTGGGCGACATTATAAGAGCGAATGGAACAGGTGTTAACTCGATCGAATGTAGGTGAGGAAGAAAAGAGGATGGTGGCGAATCAAGCAGCGCAGTGGGCTCGGACTCCGATCTATAGTGTGGAGGACATATGGAGTGTAATGAAAGATTTTGATCCGTTTGTACAGCAGCATGCCCTCCAGCATATGTCAGCTACTTTGATCAATTTATGGAAACAGTGTATTGGGGGCATAGCCCCTCAAATAATTTCTGATATTCGAGATCGAGTATATTCATCTGGCATGGCCCCCGGGGAGGTTTTTGGTAATGTGGGGACGTTGATAGGCTAGCGGGCGAAATTACAAAGTAATACTCCGGTTGGGATATCCCAGTTTCCGATGAGGGAGGTGCATCCTATTTTTCATCCTGAGATCCCAGAACAGATGAACCAAAGAAATGAGGTGGTCCAAAAACGGATGGAGGCTCGCTTTCAGGAACAGTGGGTTTATACTCCATGGAAAAGGAATGAGGTACTGGCCCTTAAGGGTCAATTACCACGAAAGAATCCCACAGCGTACTATAAGGAGCTGACAAAGGCAGCCTCCTCATCAGTTATGACTCTTGCAGACATAGAAATTTTATTCGGGTTACTTGTACCGGTGGATATATGGAGACAGGTACATACTCAAGACCATAGGGTGGAGCTAGGCGGTACGTGGGACGAGATTAAAGGGTGGGATTTAGAGCGAAAAACCTAGGGCTGAGATTCTGGCTTTGCCGAATCGTATTATCACGTATATGAATTCCCTTATCCCACCTCGACGGGTTGATTGGGACAAGCTAACACCATGTAGACAGAAGAAAGAAGAAAGTATGTCAGATTTTTTTACAAGGTTTGAAGTGGTTTTCTTGGATTTCAGTGGGCAGGACTTGTCAGTGGAAGGGGCATTCATTTGTTTGTTAATAGGTTTGTTACAAATTTGCTTCTGGAAATTGCGGCCTGGATACAGGCCTCAGAGAGTACCTGGACTACCTCTTCCCCTTCAGTGATATTGAGTATGGCTCAGTATTACGAGTATCATGAAAACAAAGAAAAAGACAAGGTAGAGAAGAAGAGTAAGGATTTGAAAACAAAAGTCTTATTGCAGCAAGTTGCTAGAGGGTCTGGAAGGGGACGTGGTGGCGGTCCGACTCAAAGGGGCCGAGGTGTTGGTAGAGGTGGTGCACCTTTGGGGTTAAACCAGTGTGTCTACTGTAAAAAGGAGGGACACTGGCGGAGTGAGTGCCCAGATTTGTTACAAAAGTTTGCGGTTCCTGGAGGGCGAGGTTCGCGAGGAAGAGGCCGTTATGAGGCTAACAGGGCAAGTGGGTGTGTCTTCAGGGGATCGTTCTGATTCGAATTATTTTGATGATTCCCGGGGACAACAATACTATCATGATGATTATGCTACGGACGATGCTGCGGGAGTGTTGTATGGCTAGGACAGCCAAGGGCAGGGTAAGGGTCCAGTCCAAATTCCTGTAGATCAGTGTGGTCCTTATGTCACAGCAGATTTGCATGGCTCCGTACAGAAATATTTGGTGGACACAGGTGCGATGAATAGCTCTGTTTCACATAAACTGGTCCCTGGGGCAACTCTGTCTGGCCGTAATAATGTTTCGGTAGGCTTTTCAGGCGTGCCGGTTGTGAGCCCCATTTCCATACCCCTTGCTTTAACATTGGGTCCTTTTACTGTGGACTCTCCATTTATGTTGACGTCTAATTGTGGCGATAATTTGATGGGATTGGATTTGTTGAAAAAGTTACATGCTACCATTTCCTGTTCCCCAGATGGTGTGCATATGACTATTGGACCTAATGTGGCTAAGGCGAAACAGTGTTTGTCAAAAGATGCACCCCTTCCAGTTGAATTTAAAGACGTCCCATCCGCATTGTGGGCAAAAGGGGATACAGAGGTAGGGCTGCTACCCATACCACCAGTTTCTTTAAAAGTTAAGGAGAATGCTGTGCTCCCTCGTATTCCTCAGTATAAGATATCACAGGCAGGAGAACAGGCACTGATGCAGATTATACAGGACCTGATTAAATCAGGGGTGGTGGAGGGGACAGCAGGAAACATATGCAATAGCCCTATACTCCCTATTCTTAAGAAGGCACCGTTAGGTTCTCCTGATACCCACCCTCATGTCTATCATTTTGTAATTGACCTCCGGGAGGTCAATAAAGTAGTTGTTCCACAGTTCCCGGTGTTGCCCTACATCACTGTTCCTTTAACGACGGTTCCTTCCACAGCTCAGTTCTTTTCTGTAATTGATTTAAAGAATGCTTTCTTTAGTATTCCTATTCACTCCGACAGCAGGCACCTTTTCGGTTTTGCCCTAGCTGGAAGGAGTTTCCAATTCTGCAGGGCTCCTCAAGGGTATACTGAAAGTCCTAGTATTTATAGTCAGGGTTTAAAAAGTCAATTGGATTCTCTCTCTCTCTCTTCCCGCAGGTAATGTATTATTGCAATATGTGGATGACCTCCTGATCGCCTCCGATACTGAACAGGGTTGTAGGGAGGCTACTGTTATCTTGTTGAAACACTTGGCGGGTGCGGGCATAAAGTGACCCTTTCCAAATTCCAATATTGTCAACAGCAGGTCACCTACTTAGGTCACCTGCTGTCGAAGGAGGGTAGGAGGTTAACACCCGAACGAGTTGATGCCATAGTTAAGATGCCTGTCGCTGTGACACAGAGAGATGTGCGTGCTTTCATTGGCATCACCTCGTATTGTCGTCACTGGATTCCTGCTTATTCTTTACTAATACAGCTTTTACTTCATTTGATTACTAAAGATGTGCATGAACCTTTACCTTGGACGCATGAATGCCAGCATGCTTTTGAACAATTAAAGATTGCGCTTTGCTTTGCACCTGTGCTTGGTACGCCTGACTATCAGAAGCCTTTCGTACTGTACGTATATGAGACGGCTGGGTGTGCGCTTTCGGTGTTAACACAAGCCTTTGGAGGTAAGCAGAGGCCGTGTGCTTATTTTTCTGCCACGCTTGACCCTGTCGCCAGAGCTCTCCCGAGTTGTTTAAGAGCCCTCGGCTGCTGCGGTCTCTATACGACAGTCGGCAGGGCTCGTCCTCAATCATGATCTCACAGTAATGGTACCCCATGCTGTGGGTATACTTTTGAACAAGACTAAGACGCAGCACCTTACCAGTGCTCGTCTTACTGGATATGAGTTAACGTTATTTGCACCACATATTGTCATCAAACGATGTGCCAGTCTGAATCCAGCCATGTTACTGCCCCTCCCTTCAGATGAAAAGGACCAAGTCATCCATGATTGTTTGTTTCGTACTGAAGAAGAGACGAAGGGATGGGTAGACTTGACTGATGTTCCTTTATCCGACCCGCAAGGGGAACTATATGTCGATGGCTCTTGTTTCAAATTGTCAGATGGCACCACTACAGCGGCGTATGCTATTACTACGCTACGCACTATAGTTGAGACAGTGCGTGTTCCCTACCAATGTGCTCAGGCTGCGGAGCTCATAGCTCTTTTGCGCGCATGCGAATTAAGCGAAGGACTGGCTGTCAATATTTATACTGACAGTCAATATGCCTTCGGGGTGGCCCATAATTTTGGACGCCTCTGGGCAGAGAGAGGATTTTTGACATAAAAAATGGGACCAAGATACAGATGGTCCATTGATAGAAAGACTTTTGACAGCTTTAACTCTTCCTAAACGATTGGCAATAGTGAAATGTAGCGTCCATAAAGCAATCACTGACAATGTAGGGAGAGGAAAAGAAATGCCTTTGCAGATCAAACAGCAAAAGAGACAGCTAGATCAAAGATGACAAAAATGTTTGTGACAGGCCCTGCTAGGTGGGTACCGGATGTTACCATGTTCGAAAATACACTGGATAGCGTCATGGAAATAAAGTCTGAAGCTACACTTGAAGAGTTGGCTGTATGGCAGGAAAGTACAGGGTGGTTGGATGATGAAGGATGCTGGACTGACAAAGGGGTGAAGCAAAGATAGATGTTACCTAATGCATATGTTTTTCCTGTAGTTAGCATGGCACATGGCCCAGCTCATATTAGCGCGAAGGGAATTTGCAAAGTATTAGATCCAGTATGGCAAAATGACAATATTTCGAAAGTTGCTGCCCACCTTGTAAGGCACTGTATTATATGTATGAGACACAATCCTGAAAAAGGTACCCCTGCACCTTCTGGAAATTGTGCACCACCTTATTTTCCCTTTGAGGTGCTTCAGATGGATTATATAGAGATGCAACGGGTTAACAATTTGAAATATGTATTGGTAGTGGTTTGCACATTTAACAAATGGGTTGAGGCTTACCCAACAAAGGAAAATACAGCCATGGCCACGGCGAAGGCTCTTCTAAAAGAGTTCTTCGCACGCTACGGCTTGCCCCGCTTGATCTGGAGTGATAACGGTTGTCACGTCAACGCCAAATTGATTCAATTGGTGTGTGAAGGTCTGCACATTAAACAGAAATTTCATGCAGCAAATCATCCTCAATCAGCGTGCCTGGTTGAAAAATAATGGCACCAATGATGTAGCCCTTGGTATGGTGCTACCTCTAGGAGTTCCTTGCAGATATACTCACAGACAGATAAAATGGGTAAAAAGAACACTTACGAAAGAATTTTGTGAAGGAGTAACAGAAATAGAAATAAATAATTACAGTAATGGCATCACTTTTGGTTATATTCTGTCTGCTATTTTCACTTTAGGGGGCATGGCTATGAGTAGGACAGAAAAGGCCAGGGAATATTTCGGCTGTAAATTACAGATATTGTCCAATACTACTGTGGCAGCATTGCGTGACATCACCATTCAATTAGAGAGCATGAGAATATTTTCTGAACAGACTAGATATGCAGTTGATTTTATTTTAGCTAAAAACGGTGGTGCATGCTCAGTAATAGGAGATCAGTGTGTAGTAGGTATCACTAATATGGAGAAAAATATTACCAAACATATTTTAGACATTTTAGAAAATGTTCAAGGCATGCAGAGTGGTAATTTGGAGGTTGGGGTTGGATTTTAGAGAAGATAATATATTTTATAGCTAACCTGATCTGCTGTTGTGTTTTGATTCAGTGCCTTCCCTTATGTTGCTCCTATTGTACCGCCTATTTAACTCCTAAAAAATTCTCAATCCGTGACACCAGTACAAATATCATGCTCCAACAGGAGGTCGATCATCTGATGAATATGGATGACGAGATTTTTGGTTCTTCACCTTCTATTGTTGAGTCTGTCCCCAAAGTTTTTTTTGATGACTAAATATCAGTTTTGGTTCTATCTTTTGTCTGTTAGTATATATATATAAACACATGAATATATATCTACTCTTTGCTTAGAATTGTAAAGACCCTACCTGATGGCACTAATAAAGACGATTGTCATTAGCAATCAATGCTAAAAGGAGGGTCTGTTAGAATAGAACTGAAAATGACCATATTATTTGCATTATACTCAAAGTGATGTTAGCATTGATATAACTAATGCATTAATACGTATATTGTGTGAAATATGTAATCAGTGGATGCCGGCATTATATTCGTCCGATTGACATGTGCACTGCCATTTGGTCTTGTTAGACGCCATTTTATAAAAAGAACAAAACTATTATGTTTGTTCTTTCTGAGAAATAGCCCTTGGTAAGTTTTGTTTCTTCAATGCTAAGATTTTGCTCGTTAGTACATTCTTCTACTGTTACATCATGGCCTACTCCCACCTGTCTGGTGGGGAGGATAAGCTAGACGACCTTGGGCAGTAGATAGCGTGTGCCTGGCTGTGGAACTGAAACTCATACACTGTAACCCCATTGTATTACGAAAGCTACCAGTACTTTTCCATAATAGGCGGGTCTTAGTGGGTTCTGCAACCTACATAATGTTAGTTTATGCTTGTTCAAGTCAGTCCTTCGTCAGCCAGTAGTAGAGGCTGGTTAGGTTGGACTCCACTGCAGTGTAAATTCCAAATAAACTAGCTTGTTGGCATTCTCTACTGCGTCATCGACGCTTCATTGCATGGAAGGCTAGCGGAAGTCTAGAGTGACCCGAGTGACTCTAAACGGGTCACTTCCTTCATATGGGTCTTCAGGATGTGAATGACACACCTCAGCTTCCTTTGTGTGTGACTGTCTAGCGGGAATGCAAAAGTCCAGCTGTCACCCACCCCAAATGTGTATAAAGAGAGAGGAAGAGGCACAGAAAGGTTAAAGTATGACAATGCCAACTTTCAAAAAGCCTCACTGACTATGGGCCCAACCCTGTATTGTTTGTTCAACGTTCAAAAAGTGGCATTTTCAGACTTTGAATTTAAAATCTGACTTTTCCATAAGTTGTGATTTTAAATTGTGAGTCCAGAGACACCAAACACAAAATTTCTATCTTGTCCAAATTGGAAATTACACTTATAAAATGGAAAAAGGTAATCACAATGTTAACCCATGGGCAAGATAGGCCTTCCGGTACTGAAAACCGAATTTTAGAGCTTTTCACTACTTGGACATGTATAACGTAAAAGTACATGTCCAACTTTTTAAGTATACTGCCTCTGCCATTGGGACTGTCCAGGACCTACCTTAAGGGTGTCTTACATGTACTAAAAAGGAAGATTTGGGCATGGCAAGTGGGTTATCTTGCCAGGTCGACATGGCAGTTTAAACTGCCCACACAGGCTCTGCAATGGCAGGCCTGAGACATGTTTAAAGGGCTACTGGAATAGGTGGCACAATCAATGCTGAAGGCCCACTAGTAGTATTCAATCCACAGGCCCTGGATACCTGTAGTGCACTTCACTAGGGACTTATAAGTAAACTAAATATGCCAACTGTGGATAAGCCAGTGTTACCATGTTTTAGAGACAAAGCACCTGCACTTATCACTGGTCAGCAGTGATAAAGTACCCAGAATCCTAAAGCCAGCAAAGAAAAATAAAGTCAGCAAAACAGGAAGTCAGAAAGCAAAAAAAGTCAGGGGAAACCATGACAAGGATGCCAGGTGCAAGATGTAATAATTGTTTTAATGTTACCCCGCGAGACATTGCTGTACTCTACACTCTATGCTATCACATTCTATGCCACTCCACTATACCCCACTCCACTCTACGCCACTCCACCCCTCACCACTACCCTGTATGCTATTATGCTCTACGCCACTCCATTTTATGACATTACAGTCTATGCCACTCAACTGTATGCCCCTCCACTTTACCCTATTCCACTGTACGCTATTCGACTGTACACAAATCCACTCTATAACACTACAGGCTATGCTATTGTACACTGTGCCCCTCCACTGTATGCCACATTACCACTGAAATATGCATTATTCCAGTGTATGCCACACCACTCTACACCACTCCACTGTAAGCTACTCTGCAAAACTCCACTCCACTTTACTACAATCCACTGTACACTATTACACTGTACACTACTCCATTCTACACTGCTCCACTCTATGCCGCACTTCTCCCATTCACTACACTCTATGCTACTACATTCTATGCTATTACACTGTGCCACACTTCACTATATGCCACTCTACTCTACGCTATGACACAATATGCTACTCCAGTCTATGTCACAACATTATACACCAATAACCTCAACTTTATTCCATTCTACACCACTCCACTGTATGATACTCCACTGTATGCCACTGCACTCTATGCCACTGCTCTCTACACTACTACACTATGCGCTATTCTATTGCATTGCACTCCACTCTACAACCGTGTACTCAACGCCACTCCACAGTACACTATTACATTGTATGCCACTGCAGTCTACTCCAGTACACTCTGCCATGCTCCACTCTCCACTCTACAACTCTCCACTCTACTGTAATTTGCTCCACAGCACTCCACTCTGCACCACTCCACTCTGTGCCACTCCAATCCATGCTATTCCACTGTATGTCACTGCATTGAACCTCACTCCAACCTACTGCGCTCCACTCTATGCTACTCCACTGTCCGCCACTACACTCTCTGCTATTTAACTCTATGCCACTCCACTCCACACTACCCCCCCGTATATGCTTTTCCGCTGTACACCACTCCAATATGCGCTACTCAACTCTTCGCCACTGCACTCTATGCTATTCCACTGTACGCCACTACACTGTACCTCACTCCACTGTATGACAGTTCACTTTACACCACTAACTTCTACACCACTCCACTCTGTGCCACTCCACTCTACGGCACTCCACTCTATGCAATTCTACTGTACGGCAGTCCATTCTACCACACTCCACTCTACGCCACTGCACTGTACACCACTCCACTGTATGCTATTCCACTGTATACTGCTCTGTTCTGCAACACGCCAGTCTTGTCACTACACTGCCAATACACCTTACACCATCCCACTATATTCAGCTCCACTGTATGACTCTACACTCTATGCCACTCAACTCTACGCACTCTGCTGCACACCACTCTACTATAAATTATTCCTGTGTACATCACTACACTCTATGCTACTCCACTCTACACCACTCTGCTCTACCCCACTCCACTCTACACCACTCCACTCTCTGCCACTCCAGTCTAGTCACTCCAGTCTACACCACTCCACTCTATGCCACTCTAGGCTACAGTGCTCCTCTGTTCCAATCTATGCCACTCTGGTTTATGTCACTACCATGTAGGCTACTCCACTGTATGCCACTCCACTCTACCCCACTCCACTGTACATAATTTCACTTATGCTACTCCACTGTATGCCTCTCCAGTCTACGCCACTCCACTATATGCTATTCCACTCTATGTCACTCACTCTACACTCCTCCACTCTATGCTATTATACTCTACCACACTCTTTTCTATGCCACTCCACTCTTCACGACTCCACTGTATGCTATTCTACTGTATGCCACTCCACTGTACTCCACTACCCTCTACAACACTTCACTGTATACTATCACACTATACACTACTCCAGTGTGCACCAATCC
Source organism: Calotriton arnoldi (assembly GCA_963921515.1). Classification (NCBI taxonomy): domain Eukaryota; kingdom Metazoa; phylum Chordata; class Amphibia; order Caudata; family Salamandridae; genus Calotriton; species Calotriton arnoldi. The sequence goes on along the minus strand of CAWUFW010004019.1, from coordinate 1,215,370 downwards.
ACTCTAAACCATTCCACTGTACCCCACTCCAATCTATGCCACTCCACTGTATGCAAGAACACTCTACACCACTCAACTCTACGCTATTGAAATCTATGCCACTCAACTATACCCTACTTCACTGTATGCTGTTCCAACACCCTCTACTCCACTCTAAACCTCTCTACTCCACGCCACTCCACTGTCCACCACTGCACTGTACGCAACTCCATCATATGCTATTACAATCTTTGTCACTCCAGTGTACACCACTCCACTGTTTGCCACTTCACTGTACCCTAATCGACTATATGCGATTTTAGTGTATGGTAGTGTACTGCATGCTATTCCACTATATGCCACTCCATTCTACTCCACTCCTCTGTACACTACTCCAGTGTACCCTATTCCACTGTATGCCACTCCACTCTACGCCACTCCACTTTAAGCAACTCCACTCTACGCCACTCCCTTGTATGCCACTCCACTTTATACTATTCCACTGTACACCACTTCACTCTATGTTAATACACTGTACACCACTCCACTCCACAGTACAATACTCCACTCTACATCAATCTACTGTACACTATTCCATTGTATGCAAATCCACTCTCATCACTACACTCTATGCTATTTCACAGTATCTCCTCTACTGTATACCACTCCAAAATATTCCACTACAGTGTACGGTACTCAAGTGTATGCTACTCCCTGTAAGGCAGTGCACTGCACACCACTCCAAATATATGCTATTCCACTCTATGTCACTCTACTCTACGTCACTCCACTATACACTATTCCAATCTATAGAACTACTCCAATGTATACTATTCCGCTCTACCCTACTCCTCTATACGCTAGTCCAGTTAATGAAATTCCACTATATGGAACTCCACTGTACGCTACTCCACTCTACACCACTCCCATGTACGCCACTCCACTCCACTCCACTCTATGGGGCTCCACTCTATGCTATTCCATTAGATGCCACTCCACTCCACACTATTCCACGGTATGCCACTCCCCTGTACACTGCTCAAATCAACAGCACTGTGTGCCATTACAGTCTACAACACTATATGCCACTCCACTGTAGCACAGTCCCACACTCTAACTTATCTCACTCCACTGTACTCCACTCTATGCCACTATATAGTGCTCCAATCTACAACAGTCCCACACACTCTACAACACAGCATATCACTCCACTGTACGACATGTCCCCACACTTTACTCCACTGTATGCTACACCACTACAGTGTACTACACTCTCCGGCACTGTACTATACGAGATGCCACTCCACTATATGACACTTTTGTTCACTATAAGCTAGGCCACTCTACTCAACTACACTATACAACAGTTTAGCCCACTGTACTCCACTGCATGACACTCCAATGTATGCCACTCCACGGTATTCTATAAAACTGCACTCTACAACACTCTTCTGCATTCTGTGCCAGTGTAGGACACTGTACTACACTGTATGGCCCTACACAGCACTGTAGAACACTCTGCTTTACTATATGCTGTTCTATGACACTCTACTCAACTCCACAACACACGTCTTCACAACACTACAGTTGATGATACTCTACTGTATGAAACTAAACTGTACTGTATGACACACCACACCACTGTGCCACTTGCCACTACACTCTACACCATACGCCACTCCACTATACGACACGCCAAGCCTTCTCACTATATGCCACTTTACTCCACTATATGCAATACCACTCCACTCCACTGTATTCCACTCCACAGCACTAGAATCTATGACACTACACTGTATGACACTGTCCTTTACTATACTCTACGACGCTCTACTTAACACTCAATTAAATTACTCTCAACACAATGATCCGAAACACATTTTTAAAAAAAATATAAAAACCATTTAAATTTAATGAATAAACAAAGGTTAAAGCTAAGTTATAGTTAGGAAATTTTTATTTATTTTTTCAGGGAAGATTTATAAAAATTTCCACAGGAAAAGCATTTTCTGTTTTGCTAATAACTTTGGCACCGCTTCACGAATCTTCATGAAATGTTCACAAAACGTCTCCTTTTCAGTTCAGCTGCTGTGTTGAAAGTTTCTTGGTGATCCGTCAAGCAGGTGTAGAGAAAAAAGGGGGTTCCCAATACATGTTTTCCCCATGATATGTCTATGGGGATTTTTCATTTTTTGAACACGACTACAGCCCGAACCGCTGAAAGAAATTACACCAAATTAGGCAGAAAGCTAGATGTTGGTCCAGAAAGCATGCTTTTTGTGATTTGGTGTAAATCCGTTCTGTAGTTTCAGAGAGCAACTGAACCAAAAAGGGGAAGTTTTGTGAAACTTTTGAGTCCCTGTAACCTTTGTTTTTTTTCCACTGGCGGTTGCCAGTAGGTAGTTATAGGTAGGACCTATTTCCATAGGAAAAGCATTGTTTGACCTGGCTATATCTTTGGCACCATTTGACGAATCTTCATGAAATTTTCCAAAGAAAGCGTGCTGGTGATTCCAGTTGTGCATGGAAAGTTTCATAGACCCAAATAAGTACTTACACAAACACTCACTTATCCATAGAGCCACTCACACACACATTTACTCACTCATACAGACATTCACACAACCACTCACTCACCTATACAGCTACTCAAACACCCACTTATTTAACTATACAGCCATTCACACACCCACTCACTCATCCATACAGCCTCTCAAAACAGCCACTCACTCACCCATACAAGCACTAACACACTCACTTACACAACCGCTTACATACCTATTCACATATCTGTACAAACACTCCCACTCTGGTTTAGGCTCTGGTGAAAATAAAAAAAATGTAATGCAATCTTGGATATGCTTTCAATTGCAAACAGTCAGCCATACCTGCTGCAGTTGAGTTGATAAGTAATGTGCTGCTTCTAGAATGTGTTGTGAACTTGCGACTTATTGATTCATGAGGGTGTTCTTAAAGGGGTTGCTATGGTAACTGTGCAAAGAGAGTGTGGGGGCAATGGCATTAAATAAACTGTAGTCTGTTTCTTAAAAATATAGTGGTTCAAGCTCATTATTTATTAAGGAGGGTTTATTTCCTTAGTTGCATGTATGTACCAACCATTAGGGCAATTGCAAAGTATGAAGAATACAAATCTAAATATGTTTTTGGACTCCCGTAGTTATTCACGAGTTTGTGGCAAATTTACAAGGGGGCTATACTGAGGGTCACAAAGAATTCACAAATACTGCTGAACATCAGGCCCCAATATCTCTATCTGAAGTTGAAGATGCCATCCACCAAAGCCTGGGTAACAAAGCCCCGGACCAGACGGGCTGCCCATCGATCTTATTAAACATAAACCTGAGTTTTGGGTGCCGCTTTTATTAAATGTTTTTAATACTTTAACTAATGCTCCGATCCCAAGCACATGGTCAACCAGCATCATAGTACCAATTTTTAAAAAGGGTGATCAATCCCAACCAAGCTGTTATAGACCGATCTCCCTAATAGATAACACGTTGAAAATCTTAGGGAGGATCTTATATAATAAGATCAAGTCATGGGCTGAGGAAGAGCGTATTTTACAACCATGCCAGTTAGATTTAAGAAGCAAAATAGGAACAATTGAACAGTGCCTAAACCATAACTTAATTATTGGAAAGTATACGATAGCTCAACAATCCCCTATATATTTGGCTTTTATGGATCTTACCTCAGCCTTTGATTTTGTTAATCGGTCACGCTTATGGTCCATTCTTTTAGAATATGGCTTGGATGAGGTTTTAGTTCACTTTTTAGCTTACTTGCACAAGGGCTTGAAAGCCCGAGTAAGGATCAATAAGGGTGGGGAGGTTTCAAATGACATTAGAGTCGGTAGAGGGGTCAGGCAGGGTTGTGTCCTGGCCCCCCTCCTCTTCATTTTATACATCAATGACTAGCATAAATCATTGATAGTACTCTCCAATGATGTTCCCGAAATTAATGGTAATACCCTCCCCTCCTTATTGTATGCTGATGATGTGGTCTTAATGGGCCTCACACCCAATGCTTTACGTATTTTAGTGCAGGGTTTTGTAGATTTTATGGCTAGTTTAGATTTATGTACTAATTTTAAAAAATCTTTTGTAATGGCCTGTGGGCCGAAAAAGCATCTTTTAAATTCTATTACTATAGACAATCAAAGTTTACAACGCACTTGCACTTTTCCCTATCTGGGGCTGGTTTTTGCTGCTAACGGTTCATGGGTTGACCATGTGGCGCACAGTAGGAATAAGTTTTCTAAGACCATTAATTCAATACTTGGTCTCCCGCAACCAAAAAGGACAGGGGTAGTCTTAGCTATTACAACATTTTTTAAATCTCAGTGTATTCCAACAGCAACATATGGTGCAGAGGTCTAGGGCTTCACAAAGAGCAATAGCATCCAGTGCGAAGAAAATAGATTTTGCCGAAAACTCCTGGGAGCGCCGATCTCCTCATCACAATATGTTTGCTACAAGGAATTGAAATTGTTTTACATCGAAGATTATATAAAGGCTCGACCTGCTTTACTTTGGCTAGCAATCTGGAAAAATCCGGCTGCGGCCCTTACCAGAGAGATAATAGTAGATTGCCTCAATTGTGAGAAGGGGAGGATAATACCGTGGCTTGCCGCAGTGAGGGAGAGTCTGAGTAGCGTGAACCATGAGCAAGTCTTTTTAAATACTACTGACTTAGATGGCATGAATAAAAAAGTCCTACGGGAGGCCCTATATTCACATTATAGAAAAATAAGATGCGAAAGGGAGGTCCAGAAAACAACTGTCGTTAGGTATATGACCACTGAGGATGTCTCCCATATGCCATCTAGTTACCTTTTAAAACCAATAGGCCGCTGGGAGAGAGGACTTCTTTTTCGTTTAAGGGCTGGCACAGTAAAATTTCTATTTTGTTTTCCTCTGCGGTATAATGCCAATTTAGATCAAATGCCATGTCCTTGTGATGGCCGGAGCGGGCAAACGATGCTCCATTTTTTATTTTTTTTGTAATTTTTATTCTAAATATGCAAAATGGCTCTTGATACCTTTTTAAAAAAAAAAAAAAAACCTGTTCATCTTGAAGCAGCATACATGAAAATCCTGAAACTGGAAGAGGACGAATTAATCTTTTGTGTATGCTCCTTCCTGAAAGTTGCAGTACATGCTCGTAAAACAATGTGCACTGTATGAAGGATGTTTTTATTGATTTTATATTTATATTGTAATTATGACTAGTGCAAAATATGTTGACACTTTTTCCTGGCTTTTTAACCCCTCACTATGGTTATGAATAGGCACAAACCAAGAGGGCTCTAATTGGTAGATTGTCTTCTTACGACGTCTGAATATGAACTGATTTTTATCTTATTGTTTTTATAATTAATAATATTTGAGTACTATTATGCTGCTATGTGACTTGAGCTTTTATGGATATACTTGTATCCGAATAAAGATTTTTGAATTGAATTGAATTGAATTCACAAATACACCCAAAAAGTCTACCACATTGGGCTTCTTTATTGTGGTACAAGAAAGAGTTAACACACACTAACCATTTAAAAGTAGAGTAACAAAATTAAAATATGAAAGGTATGTTTTGATTTGCTGCCTTCAGTAGTGTCAGAAAGTGCAAAGTTGAAAAGGTTGCCAATAATGGTTGCTTTGTATGAGAGTGGTGTGCCATTCTTTTTTTGTTAATCTTTTTTTTATTTTTTATATTTCTTTATTGACTTTTAAGCAGTTATACAGAGCTCCATACATAGCAGGAGAATACAATAACATGTAATATCATCATAAGATGTGATACATTGGCAACAACATGAATGTATTGTGTACAGTAATAGTGAAGTTCACAATGTATCCCCATATAAGTGGCAGGACAAACGCACTGGAGCAGAAGCAGCGACCACTACAATTCTTATCAGAAAATATTTCGAACATTAACTGTGTAAATATAGAAACCATGTCTTGTAGGTGGGATGTCATGGGCCATTGCTATGCTCGTGATGGGTGGCAGTAGGAGTCATGAGTATTGTGAAACTGACGGACTATGGTGGCTTTTCTGATGGAGGGGTGATGATGGAGGAAGTGCGGGTGATGAGGTCAGCGGGACACTGATCCGAGTCTAGGCGATCTGAGGTGCTCGCTCAGCTCTCCAACCGCATCCATTAATTTAGCTTCAATGACTGTGAGGTATGCTTTCCAGTCAGGGGTTGGGTGTGAGTGGGTAGCTTGGTGTGGTCCCCTGTGAAATACCAAGTTCAGCTATAAGGGCTGTACATAAATCATTAAGCCATAATGGAGTGGGAGTGACAATCTTTGACTTCCAGAACATATCTATCCTCCGTTTAGCTATCACTAGTGCCAAGTCTGAGGATTTATTGTTGGTCTTATGGATCGCCGTACGTAAGGTGATCCCCAACAAAAAGTGTGGGCCATCTTGTATTATAATTTGACCTGCGGCTTTCGATAGTGTATCAGCTTTTGCCATCCAGTAAGTCCCCAGCCTTGGGCAAGTCCATACCATATGGGTAAAGGAGGCTTTGGCTTCATGACAGCAGGGGCAAAAACCCAGGGAACCTGGAGATGCATTTTGGGACTCCCAGACATTACTCCCATTGTTTGTTGGTTAATGTTGTTGAAAGTGCACCTTCCCAAAACGTTCTAGGCGCTGTGAGGAGGGCCTCCCTGTCTTCTCATATAGACGTTTAGAGCATTGTGCTAGCAATGGCAGCCAGGGAAGTGCACAAGTATTGTTTGGAGGAGTCTGGGGGCCAGATGTAGGACCCTACCAATTTGCGACTCGCAAATTGTGTCGTTTTGCGACTCGCAACTTGTGGCTCGCAAATTGGAATGTACAACAGTGTCTCAGACACTGGTTGTGATTCCTAATGGGGTCGCAAATTGCATGCCTCGTTAATATTCATGAGGCAGGTGCAATTTGCGACCTCATTAGGAATGGCTAGCACTCCCAGGGATGGTGGCCTGCAGGGGTCAGCAGACCACCATGTTTGTGACTGCTTTTTAAACAAAGCAGTTTATTTTTATTTTTTAAATGCAGCCCATTTTTCTTACAGGAAAACGGGCTGCATGTAAAAAAGAAAAATGAAACATTTCTGTTTCATTTTTAAAAAATATTTTCTCATCCATTCACAAAGGGACCCCTTCCCCTTTGCGAGTGGCCTACCACCTATTTGGAATAGGGGATAAACTGCCAGTGCTTTGCGGCCGCAAAAACAATGGCACATTCCATTGTGACTTGCTATTAGGAAGGGACGCCCCTTCCTAATAGCGAGAGTCGCAAAATAGCGTTTGTACATCCCAGGACCCTTTTTTGCGGTCGCAAACGGGCCGATTTCCCGTTTGCAACTACAAAAAACAGTTGCACATCTGGCTCAGGATGTCTCAGGTTCATTGTGTGTCCTGCCCCATACTGAATGTAATTGTCGAGTGAGGGATGCATATGAGAGAAAGGACCCTGGGGTGACCCCATAGTCATCCATCAAGTTTTCAGATGTGCAAAGAATCTTGTCGGAGAACAGATCACCCCAAGATGTGACCCCCCACCAGTCAGTCGCCTCCGGTCTGGGGTCCTTCGATGTGCAACCCGCCAGCACCCAAAAAGGTATTTCAGGGGCGTATGGGGAAAGGGTAAGTAGACCAACAGGAGTGGGCCGTGATCACGAGGATATTCCCTACCCTCTTCGAGATCATTGTCTCCAAACCCAGCAGCCATTCTAACACACCAGTTGGGCGTAATCCGCTTGCCCAGCAACCTAATTCCGTAGTATTTTGACCAGCTAGCCATTGCATTGGCCACAGTAACTGTGCGGCCATGTAATAATATTCGTAATTCAGGACACCTAGTCCCCCTTCAGACAATGGAGCATAAAGCTTAGTAAGAGAGACCCTTTTCTACTCTCACCCCATATGAGTGCAGTCAACAACGTCCTAAGTTCCTGAAAGAATTTCTGGAGAGGGAGGGCTGCAAAAAAATACAACAATCTAGGCAGGACCAACATTTTGGAAACGGCTATGCAGCCCATGGGGGAAAGTGGCAGTTCAGTCCAAAACGGTGAAGAGGACCTAGTGCTGGTGATAGCCTTGCCTAGGTTTCCATCCAATAAATCTTTAGTCGAGTGGGTACACTTGAATTTCCAGGTATTTGAAGGAATCGTAGGTACATGGGAGTAGCGTAGGCGGAAGTGTTCTTCTTCAGTCAGGTGTCAAGGAGGTCATTGGGAATAAGAGGGAATTAGTCCAACTCACTTTCAGGCCCAATACGCACCCAAATCGCTCCAGCAGTGCCATGAGCTGAGGGACAATCACTCTGTCTCTGCGCAAATATATCAACACATCATCCGTGCATACTGAGATGATACGCCATTGATTATAAGCCCTTATAACCCAATCAGAGGCCCACTGTCGGAGCGCACAAGCAAGTGGTTCCATCGCCAGTGCAAAAATTATTGTTAATAGGGGGCATCCTTGGCGGGTGCCCCGCTCAACAAAAAAGGAATCAGAAATTACCGAACCGGTCTTCACACGCGCCATTGGTGAATTATATAACAAGGAAACCCACTTTAGAAATTGGGGGCCCATCACAAATCTGGTGAGCACTGACTGTAAGTAACGCCATCCCAGGGTATCAAAAGCCTTCTCAATATCGAGCGAGGCAACCCAGGGCTGCCCGTCCATTGTACAGGCCCAGTCCATCAACATAAAAAGTCTGTGCAAGTTTAGGAACATGTTCCTACCAGGTATGAAACTGTTCGGGTCATGGTGCAGTAAGGATTGAGGCACCACAATCAACCTATTAGTCAGAACCCTGCCAAGAATGTTATAATCAGAGTTCATGAGGGACAATGGGCGGTATTGCCCGACGAGTAGTCGTTCCCTGCCAGCTTTGGGCAGGACCACCAAAATTGCTTCACGAAGGGAGGAGGGCAGTGCAATCTTTGCGTATGCCTCGGTATATACCTGATGCAGCTGATGGACCAGTTGCGTACTGAAAGTTGTGCAAAACTCCACAGGCCTACCATCTGCCCCAGGAGTCCTACATCTCGCCATTAGTAGGATGGCGTTTGTTATATCGGCTTCGGTAATAAGAGACTCTAGTTCCGCAAACTATAAGGGCACGCCTTGGGGAAGAGCAACGTCCTCCAAGAAGGACTGTAGCAAAGCTGGGTCACTCTCCTGAGGGGCTCTGTACAAAGAGGCATAATACGAGTAAAAAGCAGCACTGAAGTCGTCCTGCGTATTGAAGATACACCCTGCCACATTCCTAATGGCTGTAATCGGATTACTGGGGGGGTCTGAATGTAGCAGCCACACTAGTAATTTGCAGCGGACAGTGATCTATTAGGGTGCATCCGAGATATTCAGCTCAGTACACCTTAACAATGGCACTTTGTTAACAACACACCAGGCCGATTCTGGTGTGCCGATCGTGCAATGCAGAGTATTGCAAGTATTCTCTATCAACTGAGTGTAAGCCTTGCCAGGCTTCCTGTACCTGAAGATTGGTAGCCAAGGTCTGAAAATAATGTGAGAGAGCAATTGATTGGGCACTCAGGAGTGAGGAGTGAGAGCAATCCCTGTCGAGGTCAGGGGTGCAGTTAAAAACGCCACCCCAATAGGCTGGGGCCAGGGTATTCCGTAGTAGTGCCAGTGTCAAAGATTGCAGGAAGGAGGCCTGGTTGGTGTTGGGGGCATACAGTGATACCAGCGATATCCGGAGACCATCCAATAGGCCCTCTAATGTTACGTAGTGGCCCTCAGTGTCAACGTGCGTAAAGGAGTACCTCTAATAGCATCCCAGGGGCAACCCAAATCAATGCTCCCCTAGCATAACTAGAGTATGTGGTCCTATTAACGACCCCCTCCAACTTCTCTGCATTGAGGCTAGCGTTTGCAAGGTTAGGTGAGTTTCCTGCAGGAATGCAATTTTGATCTTGCACCTACGGAGATACTGATACATGCGGTATCGCTTAGTGTAGCCTGCAAGACCCCAGACATTCCAGGTTAATAACAGCATTGAGAAGTCCTGTTCACATGTCATTAATGCTACAGCACTGTAAACAGATATAGCCCCGCCATCCTCCACAGCGCACCCCGCACTGCCCATAAAGCCCATCCACACACACAGCATGCAAGGTCTCCCACTAGAATTAGTGCATGATTCACCTTGTGAACTAGTAAAACAAAACAAAATTAACTTCCAACTCTCACTCCCGGACTGGTACACCAACGGGCGACCAGCCATTGGCACTATAATGCAAAAAGAAAATAGCAGTTTGAGACAAAAGTCTGTAACAGAGGTTCTATGTAGTTAGGGGAGGCAGAATTTAGTGGCAGCAATGGGCCCACAAGATGGGTACCATTTCCTGTGGCCTAGCTTGTAGCAACTATTGTGAGATAATACATGCCCAGCGATACCGTAGCTATGTCCACCCACTTATTCCCCCTCCAAACCTAATCGGGGTGTGTCACATCAGGCCCCCAGATGTCTGTGGGATGACAGGGGGGCCACCACCCAGCACCGCAGTGATCTATGAATCAGACAGAAATGGTGAGTCATCATGCTAGTTCTCTGCCTCCGAACCCGAGGCCGAGGGAGAAGGGGCAGAGGCGCACCTAACCACATCCTCCACCGCATGGGCACTCTCTGTAGCTGCTTGTTCTTTAGTGGGACCGCGTGGTCGGTGTCTGGAGCGTGTCTTGCATTGTCTTGGTGCTTGCCACGATATAGAGGGACCGGGTTTGTGCCCAGGCGATGGTGCGATTCCCTTTTGTTTGAACCAAGACCATGCCTCGTGTGGAGTTGTGCAGAAGGTCGTAGTGCCCGCGTGTTGCACACGTAGGGTAGCAGGAAACTGCAAGGCGTACTTTATATCATTGTCACAAAGGCACTTCTTCACTTCCAGGAAGGAAGATCTGCGTCTCTGGACTTCCAGAGTGTAGTCCGGGTAAATATGGACTTGGCATTCTCTACCATCCACAGACCTCTAGCTCTTGTCACCTGTAGAATATGGCCTCTGTCTCTACAGTTGAATAACCATGCCACCACCGGACGCGGTGAGTCACATGAGTGAGGAGGCCTCCCCGGGACCCTATGAGCCCTTTCAACTGAGAAGAAGGTTGATTGTTTGCCCTGAAATATCTTGGTGACGAACCAATCCTCTAAGTAAAGTTCCATGTTTAGGCCTTCTACCTGCTCAGGGAGGCCTACTATGTGTACATTATTCCTCCTCAGTCGCACTTCTTGGTCATTGATTTGTCCACGGAAGTACTCCACTTCCTCCTGCATAGCGTAGATTTGTTTATCGGAGTCGATCACCGTGGGTCTCACGACGGCTAAGGTGGATTCAGAGTTTTTGACTTGGTCCTTCAGTTTTTTTGTGATTTTCCCGGAGGGGGCCGACTTCGATACACAGAGAGTCCAACTTTCGTTCGAGAGTGGATTTGATGTTCAGGACAGCTGAGAGGAGCTTGTCGAAGCGGCAGGAATGTTCAAAGAGTGTAGCCACCAGCGACTTGTTCATTGGGTTGCAGATATTCGGCTGTTCCCCAGGCCCCTGTGTGCCTCCAGCCACCGCTGAGGCCCTGTCCTCCTTGGTCATCCCCACCTTAGGGTAGGCAGAATGATCAAGTATAGCGCAGTCTGTGCAATGATTAGTGGGGGCCGCAGTAAGGAGGTAGTTGCTGGCTTAGCGTACACCAGAGGAGCCAAGGAGTGAAGTGGTGATCAGCGTTTGCTCAATACCCGCAGCATCCGCAGTGTCACCGCACGTATCTCACTGCCACTTAGGCACCGGTCCGACAGCACCTGGCAAGGAGGCGACGCAATGCAGCACTCCATGCCTGGAGGTATATAATACCAAGAAACAGTCAAACTGACCAATAGGAGTACTCACAGGAGTGGAAAGTAGTTCTCCAGGGCTTGGCCTGTGCAGAGAGTGAAAGAGCAGCAATAGGGTTTGTAGTCCAGCAAACAGGACCCCATGGACTCCAGTGCAGTGTGCCTTTAAGTAGGAGTTTGGAAAATCACTTTTGCCAGGTCATTATTCGTCTCATGTGGCAGCTGCAGTCGGCTCCCGCTGAGTGTGCAGTTTTCTGGTTGACTTGCAACGTAAAAATACTTTGCCAAGCCTTAAACTTTCCTTTTAATAAGTATAAGTCCTCCCTAAGGTAGGCTGTATTTAGGTCATAGTGTGGAATGGTATATTCTTAGAAGGTAAGACATATGCCCAGCTAAACATCCAGTTTCCCACCCATACTGCAACTGACATACATATTCAGAAAAGCATAGAGGCACTCACCCACCCAGACAGAGACAGAGGCACTTACACATTCACTCACATCTCAATACAGCACATATCTATCCAGCAGTGAGAGATTCAAGTTCACACACAGTTAAAACCCCAAAAACTCAGGAATATAGCTGCTAAGTAATTCATACAGGATGTTATATACAGATCTATACAGATATAGAGACTCACAGAGCAACTAAGACAGCTTGTCATCTAATATCATAGTCATTTAAACGTAAAGTGACACACCCAGAGAAGGAACAATATGCTTATTTGGATATGCACTGAAGTACTGGCAGTGCTATTTACCCATGTAGACAACTAGCCCTTTAAAGAAGTTACACTCTGTGTATGCAAATTTTCTGGCAGGTTGAGTAGGCATTTGAAAATCCTTGGTAAGCTATAAACTCAGTTTTTTCTACATATTAGTCCCCTCTAAGGTAGGCAGTAGATAGACATACACCGGTGCATACACTGGCACACTCAGATACACTCTAATGTATATAGTAGAATATCCAGGTACACACTGATGCATACACCAAAACACTGAAGCACAAACTCATGCATAGAGTAAGACACTCAGCACAAACTGATGTATACAGTAACACAAGCTAAAAGAGAGGTATGCAAACACTGACACACCCAGGTACACACTGATGCATAGAGAGAGACACACAGGGACACACTTATGCATACACTAACACACTCAGGTACAGACTTAAGCATAGACTGCTATACCCTGGCACAAAATTATGCATATACGAACACACCCAGGTACACTATGAGGCATATATTGGCACGACCACACATACACTTATGCATACACTGAGAAACCCAGGCACATACTAAAGCAGACACTTATACATACACTGAGAGACTCACTGACACTCTTCTCCATACAGTATCACACCGAGACAGTTATTTATGCATATAGTGAGACTCTTTAACACACACTGTCACATATGCTCAGACACCCAGAATTACAGTGGTGCATGCAGTATTACATCCACCCACACACTGATGGATACACTAACACAGGCAGAGACGCACAGATGTAAACATGAAAAATAATAGTTTTAGTGGCTATGCGATTGTAATATAACCGTTTATGTTGTCAGTTAAATGCTTTAAAACATTTATTTAATAGTATTGAAAGAAAACATAAATGTACTCATTTGTTTTTGCCCTTTGCAGACATTTACTTCCACTTAAGATAAATACAATGCCAGCAAAAACTGAAAGAAAAAAGAAACACAGAAAAGGATACTATGTCCTCACAAGTGAGAAACAAAAGGAGTAAAATGCAGAGAATCTGGTGAAAGAGGAAAGAGCTGCTGGTAAGAAAACAAAAAGGTTTCTTAAACCTTTATGTAGAAAACTGCAAAGTGAGCAAAAGAAAGTAAATGAAAAGCTTCAAATCAAATTCAAAAGGACAAAATGTGAGCGGCATTAAGAGTAAGAAATAGTATAAGAAAGCAGATAGTTTAACAAGAAGACAGAGGCAGTTTAAAGAAAATAGAGTCAGAATGTTTCGTAGTAGGGTAATTCAGAATCTCGTACGAACTATGAAGCAGTATAAAAGGAGAAGAGAAGCAGTGAAACAAAAGTAACATGTTTAGGCTGTAGTTGATAAGGCTTTTGTCCTAAAGAGGAAGCTATTTATTTTTATTCTGAGCAGAATGAGAACACTGGATAAAATAGTGTTGTCTATGAGGAAAAGAAGCCAAAAAAAAAAGATTTGTAAAAAAAGTAATACTCCAGTGCATCCCACGCAGCTTACAGGAATGCAGCAATACACAAATCTATCTGGGGGATTCCTCTACCCTCTTGTCTTCACCAGGCAGGTCTGGGCTTCCCAAAATAGAACCCTGGGTCCTCTATGTAATTTACCATTTCAGGCACCCTTGTTCTCAGTGTATGGACACAGCACTCACCTTATTCAGTACTGATGCATTCATAAATTGTGTTCTCACAGACACACATACATTCAGCACACACATTTGCTCTTCACACTGCTCAGTACTCTAGCCTTTCGGTGTTGTGCTATGGTGTGCTACTTGCAAACACACATACTGCCCGAACACACATTCATCATGCGTGCACTGCACAACACATTGGGCTTGATTCACAAAGGTAAACTTGCACTTTTGTGTAAGTTCATGATTGTTTGCTATTCACAAGGGTATTTTACTAGTCGTATCTTTATGACAGCAGAGTCGCCAGACATAAAAAGGTGGGACTGTCCTATCTTTTTATGTGCGGAGACTCTGCAGTCGTAAAGATACTACTAGTAAAAGTGTAATTTTACCTTTGCGAATCAGGCCCTTAACCTTTCATGTATTTTCACAAGCACTTATACACCCAGGACATGGTTCCACTGGGCACGCTTTGCACAGCACTACATCTCTCATGTAATGCATTCCTTGCATGTGTGCATACACTCAGGGCCTCATTTATGACATTTTGGTGTAGGGCAGCGCAGCACCTTGCTGCATTGCCCTACGCCAAAGTAAAAGGGGGGAAAGCACCATATTTAAGGTTCACTGACAATATCGAAACCATAAATATTGTGATACAAAAATATTGTGCTAAAAATATCGTTTTTCTATACATATAAAGGTAAGTACAAAAATATCTCATTTTGCACTAATAAAAAAAAATATATATATTGTTTTTTAATATATATATGTTTTTCTCTCGATGAATATATATAGATAGTTAAAAATAGTAAATTTGATATATTTTAACATATTGCGTTAATTTAATGTTTTTAAATACATTTAAATATTATTCAAAAATACATATAAATATATACTTATATAAACAAAAACACACACATATATATGTATGTGTATATGATTATCTAAAACTATTATAAAAATATTAATTTTAATTTATAATATAATTTTCAGTTTTTTAAACACTACAGATAATCTAATCAGTTATAGAGGTTTACCTTCTTGGGATGCGCATGAGAAGGTGAGAAAGTAAAATCAAAATGTTTGTCACATTAGATGTTACCAATCTTTATACCTGTATAAAAAAAACAATTTGGATTGTGGGCCGTAAGATCTTTTCTAAAAACTAAGACAGCGGACTGGTTTGAACACAATGAGATGTTGATGGCTATGATTGACTTGTTACTTTCTAAAAACTATTTTCTACATGGGGACGGTGGTACCATCAAAAACGGAACCGCAATGGGTTCAAAATTTGCTCCCTCATACGCTGGCCTTTTCATGGGCTGGTGGGAGAGGGAGCATGCTTGGGGACGATATGCATCCCTCTGGTTGGAGAACATCATCTTCTGGGGGAGGTATATCGATGATGTGAATATGATCTGGAATGGCACTGTGAACCAATTTACTGAATATCATGAATACTTAAATGATATTCCGTACAATGTACGTTTGACCATGACACATCATAATTGGAAAATAGATTTCCTGGATATCACATTTTATGCCAAGGAAGGACGCATACACAGTACCATCTACCATATACCCACAACATGCAACAGCAGTCTACACGCAACCAGTACCCACCCTAAATTCACCATTGAAAACATCCCTTATGGCGAGATGGTACTGATTAGGAGGAACTGTAGTGAGGCAGACACCTTCACAACCAATTTGGAAGAGTTCAAGGATCGTTTTTTGAAACCAGGGTACAAAATAAGGTGTTGCAGCAACGTGAGAATAAAATAAGTCTAATCCCCAGGAGGCACACATTGACAAAAAAAAGTGTTGATTATAGGCAGAAGAACAATCAGAACCAACTTCTCTTTGTTACCAAATTCACTAAACATAGCAATGAGGTATACAAGATCTTACTCAAACATTGGCCCCTACTACGAGATATTCCTGGCATCAAAGAAATCATCACACATAAGCCCAAAGCAACATATCGAAGAGGTAGAACTATCAGGTACATGCTGTGCCCTAGTTATGTAACATCAGATTCAGGTTTAAAAAACTGGCTACCAAGACCATCACAGGGGTTTTTTACATGCAAGGACTGTAGTGTCTGCAAATATGGCAAGAACAGAACTAAGCAGTTTAAATATAACAGCGAGCACACCTTCACAATTCGTAATGCCATCAGTTGCAAAACGCAATTTGTGACATATGTAATTGGATGCAGTTGTGACATCATTTATGTGGGCAGTACAGTCAGACCTTTGAAAATCAGAATTCAGGAACACGTAAGAGCAATTAAACAACAGGACACTAGATATCCCATGACCTTGCACATGACAGAGCACCATGCTAGTGAACCTGATATTTGGTTTCATGGAATTGACCATATCCCCCCCAGGACAAGGGGAGGTGATAGAGAATTGGCACTGTAGCAGAATGAGGCTGTTTGGATTTGCCGGTTGTGGTGCATTATGATGGGTCACAACACAGATGATGAACTCCATTATTTTTTATAGGAGTGGGATGCTCATCCCATTGAACTTTTAATTTAGCTCTCATATAGGAGTGAGATATATCTAATGGAGCTTATCTTTACATCGGTGAAAATATACTTTAAAATTCACCTTTGAAACATACACCGGAGCACACATTTTAACATGCAAACTTACTTAGAAATAAGAGCTTAACATAAAACATCTTCTGAACCTCTCTGTTTTATAAAAAGTTGGGTATTTTCCAACATTGTAATGATATACAAAAAAGTAACCAATATAAAGAACAGACTATCCCTTTCATAAACCCTTTCGGGTTTGAATAGGACCATAGGTATCAGATACCTTACATGCTTTCGTTTTTATATACTTCAAGATGGTGGTAGAATATTGTACACACAGACTGGAGAAAAACTTTTTCTCTTCATGTAACAGGCCTACAACTAGTTAGACATAGCGTTAGAACACCTCACATGTAGATTGGAGCAGTGTTTGCTTTAAAGATGTAATATGCCTTTAACTCGCTGAACGAGCCTGATGCAGACGCATACCTCATATGTACACATAGCGTTCTGAGAGCACGGGTAGCTCATACACGGAGAAAAGCCGACCGGGGAAGCGGGGAACAGTGCTTATCAAGGTAAGACCCGTTAGGAGACTCAACATGGTTAACGTGATGTATCTGCTGTCAGCTTAGCATAGGGGTCTGGCTTGAGATTGCCCGTAAGAGATCAAAATATGACCAGCAACGGGTGGGGCAAGGACTCGTAGGCTTTCCCGGCTTTTTAACTTTAACTATACCACATTAAGCTGTATCGCAAATTGCCTTCTGCTATGGGGAACAAAGATGTTTTAACTTTTCATGTCACAATGATGGCTGTTCCTTATGGTAACAAGGCTTTATGTATTATGAGGAATGTACAATCACCCGAAGAGGCCTAATCAAAATATCATGTCATTTTCATCTCTATTTGGCTTACTAAACAAATTATTAGCGAGAAAGGAATAATAAAAAATACTCGTTATTACACTTCATCTGTTGGTCTCTTTTATCCCTAATGGGCTTATAAAATAAAATAAAACCAAAAATTAAGACATTATTAAAAAAATCATTTAGGAATAAAATATCATGGAAGGATAAAAATACTTTTTATACTTGTAATTATCTTTAGGTACCATCTTGCTATCACTTCAAATTTTATAAAGATTCTGAACCAACCCTGGACACACGGGGTTATAAAGAGGAATAGGAACATACCACCAACTGGAATATTGCAGGATTTTGAGAGGCTAATTCCAGCTGCACTTAAGGCATCAATTCAACATTAGACAAAAAATCACGGTATGTTTTAATAGCCTCCCTTGGCAATAGCTCAAATTACCTTATAACACAATGCACATTTTCTTGACTGATAGTTTCAGTCACTAAAACTTGTAGGATGTCATATTATTCCTTCGACATTGTCACTTGGACATTGATGGACTGGTTCAACTAACAATCATTGACTTTGGGTTCTGAGGTAGCTGAGCCAGGTGTTTGGTTCTTACTCTCTCTTCTTACATCAAAGCACTCTTCCCTTCGTTCTTCTTGTTTACTCCACTTCTCTTGTACTTGTCTGCAATGTTCCCTCTAATTTATTTCCTCTGTGTGCGGCAGTGCAAGATCTCTGTGCGCTGCAGCCAAGGCTGTGTGCGCCAAGTATGCGAGTGCAGCCTGCGGTTATATAAATCTGTGGCAATTACTACTCAAAACGTTTGTTTGCAATGAGATCGAGAACAAGTGCATTTCACACAAATAGCTCTAATTAACAGGGTCTTGTGACAGTTTTGCAGTGTGGAGACAGATCATCATGACATTAATTGTTTATTCTAGTTGCACCTATACCCCAGGCTTAGAAAAGAACAAGACTCAGAAGGGAGCACCATTATACGATTTTACTGAATATTCTTGATTGGAGCACTGATAATTTGGTGGGGGGTTGCTGGAAGACTATACAAGAGAATATATATTTAGCAAGTTGACAATTACATAAAACAGTTAAATTTTGAGGTACAACGTAAGGATTAATGTCTTTGCTAAGAGGAAGTGTGTGAAATGTGCCCATCTAGGCCAAACACAGACTGTGGGAAAGGGTGGCTCAGACAAGTCAAGTGCCATTACTAGATGTGTGACACATTTGCTTCTTTTGTTGGTCCATGCCATTCTTCCAGTGCTGAAAATTATATCAAGGTCAGCTTTGCTATCTAAGAGATAGGCCTTTGTCATCATCAGCATAACCAAGTGATTCTCCTCCAGTCTAGTTCTTGATTTAGACTTGATAGTGTTCAAGTGACTGAATCCTCGTTCACAGTCTGCACTTGATGACTGAAATGTTGGAACATGGCTGACAAGCCACATAATGCAAAGCATGCTAATGGTTGGACATTCAAGAACGGCGGATGGTATATGTCATTATCACTCAGCAAACCTGAGAAAGGAAAGATAAAATGTAGTTCTTGTATACATTTATCAGTTTGTATGTCTGCTTTAGTGACAGACAGATGCAGCACGTAGGGCCTGTAAAAAAATCACGAAGTAATGTGGAAGGCTGACAAAAGAGCAACATAAGTAATACTCAAATACCCTGACCATCCCCATTTCAGTCATTTTTAACACACTGACCCCAGAATATAGCAATACAGGAGAAGGAAAACCTCAGAGTAGAGGTGGATGAGCTAAGAAATTAATGAGTAGAGCAGAGCCAAGGATTGGCTCTAGCTCAAAATCATTCAACAAACATGTTAGAGTAGGATAAGGCGCATTCAAAATTCAATAAAGTGTTTCCTTAACACACAGAAGTGTTTCACCTTACATTTCAGGCCCTGTCTTTACAATGAATGCTACTGAACTAAGAGGCAAGTCCATTTTCATGTATACATTAGTTGGAGGCTTGATTTGTGCTGTAGCTGGAGAAATATTATAGACTATTAAATCAAAAAACCAAGGTTTCTGTATAGTGCACATCTTGTACTCACGTGTTTGAAGGTGGTCTCTTAATAATTAACAAAACGGAGGTGCGGTGAAATAAAATATTTTCATTGAATCACACAATTTGGTTGAGCAGGGATCTTTGTTCTCCAAAAATAAACAAGCATTAGCAAATCCAAGCAGCCTGGTGCCAGCCGCAGCCTTTTGGCTTTGGCAATTCTGTTTTTTTTTATCTTTTGGTTTTGTAAAATTATTTTAGGGGGTATACTGGTGTGCCCTCATCAATCTAAAATAATTTAAACAACTGGTTAAAAGCAAAAATATTTTAGGTCTGCAAATAACACACATTACTAATTTCTGGCTCTGAAAAGATGTGTGGCTGTACTGTACTCCTTCTAAAAAGGCATCATGTTGCAACAAGCCAGCCAATGGCTGAAGAGAACGGACTCATTGCCTCTTGATACATGCTGGAATGGGTGGAAGAAAAATGTGAATGACACAACAACAGATAAATGGAGGACGCCTGACTGAAAAGCCCTATAACTATTTAACACACATAACTTTCCTAAAATCAAAAAGGCTTGGATAACACCAGAGTGAAAAAGCTAAAGAGACAATTGATCTGCTGTTTGCTGCTAGCCTCTTTGCTAATGCTTTTAAAAAATAAAAAAAATTGTAATTTTTTAGCTTTCTCATACAAAGGTCTGTTCTGAACCTGAATGGCTAGTCGGTTGGGATGGTTGGGGAGCATAGAGAGATAAAGAGAGTGTGACAGAGTATATGGCCTGAAAGTGTGTGTATGATTAGCAAGACTGTAGGAGAAGGTCAGTGAAAGAACGTTTGTCAGTGTCTATATATTCAATGGAATTATAGTAACTGCACATTGTGTGCTGTACAAAAGCTGAACAACAATACCCAGGGCCGCTAGAACTATTGCAGTGGGGGAAAGCACCATATTATGTGGCAGGGTTGACTAAATTATGTAGCAAGAACAGCCAAATTATGTGGCACACTACAGCACATTTTTTCTAGTGTTGCTTCATTATTTTAAAAAATGTTTTTACACATGGCAATCCTGTCTTGACAATGATTTCACCTCATTAGTACCAGTTTACCAACCAAGAACAGAATTAAGCGGCTGAAAGATGACCAGCTAACCTTTGCGCAGGGCCTTCAATGTAGGCAAACATATGTCACGACGTTTTTAGTAACGTTTGATTTGTTTAATCTAGAAACAATTATTGTTTTGATTAAAATCTGCAGATTATATAGCAGATAATGTATTATGTGGCAAATTGATAATTCTGCAAAAAAAAGCAGTGGCCGCACAATCGCATGATTTCAGTAGCCTTGGCAATACCTTATACTTGTGAATGCTGCATTGTGCCATGTGCTTGTTCAAGTCCATCCTGCACAGGTGTAGTCTAGTGATCCATGTGTTACCTAGGAGAGAAGGAAACCCACAGATGTAGAGCAGTAGAAATCTATGCTCGGAGTCTTACAGGACAGCCGCATATTTCATAGGTCCTGTGGAAAATTAGAGTGCCCGACAGGGACGGTGATGGACCAGAAGTGATATCAACATCTTGGATATTTATGCCACCCTTCCTCCACATTTACTTGGCAAACTTTATGGGCTATTAAACAAATACAAGACGTTTTCTGTACAGCGCACTTTCTGCATGGAACTATTTAGAAATGCTGTCATATGTAATAAAGAACAAACAGGATACTCAGTGAAAAAATATTGAGCATTATCTCACATCCATTTAATTTTTTATAGATCTACTCAAAGATGTTTTAACCCATAGGCAAAGTGGGCTCTGGCCCAGGACCCCAGCTTTTCAGGGAGCCCCTGAGAGAGCCAGCTCGGTTCTGCAGACAGTCTTGCTCTAGTGACCCTGAATAATTCTTACACAGATTGTAATGGACTCTCACACATCACCCCTATTCAAAATAAATGAACGGAAAACGGTATTTGAAACAGACATTTTGCAGAGAAATGATGTGTTTATGTTTCCATCTTTCAGATCAAAGCAGGACCTCACATATTCATATGTCACAGATATTATTTGCAGTACTATTAATGAACTCCTGCTGTGTTACAATATTGAAAACACACCTCACTATCCCTAAATATTAGATGCAAACCCATTTAGAATATGGACCAGTGAGTCTGTCCTCTGACAGTGGCCTCGCCAAAGAAGGCATGAAATAGCTGAAAATGGATCATAAATTTGAAGTTGTTCTGAACAGCGTCCCCCAAAATACGTTTTGCCCAGGGCCCCCAGAATTCATATGATGTCCCTGCTGTCACCCTCTAAGAAGACAGAAAGATGACGTATAGTGCTGTAGAAAACGAATTATTACTGCTGAGTTGGATACTGAACAGATATTAATGAGCAATTTGTGTGCTTGCTGATGTTAGTTGTGAGAGGTGTTATTTCAATCTCTACCATAACATCCTGTCTTTGTTTTAGCATCAAGACTTACCACCAGGCAAGTAGAGCACCATGTCATTTGGATACGGATGCATGTCTCTTTAGAAGGGGCCTTGCACAATCCCTTACTCTAGGACATCCTTATATGTTTTTATTACTTTGTCTTGTGGCTGCTTCAAAAATCTCTGGGATGTATTATATATTACTCTATTTATCATGTTCAAGCTACCCGTTACTCATCTTGTTCAAAGTATCCTGGTGAAAACAGGTCAACTATTTCCAGTAGTTTAGTGGAGGTTCCTGTTCTTTGAGTGATGGTCTGAAGCCTCCATCAGTTTGTGGATCCTATCAAAGTATCTAAGGTCAGTTATCATGGTGCTCGAATGTGTTAGCAGCAGCTATCGCGTCGATCTTAGACTCTACCAAAGCGACACAAATTAAAAGAGTTACATTGGGACTTGTAGTGTTAAAGTCAGACTTGCATAGTTGCTATCTGTGCATGCTTCTGTTAAAACCCAGGCTCCTGCAGCAGGCGCAGAATGCACCCCCTGCTGATTCAAGCAGGGAGCACTCATCACCTACTCACTGGTTGGTCCATTGCTTACATGTCATTAGCCTGTTCCTGGCCCAATGTTAGATCCACATTCATAGCATTCAGTAGGCCTTTCAAAGTAAAGCAGGTCTTAATTCTAGCATTTGTCTAATAAAATGAAAAACTATTTTAAAGGAATTACATTATTTGTGAATACATTGGGGATTTTCCAACAGTAACTGTCGACACCCACATAAACTGGGCAGGCTTTTGTGATGGTCATTTTGAAACTGACAGAGAAGTTTGCGAAGAAACTAACTCTACCCTACTCATTGTTCACTCACACTCAGTTCTGAGATCTGCATGTTACACGTCTTTGTAGCAGGCACATTAACCCTTTGCTCTACTTTAGGGTGAGCTGAAACTGCCACTGGACAAAACTCCGCTCTCTGTCCAGCAGGAGCATTAATCACCAGAGTTATCTTGACACTTTTATTGTTGCATGACATTGCTGGACACCAAAGGAAATCTGTAACACCTGCTATTAAACAAAATGTTATTTTGAACACAGCACCCCCCACCCCACAAGGTCAGTGCCAGGTATGACTGCACCAAGTGCTAAAGCTGCACAGCAACAGAGCAATACCATAAAAAATCTGACATATGCATCATGTTATCATTTCAAACAAAAAAAAAAACATTAAAAAAAGCAGTAAAAAATGGCATTATTTACCCGAATCGAAGTCTGATCCTAAAACACTGCAGTTTCATTATTTAATTTTAGCAACCTCGAACAGGGGCCGTGGGGCAGTTCCATACCTGAATGTATAGCGGCTGTGGGAGGTGGGGAGGGGGTCACGGGGAGAGAAAAAATATGGCCTGCACTATAGGGACTGGCATGTGTACAGTGCATGTTATAAAATGCAAGTGCAAAGCAGTTCCGATTCTACTGTGCGAACAGCTGTAGTTTGATAAGAAACAAGAAATGATTGTTTCTTGTAACATGTGCGTGCATGCTACAAACCGAGCAGACACTAAAATTAAAATAAACATTTCTGGTGACTGTGTGCAGGCCCCCCACCCATCCGACATGAAAAGCAAAAGCGGCATGTATAACTGCTGTCTGCCCCAGACTCTATGGCATTCCACAGGCCCTAACCTGAAAATGCAAAACTGCTGCTCCCCCTGCGTTGTAGATGCACACTCAGTGCACTTCACCACCAAGAAAAAGGCTGTACTTTTCACGGTACTCCCATTTAAAATACCGTGGCTGGTGACCAGTCTAAATCTCTTGCGGAGTAGAGACGTGCGCGCTTTGTAAGACTGTGTGCGCGCTTGGAAAAGACCCTGTGCGCGCATGCGTGATCGCGCAGCTTACAGGGAACAATGCTTGTCTGTACAGGTGAAGTAATTTATGTTGTTTTATATGGTGTTTTTAACTGTGCATTTTAAATGTGTTGTATTGTGTATTTATATACATGTTGTATTATACACTATGGGGCCGATTCCGATCTCGGCCGGTAGGGCTCCGAATCGGATTTGGATTTACCGGATCCGAGTCGGAGCCCTGTTTCCCGACCGAATCGTACGCGGGACCGGCCGAGCGAGTACGATGCAGGCACCCGCGAAAACTCTGACCGACTCGAACGCGGCTTCAACACGCTCCGACCGACACGCATGGACACGACTCGCACCGCGCTATGGAGACGTTTCCCGGCCGGGTAAGTACGATGCGCGCCGCGAGCAGTCCGATCGACTCGCGCCGTCCGGCTCGAAAAAGCTGTCGGAGCCGGACTTTGGGGGTCCGCGTCGGACCCCCCTGCACGGGTAGGCGCGCGAGTCGCACACAGGGGGGACCCATGGGTCCCCCCTACCTGTGCGTGTACGGCACGAATCGCTTCGCCGCGTACACGCTGTAGGGGGCGCCCTTGTCCGCCTCGCACCCATTGAGTCAATGGGAGCCCGCGTACGCGTTGTACAACAGGCTCCCATTGACTTCAATGCGAGTCCGACCGACTCGAGTCCGATGGCATGCGTGCGCATCGTACTCGATCGGTCGGACTGCCCGAGTCCGATTCGGTCGGAAATCTCTCCGGGTCCGGCTCGGTCGGAGAGATTTCCGGCCCGAATCGGAATCGGCCCCTATATGTTTTTGTATGTTTTGCAGCCCTGATAAAGTCCACAGGTAGTGGACGAAACGCGTTGGCTGTTTTATGCTGTGTGAAATAAAGATTACCTTGGATGCAATATGGATAAAATGGACTAATTTACTGTGAAAATTGTTGTTTGCGGTGCACTCCACATTTACATATTGAATTGTTTCGATCTTTGGATCGCTCTTTTGAAACAGCGGGAGCAGTGGAGGCGCACGCAACGTTGCTCTTCAATATTGTGGTTTTGGACTGTGTTCGGGTAATTGGGAGGGAGGTGCGACTGCTATATAGACTTGCTGTTTCATTGCTTGGTGCATAGGTATGTGTATATGTTTATCTAAAACTATTATAAAAAACATTAATTTTAATTTATAACATAATTTTTTATTTTTTAAAACACTACAGATAATCTAATCAGTTATAGAGTTTTACCTTCTTTGGATGTGCACAAGAAGGTGAGAAAGGAAAATCCAAAGTGAAACTAAAGTAACTCACCTTTCCTTTCTACAACATCCGTTTGGAAAGTCATAATGAAACAGAACAAAATAGAATAGAATAGGGGTTAAGGTGGAAAAGTGTGCATTCTATTTCTCAATGGAGCTGATAGGCTCTATCTTGAAGGGATATCAATATTCCACCCAATTCTGATAGAGGTAGGTGGACCAAGGTTTTGGCAGACAGGATACTCTGTCACATTTCCAACAGAGTACCCTGTGTACTAATCTGTAAATCACCACCTTTGGCTTTACTTAGGACAATCTATCCTTATGGCATAGAATGTTGTAACAACCTCCTGGGGCAATCCCCAAGCAGGGATCCACTGGGGAGGGGTACCATTGGGTAGGGGAGATTCTCCCCTTTCCAATGATACCTCTCCCGTCTTTTTACGTGCTCAGGGGGCTGAGATAGCCCCCTGAGCACATAGAAAGTGAAACTGAAATGAGCCTAAAGGCTCATTTTAGTTTCGGTTTCAGTGAAATGCAGTCAGCGCGACGTGCGCGCTGATCTTCATTTCACTGAAACAGGGGGGGGGCTCGGGGCTCTTCCCCAGCTCCCGAGGCTTTGGGGAGATAAAGAAATCCCTCTGCTGTCTGCAGCAGAGGGATTTCGTGCCCCTGTGCTCATGACGGAATGGTTCCGTCATGAGCACAGGAGCACCGATGCTCATGACGGAACCATTCCGTCATGACCATCGAGGGGGTTAAAGTCCCATTCCTGTGTTACAGTCCTTCACTTTTAGCACAGGTTTGTAACACTGAGGTGTGCATTTAATGGCGAGTATAGCTGGAAGAGCAGGCTATAAATCTATTTGAGGACATTCTGTCCTTGTAGGCAGAATGTTCTAATAGTATTCTAGCCTGTTGCAGCTGGCTGTTGTGCTAATTAAAGTGCTCCTCCCTTGTTATAGACCTTCCCCTTCAGGTTGGGCCTTAACCAGTTAACTAGGCCTTTAATGGCCAGTTTAGGCCACTATGGTGGGCTCTAAGGCTATATTAACATTAGGAGACAGACATGGCAAACAGCATATATTCGTTTTTCTTTTTTTAACCAATTCGAAATAGAACCTTATTGTTTTTATCGTTTTTTGTGGTTTTAATTTTTTTTTTTTGCGTGATTCAACTAAGAAACAGGAAAAAAGGGCATTTAAACTTGAAATTTAAAAAAAATCGTTTTACAGATGGTAGTAAGTAGCCAAAAGCCAGTTTCTAGCTTCACTACATTGCTTTCCAGCAGTGACAAATTTACCACATTCCATGCAATACAAGGTGATGTTTCTATACAAAGGATTCATATTGTGTGGCAGAGCGGCAGCGACGTAAGGAGAAACAGTAATCTCTGGCTGGAAACTGTGCACTGGAGCAGATGTTGTGGAGGCTTCTGCATCCTCATGACAGTTCCTCTTTACTGCATTCGCTATGCCAAGCATTAGGATGCTGGTCCTGAGACACTGAATGAATATTTTTTTCAGCACCTTTGGAAAGCTCCTGATGGCAGATTTCTCAGGTGACTAGCTTTGCCGCGTTTTTTTTCTTTTAGTGGAATTGTAAAAAGGTCCAAAACAATAGACTCTAGCATGGATCCTCCTGCTGTTCCTATTCTTCATGAGACTTCTCTTTCCTCTCTTCTTCTGAAAATGCAGTTTTTTTGTTCTTGATTCAATCCGGAAAAGATTTGGCAAATACAAAAAAGCCAGCAGAGAGCGGAGATGGTACGATCCCTTACTTGCCACTCCCCAATTACAGTAAGAGGCTGGGAACATCATGAGAAAGCATCAAAATAATGACAATCGGTTGTAGTTTCACTGTGAGTCACACGTACTGCAGTACATTTTGAGGTTCCGCAACACATAAAGACACAAAATATTTACTAAAAACTACAATACATCTTCCTTGTTTGTGCCTGTGAGGAAAACCCTCTGCTAAAAGCTTAAATAAAAGTACCCTTTCATAGTTAAATCAACTTTAAAAAAAAAACTTCTGTGTCCTGTGGTACTCCTGCCAGAGCGGGAAATGGTAAAGGCCTTAAGGAGTGATGTACCACGCCACTATTGGATCTATATATACCATGATAGTACTGCTGTATCCTATGGGAGATAAAAAAAAAATGAAAGGAGCTATTTCACTGGCCAGAAAGTGAATAGTACTTAAAACAAGCGTACAGTCTATAGAAAATAAAGAGGAAGGAACTTCCTGAATGCAATTTGTTAATGGTATTTGACAAAAGCAGCTGGAAAAAATATGTCCACATACATCATAGCATTTCACAAAACTGGGAAGAAACAGCCATCAACCAGTGATTTTTAAATTCAAAATAGAACATTAAAATATTTTGTAGTTAAATAATAAATATATACTATATTTTAACATTAGATTAAATTTATTTATAGTTTGTAACTTTAAAAAAAAGAAATTGTAACTATAATTTAATTATAATTATCATTTAACAATTATTTTAAATTCCCCACCTCCATTATTTTCTGTGGAAGGGTATTGCAGTACCAGTGGTTGGACTTGTGTGGGGCTGGACTTATTTAAAAAAAAAAATGTGTCCTCATTTATCCAAATTATGCTTTAGATTCAAAGAAACAGTGCATAAAGCAATCCAAAAACGAGGTGTTAGTAATCCCCGGTCACTCCACAGGGGATAGAGAGATAAATTTTATCCTCGGGTCGACGATTTAACCTCTTGGCTGGAGAATGACACCTAATCTTTTTTTCTTTTATACAGGTGCTTTTTAAAATAGAAGTGGCCCAGCCACTAAAGCAGCCTCTATAGCATACTCTTAATCATTGGACCATAGAACACAAACAAACAGAAGTATATCTTAAATACCCCAGAAATTAGATTCAAGAAAATGAAAAGAGAAAAGGAAAAGAACCTCTAATCTGAAACCAAGAAGAGAGAAGAAAACAGGGTGTGAGGTTTATAAAAATGATACTTAGTGAGAGGCGTTAAAGGTAAAAGTCTTAACCCAATAATCCCAGATTTCCCAATATTTGGTTTTCTTGGCCTGTTTGCCTGAGTGGTCAAGTAGGTAGACCCTCTGAATGGAGTAAATCCATTCCTCCTCCGTAGGGGAACAGGGAAGAATCCACTTAACACATAATTCCCTCCGCGCAAGAAGGATCAGGGCAAAGAAAAGGGCTTTATGGTTTTTTGTTAAGGTTCGGTTGTCTGCATCCCCTGATAACACCCCAAAAATTACAGAGGGTATACTTAACTTTATCCCTTGACCCATAATACCTGATATGGTCTTACCCACTTTCTGCCAAAAGGACTGGATTGAGGGACACAGCCAAAACATATGGACCTCATTTGCGCTGTCTTCTCCGCATTTTGGGCATTTCTTGATCTCACGACACCCCATTTTTGATATTTTCTGTGGTGTCCAGTATGCCTTATGGACTGTGAAAAGATGGTTCTTTGTTAAAGGTGCAGACTTCACATGAGACCATAAAAGAGACATAGATACTTGCCCTAATTTTTCAAGATCTTCATCCGGCAGGTCCCTCTTCCAGATCTCTGTAAAAGGGTCTTGCGTATCTTGTCCACTTTGAATTAACAGCCAGTACCACTCTGCGACTTCTTTCTGCATTGTGTGGCGTGTGCAGATCTTTAACACCAAGTCCGCTTTCCCTTCTATCTCCTTTCCTAGAGATTTTACCCAACTTGACAATTGGTAATTCTTGAATTTCGAGACCGAATTCTCGCAAATCGCGGAGAAGTGATGCCAAGAAATTAATTCAGAATCCACAATAAGCTTCCCCCACGTACGAATACCACAGGATCGAAGCAGAACGGCGAGGGCATCCACCAAACAAGCTGGGGTACCTGGAGAGTCCCAGATCGGTGCTGCGTCGCTATAGTAGGGAATTTTTAGGAGACGTCTCACCTGAGCCCAGAGCTTAACTGCAGCCACAAGAATTTTCAGTCTCACCTTCTTAAAAAATTTAGGATGACCAAATTTTAAGAGGAAAAACCCTGCCTGGTGAGGAACACTAGCTGTAAGAGCCTTGAAAAGCGGGGAGAAAGTCGAGCTACCCATCAATAATTGACGAAAGTTCTTTAAGTGGAAGGCACAGTAGTACAAGTATAAATCGGGGGTAGCGATGCCTCCATGAGCTTTCTTTCTTCTAAATTTCTTTAGGGCTATTCTTGGTCTTTTGTTTCCCCAAATAAAACTAGAAAAGGCCCCTTGTACTTTCTTGAACCAAATCTTCGGAAATTCTAGCGAAATAGTATTAAACAGAAAAGTAAATTTAGGGAGAATCAACATTTTTAGGAGATTCGATTTACCCAAAAAAGAAAGTGGAAGAGCACCCCATGATTGTAGCTGTGATTTGACAGTCTTAGTTACTTTTTCGAAATTGACCTGTGCTATCTTGTCAATGTTATGGACTATTTGAACGCCCAGATATCTGATTTCTCTCTTTGTGAGGTCACTCCTATAGTGGGTATTCCATTTCATTAACTCTGTTTTTTGTTGGTTAATCAAATATCCGGACGCCCTCCCGAAACTCTCCAGCTGCTCCCAAATTGCAGGAAGTGATTGCTCTAGGTCACCTGTGAGGATCATAAGATCATCGGCGTATAGCCCGATTTTCTTTTCCCAACCATTACACCTAAAAGGGATGATGTTCCGGCAAGCTCTTAATTTGCATGCTAAGGGTTCAATATATATATTGAAAAGGAGAGGGGAGAGGGGGCAGCCCTGTCTAGTCCCCCTACCTATTTTTAGTGACCTTGTAAGATTACCATTAACAAGGACCTTGGCAGATGGGTTTTTATAGATGGCTTTAACTGCTGTTAAAAAGGTTTCCCCCAGATTAAGACGCTGAATCATTTTATATAAGAAAGGCCAACTGACCCGATCGAATGCTTTTGCAGCGTCAAAAGTCATTACTGCTAGTGGGATCTCATATGTTTGTGCCATGTCTATTGCCCCGATTAGGTCATGCGTTAGTTCAAAAAGCTGCCTCCCTTTCATAAAACCTTTCTGATCTGGGTGTATCAATAGTCCTATTACCTTATCCAGGCATTTAGTTATGATCTGAGTGTATAGTTTATGATCACTATTTAAGAGTGAAATAGGCCTGTAAGATTCACAGGATCTCGGATTCTTGTTTGGTTTTAAAACAATAGTTATGGTGGCTTCATCCCATGACGAGGGGAGGTCTTGACCAGATATGAAAGCAGAGTTGAATAATTGAAGGAGAAATGGAGCAAGCTCTTCCTTTAAAATAACATAAATCTCGTTTGGAATAGAATCAGGGCCGGCAGCTTTCCCCTTTTTAAAGTGCTAATAGTTTGATCGACTTCCTCCAGAGTTATGGGGCGACTTAGATGGGTTTTTTCGGCAGTCTGGAGAGAGGGAAGATCTAAGTCTAAATGGAATTCCTCCATAAAATCTTCGCTTAATGTCGGATCCTCTGCATAAAGACTTTGAAAAAATTGAACAAAGGCATCTTCGATCCCAGAGTCATCAGTAATAATATTACCGGTGTTTGAACATCGAAGGTCTTTTATCAAATTTCTAGACTGTTCGGCCTTCGTTTTCCACGCAAGGAGTTTGCCACACCCCTCCCCGTATTCGTGATGAGACAACCTGCTGGCTTCCCATTTTCTTTTGATTATCACTTCTAAGTGGTCCGCGAGCTTATGTTTCGCTGCCGTTAAATTTCGTAAGATATTCAGATTGCCAGGAATTTTTTCTAACGCATCCTGATATGTGTGTACTTCAGCTTCTAAAGCTCTGATTTCATCCTTCGCTCTCTTGGTTTGGGCAATAGAAAGAGTTGTTAAACTGCCTCTTAAGAATGCCTTATACGAGTCCCATACCACGTGAAGGGGTGCTGAGTTAAGATTAAATACAAAGAACTCTTTGGTTACTATTTTTAATTTTTCAATTACTGTGGTTTCCAAGAGTAGCAAACGATTTAGGGACGAACATCTCTGGGGGAAGTGACTTCTTCGCATCCCACCCTGACAAAAGCCCAGGACCAATACATAGGCCATTAGCAAGGGCTGAAACATGTTGGTGTAAGGTTTAGGGTCATAGGACCATCATATCCTCCTACCCTAACATAGTCAGTTTTTAACCTTCACTCTAACTCCACTAATAAAGGACACTTTGGGAGCGAGAGAGGAATTTTATCTTTAACGTTCGCCCCCGTACACAATTTCTCTAAGTGCTCCCTGAAACACGGTTGAGCCTACCCTGACCTTTAGGAGTCGGGGTGAGCCCGATGATGAAGCATGTCACTATTAGAGTGAGTGAGGGCTATAATAAGAAAAGGGGCTCCTTCCCTTTCCACCCTTGAATCAAGGGGGGCTAACAGACCTAGAGACCTGTAGATGGGGTTGGGTGTTTTCAAAACACCCAATACATCTCATTCCTCACGTGCTGTTTCTTCCCCCTCTCCCATTTTTCTCTAGGGACCACCCTCGTCCCAGGAGAGATATTCTTTTGTCATACCTGGTATACAAAGGGAGGATATATCCCTTCCCACCTCCCAAGGGAGGCCCTCTCTACCCTCGCGTAGGCCCACCAGGGCCCCGCACCCAATGGTACAGATAGATTCCTTTCAACATGTGCTTTCATTTATTTTGTAAATTGAGAATTATTTTCAATTTCACTTCTGAGTTTCACATTAAAACATCCTAAACATAAATGAGGCTTGCTTTCAATAAAATTATTACATTTGTCAAGCAGTAAGCATGTATTATGGACAAACAAGGTTTGTTAGCAAGAATAATTCTTCAACCAGACTCAATTCCAAGTTCATTTTACATTTCGAACTTCTCAGTGAAATTATGTAATTGCCTTTAAATTTGTAGATGTGTCAATCCCAGACTGGCCCTATTGGACACCGCTCAGGGATGGAGGGGGTAGGCTTTACTGCTGGGAACTAGTCCTGGGTCGGAATTTCAATTGCACCAAAATATTCAGAGGATTTTCAGTAATTCTGCATTATTCTTTGACACAGAAATACCAATAATAATAATATTACACCCGCTCATGTAATTAAATTTAATGTGAGGGAAAAAAATTCTACTGCGAAAGCACATTTAGCACATTGCTGTTTAAGTTCTTTTGCATTTAGCTCTATTTGCCTCATATTGAAAAAACAACGCCCTAAATGCTGGTACTAATTTGGGGGGAAATTCCAACCCAAAATGCACATCTAGCGAGTGGTTGCTCATGGTCACTATTCATGTTCTGTTGAATTTAGTGCTATTTCTTAGCGCAAAATGCATCCTCACATCCATTTTGAACATGAGGGTGCATTTTTCACTTCCAAACTTGAAACAGCAAGCCCGGACAAATATACAACTGTGTACTTGTGACGCACCTCCCCACACAACAATCGCCCAAAAAAAGAGTCCCAAATTGTAAGCCTTTTCGCTCAAACGGTGTGCATATCCACCGCTCCTGCTGTTTCCAAGGAGCAGTCTCCAAGACTAATGTCCAAATTCACACAAATGTGGAATGCACCACCGACACCAGGAAAGATTATGTCCATCCACTGTTAATATTGTATAAACCGTTGTTTTATTCTTCAAGTTCAATAAAAGAAAACAGCCAAACAGCCGACGCGTTTCGTCCAACTGGTGTGGACTTCATCAGGGCTTCGCAAGTCAGTCTAATCGTCTATAGTAATGAGTCATTAAAATATTTGAATAAAGATCTGTAATGGTCCTATGTGACAACTGTTCCCTCCTGCATCCAGGGACAGTTGGAAGTACAAAGGCTTCTGTGCCGTACCGATAAGAGGACAGGACCGTCCGTGTAAGCGTCCTCTTCAATGCTGAGAAAACAGCACTAAATGCAGAATTACTCTTCTTGTGTCATTATGCGTAATCTTACTGAATTTTAGGGTAATTCTGCGTGACTACGCTACATGGAATTAGGACCACCCCTACCGTAGATCTGGTTTTTATTGCTGGGGGCCAGAAAGACAGAATCATCTGCCTGTAGGGGTTCAGC
The DNA here is from genome assembly GCA_963921515.1 of Calotriton arnoldi. NCBI lineage: Eukaryota > Metazoa > Chordata > Amphibia > Caudata > Salamandridae > Calotriton > Calotriton arnoldi. The sequence continues at coordinate 1,182,070 of CAWUFW010004019.1, read as the reverse complement.
ACTTTAAAAACAAATAATGCAAAACAAATGGTTTTAAAGAGTGCTCATTCACACCTGGCTCACCTCAATACAATTTGTTTTTACCTATGTTGATTGATTCCTGCCTCCTGCAGCAACAACTCAAGCAGCACTGACCTCTGCCTTCAGGCCTGGCCTCAAGAGTTGAGAGAGGTGGAAGGGCATGAGGGTCCTGCTGTTGTTTGACTCTCAGAGCCAAAACACAAAGAGAGCCACCAACATATTTATTGGAATGTATTGCAAAAATGTTCTATTGCTCTTACCTCTCTTTTGCTTGCCTACATATGCTGCATGCTACACTTTGTAGGGTGAATGGTTGTAAGTGTGTCGTCATATCTGGACTTTTATTCCAGATACAGAGTCCAGCACATATATGGCAAAGACTCTTTAGCATTCAAATAGTGGAGTTTGTTAATAATGTGAAATATGGAACGCAATTCATTTAGTATATTCAAATTTACCAAGCGTTGAGCAACAATTATTAGAAGTGATACATTCTAAACATGTACAAAAAAGCATTCATGCCGCCACTCCCACTGCACTGATGATGATGCTATAAGTGAACTACTATGAAAGGCAGTTGTCTTTGGTCCCCTATACATGGTCTAAGGTGTCATTATCGATGGGGTAACTTTGTAGTTTTTATGCTGCTCTCAACTGATATATTTCAAGGTACTCTCATGTGACGATGAAGGAAAGTAGGCACTGTAAAAAAGTAAGGGGTGTATTTATGTTCAGGTTGTGTTGTTTTTGCACCAAGCAGCCCTAAAATGTGATTTATCAAGCCACGCAAAGCCACTTTGCGAGGCCATGAGTGGCTTGATAAATCTGGAGTAATGCAGCACAAATCGCTAGATTGAGTTACCCTGCCCCAGGGAGGCATTCCATGGGCATAGCATGGATTTCGACACATTCCCAGATTTACCATTACTGGTAGCCTTGTGAATGCGCCAAAATTCTGTGCCTTCACAGGGGAGGCATAACGAGTAGAAATATCTTTTTTTCTCCTCGTTACTTCCTCTTTCTGTGTCTGCGGCATTTTGCAGCAGATATAGAAAGAGGAAAATACCTCAGGGGATTGTTTTTGTGCAGAAAAGGAAAATCCTGCTTGCAACGCAGACACACTTGCACCATGGTTCAAGGGTGCCTGTGTTGGCGCTAGGCAGCACATTGTGCGCCAGCGCTGGGAAAATGCTGTAATGCACCATATTGTGATAAATATGGCGCATTCCTGCCCTTTCCCTGTAACGCTGCGCAGCAAGGTGATTTGATGCTCTGCACTGCATTACCTTTTGATAAATATGGCTCTAATTCCCTAAGATCATGCAATGTGGTCAAGGGGAAGCTGAGATTGAAGCAAGGTTTCCTAGTTTCACGTTGTGTATTTAGCCCTACATGTTATCTCTTTCTCTCTTCCATTTTACATCAAAGCTTAATGTTTTGTGGTTAATTCTTTGAGGTGCTAAATCAGTGCACTATCTTAAATATATCTAGGCCATGCATGTTTCACAAAGTGTGGTGGTGGTAGTGTTTAGTATCGGTAATATTTTAATGCAGAAGCTGAAATGAAAACGAAAGCACCCACCTGTGGTCAGCGTATTGAGACTGTTAGCTCCAAGACTTTATTAATTTCCATTTATTGTTGAACTAATTCTTCCACCCAGGACTTAATTTGTAGAAAAATTTGTGCCATGGCCCAAGATATTTATCAGGCGGCTACAGCAACTTTCACAGCCCACTCTCTCTGCCAGCGCTGCCAACTGCCAGTGCCACTGCTACCTCCTTACCATCACATGCCTACAAATGGGGACGAGCTGTCGGATTGCCACTAGACATGTTTTGGAGTGCTGCAGTAAGAGGGACTTCAAGCCCCAGAAGGCCGTGCCCAGGCGGAGAGGCCTCACGCCTTTTTGTGCCCGCAAGGACTCCCGCGGCGCGGGCCGCGCTGGGTCCAAGGGCGGTTGCACCCAGCAGAGGCCGGAAGAGGCTGGGCCCCCCCCCCTTGGTTGGCAGAGCCATGATCTGTGGCGGGATGCAGTCTGTGGGAGTGCCAAGGTGAAGCTGCCTCTGTCTGGGAGCTGTCGCTAAGCAAGCACGTGTTGTCCATCAGCCCTGTAGATCCTCTTATCGCCATCTGAGAAGTTAGGAGAAGAAGTTGTGTCAGTCGGGCCTAAGACAGGAGGGGGCTAGTTTTGTATGGTCGTGTATGACTTGGCGATAGTTATAGTGACCCACGGGCTTACTTGCAGGAATCTGGGGTCTGAACTCTTGTTGCTATCTCCCTCCGCCTGAGGACTATGGGAAAACAGAATAGGATGGCAGCAGGCACTTCAGTGCCACAAGGTACTACCATGGACGCTTTCCTGGTATGAGCTGTGGGGATTATTGACAAGGAGATCGAGCTTGTCGCCTGCCAGTTGTCCCGCTCCCCAGTCGCTGGTTATCATTCCAGCCTACCCAGCACCTCAAGGGTTAGTACAGATCAGCCTGAGGTACAGGTAGAACCAGGTTCGGGCCCCTATTTCCCGGTTCCAGTACCATCGGAACAGGGGTAGAAGCAGGATCTGGACCGGGTGGAGAGGCGTTATTATGTAGAGGGTTGGAAGTTTCTTGCCCGGCCACCGGGAACACTGGGGGCATGGGTGTGGTCTTAACCATACACCAAGGAACACTGGGGTGGGGAGAGGACCTGGAACTGGGCTAGGTAAGGGAGTTAAAAGGAAAGGCCCTTTGCCCACGAGTAAAGCAAAACGCCCCAGAGCAGAGGGGTTGGTGCAAACGGCTAACTCAATGCCAAGTGTAACCAAAGGAAATTTGGGAGATATCGATGGAGGGCTGGCTGGGGTCATTACCGGCAAGTATGGATCTGAAACTAAACCCTATTGTGCAACATTTAGCAGCCATTGAACTGGAGCTTCTTAAGTCACGCCAGGATAGGCCAGCGGAGGGTCGAGCTGTTCCAAGTAGGCCGAGGGGAGCGTTGGGCTCTCGACCAGTCGGTGCCAGTGTTTTCCAACATGGGTCCAATGGGCAGGGGTCTTTACCACCCGTAGTTCCCTTTAGTGTCTCGAACGGTAGAGAACCAAGTCCCTCCCGGTTGCGAATGGACTTGAATCCCTCAAAAGGTGATTCTGTAGCAGCATTAGTGGAATCAGAAAACTCCCAACATAAAATCCAGACCGGTTCCGGGTTAACAAATACCTTACGGGGAGAACAGACAAGGGGGGAAGGGTCCTGTCAGGAGTCACGGGCATCAGTGTATCCTGAGACAAGGCAGATGCAGAGGCTATTGGTCTTAGACCTACCCCCGGAGTCAACCCCATATGTAGTGGTACTTGGAAATGTTCCAGTTCTACCGCAGGGTGGCATAGAAGCCTTCGATCAACTTAAGAATAAGGTTCTACACTGGCTATCTCGTAACACGTCTTTGGGTCTAAGAATGGAGGGTTTTATCAATATGGTTCGAAGAGTCTCGTGGGTTGGAAAATCCAGCAAATATATGGAAGGAGACTGCGTTGTAATCAATTCTAATAGGCCTCATCTGGTGGACAGGGTTCTGCACGCAGTTAGGCCGAATAATTCCAATGGCCCTGTATCATCTATAGTAGCCCTCCCCTTGGGTCACTTTTATAGTTCTATGAATAGAATAAAATCACCTGGGGAAGGAATGACTGGATTTACCCGGCTTTTCCTCTGCGACAACAGCCCTGTAGACAGCCAATAACTCAAGATACCCCCCTCTTCAATCGATTTGCTCCCCTGGGTACCCTGGAATCTTGTGAAAGACTTAGGGGCCGATTTCGATCTCGGTCGGAGGCGCACCCAATACCATTCGGTCGGGAAAAAAGCCATGCGAATGGCTGTTTCCCGACCGATCCGTACATTATTCCGAACGAGCAAGTACGATGCGCACAACAGCATAGAATCCGGCCGAGTCGTACTCACCCAATCCAGGTCCTGTTCTCCGACCGAGGCGAATCCGGAAACGCCGAATCGAGTCGCACGGAAGGGAAAATGCAGCCCCGTCCGGCCGGACAAGTACGATGCGCTTTCCGTACGCGCCGAACCCGTCGCCTACGTCCGGCACGTCAAAGCTTCCGGGAGAGGCGCACATAAGCTCCGATTCGCGCCACAACACGATCCACGGCTACGAGGCGAACACGCCAGCGACGAGGACGACGCGAAGCAACGAGAAAGACGAACGAGACGAACCAACCATGAATCCCTTCGTTCCGATCCTACCAATATTCTACATTTACTACCGGAACAGGCACGGACGTGTACGGCGCAGAAGGTAAGTCAGACACCAACCACAAAAACATACAACACGTACACGACACATCACACACACACAGAGGGATGCAGAATTTACTTACACCAGCACCATAGGGGTGGGATGCCCATCACCAATGCCACATATGCACACAGGGGCCTGGATGCGCACCACCACTACCACCCCTACCCAGGGGGGGCTGGATGCCTACCACTACTACCACCCTTAGCCATGGGGGTGCCAGATGCCTACCACTACTACCACCCTTAGCCAGGGGGGCTGGATGCCTACCACTACTACCACCCTTACCCAGGGGGGCTGGATGCCTACCACTACTACCACCCTTAGCCAGGGGGCTGGATGCCTACCACTACTACCACCCTTAGCCAGGGGGGTGCCAGATGCCCACCACTACTACCACCCTTAGCCAGGGGGGCTGGATGCCTACCACTACTACCACCCTTAGCCAGTGGGGCTGGATGCCTACCACTACTACCACCCTTAGCCATGGGGGTGCCAGATGCCTACCACTACTACCACCCTTAGCCAGGGCGGCTGGATGCCTACCACTACTACCACCCTAACCCAGGGGGGGCTGGATGCCTACCACTACTACCACCCTTAGCCAGGGGGGCTGGATGCCTACCACTACTACCACCCTTAGCCATGGGGGTGCCAGATGCCTACCACTACTACCACCCTTAGCCATGGGGGTGCCAGATGCCTACCACTACTACCACCCTTAGCCAGGGGGCTGGATGCCTACCACTACTACCACCCTTAGCCATGGGGGTGCCAGATGCCCACCACTACTACCACCCTTACCCAGGGGGGCTGGATGCCTACCACTACTACCACCCTTAGCCAGGGGGCTGGATGCCTACCACTACTACCACCCTTAGCCATGGGGGTGCCAGATGCCTACCACTACTACCACTCTTAGCCTTGGGGGTGCCAGATGCCTACCATTACTACCACCCTTAGCCAGGGGGCTGGATGCCTACCACTACTACCACCCTTAGCCATGGGGGTGCCAGATCCCCACCACTACTACCACCCTTACCCAGGGGGGCTGGATGCCTACCACTACTACCACCCTTAGCCAGGGGGCTGGATGCCTACCACTACTACCACCCTTAGCCATGGGGGTGCCAGATGCCTACCACTACTATCACCCTTAGCCATGGGGGTGCCAGATGCCTACCATTACTACCACCCTTAGCCAGGGGGGCTGGATGCCTACCACTACTACCACCCTTAGCCATGGGGGTGCCAGATGCCTACCACTACTACCACCCTTAGCCATGGGGGTGCCAGATGCCTACCACTACTACCACCCTTACCCAGGGGGTGCCAGATGCCTACCACTACTACCACCCTTAGCCAGGGGGGGCTGGATGCCTACCACTAACAACATCTCCACTCACAGGATGGCTAATACATGTCGCAACAAGCACACACCAACATAAAGAATGCAACATTAAGACATCCGCCCAACACCATGACAAGCGTGTGTAGACTGTGTCAAATGCCTACGACACAGAACATGATCATCAACATACAATGTGACACCCTATCACATGTGCCACACATAAATGTGTGTGGCCCCCACAATGCAAGCAGGCCATGACCATTGTGGCAATGGGGTCCAAACCCCCATCATCACAGTGCCCAAAATGTAAGTGTGGGGTCCTGAGCTGAAGCACATCTTGACCATTGTGGCAATGGGGTCCAAACCCCCATCATCACAGTGACCAAAATGTAAGTGTGGGGTCCTGAGCTGAAGCACATCTTGACCATTGTGGCAATGGGGTCCAAATCCCCATCATCACAGTGCCCAAAATGTAAGTGTGGGGTCCTGAGCTGAAGCACATCTTGACCATTGTGGCAATGGGGTCCAAATCCCCATCATCACAGTGCCCAAAATGTAAGTGTGGGGTCCTGAGCTGAAGCACATCTTGACCATTGTGGCAATGGGGTCCAAACCCCCATCATCACAGTGACCAAAATGTAAGTGTGGGGTCCTGAGCTGAAGCACATCTTGACCATTGTGGCAATGGGGTCCAAACCCCCATCATCACAGTGACCAAAATGTAAGTGTGAACAAAGTAGAAGCTGCAACTGGCAAACTGCATGGACAAATCCTGGTCACAGAACAACAAACACAACTGTGGCAAAGTAGTGCAGGTGTCCCCTTGCAACATAGATTTGGGGAGGCAAACAGTGCAGTGCAAATAAGACATACCTCTGGGCAGCTGCATACAAACATCACCCATGGTGTCTGACACCGTCAACATACATCAATGACACAATGACAGAAGTGACCATCACAATGCAGACCCACATATTTGCACCAATAGACACACCAATGCAGATACCCTGTGTAGACTGCAATGGCAGGTGAACAGATACCATACCATGGCAGCAATGGGACACATAAACAATGATCATTGTGCTGACTGATGACCTAGGAGTCCCAGGGACAGCAGGGCAAACACACCAAACAACATACAGATAATGGCACACCATGAATATGCCAATGCAGTGGCGCTGATGCACAAACACAAACAGGCAGACACACACTGCACATCAAACACAACAGGTGAGGGGGGACCAGTGTCCCCAGGCAACCACACAACACATGAGGAGGCCTGAAGACCAAACACACAGATGTGCATACAGTGCCACACAAAGGTAACTCAGGGATCCAATTCCCTATGTGGGCAATCAGGCATTGTCAGATGAGAGGGAGCACAAATCACACATGTCACACAAGCATGTAGGAACAGCAACCCACACAGTAAGACACCGAGGCACCACAGCACCACCCCCAGGACCCACACAATGTGGTGACCCTGGGCTGCATTACAATACCACTGTGATGACAAAGCCAGATGTCGTTCACACTGTGAACCACAGTCATGTATCCTGAGCAAAGAATTATCAGCACACCCACACAAGCACAAATCAATCAGCATGGCCAGTAAGCCAAGGCCAACATGGAGGCAGGGGTCTTGCCGGGCAACAACTCTCATCTGCACACACTCAACAACACACACCTCGACCACCAACAATGTGCTGCAGTGAAGCGCACATGCACAGGTGACATTGCGCATGCACCCATGACAATCCCAGGGGGGTGGGTGGGAAGCAAGGTGCAGAAACACAGCACACATGGCCACTCAACAAGACTCCTAAATGTCTGACACACTGCACACTACGCTGTACATGGACATGACGGCAACACCACACCACACGTTGTGTGTGTGACTGCTGGCACTCCTCAGGGTCAGGGCTGCAATGTTGGTAGTTGTCCATGTGTGTTCTTTGTGGGATCCCAGCCACAGTCACACACCAATGAAGAAGCCAAGGTCACCCACAAAGAACACACATGGACAACTACCAACATTGCAGCCCTGACCCTGAGGAGTGCCAGCAGTCACACACACAACGTGTCACAAACAATGAAAGCTAACACAAACCGGAAATCACATTACAGGAGTAAACAACAAGTGCTAAGGGGAATCCTAACTGTGACCCATCAGCGCCTGCCCACAAACTCAGCCCTGACAGCAAACACACCTATGGGTGACACCCTGATGACCAGTAATGTGCCATGCACCCACATCACAGAGAACCCAGGGAGTAGACTTTGGGGAACATAGCTCAACTCAGCAAGCATCACAAACAGGAACATCACTAGGGATCCCAGCACGCATAGCAAAATGGAAGTGAACACACAGACATGCTCATACAACACACACCTTGGGCGCAGGCAATGTCACAGGAGCACACACTGCCATGAGGGGACTCCACTCCTGTGTGAGGAAAGCTGTGCCATATGTCGCATCCGTAGGGCTCCATCATGTCAGCACAACACTTTGTCACACAGTAAACAATTAGCACCAAATCAAGGCTCCCATCACATCAGCCTGGTCATGGGAGTGTCAACGAAATCATCAGCACAGATCCAACACACATGTACAGCAAGTTGCACTGACAACACAGATGAGTCCTTCCCATTGATGCCCAAACCTGCATGTCCACTGGAGATGGCCACACGGTCAGGGAAGTAGACGAATTGAACAATGGCAAGCACTACAGATGTGCAGGGATGGAAGCCACAGATGTGACATTGCTAATGTAACTAGGAAATTCCATTGCCAAATATTGTACACATGACACCCACAGATGCTGTTAAGGATGACATGGATACACCACAGGATAGGACACTGTCCCTCTGGACCACATGGGGCCCTGCCCAGTGACACTTCATTTTCATGAGACCAAAGATCATCATCCCTGCTGCAAGGGCATGGTCAGCATCATCAACATCATGTACATCAGAAGTAATAGCATTAGAGAACAGAAAGTTGCTTTATTCAGCATATGTGTGTCCAAAAACTCACAGAACAGTAATGCTCCAACAAAGGCCAATGGCCAGTCCATCAAGTAAGTCAATACGGGGTGACAGTGGCAGATGTCACCCTACGCATGCCTGCACTGCACAAAACCAGGGACAATCCACTAGGAGGGGCAACCGGGGGGGCAGGCCAGGCACCGCAGGGACAGGATCAGGGCTCACCAGGAGGAGGCAGGGAAGGAGTGGTGGGTGCTGGAGAGCCACTGACAACTGCAGTGGAGGTGTCTGACATGGTGTGTGCCGGCACAACTGGGGGCATGGCTCAGATGGTGTGTGTGCTGGCACGACTGCAGTGGACCGTGCAGATGGAGTGGACAGGTCCGCCACTGCAGTGCCCAAGTCAGACAGGGTGGTAGTGGACTCCACTGCAGTGCCTACCTCCAGGGGAGGAGAATGGGGAACAGGCAAGGTGGGCTGGACAGAGGGGAGGACACCCTCACCACATCAGTGGCACAGACAAGCGCAGCGGGGGTGTGGTGCCGGGAGAGCAAGTGGCAGGGGGAGAAGGCCGGATCCTCTTGGGGATGGTATATCTGTGGGTGGGGGAATCTGGGGCAGGGTGTGGTGGGGGCACCTGTGGAGTGGGGGCCTGAGGGATGGAGGAAGGAGACCTGGTGCCTGAGCTGCAGGGCGGCGGCGGGGTCTTGCTCTTACGACTCCGGGGGACTTGCGGGTGGGGGCCTCAGTCTGTCTGCGCCTGGGGGAGGGTGTCCGGGGGCGAGGGGCACTCTGCTCCGTGTGGGTGGGCTTCCTCTTCCCCCTGGATGCTGGAGCAGCTGGATCGTAGGGGATGAGGCCGAGGTCACAGAGGAAGAGCCGCTGTGACTTTGGGGTTGCAGGTGAGGCAAGGGAGGGTGCTTTGGAGGGAGAGGCAACTGAGGACTGCGCAGTGCTTGTGGATGCGTGTGTGTGTTCCAGGGCCCCATCCCCTGTGAGTCTGGTTTCAGTCCCCTGACTGTGCGTGCGTGTGCGTTTTGTTTGTGGCGTGTGTGTCTGTGTGCTGGACGTGTGTGTGCTGGTGTGTGCCTGTGCCGGTGTGTGTGTGCTTGGGACGGGTAAGGTGCTGGGGAGTGTGGATGGAGCAGAGGCAGGAGGGGTGAGGGACTGTCTGAGGAGGGACACTGCTGCCGTCAGGGAGGAGTCCATGGACCTATTGCCCCTCTGTAGGTCAGACATGCCCGATGAGATGCCCTCCATAAACGACACCAGCTGAGTCAACAGAGCGGTGTGTGCATGGAGGACACTCAGCATGGCTGTCTGCCCTACATGGAGCTGGCGAAGGAGGTACACAGACTCCTCACTCAGGGCAGCAGGGGACACAGGGGCAGGGGGTGCGGTGCCTGGCCCGAAGGAGACACGCTCCCGAACATGGGAGCCTCCACGGACCTGGGTAATGGGAGCCGATGGGAGGGCGGTGGTGGTGCTGGTGGTGGCGGGGACAGCAACACTAGCTGGGGTGTGGTGGCTGCTGACACCCGCCTCCATAAGGGAGTCATCCTCCGAGCCACTGTGGTCCTCAGCTGAGGTGGATGCTGCTGAGGACTCCTCGGTGTGGCTCCCCTCGCCCTCCGTGCCACTGGGTCCCTCAGACCACTCCTCGGCTGCTGACCCAGTCTGGCTCTCCGGCTCCTCCTGGTCCGTGGAGCTGTCCCCTTCCGTGGCCGTGGATGTATCTGCAATCAATGGGGAAACAGACAGACATCAGTCACCTGCACCAAACGCACACACCACTGTGAGCACAGCACATTACAGAGCAAGCCCTGGCATCATTAGTTGAACATTGCTAAAAGTGCCCTAACTGAACAGGAGAAGCCAATTGTCAGTCTGATGCCAACCATTGCACTCACATCCCACTTGGTCTTGCACCCATCTGTCTGGTGTCTGTTGGATAGCAACACCCCAGTGTGGACACATGCACCACCTACACAGTAGTTGGACAGTGCAGAGGACACGGTGTAGCATGTGGACATGCACACATCACAACTCTTGCCACTGAGTCAGTACAGGTTTCCGGATGAAAGGGATGCCCAGAGTCAAATAGGAAATGCATGTGATGCATACCAGTGACAGACACCATTATGCACCCATGTCCTGATAGCCATCGCCACAATGGTGTGCATGTAGCACATGTCACTCCCCTGCAGGATCACCAATAAGTAGACACATGCCATGGCGGAGGCATGACTGCTAAGTCATACATCACTGTCCTGCCCCACATGAATGAGGGATGAGCCTTGGACAGTGGATAGCTGGCTATGTATGTGTGACACACGTAATCTGCATACTCCTGGGGCCCTAACATTGTTCCCACCCGCTGCATGGGTGTGTGCCAGATACCCCAGGCACATGTGGTGGCTCAGCTCAGCAAGTGGACCGCATATCAAAGCAACACGCAGATTACATGTCCAAACACAGGCATTGTGTGAACAATGGACCCACCCATGATGCCCACAACAGAGTTAGGGAAACAGATGCTGTCCCCCACCTTGAGTGAAGCAAACTGCAAGGACACAGTCCCAAGTGACACAATTCCCTGAATGTAAGGGCCACACCTGGGTATCAGATGAGGAGTGGGCAGTGCACAATAGAGGGACATGGCTCCTGGACAACATGACTGCTGTACTGTGGCAGTTTAACCAGGCCAGAGGAGGGCACATAGCATGTAATACAGAGTTCACAGTTCAGTCTTTGACTCACCCCCTCCTTGCTGCTGTCTGGCCTTCAGCTGCCCATCCAGGTCTGGAAACACCACCGCCAGGATCTGGAGCATGTGGGGGGTCAGGGTCCGTCTTCCGCCCCTCCTGCGAGGAGGCGACAGCTTCAGCTGGACCCGCTCAATCCTCCGGGTCCAGCCCCGAAGGTCCTGCCACCTCTTCTGGCAGTTGCGGATCCGGCGCTTGTAGACCCCCACGGACCGGACAGCCCGGACGATGTCCTTCCAGATCTCCTGCTTCCGATGAGCATTAACCTGTGAGGATGACAAAGTGAAAAGGCCATTACTACACATGCAACATATCCGTGCATGACACAGTTGTATATACATGTCTCAATCACAGGGGCACATGATGTACACAGGCAGTGCAACGCTACCCATGGACAGTTTGCCAGAAGTCACTACATGGTATCATTGCATGGGAAGTAAAACCTTGTTCACTGCACCATACCTGTCCAGTGCATGTCACTACACACTATGGGGGGTGACAACTACTCAGTGAGCCTGCTAGCCAGTGGTGTGCAGACTTTCAGCCTTGCTAGTCAGACAAAATGCACATTCAGAAAGGCAGTGCACAGAACACTCACCTGCTCCCCTGGTGTCCCATACAGCTTGCTGTACTGTGGAAGTAGGCTGTACAGCAGGGCCTGGTTCTCCTCAAGGCTGAAGGCTGGGGCTCTCTCCACAGTACGTGCCATTGCAGGGTCCAGAGGGGGCAGAGACAGCAGCAGTGCAGTGGCAGATGTCATCCTGGAGCATGTAGTGCAGGCAAGTGAGCTCTCAGGGGAACAGCCAGCAATATATATGTGCTGCAGAGGCAGATACTGTCCCATGTGTCCAAAGTGATAGGTCCAAGTCGTTTGCATCTTCTGAATCTGGCCAATCCATGGAATAGCAGCACCAATACACGCCCACAGCATCCTTAAAATCTTCAACTTCATGACATACATGATTTTGCAACATTGTTGTGGGGGACCAACTGAATTTCCAGCAACCGACTCGTTCGAATTTCGAAAACGCGTCCGTTGCCAGGCTAGGCCATTGACAATGGGTGCGCACCGATCGGTCCATTGCGGTTCAACGCGTACAGGGGTACAACGCGTACCACGCGACATTGAATGCAATGGGCCGGCCGGGTGCACCGATCGGTCCATTGCGGTTCAACGCGTACAGGGGTACAACGCGTACCCGCACACATTAAATGCAATGGGCCGGCCGGGTGCACCGATCGGTCCATTGCGGTTCAACGCATACAGGGGTACAACGCGTACCCGCACACATTGAATGCAATGGGCCGGCCGGGTGCACCGATCGGTCCATTGCGGTTCAACGCGTACAGGGGTACAACGCGTACCCGCACACATTGAATGCAATGGGCCGGCCGGGTGCCCCGATCGATCCATTGCGGTTCAACACGTACAGGGGTACAACGCGTACCCGCACACATTGAATGCAATGGGCCGGCCAGGTGCACCGATCGGTCCATTGCGGTTCAACGCGTACAGGGGTACAACGCGTACCCACACACATTGAATGCAATGGGCCGGCCGGGTGCACCGATCGGTCCATTGCGGTTCAACGCGTACAGGGGTACAACGCGTACCCGCACACATTGAATGCAATGGGCCGGCCGGGTGCACCGATCGGTCCATTGCTGTTCAACGCATCCCTGTACAAGTGACTGGCATATGTCACCATGCCTGTCTCAGATGAACATATGCCAGCCACAAATAGCTCCCAGGGAGTGAGGGGCACACCTACAACACCACAGCCTGTCCAAACTGTATCATAAGGCATGTAAGGCTGCATTTCCTATTGTGTGTATGTTGGTGTACATGTTGTCCTGTGGGTGTCACCTGGGGGCAGCCACCCCCAGGCTGTGCACGTGTTCATGGGGACAGGATCCTGGGTGTTACGTGTACATGACCACTGTGATGTGCAACTGTTCATATCTGAGCATGTGCCATGGTCACATTTCACGGTGGTGTATGTGTATGTCATGTCACATACCCCGTGAGTCCCATGTGGGACGGTATGTTTGAGCCAGGGTGACCCAGTGGCACAATAGTGATGGTCCTCCACAGTCTGTGTGCATGTAGTGTTTACAATGTCTCTGATTTCATGTGCACAATGGGAGACAGTCTCCACATCCACGTTGTTTGTGCATGGACTTTGATGTTGTGCGTGTGTGTGTCACAGACGTCCATGTCTGTCCTGCAGAGGCAAGTGGAACCACTACCTGTGGGGGTCATAGTTGTTTTGCTGTGGTGTATACATGATACTCCATGTAATGCCAGTGTCCATGTGGCAATACAGGGTCCCTGGGAATGTACCTGTCGTTGAGCTGTGATGCCTGGGGCACATCTGTCCTCACATGTCACTGTGGGGGTGATTGTAACATGGCAGCAGGAGATGGGAACTGTGACACGGCCTCATGATATCCAATGGGCCAACCTGGGACTAATTGATGCCACTTGTTGAACCGTGATGACAGATGTTGGCCATGTATGTACCATACATGTCCTTACGGAACTGCACACTTCATGTAGTTGTGCCTCATAATGATGTATGATGTGAAATTGAGTGTGTTCAATGCCGCATATGTGGGGTGACTGACAATCTTGCTTTCTTCTCCTCTGCACTGCAGGGCTCCTGCTGTCCATAGACCATTCCCAGACCTGGCAACGATGGTGGAACGGGACAGCATCCGACGGTACCGCTTCACCAGGCAGCTGATTGAGGATTTGGCAGTGCAGTTGGCCCCACATTTGCAGCCTGGCCGGCCGTATCCTACAGCGCTGACCCCCAAGGTGAAGGTGATGGCAGCCCTACACTTCTTTGCCACCGGTACCTTTCAACATACTGTGGCGACTGCTGGTGGGATGTCACAGACCATGTTCAGCCGTGTGCTCCGCGATGTTTTGGAGGCAATGTTGCTATACCTGAACCGGTACATCTATTTCCCTAGACTGCAACGACTCACTGATGTGAAGAGTGACTTCTATGCCCTGGGGAGGATGCCGCATGTCATTGGCTCCATTGATGGGACACATGTGGCTTTGGTACCACCACAGGCACATGAACAGGCCTACCGTAACCGCAAACACTACCACTCGGTCAATGCACAGGTGGTGTGTCTTGCAGATATGACCATCTCACACGTGTGTGCCTGTTTCCCTGGTTCAGCACACGATGCCTTTGTGATGAGGAGTAGTCGCATCCCCAGGATGATGGCACAGATGCAGAACCAGCGTGCCTGGCTTGTCGGTGTGTACTGACTTTGTGCCATTGTGTGTGATCTGATCTGTAGTATTCCGCCCACTTTTCCAAGTCAGCTAATGTGCACTTGTCTGTCTGTAGGTGACTCGGGATACCCCAACATGCCGTGGTTGCTGACACCCCTCAGGAACCCTGTGACACCAGCCCAGATGCGCTACAATGAGGCACATGGTCGGACCAGGAGAGTGATTGAGCGGACATTTGGTCTCCTGAAGAGCCGCTTCCGCTGCCTCGACAAGACAGGAGGGTCCCTCCCATATGCCCCAGCGAAGGTGTGCAAGATTATCATCGTCTGCTGCATGCTCCACAACCTGGCAGTGCGGAAGGAGTTGCCTCTCATCCAGGATGACAATGACCAACATCCGCCACCTGTGGAGGATCCTGGCCTGGACCACGATGCCAGTGATGATGATGATGATGGTGATGTCCACACACAGCTCATCACCAACTTCTTTAGCTGAATGTGAGTATCCTGAGGTGTCATGTCAATGATGTGAGTTGGCATGATATGTGTAGGTGGTGCTCTGGTGCTGTTAGAGTGTGTCCATGGGCTACTTGACTGGATGTGTGTAGCGATGTGTGCTTACAGGTAGTCTGTACTCCCCAACAGTGTTGACATGCTAACTTGGTTCTGGGTGGGTATCTTGTAACATGTATTGTGCATGAGTTTTGCTGTTCTGTCCTGTTCTCCATTGCTTTTGACTGTGTGTCATTTCTGTCCTTCACAGGGTACTTTCAGATTCGTTTGGTCAACTGTGTCCACCGACGACGTCATTGTACATCCAGGGCGGTAGCTGTTGTGTCCCTACAGGTGATGTGCGCCACACCCATGGACTTCCTTCCTTCTACAGTTGTTGACTGTGTGCCCGCTGCCAGGTGGGATTATCTTGCATCTGTAGTGGTTACGACATGTTGCAACTGTGTAATAAACCTGTGCTTCACTTTGTGATGTGCGTTGTCTGTGGTCACACATTTGACTGCCATTTGCTTACTGCACCTGTGGGCTACTTGACTACAACTGGGAATAGGTGTGGTGTCTGTGCATTGCACCGTCTTTCCTGGCAACATCAGTGTAGGCAATGAGTCAGATGGCCTAGGTGTGTATGTGTTATGTAGCCCTGGTGGTGTGTCTCCCTCATATGTGTCACGTTGCCATTACTCACATGCCTGTGTTGTACTTGCTGTTGCAGTTCGCATACACAGTGTGATTTTGCAGTTCATCATCCCCATGACAGCACCCACGTTGGAATCACAACAGAGGCAAGTATGGTGTATTAGTGTGTTTATTGTGATACATTTGTGTGAATAGTGCACAGGATGGTTAGTGCTGTACATTTATATTGCAATCAGAAGTTCCTAGATGAATTGAAAGTCCTGGTAGACAAAATCCCCAGTATCGGGGCCACAGTTGTCTGAGACATTGGTCCAACTTGTACTCCCCATGTCATGTGTGGGAGTTGTGTTGCCGTCAACAGGGTGAACAGTTTGCGCACAAAGGTGATCATCCAGAACAGGTTCAGGCTTCCTGGGGTTGCACATGGCCATCGGCCTCTCACTTGCCCCTCCTCGGACGACCCCTCTTCTTTGGGGGGCCCTCAAGTACAGGCTGCTGCGGTGCAGGGGACTCTCCGCCAGAGTCATCCTCCCTCCCTGTGGCAGTTGCAGTTGTTTCAGCACCAGATGTTGTTGGCACACAGGGAGGTGTAGACTGGTTGCTGGTCATCTGGCTGAGGCATTGTAATATGTCCCTATGCACCGCAGTCATCTCTTGCAGTGTGTCCCACTTGGACTCCACGCGGGACATGTGTGAGTCCAAGCGGGCATGATGGGCAGCCTGCTGCTCTTTGATGTCCCTGAGGAGCCCCACTACCTGGCTGAGATCTCCGGTGCTGGACTGGTACGCATCAGCTATGCGTGCCAGTTGTGGGTCATCATGCACACCAGACACCTCTGCAAGCAGCGACCTCTGTCTCCCACCCCTCCCACCACCCCTGCCGACATGTGCAGTGCGTGCAGTGGCACGCACAGATGACCCTGGTCCCCCTTGGGGGTTGGTGGTGGTGGTGGTGTCCATGGCCCCACGTTGGTCCAGGGTCCCTGTGCTGGTGGTGCTCCTTGTTCTGTCCATGTCAGCAGGGATGGTATTTGTGGTGACAGTCGTTGGAGGGGTGGGTGCAGGGGGTGCAGCTGGTGGCCCTGCTGGTGCTGCAGCTGGTGGTCCTGCTGGTGCTGCATGATGACTTGCACCGGAGGTGCCAGGTTGGTCTTCTTCATCCGAGGAGGGCAGAGGCTGTTCGACACCAGTGAGCTCCGTATCCTCTTGAGCCTGGGACTGGGACTCCTCAGCGTCTGCTGCTGTGTCCCCATCATCACCTGTTTTTGGGAGACACACACAATGTATGTTATGTTTCTGCAGGCATCAATGGTTGACACACCTGACAGTTGTGACTGTGCCTCTGGGTGCGGGCCTGTACATTGCATTGTCCTAAGTTGTCACAGTCAGGGGTTGATATTGGTGTAGCACATTGTCCTGCATTATTTGGGCATTTCTATGTATTTGTTGGGGTGTGAACATGGTCTGCATTGGTTGTATTTTGGTTGACAGCCGGCCCTCCTTCCCACCCAGCCAGTCAGTTATCCCACCATGGACTGTGCTTGCATTGCAGGGAGTGAAAGTTGTCTTTCAAGATGTCAGTCAGTGGTGTCCTGCTGTTGGTTGTTGCACAGTTGCCAGCGGGGCCTTGTGCTCCCCACAGCAGTTGCCAGTGTCAGCCATCTTGTCAGTTGTTTTCCACTCCCTGTGATGTGAGCATGGTTCAGGGTGGTGTTGATGGGACAGTTGTGGGGGTGAGCTATGTCTGTGACTATGACTCCCATCATGCTATTGCCTCCACCCCACTTCCCAGCATTCCCATACTTACTTGCTTTTGTGGGGAGTTCAGTGTGTGTGGGTGTGAGAGCAATGGCAAGATGGCTGACAGTGGTGTCCTGCTGTTGGTTGGTGTGCAGTTCCCAGCATGCCCTTGTGCTCCCCACAACACAGCACCAGTGTCAGACATCTTTGATGGGCCTTTCCACTCTCTGTGGGATGTGCATGCGTGAGTGTGAGCTTGCTGGGCCATGTGGGTGGGGGATGTTGAGCTGTGACTACGACTCCCATCATGCTATTGCCTCCACCCCCTTCCCAGCATGCCCATGCTTCCTTCCCTTTGACTCTGCTTCCCTGTGGGGTTGTATGCCTGTGCTGACAAGATGGCTGACAGTGTAATCCTGGGGTTAGTTCTGCTACAGGTCCCATGTGTGTCCTTGTGCTTCACTCTGCATGACCCAGTGTTGTGGTTCTTTGTGGGATAGATTATTGGTGTGTGAGGCAATGCATTCTCCCAGGTGAGTTGTGTGGAGTTTGTGTTAAGGGGGGAGGTGTGAAAAGCTGCTGGTGACTGTGGTCGGTGCTGTGAGTCCTCCTTCCCACCCAGCCAGATATCCCACCATGGAACGTGCTTGCATTGCAGGGAGTGGAAGTTGTCTTTCAGGATGTCAGTCAGTGGTGTCCTGCTGTTGGTTGTTGCACAGTTGCCAGCAGGGCCTTGTGCTCCCCACAGCAGTAGCCAGTGTCAGCCATCTTGTGAGTCCTTTTCCACTCCCTGTGATGTGAGCATGGTTGTGAGTGGTGTTGATGGGCCAATTGTGAGGCTGAGCAATATCTGTGCCTACAACTCCCATCATGCTATTGCCTCCACCCCCCTTCCCAGCATGCCCATCCTTCCTTCCTTTTGACTCTGCTTCCCTGTGGGGTGGGCTGCCTGTGCTGACAGGATGGTTGGGAGTGTTGTCCTGGCAGTTGTTTGGCTAAAAGTCCCAAGAGTGTCCCTGTGCTTCACACAACATAACCCAGGGTGGTGGTTCTTTGTGGGATCTTGAGTTAGGATGTGAGGCATTGCATTCTCCCAGGTGGGTTATGTGGAGTTTGTGTTGAGGGTGTGTGTGAGGGGAGGTGCTTGTGACTATGGTCAGTGCTGCAAGTCCTCCTTCCCACCCAGCCAGATATCCCACCATGGAACGTGCTTGCATTGCAGGGAGTGGAAGTTGTCTTTCAGGATGTCAGTCAGTGGTGTCCTGCTGTTGGTTGTTGCACAGTTGCCAGCAGGGCCTTGTGCTCCCCACAGCAGTAGCCAGTGTCAGCCATCTTGTGAGTCCTTTTCCACTCCCTGTGATGTGAGCATGGTTGTGAGTGGTGTTGATGGGCCAATTGTGAGGCTGAGCAATATCTGTGCCTACAACTCCCATCATGCTATTGCCTCCACCCCCTTCCCAGCATGCCCATCCTTCCTTCCTTTTGACTCTGCTTCCCTGTGGGGTGGGCTGCCTGTGCTGACAGGATGGCTGGGAGTGTTGTCCTGGCAGTTGTTTGGCTAAAAGTCCCAAGAGTGTCCCTGTGCTTCACACAACATAACCCAGGGTGGTGGTTCTTTGTGGGATCTTGAGTTAGGATGTGAGGCATTGCATTCTCCCAGGTGGGTTATGTGGAGTTTGTGTTGAGGGTGTGTGTGAGGGGAGGTGCTTGTGACTATGGTCAGTGCTGCAAGTCCTCCTTCCCACCCAGCCAGATATCCCACCATGGAACGTGCTTGCATTGCAGGGAGTGGAAGTTGTCTTTCAGGATGGCAGTCAGTGGTGTCCTGCTGTTGGTTGTTGCACAGTTGCCAGCAGGGCCTTGTGCTCCCCACAGCAGTAGCCAGTGTCAGCCATCTTGTGAGTCCTTTTCCACTCCCTGTGATGTGCGCATGGTTCATGGTGGTGTTGATGGGACAGTTGTGGGGGTGAGCAATATCTGTGACTACGACTCCCATGATGCTATTGGCTACACTGACTTGCCCAGCATACACAGAATTCCTTTCTTTTAGTGATCTTCACTGTGTGATGGTGTTGTAGTGGTGGCTACATGTCTGGATGTGTTTGTTAGTTATATTTGTGCCACTGCCTAGCTGTAGTTGTAGTTGTGTTTGTACATGTGATGACACGGTTAAATGTAACTTTGAGATGGCATGTGTTGTGTTTATCTGACTGACATACACATTTTGGGATGATTCTGTTCTGGTTGCTGTGTAATTGCTAAGAGTGCATGGTTTGACTCTCCCCTTGACAGTGATGTGTGTGTGTATTGTGGCAGAATATTGTGTACATTTGTTGTGTACTCACCAGGCTCTGGGATGTTTTCTAGTCCATAGACGCTCACTGGCGGTAGGATGGCCCGCACCTTCTCCTCCCAGGGCCTGAGGTATACTGGCTTGGCAGGAGGGCCACTGCCGGTGTGTTTGCTCAGGAGGTAGTCCTTCTTCAGCAGCTCCCGTACCCTCCTGCGCACGTCATACCACCTGTTCTGGATGTCAGTCTTTGTGCGCAGACATGGTGATTGTGAGTTCACCCTGTTGATGATCCTCTCCCACATCTTTGTTTTCTGGGAGATGGGTGTCTGTTGGACCAGTGCGCCAAACAGCTGTGGCTCTACCCTGAGGATCTCGTCTACCATGACTTCCAATTCACTATCTAGGAACTTGTGATTCTTCTTTGGGGGCATGGTGATGGGTGGTGATGGTGAGTGATGTGTGTG
This sequence comes from Calotriton arnoldi, assembly GCA_963921515.1. Taxonomy (NCBI): domain Eukaryota; kingdom Metazoa; phylum Chordata; class Amphibia; order Caudata; family Salamandridae; genus Calotriton; species Calotriton arnoldi. The sequence continues at coordinate 1,161,753 of CAWUFW010004019.1, read as the reverse complement.
TTGGTGTGCAGGTGAAGGTGTGTGAGTGTGTGTTTTGCTGGGTGTATGTGAGGTAGCTATTTGTTGGTGTGCTGATGGTGTGTGGCTTGTGTGAGGGATGAGCTGTGGGTGTGTGGTTGCTGTCTGTTGAGTGCTGGCAGGTGAATAGGATTTGCAAAGGATCATGGTTGGGATTTGTGTCCTTTATATGGGTGGAGTTGTGGGTGTGTCTTTGTTCTCTGTCCCCACCCCCCCAGTATTTATTGGCTTTGTAATTGCTTGTTTGGCCTTTTTTTGTGTATTTTCCCTAAGTACTTTCTGTGCATGTTGGAAACGTTCTTGTGACCGAGTCGGACCCTGCAGTTGTCTCGTACGGTCTTCTCCGTTTCGTTCACGCTGTGTTTGTGCTATTTTTTATGCTGCGTACGCGTCGGTCGCGGTGTTTTGTGTTACTTCGGCTCGCAGTTTTGTATGCGTGTCGGTCGTACGGCTTGTCCTCCGTATGACTCGGTCGTGGTTTTCGCGCTTTGCATCGTACTTTGCGGTTTGGAGTTCGCGGGTACGTTTCGGTCGGATTTGTTCCGGGTGCGTGTCGGTCGGTTCGATTCGCGTGTTTTTCCGGCCGGATTGCTGTTTTCCGTGCGGCTCGGTTGTTCGGCTTGGGTTCCGTACGTGTCGGTCGGATTTTGCACGCTTTGCATCGTACTTGGCGGGTCAGGCGCCACAGGTACGTGTCGGTCGGAATTAATTCCGGCTCCGAGTCGGTCGGTGCTTTTTCTGGCCCGAATCGGAATCGACCCCTTATTGATAAGAATCGGGCACAGTTATCCTCATCTGTCAACCCCATCATTACGTCAGCCCCAATCGGCACAAGAGAAGGACGGGCATTTAAACTTGCATCATGGAACATTGCTGGGAAAATAAGTAAGATGAGTGACCCTACTTGGTGTGCTTTTATGAAATGTTTTGATGTGATATGTCTCCAGGAGACATGGGTCAGCACTAATAGCATTTTTCTTGAGGGATACAAGACCTTTTCAGTGCCCGCAATTCCTTCCAAAGCGGGAAGACATAAAGGCGGTCTGATTACTTTTATTTCCTTGGACGTAAACTGTTGTATGAAGGTGCTGCCAATGGACAATCTTTGTGTGCAGGCGTTATTATTCTCAAAGGGGTCTGACAAGCTGCTTTTATTGAACTTTTATGATGCTATTTCTGCCCTAGATATTTGTAATATTTCCAGGCTAGGTGTGTTTATAAATAGCATGATTTCGAAGTTTAATCATAATGGTGTTCTCACGATGGCAGGGGATTTCAATCTTCATTTATGTGGGGATCCAGCTATGTCATATCCCCTTAATACAGGATACCCACATTGGGTGGGAAGGCATGTGGAGCATACGAAGCAGGGAGAATTACTTAACCTATTAGTGGATGAACTGGATCTGACTATGGCAATGTGACGGGAGGATAGAAATGGGAGGACTCCTGTACCCACCTTTTCAGGGAGGGGGTGTGCATCTTATATTGATTTTATTTATGTGTCTACTCCTTTCCTCCTTTTTCTGATGGAGTTTTCTATTATGGATAGTATTTATAGCCCTTTTTGCAGGGTCATCCCTGAACTTTTTTGCCTTCCTCCTGTATTTTTTCTGACCTGTTGTTGGCTGTTTTATGACTCTGGGCACTTTACCACTGCTGATCAGTGCTAAAGTGCATATGCTCTCTGTTATAAATTGATGTATGGATTAGTGATTCCATGATTGGTTGGTTTGGTTTACTTATCAGACCCTAGTACAGTGCACTGAGTGTGCCCAGGGCTTGTAAACCAAATGCTGCTGGTGGGCTTGCAGCACTGGTTGTGCCACCCACAGAAGCAGCCTGTAAAAGTGTGTCTCAGGTCTGCCATTGCAGAGCCTGTGTGCAGTCTGGTACTGCCATGTTGACTGGGCAAGTGCACCCACTTGCCAGTCCCTAAACCTTCCCTTTTCTTCATATCAGACACCCCTATGGTAGGCCCAAGGGCAGGGTGCATTGTAAGTATAAGGTAGGACATGCCCTGGTGTGAGTGGCATGTCCTAATAGTGAATTACAGCCTTTTTCGTTTTTCACTATTGCAAGGCTACCTTTTCCCCATAGGCCAGAATGGGCAGTTTGATTATTACATCTTATAATCCTAACTGACCCAGGGAACATGGTAGAAAAACGAATTTAGTATGCCTGAACTCAGAATGATAAAATACATCTTTTAGTGAAGTTGGTTTTAACATTCTGTGTTTGAAAATACCACTTTTAGAAAGTAGGTATTTTCTTGCCTAACTATCCAAGCCTGCCTCTGCTAGGTTGTGTATTCCTTGTCTGGAGTTTGAGTGACAGGGGCTGGGGGATTCCAGGAGACAGGGTGAGTCAGCACAGGGCTGAATAGAGAGATCTGCATGGAGATGGGTGGGAGGAGTTGCACCTGGGACCTGAATAGGGCTGTGCCTTCCCTCCACAATGCTGGCTCCACCTCCTGTGGTGCGTCTGATGTCCCTGGCCTACACTGTGAAAGGATAGAAGGAGTCTTGTCAACAAAGTGCTGCAGGACTGACCAGAACTGGTTTGGACTAGGCAAAGGCCTCTCTGCCTTCAGAGAACAAAGGGAAAATGAGTATAAAAGAGGGGACCCAAACCCCAGAACTTTGGATCACTTTGGGAAACAAGAAGAACCTTTGCTGAGGAGAGGAACCAGAGAAACTGAGGAGGAGACTATCCCTAAGCTGAGTGCTGTTTGGGGGATTGGCCTGCAGTGGTTGCCTGACTGCCAAAGAAAGGAGAAAGGAACTTTGTGTGTACTTTCATCAACTTGTAAAAGATCTCCAAGGGCTTGAGAGAGAGCTTGCCTCCTGCTGAAGTCTCAGGGACAGCAGATGTGAGAAGTTGGCCTGGTATATGCTGTTCACTAATTAAAGTGGACACCTTGCACCAGGGCAAATCGACTCTTATGGTAGATAGGTTTAAGACAACCTTTTAAAGAAAGCTATCCTAGTGGTAGCTGTGGAGAGCAGCCTTCAGGCTAAGTCTCGGAGGAATGTAAAGCAGCTTGTTTTACCATATAATCTCTTGAATCACCAAATGAAAAGACACCACACAGGTATATATATCAAATATATATGTATTTATTTCTAAATAACTCTCTACTAATCTCTTTATGAGATTAGAAGACAAACATATGCACAAATCAACGTTTCACAATAAGTTAAGCACAAAATATGGCTGGGGCCCTAGGGGCGTACCAGACCATATACTAAGTAAGAGACTTAGAAACAACGACTTGCAAGGAGACAAGGCCTAGGGCCTTCAGAAGTGCTGGGGCCTCACGAAACCACCCAAGGCAGGTAAGTAAAGGACCCACGGGGGACGCGTGCAGTGTGGATACACAGGCGCGAATCGCCGTTAACTTCAATGGGGCAAGTCGCGGTTGGAAATAAAGAGTTTTAGGATACTTCGGGAGAACCTACAAGCAAGTCACTTACAGGGTAAGTAGTTCTAGGGCCCACACCCACAGGAGCACCGTAGTGCTGGAGTTACCTCACCCAGGGAAGCCGGGTGCACAGGTGTCCTTTGGTGTCGGGTCGCGGCGTCGTTTTCAATGGCGGGCAAAGAAGACTTGCTGCTTGCGGGAGCTGAAGAAGTGTCCGGTGGAATCCAAGCCTGGATTCTGAAGAAGGATGACCTGAAAGCAGAGGGGACAGTGTTCAAAGTCACTTGGCAGTGACCCGGGGCAAGGAAGCTGGATGCCCACCGTCGTCGGTCGCTTCAGGTCGGTTGCGGGTGCCTTGACTCTTCAGCCACGTGGTCCAGGAGGCATCGACGACGACCAGGAGCTGGATTCGGTGTGTCCCTCGACGTCTGCAGCTGACTACGGTGTCGGCAACTCAATCAGAGCCAACAAGCCTTGGCAGCCGCAAGTCTCGGGGAGATGGAGAAAAGTCGATGGCGCAGACCAGCAAGGTCTGTGGAACTCACCCAGCAAGGGTAAGTCAGGGCAGGCCTGGAGTAACCAGGGGAGCCCTTTGGTTTCTTTAAGAAGTCTTCTGGGGACCCACAAGCTGGCGGGCAAGGGATCGCGAAGACACCTCGGGCGGAATCACTCAACAGGGGCCCACGGTCACTCGGGACGGTGTAGGCCTCTGATCTTCGGAGGGATTCCTGCTGGAGGTCGGGACCACACGTGGTCCAAAGTACAAGTTCGTAGAACGTTGTGAAGGGGTTGCACTCGACAATAGTGCACGGTACCCAGGGGTCGCGGTTCCTCGTTACTCGTGGGGTCCACTTGCCTCAGCTTCGCTGGGGACTCACGATGGCCTGGGAGAGGTCAGGAAATCTACTTCTTGGGCTGCAGGGACTTCGGACTCCGGCGGGAGCGGCATAGTTTGCGACCGTCGTTGTCGTTTTTGGTGCCTGCCAAGCAGGGGAGTCACTCCTTGACTCCAAGGAGATTCTTCTGTCTTCCAAAGGTAGTGGAACGTCGAAGGGCCAGGATTCTTCTGTAGAGCGTCGTCCAGGGGTTATCTGCTTTGCAATGGCAAGGTTCCCCCTCTTATACTAAAAAGAGGGGATGGACTAGCTCTATGACCCCACCTATGGGAGGGTCAAGGGAGGGGTGGCTACACCCACTTCCCTTTGTCCAGTTTCGCGCCAGAGCAGGGGCAGGTAGCCCCTGAGCTGGTTTGAACTGGCATATGCACAGAGGAGCCTTCTGCTCCCCCAGTGCAGGACTTCAAAGCACTCTAAGAGTGCACCCACCCAGCCCCAATACACTAAACCCTGTCTGGAAGGTGGTTACACCTCCCTGTGACAGGATGCCTATTGTTGGGCTTCCTCCACTGCGAGTTTCGGTCATCAGCAGGAGGGCAGCCCAGTGTCTGTGACTGGTGGCATCCATTTTGTGATGCCAGGGCTCTTTAGGATTCTACCGCGTTTCCACAGCAGGTACATGTCTTATCCCTCTAGAAGGGTGGAATGCTACCCCCGCCGCCAAGATTGGCGGGGGTAGTATTCCAAGATGTTTGACACCAAACACGACATGTTTTGATGCAGCCATTCCAAAGTTAGCATTTACCGCGAGGATATAATGCACTTAAATAGTATATGGTTTAACCGCATCCACAAACAGCACCAGAGAATAGACTCTGAGAGCTGCAGAGGGGCCCTGCTCAGGCAGAGGCACCCCCTCACATAGAAGCCAAGCACCCTGCCCTCAGGATTGATAGGGCCTGCCTTAGGGGTGACTGATAGGTTTATATGTGTGTGCAGGAGAGATATAGGAAACCTATATCTCAGTGAGGGGTGCTAGCACCACCTCACCCAGGCTGCAGTAGCAGGCCTGTGGTGTCAGATTTAGACTGCTTCCCAGGGGTGGCATAACACATGCTGCAGCCCCTGGTAGGCCTGTGAAGTACCTATGCCCTTGGCACCTAAGGTACCATATACTAGGGACTCATAAGGCACCACAGTATCCAATCACTAGTGCACCTAGAGTGCACTCCATGTCGTTTAGAGAGAACAGAGAGGCTGGGGCCCTGATTGGCAGGGACCCAGCCAGACTATAGCCAGAAACCAGTGCTAACATCAGAAAAAAAAGTGGGGGCAACATAAGAGGCAGATCCTACTCTCCTACAGCAGACTTCACCCACCAGCTCCCCAAGAGTTCTTTTGAAGTGCCTGCTGTTGTGTTGGGACTTCTGAGGGACTGCGTGTCGCAAGGAGCTGGAAGCACGACTCATGAAAAAGAAGCGTGTCGCAGCCGCTGTCGTCGCATCACTGAAGAAGGGTGTCGCCGCTGCCGCTGTCGCTTCGCAACGCAGAAGCGCCTCGCATCGCCGGAGAAGAGGATCGATGTCGCATCAGATGCCGCCGCATCATCAGAGAAGCGTGTCGCCGCCGCAGCCGCTGTCATCGCATCACTGAAGAAGGGTGTCGCCGCTGCAGCTGTCGCATCGCATCGCCGAAGCGCCTCGCATCGCCGGAGAAGAGGATCGACGTCGCATCAGACGCCGCCGCATCACCGGGAAGCGTGACGCAGGGCCTGTCAGAAGAATCGTTGAGTCGCCGCACGGCCGTCGGGCATGCACGCATCGTGTCGCATCAAGAAGAAGACGCCATCTTTGTTTCATTGCACCGGATCTTCATCGCATCACGGCGTTGCTGGTCGCATCGCCACGGAAGCGCAGTAAGAAACCGACGCATCACCTCCCCACGCCGAGAACAACCGACGCATCCCCTACGCATCAGTAGGGACCCGACGCATCACCATTCTTGCGTGTAAGGAACCGACGCTTCACCTTCCCTGCAACACTTTCGCTGTATAGCGTTACGCATCCAAAGGTACATTGAACTCAAAGTGTCGCATTTACCATCTAAAGAGAACTGAGCTAATTCTACCATTTTTAAGTACAGTATTGTGGATTTTTGTCGTTTGAGGTCTTGTGTTAAATCTATATAAAAGATACTTATTTTTGATATACAACCTGTGTGGTGTCCATCTGTAGTGTTGTCACTGGATTACTGTATGTGTTCACAAATGCTTTACACACTGCCTCTGAGATAAGCCTGTCTGCTCATGCCAAGCTACCAAGGGGTGAGCAGGGGTTATTTTAGGAGTGTACCCCCTTACCCTGACTAGACGCAAGGGTCCCTATTTGGTCAAAGGTACCTACCTCTGCCAACTAGAGACCCCCAAATCTAGTTGAGTTGGTTCAAGTTAAGGAAAGACAGGTCAAAAAGAGAAAGGGGTCTCAAGGTTACAGATCAGAGCAGAAGGCTAAGGTGGGCCCAGATCATACCAGAATCTTTCTACAAGTCCCTCGCAGCAAGGTGTAAAGAGGAATTAGATATTTGCGTAAAGGGCAGGATGCGCCAGGGATCATCCTTGAGGCATTCACATCTATTTCTTGTGTTATCTGGGCTCTCTTAAAGGTTCCACCCAGGCACTCAAATGAACATACCCCGAGATGGTTTGATCGCAACTATTCAAGAGCAGCAAGGGAACTGAGGGGAGCGTTAGGCACCAAACCCAGGGACCCAGTCGTAGTGAAAGCTTGACGAGGCCATTATAAGGTAGAACAAGGGAGGCGTAAGGCTGAACTCAGGTACAAGGCTTGGACTAAGCTTGCAGAGGCCAGTACCCTAAAGAACAGCGAAGAGTTTTGGAAAATAGTTAACAGCCCTTTTTTGGTAGGAGATGCTGGACAGGCCCTGGATGCACATATAACAGAGGAGGAATGGGTTGGACATTTCCAGGAAATGTTTTCTACTCAAATTGAACCGAGGCCAGAGGAAGGTTGGGGGACAGGAAAGTCGGCCGTTGTCATTCATGCTGAAGAGGTTAAAAAAGGTGTTGAGGGACTGTCCAGAAACAAGGCCCCTGGTCCTGATGGCATACCCCCTGACCTTTTTTTTATCTAATCCTCAACTGTGGGTGCCTATACTTACCTCTACGATTAACACTGCTGTCAGAGATGCTCCGCCTGCCTCTTGGGTGATTTCTACCATCATCCCAATTTTTAAGAAAGGAAACAGGGATAGCACCTCTTGTTATAGGCCCATATCTCTGCTGGACTCAACAGTAAAGGTGGTGGGTCGCATTGGAGAGGTTAACCACATGGGCGGATGATAATAATATACTGGCAGATATCCAATATGGCTTTTGCCCTGGGAGGTCAACAGTGGACCAATGCCTTAACCTGTATATGATTTTAAATAAATACACTGTTGCGCGTTCGGGCACGATTTACCTGATCTTCATGGACTTGTCATCAGCATTCGACCGGGTGAATAGAAGTAAACTTTGGGAGACACTTCGGTGCATGGGAGTAGACATTAATATTGTCCTCTTCTTACAGGAGCTCCACAGAGATATTAAAGCGGCGGTTCACTATACTAATGATGGCAAAGTATCCAGTCAATTCCCGATACAGAGAGGGGTACGACAGGGATGTATATTGACACCTTTTTTATTTAACATATATTAACAATTTAGAGAAGGATTTCATAGCCACACATGCAGATGTCCCCCGGGTGGGTGAGCGTGGCCTCCCTGTATTATTGTACGAGGACGATGCGGTTCTTATGGCTCGGACTGCGAGGGGGTTGCAAACATTACTTAACTCCTTTGTGTCCTTTTTGGAAGACCAGGACCTGCTAGTTAATAATTCCAAGTCATATGTGATCCAGATAGGTCACGGGCTAACCAAATCTTTCAATTTTAATGTAGTGACCGTCCCTCTCCCTAGGACAAATGTTTTCTCCTATTTAGGAGTTATGCTGGATGCTAAGTTAAACTGCTGCTCTCTGAAAAAAAGTAAAAAGGGGGGTCTCCTTCATGCCAATGCAGCTATTTTTAATTTTGCTTCCCGTCTGGGTTAAAAACCCATAGGCGCCCTATTACAGATTTATAGATCCAGGTGTGTATCTCAGGTTATGTATGGTAGTGAAATCTGGGGCTACACTGCCCATGAGGAGCTTCAAGCAGTGGAAAATAAGTTTCTGAGACGACTGTTATGTGTCCCACAGGGTACTGCTACTTATATAGTTCATAATGAATTGGGTGTGCCCTATCTGACAGACTTGCTCTCTTTCTGCCCCTTATTTTACTGGCTAAAAGTCTGGTTAAGTGAAGGGAGTACCCTTAACAAGGTGATATTAAGGGATTGTCTGGGTCTAGATGGTGCTCCCCATATACCCTGGTTCAATTATATACGGGATGGATTCAGGAAATTAGGTAGGCCCGACCTCTTCTGCACTCCTGATATAATTAGTAGGAAAGACCTGCCTTGGGCAAAGGAATACTTTTTTAGATTGAGGGTGATGGAAAGGGAAGAATGTGAGCTAAGGAAGCCAAGCGTGCGAAGACACAATCTTCTGAAAACAGTCCCTTTCATGGAACCTTACCTTTTAGTGCTCCTTAGCTCATATGACCGTTATTTATTGACCAGATTTCACATTGATTTATTCCATCTTCTCCTTGCTCACCCTATAGGGAGCTAGAAAGGCGAGATCTTGCTGCCCTGTGGCTGCTACGATACGTCTACACAGGAGATACTCCATTTTTTAATGTTCTGTAGTAATTATGAGATGCCTAGGAGGTCCTTTTTGATCCCTATTTTAAAACAAGCCAATTTTAAACAAGTGTAACCCTCTTTTACCTTTTTAGGTCGAGCTGTAGCGGCAGCGCGCATGCGCTGCACGCTTTGCGAGGCATGCAGCAATGGAGTATGGAGTGGAAGCTCCGTGGATCCGCCCACTCTCCGCCCATGTTTTTAATTGGCTCATGTCATTGTCTGTCGTAAATGCTGCCGTCTGATTGATTATGAGGCTTGTTAGTCCCTCCTTATTATGGCCATGTTGTCATTTGTACCCTCCCATGGCTACTGGCCCCTTTACTTCGAGTGTTACACAGTACGGTACGTGTTATTTATTTAGACTGTGGGCACTACTTTGTCCGTGCCTTCTCGCCCCCTTCTCCCCCCTCCCCCCGACTGCACTCCTGTTGTCCGTGCTCCTCCCCTCCCGTTGTCCGTGATGCAATGCAAAAGGTCTCGCGTAAATGCGAGTCCTATTGTATTGCAAATGCTTGTTATTCTGGGCTTAGAGCAGGATAGATGTTCTAAGTGCAGTGGCAAAGAGCGTGACCAAAGTTGTTCAGTTAAGGAAGACACAGCTCTTTCAGCTGCACTCTGCGTGGGTGTCAGTCCGGATCTCATTCGGGACCACCTCGAGCCCTATGGATTCCGGAGATGGTTCACGCTCGCTGCCTTACTAGACAGTCTTGTGCTTCTCTCTCCACCTCTAGGCTCCAAATCGGAAGCGATTTTGCCAGGATGCTTCCCTTTGCTTTATGCACAGTTTTTCTATGTGCGCCGAGCAGCCCTGCTGGGTTAAACTGCGCGGACGAGCCGCTCCTGGAGGCCGCAGTTATCTGTAGCGTGCCGCACCTCAGGACGTGATGACGAAGGGCACAGAGAAGGTCATGGAAAGCGCCTTGAGAAGAACACAGCCCTAAGCACTGAGAGATACCACCACATAACAACGTGATAAAACCGACATCTGCGTGGGGGAGATTCCGAACACCCGGGGGCATATTAGCAAGGGTGTTATCACCGCTTTAGCGGTACTTTTTGCCGATAAAGCAGCGATATTTTTATCGCCCTATTAGCAAGCTGTGGCTAACAGCTTAATGGCTATAGCGGCCGTTTTGTTGCCGCTTTGCATGTCAGCTATAATTATCGCTAATGACATGCAAAGTAGGAGTTCCCAACTAAAAGCAACTGCAAACAGTCGCAAACACAACTTGCCCCTATTAGCAATGCCCGCGAAGCGATAAAAAAACTCGCGCTAACCGCGATTATCGCTGGAATTTAACACCTGCTAAAAACTTGACTTAACCATCTTGTCAATGGGAGGTGGATTATAAGGTTAAGACCTCACCTGCCTATTAGCAAGCTTTTCATTAGCGCAGTGTATTTATCGCTGGATTTCTCGCGCTATTGCTGGGTTTCGCCGCTATCACTGGATTTTTTATCGCCTTGGAGATAAGCGTTGATAATAACGCATTATCTCCACGATGAAATCCAGCGATATCCGGCGATAAAAAAAACAGCGCTAAGCGCGCTTTGCGATAATTATCGCAAATCCTTGGTAATATGCCCCTCGATTTTATCTCCAATAAACCTAATCTGGAGAAAACACTGATTAACGCTTGCTGCAATGGCAACACTTCTCTTAAGAGCGTACGTCTGCACGTGCACATTCGCCATTGCTGGCTTCTAGGCGCTTTACACAGAGCAGTATTTATTTTAATAGGCGCAACACCAGTATGTGCGTATAAACACAACTGTTAAGTGCTGGGCCCGGTTGAGACTGAAAACTTAAACCGGGATGTGATGAGGCCGAAGGGAGCATATAATTAGAGCACATTACGCTATAGCTGGTGTTGACATATTGACAACACAGCCACTTACCGTTTCAGACATATAGGTATTACGTAATTTGCCTGGACACACAATTCTTTGGCCATGTGCTGAACCCAGTAATAAAACCGACTGACCTGCTCAGCTATCAAAGTTGGAAAATTCCCCCTTTAGGATTACACCTGCTTTTGGAGCAAAGTTCTAGCTTTTCATCGATTCAAAAAGAACCGCTAGAATATTCACGGAAATGTACACCAGTAACATTGCAAGAAGCCTTCGCGTGCATAACAGCTGCACAACCTGCTCTTCACCAGCTGGACATTTACGGATGTTGAAAGGTGATGTAAATGTGCATTTGCAACTTTTTACATAAGGAGGAACCTATTCCCCTACACCTCAAAAAACGTAGGTGGGTTTCCACCCTCCTGCCCAGGCTGGAAGCGCACTTACTCCTACCCTGGACATTATGACAGGCTGCTGAAGCTGAAGCTGTGCGTGGCTTGAGGGGCCATTATTAGGCCTCGTTTAGTCGATGACTTTTGATTTTACTAAATTTAGACATGTAATATGCCTCGACAATGGGTGCTCTGACCAAAGTGGAGAAACACCAACATTTATGCTGCTTCCCTCAGCGCACGCTCTGGCAATGCTGCAAAACTGTTTTATTTAATTTGTTGAATAATGTGCAGCTGGCCCTCCAACAGTAAGTGTAACAAGCATTGGAAAGCCAAAAGGTCTCGCCTGTCTGACTTATACACTTTGCTAATGGTTTTTAGCCATGCTGCACAGCGTGTTCAATGAGGAGGAGAGTGATGGGCACAGAAGCAACTAGGGGAAGGCGGACTGGAAACAGAAACCAGCCCTGGCAATTCCGCTCAGGGGCGTGGGGTGCTATTAGTGAGAAACACCCGGTACTCGATATGGCCAGTCTGGCACTGGAAGGCGGGGGAACCAGAAAAAACACTGGGGAGAGTAGAGTTGACACGGAAGTAGCACAGGAGTTTGCAGGGTAGATTCAACACGCAGAGGGACACAGGCAAGCGCAACAGGAAGTGGGCTGGGAAAAACAACCTGGGACAGGAAGCAGCACGGGGGAGACAACTTGAAAACATGCATTCTCTGTGAGTGCTTACACAAAAGGAAAAAAGTAGTCCCTAACATCTAGCAGAAACGTTACGCAAACACACACATGATAAAGAGGCAATGCTCCATGGGAGGGAAAAACACAAGGTTGAGGAGTCGGGACATGAATAAGATGCCGCCAAATATGGGACAAGTAAAGTTACACTCCACAGTCAATGAGCGGGGTTACGTTGCTGAGTGAACTAATGCTGTACTTTCGGGTTTCTTTTTATCTGTACTTCACTCGCTGAATCCAAACTATGCCACAGTAGTGTTGGAAACAAATATACTTTTGGGTCTAAAAATGAAAACAATGATATAAAAGAAATGTTAAATTGAATTGGTAACTGTTTGGCTAGTGACACGTTAAAAAGTGAGCTGTTCAATGATTTTACCTTTCTAGTGTTGACACGAACGAGAACTGAAGTATTGGAGCTAGGTTTAAATGGAAAGTGAAATACAAGTGTCACTCATCAGCAGTGCTTTAAATGGGAAAAAATAAGTGCAGGTACTCATTAAAATGCGCTAGAGGTGTAGTGAGGGGGCGGGGCTTGGGGCGGGGCTAAGGGCAAGACATGATGATACTTAACAACTTCTATATTAGTTTCAGCACATACCAAAACACATGTGAAATGTGTTTATATAAACAAAGCAGGTTAACTCATTACACAAAATGAAAGAGAAATGGAATAATATGTTAACATTTCCTTTTTTTGCAATAGTTGCACATTCTTAATGTCATACTGTTAATTGCTGTTAAGCACAATACTATATTTTTGAGCATGCGAGTAGGAAGAAACTGCAAATACCCCCACATCGAACCAAAGCTCTTATGGCACCAAGCAAATGAAGCAACTCATCATGACCCTCCCCAGAAGATATCTCTTGTCTCTTCCATCGATCTATCCATTCATCCTTTCATCCTACCATTTACCTGCTGATGTCCACCATTTAACATTTACATTCCATCGTCTATTCAGTCTTTCATCAATCATTCAGTTTTTCACCATTCAGTCTATCCACCCTTCATATCCAAACCTATCCATCCATCCATCCATCCATCTCCAAACCTATCCATTCATCCTTTCACTCATCCATCTCTTTATCCACCCTTTCCCTCATCCATCAATCCTTTCGCTCATCCATCCATCAACCCTTTCACTCCTTTATTCCATCCACCCTTTCACTCAATACCTCCTTTCACTCATCCATCATCCACCCTTTCATCCATCCTCCCTACCTTTCATTCATCCATCCAATCTTTCACTTATCCAACCATCATCCACCCTTTTATCCAATCATCCACCCTCTTTCACCCATGCATGCTTTTACTCATCCATCCATCCATCTATACATCCACCCTTGCTCACTCATCTATCCACCCTCCCTTTTACGTTATTTATGAATCTTTGTCGCCGAGCAGACTTGCACAAACAAAGTGCCACCCATTTTCTTTAACATACCTACTGAGAGTGTCTGGATTCTCTCTCTCTTTCTCTCACTTTTTTTCTTACAAAAACAGGCATACACACAAACATAGCAGACACACAAAAGACTAAGGTAGATGAAAGCCATCTTTTCTCTTCACCTACCATGGCTTTTTTAATTGCCACCAGGGCCAGACTGGCCGTGGCCTGATTGCCACTGCCAGGGCACTGACATGATTCCTGTGCTTGCAGGAATGCACAGGATAGTGTGAATGTGATTGACAGCACAGGGCCTGAACGGACCCTGCTCTGTCAAGCACAGCGTGATTGTGAGCACCCGACATTATTCAAAAGAGCCCTGCTGAATAGCTCAGCTGGGGCTCAGATCAGGGGCTGCAGAAGGGCGCCTTGGCTGCCAGAGACACGTCCCACTGCTGCTCACCAGCACAGGCAATGAGCCTACCTCAAATGAGTACCGGTACTCTCCACGGCAGTAGAGAAGTGCCGGTACTCAGAGTTATAATTCTAAGAAGTGCCGGTACTCAGTACCGGTGAGTACCGGCCCATTTAAAACACTGCTCATCAGAATCCGAACAATGTGACACAAATCGGTGCCGCTGAAGCTTTTTTCACCATCTAAATCAACAGTTCCACCCCTGCAAACCACTGGCTGAGATACAGTTGTACATTTGAACCTAAACTGCTTTATTAAAGTATTCTTTTTATTTTAGAAAGCTCTATTACCTTAACTGTTCGAACTTAGTGGCTCTCTGTGATGTGCATCCCAGAAATTATTGCAAAACAAGACTGCAAGGAGCCTTGGCCTAAGTAATGTACATGTGCAATGGCACCTCAAGTGTCCATGTCAGAGCTCTTCTGTCCAGGTCAATCACTATCAGTCACCTCCTTCCCACCAAATGTTGCATCTGTTCAGTCAACGTACACAATTAAAATATATTGGCTTTGCCAATGCTTGTTTTGTCTGCAGGGGCCCGATGGCTCTCTCAACAATAACGTTTAAGAAAGAATGACAAAATACACAAGCATTGACAAAGCCATGGGCAGCCAACACCAGACCTATTGGCTTTGCCAGTGCTTGTTAGTGATGGTGCTTGGCTTCGCTGTTTTCCATCTGCACCCTAGTTTACTGTAGGCTGTTGGTTTCTGAAGGACTCGTGAGCTGGTCACTATCAAGGCTAGCTCTAGTGTAAGCGAGATAGGATTGCTTAGCCAGGTTACCAATGGTAAGAAAACAGGCCCAGCTCGTCCCCGGAAACATCCAGTAATCTGTGCTACACACAAAACTCACTTCAGCTTTAAGCTGTCAGTTCTTGGTGGGTTGTTGCATTGGTAACTGCATTGACTGGGCACTAGAGAGCTCACTGGCCTTCACATTTCTTTTACTCATTTGCACTGTTCTAAGCAACCTTCATTTGGCAAAACATTGACCCCTTTCACCATAGTTAGTTTTGCATCCTCAAAGTTAAATAATAATGCTGACTGCAGAAACGGTTTCACAAATGTACAATCAGGGCTTTAAAGACAACTGCCTTTATTTCTAGTTACATAGAACAGCTCTTTGAATGCAAGGCTAATAATCTTTTTACCACTGAAAGAAAATAAAGAGGGTTTCCGAAGAGACAGAAGCAAAATCAATTTAGATTGCAATTCTTGCCATGGATATAGTTATTGGATGGGACCCTACGTCCTTGCCTCCACCCCAAAACTCTGCCTGTCTCTGTTCTTTAAACTCTCTCTCTCTCACATGCACGCTCCCCCTGCCTATCCTCCCACTGAAAACTCTGTCCCTCTCTTTCTTCTAGTTTCTCCTCTTCCTCACTCCTAACTCTGTGTTTATCTCTTTTAAACTGACTGCTATCCTCCAAACTCTCTGTTGGTCTCTATCTATGCTATCCCATTGTCCCCCACTTTCCGTCCTTCTGCAGAACTCTCTCCTCTCCCTCTGTCACACTGCCCCAAACACTGCCCTTAAAGTCTACCGAAACTGTGTTAGCTTTTTATTCAACACAGCTGGTCTCCCCATTTCATGCCCCTACCCTAAATGTGCTGAATGAATCGCTAAATACGTATAAGGTCCCAAAGGCGAGACCGATTGCATTGCAAATATGTTACAACGATGAATAGTACGCAGACAAGTCTTGTAGAGAAAGGTAGTTGATTTATTCTTAAAGTCACTTCTTGGTTACAAGATACAGGAAGATGATATGATCCATAAATGTGCCCCACCAGGAGCAGCCTCCTCGCTGCTCAGCCCTTCCACACCAACTGATTCTCCCTTCAATACAAACACACTCAACATTCTATATGACCTCATCATAGGCTGAGCAGCAAGGTAGAGAACCTCTGTAGGGAGAGTGCATTGGGTAATTAGTACATTACAACACATCTCCCCCCTCATATAATGACCATAAACAATCAAAATGTATGTAGATGCTAAAACACACATGTCAGGAAAGGAGGATGCATTAACTACAAAATAATTATACATCACCCCCCTCATATAATGACCATAAACAATCAGATTGTAAAACATACACATGACAGCAAAAGAGGATGCATATAACAACATAATCATTATACTCACCTCCCCCCTTATAATGATCATAAACAACCAAGAATGCAAGGTAAAGAAATACATTCTTAAAAACGGTGGATGCTGAACCACGGTAACTCACACTACAAATTGCAGGTACCACAACACACAGAGTACCCATTGCGCCACAAACTAAGGCACAAGACTGGGGCAGGACAGGGATCTACAACCCTCAACTGCACAAACTAATGGCAGGACAGGTCTACCTCAAAGAAGAGGAATAAGACTCCACCCAAACCAAAACGGGGTAATTATAAACCCAAAACAGTCTTGAAACTTAATATGGGTTAAACCCAAAATACTTCCAGGGTAACTTTTAACCCAAACCAACTCCAGGGTATTCTTTAACCCAAAACAGTCTCAACACTACGGCAGGACTAAGGACTCTCAAACATCTACTGCACCCATACACAAAGTATGAACAAAACCGATAAGTCAGAGAAGCTTCATGAGAAGGAGTCTTCTCACATTCGGACCCACAACACATAGTCCAAGCACCTCACACGAGGCAACAACCATTTATCTTCTCACATTCGGACCCACAACACATAGTCCAAGCACCTCACACGAGGCAACAACCATTTAGCGAATATCACCAAAACCTGTAAGTTAGAGAAGCTTCGTAAGAAGGAGTCTTCTCATTAGCGCACGAGGAAACAACCATTCAGAGAATGACCAAAACCCTGTGAGTCAGAGAAGCTTCATGAGAAGGAGTCTTCTCGTGTGCGCACGAGGCAACAATTAACGAGAAAAAAAAAACATACACCAATATGACCGAGGGAAACTCCCTCTACTCCATACAGATTCAATATTCAGATAATTATTGGTAGCATGAATAACACACTGTATGACTAATAGAAATGCAACACAAAAGTTGAACACCCAAAAGTTCAAAACATAACAAATTAAAATAATAAAAGTAGTCACCGTAGTCCAATAATAGGAGGCAGTTTTCACCAGAGATGAAGTTCTTCTTGATGGCACAAAATTTTGCTGCAAAGTTCAGTGACCAACTCGCTACCACACGTTGATAGAGTAAACTGCTGCGCTTCCATTAAAATCCTTATAGCAAATCCCATCAGGAGAAGAAAGCGTGACGTCGTACGCAGTCCCCACAGACTAGAATAAACTTTATTGAGCTGTACGCGGTTCCCACAGACTTGAATAAAGCGTTTTTTTTTTTTTTTTTTTTTTTTTTTAACGTGGATGGCATCGAGACTTCCCTGGAGATTTTGCTACAACCAAAAGTTGCAACCTCCAATCCAAAAATGGCGGGACGTAGCACGACGGTGAGCCGGGTGGCTGCCGGCACGTCCGTGCATGCAAACGTGTATGCGCAGGCCAGAAGTGCAGCAATGACGTGAACAAACAGATCACGAGAAGCTGCGCGTGTACAGAAGCAGGTGAGGTTGCTCGCGCCAGATTTCTATATTTTTAAATCAAAAACGAGTGCGCTGCTAACCGCCATCCCCCCGCGAAGGCCCAACTCAAACATCAAATCCCAAATCAAAGGGGCCAAAACACCTCACCAGGGGCACTGGGACACCTCATATGTTCTTGTGAGCTCGTTCGGATTTTCCTCATAAAATCCACTCTTTCAGACCTCTTGCGCTCCCAAATGTTCTGTAGACTCCACACCACAGTTTAAATTTCCAGGGACAGCTCGCAGAACGTTGTGGACGCATCATCAACCCAAGCATCACCAAATCAGCACAACAGAAGTGAGGGTTTTCCTCAGCACACCCAAAAAAAAAAAAAAAACGGCTCGCTGGGGTGCCCGTCAGTTTTCTCACAACAACAAGCTGCTGCCAAATCTCAAAAGCAACCAGTTGTTACTGCCACACAAAATTAACAGCTTGTCCCCCTAAGGCAGTAGGATGGCTGCTCCTGGTGGGGCACTTTAATGGATCAGACTAACATCCTGTAACCTGTAACCAAGAAGTGATCTTAAGAATAAATCTACTACTTTTCCCACAAGACTAGCCTGCGCATCATTCTTCATTGTAACACTATACTTGTTATTAATGCTGTCAGGGAGCACTGTATGGCATGTTCTTAGCTTTTTAAAGGCGCCAGTAAGGCTTAGAGCAACATGTGATTAAGTACTAGGGGCGGGGGAGAACGGGATATGGAGTCAACATGTACACTTCTTACCCATTTTATTGTAATTTTTATGTGTATGGTGTAGTTTTGACTTTTGTAATTTCTATGGGTATTGGTGATGAATTTTTGACTTTTATGTTTTTTTATTACAAAAGCTGAATAAAGTTTTTATTGATTGATTGACAATATGCACCATTCACAGCTGTAAGAGTGGCATGGAGGAGCTGGTATTGTTATTTTCAATGTATTTTTTCCAGTGTTAGTTTGTTTGCTTGTTTAAAAATAGACTGACAGCGCCACCATGCAGTAGACTGCCATTAATATGTGCCGGTTTTAAGAAATAAGTACTGGTGCCAAACACTGTCAAAAACTGGCACAAATTAAAAACTAATCCCCATACTCCTCAACCATCCAACTATTTTAATTAATTCATTTTGCCAAGCAGCCATGTCTCCAATCTCCATTTATTCATTCAATTATTGGACAAGATTTTTTAATGAAAAATGTAAAACACACCATTTTTGCCATTTTCTTCAAAAATGTCTTTAGCAGAGAACCTCCCCAACTATCACTCACTGCTCTTGTTTGCTATGTGCAGTTTGGGGGCTGGTCTGACAACATTTTCCAGGACTGTTTTCGTTTGACCCTGAGAGGTGTTTAAATCATTTGAAGATACGGGGGCTTATTTACAAGCCCCTTGCGCCACTTTTGCGTCACTTTTAACATGGGAAAAGTGACGCAAAAGTGGCGCAAGGGGCTTGTAAATCTGCCCCACTGTCTTTAGGATGATATAACAGTGGCTATGCATATTGGGGGTGGGTTTTCTTCTAGAGTGGATGTGGCACAGTTGGTAAAGCTGCTCATTTTAGGGTAGTGCCAAGGCAGATTGCTTTTGGTGGCTACACTTAATAATATATTGGGCGCATATCTTTTGAAGCTGACAAAGCAGTGGACTTTATAGTTTAGATGTGGAAAATAATGGGCCCGGAATAAGTCAAGTTTTTGGAAAGTGACATTGAAGTGACTACAACTTCCATGAGGCCCTGTGACTGCAACTCTAACCAAGATGCTACACTCCTATTGCCCCTTCTCACTTGTCCCCCATGTCACTACTGAAGTTCACTAGTCATGCAGCTTACCAGTACTCAAGTGTTGGGAATGTGACATTGGAGTGAGCACTACTACCATGAGGCCTGGTGATTGCAACTCTAAACAAGATGCTAGACTCCTTTTGCCCCTTCTCACTTGTCTTCCATGCCACTACTGAAGTTCACTAGTCATGCAGCTTACCATTACTCAAGTGTTGGCAAGGTGACAGTTGATACCGTTGTTCAGTTGAGGGCAATGTCTCCAACCGAGCGAACACCCATAGATCTGCAGCGGTCCAGCGCTAAACAAGAATTGAGAGAATTATTTGCGCTGGAAGAGATTAACAGCGCCTGCTCGTATCATCAATATATATATTGGTGGCACAATCCTTGATTCTGCAGAATTGGAGGACAACTAGAGTTCCCACATATTTAGAGTGGCATAACAAAATAATCCACATAAGTAAATTTGGAGAGGCCTCTGCAAAAAGGGTTGGTGCGACTAAAAGGTTTATGAGGATCTGGAAATATATGGAAAAACCCAAGGAGGGAAGTGCTATTTAGCTATCCAAATGCTTTAAGGCGTAATCTGAATGTACTGTTGTTGCACTGCACTTTATTGTCGGCAAAGCGTTGTTCAAATGTTTTAAAGCTCTATCCAAATGCACTGCTGTTACACCGCACTTTATCTCTGGTCGAAATGTACTGTTGGCATATTGCACTTTATTCTCTTTTTAGGAAGACCGCAGATGGCTCTATTTTAAGTCATAATTGATATCCGTATTTGATTGATCCTTTTGTCATTTTATCACGTCCCCTTTTCTTTCTTTTTTTTCTGTTTCAAAGTAATATTATAATTCATCATGTATTTGCTGTGATTTAATGAATTTTCTCTGTATTTTTCTGCTCAATAGAACCAAAAACAAAAAAAGAAGTGCTGGGAAAGTGACATTGAAGTGAGTACACTGACTATGAGGCCTTGTGACTCCAGCTCTAACCAAGATGCTAGACTCTTTTTGCCCCTTCCCTCTTGTCTCCCATGTAACTACTGAAGTTCACTAGCCATGCAGTTTACCATTTGTCAAGTCATGGAAAGTTCAAATAGAAAATCTACCACTACTACTATGAGGCATTGTGACTCCAACTATAACCAAGATGTTACACTCCTTTTGCCCCTTCTCACGTGTCTGCCATGTCACTATTGATCCACACTAGTCACGCAGCTTTCCATTACTTAAATGTTGCTAAAGTGACATTGAAGTGACTACAACTACCACAAGGTCTTTATACTCCAACTCTAACCAAGATGCTATAGTGAATGTGACACACTCACATTGCACACATTCCAGGTCCTGTTTTGATGTCAGATATATATCTCTATGTATGTGTCATTAAAGTGAAACACACCTTCTCTGCTACAACTCTGTACTGGACTCTCACACATCACCCACATGAAAAGGCAATGTCAGTCAATGGGATTACATGGAATCAGTGTGAAAGTCAAAAAAGGAGAGAGTTACCCCAATGCTACGCAGAGGGACGGGGTAGACACAAAAGGAAACAAAAAGGTCCCTACAGAATCAAATAGGAAGGGCAGATGCCTCACTAAGGATCAAGTGTCACTATATATATACAACCAAACTAGCACAATAAGTGTACAAGAAAAACTTTCATTTTATCAATATTAAAAAGCGAAATTTATATAAATAAAAAGAATTTATTATTTGTCAACGTATATTTATAAACATACAAATTTGATCACATATTTATCCAGTTGGTGTAATAATGCTCCTCCTAACAGAGGTTACAATCTAAATGATACACAAATAGTTCATAGATGAATTAAAAACTTTTAAAAACATTCTAAGGACACAATGGAAATGCTCTCGGTACTATGTCTGAAATATAACAGGGGAAACCAATGGCATAACCAAGTGGCATGAATGTGTAGGCAATGGGTAAGTGCAACATATGAAAGTAAACGCAGCACTAACAGCATGTGGCACACATTTAGTTGAAGTAGCTGTAAGGTACACACTGCAAAATGGTCACATGTCCATGCAGAATTACACAAAGGTATGACAAGTTGACACCCTATATGTGTGGAGAAATAAATATCTAACTTCAACAAAGCAAACACATATCCAACCTACATCATAGCGAGAAGTGCAACCGAAATGACGTTGACTGTGGCTAGACCAAGCTGAAATACTTACCACATAACATGTCACCCAATACAATGTCTGCCCCATCAGGATGTCAACCCACATAGACATCCATCCAACATTTCCCCTTGTCCTGTCTAACTCCAGCACTGGTTCCAGGGGCATATCATATTAACCACAACAACTGGACCAGCAATCAGGGATCAAACAAACACAAATATACTCACACATCCCTAACTAAACAATCAAATCAAATAAATAGTAAAGTAAATGGCAGGTCTAATGTCTTCCAAGCTGTAATAGTTTTTAATTCATAGATTTAAACCAATCCAAAAAAGAAACAAAGGCCAATGGCTAGTCAATTCATAATCAATGTGCCACAGCACAATACTGTGTCACTAAACTTGCCCTTACTGATACTGCCAGGGAGCCTCTTCATGAAGGGGCATCCATTGGGCATAGCAGGCACCTCGAAGATGGTATCTCGGCAGGGGAGAAGAGGTTTAGGGAGGGGTGCATTTGTCCTTGTGAGAGGGATTCGTGGGATTGGGGTCTTTGGGGCTGGGTTTAGGAGATTTTTTCTTTTTTGGGATTGGTACAGAGGGGTGGGGAGGCTGATTTTCAGGGATTGGAGTGGTAAGTGGAAAGGATGGGTTTGGTTGTCGGAGTGGTTTTTGGGACTTTGGTAGGGGTGGTACCAGGTTGCAGAGGGTTAGGGGCAAGGGCAAACAAAAGAGATTCTTGGGCAAAACTGGTAGGATGTTCGGGATGGAGTTCAGATGGGGAAGAGAATGGAGTGGAAGTGTGAGATGGGTCTGCTGTGTGCACTGTGTGTTGTGTGGGTGGCTGTTGTGTTGGTGACTGTGAGTGTTAGCGTTTTTTGGTGGGAGTGTTGTGGATGTGCTGGGTATTGTGGAGGGGTCTTTGGCTGTAGGTGCAGTGTCTGGGGATGTGGGTGTTGTGGAGGGGTCTGAGACTGTTGGTGTGGTGTCTGGGGATATGGATGTTGTGGAGGGGTCTGTGCCTGTTGTTACGGTGTCTGGGGATGTGGATGTTGCGGAGGGGTCTGTGCCTGTTGGTGCAGTGTCTGGGGAAATGGGAGTTGTGGAGAGGTCTTGGGGTGGCGGACAAGGATGAAGGTGGAACTGATCCAGTGGGTCTGCCACCACTTGGGTGTGTCCACCGGAGGATGACTCAGATGATGAAGAGCTTTATCTGATGTCTTCCGGGGCACTCCTTATCACCCTCCTGGTCATTTGGTCCCTCCATGTCTGACGTATCACCTCCAGAACAGCAGTGACCAGCTGTGTCCCCACTGACGTTGGCCCCATCTCTTCCGCTTGCCCTGTACGTATCTGAAATGACATGGAACATGGGTTTATTGCAACTGCATTTCCACACCTAACCATCACAAATCACCAGAAAACATTGAAGAACTCCACATATCTCACCACCTTCATGGTTCATTCCATAGGCTTCTAATTGAGCATTAGCACATGCATGCATGCTACATGACCTGCAAACAGTTGGGTCCACTCATGTCAAGACCCCAGACTGGCCCAAATGCATTGATGGAATAGTCTACACTCCATCCTCATGTGAACACTAGGATAGTTGCTCACATACAATAAGATGTAACCAAATAGAATGGATCCAAGTGTGACAGTTACATAA
This sequence comes from Calotriton arnoldi, assembly GCA_963921515.1. Classification (NCBI taxonomy): domain Eukaryota; kingdom Metazoa; phylum Chordata; class Amphibia; order Caudata; family Salamandridae; genus Calotriton; species Calotriton arnoldi. The sequence continues at coordinate 1,138,629 of CAWUFW010004019.1, read as the reverse complement.
TGCTCATAAGACCCTGAATGGAACAAACCTTACTAATACTCATGACACGTCAGGATGTCATGAAGGTCAAGTGGTACACCAGTGTACCGTCATTTACTGTTGTGGCAGACATCATGTCACATGCAAATCCCCATTGCACACTGATGACACTTTGCACTCCAAATTACATCATATGTCCACTGCCTCAAAAGTCAAAAGAAAGCTGTACACATGTAGTTTATCCACGTATCACATTTAGTGGATAAAGTTCCCTGAATACATTGAAGTCCTAACATTTGGGAGATAGATACTCTGAATTCATACAGCACAAGACTCCATATAGCCATATGAACATCCACAATCCTGCTTGGTACAGGTGATGACGGCAGTCAAAGATTGTATAGCCACATGCCAATACACCTTTGAACGCATGAAGATGTGGGATCATTAGATTCCCAATGAGCAGGCACATCACACCACTCTTTTGTATTGGATACTCAGATTGCCTTGGAAGGATTAGTGTAGACACTCACATAGGATCCCCACAGTTCTACATCTCACTCCCTCATGCATGTCATTAGTTAGTAAATTATTGTATAAAAACACTATTGCAGATGAAACACCAACTGCCAAATGCACACTGGCCAACATGTAGTCACTAATGCTGATAGCAACAGTGATGTTTGTACTCTCATTCCACTCTATAACCAGTACTTACCAAAGGAAACTGTTGTACAGTCACTGCATGTACTGTGAAGTCTGTCATGTCACATGCAATAGGGACACCATCACATGAGAGTCAGTAGTGAGGGTACATCACTCCTCATACAAGAAAGACCAGTTGCCTGTGTGGTACAATTGTCACCCAGATTTACTGAGAACATGAGATGATTACTTGCTTCATTCAGCCAGGTGTCTGCTCAAAAGGAGCAAATTGGATGTGGACAGGTCTCTGCTGTCTTTCAGGTCAGAAAGAAAATAGGCACAACACAGCAGCATACACCGACTACCACACTCACACTAACAATGACTCATTTTGTGGGTGGCACATGGGACACCACCAATCTTGGTTCGGACATGCCTGCCTGTAACACAAATAGTTGGCAAAGTGACATGTATGACTCTTGCCAGGACTCACCCTCTTGTCACTGCTGTTGGGCTCTCAACTGCCCATCAAGTTCCAGGTAGACCACCGCCAATATGTGGGTCATCAGGGGGGGTCATCTGATGACTAACCTCAACCCTGGTCATGACCTGCACTTACTGAGGCAGCCCACTAACATCATGTAGGCGAGGGCCATACTACATGGAATGCGATGTGAGGTACCATGACACACAACACACCATTTGGACGTTCTGGAGGGTAAACTACCTGTGCATGACTGTCCAAACACCTTTCCTGCCAGGCCCATTACATTGATGCATATGGTCCACAGAGGCAAGTACCATAGTATACACAACATCCTAAGACTAAGGTCACAAGGTAAGAGCTGGTATGTGTGACCTGAGAGCTACCTCTCTGGGGGCTGTGTGGACATGTGGACTACTTATTTGAGTATCATAGTAAGTTTGCGTGGCTTATAGTGCCATCACAGGACACACCTTTTGCCACATGAAGCACTGTAACTGTGATGACACTCAACATATCATTGTATGTGTTATATGATAAGAAATATTGTAGCCAAGCAGATGATTCACATTTTTACACCTCTTCAAAGGTAACCCACTATCTACACTGTTCATGTCTCAGATGCGCAATAGGCTTGTACAGTGGAAGCAACACTATTAGAAAAGTGTCAACAGACCTGTGTGAGTAAGGGGACAGTCACTGTAGACAGACACACATTGACACTGTGGTTCAATGGAAAGTACTATCAGGTCAGGGGATCACCTCAGTCACCATGCCTCATATTATCCATGTAACAGCTATCAGTGGTAGAGATAACTCTTTCTGGGAACATCCATGGATCAGCAGGTTTACAGGGATATTATGCTATGCATCAGTTCCCATACCGCAGTAACTCTGGGCCAGACTGGACCATGACCCACATTGCCAACATATCAATGTCAGGCCTTGCTCTTTGCAGGCTGAGGTTACTTATCCCACATGAACCTCACATTTCTACCAAATCAATACAGAAAAGTGAAACTTCTGCCCATTCCATATGTGAACATATGGTTGTTTGGCACTCTGAAGGAGTCTGTGAGGTATAGCTACCTCCCAGACAACAGTTTTGCAAAGTATGATATGGGCTGAGTGATAAGTGGGATGGTACACTTGGCTAACATCATCCTCAAATGATTTTATCAGTATAAAGACATGGCTCATGGTGTGAACCCATACATAACAGGTCACATATACCATGATGTTACTTGAGAACTCATTGTAGCTACTGTGAATTTGAGCCCTGCTTAGAGATATGCATGTAACACAAGTAGAAATCACCCTTATCACACATTCCAATGGTGGCCTTCTCTCCACAAAGTACAGTGCCTCATAACCCATTACATGTGCATCCTATGTAACGACTACTCCATTTCACCAAACAACACAATATGGTTATAGTCTGGAACTCAGAGTCACATTGTAGCCTAGGGGAACAGAAACAAAGAAGCTGAACAGAGTGTATTTGAGACCTCTTCCTCTGGTGAGCCACAGAGCTTCGTATACAGCAGAAGGACCTCATCTACCAGGGTATCCTGGTCCTCTGTAGTGAAGGGACGGGCCCTCTCCCCTATACAACATGCCATGTTTGCTCCCAGAGATGAAAAACAGCAGCTAAAATGGAGGAGGTCTTGATAGCAGCAGTGTCAGGAGGCAAGTGAGCTATTTTCCAACCGCTGTGTATATGTATGCCCGAAACACGGTCATCAGCGTAGGCACGCACAGCCATTGGACCGCAACCATCACTATCCCCAGTGTTAGCCTATGGCTGTGACTGCCGTGCATGCAACCGCCCACTGCGCTGTCGACTTCCGCCCATGGAAAATGCTCAACATGTCCTATTAGAGAGGTCAGGGAGCTGCCTTGTTAGTGGTTAAGAAAACTGTATGTAGGCCAAATGTGCGCTGCGCACTGTACACCACGGTAGGCAGTATTTTCACACTACATGTTATGTTACCCTCACTGTAGTGGAAATTTACAATTTTGTGATTTGATGATGTGCACAGTTCTGTTACAGGCCTGTGAAGGCCAACTTGGGGATGACAGGTGGATGTTCAAGACTTTTCAATGATGATTAAAAATGTGTACTGCTTCATGAAGCATTGATGTTCAGACACATGACTTTTGCCTTACTCTTCATATATGTTACTCTGCACACTGTAACCAAAATAAATATTTGTGTTACTCCTTACATAGGTACCCTGTGAGAGGTAGGAGAAGCCAGCAACCAGTTTACCATCCATTTTCAGACCTACACACCATGGAAGAATGACATACCGTAATGAAGTCCTGCCTGAATAGGCAAACAATCATAGATCTATGTCATAAGTTGAAGCCTGACCTCCTACCTCACCTCAATAATCCTACATCAATTCCACCACTAGTGAAACTCGTGTCAGTTTTGTATTTTATAGGCACAGGCTCATCTCAATTTACTGTTGCTATTTCTGGTGGATTGTCACAACCTATGTTCAGTCGGGCCCTCACAGAGGCACTTACAGCAATGTTGAGAAACGTGGGCAGCAACATCCAGCTCTCCAGACGTGAGGATTTAGCCACTTTGAAGGCAGATTTCTATGGATTTGGACACATCTCACATGTAATTGGATCTACTGATGGCATCCATATTGCCTTAGTACCACTACACGACAGGAAGCAAGTCTACCAGAGCAGGAAGCACTGCCATTCTATCAACGTGCAAGTTGTCTGCATAACAGATTTGTACTTCTCAAACATCTCTGCCCGGTTCCCAGGATCTGCACATGATTTCTTCATACTGCGGAACAGCACCATATCCCAGCTGATGTCACAACTATTACTGGAGAGGGACTGGCTTGTAAGTAAGTGTGATCTGTCCTAACATTATGTGGGAAATGTCAGGTAGTATGATCTGAAAGTGTGTAACTCATTGTTTCACTTCTGTCTATCTTCCATCTAGGAGACTTAGCGTATCCGAACTGGCCATGATCGTTGGCACCACTGAGGAATCCTACAACACCAGGGGAAGTCCGCTTCAATGAGGCCCATGGAAGAACACAGCAGCCAGTGGAGCAGGCTTTTGGGCTCCTAAAAGACAGATTCAGATGTCTAGACCGGACTTGTGGAGACCTCCGCTACTCACCCAGGCAGGGGTGTAAGATCACCATGGCCTGCTGCATACTCCACAACATTGCCCTGCAACGGAACATACCTTACATAGCAGAGGAAGCAGCCCTTGGAGACCCACCCAGTGGGGACTCTTGAATGCCAAATAAAGATGATGATAGTGGTCAAGAGGAAGGAGCAGACTTGCGTCAGGATCTCATCCAGAACTACTTCTCCTGAGTGTAAGTATGGTGTGAGATGTGATGACTTTGACTATTTTTGCAACTCTTGTAGTGATGTTGTGAGGAGGGTGTTAATGCTATATACTAGCAATATATGGGTCTGGCAATATCTGGGGAAAGGTGTTTGTTTTGTAAGTGTAGCTTTGTTCAGCTGTAATTGTTGTTTTGGACTGTGTTTTCTAGAGGTTGACAATGTGATGTGTGTCATAGGTATGTTTCCTTAGGTTACTTCACCATGTCATCTTTATTTGGACATTTCAGAGTTGTGACATTAGCGGTTATATGATCCTGTCAGACATATGAAGTGGAAATGGATTGGTCCTGGGAATGTCTATCACAGATTTTGTGTGTTCAAAGCTGGTGCCAAGCCAGCTTGCACAGCAATAGGATGGAAGTTATCTGGCTTCCATTGGACTTGTTCCTTGTGGTGAGTTGATCCTAATGCAATATGTGTGCCATCATGTGATTCAACAACAATGTTGTGTTGTGCGCCAAATCATGCTATCCTGCCTTCACATTGGGTAATTCCTCATTATGTGTGGACTGGATGTAGCTGTTGATGTATCTCCTCATTGTAGGCCAAAGTACTTGTAGCACATTACTGACATTTGATTGTGACATTCAACCAGATGCAAGCAACACTGAATTGAAATGACCCTTCGTCAGAAACTGTTGTACTGATGTGTCTTTATTTGATGTAGGATTCCTTTTGTGAGGTAGGCAATATGGCTCCAGCTGATGATGTAGACCTAACTGATTGTTGCCTATTGTGTAGGGTATTGTCAGATATATCCTCTCCTTCCATGCTGTGAACGTCTGCAAGTGATTATGTGATCACTGACCCAGAATAACTGAATCATGTCTTATTTGCTATGTTTCTGACATCATGTCATCCTATGATTTCAACAATGAAATAAAGATGTTCTCAGCCCAGTCACTTGTATGTATGTGTTGTTGTGACATGGTAGTGACCCGGAGTTGAACATTATTTAGATACAACATATCCATGCTTCCACAACTCCCTAGTTTTGACATTGCAAAGGTTACCTGGAAGTAAATTCACATTGTTATATGTGAGAATTACAGGAGATAATGCTTTGGTGACATGTGTTTTTAATGCAGTGAACAAGGCTAAGGAATCAACATAAAAATCAACAGTGCAAACAAAATGTGAAGTCTTCAGTCATGGTGGATGAAATCATTGGAGTAGAATCCAATTGGTCAGGAGTCCAAAGTCCAATATACTCATCCCATCATAAATGGAACAGTGGGCAGGAATAATCAAACAAAGTGAATGTGTAGCACACACAGGAGGACATAAGGGTCGAGGTCTCTTGCTGGCGGTAGTGGATAAGTTCTCGCATGGACGTCCCCCCTTTTTAACAGAGGGCAAATCTGGAGCTGCTGAGACAGGGGTGCCTGCAGGTGTGTCATCCTCTTGCAGGGCATCCATTCCTATGGCTGCGGCAGATTTGATGGTGTGGATGTACTTGACCACAGGAAGGGGTAGCTGGAGGTGGAAAAGACCTGCAGAGGGTGGTGTTAATGTCCCACAGCACCAAGCAGGAAGCCACCTCAGTGAGGATGCCGGCCACCTCAGTGTGGATGCTGGCCACCGCAATGTGTATGCTGCCTTCCTCAGTGTGGATGTCAGCAACCTCCCGGTTTGTGTCCCTTTGCAGCTCCTTCATTTCCTGGATTTCGGCCAATACTTGGCCCATGACACCTTGGAGTCCTGGTGGACTTGGGTGATGGCAGCCTGGTTGACCGTAGCCTCAGTGGGCTCACTCTGTGGGCCCACAGTTACCCTCCCACTATACCTTCCCCACAGCCCTGTGCCCTTGGTGCAGACTGCACCCTCCCACTGGATCCTGCTTCCTCCATGATTGGGGTGGTGTTAGCTGTTGAAGAATCGATGACTGAGGTGCACCGGATGGTGCTGACTCTGCTAGGTAAACAGATTGGGGGGCAGTCGCGGGCTATGATGTTTCAGCGGTGGTGGGAGGAGTTGTAGTGGGCACAGTGAGCCCCATTGTTGGTGTCTGCCCAGGCTGACCAGATGGGCCAGGACTGACATCCATGTCCACCTCTTCAGGAGCGTTGTCATCACTGAGGGCTTCGTACTTGGGTAGAGAGGAACTCTGTTCAGTTTCCAACCTCTATGCAGGTGCCGTGGTAGATCGACCTGTTGAGAGATAGAGAACATTGTTAATGGTGAAAGTGAGGTATCTACATCCATGTTGTTTGTGTCAAGGTAAATGGGGACCTAGAATTGAACAAAATAGATAGAGATTAGTAATGTCATCTACTTGTGAGGAGTAGAAGTAGTTGAAGTAGGAGTCTAGTAACCACTAGAGATTTGTTGACATTCAATAGATGTAATAGAAAACAGGAAAACAGGATGCATTTAAAAAGCAAAATGAAACCTTTCTGTTTCATTTTTTTAAGAGTAGGCAGTGGTCCGTGGGACCACTGCCTGTTCTTAAAAAAATATTTTCTTTGCCAGTCACAAAGGGGAAGGGGTTCCCTGGTGACCCCATCCTGTTTGCGAGTGGCTTACCACCTACTTAAAGTAGGTGGTAAACTGCAAGTGTTTTGCGACCACAATTGCGGTCGCAAAACAATCGTAAATAGAAGTGTAACTCGCTATTAGGTAGGGAGGCCCTTGGCACTCTCCTTCCTAATAGCGAGTCGCAAACCCTATTTTGCAAGTCCGTAATAGGTTACAGACTCGCAAAAAAGGGTTTGTACACTGCACAGACCTATTTAACGGTCGCAAATGGGCCGATTTCCCATTTTTCAACTGCTAAAAAAGGTTGTACATCTGGCCCTAAGCCTTCTCCCAGCCGATTTTCAGAGGATATAACGGGGCCAACATCAATGGTCCTTGGTGAGACCCACTAGTCCTAGGTCCAGATGTAGATGGAGTCCTCAGTCAATTATGGCATCAGGGGGTTGTCCTGTCAAATGTCTGTCCATGGTGGTGCCACTGACACAGTCCAAGTCCAAAGTCTCATTCTCTTTCATGTTCTGAAATGCCACTTTTGTGCCCAGTCCAGCTTGTGGGTGGAGGATTCCCCCTTTGTCTTCCTTTCCCCCTTTTTAGTGACACAAAAGGTTGGTGTCAGGTCTCTATGTGTGTGCCAGGGACAGCCCCTTTGAAGTTTAGTCAGGGCAGGCCGCAACTACTCCGCAGCCATTCTGACAGGAAGACCCACTCCCATCTCCACCCACATCCTTTTGTTCACTAATATGCATTTCCCAGTGGGAGAGCCATCACCAGTCCAGGCAGCTGGAAACTCCAAGAAACTTTAGGCAGAAAAATATACACGTGGTGTTTCTAAAATATTAATTTAAAATCTGACCTCACCATTAAAGAGGAATTTAATTTACAATTCAAAAGAGTTTTTTTCTAGCTGCTACCAACCCGAATTTAGCATTTAATAAATGTAACAAGGTACCAATGATTCCCCATGGCAGCACCCATCCTTGCTACAGGGAAAATCGTTTTTGGGGATATTTCACTGTAAGGATGTGTTCAACATTAATTCCTACACGCCGTCCTTTTTTTAATATCTGCACGCTGCCTTTATAGGCAATATGGCCTACATATGGGTGACTTATTAATATTTCAAAAGAGGTTTTAGGCCTGTCAAAAGGGGCATTTTGATAGGTCAATTTTGCAGTTTGTAACTGCCATAGGCAAGTTACCTGTGTGCAGCTGCCAGGTTGTGCAGGACTGTAGTCTTTCATGTGCAGATGTATCCGTGCACACACACACTTGTGCAAGCATGTTCACATGTAATAGCCTGGTGCCTCTTAGCCTAGCTGTCACAGCTGACTTGTCTTTAAAGGCGGACAATGGCAGTAAACAGGCACAATCCAATTTATCATGAAATTACTGGGAGTGAGACTCAGGTAAGGAGACTCATCCACAATAAAGGTCCACAACCGGGTGATCCAAAGTGAAAAAATCTTGGCATGCTAAATTTGAGGAACCCATTTGCATAATGTACCATGTTCTGCAACCCTTCTTAATGTAAACTGCACTAACCCACTGAAATAAGTATATTAATGTTGAACATTAACTATGAAGAAAGCGTATATTGAAGATGTATCAGGTATATGCTGCACATAGCCTAAAGCCTTGGAAAGCTCGTCTCAAAATAAAAAAACAGACATTGCTCAACAATAGCACTTGGCAATCTCACACATTCTAATTGGAAGCAGTCTTAAAAAAAGCCTTAAATTCTTGGTTTGCTCATGCATCCTGCAAGGCTTTAAAGGTGATAATTTCCTTAAGCAGAAAATGATTGCTAGTTTTCTTTCTACATCAGGCACATATACACAGTGCAAAACATAACATTAATCATGTCTCTCCTGTTCCCTCTCAGCTGTGCTTTGCACAAGAAAATCCTTAAGATTTCCTTCTATGTAATGACTCTAATTTGAGCATGAGGCCCCTTCATAAGACATCCACTAAATGGGTTGTGTGCAGATCAACTAAATAAGGTCTCTGTGGATTTAGCCAGGATAGAATATGTGGTTTTTCATAATTTGTCCTTTTCACTTTTCATAAATGTATCTTTGATGTCCCTATTCATGTGGGTACGTTGCTTTTAATAATCCTACAATTTAGATCCAGAATTGAAGTCATATTTGCCTTCTAAATTTCAGTAGGTAAAAAAATCGAAAAAGGGCATGTCAAGTATCCTTAAAAAACAACGATGCAGTGTTTTTGCTTGGTGTTTCTCCACTAACAAAAATGTCACCAAGGCTTGAATTCTTGTAGTTACTTGAAATGTTATAGTCAATTTATTTCATCCAGGTCTCTATTTAATGATCACTGCTTTCCAAGTCTGACATATGTGTCTTATTTATTGCCCTCCCTTGATGACCACTAAAGGCCGTGAGGACATAATTGAATGAAATTAGCATTAGACTCCTCGCTGTGTATGCGGCAAGCCTGGCAGCTAGCTTGAATGATTCACTCGCCTGCCCTTTTTTTTCTGTGTATTAACAGCTCACGAGTCAAATTCCCTGACTTCACACAGTGACCATGATTTAGTGGCGTGTCTCTCTGATGGCCTCTGTACTGTTACCTAGCATTTGTAAGATGTTTCCATGCTCATCAATTGGATACTATTTCATGAAGAGCAAATGGGATGAAACAGCAGCTCACGCAGACGACCATGTATGAAAAGAAATGGCAGGAAGGAATAGCCTACCTGAAGTCCATTTTACTCAACCATTCAAAGGACACTCTCAAGGTTATCAGTCAAATTCATACCATGGGCTGAAAACTATTGGGACCAACATGGCAATATGGTGTCACATTTATATTCAATCTTAGAATACACTGGCATGGCTGAAAGTCATTCACATGCATCTGTGCTGTCCTGCCAATCACTGTGCCACTTTCTCTGACCTTAAAAATCCAATCACACTTCATACTGTGTCAGTCAACCTGACAGGCCCATTACGCACTGATGAGTTACTGATGATGCCAATTGCTGTGCGCCACCAGTTTGGATTCAACATCGATTGATTGATGCTTCTCGACATTCGGCCCATCCAGGAACCTGTGATTAATGGCAATATTTTAGACATTGATCAGATGAAAGGCAAAATGAGGAGTGCAAAGACAATCTCGGGACCTGGGCTACAGGCTTTCAAATAGATACTTATCGATAAACTCGGGCAGTTGTCACAAAGCTCGTGAGTGTTATGATTGACAATTAGAAAAGAAGAACTGAATGACGGGTTCTCAATCAATCAAGGCAGGAGGGACCAGTGGCACTGGCATCTGAATCTTTATCATATGAAGAAGTATTGTATATAGCTGGTAAAATAAAGTCTTACTCGCTTTGCCTCCTAGAAGCTGTAGAAAAGCAATATCTTTTTTTCAAGAGAACTGCATTTCTATTAAAAGTTTTTTTTAATGGAAGAAGTGCATAGTTTTGCTGCAAATCCCTCATTCGGATATTGAAGGTAGATATAGGGATCTAGGAATAGTTATGCAGTGATCAGTCATCTGACCTGATTTCTAGGCTATTTCTTTAGAGATGAGATACATTAAACCTTGTCCCTCGCCTTAGTCCCTGAATCCAAGACCAGAGTTAAATTCCGATCCCTGTGGAGAAAAGTTTGCACAGGAATAATAATTGTGAGTTGTGTGAAAATTATCACCCCCTTTCTGTTTCCCCTCATAGGCTCTGATTAAACGTTTTGAGGAATTGAGTGAGGTGGGGGGCGGTATTTACCACTTCTGGTAAATACCATTAACACGGGTTAAGGTATTTACCATATGTGGTACAGGACTCCGATTCCTTGTTGTCAACTTGAGAATGAGGCATAACATGCAGAATCACTGTTTAACACACCAGGGGCCACATGCATCAAGCTTTTTTCTGGTCGCAAACGGGCCGATTCGCAGAATCGGCCCGTTTGCGACCGGAAAAAAACCTTTTCTGATGCATGAACCCATTTCCATTCGCAAATTTGGTAATCGCCATTTTTTGCGATTACCTCAATTGCTAATGCATTTAGGGAATCGCAAATTGCGATTCCCTAAAGGCGATGCATCAAGCGTTTCCTAAATGCAAATTGTGAATTTAGGAAACGCTAATTACCATCAACTTCAAGTTGATGGTAATTTGCATATTCTTTGAAAAATGCACAAAAGTGCGTTTTTCAAAGTGACATGTGGCGCACACATATGCCCTTAGGGCATGTGTGTGTGCCACATGTGCACACTTACCTTTTTGGGGGGTGCATCAGGGGGGCCTTAGGCCCCCTGGCACCCTTGGAATTGCATTCGCAATTTGCGATTACCAATTTGGTAATTGCAATTTGCGTATGCAATTCCCATTCATTCCTATGGGCCCATAGGCCCATAGGAATGAATGGAGTGACATTACCTAATAGCGATTTGCAATTTGCGAATCGCTATTAGGTAAAGTTTAGGAATCGCAATTTATTTTGCGATTCATACATGCATAAGGAATTGCAATTCCTAAATAGCGATTCCTTACAAATCGTTATTTAGGAATCGCAATCCCTTATGTTGATGCATGTGGCCCAAAAGAATGAGGCATAACATGCAGAATCACTGTTTAACACACCGAGTTCTGCATGTTTTGCGATTATTCTGGCAATTTTCCCGTAATAAATTTCAATAGATTTCACATGTCCTTTGGGGGTAAAGCATTTAAATGTTGAATACAAGGATTAGTCACATGAAACTTTAGGGCTGTCCTACTCTGGTAACCTGGGGAAAATAAAAAAGGGATGGGCAAAAAGCTTAAAATGATCTCACCACTGGGAATTATTCAGATCACATTCCAGTACTTCTTTTAGTGCCCACTATGGCACTCTATCCAGAAACCGGCTTAATGGAAAACAGCCTTGGCCCTGTTTCAATAAGACAAGTCCATCCTGAGCTTACAAGATAGGTCCCCTCCAGATGCGAGTCCAAACAATCCCAGACCAGGTTTCTGGTTATTTAGGCCTCGTCAGTAAGGTATAGCTTGATTTCTATGGCACAATGAGCATGGGACCCATATTTGGACATAACTGTCACACTTTTGTGGCACACTGAGGAAAACAAACGGGATGGGTGGAATGCTTGATTTAATCTTGGCCACTGGTAATTGCTCAGGCCCCATTCCAGTCCATTATCTGTATTACCAGATGTGGTAAATACATCCTATTCCAAGTGTTGGCCCTGTAATTGAGGCATAAAAGGCAGATATTTACCAATACCAAATTTCTCGTTTTTATTGCTTTAGGTATTGTTCCCTTATCTGCAGAAAAGTGTTAGGGGGAAAATTGTGGGGCTGTGTAATCACTTTGTTCAGTAAATTATTGCAAGAACAGGAATTCTGATTCCTGCACAAACTCCTGCTTGAACGGGGATCACCATTTTCTCAAGCAGGGACAAAAAGTAATTAATATGTAAGAAAATGAGGAAGAAGTGACATTGAAAATGTTTTAATAGTTTGAAAACTCAGAAACCATGTGTCTCGTATTATCTGTTTGGTTAAGTAATGTTTGTAAGATTAAGACTTTCAGTGTGTCTTTGGATGGAAGTGATATTGGGTACAAAATAAATCTCAAATGAGGTGTGAATTCATATATCAGATAATACTTTTCGATATGCATACTATTAAGTAATTTTTGCCCCTAAAATCTATTTGTAGTTTTCTTAGTAACCCATTCCACCTCCGGACTGCATCCACCCTACAGAAGTTCAGAGATGGCCTAAAAACTTGAATGTTCGACTGACAACCTCCAGCAGCAGCCCTCCAGAATCTGGATACCCTCATGGGTGATAAGCAGCGCTCTACAAATCGTTGATTGATTGATTGAGTGAAAGTTTGAATTTGAATAATTTGATTATTGAGCAAATGATTCTGTGCTTTTTTTTTGGCTGGGGTTGGGGTGAAATCACTAGCCCACTTTTTTAAATGGAGGTAAACCATTCAAGCCCTCCCTTTTAAAAATTATTTCTAACTCTTCTTTGGGAGTGAAAACTCCATCTACCCCCTTGTTTATGGTATAAACCCCTGAACCACCCTTTTCTAAATTGAACATAATGCATATCAATGTCTGACAGACATATACATTAAATACACATATATATGTATAATATATAGTTATACAAACACACATATTACACAGTGGCGACCGCCACTGTGTAGTTATGGTGAGGTCTCAAATTTCATAGGGAAGGCATGTTTTGTTTCTCTAATAACTATGGTGATGTTTCACGAGTGTGCACAAAATTGACCAAAAAAGAAGTTCACTACTGCAAAAGAGGTCCTAGTAGCCTGAATTACTTGACTGCTGGTGTGTCTAGTCTGGGTCACTACACCAGGAGGAGACAAGAGATCAGACTCCGCTGGTGTATGGGTGATGTTCACTTTTTCTGGGCTGTTGCAGGATCAGTGTGTGGGGTGTAATACGAATGGGATGTCAGATGAGAGTGTGAAATAGGAGGTTCCTTGGGGCTGTTTTGATGAATTTGAGTTTAAAATGTGTTTTTAAATTAGGCAATTGAATGTATAGATTTAACAACAAATGTAAAGTTACATTGAAATAATGTATGAAAACAGTGTAAAGAATTGTAAAAAGAAATTAATCAGAAATCTGTTGAAAAAGAATGTGTATAATTTTTTTTAAACTGAGAAATTTGAGAAATAAATATACAGGGTGTGTCTGGATCTGTTTACGATTAGATTTACTTCACATGTGAAAAGTAATTCAGGCAAGTAGGACCCCTTTGCAGTACTTTTTGCTGTTTTTCTTCCACCCGTCCTAAGCCTGCACTGAGAATTTATAATTGGATGGGGGGGTCCCTTTCTTGGGTTTTGCAAAAAAAGAAGTTCATCCACTTTGGCTCCCTCATGGAATGATTTGCGCTGACCTGTCAAGGGGGAGGTCAAGAAAAGTGAAGTCCCAAAACTGTGAGTACCCATGTTAAATCCCAAAGGAAAGTTTGCTCTGCGATATAGAAAATATTGGCTGAGCAGAATTACACCAAATTTGACTAAAAATGAAAACTTTACTCATAAAGCGCACTTTTTTATTTGGTGTACATCCATTCGGCAATTTGAGAAATTAGCATTTGAAAAGTGAAGTCCCAAAACTGTGAGTACCCATGTTAAATCCCAAAGGAAAGTTTGCTCTGCGATATAGAAAATATTGGCTGAGCAGAATTACACCAAATTTGACTAAAAATGAAAACTTTACTCATAAAGCGCACTTTTTTTATTTGGTGTACATCCATTCGGCAATTTGAGAAATTAGCATTTGTTCAGAAGTTCAGAGATGGCCTAAAAACTTGGGGGCATATTATCAACGGCCAGCGATAATTATCGCTGGCCGTTCACAGCGTGAGAATAGTTATCGCCGGCTACCGCAGATAATTATCGCCATGCTAGCGCTGTATTAACAACGCATAGCGCAATGGCGATAATTATTCCTGCGATAGCTTGTTTTCCATGGAACATCGCTGGTTTTCCAGCGATGTTCCATGGAAAACGGCGATAACCTTGCTGATACGACCCTGTGGTCGTATCAGCAGAATCCATCTCCCATGTAAAGTATGCTTAAGTCAGGAATTTAACAGACGTTAAATTCCTGAGTTAAAGCTGAGGTAGCGCGATTTCTTTTATCGCTGTACCTCCTTGTTAATATCGCGAAGCTGCCTTCGCGATATTAACTTGTGTTGTTTTCACAGCCACGCCTTCTTTGCATCTCATTAGCGATGCAAGGCGAGGCTGTGAAAAAACGGGATCTACATCAAGGAAACACACGCTAGCGTGTCCTTGATGATATTGCGATATAATTATCGCCGCTTTTCGCCCGAAAACGGACGCTAAAGCAGTGATAATTATATCGCCAGCCCTTGATAATATGCCCCTTGGATGTTCGACTGACAACCTCCAGCAGCAGCCCTCCAGAATCTGGATACCCTCATGGGTGATAATTAGCGCTCTACAAATCGTTGATTGATTGATTGAGTGAAAGTTTGAATTTGAATAATTTGATTATTGAGCAAATGTTTCTGTGCTTTTTTTTTGGCTGGGGTTGGGGTGAAATCACTAGCCCACTTTTTTAAATGGAGGTAAACCATTCAAGCCCTCCCTTTTAAAAATTATTTCTAACTCTTCTTTGGGAGTGAAAACTCCATCTACCCCCTTGTTTATGGTATAAACCCCTGAACCACCCTTTTCTAAATTGAACATAATGCATATCAATGTCTGACAGACATATACATTAAATACACATATATATGTATAATATATAGTTATACAAACACACATATTACACAGTGGCGACCGCCACTGTGTAGTTATGGTGAGGTCTCAAATTTCATAGGGAAGGCATGTTTTGTTTCTCTAATAACTATGGTGATGTTTCACGAGTGTGCACAAAATTGACCAAAAAGAAGTTCACTACTGCAAAAGAGGTCCTAGTAGCCTGAATTACTTGACTGCTGGTGTGTCTAGTCTGGGTCACTACACCAGAAGGAGAGAAGAGATCAGACTCCGCTGGTGTATGGGTGATGTTCACTTTTTCTGGGCTGTTGCAGGATCAGTGTGTGGGGTGTAATACGAATGGGATGTCAGATGAGAGTGTGAAATAGGAGGTTCCTTGGGGCTGTTTTGATGAATTTGAGTTTAAAATGTGTTTTTAAATTAGGCAATTGAATGTATAGATTTAACAACAAATGTAAAGTTACATTGAAATAATGTATGAAAACAGTGTAAAGAATTGTAAAAAGAAATTAATCAGAAATCTGTTGAAAAAGAATGTGTATAATTTTTTTTTAAACTGAGAAATTTGAGAAATAAATATACAGGGTGTGTCTGGATCTGTTTACGATTAGATTTACTTCACATGTGAAAAGTAATTCAGGCAAGTAGGACCCCTTTTGCAGTACTTTTTGCTGTTTTTCTTCCGCCCGTCCTAAGCCTGCACTGAGAATTTATAATTGGATGGGGGGGTCCCTTTCTTGGGTTTTGCAAAAAAAGAAGTTCATCCACTTTGGCTCCCTCATGGAATGATTTGCGCTGACCTGTCAAGGGGAGGTCAAGAAAAGTGAAGTCCCAAAACTGTGAGTACCCATGTTAAATCCCAAAGGAAAGTTTGCTCTGCGATATAGAAAATATTGGCTGAGCAGAATTACACCAAATTTGACTAAAAATGAAAACTTTACTCATAAAGCGCACTTTTTTTATTTGGTGTACATCCATTCGGCAATTTGAGAAATTAGCATTTGAAAGGATGCTCGGGTGGGCATAAATTGGGACAATTGTAGTCGAGATAGCTTCTGTTTGTCCAATTCAAAGTCGATGTGTGGATCCTGATTGGCTAACCACAACATGGAGAACATGTTGTGCAGCCCTTACAGGACTCTGGGACTCGATCCCTGAGTCCTGAATAAGAAAATCAAAGGCAACATGATTGGGCAGGGTGGGCACACCCTCGCCCCCAGGGCCATGTGGTGGGGGGGGACCCAAAGGGACACTCCATAAAACAAAATGTAAAAAATATTTAGGGTCACGGATACTGGTTTATCAGCACCTGATACCATTATTGTACCCCATAAGGTACACCTCCCATGGTACTGTAGTATCACAGTGCTTGTGCCATAATACTGAAAAGATTTGGGTTTTTTTTTAAAAGAGAAGGGTTTGGTCACAGAAAACACCATCTAGCCAACCACAGTTTTGCAGGAAGTTGGCTGTGCATTGTGAGGTTTTGGCTGCCTGCAGTGGTTTGGGCACTTGGCCAAACCAACGCAACACACGGCTGAACGCCATGTTCATAGGGGTTGGGTGCCGGTGTAGGGTTGGGCACAGGTTGCCCAAAAGGATTAGTAGTTGTTCAACTTTGAATATGAAAAAAAAAACGAAATTCACTGGAAAAAAGCAAAGGTCAAAATAACATTATAGTTAGGTATGGTGATAAGATATTAGATTACAATATAAAAAAAACAGAAATTCAATGACACAACCAAGGGTTAAAGTGATGTTATAGTTACGTGTGGAAATGGCATAAGAAATAACGTTTAAAACCCCAAAACAGCACTTAAATTTGCCAGTCCCACCACTCATGCAATGCTTATGACCTCACATATTACATCAATTATGACATCGCTAAGGATATCTCAAGTGACATCATTGATGCCATCACTGATGACGTTTCAAATTACATGCACCCACATTACCTCTATGCTGTGTTTGACAAACAGCCCTTTACTAACAACTTTCTTTTTTTTAAATGATGTAAAAGTTTATAGAGTAATGTGAATAGCAGTATTGTGGATGATGTTGTCTGAGACATTATCAATGATGTCACCAATGATACATCATACATGTATGTACTTGAGTATTTGCAATTGCATGGTCAAAGGAGTGAAAACAGTCATGCACTTAATGCTCTTATGTGGGAAATGGCTCCAAGCATGTAAATCTAATGTGCAGCTTCTCTTTTTAAAACATAAGACTAGACATTGTGGAGATGCATTGGTTTCATGCTTCAGGACAGACTCTAAGCCATCTTCTTACCAGTATCCTCATATATGTACTTCGCATGGAAGGTTGAGACTAAAAACTCACTAGGGTTCTAAATCATCCCCTTTGAGAACATAATGAATGATTAAACACAATTAAGAAAGTTATTTGCACAACTTGATTAGGAGCAGACAAATCTATTGCAATTTTATATTTTTGTCTTTCAATTTGTATGACTTTTTAAACTGCGACAATAAAGAGGGGTACTGTATTGTATTGTATACTTCAGCCTTGTATACCTTGGAAAGGAAAAGACTGTGAAGCAATGGTAGTAAAATCTACCTGTGCTATAACAACTTCTGATGTAAGGCCCACTTTGCAATCAGTAGCGGCTGGCATTGATCGGGGGTGGCGGGGCAGAGGGTTCAGAGGTGGGGGAGGTGGGGGTAAAAAAATAAATAAACGTACCTCCTATCTTCCGTCGTCTCTCTGTGTCTCTCCCTGCCAGAACATGAAGCACCCAGGCTCCCCTAAGCCAATCACAACACTGCAATGCAGCGTTGTGATTGATCTGAGCACTGTGGTTCGGTGCTCAGTCAGGGACTGGGAGCCTGGGCATGTTCCCCACCCAGACTGTAATGCAGTCTACGTGGAGAACATGCAAAGTGTGCATGACTGTTTGGCCTGTCCGAGACAGCCAGAAACACATTCATGTGCACTTACAGAGTGCCCACCACTCCTTCCCCTGCTCTGAGAGCAGAACAGCCTCTCCTGCGCCACAGCAGGAAAAAATAAAATGATAATAACAATGAGCTATTATCATTTTATTTTTCCTTTATTTCCTTTTGTTTTTTTAATATTCTTTATTTGATTTTATTCCAGGATAATGAACAAAATAACCCACCCCCCACCCCTCCAAACAGACATTTTCCCTTGAGATAGCAAATTCATACAATATTTGATTAAGGAAAAAGAAAAAAAGAAAAAGAAAAAAAAAGGAAAAGGAAAAATAGAAAGATGACAGGTATCTTTCACAGCAGATGACCCACCTACATCAACACATCTGAGTATGCTCACCAGGCCTAGTGGTGTTTTGTGATTCCCAGTTGCTAAAGGGAAGCCAGGTTCTAGACATTTTTTCCCGGACCTTCTTGTTCTTTCGGGAATAAATAGCCCTTTCAAGGTAATAAGTCGAAATTAGATGTGCAAACCATTGATGGAACACAGGGGGGGAAGGGTCGAGCCAGGCAGTATTCAGACAGATCTGATAGACAGCCATAGCTATGAACATGAAAGGTTCAACATTGGATAAAGCTTGTTCATCATGGACACCTAATAGGATCCACCTAGGAGACAGAGTAATGTCTATCCCCAATTTATTAACAAGAAAATCATTAATCCCTGATTTGAGACCATCTAATGCCGGACAAGTTGCCAACAAATGCACAAGATCCACACCATACTCCCTGCATCTAGGGCAGCCCCCCTTCCCGGATGTGCCCCCCATCTGACTATCTTCCAGGGTGTAATATAAAAATTGAAGCAGGTCTTAAAATGTTGAGGCTGTAGACTAGCAGAAATTCGAAACATCTGGGCACCTGCCAATGACCTCGCCAGGTCACTCGGTTCGGCATTGATCTTATCCACCCAGTTCTGAGAATGTTTGGCCATATCATTCTGCACTGTGCTATTTAAAAAACTATAAAGAACCCCTGTCTGAGTTTCATCAGCCAAAATCAATTCAACAATCTCTATCTTATTGAAACCCATCAACCCACCACCTTTCTTCCTTAAAAATCCCTGATTTGCAGATATTTAAAAAGTCCCTATGGTGAAGCTTAAATTCTTAATACATCTCAAAAGACTTAAAAGAATTAAACGGAAAAAAAAATCTCCCAGTGTGCAAATTCTGTGTGAGACCCATTTACTCATATAAGCATCATGAAACAGCAAATTATCCAGTATTGGGGTATAATAATTAAATCTCCCCCGGCCAAATTTCTTACTAATTTTCCCCCAAATACGAAAGGCCGCGATAAGAAGTTTAAAGTGGACTTTTTCATAATAACAAAAATCGGTTTGCCGGAAAAGACAGTCTCTCATTTTATCCCCTATCAGGAGCTCATATATGGAAGGCGTCATATCATCTTGTCCAAGAGGAACACGCACTTTCCCCAGGAGGGCTGCCAGTTGCTGCAGCTCAACAGTCCAATAGTACAATTTGAGGTTGGGAACTGCTAATCCTCCATGATCCTTAGGTAATGTCATAAATCTGAGCACATGCCGGGGATTCGCATATGCCCAAAGAAATCTAGTCAACATCCCATCAAGGATTTGGAACCAATTATTACCAATCTCCAGCGAGATAGCCCAAAGGAGATAGAACATTTTGGGAAGAAAGATCATTTTGATTACGTTGCTCCTCCCAATTAGGGACAGCCTCAAATTGTTCCATCTTCCGAAATCCAGTTTGGCCTTCGGAATTAAAACGGTGAGGTTGGCCCCCACAATCTTTCCGACATCAGAACTAATAACTACACCAAGGTAGGTTGCCTCTTTAGTAACCCGCACATCCCGAGGGAGTTCCTCTTTATTAACAATGACTTGGGTTTTCTTCCTGTTTAATAAATGCCCAGAAAATTGGCCAAATCTCTTGGCCTCCTTTTCAATCTCTATAAGAGCACCATTCAGTACAGAGGTAGCGATAGCCAGGTCATCGGCATTTGCCAAAATTTTGTCTCCCCTCCTGCTAACTTGATCGGCTGAATTGCACAATTACGATGGATTTGCCTGATCAAGGGGTTGATTTAGAGTGCAAATAGCAGGGGGGAGCAAGGACACCCTTGCCTGGTACCCCGTTCGATGACCACCTCTTCGGTGTTGTCCCCATAAGAAAAATCGTAGCTCTAGGCAGATAATAAAGGGCTTTTACCACACTAATAAACCCCTGGCCGATTCCCTTGTAGGACATTACTGTCCAAAGAAACGGCCAGGAGACCCTATTGAACGCCTTTTCGGCGTGCAATAGGATAAGAGCTGTGGGATCTTGAGTGACTCCAGCCGCATCAAAGAGGGTAATCACCTGCCGTATGTGGTCGGTGGTACCCCTACCGGGGATAAAACCATGCTGCATCGGAGATGTGAGCCGATTAATAACTGTCGATAAGCGGGTGGCCAAGATTTTAGCATAAATCTTGGAGTCACTGTTAATAAGTGTGATGGGGCGATATGAACCCAGCTCCGTGGGAGGTTTATTTATTTTTTAAAACACCACTTTTTTAGCCAATGACCAGCTATCAGGCGGAGGCAGCCCTTCCTGGACCTCCTGGAATAGTTCGGTCAAAAACCCTTTCAATGCCCCTGCAAATATCTTATAAAATTCCGTGGGAATAAAGTCCATGCCTTTAGCCTTCCTAGATTTTAAGCTATCAATAGCAGCACCTATCTCTTCAGTCGAGATGTGCATGTCTAGGGCCTTCCTGTCTTCTGCCATGAGGGTCTCTTCACCAAGTTCAGAGAGATATTCCCCCATGACTACAGAATCCTCATTAGATGTTGATAGAATTGTTGAAAGACCACTCTGATCCCAGCCTGATCAGATTTAATACCGGAGAGGGGATCCCTAATCTCCATTATCTGGCACCTTGACAAGGGACTGTCTTGTTCTAAAGGCTAGCTGTTGCCCTATCTTTTCATTAAATTCATAAGCCTTTGCTCGCCATACCAGATACTTGCCATCCGCCTTCCTTGAGGATATCTCAATGATCCTTGCCCTGGCCGTCGCTACTTCCAAAAGAGCAACATCAGAGCTATCCCCTGAGGAAATCGACTCGACTAATTTTAATTCTACATTGGAAAGGCCTGCATATAGTTGTTCGGGTAATACTTTTTCATTTTTTGGCATTCTAGACTATACCTTGTTGTTTCCCCCATAGACAGCCCTTAAAAGTATCCCAACCGATGCTGATTGGGGCACTGCCGAGGTTATCAAGCATGAACTGAGGAATCCATGCCTGAATCCGGCTCACATACTGTGGATATAAAAGCAGAGCCCTTTCAAATGACCAAGAGTGATCTGTTTTTGGGGGTTGGAGCATCCTTATTTCCAACACAAGCGGATTGTGGTCAGACAAAGCACTTGGAAATCTAGAGATACTAGAATATGTGATCAGGCCCTTGGAAACTAGAAAGTAATCTAATCGCACATGGACCTTATGGGGAGCGGAAAAGAAAGTGAAGCCAGGGTCTGCCTTCGTAGTTTCTCTCCAGACGTCATCCAATCCATGAGTATACTGTAGGTCACCAAGAGCTCTAAACACTTTAGGTTTCCTACCAGAATATTTCCTACACCCTTGTATTGAGGCAGTGCAAGGCATATTGATATTAAAATCACTGCATATTATCAAGGGTAGGGGCCAGAAGACCAGTTCGCTATTTGGCCAATGAAACAGAGCAGGGTCGTCCAGCACCGGGCCATATACAGAGCAGATCGTAAAACAGCTAGAGCCAGACCTACACTCAGCAATGGCCCAGCGACCGAGATTATCTGAGCGGAACCGAGGAAAATTGCAGCCCCCCCTTCTAGCCAGCATAGCTACCCCCTTGGCACGTGTTACCTGGGTAGTAGAACAAACCAGCTGATACCCAAGGCCATCAAGTACATGTTTACGAGAGCTCTCTATATGGGTCTCTTGTATACATAAAATATCAGATTTCAAAATCTTAAATCAATAGCAATCCTTTGCCGCTTCCGGTAATCATTAAGCCCACAAATGTTTACGGAGGCAATACGGATTTTACTCATTTTTCAAAAAAAAGTAAACTCGGGTTATAGATCTGGTCAGAATCTACTACTAGAACATGGGATTTAGATCCTGCATTAAATTTCAATATTTTGCTAATCTTACAATTACAACAAAGTCTGTTTGGGTCCCCATTCACCCTCCCTTCCCCCCCTTCCCACCCAGACCACCCTCACTCGGCCAAGAGCCCAGCCCTACACCCCGGCCCTGAACGCCCAACTGGAGCAGCGGGTCACCAAGGTCCCTGATGATGGCTCCTGCAAAAAAACCTGACTCACCCCATCAAGCACCGGAGAAAAGAAAACAAAAATGGAGAGAAAGAGAGAAGCAAGAAAAACACCCCGGAATGTGAAAAAAAGAGATCAAAAGGCATTTTGTCCAATGTATCCCCTATACGAAGTCCAAATAAAAACAGAGGGCAGTGTCAGTGAAAACAGAGAATGTTATAGTAAGACCAGCACTCCCTTTCCGGCTAGTTTTTAACCAGTGTGTCCCCCTTAGAGTCCCTTTTGGGGGCTTCCGGATGATCACAGCCCGCATGGATTTCATCCAAAAATTCTTGTGCCTTTATTTCGGAGGTAAAGGAGAGTGTCCTACCCTTGAAGATGACCTTCAGTCTGGCTGGTTTAAGGAGAAACACCTGGCAGCCAAGATTCTGCAATGGGGCAAACATCTGCCGGAGATGCCACCTCCTCTCCACTGTCACATGGCAAAAGTCAGGCCTCACAAAAAAGGAATAACCTTCGAATGAGTGTCTTGCGTCGGGTCAAGCTTTTTCAAAATTAGCCTGTTGCAACCAAAAATTCCCCAAAAAACCCAAAATTGCTCTTGGCTTATCCGACTGGCCTATCTGTCCATTATTCCGTAGGGTGAGTGGGAATCTGTGCGCCCTTTGAATCTTGGTTTCCCAGTTCCAGTCAGCCATTTCGGGGAACGCACCTTTAAGTAACTTGATGATAAAGACCTTGACATTGATGCCCTCAACGTTTTCCGCTATGCCCAAAAAACGTAAGTTATTCCGCCATTGGCGGTTCTTGAAATCCTCCAACTTCCAGAGCACATCAGCCAGCTGTGAGTCCTGGCTCTCCACTTGAGTTTGAAGCGTGCATGTAGTCTCCTCGACAGCCACTGTCCGACTTTCCAAATTCACCAGCCTCTCTCTCATGTCTGAGCAGCATTCATTAACCTTACGGATAGCCCCCTGAATTTTTTTAGCAGCCAGATGAGCCTTACGAGTCTCCGCCCTAGCTTCACCCTGTAGATGTTTTAGCATAGAATATATCAGACCCATAGTGGGAGCTTTTGTGGGCGCGAGAGCCGGAGCAACTTGGGCTCCTGTATCTTCGTAGAACTAATGGGTCGCGGAGTAATCCCATGTTAGTTGAGAGGGAGCGGCCATGGCTACATGATTGGTATCAGTAAGTGACTCCTGGTCTTCCTCCTTTTTGTAAGGCACTTTTGAGTAGTTGGAGGGCAAAGGCCATCGGGTGTGCTGCTGTTAGAACCACCAGAGTCAGCCCCATCTTCGAAGAGATCCTACATGATGGCTGTTAGACTTGGCATCTTTTGGCGTGTTTCCCCTGACTTTTTGCTTTCTGACCTCCTGGTTTTGACTCTGTTTTTGCTGGTGTAATGATTCTGCGCACTTTCCTCACTGCTGTCCAGTGGGAAAGTGCAAGTGCTCCTGTATAAAATGTGTTATGGATTGGTGTTTCCATGATTGCCTATTTGATTTATGTGTCAGTCCCTTGTAAAGTGCACTGAGAGTGCCAGGGCCTATAGATCAAATGCTGTTGGTGGGCTGCAGCACTGGATTGTGCCACCCACGCAAACAGCCCGTAAAGTGTAACTCTGGCCTGCCATTGCAGAGCCTGTGTGCAGCCTGGGGCTGCCATGTCGACTTGGCAAGTGCACACACTTGCAAGTCCATAAACCTTCCCTTTTCTACATGTTAGTCACCCCTAAGGTAGGCCCAAGGTACCCCTGTGGGCAGGGTGCATTGTATGAGAAAGGTAGGACATGCCCTGGTGTGTGTGGCATGTCCTGATAGTGAATTACAGCCTATTTTGTTTTTCACTATTGCAAGGCTACCTGTTCCCCATAGGACAGAATGGGCAGTTTTGATTATTACAGCTTATAATCCTAACTGACCCAGGGAACATGGTAGAAATTCGAGTTTAGTATGCCTGGACTCAGAATGATAAAATGCATCTTTTAGTGAAGTTGGTTTTAACATTCTGTGTTTGAAAATACCACTTTTAAAAAGTGGGTATTTTCTTGTGTAACCATCCAAGCCTGCCTCTGCTAGGTTGTGTATTCCTTGTCTGGAGTGTGAGTGACAGGGGCTGGGGGATGCCAGGAGACAGGGTGAGTCAGCACAGGGCTGAATAGCAAGATCTACATGTAGATGGGTGGGAGGAGATGCACCTGGGACCTGAATAGGGCTGGGCCTTCCCTCCACAATGCTGGCTCCACCTCCTGTGGTGCATCTGATGTCCCTGGCCTGCACTGTGAAAGGAAAGAAGGAGACTTGTCAACAAAGTGCTCCAGGACTGACCAGAACTGGTTTGGACTAGGCAAAGGCCTCTCTGCCTTCAGAGGACAAAGAGAAATTGAGGATAAAAGGGGGACCCAAACCCCAGAAAATTGGAACTCTTTGGGATCAAGAAGACTGCCAAGAAGAAGAGCTGGAGAAGCTGTGAGGAGGAACTACCACTTTGCTGTGTGCTTTGCTGTGTTGGCCTGCAGTGGCTGCTTCTGTCTTGGGCAGTGAAAGGACTGGAATTGAACTTTCTGCAATCTACTTTGTGAGTGTCTCCAATGGCTTGAGGTAGAGCTTGCCCCTTGTTCAAGAAGTCTCAGGTACAGCAAAGACTTCAAGCCCGACGCCGTCTACGACGCCGCTGCCGACTCCGTGTCCTGAAGGCACCGCAGAGGGCACCGCCGCAATGCCGCACCGCGACCCTGGTCTCACCGACGACGCCTGCTGATGCCGCCACTGAGCCGCTGCTCGCACCGTGACCTGTGGGCACCGCACTCTGCACCGCCTCGCTTCACGATGACGCCGTGGTATCCCCGACGACGCCGCTCCACGCCGGACTCGATGCCGCTGCTTGCACCGTGGTTCGGGGGCACCGCTCGTAAGTTACATGACGCACCACCCTCATCCCGCACAGCAGCCTTGGCCCACCGATGCCGGTGCCATCGACTCCAGTTCGTCAGCCGACGACAGCGCTGCAGCTACGACGACGCAGCTGCTGCACCATGACCTGCCAGCACCGTGACGAGCACCGCCTTCATCTCACACCGCGACCGTGGTCTCACCGACGACGCCATCCGACGCCGCCACCGAGCCACTGCTCGCACCGCGACCTGAGGGCACCGCACGCCGCACCGCTGCACTTCGCACCGCAGCACCCGACGCCGGCCGACACCAGCACTCCTGACTTCAACAGAGAGGAGATCGATCTGCAACGTGTGTGACTTCGAGGGCCCCAACGACGCCTGCACCGACCTCCGGAACCGACGCCTGTGGACGCCGTGTTTTCGGAAGCTCACCGCGAGGTCATCGACGCCCTTCATTTCTGAAAGGTACTGTTTGCGGGTCTTCCCGACACCGTAGCTGACACGCGACACCGCGGTCAGCCGTGAACTGTTTGGATTTGTTTGTTCACGACGCCGGGATAGCCCTGGATGGAGCTATCGACATCAAGGAACTGTTTTTAAGGACACTGTGATAACTAAAGATTTTTAAAGTACTGTACTGTGGATTTTTATCGTATTGGTCTTGTTTTAAGTATATAAAAATATTGGATATTTTTCTAAACTGGTGTGGTGTCCGTTTGTAGTCCTTACACTGTATTACTGTTGGTTATGTGCAAATGCTTTACACACTGCCTCTAAGATAAGCCTGACTGCTCGTGCCAAGCTACCAAGGGGTGAGCAGGGGTTATTTTAGGAGTGTAACTCCCTTATCCTGACTAGGAAGAAGGGTCCCTACTTGGACAAAGGTGCAAGCCCTTGCCAACTAGAGACCCCCATTTCTAACATTGGTTGTCAGCGGTGAGGATAGGCCATGTGTTTGCACTTGACTTACAGTGATTGGTGTGCACTACTACCATATCGCAGACCATTACGTACCACTTACAGGTTCTTTTTCTTTTTGGCCTATTTTTGATCTTGCCAGTTTGAACTTGCTACTTCAACATGCCTGAATCAATTGCATCATCTGTTGCATCAGTAGAAATTGCCTTTGAGGAGGATCGATTGGAAGCCTACAATGTCAAGGAGTTAAAATCGATTTGCAAGAACCTGAAAGTCCAGGTCAGAGGCCTCACCAGGAAGGATGAGCTACAAAAGGCGCTGAGGGCCTGGGTAGCAGCCAGACATGCCAGTGGGCAGTCTGGTGATCTCAATGGAGAGGTGGAGGAGCCTGTTCGTAGGGTGGATGTGCTTTTGGGAGGGGGGGAACCCTCCAGGCCAGGCAACAGTAGTTTGTCCCCAGAGGAGCTGGAGGACAGGCGGGAAGTAAGGAGGTTTGAATTGGAGAAACCCAGAATAGAAAGTGAGAGGGAAGAGAAAAGAATAGCCATGGAGGAGAGGAAGATGATACTAGATCATGAGAGAATGATTAAGGAGCTGGAGCTAAAGAGTAGATCCGGTTCAGATGGTGGCAGCAATTCTTCAGCACACACAGACAGGATTGTACATATCCCCAAGAATGTAGGTAAAGAGTACAAAAAGGGTGATGACATACAAAGGTGGTTTCAAGGGTACGAGTCGTCTATTCATATGAATGGGGTCCCTGAGAGGAACTGGGGAGCGGGGTTGTGGCCTCTCTTTCCAGAGGAAGCTAGGGATACTCTGATAGCTTTGGGTAAGGGGCAGGACCTCACCTATGCTGACATGAAAGACGCTCTCCTCACTAGGTATGGGCTCACTCCTGAGAAGTACAGGGATCAGTTTAGGTCCAGTAAAAAGTCTGAGGCCAACACTTGGTTGGAATGTGTGGATATGTTCTGTAGGTCGCTGGATGGTTGGGTGAAGGGCAGTAATGTAACAGATTTTCAGGGGCTCTACAATTTGATTGCATGGGAGCACTTGTCTAGTCTATGTTTTGCAGATCTGCGCCAGCACCTAGTTGATAGTAAGCTAACTGACCCCAGGAAGCTTGCTATGGAGGCGGACTGCTGGGTGAGTACCAGGGTCCACAATAAAGCGTTTGGGGGAGACTCAGCCAAAGGTGGGCAGGGTCCCCAGCAGAAAGGCGGGGGGGACAAGGGTAAAGCACAGGAGTTCTCTAAAGGGCCCCAAACTAGTACCCAGGGTAAAGGTTCCCAGCCCCCCGGTGATAAGAAGAAAGGGGTCTCTACAGGGAAGCCTGTTGAGACCGGCCCGCAAGTGTTATGCATGTGACCAGGTGGGTCACTTCAAGGGGGACCCCAAGTGCCCAAAGGGGACACAGCCACCCACCGGTGGACAGCCCAAAGTGTTGGCTAGTGTAGCGCTTGGGGAGGAGGGGTGCCCACAGGAGGGTGGGGATCCCGCAGAAATGACCCTTGTCTCACTAGGGGACAGTGAGATGGTCCCAGGAAACCAGGTGCCCCCTAACACAAAGAAATATAGCACCTGGGTGACCATCAATGGGAACAGGGTAGAGGCTCTCAGAGATACTGGAGCCAGTGTGACCTCAGTCCGGTGTCACCTGGTCTCTGAGAAGCAGGTAGTCTCAGGGGCATTCCACCAAGTAGTTGCTGTAGACAACTCTGAGCTCCAGTGTATGGTGGCGCAGGTTCCCTTTGAATGAGGGGGGGTCTCAGGTCCCTTGAGGGTGGTTGTGAGCCCTACCATGCCTGTAGATTGTCTGCTAGGTAATGACCTGGAGCAGTCCTTATGGAAGTATGTTGAGCTCAGGTCTCACTTGGAGATGCTTGGGTTGCCAGAGTGGGCATGCGTGTCTACTCGGTCAATGGCAGCCAGAAAGGGTGATCAAGAGGACTTGGAGCCTGGAACAATGGCCCAAGTCCCTGCCAAGAGGAAGGGCAGGGGGCGCGGGAAACCGGCCCCCAAAGTACCCACGGACAGGGAGGAGGCGGACCTCGAGGGGGATGCCCCGGTGCCTACAGGGGAGCAGGTAGCCGAACTGGGAGACATCTCTGAGCTGACCCATTGGCAGCAAGAAGGGGGTCCCACCAGGGAGGAGTTCTGCAGGGAGCAGAACGAGTGCCCTACTCTGGAGGGTCTGCAGCGGCAGGCTGCAGACCAGGCAGCTGGTAATCAGTCCGGGTCACATCTGATCTACTGGGAGAATGGTCTCCTATACAGTGAGCCTAAGGTTGCTGAGCCTGGGTCAGCCCGTGTGCTGGTGGTACCCCAGCGCTTCAGGACCTTCCTACTGGGTCTGGCTCATGACGTGCCTTTGGCAGGACATTTGGGGCAGGACAAGACCTTTGACAGGCTTGTCACCCACTTCTTTTGGCCCCAAATGCGAAGGCAGTCAGATGCACACTGTAGGTCTTGCCAAACTTGCCAGGCAAGTGGTAAGAGTGGGAGGAAGGTCAAAGCTCCTCTCCAACCTTTTCCGGTTGTTGGAACACCCTTTGAAAGAGTAGGGATGGATATTGTGGGGCCACTGGATCCCAAGACAGCCATGGGCAACATGTACATCCTGGTCTTGGTGGACCATGTCACCCGGTACCCGGGTGACAATGACGGCACCAATGGTGGGCCGGGCGTTAATGGGGATCTTTTCACGTGTGGGCTTCCCCAGAGAGGTGGTTTCTGACAGGGGGACAAATTTCATATCCAAGTATATGACATCCCTGTGGAAGGAGTGTGGTGTAACCTACAAGTTCACCACTCCTTACCACCCGCAAGGAAACGGTCTGGTGGAGAGATTCAACCAGACCTTGAAAGGCATGATCAAGGGTCTAACAGAACCCATGAGGTGTAAGTGGGACGTCCTCTTGCCATGCCTGCTCTTCGCATACAGGGAGGTGCCTCAAAAGTCTTTTGGGTACAGCCCCTTTGAGCTCCTGTATGGCCACCCTGTCAGAGGACCTCTGAGTTTGATAAAGGAAGGCTGGGAGGCAGCTCCCAGGAAAACTACCCAGGATGTGTTTAGTTACATGCTGGCCTTTAGAAACCAAATTGCCCGCTTCAGGAAACTCGATCAGGCGAACCTAGAAGCAAGCCAGGAGGAAATGAAAAGATGGTATGACCAGAATGCCACTCTGGTCGAATTTCAACCTGGGCAGAAAGTGTGGGTCATGGCCCCAGTGGAACCTTGTGCCTTGCAGGACAAGTGGACTGGGCCATATGAGGTGGTGGAGCGAAAAAGTGACGTCACCTACCTGGTGAATTTGCAGACTCCAAGGAACCCCTTGAGGGTCCTTCACGTGAACCGCCTCAAACCCCACTTCGAGAGGTCCGAAGTGAGTATGCTCTTGGCGACAGATGATGGGGTGGAAGAGGAGAGTGAGCCTCTCCCTGACCTCCTGTCTACCAAGGAGCATGATGGGTCAGTGGAGGGTGTGATCCTCTCCCCTACTCTGACTCAGGAGCAGCAGGGGGACTGTCACCAGTTGTTGGGACAGTTCGCCCCACTGTTCTCTCTGACCCCGGGTGTTACTCACTGGTGTACCCATGACGTGGACACTGGTGACAGCCCTCCTGTGAAGCACAAGATTTACAGGTTGACTGACCGGGTCAGGGCCAGCATCAAGGAGGAGGTCTCTAAGATGTTGGCGTTAGGGGTGATTGAGCCCTCCAACAGTCCTTGTGCCAGCCCAGTGGTCTTGGTCCCAAAGGCTGCTGCACACGGTGCCACTCCAGAACTGCGGTTTTGTGTGGACTACCGTGGGCTCAATGCCGTCACCAGGACTGACGCGCAGCCCATCCCCAGAGCTGATGAGCTCATTGATCGGTTGGGAGCTGCCCGGTTCCTCAGCACGTTTGATTTGATGTCTGGGTACTGGAAGATTGCCTTAACCGATGGGGCCAAGGAGAGATCAGCATTCTCAACCCCAGAAGGTCATTACCAATTCCGGGTGATGCCCTTTGGGTTGAAGAATGCCCCTGCCACCTTTCAGAGGTTGGTCAATCGGGTGTTGGCTGGACTGGAGGATTTCAGTGCCGCCTACCTGGATGACATTGCTGTGTTCAGTTCCAGCTGTGAAGAACATTTACAGCACCTTGAGAAAGTGTTGAGGGCTCTGCAAGGTGCAGGCCTCACGATGAAGGCCAGTAAGTGCCAGATCGGGCAGGGTTCTGTGGGGTACTTGGGACACCAGGTAGGAAGCGGCCAGGTGGCGCCCCTACAACCCAAGATTGACCCCATTCTGGCTTGGGAGCCCCCCAAGACCCAGACAGAGGTGAGAGCCTTCTTAGGTCTCACCGGCTACTATAGGAGATTTGTTAAGGGCTATGGCACCATCGTTGCCCCCTTAACAGAGCTGACTTCGAAGAAGCAGCCCAGGAAAGTGATCTGGACTGAGTCCTGCCAGAAAGCTTTTGATGCCCTGAAGGCAGCCATGTGCACGGTGCCCATGCTCAAGGCCCCTGACTTCTCCAAAGAATTCGTCGTGCAGACTGACGCTTCAGAGCATGGTGTGGGAGCGGTGCTCTCACAACTGAACGAAGAGGGCCTGGATCAGCCTGTAGTCTTCCTTAGCAGGAGACTACTCCCCAGGGAACAGAGGTGGTGTGCCATAGAAAGGGAAGCTTTTGCTGTGGTCTGGGCACTGAAGAAGCTGAGACCATACCTGTTTGGGACTCACTTCCGGGTTCAGACGGACCACAGGCCCCTCAGATGGTTGATGCAAATGAGGGTGAGAATCCAAAACTGCTGAGGTGGTCCATCTCCCTACAGGGAATGGACTTTACGGTGGAACACCGCCCTGGTACAGAACACGCCAACGCAGATGGTCTGTCCAGGTTCTTCCGCCTTAGTGAAGAGAACTCCAATGGGGTTGGGTAGTTCTCCCTACTTTCAGCTGGAGGGGACATGTGTTAGACTTGGCATCTTTTGGCATGTTTCCCCTGACTTTTTGCTTTCTGACCTCCTGGTTTTGACTCTGTTTTTGCTGGTGTAATGATTCTGCGCACTTTCCTCACTACTGTCCAGTGGAAACTGCAAGTGCTCCTGTATAAAATGTGTTATGGATTGGTGTTTCCATGATTGGCCTATTTGATTTATGTGTCAGTCCCTTGTAAAGTGCACTGAGAGTGCCAGGACCTATAGATCAAATGCTGTTGGTGGGCTGCAGCACTGGATTGTGCCACCCACGCAAACAGCCCGTAAAGTGTAACTCTGGCCTGCCATTGCAGAGCCTGTGTGCAGCCTGGGGCTGCCATGTCGACTTGGCAAGTGCACACACTTGCAAGTCCCTAAACCTTCCCTTTTCTACATGTTAGTCACCCCTAAGGTAGGCCCAAGGTACCCCTGTGGGCAGGGTGCATTGTATGAGAAAGGTAGGACATGCCCTGGTGTGTGTGGCATGTCCTGATAGTGAATTACAGCCTATTTTGTTTTTCACTATTGCAAGGCTACCTGTTCCCCATAGGCCAGAATGGGCAGTTTTGATTATTACAGCTTATAATCCTAACTGACCCAGGGAACATGGTAGAAATTCGAGTTTAGTATGCCTGGACTCAGAATGATAAAATGCATCTTTTAGTGAAGTTGGTTTTAACATTCTGTGTTTGAAAATACCACTTTTAGAAAGTGGGTATTTTCTTGTCTAACCATCCAAGCCTGCCTCTGCTAGGTTGTGTATTCCTTGTCTGGAGTGTGAGTGACAGGGGCTGGGGGATGCCAGGAGACAGGGTGAGTCAGCACAGGGCTGAATAGCAAGATCTACATGTAGATGGGTGGGAGGAGATGCACCTGGGACCTGAATAGGGCTGGGCCTTCCCTCCACAATGCTGGCTCCACCTCCTGTGGTACGTCTGATGTCCCTGGCCTGCACTGTGAAAGGAAAGAAGGAGACTTGTCAACAAAGTGCTCCAGGACTGACCAGAACTGGTTTGGACTAGGCAAAGGCCTCTCTGCCTTCAGAGGACAAAGAGAAATTGAGGATAAAAGGGGGACCCAAACCCCAGAAAATTGGAACTCTTTGGGATCAAGAAGACTGCCAAGAAGAAGAGCTGGAGAAGCTGTGAGGAGGAACTACCACTTTGCTGTGTGCTTTGCTGTGTTGGCCTGCAGTGGCTGCTTCTGTCTTGGGCAGTGAAAGGACTGGAACTGAACTTTCTGCAATCTACTTTGTGAGTGTCTCCAAGGGCTTGAGGTAGAGCTTGCCCCCTGTTCAAGAAGTGTCAGGAACAGCAAAGACTTCAAGCCCGACGCCGTCTACGATGCCGCTGCCGACTCCGTGTCCTGAAGGCACTGCAGAGGGCACCGCCGCAACGCCGCACTGTGACCCTGGTCTCACCGACGACGCCTGCTGACGCCGCCACCGATCCGCTGCTCGCACCGTGAGCTGTGGGCACCGCACTCCACACCGCCTTGCTTCACGACGACGCTGTGGTATCCCTGATGACGCCGCTCCACGCCGGACTCGACGCCGCTGCTTGCACCTAGGTTCGGGGGCACTGCACGTAAGTTACATGACACATTGCCCTCATCCCGCACCGCAGCCTTGGCCCACCGACGCCGGTGCCATCGACTCCAGTTCGTCAGCCGACGACAGCGCTGCAGCTACGACGACGCCGCTGCTGCACCGTGACCTGCCAGCACCATGACGAGCACCGCCTTCATCTCACACCGCGACCCTGGTCTCACCGACGATGCCATCCGACGCCGCCACCGAGCCGCTGCTCGCACTGCGACCTGAGGGCACCGCACGCCGCACCGCTGTACTTCGCACCGCAGCACCCGATGCCGGCCGATGCCAGCGCTCCTGACTTCAACAGAGAGGAGATCGATCTGCAACGCGTGTGACTTCGAGGGCCCCGACGACGCCTGCACCGAACTCCGGAACCGACACCTGCGGACGCCGTGTTTTCGGAAGCTCACCGCGAGGTCATCGACGCCCTGCATTTCTGAAAGCTACTGTTTGCGGGTCTTCCCGACACCGTAGCTGACCCGCGACGCCACGCTCAGCCAGAACTGTTTGGATTTGTTTGTTCACGACGCCGGGATAGCCCTGGACGGAGCTATCGACTTCAAGGAACTATTTTTAAGGACACTGTGATAACTAAAGATTTTTAAAGTACTGTACTGTGGATTTTTATCGTATTGGTCTTGTTTTAAGTATATAAAAATATTGGATATTTTTCTAAACTGGTGTAAGGTCCGTTTCTAGTGCTTACACTGTATCATTTGCCCCCTTGCATGTTCGCAAATCCTTTCCACTGCAGTAGAGTCAGTAATGGCCCCCTCCTCAAGCCCAATAACAGCAGTAATGTCACTTGCATACTTGGGTACTCACAGGCAGGAGATCAGTAGTGACCTGGTGACCTCCTCCCTCTCCTGCTCCTGCATTTTCTTCAGCGTGAACTGAGCGACGAGTAGAGGAGCTGAAAATCGAGGGAATGACAGATTGTTTCTGCTCGGCTTGAATGAGTCTGTCCTCGAGGACCCGGAAATCTTTTGCTGCCCTGGAGGTCTCTGCTTGGTTAGCAGCAAGGGCACTGGCTTTCGCTTTCACTCTGCCGTCTGCTTCAATCTCATCTCCCTTCTTCTTCGTCTTTGTAACGCGGCGAGCAGTAGATGGGGAGACGTGGGCACCTCCCTTCATTCCTTCTCCTTAGCCTGCATGGTACGTGGAGCCATCGTAGAGTCCCGGGTTACAACGCTGTTCCAAGTCAGGAGCCCGCCCAGCCGAGCGAGTAGAAATGCTATTGCTCTCCGCGCTCTCCTTGTATGAACAAGGACCCCCAATAACAAGCGCAAACTGCCCCAGGGGGTCCGTGAAAAATCCGATCCCTCCTCTCCTGCCATCAACAGAAGAACCACATCACCGGAGCGAGACACAGGTGAGTGCAGCGGCGTTCTAAGCAGCAGCCATCTTGCCCCGTTGCCTGACAGATTTTTCCTTTATTTCCACAGCTGAAAGCAGTGGGGCGACGCTCCTTCACCTTAGCAGAGGGGCCGCCACTGTTTGTAATAACTCCCGATGTAAGTGTTGTAATGTAACAATAGCATACCCTCTGCCTTACAATTAATTGTTACTAAAACAAAGGTAATGGATGGAATGCTTGAATTAATCACAGCCACTGGCAATCCTTCTGGCTGCACTTCAGTCCAATTTTTTCACCCACCATGCCACTTATAATTTGGCCCTGCCATATTCAAATCAGTCTTGACCCTCTCCAACAGAAACAGTCCAGCCCGAACTGCCAGGCTAGGTCCTCCCTGAACCTGAACACAATCAACGGTTTCACCCTGATTGCGGCTCTTCAATTGGGTGTAGCTTGGCCCCAGTGACAGAGAGAACGAGAACCACATCTTGGCTTACCCATTGCACTTGAGACAACAAATGCAACAAAAACAAGGTGATGGATGAAATGCTTGCACTGGTAAATACTCAGGCCGCACTCCAGTCCATTGTTTTTCACCCACCATGCCAACCAGTGGAGTAACATAGGCTCCCCTTAGCCCGAGAGGCAGAGACGGAGCCCCCGAGCTCCATGGGGCCCCGTCAGCACATTACAGAGTTCAAAATATACCAGATTTGTGCTCAGTGGGGCCCCCTCTAAGTACTTTGGAAAGGAGCCCCCTCAACTTTCAGGGCCTGATTCACAGAACTAACTTACGTGAAATATGTAAAGTTAGTAATTTTCGGTATTCACAGAATACACTTACCAATATTAACTTTATGTCCGCTCCCGGGCCGGAGATTCCGGCCCTGTGGCGGAATTTCCGCCTCTGGGCCGGAATCTCCGCCTCCGGACCGGAATACCCTCATTTAGGCCGTTTCAATGCTCAAACGGCCTAAATGAGGGTATTCCGGCCCAGAGGCGGAGATTCCGGCCCAGAGGTGGAAATTCCGCCACAGGGCCGGAATCTCCGGCCCGGGAGCGGACATAAAGTTAGTATTGGTAAATGTATTCTGTGAATACCGAAAATTACTAACTTTATGTATTTCACGTAAGTTAGTTCTGTGAATCAAGCCCGAAGTACGCCACTTATGCCATCTCAGTTTGGCTGTCTGATGAACCCCAGTCAGGGTGAAAACGGCCCTGGGTTTCTTCTATTCTGGTTCAGGGATGGCCTGGCCTGGCAGTTCATGCAGGACTGTTTCCATTGGAGTAGGGTCAAGACTAATTTGCATATGGATGGATCCAAACTGAGGTGGCATGGTGTGCAAAATAACGAAAGGTCTGGGACCCCGCCCCCGAGTAATTACCAGTAGCTGAGATTAATTCAAGCATTCCATCCATCACTCTTGCATACTATAGTGTAGCACATTTAATTGTTTCATGGTCTTTTTTCCTGTATATCTGAGGAAAAAAGTCATGCATACACACTGCCGTGATCTCTGTGATTTAGCAATCATCAAGACCTACTCTAAGTCCCCAAAGCCAACTTTTGAAGAAGACCAAACTGAATATTTTTGACTTTCGGACGTAGACTAGGGAAATCCATGTCTGTACCCATGATATTGAAGCTAAATAGTCTGTCTTTAAGAAAATCAGTGAAGACTGTTCTCTTCAATTAATCAAACCTGCCTAGGTCATTTGGGTTTTTATGCAGCCCTCTCTTGTTTTTTTTTTTGCTCCAATTCTTTGCCTCACACCGCTTGTCACTGTCATGTGTTGTACATTCAGACAACCGGATTGCAGAGCTAACCTTCTAAATAAATACATACATTAAGCACATTGGGTATATTTTGGGGTTCATTGTGCAACTGTTTACACCTTATTGTGTTCCCATTTGCTCACTGCTTTAATCTTCACGCTATACAGTCAATAATGCATTTGAAATGATAATATTATCGTGGTGCTGTGACAAAGTCAGATGTGTGGGGGAACTGTGCAGGGAGTGTGCTGCATCTATTTCCTACCAAAAGTTGATTACCAAGACCCCCTCTTCAGTGCACATTTGTTGATCCTCGGGAAAGATGAGATCAGAATTGATACTTTCACACCATGTTATTGGCTTATAGAACTTCGGCAGTCTTCAGCATTTCATGAAACCCTAATGAGATACCATGCGAAGAAAAAGCCAACTTGGGTATTTTTCTATTGTACTCATTAAAGCGACAGCTGAAATATGTGGGGCACAGAAATTGATCTTGTAATAATGGCTGCCTGATCCCCTCGCAGCTGCCACTACCGAGGCCGTAAAAGTCATGGCACAGTTTATCCTAAGTGCGGTGCCAGCTGTGCCCTGAGTGGGATTGATGGAAAGCCGACATAAAAGCTTCACAGCGCCACGGCAAGAATAATCGTCCCGAGTTTGAGGAGGCTGGAGTGCACAGGTGCTGCTACTTCGCTCCCCATAAAGAGGGTTCATTTTTGAGGAGCAGAGGTGCCTCGAGACGTACCAAATAAACCGGAACAGGACTCCCTCTCGTCTCTGAACCTAACCACAATCTTTATATGAACACCTTTTTATTATTATATACTGTCAAAGAAGCAGTTTTCTTTTTGTCTCTTTCATCGTTGCCCGTGAACAAAAAACCTGTCAGCATTTCGGTGTTTATCCGCTACTAAATGCTGCAATGGGAGGAAAGGCGACTGAAAGATGGCCGGCCTGAAAATTACCGGCATGAAATGCGTACGCTGGGATCAGCTCATAATGACTGAAATATGGGTCAAAAGAGCAGGGACGCAGTTTAAAAACCCAAAGGGACAGCAAAAATACCTTTGCTGAGTACACGAGTAGACGGGATCACATAAAGTACAATACAGGTGTCAGATCAGAAGATCTTTTATGCGCCATAATGTAGCTGCAGTTTTGTCACACAAAGGAGGGTTACAATGCCTTTCCGATGGAAGTTATAAAGCCTCTTTCAAAGCAAGAGTGCCAGTCTCAAAAGAGTACTTACAACACATCACAATGCCACACCGTCCATAGAAACAGATTGCACACCCTAATGTGTTTAATAGTGAAACAGGAATGTGCATTTCATTTTTTACAGCCAACATTTGTGTGGTCTGTTAGGAAACGTAATAGTTAAACATGTGTAAAAATTGAAGCATAATTAAATCTTTTTAACTTATGGTGTGGGGCTTTAAACTTCCTTAACAGCAAGTAGAAGGGTAAAAAAACACACAGACAGACACTCCATAAAACGGACCGAGGCAAATCCCACACACACTATAAACATTATGGGGCAGATTTACAAGCCCCTTGCGCCTCCTTGCGCCACCATTGCGTCACTTTTTTTGATAGAACAGCGGTGCAAACAATGCGGTCAATTTACAACGTGACTCATCTCCCTAGATCTAGGGAGATGCGTCACGTTGTAAAGCCCTGCGTCACATTATACCTGCACCAGGTATAATGTATGCAGGCTAGGCTTTCCCATGCAAAAAGCCATGTAGAACTGACACAGTGACATTTACACCATTTCACTGCGTCACTCTACTCCTTCACTGCAACAAAATCCCTACGCCTGCTCAGACCAGGCATAAGGAATGACGCAGGGCTTTTTGTATGGGACTCAACTATCTGTTGTGGCACATTGCTGGAGTTGCGTCACTTTCATGAGCAACTCCAGCAATGCGTCACTTTTGTGCCAACAGATGCGTCAGTATTTCTGACGCATCTGTTAATCCTTGCACCATGGAGCACTGTATTTTAAATACAGCGCATCCATGATGGTGCAAGGACATTTGGCACGGGCACAAGGAAACTGACGCATCTATGCAGATGCGTCAGTTCCTTGTAAATCTGCTACAATAAGTTCTCTAAAAAAAAATCAGTGAAATGGATATTATGGTTTTAATGTGGCCTGTAGCATGGCGTCAGGTAACATCCCAAATGACATAATCGGTTATCACGAATGAATGAATTAATATTTGGCGTCACTCATGACATTTTTGTACCTCAAATAAGGCATAGAGCTAATAAGAGATAGACTGTGCTTATGACATGTATGCTTCATGCTTAGGGCATCGTTTTCAGTTATGCCCAATGCACGCTACATATCACAGCTTTGAGAACTTAAGCAATCCCCTGCATGTAGTTCACAGAAAGGCCAGCATTCAGGCATGCATTATGCGCGCTACGTACAAGCCCATAGGGTAAACATGAATGTAGCACTCACAGACATGCTTAGGACATAGGTCATATCCTGCATATGCTGCCCATTCATGTAATACAGCCTAGCAGACACGATTGTATATTTACTGCAGTATCGATGAGGCATGAATGAATCACTGACATAACCTCGACAGACATAATATCAACCTACATTTTTATCGACACAAAAATATCGACAACACTAATATCGATACCCTATACTTAATTATAAAAACACACTAATATCGAACCCAAAATATCATAAAACAATATTATCGATCACAGTAATATCGAACACATAAATATCGTTATTTAAAATATCAAACATCCTTTAAAAATATACATGTCCAAAATATTGATCACAATAATACAGACAGCATAATTATCGTTTTTGTAAAAATATCGACAAGTAAAAAATAGATAAAACACACAAAATTAAACACCTTAAATATAATAAAATAAATAAACATACATTGTATATAAAATAAAATCAAAAACATATTTTTAAAACACATTAAAACATATCTTAAAACATTAAATAATAAATACACTATTAATAACCATTTTAATTTTATATTTACATTAACTACAAGGTTTATTTAACATCACATATAATATAATACACATTTAAATAATTCAACATGTGAAAAGAAAAAAAAAGTAACTGACTCTTAATTAGCGTTTTCCATATACAGAAAACAACTACCAAAACAATTAAAACAATAAAGATCAACCAATAAAAATACACAATGTTATAATAAACCAATGAGAATAAGCAAACAATTAAATAAACACTGTATAAGGAAGGAAAACTTAGTCTTATTTTACACCTTAAACCAAAAACAATAAGAAACCCGAAACTCTGCTGGATTTCTACCAGAAGCAAGGACTACATCAAAGAAAAAGCTATTGCATCCTTCAAAAAGTAAGTAAATTACCATCCATAAAATAACAATAATGCTAATCATGAAAAACAAGTATTTGTCTTACTCAAATAATTAATATATATCTTTTTCAAATTTTTGTCTCCTCTACAGATTTTTCTCAAAGCATCAACAAAATTACACACCACCTCCTAAAACCAGCTAACAAATAATGTAAGTATTTTGCAAAATGCCTTTTAAAAATCATATAAAACGCCCAACCAAACCCCCAACTCCATCCCAAACACCCACCCCAGCCCATGAACAAATGTAACAAAATAAGTAAAAATGTATTTTACTTTTCCAACAGAAAAATAAACAACTTAACAGGATCCAACAAACAAAAAAGAACATCTCCATTGAAAAGCAGCTAAAAACCAACATTGTAAGTATATTAATAACAATGTGTATTTATTAGGAAATAAACATGTATAATCATTTTAATAATTGTGATATACATTTGTTGTAGAACTTAACACATCACAATGACAGAAGGCGCCCAATTTATAACATCTCAAAAAGGAATTTTTTTGTTTTGTTACATGGGGTATGTCTATACCCGGAAAAAGTAAATTGGACTAAAAATCAATTGGAAATGCAGCAAGTACTATTCAAATAAATGTTATGGTCGAGCAACAACTAGAGAAACAACTGTTTTGTATACAAGAGAGCATAACCACCCTCCAAATGTTATTGAAATAGATGTTAGAAGTGCCCTTGATGACATTAGAGAAGCTAGCACTAGCTCACAAAAACCTACCAGTCAAATACTTAAAGAAATGCTGCCTAGAGTACCCAAACATGCTACTGGGCAAATGCCCTCTATTTCTTCATTAAAAAGAACTATAGCTCGCACAAAAAAAGCCACAACAATTACCACACCTACTCCCAAAACATTTGAAGAGGTGGTAATTCCCCCAGAACTATCTATAACTCATAATGAAGAACCCTTTGTTCTCTATGACAACCAATGCAAAGACAAAAGAATAATAATGTTTGCTACTGCAAACAATTTAATAAAGCTTCAACAATCAGAAACATGGATGATGGACGGGACTTTTAAAATATGTCCCAAGCCATTCTACCAACTATACACTGTCCATGCCCTATACCAAAATACCAACATCCCCTTTATCTATGCCTTGCTACCCAATAAACAAAACTCCACATATATGGAAGTACTAACTAAAATTAAACAAGAAACAAATAATTAATTTCCACGGAAAATAATTATAGATTTTGAGCAGGCCATGATAAGTGCAATTCTAAAATGCTACCCACACACATATCAATTCA
The DNA here is from genome assembly GCA_963921515.1 of Calotriton arnoldi. NCBI lineage: Eukaryota > Metazoa > Chordata > Amphibia > Caudata > Salamandridae > Calotriton > Calotriton arnoldi. The sequence goes on along the minus strand of CAWUFW010004019.1, from coordinate 1,097,918 downwards.
GGGATGTTACTATCATTTCAATCAGTGTCTATGGAGACACCTACAGAAATCAACACTAAAGGGCTCATTACGATGGCGGACTGAAAAGCACTCCGACCGCCGTGCTAGCGGGAAATTGCCGCCCGCAGGTACCGCGGCAAAACCGCCGGCCAGATTAGGATGCACCGCCAGAAACTCCCTACCGCGGCAGTCGGATTCCAGGATTCAGCGGCGGAAAAGGGGAAAAACCATCCGCGGCGGTCGGATTTGCTGCGGAAAGGCCAAAGACCGCCGTTTTCCCAGCGGCCAGGAACACATGGGGCTATCCGCAGTATTGCCACCGCCATCCTTGATTGGCCGGATTCTCCGCAGCGGTGTGGTGGGCTGTTTGTGGCATCGTAATACAACCGGCAGTCGTAACCGCATTCCGCATGGCGGTCCCTCCCTTTTGGCTCCATCCGCCAACGCTGCGGAGGGCGATTTCTGGCGGTTACCGGAACACCGCAGCGGAAGGGAAGTGGGCTATCTTTGCCCATCGTAATATGGCAGACGCAAGGACCGCAGGTGGAGTGTGGAAAAGGGCATTTTCCGCCAGCACCGCGGATGTGCTACCGCCCGCCATCGTAATCAGCCCCTAAGTGTTGAATATGCGACAAACAGTTCATTCGCATACCAAATAAAAAAGCTTATTTCACTGGCCGAACATTACAACCTTTTAATCGAAAGTCCTTACTACCAGCAACATGAACAAAAATTAAGTCCCCTCTTAGACTATTTTGAAGATACCTGGGTGGGAAGACTCCATAGATCAGGACATAGAAGACAACCAAAATACCAAATACCATGGTGGAATGTCTACCTTAGCACACTAAACCAAGAGGCAAAAACAAACAATGCTGTTGAAGGTTGGCATAATACCTTCCAAGCATCAACAGGACGAGGTACACCTACTCTACACAAACTTCTACTCTCCCTACAAAAAGAACAGAGCTACCAACAGCTAAGAATAGAGCAATCTGTTACACAAATTAGACCTAAACTATCCAAACAAACTAAACAAATGTTTGAATACCTACTACAACAAGTCAGACTATACCCTACAACAAGAGGCCTAGAATACTTAGCAATAATTGCAAAAGCCTACTCTAAACTGTCAAAACAGTGTAAAATGTATAATACATTTCTGTTTCAAATATTAAAATGCATACTAAATAATTTTATTTTTTACAATACTACTTAATTTGTCTAATATATTTTTATTAATAAATACAAATATATATAGACACATTAATTAGATATTTGAAAAAATAAGCAACAACAATAGTAAATTTCATTGCATTTCCCTCCCACAATAAATAACTTTAATAACTTACCATTTCCGTAGCTGTGGACAGAAAATTCCACATCTTGCAAAACAATCCAGGTAGATCATAATCCAAATAGAATACAAAGTTTCCCAAAAAAAAAAGAAAAAATACAACTGTTTCAAAAAGTAATCCTCGATCCATAAATCCACAATCCGTCGACCATAAAAATCCCGAAAAATTGTTTTAAAAAAAGAAACACTCCATGAAAACCTGACAAATTAAGAAAGTGTAAAATAACCATTTGTTACTAAAACTAATGTACACTTCCTTAATTTAAAAAAATGCAATCTTCCGGTAACAGCAACTTTTGTCGAACAAAACCTGTAAAAAAACACAAACATTCCCACCCACACAAATATACACATATTACACCATATAACAGTATTTGTGGTTTTAAAAAAAAAATTTTTAGTCCTCATTCAACGAATAATGCTCTGAGTTCAAGAAGATAGGGCCTAGTCAAACCAGTAAGAGGCGAGGGAAGACCCGGTCACTCCACACGGGAGGGTGGGTAGGTATTTACCCCGGAGTCAGACATAAAGATAAGCCTCCTGGATGAGCCGTGGCACCAATTCTTCTACAGGCGAGTGCTTAGGATGAACTGAAACCGCCACTATAACAGCCTGTACAGCATGTTGGTAATCATTGGACCATAGAACACAAACGTGAAAGGAAACAGTGGCAGGTTAAGGAAAAAATTAAATAGAAGGAGACACAAGAAGGGAAAGACAGTGAGAGTTTTGTAAGGGCTATATTCAGTGAGAAATGCTGAAAACATAGCTTTTAAACCCAGTGTCCCAAAGCTCCCAAAATTTTGTTTTCTTAACCCGCTTATATACACGATCAAGGTGTGAAATTCTCTGTATAGAGCAGATCCATTCAATTTCAGTGGGGGGAGAAGGAAGAATCCATTTAACACACAACTCCCTTCGTGCCAAGAGAATCAGAACAAAAAATAGAGCCTTCTGGGTTTTAAGAAAGCTTTGGTTGTCCACCCCACCTGGAATCACACCAAAAGTAACAGAGGACCCGGTCAGCCCAATCGCTTGACCCATAATAGCTGAAATGATCTTACCCACATTTTGCCAAAAAGACTGGATTGAAGGACACTGCCAAAACATATTGACCTTGTTCACGTTGTTCTCATCACATTTCGGGCACTTCTTTGTCACCCCATTCCCCATCTTCGACAATTTCCGTGGCGTCCAGTACGCCTTATGGACAGTAAAAAGGTGGTTTCTCTTTAATGGAGCAGCTTTCAAAATGACCACAAAAGCGACATAGATACTTGCCCTAAGGTTTCGAGGTCTTCGTCTAGCAGGTCCCTCTTCCAGATCTCTGTAAATGGATTCTGTGTGTCCTCACCGGTTTGGATTAGCATCCAATACCATTCTGCTACTTCTTTCCGTACTGTGGACCTTGAGCAGATCTTAGTCACCAGATCTCGATTCCCTTCGATCTCCTTCCCTATTGATTTTATCCAGCTCGAAATCTGATGATATTTAAACTTTGATACCGAGTTCTCTGAAACCACAGAAAGGCATCGCCATGAGATCAGCTCAGTGTCCACAATAAGTTGCCCCCACCTTAGTATCCCACATATTCGGAGGGGAACTGCGAGTGCATCAACTAAGCAGGCTGGGGTGCCTGGGGAATCCCAGATGGGTGCTTCGTCGTTGTAGTAAGGTATTTGTAGCATCGACCTCACCTGAGACCATACTTTGGCGGCAGCTAAGAGAACTTTCAGCCTAACCTTCTTAAAGAATTTGGGGTGACCGAATTTTAGGAGGAAAAAATCTGCTTGATTCATAATACTCATGCCAAGAGCCTTAAAAAGTGGAGCAAACGTCTAGCTTCAATTCAATAATTGACGAGAGTGCTTTAGGTGAAAGGCACAGTAATATATATAGAGGTCCGGGGTGGCTATGCCGCCATGAACTTTCTTTCTCCTAAGCTTCTTTAGAGATATTATTGGGTTTTTACTTCCCCAAATGAAGCTAGAGAAAAACCCCTGTACTTTCCTAAACCAGATCTTCGAGAATTCTAGTGGAATAGTGTCAAATAAAAAAGTAAATTTAGGTAAAATTTACATTTTTAAAAGGTTTGCTCTACCCAGGATGGAAAGTGGAAGGGTCTCCCATGCTTGTAGCTGTGATCTAACGCTCGCTGCTACTTTGTCAAAGTTCACCTGCGCTATCTTTTCTATATTATGGACTATTTGAACCCCAAGATATCTTATTTCATGTTTTATAAGGTCACTCTTGTAAGGCGTGTTCCATGTCATTAATTCAGTTTTTTGCTGATTAATTGAATATCCAGATGCCCTCCCAAAATTCTTCAACTGCTTCCATATCTCAGGAAGTGACTGCTCTAGGTTCCCTGTCAAAATCATAAGATCATCAGCATACAATCCTATTTTCTTTTCCCAGCCATTACAGCTAAAAGAAAAAATATCCTGACATGCTCTTAATTTACATGCTAATGGTTCGATATACATGTTAAAAGGAAGGGGCGAGAGGGGGCAGCCCTGTCTAGTGCCCCTACAGATTTTTATTTGTTTTGTTAAGTTTCCATTAACAAGGACCCTGGTGGATGGATTTTTATACAGGGCCCTCACCTCTGCTATAAAAGTTTCTCCTAAGTTAAAACGCTGAATCGTTTTATGTAGGAAGGGCCAGCTGATCCTATCGAACGCTTTTGCAGCGTCGAAGGTCATAACCGCTAGCGGGATCTTATATTCCTTTGCCATGTCGATTGCTCCAATTAAATCGTGAGTTAATTCTTGTAGTTGCCTCCCCTTCATAAATCCCTTCTGATCAAGATGTATTATTGATCCTGCTACCCTATCTAAACGTTTAGTTAAGATCTGGGTATATATTTTATGGTCACTGTTAAGAAGGGAAATAGGCCTGAACGACTCACAAGATCTCGGGTTCTTATTTGGTTTCAAGATAATAGTTATAGTGGCGGCGTCCCAGGATGCAGGGAGGTCTTGGGCAGATATAAAAGCGGAATTAAACAATTGGAGCAGGATTGGAGCTAACTCTTCTTTTAAAATGTTGTATATTTCATTTGGAATAGCATCAGGGCCCGCGGCTTTCCCTTTCTTTAAGGTGGTAATAATTTGAAAAATTTCTTCCAGAGTAATAGGGTTGCTCAGCTTATCTTTTTCTGAGTCCGAAAGCGTAGGAAGTTCCAAGTCTGAGAAAAAGGCTTCCACGAGTTCTTCACTCAGTGTTGAATAAAGAGTAAAGATCTTGAAAGAATTGGGCAAAGGCCTCCTCAATCCCAGTGTCCTCTGTGATGATATTTCCAGAGGTCAGGCATTTGAGGTCTTTTATCATATTCCTGGCATGGTCCGCCTTAGCCTTCCATGCCAGGAATTTGCCACACCCCTCCCCATATTCATGATTGGACAACCTGCTAGCTTCCCACTTCCTTTTAGTTATTGCTTCCAGATAATCCGCTAACTCATTTTTTGCCATGGTTAGTTTTTGTGTGTTGTTTAAATCGTTCGGTGCATGATCTAACGCCACCTGATTTATATGTATTGCCGCTTCTAAAGTTCTAATTTCCTCCCTCACTTTCTTATTCTGGGCTATAGACAGAGAAGTTAAGGTGCCTCTTAGAAAAGCTTTATATGTGTCCCACACTATGTGAGGGGATGGGGAGTTTGTGTTAAATAGGAAAAATTCATTTGTATCTTTTTTCAGCCTTTCGAATACTAATGGCTCTGAGAGTATCGAGCGGTTTAGTGTCCATCTACGAGGAGGGGGACTCTTCGCCAGAGTAATTTCCAAGACTACGGCCGAGTGATCCGACAAGTGTTCTGGGACGTGACTAACCTTAATCGTGTTCTTATTAGTGGAGAGATCTACCAGGAAAAAATCAATCCTGGAGCGATGTCCACATTTTTTATTGTGAAAAGTAAAATTCCCCCCGATGTCCAAGAATTACGCCTCATCACTCCCCATATGTCAAGGAGTCCTATATATGTCATCAGCTGTTTCAAGGCCTTTCTCATATTCTGGGTTGCCAACGCTGCTCTTTTGGACGTTGAATCCTGCCTAGGGTTTAGAACTATATTAAAGTCACCACCCATTATAATAGGATCTCTAATGTCAATTAAGTGAAGAAACAAAGCATGTAGGGGGGCCGGGTCATCCATGTTGGGGCCATAGTATCCCACAAAGGTTAACCAAGAACCATTAATTTTTGCTCTGGCGATTGCCCACCTGCCAAGTGGATCCACAGCAAAGTCTCCTAATATTGCTTGCGTTGCTTTCTTAAAGATAATAGCAACCCCTTTTGTTGGACTTGTCTGGGTGGTATAAATACAATGCTCTATCCATTTTTGGTTTTTAAGTATCGCTGCCCATTCCTCTTTGCATAGATGTGACTCTTGTATAAGCAAAACATCATGATCTAAAAGCCACAAATATTCTAAGATTTTCCTTCTTCTAGAAAGGACCCTGAGACCTTTCACATTCCAAGATAGAATTTTCAAATTTTTTGGCCTCTCGGGCCTACCAGAGTCCGTCATAAGAGAAAGAGTTGTATAAGCAGATAACTCGTGACTCCCAAAAAAATGTTAGAATTACGCATGATTGAGTATTTTTATTAGTAAATTAGGACAATTTTTTTCTTTTTTCCCAAATGCTCCCCCACCCAGTGCCTAAAAACAAAACCTCTATTTTTTGTATTTTATTTTTACTTGTGACCCCACCCACCCCTCCTCACCCCGGGGAACCCTCCCGCAACACTAGAGGTATACCGAATTACCTCCACTTCGGACTCTCTCCCTATCTGGAACACTAGAGGTATACCGAATTACCTCCACTTCGGACTCTCTCCCTATCTGGGCAGAATTAAGTTTTGTCATTTGGATGTTCTTTTGATCTGGTCAATCAAGGAACTAGCTTCGGAGGGGTCTCTAAAATTATACATTTTATTGTTCCACATCACCTTTAGAAAGGCGGGGAATTGGAGTTTTGAGGTGACACCCAAGCTCCTCAGTTCTTGTATATGTTTCCCCAATTCCCACTGCCTATCCTGTGTGGTGCGTGAGATGTCCGACCTGATACGAAAGGACCAATCCCCTTTGTTGTATAATCCTGTTTTGAGACCCCCAGCAAGGATCTTCTCTTTAATTAAATATGTTTTAAAGTTGACTAAAATTCTTCTCAGATTTTTCTTGCCTGATCTTTTGGTGAAGGGGTCTCGATGAATTCTCTGTATATCATCTTCCAGGGACTGTTTCTCTATTTCTGGGTGGGGTTCTCCAAGAAGATCAATGACAAAGGACCTTATGTCCCCCCCCCTCAAGGTCTTCTGGAACATTTAAGATCCTAATGTTGTTTCTTCTTGCGCTGTTCTCTAAGCTTTCAAGTTTATCTGTCAGTTCTCTATCCCTCTTGACTTCCGAAGCATTTTTATCAACTTGCTTTGAGAGGTCTTCCACCGCCGCTTCTACTACTCCAACTCTTTCCATAATGTCATTAATTTTTTCTTCCAATGTTTCACAAACCTCTTGGATCTTTTGCTGGTTACTTTCAGATACCGCAAATTTTTCTCTGATTTCAGTTATTAAAGTAGACAGCAAAATCTCTGTAGAGGGCTGTCCCCTCGGGCTGGGCTCTGTATCTTGTTCCCTCAGCCCATCTCCCTGTTGGGGTGGTTGACTCAGTGGGACCTCAGGCCTAGGATTGACTTGGGTATAAGTGCAGTCATCCTCTGCCATTGCCAATGGACTAAACCTGTTTTCCAGCGAGATTGTATTATTACTCGCCTCCATTCCCACCGTATTTGTTGTACTGACCTGGCTGCCAGAAGTCTTGGGGGTAAGACTAGTGCTGTTATCTACTACCGCCGAAGAGGTAGAGGTAGAAACAAGGGTAGAAGTGGAAGGTTGAGTCTGAGCTTGTACTTTAAAATAGGTGTGCAGTGAGGGTGTTATTCGAATGTTGGCCGGTTTGGCCGGTTTAGCCAGTTTATTTCTGGTGGCTTTTTTACCCTCCGTTGAAGAGGGCTTTTCTGCTAACACCTTTTTCTTTTGCGGCGGGGGGGATAAGGGCGAGATGTTAAGGTTTTTTGGTGGTAGGGTTGCAGTACTAAAGGGGTAGTCACCTCGGCCAGAGCCTCAGTGGGGGACCGGTCTTGTTCCCAAAGACCTCGACTTCTAAGGGTGTACCTGTTTAGCCTGCTATTTTCATGTAGTTCTCCTGGAACCTTCCTCCTACAAGATTGCTGGTCTTCACTATTAGCGCTCTTCCCCACATTAATTTGCAACTCCCGATCCCCCTTCTTCCTCCTCGTTACCGGGGTCATTGAAGGAGGCTTTATAACATCTGCGGTTTTAATTTCAGGAGGTACTCTGCTGCTGCTGTGTTGCTGCACAGAATCGCAACCGGAGACGCCTGGAACTATCACCAGGCTCCTACTCCCCCGGAAGCCGACTCTTGCTACAGCGAGCCGGCCTCTGGCGATCCGTATCGCTGCCTCTGCCCAGATTCCGCCCCGCGGCGGTCCCGCTGCTACCGCTGCCACCGCGACCTTCGAAACGAGGACAAGTACCGACAAGAAACAACTCAAGACCGTCCCGCGAAGTCGTCAGTTCCCGGAACAGATGAGTCTACATCCAAAACCGGGTATTTTTAGTATTCATCTGCCGAGAAAAGGATCAAGTCCGCGACCGCTCTAGCTAGTGGCCGCCATTTCCCCCAAGCCATATAACAGTATTACAAACATTACACACACAATAATAACACATATTGTACCATACTTTAACATTTCTAAACTAGGCCTCCAAACCTAACCATACATAAATCGTTGAAACCTAACTTACACATAAAAAACGCCAAAACTCCACAAACCTAACTCTAGACACACTAACTACAACCTAACTACCTTCAAATGTAATTAAAAATGTAGTTTAAATAAATAAAATTAATCTTACCTTCCTCGACGCGAAGCACCTCCCGACCGCGACCTTCTCCCCTTCGAAATAACCCAAAACAACCGCGACCGGTTACAAAATACAAGGCCCAAAACAAATATGGCAGCTTTAAACATAGAAAATAAATGCAATTTATTTAAAAAAGGTTATAACATTATGTCAAAATTAATTACATGTTTAATTAAAATACTACAATTGTTATATGATTTATTTAAATATATTATTAATTTTTTGGTATTGTAAAATTATAATAATAAATATTATTAAACAAATAATATTTAATATTATAATTCCATATATTTAAATGTCACATACATGTATTAAAATTGTTTTATTTTTTAATATTAAAAACTGTTTACTTTATAAAACAAATGTATACAAATTAAACAATGTAATACTTATTAATATTAATATTTCATATATTAATATTATTAATTAAAAAGTATTATTTCTTTAAAAAATGTAACTAAATGTATATATAAAAATTATATTAGAAAATTGTTCAAACTGTTATATTTGTAAAATGTTACAAATATATGTAATATATTAAAAAATGTTAACAATACCAAACTAAAATTAACAACTGTTATAAATAAATATTTTATTTTTCAAATGTATATTAAAAAATGTCAAACTACATTATCTGATATTACAAAGTTTACACAACTGTTTAAATAAAAAGTACAAATGTTATAAAATGTTTTTTCAGTAATTATTACATGTAAAAATTTACATATGTACAAACTATGGGGCCCATTACGATGGCGGGTGGAGGCACCACCGCAGAGCTGGCGGTGGCGGAAAATGCCATTTTCCGCACGCCAGCAGCGGTCTCCACGCCCGCCATATTAGTATGGTCAAACACAGCCCATTTCCCGTCCGCCGCGGTGCGACGCGAACCGCCATAAAAATGCGCCCGCCACCGCGGCAGTGGTAGCCAATGGAGACCCACCGCCGTGCAAAATGAAGTCCCGACCGCCGTACAAATCAGGATGCCCCAAACAGCCAGTCGCACCGCAGCGGAGAAACCGCCCAACCAGAGACGGCGGAAGCACTACAGTGGAGCGCGAAACCTGATTCCCGTTCCCATCCGCCCGGTCCCGAGCGCAATGGATCCAGCTCTACACGTCTTCCCGGCGCTGTACCTGATACACTACCAGCAACTCATGCACCGTCGCGGACGTCGCCACAGGTACGCAATAAAACAACTCCGCACACAACAACAACACACAATTCATGGGCAGATATAGGGTTCCTGTGCACACCAGACACCCTGGTGGGGACAGGAACACATCCAGAAGTGTACCCACACATGTCCTACTTCTCACCAAATCACCCCTCCGCATCCAGGTCCCCCACCAACCGCGATCTTGATGTAATGTCCCGGTCACGTCACTGCAGCGGTGAAGACGCGGGAAAACATGCGCACAAGGCAGAACGCAGGGCCAGCGCCAGGCATGGGCAGTGCACAAAGATCATAGGGCCACACCTCCACCCTCCACACAGCAGGCCCCCACCCCAAACATGAAGGGACATGCCATGTGCCAACCCTGTGCTCCCCCATGCACAATAACTAGCCAGGTGAACCCACACCCTGCACCACACACAAAACAACTAGGGAGACAGCACAGCAGGTGGGGCTGCAGAGGAACACACAGCACAGAAGCACAGGGCCAGGGCAACACACACACCACACCTACACCACACTCATAGCAAGAAAACAGAGTCCAAGCACAAAATTAACACTCATACAGATAAGGAACAATCACTCAACTGGACACACAGCCTGCCAAGTCACACAGACATACCCCACACTGACACACAGCCACATACACAGACCAGAGGTCAGCAGTAATGGAGGACAACAAATAGGAAATCTAAAGTGAGGTGCACACAAATGGTAGGCCAAGGAGCTAACCACTAAGCATGTGTACACCACATGCAAGAGAAGGAACATATAACAACACCCTCAGCCCATCAAATCACACATGGCTGGCACAGTGAGTGAAGTCAAACCACAGTCACCTCAGTGCAACAACTCAGGGAGACAGCAAGGCAACCCATGGACAGGCACAGGGATGAAAGGAAGGGTCTGAAGTCAAACAGTGAATAGCCACATATCTGTATCCAACTACCTGACAGGTGTATGTCAGCAGCACAACACACAGGGCCCATTGTAACACTCCATGACTGTCAAACACAAGTAGGAACCTTCACACATACCCCACCCCCCTCACACCTGCAGCACACAACACCAGTGTCCAACACACAGAAGGGTGCCAATAATGTCCAGTCAATACACTGACAAACAACCACACTCCCTGGGGGGTATCCACAAACATCACACACACACACACCCAGGGATGCCTGAACCAATGCTTGCACAAAACCAACAGCCAAACACAAAACTCCATTACAACACACACAGAAGTACAACCAGACCAGACCTGACCTGTGCAGCAAAACTGTGGGAAGGCAATGGGAGCCCAGACAGAACAGGAGTACACAACCTCATCAGTCAGGACCAATGCACAGACAACATACCACAACACAGACAAGAAGTGCATCACCACAAAACAATCATGGACACAAACTGGGAGAAATGGGCCTACAATGATACACATACAGACATACCACACCACCCATAAAGTCAACATGGTGTCATAATGTACCACATGCTTGCACATGCACAATAATGACAACTCACATATGAGAGGAGAAAACACCCAGGACGCACCCAAAACAAGCCCAGGAACAAGAATAGCCCTAAGTGCATGTGACAGACACACAAGTAATGCACACTACACTGGCAAGACACAACTGACTGAAACACAACACACCAACAAAACACACACACTGACATGCAAATACAACAACACACACAGAGCATCTGTCAGCTGCAAGATACAACACAGCCCAAACACTGCCCACATCCACATCAAACACACAACAGATGCACATGCCAATACATCACATTGCAAACACAGCAGGACATCAGGGGATACACACCAGGCAAGGACAAGGTAACATACACTCACAGCACTGCATGCACGACAAGCAGTGTGTGCACACTAAACATACCAGTTCCACACAGACATGAGTGACACACCATGAACACCCACAACACCAATCAGCACAGTACACAGACAACATCACACTCAGGAAGTGAAGCAGTACCTCAGCAAACACACATACAGCTAACCCAACACCCACAGATGCACGAGTCTGGGAAACCCAGGTGAAAACAACATGGCCAGAGGACTGTGCAGCACAAACAGTTGAACTGCATATGAGCAACCATGGCTGCAAAACAGTATCAGAAAATCACATATAACCAATAGGGAAACTGTCATGAGTGGCACATTGGTCCTCTGCACAGATCAGCACCACAAACCATAGTGTTACAAATGAAGTGATGGGGAGGCACACACACTGTCAACACAAGGGGACAGCTGACCTGAGAGTGAAGTGTTGTGTACGTCAGTAGTGGACATGGCAGGAGTGCACCATACCATACACAAATCGATGGAGTGCAGACTCACAATGGGTAGGCATCAGAAGCACAGATAGGGGATGGTATGACTCCACACCCCACATGCCATACTGGAGGCAAAAAAGCACCAAGTGACAGCAATGCATGAGAAAACACACCGACAATGTCAGTGTGGCCGAGCAGGTCTGCACAGTGACCACAAAGAGTATCAAGACACACGGCTGATCAACAAAACACAACACTGAATTGCCAGTCACACACCCTGCATACCCACAATTGCCACCAACAACAAGTTGGAATCCCCCAGAAGTGCAAGGACACACCAACACACTGCACAGTGCACAACCTACAACTTCCACATGTGCACACAATCACAAGCATAGGGCTGACCAATCAAACAAACAGGCACTCAAATCCTGGCTGACACATGTGTGCAGATGACATTGCAGGGGAACACACACATCAACACTACCGACAAAGTCACCCCCTTCACACTGCACACTTCTTGACCACCCAAGTGCACAGATAGAAATCAACCCATATGACTAGGATGACTGGCCATCACAAGATGACCATACACCAACACTGCTGTGCACACATCAAGTAAGATCACACATACATGATGACCCTGGCCAGCCTGCCTGCAATCCTGTGGATAGAATCCCACCTTGTGCTGGCAGTGCATACAAACATGATGTGTACAACATAGCCAACCTGACAAAAGAATGATCATAACAGTAGTCCATCACAAACCACCATCATTGCACCCCCAAGCCTCACAGTCAACAAGAACTGAAGTGCCAGTCACCCCTGTAAAACCCTTAAAAAGTGAGAAAAGCCATTGGCAATGTTGAAGTGGCATACAGAGCATGTGTCAAAGAAAACCATACCCACACAGAAAACCCTTTATTCAGCAAGGACACTGACAAAACAGACAACATTAGTAACTGTCTTTATTCACATATTACACAGATAGGCACCAATAGTAGACAAGAGCAAGGCCAGTGGCCAGCACAAAGTGCAGATGAGGTACATGAGAAGCTGCACAGGGAAGGGGCAAACAGCAGTGAACATCAAGGCCAGTGGCCAGTCCAAGGTGCAGATGAGGTACATGCGAAGCTGCACAGGGAAGGGGCAAACAGCAGTGAACATCAAGGCCAGTGGCCAGTCCAAGGTGCAGATGAGGTACATGAGAAGCTGTACAGGGAAGGGGCAAACAGCAGTGAACATCAAGGCCAGTGGCCAGTCCAAGGTGCAGATGAGGTACACGAGAAGCTGCACAGGGAAGAGGGCAAACAGCAGTGAACATCAAGGCCAGTGGCCAGTCCAAGGTGCAGATGAGGTACACGAGAAGCTGCACAGGGAAGGGGCAAACAGCAGTGAACATCAAGGCCAGTGGCCAGTCCAAGTTGCAGATGAGGTACACGAGAAGCTGCACAGGGAATGGGCAAACAGCAGTGAACATCAAGGCCAGTGGCCAGCACAAAGTGCAGATGAGGTACATGAGAAGCTGCACAGGGAAGGGGCAAACAGCAGTGAACATCAAGGCCAGTGCCCAGCACAAAGTGCAGATGAGGTACATGAGAAGCTGCACAGGGAAGGGGCAAACAGCAGTGAACATCAAGGCCAGTGGCCAGTCCAAGGTGCAGATGAGGTACATGAGAAGCTGCACAGGGAAGGGGCAAACAGCAGTGAACATCAAGGCCAGTGGCCAGTCCAAGGTGCAGATGAGGTACATGAGAAGCTGCACAGGGAAGGGGCAAACAGCAGTGAACATCAAGGCCAGTGGCCAGTCCAAGGTGCAGATGAGGTACATGAGAAGCTGCACAGGGAAGGGGCAAACAGCAGTGAACATCAAGGCCAGTGGCCAGTCCAAGGTGCAGATGAGGTACATGAGAAGCTGCACAGGGAATGGGCAAACAGCAGTGAACTTCAAGGCCAGTGCCCAGCACAAAGTGCAGATGAGGTACATGAGAAGCTGCACAGGGAAGGGGCAAACAGCAGTGAACATCAAGGCCAGTGCCCAGCACAAGGTGCAGATGAGGTACATGAGAAGCTGCACAGGGAAGGGGCAAACAGCAGTGAACATCAAGGCCAGTGCCCAGCACAAAGTGCAGATGAGGTACATGAGAAGATGCACAGGGAATGTGTGCGACTGTACCCTGCCATGGTCAGCAACAAAGTCAGGGGGCTAACAATGGGCAGTCCAGGCACCACTGTGGGAGAGACAGGTGTGTGAGGGGGACTTCCACTCAGACTTGGCTGTTAGTCGGACTGGGAGGTGGCTGAGTGTCGGGGACATTCGGAGGACTGGACCGGGGAGAGAGAGTCACAGCTGAGGTAGAGCCATCAGTGGCTTTTGAAGCTGGAGGGCTGCTTGGACCAGGTGGTGTGGTGTCACGTGGAGGTGGAGTCATGCTGCCGTGAGACACAGTGTGGGTGGGAGATTGTGGAGGGGTGCCTTTCCACTTCTTGGGGATTCTAAATGGCTTCCCTGTCTTGGTATTAGTGGTAAGTGGGGCGGACACAACATGTGCACTCACCACCAAAGCTGCATCAGGTGCAGACGGTGGCCCTCCCTCTGGGGACATGCTAGATCCAGCGGTACGCTTGGCCTGGCCTTGCCTTTGCCCCTCCATCCCCTGTTTACCAGGTGTCCCCACTACAGTGCCCTCCTTTCCCTGCTTCACAGGGCTCTGGATGGGAGTTGAGGTCGTGGGTGAATCAGTCTGGGAGCTCTTCTTATGTGTACTCTTAGCAGGCACCAGCTTCTCAGCGAGCACGGAAACTGTCTGCTTGTCTTTGCGAGACGCTTTTGGGACAGGACAGTCCTTGGCTGGGGATGCCTCTGAGGCATGTGAGCCTGAGGCCTGCTTCTTGGCTTTATGGCCCTGGGTGTCGCCTGACGGGCTTTTGCCTTTGCGCTCTGGGGTGGCTTTACTTTTCTGTGGGGATGGTGTCTGCGCCCTGGACCGCTTGGGCTGCTGCTGCTGTGTGCTGCGTGTGCTGTATCTTGCCCTTGAGCTCTGTGGTGTGTGGTCACTATCGTCAGATGTAGCCACTGGCAGGGGGGTGGACAAAGGGACTGGAGCTGGACTCTGTGACTGTGCATGCTGAATGGCTGTCGTCACTATGGAGGACAAAGCTTGGACAGTCCGGTGTAGCCCACCCACATCTGAATGAATGTCCTCCATGAAAGCAACGACCTGTGCCAATTTTATGTTGTGGTCTAGGAAGGCGTTGATGAGAGTTGTCTGGCCCACACACAGTTGGCGCAAAAGGTCCACAGACTCAACACTGAGGGCAGCATTGAGAGACAGGGGCAGGGGCAGCGGTGCCTGGGGTGAAGGACACTCTTCCCTTCTTACTGGTGCGAACACGGCCAGCACAAGTGGAAGTAGGTGGGAGGGTGGGCCCTGGACACTGTGTGGTGGAAGAGGAGGCAGAGTTCCCGCTCCCTGTGCCCGCCAACAGAGATGTGTCACCGCTGGCGTCAGATGACGTTGAGGTTGGTGTCTCTGGCTGTGATTCCTCAAGCAGACTCCTGTCCCCCTTCGAGGTGGTGGTTACATCAGTGTCACTGTGCTCGTGTGTAGCAGTCGTGCTTGATGCCTCACCACTGGTGTCTGTCCCCTGTCCTTCCGTGCCCACAGGAGATGCTGCATGAGAGAGAGAGATGTAGGGTCAGTTCATTGGCATCAACACAACCATCATATGCAAGCAAAGCACTAAACAAGATAATGATGTCTCCATGTTGCACACCACCCGGTGCAGTAACATTGTGCAACCTCAATTTTGAATTTGAATTTAGCGTGTTATCAAGCAAACGTGGCATAAGTGAGCCATGTGATGACCACACAGACAAATTGCCTGCCGGTGGCTCCGTTTAACCAGACACACAAATACCTCTGAGCACACCTAGGGCCCTGAGGGGGGCAAAGATGTACCTCCCAACATGTTGCCACTGTCACATCTGGAGGGGACAGAAGTGGACAACACAGATACAGACTACAACATAACAGTCCACAATGGCCATGAGCACATGCCATCCACCATGTCGTACTTTGGGGCCCAAATACAGTTGCACATTGGTGTCAGATTTTTAGTCCCCACAATTCTGAGGTCAGGCAATGCACACATTGATGAAAGCACACTCAGATGATGCACACTGCCGTTCCCTTCCATGGGATTTCCATGACTACCCCAATGCAGACAATGCCAGAAGGCCATGACTCAGAATGTAATGTCAAGGGCCATTACCCCAATGACATGAGAAAGTACAGGTAGGGAAAATGCATGACAGCTGCACCCAACACAGAGGCCACTTACAAGCCACTGCATCACACTACCAACATCACCGGGCACAGCGGTGGCCCAGGCTGTGAACACATGCAGCCACTCACAACCAAAGTCACCCTTCCTAGAATACTCACCCCCAGCTTGCTGCTGATGCTCCTTCAAACGTGCATCCAGCTCAGGCTGTGTCACTGCTAAGATGCGGGCCATCAGTGGTGTCATGCTCCTGCGCGCCAACCTGCCAGTCCGAGGGATCAGCCCCAGCGTCATCTCCGCCACGTTCTTGCTCAGCCGGCAGATGTCATCCCACCTTTTGTGACAGTGCGTGCGCTGTCGTTTGGAGACACCCAGAGCCCGCACCTTGCATGCAATGGCCCTCCACACGGCCTTACGCTGGTGGACTTTGAGCTGCAGGCATGGGAGACAAGAGGGGGAAAAAATCAGTGCCACAGTGTCATGTACCACTATCTCACAGTACAGGAGCATGATACTAACTCATCACAACTTCACAGATAAGTCTAGCAGAGACGATAATGCATCTCACATGGTACATTAGCATGGGAGGCTCATACGCAAATGCATGCAGGTATGAGGGTGGACACAGTACCTGCCCATCTCATACACATTCAGGATGCCAACACAGAAGGCTATGTGTAGGCTGCCCACATCTACTGTCCATTTTGAGGGTGAGCAAGACATACATGACATTTCAATATATGTTCAGGGGAAGACTCACTGTGTCCAACACTGCGCAGCCCTCAATGTCCTTGCCCTGTGAATGGCTCACTGTGTCATGGAGGTCACATTGAGGGACATGATCCTACAAACCCACACCCTTCTCACAAGGCCTGTTGTGTGCAATCTATAGGGCTGAGATGGCTCTTTGATGGAGAGTCCTGGTAAAAACACACAAGTGACACTCTGTACATTCAGTGATGTGTCCTTGTCTGCTTGGGCAGTGACTGTGCAGGCCAGGTGTGATCACACTGAGGTCCAACGTGGGGCATCAGAAATGTCACATGAAGGGACTATTTGAGAGCGTGAGCAGTGCCTACACATGCCAGTCTGTACACATGCTGGTGGAAATGGAAGGGGCTGTGCACAATAGTACGACAATCAGCTGTGTCATAGGTGAATGACCACCAAGAGTGTCACCCTCGGGGATTGACATCCTGAGCATAGTGCTGAACTATAGATGATGCCAATTTTGAGTCAGACACAATTCCATCACCACCCTCTGGACGAAAAGCCTTGCTAAGGCCACAGATGAGCCTGTGAAGGACATCAGGGACCCACACAGCCATTCACACAAGCAATTACGGTCCTATCTCCTGCGTTACCAACTTGCTGCGTCAGTGTATGGCTGACAAGACAATACATGTCCCTCCAGTTCTGATGCTCAGGCAGGGAAACGTGTGAAATAGGCTACACACCCCTTTCACCTGGTGACAGCATGCTAGGCAGTGCATGACACAAACCCACACTCTCAGGCACATACTGCACCACATCAACGTCATGTGTGCACCCCCTGCACTCTCACTTCCACTCTGAAACACTTACCACGACATTTGGAGCACCATATAGCCTCCCATACTGTGTGAGCACCTCGTCCACCAGGACCTCCAGCTCCTCTGTGGTGAAGGGAGTGGCACGGATCTTCTCAGTCCTCACCATCACTGTGTCCAGGAGACAGGAGCAGCAGCAGTTGGTGGTGAGGGGTGGCAGGCAGCAGGCTCTGGAGACAGGAGCAGCAGCAGTTGGTGGTGAGGGGTGGCAGGTAGCAGGCTCTGGAAGCTGTGGAAATGTGAGGCTCTCGCCCACACATATGTAGCCCCCTGGGGTAGTTTCAGTGGTTCTAAGCTGCTGCACTTGGTGTTTCAGGTCAGCTTTTTTTCAAATGCATCCAATGACCGGCTCTGCGGTGGCGGAGCATGCCTACCATGATTTTCAAAATTGCATTAGTCTATCGCGATAGTCTTTCCCATTGGCTGTAAGGGCATGGTCCATGGCGGTGACACACCGCAGGGGCCAGGCGGTAGCTACCGCGATATGTGTGCCATGCCTTGCTAAGAATGACCGGGATTTGGGTGGCGGAGCATGCCAACCGCCATTTGACCATGTGTATATGCCAAACACTACCGCGATTGTGGCTGGGGCATTGGCAGTGACACACTGCAGGGGCCAGGCGGAAGCTACCACGATATGTGTGCCATGCCTTGCTAAGAATGACCGGGATTTGGGTGGCGGAGCATGCCAACCGCCATTTGACCATGTGTATATGCCAAACACTACCGCGATTGTGGCTGGGGCATTGGCGGTGACACACTGCAGGGGCCAAGCGGTAGCTACCGCGATATGTGTGCCATGCCTTGCTAAGAATGACCGGGATTTGGGTGGCGGAGCATGCCAACCGCCATTTGACCATGTGTATATGCCAAACACTACCGCGATTGTGGCTGGGGCATTGGCGGTGACACACTGCAGGGGCCAAGCGGTAGCTACCGCGATATGTGTGCCATGCCTTGCTAAGAATGACCGGGATTTGGGTGGCGGAGCATGCCAACCGCCATTTGACCATGTGTATATGCCAAACACTACCGCAATTGTGGCTGGGGCATTGGCGGTGACACACTGCAGGGGCCAGGCGGTAGCTACCGCGATATGTGTGCCATGCCTTGCTAAGAATGACCAGGATTTGAGTGTCAGATCACCTTGACAGCACTTATGGACATGTCATGCAGTGTGAATGGCCAAAGGCAAGTCCTCCACAGTGCACAGTCGACACATGATTCATGGCACAAGATTGTGCACTCAATGGCAATTTGACATTTACCCCACTGCTGACTACACATGCCATGTTGTTGTGTATGATTAGAAACATTGGCATGTACTCACTCACATGTCACTTGTGAGTTTCTGGGCATGTACACAGAACAGTGTTGTGATGGACTCTCCAATGGGTACACATGTCAATGTGTGAAAGGGCTGAGAAACTCACAGTGATGAATGTCTCACTACACAATGTGCAGATTTGACGGTCTACTTTTTCTGGCTCATGCACAGACTTGTCAAAAAAACTCACAGTGTGGGGTCATTGTGGGGTTGATGTGTGCCCTGTGTGACTTACGCAAGAAGGTGTGGCAGGTACAGCAGCTATGTAGGAGACAGTAGTGTTGCAGTTTCGCACATATGCTTTTGGTACTACTCTCTGGGCTGCCCATGCAAGATGTGGCCATGTCCCTTTGTGCATTCACATAGTCGGATATTGTTTGTGAGATTCGCTCTGTGTGAAAAGTGGACAGGTATACGGATGGTGTAGCTGAAGATGTCCCAACAAGTAAGTTGTTTTGTAAGGTGTACTGTGATGCTAGTCATTGTTTCCGTTGTGTCAGTCAAAGCGTAAGATGTCAGACACATCTCCTGGTGGATTGCATTGACATGTGTCCTCTTTCATCTCACCTAGGAGGAGACCAAATCTGCATCGTCCCTACACAGTGCTGGCAGACATGGAGGATGAGGACGTCATCCAGAAATTCCGTCTGGATCGACCCACCCTACAAGACCTATGTGCTCTGTTGGAGCCCCACCTGCGGCCTCGCAGAACATATCCGACTGCTTTCACGCCAACGTCTAAGGTGATGGCGGCCCTGCATTTTTTTGCTTCTGGATCTTTCCAGTACACGGTGTCCAGCGCAGGGGGGATGTCGCAACCTATGTTCAGTATGGTGCTACGGGATGTCCTGTCCGCTATGATGATCTACAAGGACAGATTTATCCATTTCCCCAGGAGGCATGAATTGGCGGCTGTGAAGGGAGATTTTTATGCACTTGGGCACATCCCCAATGTTGTTGGTGCCATTGACTGCACACATGTTGGCCTGGTTCCACAACAGGCACGGGAGCACATCTACAGGAATAGGAAACATTTCCATTCCATCAATGTGCAGGTGGTGTGCCAGGCCGATATGATCATCTCACAAGTCTGTGCCAAATTTCCTGGCTCGGCCCATGACTCGTACATCATGCGTATCAGCATTGTGCCACAGCTGATGGATAATCTGCTTCCGGAGCGTGCATGGATTGTGGGTGAGTACGCAGTGTCAAGAAGCGTGCTGTGTGTGTGACATGCTGTCCTCTGCCACAGTTGTTTTACAAAGTTGGTCTATGTATCTCCCACCTAGGTGATTCTGCATATCCCAACCGTCCTTGGTTGCTGAGCCCACTGCGAAATCCCAGGACCCCAAGTGAAGTCCGCTACAATGATGCCCATGGGAGGACACGTCGTGTGGTGGAGCGTACTTTTGGTCTCCTGAAGTCACGGTTTCGCAGCCTGGACAGGACTGGAGGTGCACTGATGTACTCGCCCAAAAAGGTGTGTCAGATTGTAGTTGCATGCTGCATGCTCCACAACCTGGCCTTGCGCAAGGAGATCCCCCTGCTCCTGGACTCTGATGAGCAGCCGAGGCCCCCACCTGCAAACCAACCCATGTCCAGTGATGAGGATAGTGGAGAGGAGGAAGGTGTCGACCTGCGTCAACAGCTCATCAACCGCTACTTCACTTGAAGGTGAGTGACAATGTACAAGAGACCCAATGTCTGCTGATGTTGTTGTTGGTGAAAAGGTCTATGTGAGCTTTGTGACTGCAGCCTGTTGACTCAGTGCTGGCTGCCAATGTTTCTTGTACAGGGTAGTTTGGCACAGTTCCAGGATGTCTATGTCGGTACTGTTGCTCATTGTGATGTGTGCATATTGGAGTACCTTGATGACAGGTGTTGTGTGATAGCTGTGATGCCACTGCCTGACTAGTGAATATTGTTATGTTGTGTTTTCCCAGGTCCCATCAGCCTCTCCTTGCCTACAAACAATACGTGCTCCTGGTACATTGTACTCATGGTGAACATTGCACATCCTGTGATTAAAACACGGAGCAGACACAACGACATTGGTGTGTAAGGAGTGTTTATTTACAATGGGTACATGTGACAGTGGAGTGAATATTTACAAAAAGGTGAATGGTGAAGCAATGAGTTGTCAGTGATGGAAGATGAGACAATCGAGCAGTCACCACATAAATGTGGTGACCCAGTCCAACAGACGGATGCCATTCACATGGCAGTGTGAGGAAGGACAGTCTACAAAGTCAATGGCAAGGTGAAGAGGGCTGCCATCATGGCTGGCTCCTTGACTGATGTTTGGCAGGTGCTTTGCCACAGGATACTCCCAGGGATTTCTTGGGACGGTCCCTTGATCGTTTGGCAGGAGGTCCTCTGCTGCAGGGCCAGTGGGGTCTGAGGAGTCCCCCCTCTCCGTGGCCACAGGGGAGGATGTGGAACTGTCATCCTGCGGGCCACCGGAGGGAGGTGGAGGTGTTGTTTGTGCCGCAGGCCTGTCCCTCAGAACCACCACTAGCTGGCCCAAGAGGTCCACGATTTGGCCCATGCGGGTGTCTATGGACCTCAGCAGCAGGCGGAGCTTGCGGGAATCTTCCTGAGCCTGGCCCATTTGTCCCTGGGCCCGTTCATAGGCCCCAATGACTCTGGTGATGTTGGCCAGGGCTTCAGTCCCAGTTTCCGTTTGGCTCACACTCCTCCTTGCCCTCCCATCTGCCCTGCTGTGATGGACCTGTTGCCTCACCACTGCACACACCCGCATACTCTCCCTGCCCTCCTCTGTTGGTGGGGTGGGGTGGTCATCCTCTGGGGCAGGGAGAGTGTTGCAGGCAGCACTGGTGGTTGTGGTGGTGGTGGTGGAGGCCGCACAGGTCATTCCAGCAGGGGTCAGCATGGTTGTTGTTGTTGCTGATGTGGTGGCGGGGGGGACAGTGGGGTCCTGGGACCTGTTGCGCCCTGGCATGCCAGATGGGCCGGCTTCAAGCTCCGCATCCTCGAAATCCAGGGAGTCATCATCAGTGAGTCCATGTTCCTGGGGTGGAGGCTGGCTCTGCAGGTTGGTGTTGTCATCCTCTGCAGTCAGTTCTTGGTCACCTGTGGAACAGAGGGGAAATGGTCATTGACGTGCACCCCTCAGGCTTGTTGTTCGATGTATTTGACACTGTGTCACACAAGATCCTTCTTGACAGGTTTAGACAATTGGGAGTTTTAGGGACCACTCTGGCCTGGTTCAGTTCTTTTCTTGAAGGGCGGTCCCAGAAAGTAAGGCTGCACCCTTATGTTTCATCACCTCGATTGGTGAAATGTGGAGTTCCTCAAGGGTCGGCTCTCAGCCCCACTCTTTTTAACGTTTACCTTGCGCCCCTAGCTACTCTCATAGAGCAACATGGCGTGGGTGTCATCTCATATGCTGATGACACCCAGCTAGTGTTCTCTTTTAAAGACAATTCAGAGGCCGCATTCACACACTTTAAGGAATGTCTGATTGACATATCTACCTGGATGACAAAGAATTGTCTGCAGCTGAATGCTGACAAAACTGAGGTTTTGTTTTTAACCAGCCTTCCCCCCCCCCACTTTGATCTCTGGTGGCCTTCACTGCTCAATCCCCCTCCACAGCCTTTGTCCTCAGCGAGAAATCTGGGCTTTAGGGTGGATAATACTCTCATGTAAATCCCAGATAGGTCTTGTGACATCATCCTGCTTCTGGAAAATGAAGGCATTACGAAGATTTCTTCATTTCCTTCCAATGGACTGCAGGAAAACTATTGTCCATGCACTAATAATATCAAAATTAGACTACGCCAATAGTCTTTATCTGGGTGTACCAACCTATCTGCTAATGAGACTGCAGATAATACAGAACGCAGCCGCAAGGCTTATTAGAAATGTTCCTCTATGGCACCATATCTCTCCCCATTTACATAGTCTTCATTGGCTGCCCGTAAAAAAACGCACAGAATTTAAGGCGCTCACTCTTGCCTATTGGGCAATAAACGGAAGTGGCCCCCTCTATCTCCGGAAAAGAATCCGTAAATCCTATCAAGCAAGAAACCTAGGATCTAACCATCTTGAACTTCTTACCATCCCTCGTTTTGCTAAGGCTAGAACAGGAGGAAGGTCCTTTACCGTTAGAACCACAACTCTGTGGAACTCTCTGCCCGTATACATCAGAAAGGCTAATACGGAGCTATGTTTCCGGAAACTTTTGAAGACATGGCTCTTCAGTCTTCCTTAGCACCTGTGAAATCACTATTTCTATCCCCCCCACCTCTCTTTCTGTCTTAAGCGCCGGGACACTCCCGTTGGGGGTAGCCGTGCGCTCTATAAGCTACATAATAATAATATCTTCTTTACAGGTCATGCAACACACAGTTTACTAGTTTGCACATTGCATGTCTGCACAGTAAGGTGCATCTTGACATGATGTGGAGGTACATACATTAATATTCAATGGTGTGACATGTCAATGGCTACCATGCACCACGTGCAGATTTTGTGATTACGAGGACATGTTGTCATCTGACAACTGGCGGCTATACGACTTGATGTGCGGCATCTTTGCTGATTACAAGGCCTGGCATGCGTTACATCTGCGCATGAACTAGCCATTGTCATCTCATGCATACCTTTATCATGTCCTGTGCTTTGATTTATGTGTTCTACAGACCATGCTTGCTTTGTTTTCATATGGTCCTTCAAGCTCAGCCCACATGGATCTTACAGATAGCATTCAGTGCAGTACATGTCTGGACCCTGATTCACTTCAACATGGTATTTGGGGAGTCACACTTTTGTTTCTGTGACAGTTACATACGCTTAGCTGTCTGCACACTGTAATTTGATATTGTATCTGTGTCAATTTTGTTGGGATGTGAGGGTTGGTGTTGTCATATGGCTCCATGCTTTTTGAGAGGAATGGTGGTGTGCATGCACTGTCTACTTACCTGTTCTGTTGTCACATTGGGGTGGACTTTCTAACACATCTCTCTGGCTGTGTGTTTAAGTGCTACTTCCTGCTCAGGGGTGGTACAGGGGGCCTGGTGGGAGTTGTGGTGCAGGCCTCCCACCCCCAGACAGCCCTCCCTGGGAAGATGGCTACCTACCTGTTAGATGAAGGTGAACAGTGCAATGGCTGCCACATGCTTCTGGATGTGGGGGGAGTGCTACATCCTGCTCAGGGGTGGGACAGGGGTGCCTGGTGGGAGTTGTAGTGCAGGCCTCCCACCCCCAAACAGCCCTCCTTGGGAAGATGGCTACCTACCTGTTAGATGAAGGTGAACAATGCAATGGCTGCCACATGTTTCTGGGTGTGGGGGGAGTGCTCCATCCTGCTCAGGGGTGGGACATGGGTGCCTGGTGGGAGTTGTAGTGCAGGCCTCCCACCCCCAAACAGCCCTCCCTGGGAAGATGGCTACCTACCTGTAATGTGAGGGGGAACCTTACAATGGCTGCCACATGCTTCTGGGTGTGGGGGGAGTGTTCCATCCTGATCAGGGGTGGGACAGGGGTGCCTGGTGGGAGTTGTAGTACAGGCCTCCCACCCCCAAACAGCCCTCCCAGGGAAGATGGCTACCTACCTGTTAAATGAAGGTGAACAATGCAATGGCTGCCACATGTTTCTGGGTGTGGGGGGAGTGCTCCATCCTGCTCAGGGGTGGGACAGGGGTGCCTGGTGGGAGTTGTAGTGCAGGCCTCCCACCCCCAAACAGCCCTCCCTGGGAAGATGGCTACCTACCTGTTATGTGAGGGGGAACCTTACAATGGCTGCCACATGCTTCTGGGTGTGGGGGGAGTACTCCATCCTGATCAGGGGTGGGACAGGGGTGCCTGGTGGGAGTTGTAGTGCATGCCTCCCACCCCCAAACAGCCCTCCCTGGGAAGATGGCTACCTACCTGTTATGTGAGGGGGAACCTTACAATGGCTGCCACATGCTTCTGGGTGTGGGGGGAGTGCTCCATCCTGCTCAGGGGTGGGACAGGGGTGCCTGGTGGGAGTTGTAGTGCAGGCCTCCCACCCCCAAACAGCCCTCCCTGGGAAGATGGCTACCTACCTGTTAGATGAAGGTGAACAGTGCAATGGCTGCCACATGCTTCTGGGTGTGGGGGTGGTGCTCCATCCTGCTCAGGGGTGGGACAGGGGTGCCTGGTGGGAGTTGTAGTGCAGGCCTCCCACGCCCAAACAGCCCTCCCTGGGAAGATGGCTACCTACCTGTTATGTGAGGGGGAACCTTACAATGGCTGCCACATGCTTCTGGGTGTGGGGGTAGTGCTCCATCCTGCTCAGGGGTGGGACAGGGGTGCCTGGTGGGAGTTGTAGTGCAGGCCTCCCACCCACAAACAGCCCTCCCTGGGAAGATGGCTACCTACCTGTTAGATGAAGGTGAACAGTGCAATGGCTGCCACATGCTTCTGGGTGTGGGGGTGGTGCTCCATCCTGCTCAGGGGTGGGACAGGGGTACCTGGTGGGAGTTGTAGTGCAGGCCTCCCACGCCCAAACAGCAATCCCTGGGAAGATGGCTACCTACCTATTATGTGAGGGGGAACCTTACAATGGCTGCCACATGCTTCTGGGTGGGTGTGGAGTTCTCCATCCTGCTCAGGGGTGGGACAGGGGGCCTGGTGGGAGTTGTTGTGCAGGCCTCACACCCCTAAACAGCCCTCCCTGGGAAGATGGCTAACTACCTGTTAGGTGAGGGGGAACCATACAATGGCTGACACATGCTTCTGGGGGGGGGAGTGCTACATCCTGCTCAGGGGTGGGTAAGGGAGACCTGGTGGGAGTTGTTGTGCTTTTTGCCTGGTAACATACAACCCTGTAAATGTTGGCTGCCTTCGGGGTGATTCAGATGGAGTGCATGTTACATCTGTGAGACCTGTGTTGGGTATTGTGGTGCAGATGAATGTACTTGGGCCTCGGAGATGTAGCTTTGTAGTTGTGCAGGACAGTACATAGCAGTGTAATGGTATACATTTGTTGTTACTTACCAGCCTGCACTCCCCCGGCTATTTCTGTGAGACTCTCTGGATACAGTATGGCAAGCACCTTCTCCTCCTATGCAGTGAATGTTCTTGGTGAAATGGGAGGCCCACCGCCAGTCCTCTGAGCCAACTGATGGTTCTTGTTCCTCTTCTTTTTGACAACACTCTTCAGGTCATGCCACCGCTTCATGATTTCCTGTTTGTTGCGCAGGGTGTTCCCTACTGCATTGATCTTGTCAACTATCCTTACCCACATTTGCGTTCTGGTGGCTAATGGTGTCTGTTGGACCAGGTTACCAAACAATTGTGGTTCAACTCGGATTATCTCATCTACCATGATTGTCAACTCACTCTCTGTGAATCTGGGCATTTTCTGTGGTGACATGGTGTGTGATGTGCAAAGGGGTTAGAGGTGCAGGTGTGTAAGTGGTGGTGGTGATGTGTATGGTGTGTGATGTGCAAAGGGGTTAGAGCTGCAGGTGTGGAAGTGGTGGTGGTGATGTGTGTGGTGTGTGTGTGTGTAGTGATGGTGTGTTGATTTGCCTCTCCTTTCGCTGTGGTGTTTGGCCCTTCACTTCTGGAGTATTGCAAAGGATTGTTGTCAGGGAAGGGGCTGGTTTTATACCCAGCTATGTGGGTGTGTCAGAATGGGGTATTGCTGTCAGGTGTGTTGTGTGGGTTGTCCTGGGATTTGTAGTTTAGGAGTTCCATGGGGGTGTGTCATTGGTGTGTGTTAGGTGTTTTTGGGGGCAGGGCTAGTTTCCTGTGTGCACTTGGTGGCCTTGTTGTGGGTTTTTTCTGTCGACCGCCATTTTTGTCACGGAGCGTCCGCAGCGGTGGCTATGCTACAGCCCTTCCGCCAGCTCTCCCATTCATCACTCTTTGCGACCGCGGCGGTCGGGAACTGCGGAACGTACCGCTGTCACATCAGGGGAATCCTAATTTCACGGGCGGTTACTCCGCGTGCCTGGCGGAGGTTTTGGGTGTTTCCGCCGCGAATCCGACCGTCGGGGAAGGTTTTTCACTGCCTCCGCCCGCTGCGGGCGGGTTTTTGTTGCCTCTTTCCGCCGCGGTCGGCATTTTTTGGCGGTTGATCCTAATCTGACTGCCGTTTTTTCCGCGGTACCAGCGGGCGGTTGATTTCCGCTACCATGGCGGTCGGGGTGGTTTTCCGACCGCCATCCTAATAGACCCCTATGTTATTTTTATAAAATAAATATAATTTCCTACCTCTATGTATTTGTTTATCTTACATATTGTTAATAAAAAATATATTTCTTATTCATTTCAAAATATTTTACAATAAATGAACATCAATAAAGAAATTATGTCTAATTTATTGTCTACCATTTTATTAATGTTACATTTAATATAACATATTAATTTTATTTTTAATAAATATACTGTGTAAAATATTATCTTTTCATTAACTATATATACAATGTTAATTTTTATATGCACAACTCTTATAAAAATAATATTACACTATTTTAAACTATAACTTTATTTTTTTAAATTACATATTAAAACACATTTAGCTAAATTATTATTCCCACTTCACTTACCATAAATACAGGATAGGTGCTGGACAGTAATCTTAATTAATTTACTATTCCTACTCCACTTAATATTAATTCAGGGTAGGTGCTGGACACTATACTTAATTAATATACTATTCCAACTCAAGTTAGTATTAATTAGTGGTAGGTGCTGGACACTAAATTTAATTAATTAACTATTCCAACTCCAGTTAGTACTTATTAAGGGTAGGTGCTGGACACTAAACTTAATTAATTTACTATTCCCACTACAATTACTATTAATTCAGGGTAGGTGCTGGACACTAAAATTATTTAATTTACTATTCCCACACCAGTTAGTATTAATTAGAGGTAGGTGCTGGACACTAAACTTAATTAATTTACTATTCCCACTCCAGTTAGTATTAATTAGGAGTAGGTGCTGGACTATAAACTTAAATAATTTACTATTCCCACTCCAGTTACTATTAATTCAGAGTAGGTGCTGGACACTAAAATTATTTAATTTACTATTCCCACTCCAGTTAGTATTAATTAGAAGTAGGTGCTGGACACTAAACTTAATTAATTTACTATCCCCACTCCAGTTAGTATTAATTAGGACTAGGTGCAGGACACTAAACTTGAATAATTTACTATTCCCACTCCAGTTACTATTAATTCAGAGTAAGTGCTGGACACTAAAATTATTTAATTTACTATTCCCACTCCAGTTAGTATTAATTAGGGGTAGGTGCTGGACACTACATTTAATTAATTTACTATTCCCACTCCAGTTAGTATTTATTAAGGGTAGGTGATGGACACTAAACTTAATTAATTTACTATTCCCACTCCAATTAGTATTAATTAGGGGTAGGTGCTGGACACTAAATTTAATTAATTGACTATTCCCACTCCAGTTAGTATTAATTAGAGGTAGGTGCTGGACACTAAATTTAATTAATGTACTATTCCCACTCCAGTTACTATTAACTCAGAGTAAGTGCTAGACACTAAAATTATTTAATTTACTATTCCCACTCCAGTTAGTATTAATTAGGGGTAGGTGCTGGACACTAAATTTAATTAATTGACTATTCCCACTCCAGTTAGCATTAATTAGGGGTAGGTGCTGGAATCTAAACTTAAATAATTTACTATTCCCACTCCAGTTACTATTAACTCAGAGTAAGTGCTGGACACTAAAATTATTTAATTTACTATTCCCACTCCAGTTAGTATTAATTAGGGGTAGGTGCTGGACACTAAACTTAAGTAATTTACTATATCCACTCCAGTTAGTATTAATTAGGGGTAGGTGCTGGACACTAAACTTAAATAATTTACTATTCCCACTCCAGTTAGTATTAATTAAGGGTAGGTGCTGGACACTAAACTTAATTAATTTACTATTCCAACTCCAGTTAATATTAATTAGGGGTAGATGCTGGACACCAAACTTAATTATTTTACTGTTCCCACTCCAGTTAGTATTAATTCAGAGTAGGTGCTGGACACTAAACTTAAATAATTTACTATTCCCACTCCAGTTACTATTAATTCAGAGTAAGTGCTGTCCACTAAAATTATTTAATTTACTATTCCCACTCCAGTTAGTATTAATTAGGGGTAGGTGCTGGACACTAAACTTAATTAATTTACTATTCCCACTCCAGTTAGTATTAATTAGGGGTAGGTGCTGGACACTAAATTTAATTAATGTACTATTCCCACTCCAGTTAGTATTAATTAGGGGTAGGTGCTGGACACTAAACTTAATTAATTTACTATTCCCACTCCAGTTAGTATTTATTAGGGGTAAATGCTGGACACTAAACTTAATTAATTTAATATTCCAACACCAGTTAATATTAATTCAGGGTAAGTGCTGGACACTAAAATTATTTAATTTACTATTCCCACTCCAGTTAGTATTAATTAGGGGTAGGTTCTGGACACTAAACTTAATTAATGTACTATTCCCACTCCAGTTACTATTAATTAGGTGTAGGTGCTGCACACTAAACTTTATTAATTTACTATTCCCACTCCATTTATTATTAATTACAGATAGGTGATGGACACTAAAATTAATTAATTAACTATACCCACAGAAATTGCTGTAAATCAAAAGGAGTTGCCAGACCTTTGACAGATATATTTTTGTTTTGATATTAAAATTAATATAATATGACTAACTACACTATACATAAAATTCCAAATATTTAACAACACCTATAATAAATTACTACACTATCTAATTAATTCAAATTTATATTTTTTATATAGTATAAATAATATAATATCTACATTAAGGGGGTCATTATAATAGCGGGCGGATCCACCCGCTATTTTTCACCACCCGCATTCCATTTCCCCCCGCCATATTACGATGACGGGGGGACCCCGGCGGACGGAAAGACCGTCCGCCAGTTTTCCGCCGGTCTGACAGGGGACCGGGCGGAAAAGGGCTCTACCATGGTGGCGGTGTCTGCAAGGCACCGCCATCCATATTAGGATGGTGGCGGAAAGCAGCCTTTCCATGGCGGCGTTGCCGCCATGGAAAGGCATACGGTCTTTGCTTCTGGGGGCCCGTTGGGGGGTGCACATGGGGGGTACCTATGGTACCCCCCTGCATTTGCATGCACAAGGTGACAGGCACCGTGCGGTGCCTGTCACGTTGTGCATGCAAATGCACAACATGCCTTTTTCACATTGCGGCGGGTGCTGCTGACAGCACCGCCCACCGCGATGTGAACAATGCAGGATGCGCCCGCCAGTGTGGCGGGCGCATCGTAATTTGTATTGCGGTCCCTTTTTCCGTTGTGATGGCGGGCGGACATCGTAATGGACCCCTAAATACCTAAATAAAAATATTTCAATTTTCAATTATAAATTTTCAAAAAACAATTATATTTTTTATTGAAAATTACAATCATTTTCACTTCATTTTTAATTTAAAATTGTTAATTCTTAACAAATGAAATATTAAATAATTTTTTATTATAATAGTAATTTTTTTACTTCTTAAAAAGTATTAATTATTAATATTTAAATAAACATAAATATTAATTTATTACACATTTACACTGTAAACACATTATTTTTCGAAATTTTTGTAAATAATTATTTATTCTACATTTTTTAAATATTTTTAATAAATGTATAAAACATTAACCAACATTGCATCCTATAAACACAACTCCAAAGTTATAAAACAATACATGCAATATACAAAGAAAATATAACCAAATTTGAATATATAAACTGCAAATATTTTTTACATTTCATTTAATAATTTATAAAACACTCCCCACCCTTATCCTCTATAAACCCAACATCCAACTCCTAATAATTTTTTATCGAAATTATATTTTCTAAATTATAAAATTTAATTTCGAATTTATTAAAAATGTACATAAATTATTTTAAAACACTCCCCACCCTTATCTCCTATAAACCCAACATCCCACTCCTAAACAATATTTTTGTAATTCGAAATTATACTTTCTAAATTATAAAATAAAATTTCTAATTTAATAAAATTAAAATCAATTATTTTAAAACACTCCCCACCCTTATCCCCTATAAACCCAACATCCCGCTCCTAAAAAATATTTTACAAATATAATTTTTTATAACATTAACTAACTATAATTAAACTACAAACAAACTAAAAATACATTAAAAAATAGAACAAAAACGATATTTTAACATAACGATATTTTAACAGTCGATATTACATACTTCGATATTTTAAACAACACTTAAAATCGATATTTTTAACATCGATATACACAACATCGATATTTAGTACTATCGGTATACTAAAGTCGATATTTATGTATGTCGATATAAAAAATTCGATATTATGTCTACTTACCGGCATGAATACAGGACAAAGGGCATGCTTACATGTTGCAAATGGGGTTTTGATACTGACTATAATACAGGGGTAGAAGATTTTACACTGCATGCTGGTTGTATCTGGTAAATATATTCCTGGAATATCCAAATTTTGCAATACAAAAGGGCATGTGGATGACACAGAAAATTACACTTGTAATGTATACACTCACAGTCAGATAGTGTAGGATGCTTAAGGCTGCTTTGTTCCTTCCCAGAGGTTTGAATCCTCCTTTGAAATTATGTCAGCCCCTAACGCTGCAGTGTTAAATATGATAAAACTAGCCATTGGCGGAATTTGAAGAACGCCAGAGTAATCGATGTAATTTTGGTAATTCCACGTTACTCTTTGACACGGAATTACCGATCATAACACAATGATGGCAGTTCGCATAATAAGAGTAATTCGGAGAAAAAAATCCTAGTACAAGAGCACATTTAGCGAATGCGAGCAGCTGTTTGCACTTGCTATTTGTGTTCTGTTGCATTTAGTGCTATTTCTTAGCACAAAATGCATCCTCGTGTCCATTTCGAGTGCAAGAGTGCATTTTGCACTAAAAAATAGCGGTTAATGCCGGGAGTAATTAGGGGAAAATCCGACCACAAGTGCACATTTAGCAAGCACGAGTGGTTGCTCATGCTCACTATTCATGTTCTCTGTAATTTTGCACTATTTCTTAGCACAAAATGCATCCTTGCATCCATTTTGGATGTGAGGGGGCATATTTGAGCTAAGAAAATAGCATCAAATGCAGGATTAATCTTGTCACGGAATGTTTGGGTAATAACTCGTGACTACACTACAAAGAATTATGTGAGTGGGAATTACGTGAGTTATACCCACTCCTAAATAAAATTCTAGTATAAGCTTCCATTAGTGATACTGCATCAGCACGAGTAATAAAGAAAGAGCATGTTTCTTTCTTTCTTTTCTTACATTCTTTTGGTGATTGTGCACTACTCAGTTGGTTTCCCAATTAAAGACTTCTAAATATCCCCAGTCCCATCATCCCTGGGAGAAAGGGTTGTTGTACCTCTTACAAAGAAACCACATATTGATCCCAGCATCCTAGTCAACTTCAGTACTATTAGCTCTTTGACAGTTATAGCTAAACTTCTGGGAAAATGGTGGTTGATTAGCTACAAGAATGCCTGGAGTCCAATGAGTGCCTTCTCCTCTGCTCAGTTTGGGTTTCGAATATTGCATTGGACTGAAGCTGAACTTTCCTTTCAGACAGATCCCAAGGAGTAAATGTATGCCCCGTTCTCTCAGAGTCAGAGCCATCTGTGGCATTCTGCAAAGATTGCCACAGTCACCTGATGTATTCAACACATACATGGTACACCCATGTTCCCATCAACCTAGGATTAGTAGTTGAATGCCTTACCTTTGCCAA
Organism: Calotriton arnoldi; assembly: GCA_963921515.1. NCBI lineage: Eukaryota > Metazoa > Chordata > Amphibia > Caudata > Salamandridae > Calotriton > Calotriton arnoldi. The sequence goes on along the minus strand of CAWUFW010004019.1, from coordinate 1,065,129 downwards.
TGACGCTGAGCTTTATTACACGATGCTGGGGCCATCACTGGATTTCCAAATGCAGTCCATTCTGCACACAATTCAAGCTAGGGTCCATATTAAGCATTTCCATTTAAACAGTGGGTATGTTGAAGTACTCTTCTTTGATCAAAAAGGGACATCACCAGGAAACATAAACAAATCGTGGTGTAAAGATTAGCTTTAATATGGCATTTCAAGTCCATTTCAGCTCTGTTGCTGGGAGGTGCCATTTTTAGCTCCATTCTGTGAACAGTAACATTCAGCCTGCATGCAGCGGTAATTTCGCATACAGATTACACCAGTGCTGTTAATGTTGGCCTCCCCCATCTTCAGCCCCTCTGACTGCAGATGCTGAACTATCCAAATATCATATCTCAACCGTAAAGAAATCCCTGCATAGTCTTTCAGTAAGAAGATGGGTTTACTGTAAGGATGGACTGTGCCACTGTGGGATTTCCCTTTGCACTGAAGGCTGGGAAGGCGATCTGCAAACTATTCCTGAAAGCAACTCGGTGAAGAAGGCCTCTGCCCTGCCTGACTAGCCGATATTCTTCCAAAGTGTCGGTGTTCCAGCTATAGAAACAATGCAGTGAAGTATTGTATTATATTGTATTGTAATTGCATTTGTATAGCGCTTACTACCCCTGACGAGGCGTCGAAGTGCTTTTTCGGCGAGTAGCACGCTACTCCAGGACCCATAGAGGATTAGTGTTGAATTAGTATAGTGAAACATGCAAGTACATTTTAAGTGGTGGATATGTTAGTCAGTTATTTGGATTCGGAAGGATAGCAGAAGGATAAAAGAGGAAAGAAGATTTGTATTTATATAGCGCTTCTAACCCCTGATGGGGTGTTGAATCGCTTTTTTTTGGCGAGTAGCACGCTACTCCGGAAACCCATAAAGGATTAGTGGTGAATTAGTATGGTGAAATATGAAAGTAATTTGAGTGGTGGATATTAGTCAGTTATGTGCAGTGAGAAGGATAGCGGAGGGATAGAAGGGAAAGAAAGGTTTGCATTCATATAGCACCTGTTACCCCTGATGGGGTGTTGAAGCGCTTTTCTGGCGAGTAGCAGGCTACTCCGGAACCCATAAAGGATTAGTGTTGAAGATTAGTATAGTGAAATATGAAGTAATTTGAGTGGTGGATATGTTAGTCAGTTATTTGGATTGAGAAGGGTTAGGGAGGGGTAAAAAAGGAAAAAAAGGTTTGCATTTATATAGCGCTTGTAACCCTGATGAGGTGTTGAAACGCTTTGTTGGCGAGTAGCACGCTACTCTGGAACCCATAAAGGATTAGTGGTGAATTAGTATAGTGGAATATGGAATTAGAGAAGTGAACATGCTAGTCTGTTATTTTGATTGAAAAGGATAGTGGAGGGATAGAAGAGTGAAGGATTTCTTTTTTAGGTCATAGCAGTAGGAGGAGGCTTTTGGATGAGTAAAAAGGGTTTTTGGAGGGGAAGAGTCAGAGGGAAGAGTTTAGAAAGGTTTGTTTTGGGGGATTGGTACAGTAAAGGAGGTGTCAGAAGATGCAAGGAGGGCTAGAGTAGGAGAGAGTCAAGAAAGGGTTATTTTGGGGAACATAGTAGTGGTATGGCGTTTGGGATAAATGAGAGAGTGGGTGTAGAGGATATAATGATAGATGTATAGGGTGAGATAGGGTAGTGAATTGGAAAGAGTAGTAGAAAGAAGTTTGAGATGAGTCACAACGTTGGGCTAGAAGATATATTGAGGGAAGTATAGGCTGAGAAATAGGGTAGTGCATTGGAAATGCTAAATTAGAAGAAAGTGATAAATATATAGATCTATAAGTACATTGAAAGTATATACATGCATAAAGGAGATGCCCTAAGCCTTGGCCGTTTATAGCCCTAGTAGTCAGGTGACCCCTTCAGCCAATGGGAACCCTAGCCCGAACAATATCCAATCACAGCACTAGCCCTAAAATCTAGAACCAATAGGAGACGAGGACCTTACAGCCAATCTTAGCCCTAGTCCAAGCACCCAATCAGTTTCAAAAACCCTTGATCTCTACGTCCAATAGAGGCCCTAGCCCTACCAGTAGTCTCAACCCTAGTCCGAGCAATCAATGGCACAGGAAGCCCTAGTCCCTACTTCCAATAGAAAGCCTAACCCTACTCTTAGTCCCACACCTAGTCCAGCAACCAATAACACCAGAAGCCCTAATCGCTACTTCCAATTAAAGCCCTAACCCTAACCCTAGTCCCACCCTAGTCCCAACAACCAATAACACAGGAAGCCCTAGTCCCTACTTCCAATAGAAATACTAACCCTAGCCCTAGTCCCAACCCTACATTGATTGAATCACAGACCCAGAAACCAATCAGAACCCTCAAATACCCAACCAATGAGGACACTAACTCTAATCCAGTAGAAACATCAGATACAACCACCAATCAGTGTACACATGTACCAAACAATATCAGACTATATAAGGTCCCAGCTACCTCAGACAAGGTTGGCTGGCCAGGGAGTTGGAAGCTGCGTCTCTATTCAGAAATCTCCTAGGAGACAGACCGGCTCAATCCACACTTTGGACTTCTGCAGGTAAGGCCCCAACAAACTTGTCCTCTAACAACACTATTTGTATAAAACTTTACTCCCTCTCCTGGCCAAAAAACGAAGTGCACAGTCCCTATTAAACACAGTTTAAACAGCTTACAGCACATTACTGCTGTCTCAGGAGGGAAGGGGGCTGGTTTCACTGACTTGTTAACACAAGATGGTCGCTGGGGGTGCACTGCTTAACATACAGATCTTAGCACAGAGCAAAGGAGACATTTGGAGGGAAAAACTGATAGTCACAGGGAATGAGAGGGAAAAACTACAGAGTTTGGACTGCAAATCCCATAATTCAACAGGTTAAATGGAAGCAGTCACAGGCAGGAAAAAACACAAGTTTAAACACAAAAACATGGGATAAATTATGCAATCACTGGCAGGTTAAAACTACAATTTTAAACTGTAACAACCACAGGCAAAGACAGTTAAAGAAATGTAAAAAGAAAAAATAAGATGATGCAATCACAGGTAGGGAAAATTGTTTTTTAAACTTTTTTAGGAAAGAGACAGCACTAGTCTGCCTCCTTACCACTTCCTGGACTCTGCTCACTGCAATCTGGGGCACAGGTAGGCTGCAACTCACAAGATGGAGGAGAATGATTTGGGGTGCACCCAGCAAAGCCTTAAGGGGCCTGGGCAGGTGTGAGGGGAGGGCTCAGAGTTGCCTGGGAGCTGAATAGCCAACCCCCAGTCCTAGGTCTGCTGGCCTGGGGGTGGGGACTGGGACTGGGGAGCTGAAAGGGGAAAGGGCAAGATCCTAGGTTAATTTAACATTGGGTAAATTTGTCCTCACCCAAAAGGTCCTGATGATCAGGCCTACCATATGGACACCTGACTCCAGTTCTTTGCCCCACTCGGGCTTTGTGTGTGCTGCAGCTAACAGTATGTAGAGAGATTGAGATCATTAGGAAGTCAAATTCATCTCCTTTATGAAGCTCATTCATTTATAAATTTCACCACACCTGCTACCCTTCGCCGAAGTGCCCATGAGAGGGCTAAATGAAAAGTGGAGGATTACATTGGGATAAAATGATAAAGTAAAGGAGAAAGGGCAAAAAAGGGACAAAAATGAGAAAGAGCTACTAATGGTGGTAAAACACCAAACTAATGAAAACTGTGAATATGTACAAATTTTGAGAGATTCATGAAGATAGTGAATGCAAATATTAAAGCTAGAGCACTGTGACAGAACATGGAGAGCCAGGAAGAGAATGAAACTGCAGAAATAACCAAAAAGTGAACAACAAAGGAAAGGAAATGAAGTAAACGAAGTTGAGTTTTAAATAAGGAACCAAGAAAAAGAGTAAAAGAAAGAAACATGAAAATGGAAATTAAACTAGAAGAAATAATGGTGGGTCTGTGAGTAAAGTACCACATGAAATGAATGTACTAACTTCAGGGTAATAAGTGCAGCCCAGTTCAGTGGGTTGTTTTACTTTCTGAAGAGACCTATCCAGCCTCCAGGCCACGGTCTGTAGTATCAGTAAGAAAGTCCTCCGGGGTAGTGTACTCACTGCACAGTTGTGGATCACAGGTAGATTACTGGTCAGGTAATCTGTTTGTAACGTCTATGTTGCAGGTTAAAAGACACCGTTTACCAGCATCAGGTTAACCCTTGCCACTCAATCTCAATGTGATGGATTTTTGCCATTGTTTTAGAGAAAAAGAGTATTTAAACAAAACATCAATAATATTCACAATAACTATTTTAATTCCTAGTTTCTAAGGAGAGTTGGTAAAGGTTTTAAGGGTTTTATTAATCAAATCTTTTAATAGATTATCTTTAATGCAAATCACAAATGAATTTCAAATGAATCTCAATGGACAATATATGACAGAAATATAAAATCAATATTGGTTAATCAGATCAATCAATAAATGCATCAAAAGTGCTTTCCATGAAGAAAGAAATTCCTATTCTAAGAATCGTGGGAAAATTGGAGTTAATCAGAACCCATAAAGAGTTCCAGTCATAGAGAGTGAGAAAAGCATGAGGCTTTAGCATTCAAATCAGCTCAATAAGGTAAACATAACCAAGGCAAAGAACTTCCCATAAAGACATAAAGAGATGGTCAGGAAACTCAATAAAGTCTCAAAGCAATGTGACATACAGGGCCTTATTAGGATGTTGGGTGGCGGTCCACCCGACACCCAGAGAAAGGTCCGACCACTGGATTAAGATACTAGCGGTCAGAGCACAGTGGTTGGGGGGAAAGACGGCCGCTTCTGACAGGCTGAAGGAGCCCATCGGGGTGGCGGTCCGAGCATAATCCCTACAATGAAGGTGGTGCCTGCGCAGTCACTGCCGTAGGGATTATGTCGACCATTTCCCACAGCATTTCATGGCGGTCCACCGTCATGGAAAGGCTGTTGGAAAGGGACTTTGGGGGCCTCTAGCAGGGCCTCCAGTCCCCATGGGCCTCCACTATATGGCCGGGGGAAACATGTGATACCCCCCAAACATTCATGCACCTTGTGCCAGGCACCCCAAAGTATGGCTCTGGGTAAAAAGGAAGAGAGTAAAAGAAGTAACCTACTCTAGGAGCATCCACTCTTATAGACATCACTTTTCGCAAAGCTTTTGCAACATGTTGTTCTTCTTGTCTCCATCAGCCAATGGTTGTCTGATGCTCTCCCGGGAACAGGATCACTCCTCATCTTGTCACACAAATACAATAGTCCTCAGATGGCAATATTACGTTTGCAACTAAATGATATCAACTATGCTCTCGCATGGAGTCTGCCTCCTTCAGGCTTTCTTTCCCACATAAGTACGAAGTTTTTAACGTTCTAATATCAGTTTTCTAACCAGTAAACTATGTAAAAGTCAAAATATCTGTATTAATGAAAAGATAATATTTCTACAGGATCATCATTAAGGGGGAAAACAAGTGGGTTATTCAGATTCACATTTTAAGTATTTCAATGAATGGACTCTTCATTACCGCATTAAACGGCAAAAATTAGTTATTTGTAGCAGTGTGCTTTGTACAAGTAGAAACATTCTGCAAGTATACTTGAAACTAAATAAGCAACGTATTAATTTTTATGAAAACAGATTCATGGAGTGGTCAAGAATCCATTTTTTTCTGTGCATTCATAATTTTCTATTCAAGCTTGTTTTTCAAGCACCATTGCTTTAGTCATTTTGAGGCCTAGTACGAGTAAAAACGAACAACTTACATGTTTATGCATTCTGAGTTCATCATTTTATTAGAAGCTTGCACATTAACTATGCACATTCAATTAAAACCAGTGTTATTTTCTTGTAAATTATTAAATCCCTTTTACACTTTCTACTAGCCATGTGCTAACTGCATTATTTCTATACCAGAAGAGTGAGGATCGACCATTCGATATTCATATAAAATATCGATTTTTAAATATTGTGGCACATAAATATAGTCTAAAAATGTTGTAAATACAAAAATATGGTTGTGCAGAATATCGTTGGGATGAATATTTCTTTTGATCAATAATATTGTTATCAAGAATATAGATATTTTTAATATTGTTTTCTTTAATATAGTTGTAAATTATCTATTTTTAAAATTAATTTATTGTGGTTTACTACGTTGATTTTAGATGTTAATATTGTTCATATAATTGTCAATATTTTTTAATGTATGATTTTAAATATATTTAGTTATTTATACTGTAGTGGGAGGTTTTTGGTTTTGTAATGGAAAAGGGTAGAAAGTTAATTAAAATGTATCTGGATTATAGTGAACAGTAATTCGTGTTTAATTTTGAATTAAGTTAATTGCTTATTTGTTATATTATATTTTTATTTTTATTTTTTAATTTTAATGTATATTTCAATGTTATTGTTAGTAATTGTAAGTTACATTTTAGTAGAGGGTAGTTGGGGTTGTTGAGGAATAGGGTGGGTATGTAATTAAAATAACATTATTTATATTTAATGTTAAATTATAATTTTTTTAAATATTTAATTCAATAATAATTATGTAAATTACTACTTTTAATGTTGTTTAATTTCCTAAATTTTTCATTTGTATTTTAATGTTTTTATGTTTATCAGGAATGTATTCCTCTACCTTGGTGTTTTTAGTAATGGTATAGGGTGGGGAGAGTTTTAATGTATAATATTTCTTTATGATATGTAGTGATTAATATTTATTAATATTTATAATAGTTTGTGTATTATTTGTCATTTATTGGATTTTTTTAAATTAATGAATTCATTGAACTGTAAGCATTATTGGGTTTGTGTGAAGTTCATTTTGTCATTCTTTAGTTTTAATTTAAATTAAATAATTTGTATTCATTTTTAGATTTTGCAATCTGTTTGTAGTCAGGTAGGTAAATGTTGTAAGTTTTTTAATTTTTATTTCATGTTTTACATATTTTCAATATATTTATAACATAGTATTTTATCTTGCTTGTCCTTTAATTAATTGTTTATTACTTATAGACATATTTTTAGTTATTTATTAGGACTTGTTTTATTATTTGTAACCCTTGTGAAGTCCAACGCTTTCACTACTGTTGCTTAGACTGAAGTGAACATAGTAAATCTAACCCTCCAATGTCCAAAGCTTCACCTTCTGTTGATTAGACTGGAGTAGGAGTAGGAAATCTTGCCTTTCCAAACTCCCACGCTTTCCCTACTGTTGTATTTGAGTGGGAAAAGTAAATCTAACCTCTCAGAAACCCTGAAGTCTAATCTTTTCCATAGTGTTCTAAGGCTGGAGTGGCAATATTAAATCTATCTCCTCCAAATTCTAACTCTTTCCCAACTGCTGCTTAGACTTGAGTGGGAACAGTAAATGTAACCCCTTCAAAGTCCAACGCTTTTCTTACTATTGTTTAGAGTGGATTTTCAATAATTTTTTATATTTATATTTCCAGTTTTAAAATTCTTTATGTTTAATGATGTTTATATTTTTTAGAATTTTTTTAAATTATTTTTCTTACATTTCCCTTATGAGTTTAGCTAATACTTAATATGTATATAATTTTTTAGTTGACCTTTTTATTCGAGCTGTAATCGTGTCTAAAATCCCTATGGGAAATTGCATGCTATTCCTATGGAAAGTAAGGACCTGAATTTGATCATGGCAGACAGGTTACTCTGTCACAATGGTGATTGATATCCTGTCTACAAAAAAACATGTCATTATATCCTATGGAATTTATATTTCAGTGGGCAGGATATTCCTCACACCGTTGTGATGGAGTAACCCGTCTGACTAGATCTAAATCAGGCCCTTAGTCCTAACTATAGCTACCTACTGGTGACCTCCAGTAGGTAATATTTATATGTCTATTTAGTATGTATCTATGTATCACGCTCTATATTGCCCAGTGGCGATTGCCACTGGGTAGTTATAGTAGCAGTTTGGATTGTGTTTCCATAGGAAATTCATTTTTTGTGTTGCTAATAACTTTGGTGCCTTTTGCTGAAACTCCATGAATCTTTTGATAAAAGTCCTCTTTTTTGCCTAGTTTGCACCTGGAAAGTTTAGGGGTGAACCGTCAAGCGGGGCCTAAGATAAAAGGGTGTCCCAAAACCTATTTTCCCCATTCATTTAGCCATAGGAACTTTAGGCACATATACAGACTAAACCTCAGAAAGGATTTACACTCAACTTTGTAGAAAGCTAGATCTAGGTCCAGAAAGAGTGCTTTCTGGACCTAGAGATGTAATAGTTAGGAAATAGACTTTACATTTTTTTTTAGAAATTCACTCAAAAAAACAAAGGTTACAGGGACATTATAATTAGGCTGACATTTCACTCGTACAAACCAAGTGAAATTCAGCAGTTATAGTTACCTGAGCTAACTATACCTATAACTTACACCCCCGCAATGCACTGCTTATGATCTCATATATTACATCACTCAGTGACATCAATGATGGCATCTCAAATGACATCGCTGATGACATCACTGATGACATCATCAAGTGAGTGTAAATGGTTTTAAGAGTTTATGGGTGTTAAACTAAAAAGTGTTACTCTTGATTTTAGATTTTAAGGATTCCTTCCTGTGGGATTTTGTGACCTGCGGCTCACATTACTCTGCATAGCACCATTGGGCTGGAACAAAAACACCTTTTCACTAAATGGCACTAATTAGACATCATGGCTGGGTTTAGGGAGGTGTGGCCGGTGCCACCCAACTTTGTCCTGACCTGGGGGGGCACTGACCACAGGGTGTTTAGCACCTTACAATTTAAAAGCACCTGCTGCAGAGTTCCTTGTTTGTCCAGCTCTCAGTCAGCAACAAAAATGTCAATGTAATTCTTGTGATTAATGTTCCTGCTAGAGAGAGAGAGATGGTGTTTTGTCTAGTTACAGTTTTGACTCACCATAAAATAGCACAGAGGGTTAATATGCCTGCTGCAAAGAACAGTCCTGTATTTTATGTTGATAGTTGAGTGGATTATTAAAGCCAGCCTTTACCAGCACTTTAAAACAAATGAAATGTTTGTGAGCGAGGGACTATAGAGAGATGAGGGGCACTTTTTCCGGGTGGTAGTGAGGGAATCCGAGGAGTAGGTCATGGGGAGGCACCAAAAAAGATTGTTGCACCAGTTGCCACGAGCACTGAAGTCGACCCTGTCAGGCATTTGAAACTCTTAATAACTAAGTGACATAATGGATTTTATTATACACTTTGAACCTTAAATCTGATTTTCTTCTTTTTCGTTTTGATTGCATGCCTAATGCTTTATATGTTTGCTTGAATCTGGTTTGGTCCTTTGGTTTGTTTACTTAACTGTGCTGTTGTTTATCTTGTTTGCACCTCTTTTATTTCATTCAATTCCTGGGATAGGTAGACACACTATCATATACTTAGAGTGGTGATGAGATGGCCAAACAGCCAGCCTCCACCTTCACCACCTCCTCTGCTGCAAAACCAAGGTCTTCATCAGGGAATGGAAACTAGTAGTGCCCACTGGAGGAAGTGGTAGCAGATACAGGATGTAAGACTTTGCAGATGGAGCAATCTCTGTCCGGTTATATTTATGCAAGGGGGGGGGATGGATGGTGTTGTCTGTACTGGAATGTGCTGTCATCTCAAAATAACTGCTTCCTTGGTGGTCCAGGTTTTGCGGGCAGTATATGGAATTCATGGGGCATGTTCTCAAGGACTCATCGCCGATTTGTCGGCACTTTTCCACCATGAAAGTGGCGATAGATTTATCGCCCAATTCCCAAGCCTGCGCTAACAGCCGACATCGTCAGTTTACCTGCGATAGCTGCCGCTAAAAACATCGCCAAGGCTGACAGCGACAACTAACGCTAATCATATGCAGAGTAGTTGTTCCCGTGCAAAAACTCACGATAACACCACTTCTCGATATTCACAACGACCAGCCAGATCGGCGATGCGGTCCAAAACAGGCGATAAGGCACGTCAGCAGCAGGGACTTAAGACCTGCTTTTTTCTGGTCTTAAGTAGGACGAAAACCTGCAGTATAAAGGGAGCCCAGCCCAGAGCCACATCTGAAGACCAACAGATGCCATGGAGCTACTAATCATGCAGCTTGGAGACCCAAGAGGGCCACAACACCCACCGCCACCAGCCCCAGGACCAACCCCACCCCCGGGACCACCCCCGTCCCCCCAGTCCCTGGTCGTTACTCACCCTGTTGCTGTTGGGTCAGGTCATGTTGAGCAGTGTCCGGTCCCCCAACTCCTGCCACCGTCTCCCCACTGATGACTGTGGACACCATTTCCTCCATCTCATCCAGCTCCTCCTGTGACGCTGGACTCCCACCTCCAGTCTGCATTGCTGCTTTCCGGTTGTTAGCGAGTTTCAGCTTGGTTTTGCACTTCACATCATTCCAGCGCTTCTTGCAGTCGTCCACTTCCCTTCTCTTCACTCCGACTGCATTCACCTTGGCCAAGATGAACTGCCATATTGCATTTCTAGTTGCCATTGACACAGTGGAGGTGATGAACAGTTTTTGGTGGTGTTCTATCACCTCCATAATCAGGACATTATTTTCCTGCGGACTGAATCGCGGGTTCCTCTTCTTCTTCTCCTTGCCCTTCTCCTTCCCTGAGGTCCCTAGCTGGTCCTCCGGGGGGTTTGTGGGGTTCTGGTTGGCCTCTGTAGTTGCTCCGGCTTCCTCCATGGTGCTTCTCAGTTGTTTGGGTTTTGTTTTGTTTTTTTGCAGCTTTTATGGTGATTTTTCCCACCTGACGTGGGAATAGCAAGCCTGGCGCTGCTTATCGCTGATATTTTTATCGCTGTTGGGCCCATCGCCACTTTTTTCACGTTCGGGTTTCCTTTTTATCGGTGTCCCGGTAATTTTAACGCGGACATTTGACGCGTTATCGGGTAACTATCGCCTGTTGCCAGCGTGATGAGAATACGTCGTTAACACAGCGTTAATTTCCCGCGCTAGACGGCGTTATGTAAAATTGCGTTATCCTAGGTTGGCGATAATTATCGCCCGTTCTTGAGAATATCCCCCTTAGAGTTCTAAGACTCTATTTCTGGAATTGTGCACATGCAGCCGCACATGTGCCAATCATCGAGTAGTAAAATATCACAATTTTATCACATGTGGATAAAAGGATATCACTTAACACAGCTTTACTTTCAATCACATGTTTTATGAACATTTTACTGTATCCTATTGGTATTTTCCAAGCTATTTTTGGAGGTTTACCACACAACTCATTAGTACTGTATGGAGAGTGTTTTTAAGTGGTTTTAAATTGTTGTAGTGTTACTAGGCCCATCAAAATCGCTCAAGTGACTTTCTGTTTATTTTCTCCTCTCAATAATTCATACCACTCTCTCTTGGCTCTCCAATGGATCTTGCTTAGTGCAGAGAGGGGTTGGATATAAAGGGTTTCAACAGTCATCCAATGAGGACCAGGAATTTGATAACTGAACTACAAACTAGAAATTAGGCTCATGTAGATGACCTTCAACACAATCCTATAAAGATAGAAAATTATCACATCAAGCCTAAATCTCCTGAAGAAACGTAGACGAGCCAATACCATATATATTAAGAATTCAGTCAAAGATATATAGAATGAAAGCCTTAGCTTTTGATGTTCCAATATCTCTTTAATATGATCTCCTCTAGTCATTAGACACCCCACATTTGGAATGAACATTCATTTGCAGAGAAACAAATCACGATAACTGAGTCAGTATAGTAATTTAGTTATGTTTATCAAAATTTAAGGTACACAGGTGCATTAATAAATCAGGTTAAAAACAGCTTAGTCGAATTCTAATATTATTTAAATAAGATATCGAAGCTCAAAGGTTCAGGAAGGTACATGAACATGCCAGTTCAAGCAGTCTCCCAGAAAGGAAGAGACCACTAAGCACACACAGCGTATGTGTCAGTTCGTAAAGGAAACCAGGTGAGTCCGCAAGGGAAGTTCTGCCAAGAATCCATCACCATTAGAGCACTAACTAACTCCAGTCAAGCAGTGAGGGGAAAAAAGCAATAGTTCTTTCTCTCTGTTGAACATGACAATATTATATTCTTGAAGTTCTGGGGGTGACACCTCCTGGAATCACCTCATCTGGTAAGACCACTCAGTCCATTGGTCAGTTTGCATAGGAAGTGTATCAGGAGGCATAAAGAACAAAATGCGAAGAACTAGGTGGGACTATTAGGCAGTGCTAAAGCAACCCAATATGTGAAACGTTGGAACAATGCTCCTTTTGCAAGAACACATAAGCGAGTTCAAGAGGACAGTGACCCAGGCCGCTGGCTAGGATTGGATCAGAAATTGTAGCAAAATATCTTGAACAGCAGTTGAGAACTCAGGAAAGATAACACTGTTTGATGTTATTTTGTTATACTGGGGAATTCTCTCATGATCAGTAGATTCATCAAGTCAAAAAACATTCACGAATGCAGTCCAGCCTACAATAAATTGTGCTAATATAATGTGAAATATAGAATTATTAAACGTACATTCATAAGAAATATAAAGATGTCATGATTCAAGATTGAATTTGATGCATTTGAAATCATTTAGTATTGGCTACAAATAACGCATCAGTATGACAGACTACTGTGTTTTGATTGTAATAACGTCATTAATGTGTAACTATATTTTTGGTAATTCGTTATAGATGCAATATTACATATGTGAAAATAAATCTATGAAAGTTTCATGAATGCCTTATTGATTATCAATGTGTGACACCTATTTTTCTTTTCTCATTTTGGTGCACATGTTTATAAACATAAATGATACATTTTAGTAAAGTTGAGTCTCATAACTAGGATTATTCATAACATTCGATAAATTCTTATTAGCCATACATATACATAAACAATAATAATGATGATTAGGGGTATGTCCGTAACGTGAAAGTTCACCATGTACATATTTTTGGAACACGTTAATGAAAAAAATACTTTATCAATTAATAAATCACAGTCTATATTATTTATACGAATAATATTATCAATGCTACACTTTTTCTGCATGCCTTTAAGGTGCAGTAACTAAAATTCCTGTATTGTGTCATGTTCTTGAACGTGTAGTTGGTGCACATTTATAAATTTTCTCTCAGAAATTGTTATTATTGAGTTTCTCAAGCCATTATAAGTTTGAATGTAATTTCCTCTCCAACAATTTCCCCTTTGATGGTGAATCGAGCCATCACACTCTTATCTTTATCCTATCTGATGTCACTTTATAGTTCTTTTGTCCTCATCAGTTATAATCTAGACTGTTCTAGAGCTTTCATTTCATCATAATAACCGCATTGTCCATCTTCTAATTATATCGCATCTCTCTTTCTCTTCACTCACCCGTGTCTCTTTCTTTATTTTTATGCATCTGTAGATTTTGATGGCAATAATTAGTACTAGTATGCAAGCAGCAGTGGTTAGTACTAGTTTTAATATTTGCCTCACCGTGACCGCTTCCGTTAGAGGGAACGCAGGCAGACACTGGGGGGCCGCACCCCGGTCCAGGCCGAGAACAAGAGCCTGGAGGTGTCTGCACACCTCCGGCCCAGGTAAAGAACAGCAACATCTGTCTCTTTCAATGCACGGTTAAGCACGGTTAAGCAACATTGATGCAGTTTCGTGCTGGAAGCAGCACAAACCCTGTAGGACTGAAATCCATGATCACCTGTAAAGAAGATGGAACATGAATTGAATTACTGCTAACTCAGTTCAGATAAGTGCTAGAGGCACCGGGAAGACATGGTCTGCAATCAGAAACAGAAGTAACAAAATGGAAACAAAATAACTCTCACATGAACAGACACACTTCAAGAAATGAGCAAGACTAGTCAGGTGGATGAAAGACGCAGAGCTGAGTGCTATCCTGCAGTTGGACTCCTAAAGTATCTGGATAGTATCCGAATGAGTCAATTGCACTTCTATTCAACATATGGTATAGAAACATGCTGGCAACCAGCCCTGGTCCAGAGATTGGGGATAGAAGAATACTTACAATTCTAACCTTTTAAAAACCTTAAAACATTTGTTGTCAACCCTACTAATTGATGGGCCGCTGCAAAGAAAGATAGCTCAAAGGTGCAACAAACTTAAAGAGCTGGACAACTGAAGGTTGAGTAGAAAAGATGTTTTCATTTTAGTGCAACTACTTGGCTGCAATTCCCCAACTGAGCAATAAAGTTATTTCTTCAAATTATTTATAAAGAAAACTCTTGCCCAACTAGGAAACTGTACTTGACACACATAAGAGTTTGTTGTGCCATAACTGTGATAGTCTTTTAAGTGACATTTAAACAGTGCTGTGAAATTGACGAACGTTTATCTGAAGTACCATCTACTAGCGTTGAACAATGATGGCCCGGCAGCAATTTATACCCACGTTTGCCAGTGTACCTGCAAGAGAAACATTATACATATGCATTGAATGGGGAAGAGCTTTACTCAGTCATCTAGCCTAAAACGCCATCAACAAACAACACAGGAGAAAAACCATACATGTGTAGTGAATGTGGAATGGGTTTTAGCCGATCATTTGAGCTAAAAACACATTGGTGAATACAAACAGGGGAAAGACCATGCATGTGTAGTGAATGTGGAAAGAGTTTTAATTTTAATGACTCCTCAATCCTGAAAAAACATGAGCGAACACATGTAGGAGAAAAATTGTACATGTGCCAAGAGTGTAATATAAGTTTCTATGACTAACCGTCACTAAGGGTCCATCAGCAAATACACGTAGAAAGAAAAACATACGTATGCAAAGAAGGTGGAATGGACTGTTCTCAATTATCAAATTTAAGGGAGCACGAGCGAACACACACAGGAGAAAAGCCATACATATGCGGAGAGTGTGGGGCAAGTTTCAGTGTCTCATCAGCCCTGAAACGCCATCAGAGAACACACATGGGAGAAAAACCACATACATGCAGTGAATGTGGGATGAATTTCAGAGCCTTATCAAACCTAATAGCCCATCAGAGAATACATTCAGGAGAAAAGCCATATGAATGCAATGACTGTGGAATGACTTTCAGAGCCATATCAAATTTAAGGGCTCATATGCGAAGACACACAGGGGAAAAACCATATAGCCGCAATGAATGCCAGAGAGTTTTTGGGGTCTCATCAGCACTTAAACGACACCTGCGAACACACAGAGGGGAAAAAAACATAACATGTGAAAGTGGAGTGAATATCAGTTGATCATCAGGTCAAAGATCCTGTCAGTGAACACACACGATAGAAGACACCCCATATAGTAGCGGTATT
This sequence comes from Calotriton arnoldi, assembly GCA_963921515.1. Taxonomy (NCBI): domain Eukaryota; kingdom Metazoa; phylum Chordata; class Amphibia; order Caudata; family Salamandridae; genus Calotriton; species Calotriton arnoldi. The sequence goes on along the minus strand of CAWUFW010004019.1, from coordinate 1,049,827 downwards.
CATGTAGCGCGTACAACCCCTGAAGAGGCACTGAAATGCTTTGCAGATGTGCAGCATGTTACTCCACACCCATTGTTAATGGTTAGTGAAGTATAAGCAGTGTAGTTAGTCATGTTGTTTCCATTAGATGCCATGTGGTGTGAAATATTCTTCTCATGGCCATTAGTGCAAGATAGACTTGGCTCCAAATGTAATGCTAATTAAACATGTTTGGATTAATCAGGATGGTTTAACACTATTGCTAACATTGTAATCGATGTGAATAATAGATTGCCACGCTCTATGTAAACGTGTATCGATCATGCATTGTGATCCCATTCGTAGACAGTTGTCAGAGTGATAATGTTGGGAAAGTTGTAGTATAGAGTTTTAAAGCTGCCATTTAGCCTGTGTATGAATGTTTCAAGTTACAGTATGCAGCAGTGTTTGATAGCACAGCAGAATAGTGATATATGAAAAAACATTCCTGCTTATTCTTTAGTTCAAAGTCAAAAAAACAATCCCTTTGGGAGCAGATATTTTAACCACAAACACCACTCTTACATACACTACTCACTCAAATGGGGTGGAACATACTCAGGGGTGTGGAGCACATGAACTAAGAAAGTCAAATCAGTGCAAAAACATCCTTTTTACTTATCGTACTTGACCATAATTTTTATTAAAATAATGTAATTCATACAATATAAAATTAAAAACGTTAAAAAATCATTTCAAAAACACATTAATATTCAAATGTGTCATTCAAATTGTGAACAAATCGCCAGAAGTTCATCAATACACAATTAAAAACAACAACCAGTGGGACAAACAGAACTGCAAGGAAAATATATTCTTGTCAGGAAAACATCACGTTAATCAAATAGCCAATGAATAAAGTTTCAATGCACACAACTGAGACAGAAAAAACTCAAGTCAAAATATTAATCATGAAGTGTAACATTAATCATAGATCCGTGATGTATTTCAGAAACAGAGCATCGACGCGTTTCGGTGGGTCCAATCTTATATCTCCCCACCTTCTTCAGGAAAGCAATAATTCTTCCCACCTCGTTTAGATCATTCTACAAAAATACAAAATACAACACATATATATATATTTAAAATAATCAATAAAAACGTTTTGAACTGACTTGACTCAAGAAGAACACTCCAACACTCCTAACGGATACACACCCTGAGTAGACTATCAATCATTCAAAGCATTAAACCATTACCCAATTTCCTTATGCATGTACCACACATACTCCATTCAATCAGAATTTAAGTTTCCGGGAGAAATCATATCTCGACATACATTAGCACCCTGAGAGGGGATGAACATGGGAACCGTATTATATTAAGCTTCCCATGCACATTCTCAGACATATAAATTACATTCTACACCCATGTATGAATGTCCCGCTGGGTCTACCCTCAGTCACCAATCACAGCTACTCCACTAGCTTGTTTATAAATACAGAAAGGGGAAAGTGCTTCTTTACCTCCTAGTTAGCGTACTCCCAGACACGAATTTACTGGAGAGGCGCAGAAATATCATCAACATCCACTATTATAGGGAATATAAAAAGACAGAACACAATAAGGTTCACCCACTGTCTCCTGATATCACAGTATTTCTCTACTGATGGTTACCTAAAAATTATTACCTTATCAAGAGATAGACATTTACTCTTGCTTCTGGCAATATTATCTCAGCGCCTTTTCGAGACGAAATTCACTTCCCAATATGTACTTGGAGAATGAAAAACAGATATACTGCCAATCTATAGAGGCACACATAAAACACGAGAGAGTTAACATTACGTATTCTTCTCACATTGGGGTCATATTTATAAACCACACAAGGAATACCTTTTGATAAAAAGTGGTTGTTTTCACAAAGGTTTTTGTCGTATCGCTATCAAGACCAAAGGAGGGACGATAAATTCTCACTCCGATAGGTGCAGCTAAAGCAGATAAACACAAAACACGGGTGACATATACTTCACCATCAATACCATAGTTTTCAAAAATTCCCTAATATATTATATTTAAAAAAGGGTATGAAAAATGCAACCCTCCTAATCTGCTATCCTATCTAAATGCGCCATTTATACTACACTTAAACAAATGACATTAAGTGACGATTCCTATTCTACTCCTGTACTGCTAAGACGTAATGTCAGCACACCAGATACGAGAGCAAAACACTCTTCCTAACATTGTCGGCCCACTGCTAAGCCCAATACAAGATAGAAAGAGACTGTAGGGACACCATACACAAAACACTCAGCCCTTCCACCTTACCTATGAAATAGACCCACATTCCTTGTATCAGGGATTCTGGACGGGGTACTCTGCCTCAGTGCACGTATCTGTGTAATAATGCAAACACCTCTATTTAAGCTGGAAAAATCCCGCAACTTTCTAATTAATCTTTCACAGCTGTGATCACAAAATCACGTGTTATCCGAGGTTTTCTAAGAGCGCCATCTTAAAATGGCTTGCCTCGATAGAAATACCTTATCTTTTAATTCATGTGAGGCCCATATCTACCTCTATATTTCACCACTATGTCCGTAGCTTAATCAGAAAGAGTTCTATCTATTTTCGAAAAAGACTAAAGTCCACATCGGACCGAATTCCTGACACTGATAAATTTAAATATATCCAATCAACAGAGATACCATGGCGCCCTCTTGTGGTAGAAAACCATCGGTAAAACTTAATAAAAAATATAGAAAGCCTTTCAAAACGGCTTCGCATTCGGACACATATTTGTAGTATCAACAGAGTTGTTAATACCAAACCAGAATGGAAAAACATATACTAGTAAGGTAAATATCACAGAGGCCCCGAATTTGCAGAACCCACAAATTATTAATGCCCTACCCTAGTACAGATTATTATACCGGTGAGAGTGATACTGCAGTAGGTAGAACGATACTAAACTATATAACTTAACTTAGAAGGAGGCTAAAAACGATTCTTGCCACCTAAAACAGTAAATACCTCGGAACACTGCATGAGATAGATGTCTGCAAAGAGTACCAGATTAACAGGGGCCAATCAAACGTTCCCATTCCTCTTTGGAGTTGAGGCCCTTGCGCATAGTATTGAGAAAGGAGATATACCATTGTTCCCGGGATTTCCTTTTCTTCTCAAGGTTACCACCTCGTCTCCCAGTGGTTACTTTTTCTAATATGAACCACCTTAGATCATTTTCCTTGTGTCCCATTTCAATGAAATGGGATACTAAGGGGGCATTCTCCTTTCTTGTTTTAATTGCTGATCTATGTTCCTGAATCCTTACACGTAATTCTCTGCTCGTCTCACCCACGTAGCCAAGGCCACATGGGCAGAGCAGCAGGTATATCACACCTTTGCTTTTACAGTTGTTCAGGGTTTTTTATCTTAAATGTAGGCCATTAAATTCTAGATCTTTTACTTGTATACACATGGCACATATACTACATGTGCCACATTTTACATTACCTATGGCTCTGGTATTATCAAGAGTGCTTTGAGTCTCTCTGCGATCCTCACGGTATGTGTGTACCAACTCATTTCTGAGATTCTTATTGCGTTTAAACGCAAACATAGGTTTCTCTAAAACACGGTCTTCTTCATGGTTAAGAATGTGCCAATTCTTATTGACAACATTCTTAATTTTATTACTCATACTGGAGAATCTGCTTACAAACACCAGTCTACTTTTGCTGTTGTTATTCTTATTTTTTTGATTATTCTCAAACATAGCTTCTCTATTATAATATTCTTTAGTTCAGACATATTATGGCAGATCTGCATTTAGAAATTACGTGCATGGTTATGTTAAGTGTGAAATTATGCAATAATAATTTCACAATTTCTGAGTTTGCTGTGAGAAATGTTTCACTGGAAACAGATTTATGCTCTGAATTGTGAGGGTATATCCTGTGTTGTTACAGATGCACTGAATGCGGAAATTGCTTTTAACAGTTATAACTCCGAAGGACTCTTCAGGGAATGCATGCAGGTCAGAAAGTATATAAATGCATTGAATAACACAAGAGCAATAATTAAATTATAAAATCAAAAGAAATCTCGGTGAACACACTCACCGTTCTATCTGGTGTCTAGTTGATTTAGGTGTGTAAGAAATTCCCACTTCCAGATTAGTAAACCATTTTCCCATTACCAAAAATCCCTTGGCAATTGACTCCCACGTACAATCAGCTTTTAATCCGTTCAAATCTTTTTCTATATTTGTAATGTTAGTAATGTATCCTTTCAAATCCTTACTTTTATCAGGGATATAGGTACAACATTTTTGAACCTCCAGCATTCAACAGACTCCACCTTCCTTTGCAAGAAGGAGGTCTAATGCAAGTCGATTTTGAGGCACCATATTTCTCATAGCAATCATTTCAGTGTCTATGGCTAGGAACCCTCTGCCACTATCAGTTGACAATCTGTCGACAACAGTCCAAAGTTTTTGAATTTTGTGAGAATTTAGTATCACCCCAACTGATGGAATTATTGCACCGAATATGTCTCCAATGATTTCAGCAGCATTAGCACCCCTTTGTAGTCTGGTATGTTTTACTTCATTGGTTTCATCAGATTGATCCATGTGATAAATGTTTGGAAAAACTATTACCACGTAACCTGATCCATATCATTTCTTAGGCAGCCTATAATAGGCATTTCTCCCACAAATGTAGTAAATACAGGATCTACACCTCCCAAATATAATGCCCAACCACTTACAATTTGGAAAGTGTGGTCACATTTGCTGGAACCAATAACGTTGTTACTGTATTCAGTGTGCGCCGTAATATGCATAGCTCTCCTTTATGTTGCCAGTCTAAAGCAATTGCAGTTTGCATTCCTGTCTGTTTAAGCTGAGGTTCTCTAAGAGCCCATGGTGGAATTTTCGTGTGATTTGCAACTTTACCCATGATATCTAAATGTCTGTCCTCAATTGAGTCCATCAATTACTTTTCTACTTTATGTAAGGGGCACAGTAAATTATGTTGATGTTCATATGCAATGTCTAAGCTTAGAGTGGGTTTGAAAAATTCTCCTATCATTTCAGCAGTCTGAGTATCAGGCACAGGATTTAAATGCTTTCTAATAGGCACTTCAGAAAAGACTTGATCATAATTATAATAATAATATTGAACTTGTCCTTTACAGTAAAACAAGGTAGTTAGCACACTGCAAGAAATTCCATATGTAGCACGCAAGTGATGATGTCACTCCCTCTGAAACTTAAATAGGTTACTGTAATCACACATAACAATTTCTAGCATCCATAGTTTCCACATATTTATAAAAGAGTTTAGTAAAAACATTCAATGAAAAATCGCTAGTAGACTGATTTTATGTAAATTCTTGTCAGTGAACATGCTTAATCCTTTGTTATCATTCTCCACTGAGGGTTGAGGAACAGAAGTAGGTTTAGTCTTTGCTAAATACACATGATGAGGCAAATTTAGAATTATGAGAAATATGACAAGAATTATAAAAAATGCAGCAAGAAAAACATTCACATACACGTTTGTGTTTCAACGATACCGGATTTGGATCCATGACTTCTATAGAACCAGACCTTAGTGCTTTACTAAAATTTGGATTAAATGTCAGTAGCCTTGCAGCAGGAATGAAAATTAGGAGCTTGCTTCAGTTGCATTACCTTCTCTTTATCACAGTGCATATTCTTTTATGACTTTTATTATTCAGTTAATAGATCGCATAAATGCTAATACTCCTGCCTTCTTTGTATCAATTTCAATTTTATTTTGTTTTTTTGTTTGCAAAGTTCAGTTTGAACACAACATTCTCTCAAGGCGGTTTGTGTGAGCTTGGATTATTAAGCAAAAAGTCATGATATGATTTTCCCCAATCATTTGATGCCAAACAAGTCCACTCTGGTGTTGCGTATTTGCAATTTGGTAGCTGTGCTCTTCTCACTGACGGTGTCTCCTCCTCACTGTCGCTTTGTTCCGACTGACTAGTAGCTTCTGCAATTTGCAACCCACGTTTCAAATTCATTTTTCCCTACATTAGGGTCAATATCTAGACTAGTCAGCTCTTTCTCTCGTGACCTTTCTGTGCCCACAAAAGCTGACTCTCTCAGACCCTCCTCTGAATCAGTGCTATGAGTCCCAGTAGCTGGAGACCCCTCTACAGTTTGGCTAACCTGAGACAGCTGTCAAGCTGTCAATCCTACGTCTTGGGTCAGCTTCCACCCATTATGAGAATATACATACAATTACAAGAATGTACCTCAGACCATTGCAAGGAGGCATCTCAATGAAATCAAGTTGCATCCTATTAAACGGTCCTCCAGATCTTCCTACATGACTCATTCCAACTGGTGTTCTTTTGCCTACATTTTGCTGTTGACACACTACGCACCGATGACACAAGGTTTCTGCTACAGCTCTGAATCGGGGATTAAACCATGTCTGGCCAATGAGACTCATCATAGCATCCCTTCCAACGTGTGCAGGACAATGATAGTGGCGTGCCATAGGTGGCAGCAAACTATCTGGTAGTACTGCTCCCCCATCAGTGTATACCCAGACCTCATCTTCTTGACTTTTAGTACAACCTGCTCTTACCCATCCCTGTCTCTCTACTTCTGGTACCTCATCTTGCAATGCCTTCACTTCCTCCCAGGTTTCTACAGTTGACAACAACAGTCTTTAGTCAGTGTCTCTAGAAGGGAATCTCCATTGAAGGTTTAAGGGTTTAGAGCGCAATAGCGCGCAGTCTCATCCGCATAGTGGTTGCCGACTGTGACATAATCATTGCCCTGCCGATGGGCCCAACACTTCACCATGGCAATTTGGGCAGGCAGTTGTAATGACAGAAGAAGGTTCCTCACGATTTCCCCATTGCGAATGGGGGATCCTGATAGTGACATGAACCCACGCTGTGACCACAACTGCCCGAAGTCATGTCCGAAGCGAAATCCATACTGACTATCGGGGAAGAGGGTAATTGAATTTGTCAGATAAATTGCAGTCTTGTGACAAGGCAACCGACTTGGCAACTTGTGCAGAGTATACACCCTGCAACCAAGAAGCTTCAATCATGCCTACAACTGTACATATAGTATACACAGCTTCCAGATTTCCCTCTGCATCACACAAACAGGATCCATCCATGAACAAACCATGATCAGATTCAGGCAACGGAATATCTAAAATATCCGACCTTGGCTTAGTACACAACTCAGTCACATCCAGGCAATCAGGATCTGCTTCATCAACCAAAATTTCAATTCCAGGCAAAGGCATTAATGCTGCAGGATTCAGACTTGTACATCTCATCAGAGTCACGTTTTTTGCTCCCAAATTAACCTGTTCATACGTTGTGAGACGGCTGCTAGTGAGATGTTGTGTTTGAGTATGAATAAGCAAGATCTTGACAGAATGTAGAACATACACTCTCACCGGATGTCCCATCACAATGCTCTCACTCTGCTAAGCACCGATGACACAAGGTTTATGCTACAGCTCTGAATCTGGGATTAAACCATGTCTGGCCAAAGAGACGTATCATAGCATCCCTTCCAACGTGTGCAGGACCGTGATAGTGGCATGCCATAGGTGGCAGCAAACTGTCTGGTAGTACTGGTCCCCCATCAGTGTATACCCAGACCTCATCTTCTTGTCTTTTGGTACAACCTGCTCTTACCCATCCCTGTCTCTCTACTTCTGATACCTCATCCTGCAATGCCTTCACTTCCTCCCAGGTTTCTACAGTTGACAACAACAGTCTATGGTCAGTGACATCAAAATTCTCTAGAAGGGGATCTCCATTGAAGGTGTAAGGATTTAGAGCGCAATAGTGCACAGTCTCATCCGCATAGTGGTTGCCGACTGTGACATAATCATTGTCCTGCCGATGGGCACAACACTTCACCATGGCAATTTGGGCAGGCAGTTGTAATGACAGCAGAAGTCTCCTCACGATTTCCCCATTGCAAATGGGGGATCCTGATGATGACATGAACCCACACTGTGACCACAGCTTCCCGAAGTCATGTACAAAGCCAAATCCGTACTGACTATCAAGGAAGAGGGTAATTGAATTTGTCAGATAAATTGCAGGCTTGTGACAAGGCAACCGACTTGGCAACTTGTGCAGAGTATACACCTTGCAACCAAGAAGCTTCAATTATGCCTACAACTGTACATACAGTATACGCAGCTTCCAGATTTCCCTCTGCATCACACAAACAGGATCCATCCATAAACAATACATGATCAGATTAAGGCAACAGAGTACTCAAGATATCTGACCTAGGCTTAGTACACAACTCAGTAAGATCCAGGAAATCATGATCTGCTTCATCAACCACAATTTCATTTCCAGGCAAAGGCATTAATGCTGCAGGATTCAGACTTGTACATCTCATCAGAGTCATGTTTTCTGCTCCCAAAATAACTTGTTCATACATTGTGAGACGGCTGCTAGTGAGATGTTGTGTTTGAGTATGAATAAGCAAGATCTTGACAGAATGCGGAACATGCACTCTCAACGGATGTCCCATCACAATGCTCTCACTCTGTTCCAAGCTCACACATGTTGCAGCAACAGCTTTACGGCATCCAGGCCAAACAGCAGCTATGGGATAAAGAGTAGCTGAAAAGTATGCCACAGGTCTACACACAGTACCATGCATTTGAGCTAGCACTGACAATGCGCAACCTTCGCACTATCTGCGAAACAGAGTGAAACCTTTATTGTAGTCGGGCATTCCCAAAGCTGGAGCTCGACAAAGACTCTCCCGCAGTTCAGTAAAAGAGCACATGCACTCATCATCCCAGGGCACTGAATCTGACACATCTTTGTGGGTAAGCCTTTGAAGAGGCTTTGATGTCAAAGAGAAATTGGGAATCCATTGTCAACAGTAGCCAACCATTCCCGGAAACATGCAGGCTTCCTGTTGCGTGCTAGGTGGGTTCATCTTTAGAATCGCAGTGATTCTATCTTGTGACACCTTTCTGGCTCCTTTCTCAATGTGATATCCTGGATATAGAATTTCCCTCTTGCAGAACTGCAATTTAGTTGGTGACACTCTATGTACATTCTCTGCCAAATGATTCAGTAATGCAATGGTATCACATATGCAAGCCTCCTGTGTACTTGATGCTACCAGCAAGCCATCAATGTAATGGACGAGGACAAAGTGATTAGACATCAGTAATGACTCCATATTCTTTTTCAAGATCTGGTTAAAAATGTAGGGGCTTTTCGTATATCCTTGAGAGACTCGGCACCATGCCAAGACGCGGTTGCCGAACCGGAAAGCAAACAGTTGGCTGTCCTCATGCAACGGAATAGAAAAAAAGGCTTGAGACAAATCAATGACAGAAAACGATTCAGCTTGACATGGAATTTGGAAAATAATCACTGCTGGATTTGGTACAACAGGACAGCATCTTGCCACAGTCTGGTTAACCCGACGCAAGTCCCGAAGTATCTGACACTTTCCATTGGGTTTCCACAAACACTTGATAGGAGAATTACATGGACTCCCCATGATTTCCTTTCAAATTCCCTGCTCAATCAGTGTTTTAATTAGTGGGGTAATATCTGCAATTGTTTCTGGGCTCAGATTGTACTGAGGAATTTGAGGAAATTCAGCATTGGGCTTCACAGTAATCTGTACTGGAGCCACTCCTTTGATCAGACCAATGTCTTTTCCTGTAAAATCCCAAACCTCCGGGGGCACAGTATCTCTCAATTCTAGGGGTTAATCATCAATAGTTAGCATAGGAAATAACCCTTTGACTTCAGAATTTTGTTTAGCCAATTTAAAAAACAATGTCCTCACCATCAGTATGGAATTCAATTCCATTTGGTGTGCAATAAATTGAGCAATTGAGCTTGCAAAGCAAGTCTCGTCCCAACAGACTTACTGGACTTAAATCACACACCACAAATTGGTGCAAATTCAATTTGAACAGGTAAAGGTCTTGTTACTGAGCTAGACATTAATCATTTCGAAACTCCTACAACTTGGATTCTTTCTCCCGAGAGGGGTAGGTTTGGAACTTCCGCTGTTCTCACAGTGGAATGTGTAGCCCCAGTGTCAACAAGGAGTGAGATTGGAGACCCATGTACCTTGCCATCCACATATGGACCACTCTGGTCTACCTCTAAGGATGCGCCAAGCATGCATTCCTCCTCCCCCTCAGACACCATCATTGGGACATTTCTGAATCTGTATCATCAATCTGGATCAGATATTGTTGGGCTACATTTTGATTTGAATCTGCTTGAGCATTTGTGTGAAATCCTTTGCTCCAGTTGTATTTCCGAACCTGACCATTCTTTTGAGGCATCAGGGCTTGGGGCATATTTGGATTCCGATTTCTCTACCTAGTAGTTTGCTGCCCCTGTACCATATTATTTCCTTGTGATTGTATATTCCCAACCTGTTGACCCTGTCCATTAACCTGATTAGTTAGGACTGAATCAACACTTGCGCTTCCAATGCCTAAATATGCCTCAAATGTGACATGGATTAGTCTTTTTCATCATCTCAATTGAAACACCTCTCCCTCTACCCTCTTGTGGCATTCCCTGCTGTTGCTTTCAACCTACTCCTCGTATCCCAGTACTCAACTGATAATCCCACGTACCATATTTGTGAGGTCACTACCAACACCACTGTACCTTTTCTTTGCAGGTTTCATTTGAGCTATCATCAGCTTCTCCTTCTATTCTTAAGCTTAGACTCAAGTTGGTATCCACAATACTTGCCATATCAAAGAATTTCATCTATGGGCTTGCTTTGCCAGCAAATCAAATGTTGCTGTATCATGTTGCTGATTTCAGGTCTCAATCCATATACAAACCAGTAGACGAAATGTTCCATATCCTTCTCTGACACATTTTCCATTCCACTGTATTGTTTAAATGCCTGCAACAACTGTTCACAATAGGCATTATCTGTTTCTTTCAGCTCCTGTGTTGTCCTGTCAATCTTCACCCAATCAATATATTTAGGAGAGAGTATTCCTTTTAAATAGGCTTGATTGTGCTTTTTCATTACCTCAGGTGATGGTGCACCAGTGCGAGAATGTCTAGGTGGTTCAGTTTCAGGCCATTATATTGTAATGTGACATTCTGCCCACAAATCACCTGGAACCACAATATCAAACAAAGTATCCAAATCATTCAGTATATTTGGTTTTGTCCCTGGAACATGTGCATGCACTTCTCCAGTTACCTCTCTCATAGGAAGCATCTTTACTTGCTCACCTCCATCATCTTCAGAGACTGAGAACCATGGCATTTGGATTTTCATTGCTTCCTTCTTTTTAACCCATCATCCTTCCCACTTTTCCGACTCTCCCCATTTCGTAAGTGTAGTCAACAACTCTTTGATCTATAATCTCATTATTGGTAGTCTCATGTTCTCAATATCTCTGTCACTGAAATCTAACCTATATGATTTCTGTAGCGTCTTTGATTTCTGTATGCCCACCCTATACTTCTGCGCCAATTCAGACAGTTTCTCATGCGTATTTCGAGCACGTCTAGTAATGTCTTTACATACGAACAGTAGTTTGATGTCCTGATAAGTAGCTATCCTAGCGGGGCTTAGTGTTCCCATCATCATTTCTAGTTCTACCTTGAGTTTTGCTACATTTAAAGTCTTGTCCTTACTAATTTTTGAAGCAGAAGTTCCTTGAGTCACTACACTCCTATCATATAAAGGAGCTATCTCTCTGATCCAATCATCAAGTTCCCTAGGTGTGGGGCCAATCTGTCTTTCTGGGGTACTCCCAAGCAAATCTTTGCTTCGTCCTTCTGCACCTGTAACAGGAGTGGACGGTAAAAGAGGCACATCAGAATCTGGTGATCCTAACTGAAGAATCCTTCCTGCTATGTTTTGGGATCCCTGTCGTGGGGCTTCCAGGCCATTTCCAGATTTCCCACATGAAGTGGTTTGTTGAGCTGAGTCTATATTTGAACCTACATTTGTTCCACTAGGGACGTTATCTGAAGTCTGAATCAGTGATGCTTGATTCGTCTGTCCTGATCTCAGGTCTATAGTAATAGGGACTGAACCACTAATCCTAATAGGGACTTCTAAGGTATGTGCGTTTTGCCCTCTCCTTCCAAATTGGTATAACCGAAACACGGGACCTATTGTTACTGGAACGGTCAGAGCATCCAGAGCATTTAGCATAGTCTGATTATTTGTTTCAAGTCTTCCCGCAGTATTGTTTACAGGTAGGAAAGGATTGTGGAATTTGGACCTATTGGCATGGAAGGTGCATTTAAAGTTTGCCCACCATAAGAGTTTCCTATACTTTGGGAATGTTCCTCATTATAGGGCGGTGGACGATTTAATAATAATTCATTTAAGAATTTGTCATCAATCTCATTCTCACTATAGTGAGTCTGTGTCAGCGTCTGTGAATCCTCAATATGTTTTTCTTTTTTTCTTTTCCTTACATTTCTTCCCTTCGTCTTTCTCTGCAACTAATACAGGATACATAAGAGTTCCCTTAGCTATGTCTGTTTTCCAAGCTTTCTGATGTGCATCTCATCTAGCCTCGACGTATCAATTTAAAGTGTTTTTATATGTTACCTGAAATGTTTGTTTCTCTTTCCGATTGGCTGTGTGTTCCCATTCACTAAGGGCTTCAAATTGCATAGATTTCGGAGGTGGTTTGAGCTCATATAAATGCCTTTGTAAGTTCTCAAGAATTTGAATGTTAAATGTTCCATACTGTGGAAAAGCAAAAGGTCCATCTTTCTCAGTGTATTTTATCCAATTCTCAAGCCATGTGTATGTGTGATATCCTCTCTCATGTGTCATACATAAAGCTGGGGTACCCTCAGGTGGTATCGGTATCCCTTCTCTTGTGGACACGGGTACATCTCCCTGCATCAAAATCTTTAAATTTTTCAAGCTCTTCATAGTTTCTTAAAATGTAATGACATACACTTCCTTTTAGTTTCAAGCAACCAATACCAGTGCATCTTCTCTATGATGTTGTCAACCTATCTTAGTGTGGCGTTACAGTAACCGACTAATACCTGCGCAGCACTCTGTTATGTCACCTCAGTCCTTGCAGCAACTACTCCTCCTTCACAATCTTCTGTGTGTGTTCTCTTTTAAGTAATATTCACAAAAATGCAAGCATTTTAAAAAAAACCTTGTCTGCACCACTAAAAGGAAGGATAGATTCCACTCACTCAAAAGATTCAATAATCACACCAATCTACCTCTATTAAAAACGCTCAAGTCAAGGTAATGTTTATTTAGACCATTGGTCCTTAAACATAAAAGTAAAGGAAACATTCCTTCTTTCCATAATACAATATTATAATCATTTGTACACAGTAAAAAAATACAATATCTTTTAAAAACTCTCTCTAAATGAAATCTTGACCAGCATGACCTCACTCTAATCATTACAATTGTTCCCTGCGCACTAAGAATAGTGGTAATGATCGTATTTCCTCAACCTCACAAATAGAAAGTTCCCTTCACTTAGTGGTACTGCAGACAATGTCTCAATACTAGCACCTTCAAAACCACAGCAGACAGTTTTACTCAGTATATGCCACACTGAGACTACACGTAGGTGTATATCCGGGGATCTTAGGCCACTTCAGACCTGATAACAACTTCAATTGCTGTAGGGTTACTAGGCCCATCAAAATTGCTCAAGTGACTTTCTGTTTATTTTCTCCTCTCAACGATTCATACCACTCTCTCTTGGCCCTCCAATGGATCTTACTTAGTGCAGAGAGGGATTGGATATAAAGGGTTTCAACAGTCATCCAATGAGGACCAGGAATGGGATAACTGAACTAAAAACTAGAAATTAGGCTCATGTAGAGTACCCTCAACACACTACTATAAAGATAGAAAATTATCACAGCAAGCCCAAATCTCCTGAAGAAAGAGGGTGAGCCAATACCATATGCACCAAGAATTCAGTCAAAGCTATACAGAATAAAAGCATTAGTATTTGATGTTCTGAGATCTCTTTAATATCATCTCCTCTAGTCATTAGATACCCCAAATTTGGAATGCACATTCATTTGGAGAGAAACAAATCCAGATAACTGAGTCAGTATAGTAATTTAGTTTTGTTTATTAAAATATAAAGTACACAATTGCATTCATAAATCAGGTTAAAGACAGCTTAGTCGAATTCTAATAATATTGAAATATGATACCAACGCTCAAAGGTTCAGGAAGGGACAGGAACATGCCAGTTCAAGCAGTCTCCCAGAAAGGAAGAGGCCGCTCAGCACACACAGTGTAGGCGTCAGTTCGTAAAGGAAGCCAGGTGATTCCGCATTGGGCAAATCAAGATTTGACTAGGGAAGTTCAGCCAAGAATCTGTCACTATTAGAGCACTAACTTCAGTCAGGCAGCGAGGGAAAAAAGCAATAGTTCTCTCCTTCCATTGAATCGCCCAATATTATATTCTTGAAATTCTGGGGGTGACACCTCCTGGAATCACCTCATCTGGTCAGACCACTCAGTCTATTGATCAGTTTGTATAGGATGAGTGTCGGGCGACATAAAGAAGACACAAAATGTGAAGAAATAGGTGGGACTATTACGCAGTCCTTAAGCAACCCAATAAATGAATCATTGGAACAATGCTCCTTTAGCAAAAACACATAAGCGAGTTCAAGAGGACAGTTTCCCAGGCTGCTGGCTAGGACTGTATCAACATTTTTTGCAAAATATCTTGTATAGTACATGAGAACTCAGGAAAGTAAACACTATTTCATGTTATTTTGTTATACTGAGGAACTCTCTCATGATCAGTAGATTCAACAAGTCAAGAAGCTTTCACGAATGCAGTCTGGCCTTCAATAAATCTTGCTAATATAACGTGAAATATAGAATTATTAAACATACATTCATAAGAAATATAAAGATGTCATGATTCTAGTATGACTTTGATGCACTTAAAATCATTTAGTATTGGCTACAAATATCGTTTCAGTATGACAGACTTCTGCCTTTTGAATGTAGTAACATGTAACTATATTTTAAAATACATTTTTGCTAATTCGTTATAGATGCAATATATTAGTGCATGTACGAAATACAATCTATGAAAGTTTCATTAATGCATTATTAATTATGAATGTGTGACATCTATTTTTCTTTTGTCATTTCGGGGCACACGTTTACATACATAAATGATACATTTTAGTAAAGGTCATTCTTATAACTAGGATTATTCATAACATTTGATAAATTCTTATTAGTTATAGATATATATAAATGATAATAATGATGATTAGGGGTAAAATCCATAACGTGAGAGTTCACCATGTACACGTTTCTAACACACGTTAATGAAAATAATACTTTGTGAATTAATAAATCACAGTCTTTATTATTTATACAAATAATATCATCAATGCTACACTTTTTCTGCATGCTTTTACGATGCAGTTACTAAAATTCTCTTGCTCTGTCATGTTCTTGAACGTATAGTTTGTGCACGTTTCTCATGTCATTATAAGTTTGAATGTAATTTCCTCTCCAACAGTCTAGTGTTCAATTCTAATGGTTCTTTGGTGAGAATGTGAGTTTTAGAAACTCTAAATTCAAGCAAGAGTGAAAAGAGATGTGTTTTTAGTGGTGCTCATGTGCGCAGTGATAAGAAAGAACAGTAAAGAGGAGATTAATACTGGTATTCAATGTAATCCTAGTTCGTTAGCTATGGCAATGAGGAAATCCAATTGAGCCAAATAGCCTGTCTGAGGGATTCGTAGGGTCTCTTATTTCTCCTTATTCAGAAATGGGTGGTGTCTGGAAAGAACAACCACCCCAACAAAGGTATCAGTAATCAATTCAGACTGGGTAGTCTAATAATGTCGATGTTTTGACCCAACTGTTGCACGAGGTGAATTGAATTGAATACTAGCATGCGGATCTTCATCAGGACAGTAAAAAATATGATGAATTAAAGGGCAACCTAAAGAAAGACACACTAAATTATTTCTAGAGTGGGTCTCATTATAAACATTTGCATCGCCTAGGAGTGAAGGTTAGTACTAACCTCACAGTGGTGCAGCCGCACCATGTGATGTGGGAGGTGTAATTTCATTGTACATCCTCCCCTCTTGATTTTCAATGATTGTGGTGGAATCTTTAATGCCTCAATCTGTGATTAAAATAAAGGAATAAGTGGCTTTAAGTAGCCATCCAAAAGCATATAAAACCACCCCAAAGGGGCGGTTTTGACAAAATGTCGAAGGTATCAATACAGGTGGGAACCTACCTTCACATGTAGGTGTTCCATGATGGATTCAATACGACCAATGGGCCATAAGTTCATGGGTAACAACTGTAAGCAAATAGGCAATTAACCGTCTTGTGGGTCTTGTGGGTGGAAAAACACAGATATTCAAGGCTGAGCAACCCCCAGCACTTACCCAATGGTGAGGCAACTTCGCGAGTAAGTGAATTATATTATGTGCGGCCGCCTCCAAAACAGGAAATTAATTCTTTGCGGGGCCGCGTCTTGACAAAAAAATCGTGCAGAGAGCTACAATGTAAAGAGAAGAGCTCAATCAGAGTGTGTCTCAAAAGGAAAACATTGGGCTCGGTCAGGGTGCTGAGACCGTATATTTGCTTACCTTTCCTGCACAGCTAGGTGAAGTGTCTGGGCAAGCACCGGGCGTGGTGCAACTGGGAGGTTAAATGTGCTTGTGACAATGTACAACGTGCACGTTGCCTTCGGTACGGAATGGCTGAGTATAGTGTTTCTTCACTACAAAACACATGGAGTGTAGGAAGGTATACAGGAAAAATTCCCGAAAATCAGATAAATAGATATCTGTAGGTACTGACTCCAGATGGAAAAAACCAGAAGGTAATGTATTAAAATCTAACTGGATAGCGTGAATTAAGAATTGATATGAATTGAGGACATGGAGAGAACAATGAATGACAGAAGTGCGCATAAGATATTACATGTTGTTGAATTACATGGAAACTAATATACATAATTACATTTAGTTAAAATTGCACAATCACAGATAAGGAAAAACAAGAAAAATGTTTTTTGCTAGAAACCGTTCTTATAACAATATAAAGAGCAATTGTTCATTTTAAATGTCATTAAGCTAGCATGTGCGGTGCACATATAACTAGCTAATGTGAGGATACACAAATAGAATGGTTGAGTAAGTGGACAGGTAGATAGTATAGGTCGTGGTCCAACAATACAGAGCAGTAGTGACCTTATACTGTTATAGTGTAGCAGCCTGTCTAGAAACCTCCCCATATTCATTGAGACCCCTGGCTACTGTGTCCAAGTTGTGTATCCATTTCCACTCTCTCAAATTCAATATGTTGTGGAGATTACCTCCTCTACATTTGGCTGTGACTTTTTCAATCACCATCCATTTAAAACTTTTCGCAGAGTGTTCAAATGTATTAAAGTGCTCAACAAGGGGGGCACCATGAACTTTACACCTTATCCTGCTACAGTGTTGGAGTATGTGAGCCTTGACCTTCTGTCTAGTCTGGCCTACATATAGGAAGTCGCATGGGCATCTGATGATATATATAACATCAGTGCTGTTGCAATTGGTGTGGCCTTTAAGTTGGTATGTATGGTTGTCATGTGTGAACGATTTGGCCTCAATGGTCAGATTACATGCTTTACAGTGTCCACACTTAAAATGTCCTATAATCTGCGGAAGGTTCCACTGTGTCAGAAGGGTTGTCTTAGGTGGTTCCCCCAAGAGGGATCTCACAACATGATCTTTTATACTCTTTACTTTTTTAAAAGCATGCATAGGTGCCTCAGGTGTCTCTACTTCATCTACAACCAATGTCCAATGCCGATTGATGATTTTTTTGATTTCGTGACTGCGTGTGCAGAATGTAGTGACGCATATCATTCTATCATGCGATGCATGTTGCTTAGGTTCCAAGAGAGTGTCTCTTGGACAATACCAAGCCCTTTTGTGTGACCTCTTGAGTAGGTTTTTAGGGTAACCTCGGTTACTTGATCTGTCGATCAGCTCATCAGATTCCTTGAAGAAATCAGGTTTCTTTGAACAATTCCTTCTTAGTCTGAAAATTGCCCATAAGGAAAATTGTCCCTAAGTCCACTGGGATGATGGCTAGTGTAACATAGCAGTGTGTTCCTCTCACTTTTCTTCCTATACAAAGTGGTATGGAGGAGACAATCTTCTTCTATTACAGTTATGTCTAGAAAATGTATGGCCTTTTTGCTATAATCTAAGGAAAATTGGTTGTTTTTGGATCTAAGATTCAGCCAGTTATGGAAACTAAACAGGGTTTCTTCAGGACCTGTCATATCAAAAGTACAGTTTCCATAGGCCCAAATTGTTGGTGTAGGGATTATCAGTGTTGAATAGATGACTCCTCTCAAAATGATTCATATATAGAATGGCTACACCAGGTGCAAATCCTGCCCCCATAGCCACACCCTTCGTCTGCATGTAGTAGTGCCTCTAGAAATAGAAGAAATTCTTGGTCATAGCGATCTCAAGGAATTTAATTATGAAATCTGTCGCAACCTGCATAGGTCTTAGTTTCTTATCTAATATTTCCCTCATAACATCCAAGGCTGATTCCTGAGGGATGTTTGTATAGAGGGAGGTTATATCCATTGTGACCAGAATTTGTTCAGATGGATTAAATGCTAGACCATCCACCAGTTTGATCGTCCCCATAGTGTCACGTATGTAAGGCTACCATGGATTCGGCAAAAGGTTTCAAAAAGATATCAACATATTTGCATAGAGGTTCTAATATCGAGCCGCATCCAGATACTATGGGCCTACCTGGTGGTTTCTCCATGTTTTTATGGATCTTGGGTAAGGTGTAAATTGTGGGGAACCTCTGTTGTTTTTTGTTCAGACATTCATACTCGAGTTCAGTAAGGAAACCCTTATTTCGCCCTTGATCAGTGATTTTCTTGATGGCTTCAGATATCTCCTTGGTAGGGTCACCCCTTAGTGGAGAGTAAGTAGTTGGTGTCATCCTCCAATACTGAGAGAATTTCTATCTTGTAATCCGCGGTGTTCTGTACTATCATAGCACCGCTCTTGTCACAATGTTGCTGTTCTTCTTTAGTGAGTATAAAGCTTCTCGTTCTTTTTGGGATATACTGTATTTAACATAATCCTTTTTGGAGACCAGATTGAGCACATCCCTTAGTACTACTTGTTCAAAAGCAAGAATGGTATGGGGCATGAGACTGGACGGAGGTGTGAAAGTCGAGGGGGGCCTTAGTCCTGTATTGGAGAAAGATGGGATCTTATTGAAATAATGTCTCCGATGTACTTTATGGAAGAACTGATGGAGTTCCATCTTGAGACTGAATGCATCAGGTCATGTGGTGGGTACAAATAACAGGCCTTTACTCAGCATGCATTCCTCATCTCGAGTCAGAGTATAATCTGAGAGATTCACAATGGGATTAAGATGGTCCATAGTTGCAAGGTTTCTGTCGGGAAGGTTATAATTTGAGAGATGAACAATGGAATTTTGACAGTCATTTCTGGAGTCAATCATAGATGCAGGGTTTCTGTCAGGGAGGTTGTCTACCATCTGTAATGCTGTTGTCATGTTTGAATCTCGCCATGAGTCTCCTGGGGGAACCGTACCTGTTTCTTCCTTCTGTTCCTGGACCTCCTCCATCCCTGACCTCTGCCCCTGCCAGTGGTCAATTGTTGACCCCTGCCTCTATGTGGGGACCATTGTCTGTCCCCAAGAAAAGGCCCCTGCTGTGGTCCCTGGTAGCTGTAGTTCTGTTACAAGTTACCTGAGCTAATCCCCAGTCTTTCTGTATCACTATCAGAGCCACTAGCAAAGGATGAATCCAAAAAGGTTGTGTATCTCCTATACCCCCCTCTATCTCTGGTTGTGTATCTGCCTTGATTGTCTTTTTTGTAGTGTTCTTCATGTAGGTACAGGTAAGTAACCTTTGTATCATGAAATCTGATGTCTTTAGCTAATCTATCAAGTTTATTATTTTGTGCTGATGGCTAATTGCCTATTTGCTTACAGTTATTACCCATGAATTTTTGGGCCCATTGATCGTACTGAATCCGCCAGGGAACACCTACATGTGAAGGTAGGTTCCCACCTGTATTGATACGTTCGACATTTTGCCAAAACTGCCCCTTTGGTGTGATTTTTTAAGCTTTTGGATGGCTAATTAAAGCCACTTATTCCTCTATATTAATCACAGATTGAGGCGTTAAAGATTCCACCATAATCATTGAAAATCAAGAGGGGAGGATGTACAATGAAATGACACCTGCCACATCACACGGTGCGGCTGCACCACTGTGAGGTTAGTACTAACCTTCACTAATAGGCGATGCAAATGTTTTTAATGATACCCACTCTAGAATTAATTTAGTGTGTCTTTCTTTAGGTTGCCCTTTAATTCATTGTACTTTTTACTGTCCCGATGAAGACCCGCATGCTAGTATTCAATTCACCTCGTGCAACAGTTGAGTCAAAACATCAACATTATTAGACTACCCAGCCTGGATTGATTACTGATATAAGAGAAATAAGAGACCCTACGAATCCCTCAGACAGGCTATTTGGCCTGGGCTAAATTGGATTTCCTCATTGCCTTAGCTAACGAACTAGGATTACATTGAATACCAGTATTAATCTCCTCTTTACTGTTCTTTCTTATCACTGCGCACATGAGCACCACAAAAAACACATCTCTTTTCACTCTATTTGGAGCAACTGCTATAAAATGAATCTGCTGTTTTCTTTTGCTAATTTATTATTAATGAATTTTCGATACATAAAACTTAACTCGATTGTTTGACTCAGCATTAAATGAGATTCATTTATTGTGTTGTCCTTCTTTTTCGCTCGCTTACAGTGCAAACTAAATGTTGCATCATTCATTGATCAGGTACCAGTAGGACCTTACTGTTTTACGTACCATATATTTTCTTAAGGCGGCTGAAAAAGCCTTGATTTCTAATCACTGTACTCATACATTGCTATTACTGATTGTCATGTATGTTTTTATACTTTTTATGTTAATCTTTTATGATTGTCTTTGACATTCGAATAAAGAGAGTTTAGACTTTGACTTTGAATGACACTGTACATTATTTCTATTTAACATGAGACGTCTTTGTTGAGTGCTTATTCACTCATGTGGAGGCACTATTACTGGATAACATGTATATTGTTACACAGCTCAGTGATACTTACTACATCGACCTGAGAAGGATGAAAGCCTGACTGGACCTGCTGATGTTTGAACCTCTGACTATGAAGTGAAACACATATCTTTGGAGAGGATGCATTTGTCCACTGAGACACCAAAAATATGTGCATGTTTTCAGGCACAATGTGGTACCCTAAATGGGCATTACACTTTCAGTACACTGTTTAGCAAAGTTACTGATAACATGTACATTTGTATTGTATAGAAATGCTGAAGCCTGGTTTGCTGCTGGTATTGCATTATGTTCACATGTGGTGCAAGCATGTTAGTTCATTGTATAGTGATGTGCTTTTAATTTACACACACTTCTCATTTTCTCACAGAGCTTTGTACGCAATTGAAATCCACATCACACAGAATATTTTATAATGCCATATAAAATTCACGCAGCCATGACCTATAACAAAGAACCACTGAAATCATGTGGCAATCGTGGACCAAATAGTGCAGCAGAGGTGACTAAATTACACAACAGGAGAAAGAATGTTGTCCTGCAGTATGCGGGAACAATATTTTGCCACTTTATCATTTAAGCATTACTGTTTGGACAAAAAGAGGTCCACCTCATTAGTGCTTTTAAGAAATTAATACGGCCTTCAGCAACAGAAAGGTGACCAGTTACTCTATGCAAAAGGTCTGCTACTGCCAGCACCGCTTATTTTTTCATTTTTGATCCTTTTGACCTGGAAGCTATTGTATGTAGCAGATGGTGGATTACATAACAAGTATAGTGACGTCAAATCTATTTTAACTTTTATGGATGAACGCTACATTTGAATAAAGTATTTGGAATTTTGAATCTGACTCCATAACTCTGCACAATGCGCTGCAGAATCGTGTAATTGTGTCGATTGGACCTGTCTATAAAGCAGGAATACCATGCGAAGGGCCTACCCGTAAAGAAACAATTTCAACAAAAGCTTCAAAGAAACTATCCAGTTTTAGAATTGAGCCCTGTCATTTGCATCTATTTTTCCGTGCTGTACGGATAAGGTGTAAGGATATGTTTACTTTCCTACATGCATTGAAGAAATAAGATAGTTACTTAATATGAAAGAATAAAACTTAGAAACACGAGGATCAGGTCGCGCTGTGGGATACTGAATTACACACTTTGAGATCAATGACGCAGATGACATCCTTTCACTGTGTGCTCCCTAGTATAGATGTGATGTATAACATGACTCCACCCTTAATACGGTAGAATTTCACGCACCTTGTGCATTGTTAGTAATAACGTAATTGGTAATCAAAGTAAAGAGACACAGCTCTTTGCAATAATAAAATAATGTTCATTGTAAGTTTTTCCCTGAGGGCCGGAAATAATAAACAAAGCAACATTCACTGTTTCATGAGGACGTGACTTCCCGTCGGTTCCTTAAGGAAACTATAAAATGCCACTGTTCACGCCCTCCTTTGTATATGTGTAATATGATAGGCTGAGCACTGGGCAACTAGGAACGTGAGGGTGCAGAGTTCTTGTAGGAAGGGTTTTTCTCCCAGCACAATCTGTTTAAAAGTAATGAAAAAATGAAAGCATTACACGTAAAGATCCTTTCCAATTTTCAAGATTTGCATATCTTGTGAATATTACAACCAGGTTTTCAATGGAATGTTTGAATATACGCAATATTTAACAAGCACTGGCAAAGCCAAGAGGTCTGGCTGTCAGCCTTCAAGCTTCTGCAATTTTTGCTTTGTTCTGTCGTGGTTTTAGCAAAAAGTTTTTGTTTGGGAGGCTGATGGGCCCTCATAATTTTTTTTTTTTTTTAAATGGTTGATGGCAAAAATATTTTTGGTCTGTAAAATGCACCCATTGCAACAGTAGTCCCTGGCAACGAAGAGAACGCCCTGTGAAATGGAAGCATTCCGTAACTCACAGTTAGGCCAGCCAATGGTTGAGGGGTACTGGCTCATTGCACCATGATGCATGGTGAAGAGGGTGGAAGTAAAATGTGAATGACACAACAACAGATTAATGGATGAAGTCGTGCTGAAAAGCCCTATAACTATGTTACACACATAATTTTAGGAAATCAAAAGGTCTTGGATAACACCAGATCTAAAAAAGAAAAATGAACTGGCTGGCAACCTCTTTGCTAATGCTTTTTTGTAATGTTTTTGTAATTCTTTATTACAAATAGATAAGAAGCATTGAAAACACAGGTAAAACAGGAGGCTTGGAAAGACAGATAGAAAGAGTTGTATAAATAGGTAGCCAGCCACATAGGTAGGTAGATAGATAGATAGATAGATAGATAGATAGACAGATAGATAGATAAATAGGTGGGTATGTGGGTGGGTAGGTGGGTATGTGGGTGGGTGGGTGGATGGATGGATGGATGGATGGGTGGATGGATGGATAGATAGATAGATAGATAGATGATAGATAGATAGATGATAGATAGATAGATAGATAGATAGATAGATAGATAGACAGACAGACAGATTGGAATAAACAGCAGAGTTAAATGTCTATATAAGTACGACCTAAAAAGAGCACTAAAAGCAATCTAGAAATCATATAAGCAAGACATACAGACTAAATTGGTTTACCAATATAACGATATACCAGAGCACAGAAAGAAAACTAGAAGGCCATACAACACTGACATACAGACTAAATTAGTTTACAAATATAGCTGCAGTCCCCAATTAAAATACATACAAGCATGGCATACAGGGGTGCAGTTAAAAAAGCACTTCATTGCTTGCATACTAAAAATAAATAAATGATAACTTAATAAAGAACATTTCGAAGGGACACAATGTTGGTTTGTTGTGAAATAGCAGCAGTCAGATAAATAATAAAAAGACAGCTCCAAAAGGAATTTACACTACCACCTATAGGAGACGGAAACTGATAAAGTTGAAAGGTGCTCCTTGCTTAACATGGAGAGCTGGTAGAAAGCATCCTGCTGTCTAATCAGACTCTAAACACAAAGACAATGCCAAAGTAATAAAGTATAGATAAACACTGGCCCTGAAGAGAGCTATATTGAGTGCGGATGTGCTCCTTGTGAAAGAGCAAAATGCGGTCACTCAAAGCTAAGGTATCCAGCGGCTGAAGTGGGCTGACCTTCCTGTCTCATGCTGTATGCTGTAGTGGGCAAAAGCAAAATGTGTATGACACACCAACAGACCAATGGATGAAGAGAGATGGCTGGAAACCCCTATAAATAAGTATATAACATATATGTTTTTTTTTAAAAATCTAAAGGTCTTGGCTAATGCCAGAACTAAAAACGAATGGGATCTTTAAGGCATTTTTTAGCTGTCACATTTTAAAGGGATAGAAGTGTAAAGCACTTTAAGATCTCCATTCAGCATTGAATCAATCTCCAGGGTGGAATTGTGTCAGAAGTATGGCTTAGAAACTCCAGGTAGACCACCATGGAAAACTGGTGATAGAATATTTATGGAAACCACTTGAGCGTCAGAAAAGTTTAATAGATCTGGCTGCAGCTTACACTTTAGCAATCTATTCCCTAATCTGCATCAATACACCACACCTGTGCATAAATGACAGTCGTAATACTTTTACCCACTTATAAAATCTAAACATTTACTGACAAAGAGTGAGCAATTTATTATATTCTTTTTTTCTAATTCAGATAGGAATTTATTTATCAACTGAAATACAGTGGCTAACAAAACAGTACAGTATTTTTCATCAATCAGGCATCGCCAAACATAGGGGGTCATTACAATGACGGGCGATCCGCCCGCCATTTCCCACCACCCGCATGCCATTTCCCCCCGCCATATTACGATGGCGGGGGGGAGCCCGGCGGATGGAAAGACCGTCCGCCGGTTTTCCGCCGGTCCCACAGGGGACCGGGTGGTAAAGGACCCTAATATGGTGGCGGTGTCTGCAAGACACCGCCATCCATATTAGGATGTTGACGGAAGCAGCCTTTCCATGGCGGTGTTGCCGCCATGGAAAGGCATGTGGTCTTTGCTTCTGGGGCCCGTTGGGGGTGTGGGGAGTGCACAAGGGGGTACCTACCGTACCCCCCTACATTTGAATGCGTTTTTCGCATTGCGGCGGGTGCTGGTGACAGCACCATCCCGCCGCAATGCAAACAATACGGGATGCCACCGCCACCGTGGCGGTGGCATCCTAATAACCATGGCGGGACCGCCGCACCCCTTGCGGACGGTCCCGCATTCCGTTGCAAAGTCCGCCCGCCATCGTAATGTGCCCCTAAGAACCCTAAACAATATATGTTTGTATCCCCATTTCAACTGATACATGTGTAACATTCTTTTGGTAGTAAAACTTGGGAAACTTCAATTGTCCTCTCCCCACCATCCACATTATGAAGGACATCATTCTTCTTTCAGGTGGCAGTGTGTGATGTGGTCTCAGATTCACTCAAACATGGCAAAATGATGTCTTTTCTGAAGTAACTACAAGCACATTCACCTGTATTTAAAAGTAATTGGTTAAGCACAGACCTTCCATACCTGAGCAGGCTAATGGATTGGGAGGGTACATACCAGCTGCAACCTTTTGTACTCCATATGTGGGAGCAAAACCATACCCCAAAATTTGGACATCCCACAATTTACCTTATTCAGTTCTCCCAAAGTTTACTGGATCGGAGAGGGTGTCCGTGGGCATGCAGCTTTAGTCTAGGTAGTGCCAGTACACCGTGATGACTGCCAGTCTTTACTTCGCTGAAAGGCATGCATCGTGAACATAGTGTGAGGACTGCCTCCATGCACATGGACCACAAGGAGAGGATTAGGAAGCAAAAATCCAGCACTGTTTCCTGACATTCTCCTCTGCATACATCTGAAACAACAGTCCATGGGCACCAATTACCTTAGGAAGAGGAATGATATACATGGAGAATAAAAGCAGTGAGAAAGCAGAGACATGGGAGAACTCACACATCAAACTACTTAGAGAAAATATGATTGACACAGTGGAACTTGGCCTGTTAAAAGAAATCTAATAAGAATGAGCAGATCGATTTCAGGGCCTTGGTTCTCACTGCAAACTGTTGATCCAACTGGTTGCATATCAGTCCATAGTCTACAATTTAAAAATTAGAGACAAATCCTAACAAATTGTGAACATATAAAGTCCATCATTAACAACTGTAAACGATGCTTCCTGATATCTAAAAATGTTTTGCCCTCCTTGTGGGGAAGACTCCAGAATGAAAGTCAGTAAATAAAGCATTATGCTATAGGTAACCCTGGAGTTTTGTCTTGGCTAAAACTGTTTTGTTTTGTTTTTAATCAAAGATACTATAGTACAAATAGGCCAGTAATTATTATGGTATATGGGGTCTAAACTAGTCTTTTGGAATACCTGCGTCAAAATAGCACTCTCATCGATGCAAACCCAGTGCTGAAATAATGCATTTTCAAGACTGAAGATGGAGTAGGAAAACAAAGCCATTTTTTAAAAAGTACAGAGGCTGAAAATATGTCACTTTTGGGCCTTTGTATTTTTGATACGACCACAGCGCGCAATACATCCCCATGGACGTTTAGGCCAAAACATGAATTCTGTAACTTCAGTGTGAAATTTGAATCTGGCTGAAGCTTAAGGCTCGTTAACAATTTTCCGGTGAAAATATTTATTCATTGAATTCCAACACTATTGGGACTAGGCATAAGGAATTGCATTTTCAGAAACCGGATTGCTTAGCTCTTGGTATATTTAAACAATGATTGGGTGGAACTGCATGCCACATCAATCGAAGCTGTAATAATAATACAATTACAATAAGTTTTGTAGTATGATTAAATCAATTAATTTTTAGAGTTACTTCACTTTCTGCTCCCTTTCAATTTAGACAGTCTTTTTGTTTTAGCTTCATTAAATAAATAGATAACGCTTTGAGCACTTTCTTCGATTAATGACTCTTCATTATTACAGATACTAAAACACCCAAATTGTGTTTATTTTTTTAGTTTAAATAGTCCAGCACTGTGAAAGGGCTTTATATTTCTTTATATATACTTGTTACTAATTAAGTAATGATTCCTGATTGTAGCGTAAGTTTCTTTGGGTGTAGTTGTTTTATATGATTAGAAGTAGAAATGGAAAATCAATTCAACCCATAATCTTCCCATGACAGAAGAGTAATTATCAGGTTGTCAGAGAAAAGATTAAAATCCAGTATCACATGTAACACTTGCCCACCTTTAGATTCAAGTTAGTGTGTATGATGAATGAAGCTCTAAGTATCAAGCTAAGAAATCTTTTCCATGGGAGAAGTCGTCAGCGGTCCTGACATTGAAATCACCCAATATTAGAATGTGCTTGCCCATCACTTGTAGACTTACAAAGCACTGATAAAAACTCAGTTTAAACCTCTGTTATATTGAGTGTAAAAGTAGGCAGTAGCCATTCCACAGGTAATATCAACTCCTGCACCACTTTTTAAAGTTAAAACTTTATAGAGGCACAAGCTTATGAAGATAGTTCATTACAAATAAATGAGCAGAACTGAAAATCACAACCCTCCTCCCCACGTTTACAATTGGTGTAAATGTCACGAAACGAGAATATGTATTTATTTTATTTATTTATTCAGATTCGTAAAGCGCACTGGCACTGATAGGTACAGGTTGCAGCGCAAAAATTGCAGAAACTGAAGAAAAACGGCGAGGGAACAAATCACTTTACCGAAAATAGCCAGTTTTTAAAAAGCTTCTGGAATTTTAGCAGGCCTGGATAGCAAAGAATACTGCAATGCACCTGGTGCATCCTGGTTCAGAGGAGAACATTCTGATAGTATTTTATTTTCTGGCATATAACATTTGAGATGGTTTTAATTGACCTAGGAACAATGATGCATATTCTGCCTGCTGGCAGAATATTTAAAATCAGGAACAGTTCACCTTGTGTGGGATAGGATAGGAATATTTCCCTCTGAGGTGGTGGAACACTCTGTCAGGCTTGGCTTTAGTGATGTGCCACAATCGTGTTTCCTGTGCAGTCGCCTGTTTGGTGGATTTAGCATACCATGAAGCAACTTTTTGTTTTTTACCAGTTATGTAATAAAGCAATTTGACTTGAAAGAATATTTTGTTATAACATATGTGTTTTTTTTTTTATACACGCAGGTATGATCTGACCCCTAGAGGGGTGGGTGATGTAATTACGTCTGTGAACAGATTTACGGTGCCCATTGAAAGAGGCTTTCGCTATGATTGAGAACCATACTTTTGTAGCTGAATTGTAATCCGCTTCAAATCCTGCCTAAAACCACTGACTCAAAGGTTTCCATTGTAAGTCTCGCCTCATAGTGTGTGAGCTATAAAAGGTGTTAACATCAGGTTTCTTCGTACTTTTGCATTAGTAACTCAACCGATGTATCTGCACAAAAATGAAAATAGATTATTCCTTCAAGGGAAAGGATTCAAGAATTTTGTTAGTGCTCAGAACTCACAAATTCTACCATGGAAAGGTATTTTATATCAAAAGACATGTCAGGAGAAACCTATTAACATGGCTTGGGAAATTATATTTATATCTTTGAAGACCTATGGGTCCATTTGAATAGTGCTTTGCTGTCATTAATCCATTATATGCAAGCAGATTAGGTCAAAAGGCCCATTTCACAAAGGTCTGCCAATCAAAGTTAAGAATTTATTTCTGAAAGATTACTTCTAAACTTGGTGCAAGTTGACGAATTTTGTGGAACTTGCAAACTGTGGAAAGAGTCCACAAACAAATGTACAACAGGCGTAGATTTACTTTCACACAAAAATGCTCCAAATTGAAGCATGTAGATGTTTCACTGGTGAAAAAGCCGCAGGTGGAGTGTGAGAAAAGAGATATTCAAACCATGAAACTGTGCATCTGTCTCTCACAGTTCATTATCCACCACACAGCTAAGAGCTACGTCTCCTAACACTATAACCAAACATTGGTGGTCATCACACAACATGAAAGCACTGCCCGCATAAGATCAAAATAATGTCAACATCCTTCTAACTACACACCCTATGTGGTGTAGTGTGCTACCCATGTAGGCAAGCGCATCAGCACGCCACATAGAGGTAGTAAGCATCATATAAATGCTGCAATACAATAAAATACAATACAGAAATGTGCATTCGCCATTTAACACTGGGGGGCATATTAGCAAGACCGGCGATAAAATTATCGCCGTTTTAGCGGCAGGAAACTGCCGCTAAAGCGGCGATAATGGGCTTGCTAATATGCGTTATAGAATTCAATAGAAGCCCATGTTAGATGTGCAGGACATCTAACCTGGGCTTCTATTGGAATTCTATAACGCATATTAGCAAGCCCATTATCGCCGCTTTAGCGGCAGTTTCCTGCCGCTAAACCGGCGATAATTTTATCGCCGGTCTTGCTAATATGCCCCTTTGTTTTCTATGTTGAAATCCACTTTCTCCACACCTGCATAATACTTGGGAAAGTTGATTTGCGATCCCCACCCTGTAATCCCTCTTAGTGCTGCTTTTGGGAAAAGTAATTGTAGGTACATTTGTAATAAATGTCTCAACACACAAAAACCCATAAACTTGTGACTGATCAATTTATTCTTTCAGGAACGGACAACTAGAAAGATCCTTGATCCTTATGTTATAAACACAGAAGTCTCATGAAACAAGCAGAATCTCCTTTGGAGACATAGAATAATTACAACCTGCATTGTTGCACCGACATTCAACTTAGATGCATAAATGTTTTGTAAATCAGATCCCTACAATCAAGCAGTGTCATTAGCAGCTTGCAGACTGTGCAAAATATGCACACACGATACATTCATAAAATTGGAATAGGATTGACAACTGGGACTACCCTGGAGTTTGTCAGAGGTTTCTCTTCTGAGGCTGTTATGCTAGATTGCTTTACATGCGTGCATGATTGTCTAGACCTTATTGAGGGGCTGGTCTTTTCCCTCAAGGTCTCTCGGGGCCCTTACTCTATCGCCCTCCCAAAACCTCTGATTTGTTTTTAGACACACTTATTAATGCACTTACCCTCTTCTATCTACAATACTCAAATTTCGTGGTCTTTGGGAGATTTCAGTGTTCATATGAAAGACCCCACATGTAGGTTGTCAGAACACTTTAGGGAAGCAATTGATGACTTAAAGTTACTCCAAGTGGTCGAGGTTGCCACTCATAAGGGTTCCATACCTTTAACCTGATTTTCTACAACTATCATTCCCTTCTTATTGGAGGCCCCCCTCACAAAAATGTGGACAGATCACTTTTTAGTACCCTTTTGTGTCCCATATGCCATGGCCCAGTCCAATACAATCAAGGCCAAGAGAATTTCTAGGCCAAGGCATACCATCTCGGAGTTTAGTCTGACTAATATGTTCTCTCAAATCACGGTAGATGCATCTGCGGGAATGGATGGAGTGATTTGTTCTCTCAACGATGCCCTAACTTTAGGCTTTGACAAAATGGCCCCTTTATAAATCTGCATCAGAAAGCGAACTGCACCCTCAGCTAGCTGGTTTTCACTCTGGAAAACTCAAGTCTTCAAGCTGGAAACCCCAAGTGTAAACAACTTGAAAGAAAGCGGATGTGGAGGTATAACATTGAGGATACGCTGACCTGTAGTATTGCCCATAAACAGTTCTGGAAAAATATTAAGATAGCCAAAAATGACTTCTTTGCCAAGCAAATCGCTGCCTCTGATAATGCCCCTAGAACGGTATTTGAAATTGTTAAAACATTTCTGCAGCCGGTGGCTCGCAAACAGAGCATTCCAACCTCTTAGTCTTTGGCAGAGGATCTATCTCTGTTCTTCCACACAAATGTGGAGACAATTTGCTCCAACTTTAATAACTCTTTGGAAAACCCTACTTCTGAGACAAATTCGACCTTTTCACCGATAAGGCTGGCTCACAGCTTGAGGCATTTAAAGAGATTTCGCTAGCTGAATTTGCACATATTATTTTAAAAGTTAAATCCAGCTCTCCACTCGATCTTTGCCCCACATACATGCTTTCTAAAGCAGCTATGGCAATGCCCTTTTCAATTTGTCCCTAGAATGAGGCGTGGTACCTTCTAGCTGGAAAAATGCTTTGGTGGTCTCTCTTTTAAAAAAAGTTAATGTGAATCCGCTCATTTTAGCAACTATAGGCCCATCTCTCCCTTTGCTGTCCTTGGGAAAATGTTGGAATCCCTGGTGAGCTGTCAGATCACCAGGCATGTCAAGCAGAATAATATTCTTCATCCCACTCAGTCAGGCTTTCGTACTGTCTTTAGCACAAAACTGGCCCTGCTTGGAGTCACCAAATACATCAGAGGGAATCTCGATTTGCGTCATAAAGCGATGGTCATACTATTAGATCTGCCTGACGTTTTTGATACCATGTAAGATCCTGGCACAGAGATTGGAGAAGGGTGGAATTGGCCGAGCCCTGGAATGGCTTTGCTCTAATTTAGCAGATAGGCAGCAAGTGATAATTGTATCTCCCTTCACCTCCCACTTCCAAGACAAGTTGTGGTGTCTCTCAGGGTTCAGCATTAATCCCAACCCTTTTTTAACATTTATATGGCCCCATTACCAACAATTGCAAAAGGCTGGTGTATTAACATTGTCTCTTATGCTGATGAAACACATCTTATGCTGGCTTTCGATCAGCTCAATGATACTGTGGTTGGTAACTTCCAGGGCTGCCTCATGTCCATTGCTAACTGGATGCATAACAGCAGCCTTCAACTCAACTCTGACAAATCTGAAATTCTGATGTTTGGCACCTCCTGCCCACTTGATGCCATGAGACTCTGGCCTCTTGAGCTGGGGCCAGCACCCACCCCCATCTACAGTAGTCAGGAACCTAGAGGGTGCTGATGGATACAGCTCTATCCTTCAAACCCCAGTTCAGGCCACTGCTGCTACTTGTTCAGGCTTTTAAAATCTCTAGGGAAGTCTCTGATATATCTACCTCTTCACACCAGAAAGGGGATTGTACATGCACTGGAATCCTCCAGGTTGGATTACTCCAATGTACTCTATCTGGGAGTCCCTCAGAATGTGTTGGCACGGCTTCAGAGTGTACAGAATGCTGCAGCTTGGCTCATCTTGAACATCCCAAATAGACACTTTGTTAAGCAAGCTACAGGGTGAATCCAGGATCAGCTTTAAAACTGTTATGATCACACAGAGAGCATTCTGTCAGAATACCATGTTACATTCAAGACAAGTTAAAAAATAGCTTCCTTCGAGGGCACTTTGCTCATCCAACCATAACCTATTCTGTGTTCCTAAAATTTGGTAAGCCGGATACGGGAGCAGATATTTTTCACTTCTGGCCCCCACTTCTGGAATGCCCTACCACCTAACCTTCGTACTAGCTCTAGTGAAAGCCTGTTTAAGGCTCAGCTAAAGACCGTTCTGTTTGGTGAGATGAAAATTCGTCCTTACTCTACATACTCAAGGCATCAGGATGCTTCTTAAAAAGCAGCAGCCACCAGGCACGGCCCGTGGTAGGAGTGCCGGTCGGGCGGTGACGTGGGGCGGGGGAGGGGCAGGGTGGGGGGTAGTAAACTACGGATTAAGGCCGAATACAGGTAAGTGAACATTTAAATAAATAAAACGAATTTCGTTGCAGAGCGCTGCATCGCCAAATGCGATGCAGTGCGCGCAACGAAATTCGTTTTATTTATTTAAATGTTCACTTACCTGTATTCGGCCTTAATCCGTAGTTTACTACCCCCACCCTGCCCCTCCCCGCCCCACGTCACCGCCCGACCGGCACTCTACCACGAGCCGCGCCTGGCAGCCACGCTATACAAAGTACTTTTAATTCATTTATTCATTCATTCATGCGTAATGGTGTAACTATGGACATTATTAAACATTTATGAATGCACTTGCTAACCTTATTTGAGAATAGCTTCCACTCCCAAATGAGCAGATTTAGAGAGTGCGATGAAGTACACTGATCATTCCAGTTATTTTAATACAAACATATAGAAATTGAAGTCTTGCATGTTAAAATGTCTAATAGAAAAAAGTACTGCAAAATAATGTTAGCAATTTCACACCATGCCTAACCATAACAATTTCGTAAATTATGGGCACACTAACCTGGTACATGATTATGTACAACCAGCGGCGGCCACCGCACGATGAAAATGAGGGGTGAGGAAGAGGAAGAAGGACGGGCGGAGGGGAATTTTGGGAAAAAATAATATTAAAAAAAACCTTACCTTCCACTGCCACGATGCCGATGGCCGCCTCGGTGCTTGACTCCCGGCAGTCTCTGGGAAAGCACAAGCTTCTCACCCAATCCAGACGCTGCTCTCCAATGCTATGAGAGGAGCACCGGGATTGGTCTGAGCAGCCTGCCCTGCCGCTCAAACACTGCTTGGCAGCCTGTGTTTTTTCTCCAACCCGACTGTGAACACAGCTTGGTTGGAGAAATAGAAGTGTGCATGTCTGTTTAGCTGGCCTGAGACGTCTAAGTGCCCACCACTACTCCCTGTTATTGCCCGGCCACGCACGCACTGTCAGCCAGAGCCCTCACAGAAAAATAAAATGACATTATTGTTTTAATATCATTTCATTTTTCTGTGACTGACTCTGACCCTTGGGGTGATGCTCCTCCGCATTACAGAGGAGATGTCACTATGTACAACATGCATAAATTAATTCTGAGATGCTTAGAAAAGGTGTGTGGTTATTGAAAAATCTTAAACTATGAAAGTGTAAGCATAACTTATACTTTTCTTACTTTACACATTTATTTTTGCACATTACTGAAATAGCAAAATAGTGCTGGTAAAGCATATTAGAGCGAGATATTTGTCTGCAAAAGGCCCCTTTGTTTTCAGAATGTTCTCTGCATTTCATTGTTTCAGTTACAACATTTTGCATATTAAAACACAGACCATGATCTGTTCAAGGACAGCCTCAATCAAGCCGACTTCCTTGACTGAAATTCTACCCAAGATTAGAAGGTTTTCTCAAAATTCGTCTTGGAAAGAACACAAATAAAAGTCCTGCCAATTGTTGTCCCAAACCCAAGTAATTTGGTCTTTCGTTGCCGAAGGGTTTTTTGCTCCATTTTGTGTCCCAGAGTCCTCCCACTAGACTTGTATATATATATACACTACATGCCAAGATTCTGTTCCAGCTGTTTTGAAGTGGTGTAAAGCATTAATGCTCTTGCCTATACGGAGCCATGCGTTAATGTTCATGCCTAATGCATTTTTGCATACTTTACATTTTCTTAAAGCCAGCGTGATTTGCGAATAGTTGCATGAAAGTTTGCCTAATCTGAATCAGAGTACTATTTTTGTTCTATAACACAACATTGAAGTTGTTTAACCTTAAAATTACAGCACAAGAGATGTAAGAAGGACTGGCCATGAATTCTCAATTGCTTCGTCTGTTTTGTCGGTGGTGAGTCTGGCTACAACTTCAAATGAAATGAAATATGCAGACACATTTTTTTTGTATGGACTGCTTTTTATTAGACTCTTTTTGGTGAAATTATTTTCACGCGCTGGATAAAACAAAGGCAGTATTTTTTAGAGCATGCATTGGAAGTCGCAGAAATCATTTTTTAAATGGGGCAGGATAATGGTAGATATGAAAATGTTAGCCAGTATCACAATATCTTAACGCAAATTTATAACTTAAAATGTTGGGACTTTACACTAATATGTCAGCAGACTATTGAAATGACCGCTAACGCTCAAGTATGATTGCCTGGCCCTTGTACTTTTGGCTCACAAATGCGCCCTGTATCCATTGATTCTGCTGCGACATTTTCACATTGAAACACAGACAATGATATGTTTAAGGAAAGCCTGGATTCAGTACATTTCTTTGGCTGAAATCTTACATAAGATTACAGAGGTTTCTTGAATTTATGTCTTACACATGTATCTATATTTAATACAGTTGGGGTTGACACCTTACTACATGGGAGTTCTCACTTTTGCACCCTTAAAATTGTTGCCGCCCTTTGACTAATTTGCACCAGACTAAGGGACACAACCTTAGAATTTCATCCTTTAAGTGTATAGATTTGGAGCCTCTGGGTCATAGGGGTCAGGAGATATAAGGGGTCCCATATTCAATGTCTTTTCAACTAGCATTAAGCTCCTTAGATACCTTTGCCAGGATCAAATCAAAAATTGCTGAAAAAAACACAAGAATTTTGCAGGCAATTAGTATGTCACGCGATTTGATTAATTTTCATTGTTTGGTGAATGTTCTTCCAGCCCTTTTTGAATTATTATACAAACCTCATGGGTCCAGTGCGCATGCAACCTTATGGTACATATCCATACATGTTCAAAACAATTAACCCTTCAAGAATAATAGAATCTGAGGACGCAATAAATCCCTGATGCTAATTAATATTCATGAACATTAATGGTTTACAAACATTGCAAAATGGAAGCTGCCACAAACGCGACATGAGAAAACTCACATCCCACAATATTCATCAACATTAATGGTTTGCAAACATGCAAAATGGAAAATGCCACAAACTTAGCAGGGGAAAGCTCACACCCCACAATATTGATAAGCATTATTGGAAACAATAAGTAGAAGGCACTGCATTTTATACAAGGCACTATACACCTGTTGCAGTTGGGTGCTGCACAATCAGTAGGCCCGGATTTTTTGCTTTTTAGATCAGCTGATTTTGGACTTTGTACTGTGGGTGAGTTTCACTACATGTGTCTCACCCATGGTGATCACATGGCAAAAGGACTCCGTGTGTTTACTGCCAGAGTCCAACTTTTAAGGTAAGGCTGCTGCAACGCAGCAAGGGTAAGGTGCACTTGGCTGGTTACATGTGCGCGGGCTGGGCTTTGTAGACTCCTGTCATGCACAGCCTGGTAATTGCACACAGGTAGCAGGGTGCAATGGAGACTCTCCAGGGTGGGGAAGTGATGGAGGAAGGGACCTAGGACCCCATTTCTGGGCCCCTATGTTACAGAAAGTGATGGCGGAGTGCAGCCACATGGCCGGCCCACCCTGTTCCCCATGCCTGTGACTGGGGGGAGCAGCCACAGCCACACGTGCCTGCGCGCTACAGCGGGCAGGCCAGATGAGTGCTGCTGGCACCCGCGACACCACACTGGAGTGTTGCCAGCGCGGGGAGCTGGCAGGGACAGACGGGGTTGGGCCCCACAAGCTGTGCCCCAATGTAGGAGGATTGCACGCAGGGTGCCTTGGTGGGACCAGGCACCCCGAGGAGAAAAAAAAAAAGGCGTGGCGCGAGGCTGCAACAATAAACAAACAAAAGAAAAAGCATCACAGCACTACCGGCTCAGCGGGAGAGCTGAAACTATAATATTCATTTCTCCTGAAGGAGCACCCCATAATGCCCTTCAGACCTGGCTGTTTTTGCACTTTTTGCGGACATTTCTTCCCTTGTGAGAAGGTGGGGTTACCACCAACGAGTTCAGGAAGGTGCAGCCTTTCTTCAGGACAAATTTCAACTTTGAGGAGTCAACACCCTAAGTTGGAGGGGACTCCAAACTATTCTCCACCTCAGGAATTTCTTTAAATGTCTTTCAAGCCAGGAGCTTTTTCTGTTACAGCTGAGAGTGTTGCGCTTCTAGGGGCTAGGTGTATGGGTGCATTCATTATTTATTTTTATTTATTTATTTATTTGCAGAGTTTTATATAGCGCTGGCTAGACCAGGAGGTATCAGAGCGCTTTACATGAGGATCAGCGAGTTACAGGTTACATAATTACATAGCCAAGTATAGACATAGGAGAGAAACATGAGATTACACAATAATATGAGTTATTAGCGCGTACACATGTCTTAAGGGGAGTGAAAGGTAGAGGGGGAATGGTAAACAGGGGTAAGTAATGCAGGTGGAAGACACAACGGGGAGACGAGGGAAACACTGTCCGATGTCCAGCTGGGTAGGTGACTGCCGAGGGGTGAACCAGAGCCAAACTCCTCTATAGCTGCATAGGACTGCTCCACCGGGCATCGGCCAAAGTAGCTCGGGCACCGCGGTAAGTAAAGACAGTTATGGATTCCGCCCAGGGGGCATCGTCAAAGTTCCATCGAGAGCACCGGTCAAGGAGTTACTGGGAAGCGCCGCCCCCTCATCCTCCAGCTCACCCCCAGGTTCAGGTTTGGTGCGCTTGTTGTTCGGCTTAAGCTCTTTATCTGCCATGGTTTTTGCAGTGGGAGGCTGGTAAGGCGGCACTGGGAAGATGCCAGTTTCAGAGAGAGTCTGTGTTATAGATAGGGCTGGGATTAAAGATATTGCGCACCCTCTAGTACAAGCGCAAAAGAAACAATTGATGGACGGAATGCTGGACAATGCAAACATTCACCCCCAGTCACAAGGATCTGGGTTAAATCCATCATTCTTTTGCTCACCACACCACCCCAGTTTGGACCAAGCTATATGCAAATCAGTCTTGACCCGTTCCTTGTGGGAACAGTCCAGCCTGAACTGCCAAGCCAGGTCCTCCCTGGACCGGAAACAAGAATCCTGGGACCGGTTTCAGGGCATCATCCTTCATCAGCCAGGCTAGCTTAAATCCAGTGGTGTAGTGAGCACGGGACCCACGTCTGGGCATACCCTTCCCACTTAGGGCAACAAATGCAAAAGAAACAATTGATGGACGGAATGCAGGACAATGCAAACATTCACCCCCAGTCACAAGGATCTGGGTTAAATCCATCATTCTTTTGCTCACCACACCACCCCAGTTTGGACCAAGCCATATGCAAATCAGTCTTGACCCTGTTCCTTGTGGGAACAGTCCAGCCTGAACTGCCAAGCCAGGTCCTCCCTGGACCGGAAACAAACATCCTGGGACCGGTTTCAGGGCATCACCCTTCATCAGCCAGGCTAGCTTGAATCCAGTGGTGTAGTGAGCACGGGACCCACGTCTGGGCATACCCTTCCCACTTAGGGCGACAAATGCAAAAGAAACAATTGATGGACGGAATGCTGGACAATGCAAACATTCACCCCCAGTCACAAGGATCTGGGTTAAATCCATCATTCTTTTGCTCACCACACCACCCCAGTTTGGACCAAGACATATGCAAATCAGTCAAGCCTGAACTGCCAAGCCAGACCCTTCCTGGACCGGAAATAAGCATCCTGGGACCGGTTTCAGGGCATCACCCTTCATCAGCCAGGCTAGCTTGAATCCAGTGGTGTAGTGATCATGGGACCCACGTCTGGGCATACCCTTCCCACTTAGGGCGACAAATGCAAAAGAAACAATTGATGGACGGAATGCTGGACAATGCAAACATTCACCCCCAGTCACAAGGATCTGGGTTAAATCCATCATTCTTTTGCTCACCACACCACCACAGTTTGGACCAAGCCATATGCAAATCAGTCTTGACCCTGTTCCTTGTGGGAACAGTCCAGCCTGAACAGCCAAGCCAGGTCCTCCCTGGACCAGAAACAAGCATCCTGGGACCGGTTTCAGGGCAGCACCCTTCATCAGCCAGGCTAGCCTGAATCCAGTGGTGTAGTGAGCACGGGACCCACGTCTGGGCATACCCATCCCACTTAGGGCGACAAATGCAAAAGAACAATTGATGGACGGAATGTTGGACAATGCAAACATTCACCCCCAGTCACAAGGATCTGGGTTAAATCCATCATTCTTTTGCTCACCACACCACCCCAGTTTGGACCCAGCCATATGCAAATCAGTCTTGACCCTGTTCCTTGTGGGAACAGTCCAGCCTGAACTGCCAAGCCAGGTTCTCCCTGGACCGGAAACAAGCATCCTGGGACCGGTTTCAGGGCATCACCCTTCATCAGCCAGGCTAGCTTGAATCCAGTGGTGTAGTGAGCACGGGACCCACGTCTGGGCATACCCTTCCCACTTAGGGCGACAAATGCAAAAGAAACAAATTGGCGTAGTGGGCAAAAGAACGATGGATTTAACCCAGATCTTTTGACTGGGGGAGAATGTTTGCATTGTCAGCATTCCGTCCATCATTTGTTTGCTGTAACACTTTTCGCCCTAAGTGGGATGGGTATGCTCAGACGTGGGTCCCTTGCTCACTGTGCCACTGGATTCAAGCTAGCCTGGCTGAAGAAGGGTGACATACCCTGAAACCGGTCCCAGCATGCTTGTTTCCGGTCCAGGGAGAACCTGGCCTGGCAGTTCGGTCTGGACTGTTCCCATGGGGCACAGGGTCAAAACTGATTTGCATATGGCTGGGTCCAAACTGGGTGGCGTAGTGGGCAAAAGAATGATGGATTTAACCCAGATCTTTGACTGGGGAGAATGTTTGCATTGTCAGCATTCCGTCCATCATTTGTTTGCTGTAACACTTTTCGCCCTAAGTGGGATGGGTATGCCCAGACCTGGGTCCCTTGCTCACTGTGCCACTGGATTCAAGCTAGCCTTGCTGAAGAAGGGTGACATACCCTGAAACCGGTCCCAGGATGCTTGTTTCCGGTCCATGGTGGATCTGGCCTGGCAGTTCGGTCTGGACTGTTCCCATGGGGCACAGGGTCAAGACTGATTTGCATATGGCTGGGTCCAAACTGGGGTGGTGTAATGGGCAAAAGAACGATGGATTTAACCCAGATCTTTTGACTGGGGGAGAATGTTTGCATTGTCAGCATTCCGTCCATCATTTGTTTGCTGTAACACTTTTTGCCCTAAGTGGGATGGGTATGCCCAGACGTGGGTCCCTTGCTCACTGTGCCACTGGATTCAAGCTAGCCTGGCTGAAGAAGGGTGACATACCCTGAAACCGGTCCCAGGATGCTTGTTTCCAGTCCAGGGAGGACCTGGCCTGGCAGTTCGGTCTGGACTGTTCCCAGGGGGCACAGGGTCAAGACTGATTTGCATATTCCTGGTTCCAAACTGGGGTGGCGTAGTGGGCAAAAGAACGATGGATTTAACCCAGATCTTTTGACTGGGGGAGAATGTTTGCATTGTCAGCATTTCGTCCATCATTTGTTAGCTGTAACACAATTTTCGCCGTAAGTGCGATGGGTATGCCCAGACGTGGGTCCCTTGCTCACTGTGCCACTGGATTCAAGCTAGCCTGGCTGAAG
Source organism: Calotriton arnoldi (assembly GCA_963921515.1). NCBI lineage: Eukaryota > Metazoa > Chordata > Amphibia > Caudata > Salamandridae > Calotriton > Calotriton arnoldi. The sequence continues at coordinate 1,009,576 of CAWUFW010004019.1, read as the reverse complement.
AAGGGTGACATACCCTGAAACGGTCCCAGGATGCTTGTTTCCGGTCCAGGGAGGACCTGGCCTGGCAGTTCGGTCTGGACTGTTCCCATGGGGCACAGGATCAAGACTGATTTGCATAAGGCTGGGTCCAAACTGGGGTGGCGTAGTGGGCAAAAGAACAATGGATTTAACCCAGATCTTTTGACTGGGGGAGAATGTTTGCATTGTCAGCATTCCGTCCATCATTTGTTTGCTGTAACACTTTTCGTCCTAAGTGGGATGGGTATGCCCAGACGTGGGTCCCTTGCTCACTGTGCCACTGGATTCAAGCTAGCCTGGCTGAAGAAGGGTGACATACCCTGAAACCGGTCCCAGGATGCTTGTTTCCAGTCCAGGGAGGACCTGGCCTGGCAGTTCGGTCTGGACTGTTCCCATGGGGCACAGGGTCAAGACTGATTTGCATATGGCTGGGTCCAAACTGGGGTGGCGTAGTGGGCAAAAGAACGATGGGTTTAACCCAGATCTTTTGACTGGGGAGAATGTTTGCATTGTCAGAATTCCGTCCATCATTTGTTTGCTGTAACACTTTTCGCCCTAAGTGGGATTGGTATGCCCAGACGTGGGTCCCTTGCTCACTGTGCCACTGGATTCAAGCTAGCCTGGCTGAAGAAGGGTGACATACCCTGAAACCGGTCCCAGGATGCTTGTTTCTGGTCCAGGGAGGACCTGGCCTGGCAGTTCGGTCTGGACTGTTCCCAGGGGGCACAGGGTCAAGACTGATTTGAATATGGCTGGGTCCAAACTGGGGTGGCGTAGTGGGCAAAAGAACGATGGATTTAACCCAGATCTTTTGACTGGGGGAGAATGTTTGCATTGTCAGCATTCCGTCCATCATTTGTTTGCTGTAACCCTCTAGTACAAGCAGCATACAGCAGATGAGTTATATTGTTGTGGCAACCTAGGAGGAACAGTAGAGCCCTGACAGAATCCATCAAGGAAAACAAATAGGAACAAGTAGGTCTAAATCGGCCAAGAGCTCGGATCAAATCACCTTGTGCATGGATGCCATTTTAGGGTCAGGCAGGGCCCTGTGAGGCTTCGGTACATCAACAACCCCCACTTCAGACCAGGATAGTTGATGGACTCCTTGGTAGGGAGAATATTGGACTAAGAGCATAGAGGGGCAGCTGCTGTTCACGTAAGCCCCTTTTAGGAGAACAGATTTAAATTCTTATTCAGATATGGCCGCCATTTTCAGGTGAGGCAAGGCGATAAAAATGGAGCAGCCGCCTGAAAGTCCTGAAAGAAGAAAGTACAGCCCTGCAACATACCTCTGTGATAGAACGGTAAGTAGGTGGGCAACAGAGCTCTCTGGGGGGCCTTGTGTAGTGAGCGCCTCACTTTTCGGCTCTGTCACCCCTGCCGCCATTGCCGACGTTGCGAGGGACCAGCCGCCATTTTGGGAAGCAACGATCTGCGGCAATCGGGAAAGGATAAGGTGTTTCAGGTGCTGCGGGGACAGTCCACCCTTACCGCAAGTGCTGCTCACTCCAGCCGTGAGGCTCCTGCTGGACAGGGGCCACTCCGACTTCCAAACCTCGGCCCGCTCGTCACTCCAGGCCATGGTCTGCCATTTTGTGGTTTCCGCTGTGGGTCCGCAACAGACACCACAAGGTTATTCCGCCGCCTTCCTGTGCACTGCTCACCGCTCCCGAGTTCGGCCCCCCCCTATTGCGGGTGCCAGCATGGCAGAATCGCGTCGGCTAGGCTGTGTGGATGCTGAATTCAGGCTGATGAAAGGGCCTCACCCGGCGGAGCTCCGGAGATGTGCAGACACTTCGCCGCCATCTTGGGGGACATTATGGTCTGAAAGGCCTAAAGTTGGTCAATTGCAGTACATGTATCAAAGCATTCTCTAGGGACCAGCTGTTTGGTTGCAAAGCAATATCGTTACAATGTGACGCTCTCTAGGGGCTGCTTTTATAAGTGCAGTTTGAGGGTGAAAAATGTATAAAAAGTACACAAACACAGGTTTTTGTTCTATTGGTTCACCATAATAATGTCAATGATTTCTGTCCTCAGTATGTACGTTTAATCAGTATTATTCATGCTGGAGTATTATTTTTGACAATTGCTTTTGTGTACGCAATTATAATTTTAACCCCTTCGCTGCTAGGCCTTTTCCCCCCCTGTGCTAAGCCTTTTTTGGGCTATTTGGGGTAGTTTGCACTTAGGCCCCTGTAACTTTTTGACCACATAAGGTATCCACACCAAATTTGCGTCCTTTTCTTCCAACATCATGGGGATTCTAAAGGTATCCAGGGTTTGTGGATTCCCCTGGAGGGGACCCAGAAATTAGCCAAAATATAGCTACATTTTGTTTTTTTTGGAAAAATGGGAAAAAAGGGCTACAGATGAAAGCATCTGGTTTTTTCCCTGCAAATGGTATCAACAAAGGGGTTGTGGGGCTGAAATCACTATTTTCCCAGCTTTCAGGGACAAGCAGACTTTTGTCAGAAAACCAACATTTTGTACACAGTTTTGGCATTTTTCTGAAACATAGCCTATTTTTGCTATTTTTTTGTGCTTTCAACCTCCTTTCAGTTAATGGTAGAAATAGGTATGAAAGCAATAATGGATCCTGGAAAGCTATACATTTTAGAAAAGTAGAAAAAACTTTGAATTCATCAAGGGGTAATTTGTGTAGATCCTTCAAGGTTTCTTTATAGAAACTAACAGTTGAATATAGGAAAAATTGAAAATCAGTTGAAAAAAACAGCCATTTGTGTCAACGTTTTCACCTGTAACTTCTTCTAATTATGACAGCTGTTTGAAAGAAATAGACCGTTACATCCGCTGGACCTTTCTGGTTGTGGGGATATATAGGACTTGTAGGTTCACCAAGAACCCGACGAACCCAGAGCCAATAACTGAGCAGTGTCTTGCAATGGTTTTTTATTATGTACCGTGTATATAGCAATTAATTTGGGAATATATACATGGAAAAATCGGTATGAAAGACACATATGTACTTCTGAAATTGGAACAAAATATAGTGTTTAGAAACAGTAGATATTTGCACATTTCCGAAATTGTGAGTACCCATACTAGCATGAGAATTATAGGTCATTTTTCAAAATCACTTCTTTTTTACACATTGTCTTTCATTTGGAAGGCAGAAATGCATCAAAAGTCAATATGTAATAACAGTTGCTCTACAATTCTGTGTTACCCTAAGTCTCCCGATAAAAATGGTACCTCACTTGTGTGGGTAGGCCTCGTGCCCGTGACAGGAAACGGCTGAAAACGCAACGTGGACACACTTTATTTTTACAGTGAAAACTGACCCTTTTTTTGCAAAGTGCCTAGCTGTAGATTTTGAACCCTAGCTCTGATGGCACCTAGGGAAACCTAGCAAACCTATACATTTTTGAAAACTAGATACCCAGGGGAATCCAGGATGGGGTGACGTGACTGGCTCTCACCAGGTTCTATTACCCAGAATCCCTTGCAAACCTAAAAATTTGTAAAAAAACCCACATTTTCCATACATTTCTGTGGTGGAAAGTTCTGGAATCTGCGTAGATCCACAAAATTTCACCCACCCCGTGTTCCCCAAAGTCTTCCGAAAAAATGGTACCTCACTTGTGTGGGTAGGCCTAGTGCCCACGACAGGAAACGGCCCAAAACGCAACATGGACACACCCCATTTCACAGTGAAAACTGACCCTTTTTTGCAAAGTGCCTAGCTGTAGATTTTGAACCCTAGCTCTGCCGGCACCTAGGGAAACCTAGAAAACCTATACATTTTTGAAAACTAGACACCCAGGGGAATCCAGGATGGGGTGACTTGTCTGGCTCTCACCAGGTTCTGTTACCCAGCATCCCTTGAAAACCTCAAAATTTGAAAATAAAACACATTTTTCTCACATTTCTGTGGTGGAAAGTTCTGGAATCTGTGTGGATCCACAAAATTCCACCCACCCCACATTCCCCAAATCCTTCCGAGACAAATGGTACCAAGACAAGGCCCCAAAACCAATTGAGACGACATCAAAATTACCTATCACAAAACAACCTGGTTTTGCAAGGGGGTCCCATGACTTTTTGGACCCGGGGTCAGCGGCCATCTAGGGAAACGTACCAAACCCACACATGTCTGAAAACTAGACACCTGGGGAGTCCAGCAAGGTATGGCTTGTGTGGGTCCCCCAATATTTCCCTACCCAGAATCCCCTGCAAACCTCAAATTTAGCTGAAAAAAACACATTTTCCACATATTTTTGTGTGGAATCACTGTGTCGGCACAAATATCCTACCCCACAGCAACCTCTTCTTAGTGTCCCGAGTAAAATGATACCTCACTTGTGTGGGTGTCCAATGCAGAATTGGCTAAAAACGCATTTAAAAAAAAATGTTTTGGGCTCTTCCCAGTCACAGGCCCTTGCCCTACCCACACAAGTGAGGTATCATTTTACTCGGGAGACTGAGAGGAACGCTGTGGGGTAGGATATTTGTGCCGGCACGGTGATTCCACCCAAAAATATTTGGAAAATTTGTTTTTTTCAGCTAAATTTGAGGTTTGCAGGGGCTACTGCCCCCATATGCCCCCCAGGGGGGCAGAAAGACTGGAATTTTTGCAGGCGGTGGGGTGGGGGCATTGGCATGCCTGTTTTGGGCAGCCCCCACCCCTGGTTCAAATTTGCAAAAAAATCCCTAGCATCTAGTGGGCTTTCCCCCCCCCCCGGGGGGGCAGAAAGGCTGTAATATTGGCAGGGGTGGGGGCATTGCATGCCCGTTTTGGGCAGCCCCCACCCTAATTAAAATTGCCCCCAAAAAATCCCTGGTTTCTAGTGGGCTTTCTGTTCCCCCCAGGGGGGCAGATTGGGGGCTACTGCCCCATCTGCTCCCCAGGGGGGGGCAGAAAGACTGTAATTGTTGCGGGGGTGGGGGCATTGGCATGCCTGTTTTGGGCAGCCCCCACCCTAATTAAAATTTCCCCCCAAAAATCCTTGGCGTCTAGTGGGCTTTCTGCACCCCCGGGGGGGCAGAAAGGCTGTTATTGTGGTGGGGTGGGGGGCATTGGAATGCCCGTTTTGGGCAGCCCCCACCCTAAAAACAATTGCCCAAAAAAATCCCTGGTGTTTAGTGGGCTTTCTGCCCCCCGGGGGGGCAGAAAGACTGAATTTGGCCACATTTTTGGGGGGGAGTGACGGCCCTTGCCCAAGGGGCCGCTCCCCCCTCCCTGGTGTCTAGTGGGTGGATCCCTGCTTGGGGATCGCCATCCTGGGGCGATCCCCAAGCAGGGATCCACTGGTGAGGGGTACCATTGGAAAGGGGAGATTCTCCCCTTTCCAATGATACCTCTCCCGTCTTTCTACGTGCTCAGGGGGCTGAGATAGCCCCCTGAGCACGTAGAAAGTGAAACTGAAATGAAACGTGCGCGCTGATCGTCATTTCACAGAAATGGGGGGGGGGCTCGGGAGCTGGGGAAGCTCTTCCCCAGCTCCTGAGGCTTTGGGGGAGTAAAAGAAATCTGTGCAATGGCGTCGGACGCGCGGGAGCTTTCCGACGCACAGTAGCACATATGCGTCGGACGACTCCCGCACATTCGACGCATGCAAGGGGTTAACATGTGGTTAGCTGCTCCTAACTTTTCACAAAACCAACAGATTGGCTTGATATGTTTGTGTGACACCATTAGGGGGTCACAGGTGAATACACAATGTCATATATAGTATTGTCTATCTGCCAATATATATATTTGCATAGTATTTAGCAGTGTGTGAGTAATAAATGTGCTTCTCCTTTTTCTAAAGAAAAAGTACTGACTGGACAATCATTTATTGAGTGTTATTATTACGTATCAGTGAATGGTGATTACTAGCCCACACCACCTCCGCTGAGTAGGCCTTGGACTGCTCTGCCTTGCTACCCCGAGAGAGTCAAGTGCTGCAATGGAATGCTTGGTTCACAGTAAGCACAATTGTAGACCTATTGCTTTTGCAGGCCAATCAACTAATAACCCAATTCCCTACAACAACTACAAGGAGAATAAAACAGGTGTTGTACTCTTACATTGTGCTTCAAATAGCCAAAGACCATTTTCTATGACTGTACAAACAAACTTTTGCAATGCACTAGATCTCACATTCGCGAGAGTTTGTGCTATTGGCATTGTAAATGACAACGCCTTTTATTTATGTGTTTTGAAAGCCTGCAAGCGAGGCATAAACACGCACTTTTTACTTTTAGTACTTGCTTACGAGAAGCAAAGCGGGCAGTAACTGTGCCTCTTTTACTGCCAGTCTTGCTTCTGGTAAGCAAGGACTACAAGTACAAAGTGCGTGTTTACGCCCTGCTTGCAGGCTTTCAAAACACATAAATAAAAGGTGTTGTCGCTTACAATGCCAATAGCTCAAACTCTCACAAATGCGAGACCTATTGCATTGAAAATGCTTGTTGAGCCATAGGAAGGCAGGGACCGTGACGCCAGGCCATGCGTTTCAAAAGCAGGAGGGAGGAGGAGGCAACTGCAGCCAAAACAGACATCGGTTTTTGAATGCACAGCAAATGTGGCAAGATTAGAGCAAGATTTTCAGCCCTGTTTACAACAGAGCTCTGTATACCACAAGCACTGGTCTCCAGGGCTCCAACTTAAAGAAATAAATACTGCTCACAAGCTCTGACTACAACACATGTAACAGAGGCAGTCCTTGAAAATGGGTGGAGCTTTTAAAGCCCATATCCTGAATGCAGCATGTGTCACAGAGACAGCACAAGCGCTGCCTAAGCGAGACAGAAAATGAGGCTGGGGGCTTTCTTGTAAGGTTGGTATTAAAGTTTGACTTCTCATCTGCAATACGGACATTTTAGTTTAGAACTGTGTAAAGGGAAAGCTCATTCATTATGAAACTCTTTCCTGTCCCACCGTTGCCTTGAAACACCAGTCAGATTCCAAAAAGGCCCAAAACCCGATGCACCCCAGACATTTGGACCTACTAGTCTATATCCGACTGCCTAAATATCCACCTTGCTTACTACCACATATGCGTCTCACCATCTGTCTTCAGTTAAACGGCTTCCCTCTTTATTCTGACCATCCCTTCCTTCAACCATCCGTGACAATCCTTCCGGTTCCATGAGAGTTATACAAAACAACAATAAAGAAAAGACAATTGTGGGCGACAAGACTAAGCTATTGTTTTTTTTTTTTTTTTTTACATCGCTTCCTGTCATAGGATGATGTCATTGTTGGCATCTCTCTAATTATTAGTGGTAAGATGTAAACCAGAGTCATTGTTGACATCAAGGTGGATGTCACTGTTTGCGCTGCTCCCCAGTGGCTACCGCTGATGTCGAGGTTAATGTTCTTGTGGGTACTCAGTGTTTGTGCTTCTGTGAACTATTTTTTTTACATATTTACTTGTTTTGACAACACATCGATTTTTGGTGCTTGCAATTTGGGGGCATATTCAGAAGAACGTGTGATAACCACCGCAATATTAGCTTGACGCAACTTCTCACATCGCAGTCCATCGTGGGAAAACAACGCCGTGTTAACGTAGAATTCTCAACCTGGCGTCACCATGCGATAGTCCCACAATAACGCATCAAATGACCGCGTTAAAAAGAACGTGACACCGAAAAAATGCGAAACACCAACGTGAATAAAGTTGCAATGAGGCCAACCACGAAAAAAAAAACAGCGACAACCAGCGATAGGCCTGCAATTCCCACGCGTCTGGCGGGAAAATGCACCATAAAATCTGAACAAGAAAAACACACCATAAACAAATCAAACTGCGCAGCAACATGGATGCACCTGGAACGAGCACCACAGACCACCAGCAATGAACCTCGGGGTCGGGGAAGGCCAAGGAGAAGAGGAAGACGGGGTACAGTCTGCAGGAAAACCCGATCGTCGTCATGGAGGTGACAGAGCACCAACAACAACTGTCCGTCACCACCACCGTGTCATTGGCAATACAGACGGAAAAATAGCATCCCATCGTGAATGCAGTCGGAGTGCCGAGGAGGCCAAGATGCGCTGGCACAATGTGAAAAGCCAAACCAAGCAGAAACCCGCTGCCAACAGGAAGGCAGCAACGGCGAATGGAGGTGGGAGTCCAGCGCCACAGGAGGAGCTGGAGCAAATGGCGCCCAGAGTCATCAGTGTGGAGACGGTGCAAGGAGTCGGGAGTCCGGACACTGCTCGACATGACCTGACACAACAGCAACAGGGTGAGAAACGAACAGGGACTGTGGGGACGGGGGGAAGGGCACAATGGCACACATGCACAATGACGTGTAGCACACCGCACACCCACAATAACCCTGGGTCATGTCCCTGATCCCCGTGGCACACTGCAGCACCCATACAAACATCAAGTAGGGCCCCGTTCACCATGTGCCCAAAGGGGTCCCACCCCACACATCACCAATTCCACAACACACACATGCACCCGTGCAAAACACAGCAAATATGCGTATGTGAGAGCCACACTGACAATGCAAGTGACACCACATGACCAGCAGCATGGCTGAAGTACAATCACCATGACACTGTGCACGCCACGAGACTGAGGTGGCTGAGTGTGGACCACATCCGGAAAGGAGCAGGTCACACTCTGACACATCCACCTGCACAAACAACCACTGATGTCAACAACACATCTGCAGACAAACAATGCACAAGAGTACAAAAATCGTCCAAGAGCACAAATGACCCAAGTCGCCAACATCACAGCATCACAAAAGCACAAAAGCCAAAGGCACACCACCTCCAAGGGATAAGGGGCAGCAAAATCACAGCTGCAGGTGCGACTCCCACACAAAGCAGCACACACACATAGCAATTACAGCACACCCACATGGACGACAATGTGGTACACAGTCCAACACCTACACTGCAGAACAGAGGACACAACTGGGTCCGCCTGTGCGTAGAAAATGGCCAATCACAACTGGCATAGCAGGAAACTGTGAGATGCAAATGTACGTGTACAACCTCACCTACGTCATGTAGTCCAAATGCCCACTGACCCGCATCAAACAGTCCGCCCCTCCCAAACAGTCACAATGTACATTGTCATGAAGTCTGAATGTAAACTTGAACAATGCGGCAACATACATGCCAACACAATGTCAACAAGCATCTCCCCTTCACATTGCAGAGGGACAAACAACACCTCCAGCAGAGCAGACCAGACAACTCTACAGTGATGCTGAAGAGGACCACTACACTTCCGACACCTACGCCCCACAACAGTCCATGGACATCTTAGGCAATCGACCTCCAGGAGCAGGGCAGCACCGCTGCATCGAGGATACCCCACCCCCTGCACAGACAACACAGCTGGACGCACCCACCACCCCGGCTGGCTCCCAGCAGCCCACCGAAGCACACATCGCATTCCAAAGCCAGGTGTCAGACCGCCAGAAGGGGGTGGCCGAATATGTGCGGGTGGGGTAGTACCTCATGGAAGCTGAACCAGATCACATACGTGGGTGTCTAAGTTCCATCAGGGCCCACCTACACTCCCCAATGGAGACCCACACTGCGACAGAGACACATGCCTTTGCACATTTCCAGTACTGAACCACACCCAGAGCCACGGGATGATCATCCACACCCCCACGCTGGACTGGCGTACGCCGGGCCAGCCCACTCCGCACACGCTTACAGGGGGGGGACGTCACAAGCTACATTTCCGCGATCTTCACCACTGGCTGGGGCGACATGGTTGCGTCCACTGTCCACTACACTCCAAACACCAGCAGTGCATGTAGACATGGCTATGTCTGTGGTCTGGATACTGCAGTCTGTTCAGCACATCTCCGCCACACTTGGCATTGTGTACATACTCATTCATGGGTCACTTGCCTCCTTTGCACATGCCTGGTTCCCACCTCTCCCCACATTCTGGTATTGTGTGGCTGAGGTGCCATGCCGTTGATGGCTCATGTACATGGCTGACCAAGTTGCCACAGTAAGTTGTGCTGTCGTGTCTGGTGGGGGGCATGTTGTTTGGCATGTTGTATGTGATTTTGTGACGTGTGCAGTGCCAGAGTTGTGAGTTGCATGATTGTGGGGTTGAGGTGTGTGGTGTGTTCATTTGGTACTTGCCAACGAGCAGTGCATTCCCATTGGTGCCATCCTGGAAGTGCTGGTTGATGTTGGACTGTTGGAAGATGAAGGGTTCATGCACACTGCCTGGGTAGTTGGCTATGACATTGGTGAGGAGTCCCCTGTGGTCCACTATTGCCTGCACGTTGATGGGATGCGTGTGCTTTCTGTTGCGGTACTTGTGTGCGGTGTTGGCAGGGGGCACAAGTGGGACAAGTGTGCAGTCGATTGCCCCCGACATGTGCGGGGATCCAGCTATGGCGTATAGTCCTTGCTTGGTCTCCAGCTGTTCCTGCGCATTGTGGGGGACGTATGGGTGCTGAGGTCCCTAGCTGGTGAGGGCATCCAGGACAGGTGTGAGGAACTTGGATAGGGCTGGCTGTGAGACTCCTCCGACTCGTGCGGTTGTTGTTTGGGAGGATACCAGAGGCCAACAGGTGCAGCACAGCCAGCAGCTTTGTCTGCGGAGGGATGTTGGTTGTCCGCTGTGTTGGTACAGTCAGCCTGTGGGCAACGATGTTCAGGATGCGGAGGATGGTTGTCCTTTTGGGCCTGTAGTGGGCATTGGCATTGTCTGGCGTTAGGTCTGTGGGGCTGGTGCATTTCCTAAAGGTCCGCTGTCTTTGTCTGCGCTGCCTCTGTGGTGGTCTGGGGGGGAGGGGGGTCCGTTGAGGGTGTGGCGGTCCTGGGGGTGGTGGCGGTGGGTGTTGTTGCCCTCTCGGGGCTCCGGGGTGCATGGTAAGTGGCTCCATGGCATCTGTTGTTCTTCAGGTGTGGCTGTGGGCTGGGCTCCCTTTTCTTGTGCAGGTTGACGTCCGACTTTGCACCAGGTCAGAGCAGGTGCTAATTTCCTGCTGGTAACGCACTGTATCTCCTGTTTTGTGTTCCTAATGCCGATGTGGCCGGTCGTTGAGAATGTTGCGTTGTGGTGTTGTCGCGGCTTTTTGCTCGGGAACGCCTACTCTGCATCTCATTAGCGTTAGTTGCCGGGGTCATCTGTGGCGATGGTTTTTGAGACTGCTTTCGCAGGAAAACTGGTGTTATTGGCTGTTAGCATCAGCTTGTGAATGGGGCGATAAAATTAGCACGACTTTGGATGCGTTAAAGTGCCGATAACTCGGCGATAGCTCCTTGAGAATATGCCCCTGGTTGGGTAATTTTTTCCGTCTCAACTTCATTTTATGAGACCCATCGGCAAGGCGCTTCTAAGATTAAGTAGAAAGAAATGACCGTAGAAGTAAAAATACAGTTTAACAGAACAGTTTAGACTCAAAGCCACCTGGATGCAAAGACACAAATAATCAAAGAAAAAACCCAAACCAGTAGCAGAGAGCCAGATGGAGCGATGAAGGAGAGGGGAGATATTACCAGTGGCAGAGAAAGGGACCGGGTTCATTTGGAGAGGGAGAGATGCACATGTAAGGCTGGTGACAGGTAACATGCGAGCTGGCAGGATAAACGGTCGTCATCCGCTGTGGAGGCTCCGATCTTCTCAGGTCATGCCTTGGCGGTAATTGCCTTCTTGAAATGTTAACTTGAATCCCACATTCGTGGGCTGGAGAAGGACCTCTCAGCTGACGTGAAGCCCTCTGGGTATGGGAGCCCTAGGGGCTGAGGATTAGAGGAGTAAATCTAGGCCTCTCTAGTCTTTACTCCAGTTCCCTTAGGCCTCCAACAGTGGCTTACACTTTACTCTCTCTACCTATATCCTCACCCCCAATTACTAATGATCTTTCTGTCTCTATTTGTGGATTGTGGGTCACGTTTTGCCCCACACCATAGCTCGGGTTGTCCTTGTTGTCAAGGCTGATATAATTTTTAACATTTATGTTGTTCTCGGGACTGTGGACATCAACTTGAGGTTGAGATGATACCTTTATTCTCACACTACCTGCATGTACAAATATTTGCATAATCTCCATACATATATATATTTACGCCAAGGGAGTAAAAATAGTTTAGGGCCAATAATATGTTATTTAGCACAACTGTGCTATTACAATCACAAATGTATTACAATATATACACAATTCATTCTGGTTTGTGTGTGTATATACAGAGGAAAGATCTCGGGTAATCATGTGATATTATGATCATATATTGCAATCAAGGAAGGGGTTCTGATGACATCATAAGCAACAGGGCCAAACGCCGAGCTGTTTGCAAAGGTCACCAAAAACCTGTGATGGGAATATAACAACATTTTACATGTTCTGTGGTGTTTTTGTATCATGTTTATTTTGGTGCAATAAGCATGAAATCATTGGGGCCGATTCACAGAACTAATCTGAGATAAAATTCTAAACGTACTACTTCTGGTATTCACAGAAGGCATTTAGTAGTAGAAAAGCTAGGACTCCTAACTTTACTACTACTAAACTGAGATAAAATCCTAAACTTACTACTTTTGGTATTCACAGAAGGCATTTAGTAGTAGTAAAGTTAGGAGTCCTAACTTTACTACTACTAAATGCCTTCTGTGAATACCAAAAGTAGTAAGTTTAGGATTTTATCTCAGATTAGTTCTGTGAATCGGGCCGCATTGTTTTTAAACACAAAGTGGTTTACCAAAAGTGAAACACTGGCCTACACTTTAACTGTGTTGAAAGAAAAGTATAACATTATGTAGAGAAGAACAGGGATTTCAGAAAAAACTGCTTTTCTTTCTTAAAAACGTACACTGGGTACTGAAATCAGAGATTGTTGAAGCTACTGCGAGCAAGATGAGCCAACGAGGTGCCCTGATTTCACTTAGAATGTTTAGGCTTTGATTAGTGTGACGAGGTGGGACCACTGACGGAGAGACTCCCCGAAGAGGTGGCCTGGTGGTCAACAACATCCCTCTCCCCCCCTCTTGTCTCCCCTCCTCAGGATGAGTGGAGCATGCATCCTCTTTCTCAGCTGGACTCCTCGGGGACATATGGTGAGGGCGCCTTTAATTGGGATATCCCGGACGACGAGACTCCGCCCCCGACGGACGTCATAACGTGCAGCGCGATAAGAAGAGGAGGTTCCCGGAAGACGTGGTGGAATGTCACCGGTGAGACGGAAGGAGCCGAGGAGCAGAGCATCGCGTATACCGGAGGGAACTAGGCGTGCGAGGACGAGTCGCCCAGGACAGCAGACCCTGAGGGAGACACGGAGGTGCCAGGAGGCCAACGACAACACGAGTCGCCCAGCCACGCTCCTGGAGGAGCATGGCTCACAAAGGTACGGGAACGTTTCGCGGGTTGGGCAGGGAGGAGGGATCGGCGTAAGGAAACGTAGCCAGACCTCGCTCTCTTACAACCCGCTACACCCAACCCTGAACACAATAACTCACCTTAGCATAGAGGACGTGTGTCACAGAGTGCAGTGTCCCTTCACTCCCCTACCTATGGGCCCCGTATCGTTCACATCCTAAATCCCGATTCTTGTCTCCCCCTTTTGATGATCCACCGCAACGGAGTCTTCAAGCCCCCGTACACCGAGGCGGAGAGAGGAGGAGCGGACGACATCCCGAACAGGATATCAATCACGCCGGAGGAGCGAGGAAGAGTCCCGTCACCCACAGAACCCCCTCTCTAAAAGGAGACAAATACTAGGAAAAATAAAGCCTTCCCTCACACGACCTGTCTCTCCTCCCGTTTGTTCCCACCCGTTACAATTAGCTTTTACAGATAAACTGCTAATTAAACCATGCGCTGTGGCTAATAACCAAGGGCCCAATTCACAAAAGTAATCTGAGACAAAATCCTAACTTTACGACTTTCGGTATTCACAAAAGGCGTTTAGGAGTAGTAAAGTTAGGATTTTGGCTTAAGTTTGTCTTAAGTTTTGGTCTTGAGACAAAATCCTAACTTAAGTTAAACTTAAGTTAAACTTAAGTTAGGATTTTGTCTTAAGACCAAAACTTAAGACAAACTTAAGACAAAATCCTAACTTTACTACTCCCAAATGCCTTTTGTGGATACCGAAAGTCGTAAAGTTAGGATTTTGTCTCAGATTACTTTTGTGAATCGGGCCCAATGACTTTAAGCTTCACATGCAATGTTCTGCTATCAATAGGCTCTGATCGTGATTTTAAAATTTCAGTTTTGTTTTAGTTTTAGTGAAGAGGTACTAATTAAACAATGAGCAATGGTGAACCTCTGCTGACACAGATATTGTGTGCAATTTCCAGGAAATATGGAAACTATTTCAAAGGTCCTTGTGAAATATGGTATTTATACCAAATGATAATGCAGTAAAAGCACCCAAACATGTACTATATATTATCTGCCAGTGTCTAGGGTACAAGCATTCCCACAAGTACACGCATTCCCACAATACCTGCAAGTACAACAATCTGCCCAGTCAAAGCACTTCATAGATTCTCAGTTCAATGGCACCTAGGTATTCTCACAGTCATTGCAGTTACATATATATGTATCTCACGCTTGGACATTTACGTATATATAGTTTTCAAGTCAAACAGGTAAGGTATGTTCAAGCACAGCTAACCTCACAGTATAGGGAGGGGCATCATGACCTCCCCCCAACAACTCTGAACTACGGTATTGCAAAGCAGAACACTTGGCCCATCTGCACGTATACGGCATATTCTCAAAGTGCCTGCAATGCAAATACGAAAGGGGTTGTGAGAGAGGGATCGAGAGGAAAATCAACGGATTTTTAAATGCTGCCCTCACCCACTATATAGTGGCATGCTTCATCATAGGGCCCATAGCTTATGACGCCCAGATGCAGACCAACACGCTGGACGGAGCACTAATTATTTTGGTGAGGTTAAGAGAAAAGAAAGAATAAAAGAAGGAAAAGTTTCCCCCATGAGGGATCACTGGTGCAGAGAAAAGTGAGCTAAAACTACCTAAGCAGGCACCACCTAAATTCCTTTATTATTGGTCCACCTTGGCAGGATAAAAAAGTCAAAAGGCGGGGTATATAAAAGGAGTTACCACTCCTTACCCCCCACTGCATGTACCAGCATGTTTCAGCCAAATTTAATTTAATTGCCCTTCTGGGTCACTGGCCTTCTTCAGGGTAAAGATCCCTCGCAACATTAGTCTGTATCACTATGTGATCAATTGTTAACAAGTGGTTAAGTCAACCTTACTAGTTTCTCAGTAACACATTCACCAATAGTATCCGAGTTTCTTAATGAAATCTCAGAACCCGGGACCGTCGTGGGGACACCGCCCTGTAGTCACACATTTGTCAAGGGTTGGTGTGACAATAACACGCCACTCTGTGTTCTCCGACTTGCTGCACTGCCCTGCGCCACTAGACTTGTAAATATGGCCCTCTGTATTTGTCATGAAGCTATCTAGGCAACAATCCCAAAATTCATCAAAGCCTACTTATTGAGCAGTCATAAGATCTGCAGGGCTAAACAATAAGAACGCTCCTTCTCCTATGCTGCACTGTCACTGTGCAACACATTTTGTAAGTATCTACATCTCACAAGCAACTATTTGGCATTTTGAAAACATTGATCATGCAGGTGTGCCATGATATAGGCATGTCTCATGGACAGCAGTCTTGTTGAACTGGGAGGGGCTCCCAATGTACTATCTTCATAGTGGTGGAAGACTACTGCCTTCACAAAGAGTTAAGCAACAAAAGTGCGGTGTTGGCAGAATACTTTGTAGAGATCAGGAGGAGTAAACTGGTCCTTTTTAACCTGTGTCACTGGAGTGAGGCCTACAGGCTCACTAACCTTTTTAAAGTTCTGCTGCTGAGTGATTAACTCACCCTTGTCCTACATCAATTAGATATATAGTGCTGTGCAGCACAGGAGTGGTGACTCAGTGCTGGATGTATATGTGCCTAAGAAGAGTACAGTACAGGGATGGAGCAGTGTTGTGCAGCGCATGCATGGTGAGTGTGTGTACTTGATGTATGTACACCAGAGAGGATTATATTACATGAGAGCTGTAGTGCTGTGAATTGCGTGTGCAATGAAAGCATGTTCTGGGTGTATGTGTGTTTGTGAAAAGTACACTACATGAAGGGTGGAGTGCTGTGCAGTGTGCACATGGGGAATAAGTATACTTGCAATGGATGTGTTTACATGTAGAACGCCATGGCACAAAACAGAAAGGATACAGTTCTGAGTAGTGCATGCAAAGTGATTATGTGCGCTGAATGTATGTGTGCCTGGGGTTGCACAATACATGGAGTTGCCAGTACTGGACAGACAGTGCGTGTGCTTTGTACATACGCTGAGTGCAAATGTGCCTGTAATGGTACATTACATGAGGGATCATAGGTTCCATTTTAGGAAACCCAGGACTGCCTGGTGAAGACATAAGGAGGAGAGGAATCTCCCCAGACAGATTTGTGTATTGCTGCTTCCTGTGAGCTGGGTGGGACACACTGAAGAAGGGAGAGAGAGACTCTGTGCATTTCAAAGAGTGCTCTTTGATTCAGTCATAGATCAAAAGGAAGGGGCCTGGACACATCTCAGGAAGGAGATAGGGCTGATAAGGGAATAATAAAGGATAGGGCTGGGAGCCCAAGATTAGGATTTTGATGCACATATCACGTGGCTGACATCCTAGTGTGAACTCTCATCACTCCTTCTGGGACTTTCAGCTTTGGAGTCTCTACTGCTCTGATAGACCACCTTTTAAGAGGCATAAGAGAGAAGAAAAGTGTGCACTTCAAAAGAAGCAGAGCCCCAACATAAAACTTCAAAGATCGAGACTCTAAATCACATTTGGTGTCTGGAAATAGACTATAAGAAGGGACGGTTGAGACCCCAAATAATGTGTCGTCTGTCAATCAGCCAGTCGGGCCATGTAAGGAGGGGATGCTCTGCAAGACTTATACTTATGGCCAGGACTGGGGTCCAGGTCTGCTAGTCTCCCTGCTGAGTGAGGGGAAATCACCCAGGGAAGCAAAGACAACCTGTTCTCACCTGCCTGCTTTCCAAAAGTTGTGTACCCTGTGAGGAAGAGGAGAGTGCTGAAGGGAGCAAGTTCCAGTGTGGAGCCCTGTTGAGAGACTCCTGGTGTTAGTTGTGAGGACATGGCTGCTGCACCGAATGACTCATTGACGTGTCCGGAATCAGGTCAGCATCCTCCGTATGTCAGGAGTGGGCCGTTGTGAAGATAGCCGTGAGTGAAGTGCCATGCGGGGAGTATGAAGCCCGTACCACACCAATGTGGCGACCTCATATGCCAGGAGCTGTCGCCTTGGTGTGGACTGCCATGCAGGAAGGGCTGACACCTTGTGTGCAAGTACCACGGCAACCCCATTAAATGAAGTGCAGCCTGTGGCTTGAAATCAAGCACTGAGAAATTGGCCACTGACCAACTTGCCCCAAGGGCAGAAGAGAGCATCAAACTCACTGAGACCAGATCAGGAGCACCAAGATCAACCCCACAAGACTGGCTGGTGGTGAAAGAATGTGTGAAAACATTGAACCCCCCGAATACAGGGTCCCCTCTGAACCCTTGATTCTCCACTGGTTATTCAACGTTTTCACAGCCAACACAACGTAAATAATCCTTTCACTGAAAAGTGGGTGCAGAATCCTAAAGTGACAGTGCACATTCCACAAATGCCTCACCTCCCGAGCTGCTCTCATATCTTAAGTGAGAGTCGGGCTGACTGCCAAGAATTCAGTGCCCTGAGCACTCCTGTCTTCAGTATTTCTTCAACTTATTTGCTGCAAGAAGCCATATAATGGTAGCGTTTCTGATGAATCTGAGTAATTTCTTTTTTCCTATGACTCAAGTTGCAAAACAACAAAGAAACTAGCAAGATATAGCATCAATGTAGGCAATGACACGCATTCACCTCATCAAGCAAATTCATTTGGCAAGAGTTGGAAGTCCCTCCCCCTGAGGGTTTCCTAAGGAGCCCAATAGCCACAAAGACGCTGGTATTTTCTCCAAAATAACTCAGCAGGACGTTAGCAGTCCAAGGACCCCCTTCACACAGCTCAGAGTACTCAAACAGCTATCAGCCACCACTGCAGCGCTGTTTACCTTATTGCACATTCCCACCAGGACCTGCCTCTGTAGCAATGGGAACACAGTAGTGTATGCCTGCAGTGGTGTGCCAGAAGAAGGACTGGTTAGAAGCAAGGGGCAGGCAGGAATAGCCAGCCAAAATCTAATCAACAGGGTAATGTGGAACAGCATGAGCACATCCGTCACTTCTGTGGAGGGAGAGCGGCATCGTATAGACACCATAAACGCATTTAATTAATTTATTGTAAATATGATTTGCTTCTAATTGGACACTCCACTTTCATATAGGCCCAAAACCATTTCGTTCTTCCAACTTGATGTAGAAGTATATTGACGGTCTGTATTCCTGTGCAGTAATTTTTTTGTTATTCATCTAATTGGTGAGGTTAGCAGCACACAATAAATGAGGTATAAATTCACACAGTTGTCTGTGTCTAAACATTAACTATCTATGATGTCATCTTGCTTACACATCTCTTAATATTATTTGTTTATCCATTTACTATAAAAAAGAAGGCATATAGGATTATTAAGAAAATATAGGGAAAATACAATATCACATAAGTCCTTTTTAAAACTAAATTGTGCTTGTCAAGTCTTCCAGAAGGAGCTGTTCACATGAAGCCTGACAACCCTTCATTAAACGGGCCCTTTAATTCGATTACAACAAGATTATGCATGAGAATGCCTTTTCCAAGTGAAAGGTTCCAATTGGAGCCTGATCCCACTTCCGGTTGGGAACCTGTTGCCTCTGATTCAAAAATAAAAGCTGTTACAAATGAATTGTGAACCTGCCCCATTGTCAAAGCCTGCAAATTCGACTGAGGAAATTTGACATGTGTCAAGATCTTTTCTGTAAGCCTGTGAGAAATAGCTCCCTCTGTCATTTAACTAATTCTGATGAGAATGACCAAACACCAACTGTGACCTCAATTGTATGTTTATAGTGGACACATTATCATATTTGTTTGAGAAAGATTTAGTTGTCTGTCAGATCTTTTGAAATCTAAAGTTAATAATAATACGCTGAGGGAGGGGCAGTTGGTCAGCCCGCCTCTGCTGTTGCTTGTTGCATATGTCATTCACAATTTGAATAAACCCGCACTATGACTATTCAGCGTTGCAGTTGTTTGTCCTGGGAAACCGTGGGGCATATGTACAAGAATTGGCGATAACTATCGCTAACGCTAGTTAGTGGCAGACTTTTTATGGCCGTGTACTGCGGAAAACTATCGCCGTGTTAGCGGCGTATTTACAACATGCCGCTAAATGGCGATAGTTTCTCTTCCCAGGTGAACTTTCCCGCGTTAAGAACAGCAGCACGGCGATAAAAATCCTGACGCTAACGTGGAAAAAGTGGCGATCGGCCAATTAGCAGCCAGAAACTGCATGCTAATTAGCGTGAGGCCACTTTTTTTCACGTTCGGCCGGAAAAACCACTATAAAACGCCCGCTTTGCAGCCCAAACACAAAAAAAAAAATAGAAGAACCATGGAGGAAGCTGGACCAAGTACCGAAGCAAACAACAACCCCCCAAACACCGAGGAGCACCAGGCAGAGACCCAGGGGAAGGGCAAGGAGAAGAGGAAGAGGAAGACCCGGTTCAGTCAGCAGGAAAACCAGGTCCTGATTGCGGAGGTGACAGAAAAACAACAACAGCTGTTTGTCAGCTCCACAGTGTAATTGGGAACAAAAAATGCAATATGGCAGTCCATCGCAGCCAAGGTGAATGCTGTCGGAGAGGTGAGGAGGACAGTGGATGACTGCAAGAAGCGCTGGCATGATGCTAAGTGCATGACCAAGGCGAAACTTGCAGCCAATCTCAAAGCAGCAATGCAGACTGGAGGTGGGAGTCCAGCGCCACAGGAGGAGCTGGATGCGTTGGAGGAACAGGTGTCCGTGTCATCAGCGATGAGACGGTGGTTGGAGTTCCTGGACAGGATACTGCTGAACATGATCAGACACATCAGCAACAGGGTGAGTAACAACCAGGGACTGGGGGGACGGGGTGGATGGGCCCAATGGCACTCATGCCCACTTAAATATCTCTCAGTGCACACCCACTATGACTGCGGATCATGTCCCGGATACCCTTGTCCCTGGTGGCATAGACACATATCACCCTACTCAACCAATACATTGCAAGACACATATTGGTGGGCTCACAGACTTGGAAATGTGCACAGAAAAGTAACCCAAATATAGTCCAAGATCCACATCAGACCACAAAATAAGGGCAACATGAAATAGCAAAGGGGCACATTGACTGGAGATTCGGCAGGGTGTCAAAATGGCCCCCTTGCCTCAACACCATGCATATGCATGTGCCCGTGTGTCTGAGTCGTGTGCAAGAATGTGCATGTGCATCAAGGGGGACCTTCCTGTGTGCTGACATTGGTGGTGGCATGCCTACTTATGCACATGATCAGTCACATTCACAGTGCATCCTCATTTTGGCGTCAGAGGGATGCAGCCTTGTGCAGATGAATTGTATATGTGTGGTGTTGAGGCAAGGGGGCCAGTTTGACATCCTACCACATCCCCAGTCAATGTGCCCCCCTTCTTGTTCATGAGATGCAGTCCTGTGTACACCAAGTGAAAAAGCATCTAGTGATTCTACATACCATAAACACATGCATTGTCTCAACAAAGTGATCATGTAGCCATTTGTCTAAAAGGTGCATACCCCACAATGCACACATTCAGCAGACTTGAGTCTAAATGTGATGTCATACTATGAGCAGGGGGGATATGCCTGCAACACTACACTGCATGGACTATGCATATCAGGAATGTGTCACCCAAATATGTACTACATGACTTGTCTGTGTGCCATACTCACAGAACTACAATGTCCCTGTAAAGAAGTATGACAACCTAAGTATGACAACAAGCAAGAATAGCAAAGTTGCACCAAATAATGCCAAGTAGCTAAATGGCACCATAACCCCTTCGGTCAAACTGCACTCCTCCACTCTCAAGTGTACACATGTGCCATACAGAAAACAGCATTCCACATCAGTCCTGGTGTGAGTTGCCCATTACACCATGATGTGCATGTAAACCTGTCTGTGTGGTAAGTCTACTGTGTCTGTGAA
Source organism: Calotriton arnoldi (assembly GCA_963921515.1). Lineage (NCBI taxonomy): Eukaryota > Metazoa > Chordata > Amphibia > Caudata > Salamandridae > Calotriton > Calotriton arnoldi. The sequence continues at coordinate 988,409 of CAWUFW010004019.1, read as the reverse complement.
CAAATATGCAGTCATGTCTGATATCATCCACACGCAAACCCCGTCATTCAATAATCTGAACCAGGACAGCATGTATCATCCATGTGACCATCTGCGTAGCAAATACACAAACACACAACAGCCTGCCATGTGCATCTGATGGGAGGGGAGGTAATAGGGCCTGAGCACCACTAATACGCCTTTGGCACTCCACATCCACCAAATCTAGGCCCACTTACACACCACACGTGGGGCCAACGTTGAGGGTAATAGGGGTTGTCACTGTCTGTTCAGCCTGCAACGACAATAGAAACTCAAGCTGCACCATACTCACAATGGGTAAACCAACAGGAAGGCAACAAGCAATGCATGCAAGGAAAGACATGACTGACGACATGCACACAAGAGAAATCACAAGAGCCAAAACTACCTGGATGTACATGTGTACTGCATTGTGCAGCACACATAGAAACAGCAATTAGCCCATCATTGCCAATCTGCCTAAACGGGTCCCTCCTCACACATAACCATTCTTGCACCAAACCCATGCACATGTGCACTACCCAGCAAAGCTGACTGTCTGTGAGCCACACTGACAAGGCAAGTGACAGTGCATGCCTGCACCCTAAACATTTTAACATGGTGCAGGCCACGGTCACTGAAGTGGCTGAGTGTGGAGTTCATCCTTAAAGGAGCAGGTCACACTCTGACACTTCCCCTTGTACATACAACCCCTGATGTAAAGAAGACATCTGCTGCCAAACAATGCACAAGTGTCCCAACTCTGACCAAGACCCATATTTATTCCAGCTTGCAACATCTCATCTTTGTAAATGCACATACATGAAAGGCTCACTGGCTGAAAGGGATAAGGGGCAGTAAAACCAAAGCTGCAGGGGTGACTCTCCCACAATGCAGTGCACAGACACATAAATCTGAGCTAATCAACATTGACTACAATGTGGTACAAACTGCTTCACTTACACTACTGAATAGAGGACACAACTGGGGCCGCTTGTGTATAGAAATTGCACATTCACATTTGGCATAGCTGTAAACTGTGAGATGATAATTTACAACTACAACGTCACTTCCGTGATGTTGTACAAGTAATCCCTATCCGGCATCTAATAGGCATCTCCTCCTAAACAGTCAGAATGGACATTGTCATGCAGTATGCTTGTAAACTCATCCAATGCATGATCATACTTGAAACACACATTTAACTGCATCCCCCTTTACATTGCAGAGGGAGAAACATCGCCTCCTGTACAGCAGCCTGTCCCACTCTTCACTGATGAAGATGAGGAATTCGCCACCATCAACCAGGACACCCTCCAACAGCTGCTAGACTCATTTAGCACACCATCTCTGGAAGCAGGGCCATCCAGCTGCATCGTGGAAACTCCACCCCCTGCACAAACCTCCCACCAGCAAGCACCTACCACCACAGCTGTCTCCCAGGACCTTGAGGACCCACTTCTGGCATTTCAATGCCGTGTGGTAGAGGTCCAGCAGGAGATGGCTGATCTGGTGCGGGTGGGGTTTGACAGCCTGGTGGCCAAACTTGATGCCATACGTGGGTGTCTGAGTCCACAGTCCGCTCCATGCTCTCCGACATTCCATGGCTGACATCGCTGGAGTCATGACTCAGAGACAAGAACAACTGTCCAGTCAGAGTGGCTCCATCGATGTCAGCCAGGAGTTGGCCCGCATGCAAATGATAATGGAGAACATGGAGCGGATGCAAGCGGAACAAATGTCTGCCACGGCTGCACACCAACGAGACGTAGCTGGAATCTTCCATGCCCTGCATCTGATCATCACTGCATTGCTGCATCAAGGTCTGGCACAGATGAATGCTGCTGCTGCTTCTACATCCACATCTCCGCCCCCTGATTTGTCAGTGCCTCACAGTGCCGCTGCCAATCTACCACCACGCACATGTGAGGCACATGACACATCAGAGGACGAAGAAGTGGATGAATCAGCATTATTGCGAAGAAGAAAGCGGTAGCAGCCATCTGTGCCAAATGGACTGTTTTGCCTTGGATCAGTGCTTAGCATCATGCCCTGGAACATCAGCTTCCACTGTCCCCAGATTCACTCTTCAACACTCACCTTGGACCTCAGTATGGACTGCCATGATTTGTGTTGTTCCCAATGACACTGCAATCAGCCTGCTGACTGAACTCAACCTCTTCCTCTGGACATGTCACCCCTGAAGTACTCTGTCAGGCCCTCCACTGGGCATCTCTGGAATGTGGGGCTTGTTTGAGCCAAGTACTGGCCCAGTCTCCAACAGAGACAATGCGCATTAAAATAAAATTATTGTAATTACACAGGTGGTGTTGTCTATGACCATTCAAGTATAGAAGTCTGTAAAAATGTTGGGCAAGTGAATCCAACAAAACGTACACCAAGGGGCATATGAGAAATGTCCATGTTTAACTGTGTCCCAGATAGGCAGTGAGATGACCGGGTATGTGTGAACTAGCCGTGCCCTCATTGCTCAAATACAACATTCTAGCAAGATCCCAACTTAGCCCTACGTACATGATGGAAATAGGCATGTGTGCAAATATGTCCAAGTCAGTCGCATGCCACAAGTAGTGTCTCCCTTTACCATTGCTACAAAGTCTCACTTGGCATATCTACTCACACTCTACCGGGTGGACAAAGCTTGTTGTGATGGGGCTCATTGCATGTCACATTCCAAGATGGAGCACACCATATTCACATCGATGAAGATTTGTTAGGGTATATGTCTACCAGCCGCTATTGGAACCACAATGTCTGCTTCAGTGAAGTGGTGTTGGCAATAGGGACACATCCCAAAGTGCAAGTCCTCAGTCAGCCCCTTCCTGTGGCCTAACAATGCCTTATCAATAAGGAACCCTCTCATGCTGTGACCACTGTGAGCGGATAGGGCAATGTGTCTAGGGATGTGTAGTGCACTGCATATAGTCAGATGCCGCACCACCATTTCAATGGTGGCATCACTATGAGCCAATGCCAAAAGTAGTAGCTGGGAGAAGTGGCTATGACACTGGCACTACAGGGAGCAATGCTACATTTCCCCTCCTGTGTGCAGCAGAACTGTGGGCCCAATTCACAAAAGTGATCTGAGACAAAATCCTAACTTTACGACTTTCGGTATTCACAAAAGGCATTTAGGAGTAGTAAAGTTAGGAATCCTAACTTTACTACTCCTAAATGCCCTTTGTGATTACCGAAAGTCGTAAAGTTAGGATTTTGTCTCAGATCACTTTTGTGAATCGGGCACATTGTTCTGCCATATGCCGTGCACATTTGATCCGCAAAATTGACAACATTCTGCATGGGCAGGAGGTTGAGCCTCCATGCACAGGAACATCCAATTTAAATGATGCTGACACACCTGCACTACGCAGCAAGTGTGCCGATGTCTGGGCGTGGTAGATGGATGGTTGGTGGACGGAATCTGTGGTACCCAGCGCATACATCCATCTTCATGATGGATAAGAGTTGCAATGTCAAAATCTGCTCAAGCCCATGTCCCTACATTGTGTTGTAAATGGGCAACAATGTGCTGACCAACTCCGTGAGTCACACTTAAGATGTCAATCTTCACCAAAGAGTGTCCCTAGACTAGGCCGTAACTCCTACTTGCCACCATGTTATCCATGCAAGTTTACTGTGCTCATAACTAAAGAATCCTGACACTATCCATCCTGCTAAGTAACATGTCATGACCACACGTACACATTCAAATGATTGTCCTGTGATAGAATAAGTTGCATACAGGGTAAAAGCAACACTCCACCAAATCACCCCTGACATAAGTGCAACCAGAATTCTAAAGTAGTAACCATTTATTATGAAAGTACAAAATAAATTACCCTAGACTAACACTAATCACTACTACAACTAACCTAATCTAAACTAACTGGAACAAAGTGAATGATAACCTAAACTATCTACCATAACTATTCCTAAACACGCAACAACATATCTAAGACATCAACCCCCCTCCCACCCTTAAAGCACATCAGGAGACTGGACAAAGACATCTAAGCTATACATAAACTAGCTACACCGTTATCCTACACAAATATGTATTTTTTTGATTTTTATTTTTTATATGACAACAAAGACATCAACCCCCACCCAAAGGAAAAGGAAACTTATCCCCAAATACTATAGAAGAATAAATAACTAAAACTAACTTAAAATCTAAGACTAACTATACCTACACTACGACTACACTACCTAACACTTAAAATACTTACCTAACACTAACTAAGAACATGAAATACCATTGGGGGAAGGGAGAAGAGGGGAATGGTGCTCAAAATGTCCGATCAATATGGGAGACCCAGGGCTGCTTTTAGGTCCTGCAGGTGCCTGGTATGCTCCGCCATTTCCCGTCGAATTTCTGCCAGCAAAACATTGTTGTCCATGACTGTGCGCCGGTCCCGCACAGTGAATGGCACCACCTGATCTGCTGGTGCAGGTGGCATTGTCCCTTGTGTGTGTGGTGTTGAAGGGGGATGTGTTGCTGCCTGTCCACGCCGGAAGCCACGCCTGTCGCCAGAGGGGCCAGGGATGGCCTGTGTGACACTCTGCCTACCGTGGGTCATTACCTCGGGCACGACTTCCAACTCCCAGCTGCCCGGTCTTCTTGGTACCTCCGTGCCATGTTGCGATATCCCTTTGAGACCTTGCGGATATGGAGGTACCGGTCCTTCCTCACCTGGAAGGGGTGGGACTCCTCTGGCGACATGTTGTCTATCAAATAAGAGCAATGACAAAATGTGAGTCATGATGACTATGTCAATGTTCTCCATTTAACTCAGAAACACAAGGTCAGTGAAACATGGAAGCCTACACTCTAACGTAACATTGTGAAGTTATAAAGTGACCTGGACAATGAAATGTTGAATCCAGGGTCAGTAACAACATGCTGGGGAGACTGACATGACAGTGCATGGCATGTGCCATGTAGTGTCACAACCAAATGAGACTGTCAGTGTCAAATGATGGTGCTGTGACATACCCTGACTGAGGGTGACATGTACAGGGAATTGGAGGAGGGAGGCATTAGCCCTCCGAGCATAGCGCCTCGCTCATCCTCTTCTGTAACACAGTGCTGCATCATATGTACAATAATCAGGTGCAGCCCTGCGTGTCCCCCAGCAACAGCGTGAAGTTCATCAACTCAGCGCCAACACAGGCACACTTGCACAAGAGTGGAAGGGTGTGTGTGTGCAGGGGAGGCTTGTTTATGTGTAGGAAGGTTACCCTTACTGCACATGAGCAATCCTGGAACAGCCCTACTTACACTTACATTAGTGCTGCATCAAGCAGCACACATGCAAACACGTTAGGTGGCTGAACACTGACTTCTATATGAGGCGCAGGCCCTCTCTCCGCCACAACTTCACAATAGGTGACGCGGTGCTGGCGAGAAGGGGGAAATGTAGTTTACTCAAACTTTATAAATCTGCATGTCTTTGATCCGCAATTCTTACTCCGCTGACAATTTTACAATGCAGGGCTTTACAACGCAAACTGTTACAATGCATTCCCCAATGTAACGGCCCCCTGGAGTCATTATGGTAATTGTGTTAGAATGGGGAATGTGTTTTAAGGAATAGCGTTGTAGAGGCCTGCGTTGTAAAATATATTGGGCAGAAATAACTGCAGAGCAAAAGCATGCAGGGTAAATGCATGCGGAGTAATGTCATAAATTCGGCAAGAGGGGCTTGTACTTTTGCCCCAGAGTCTACTAGGGGAATGACCCCAAGGAGACAGCTTGGCAACAACATTGCAGTGGCAAAACATGCCAATGATATACATAGGGCCATCTTTGCTAGGTGTTTGGGGAACGTGCCATTGATATCCTTGGCTTAAAGCTACGCCCTGCTACTTCTTTGAAGCTGGTATGCAGCATACCTACAATAGTACTGTGCAGACCTGTGTCTGACCACGCACGGCCTGAAAAACACTACCTCCTTGTGCATGATTGGGCCCACTTGCACACTCATCTCAGTCAAGGATGTACATGCATTTCAAGTCTGCTCATACTCATCAGCAACACCACTCACATGTCTCCTCTCCTATCTGTGTGCTCTGTAATCCGCATGCATGTGCTGTAGTGACGGAACCCATAGATATCACTTGCATGGGTATCACTGACTGGGGATGTGCAAAGTTACATCTGGAAGACATATGCATTGCTCCATCTTCACTTACTGATTTGTACACACTTCACACTTCCACAAAACATCATCACACTGGAGGCAAGGTACTTGTGATGCACACCCATACTGCATACTACAACGTCAATGATTTCACCCAGACATTCATCACATCTCACAATGCCAATATTTAATGGCTGAACTCACCAGTGGCGTGTGGGTCCTTGAAGGTGTCAATATCCCACTGTGTGATGAGTTGTCTGCCAGCTGTGAGACATGAAAAGAAACGTGTGTTGGTATCAGACGTAAAATCACACGTGTCCTATTCATCATACATTTCATCACCATCACTGACAATGCTCTGTGACTGTACTGTTGCAGTCCATGTTGCCTACATGATTGTGTCTACTTTGCCTGTTATTCCCACAAGACCTGAGAATGCTCAGTTAGGCCTACAAGACAATGATGCTGACAAATTTGCACATACTACTTACGTGACACATTCCCAAGGCCCCATTTCTCCACCCAACATGATGTTATACATGCTCTGTGGACGATAGCATCGCTGCAGCTCGCACAAGGCTGTGTCACAACTGTTGGTGGTGTATGACACTCTGGAGATGTCCTATTTCAATAGAACAATTGTTCCTATCTCATCCATTGTAACACGAAGCCTTTGTACAAGGGCTGCGTACCTAACTTTGCAAAACAAGGAGGAATGCATTATTACTGTTCCTTTTGTGCAGCACACATGACAATGACTTGGATTTTTTATGTACTGTCACCCTTCCTGTACATGAACAATCTTTGCCCTGCACGCACTATGGTGCAAGGGTGCCAGCGTTGGCACTACAGTGCTAAGTGTTGCGCCAGTGCAGGGGGAAACGCAAGCCTGCACACTATGCTTGTACATATGGTGCAGCATTGTGTTTTTGATGTGGCAACGTTAGGTGTGAAGGCATGACGTCTAACGCCTCACTCCGCCACATTTGTGCACATATACACCATTGTGTCACACACCGATTTTTGGGCTTTTCTTATGAGTGTTCATATGTCATTTATGAGGTTGAACTTACCACACTGTAGGCCAATGATGACTCCCAGGTGGTCCAACAGGTCACCCTCATAGCCCACGCAATCCTGCCATCGGTGCTTCCATTGGTGGACAGTCCTGTCCACACCAAAGACACGCAGCATCTGTGCTCTCACGCGCTCCCACCTGACCTTCCGCACATGGACGGGATATCCAGAAAGGATACGACCCCCACTCTCCACCATCAAGGGCAGGTAAAATTTGACCAGCCAGAGGAAGCCCCCCCAATGCCCCCTCTAACATCCTGCCCCCCAAATGGACCCCCCCACGCAGTCATTACCATCAGACTGGACTACGGAAACGCCCTATATGCCCGCATAGACAAGTCTGTGCTCTGCAAGCTCCAGACTATACAGGACACCGCCGCCAGACTCGGCCTTGGGTTCATACTTTCCTCATAGGTCCAGACCCTCCATCACACCTACTTGGTTCCCACCTCTCCCAGCATTTGCTCATTTGTGGCAGAAGGGCTGTGCCTTTGGGGATAGTTTGTCTACAAGGCTAGCCCCAGTAACCACAGTCACTTGGGTTATTGTGTATGGTAGGTGGACATATTACTAGGCATGTTGTATGAAATTTGCTACATGTGCATTCTCACATTTGTGAGTTCCATGATTGTGGACTTGAGGTGTGTGGTGTGTTCAGTTAGTACTTACCAACAAGCAGTGCATTTCCATATGTGCCATCCTGAAACTGCTGGTTGATGATGGACTGGCAGAAGATGTAGGAATCATGCACACTTCCTGGGAACTTGGCTACGACATTGGTGTACAAGCCCCGGTGGTCCACAATTGCCTGCACATTGATGGAATGTGTGTGCTTTCTGTTGCGGTATATGTGTGCAGTGTCCGCAGGGGGAACAAGTAGGACATGTGTGCAGTCAATTGCCCCCAACACCTGCGGGTAGCCAGCAATGGCATAAGAGCCTTGCTTGGTCTCAAGCTGTTCCTGCGCAGTGTTGGGGAAGCATAGGTGCTGGGGTGTCAGGCTGATGATGCCATCCAAGACAGTTGGGAGGAACCTTGATAGGGCTGACTGTGAGACTCCCCCAACTCTGGCAGTTGTTGGTTGGAAGGTACCAGAGGCCAAAATGTGCAGCACTGCCAGCTGCTTTGTCTGCGGAGGGATGTTGGTTCTCCGCTCTGTTGATGCCTTCAGCCTGGGGCCTATCTGTGTTAGGATGCGGAGGATGGATGACCTTTTGAGCCTGTAGTGGGCGATCACATCCTCTGGCGTTAGGTCTGTGAGGGTGAGGTGTGGGCGATGGACCTGCTGTCTTCTTCGGCGCTGCCTCCATGGTGGTCCTGGGGGCAGTGGCAGTGGTGGTGGTTGTTGTGGCCTTCTTGGTGCTTCAAGCTGCATGAGTAGTACCTCCATGGCATCAGTGGGTCTTCAAATGAGGCTCTGGGCTAGTCTCCCTTATGTACTGTTCTTTATCACCATTTTTAAGACCACCTTTTTTCTGGTCTTAAGTCCCAGCCGCTAACGGGCTTTAGCAGCTGTTTTCTGGACGTATCGCGGGCCTAGGCGATCATTGTAAATATTGCAAAGTGGGGTTAGCGTGCCTTTTTGCACGGGAACGACTACCTTGCATCTCATTAGCGATAGTTATCGCTAACATAAGTGGCGATGGTGAAAACGGACGGTTTCGCCTGAAATCAGTCGCTAACGGTTGTTAGCGACAGCTTGTGAATATGGGGATAAAAATATCGCCGCATTGGCGGCGGAAAAGTGCCGCTGACGCGGCGTTAACTCCTTCTACATATGCCCCCATGTTTTTATTGTATAAATCTCGAAGACAGGGAGTCCAATTATGGCATCACAGCTGATCACCATACTAGCATAGACTTTAGGCAAACTGTAGGGTTGGGGAGGCAGGAGGCCGGATGGCTTTACTCATCCCCTCTGATTCCACTCTGATTCCGAAGGGTATACATTGTCAGTGTACACATGAAAAGAGGAGGGGATGAGTGAGCTCTGGGCCAACTGCTACTGTGCGCTGTGCATCTACAATTAAATTATATGTCTGTGTCAGGAACCTTAACATTAACGCACTATTTTAAAGTGGTGGTTTGTAGGCTGAAATTAACAATTGTATTACAGATTTTGCAGTGCCAATTTACGTGGACCTGGCCATTAACCTCAGCACTGCAAAAGCACTGTGGTTGTTTTTGAACAGCCAGGAACACTGGAATTATGCGATTCTGTGGCCGCTCCTTCTTTTTGCATATTTATGGATTTGCCGCATTTGTCACATAATTCATCATCTACCACATAATCTGCATATTATAACCCAAAAAAAATTGTTTCTAGCTCAACTGGATCAAAAGTTACTAAACTGTGGCAAAGTGGGTTAATTCAGAATGGACGGCCCTTTGCAAAGGTTAACTGGTCGTCTGGCAGTTACTTTTTTATTTATTTGGTTTTTAAACCGGTACTAATGAGGTCACATCTTTGCCTAGACAGTATTACCATGTGGAAAAATTGCTAAGTAATTAACCAATAGTATCAAGAAATGTGCCACATTATGCTGCATAATTCGCCTTTTCTAGCCGCATAATTTAGTCAACCCTGCCACATAATTTGGGGATTCCCTGCCACATACTTTCAGTGGCCCTGAGTACACCCTACAGCTTGACTGTTCAATTGCGAATACAAAATTCAGTGCACTTCTTTTCAGGTGATTTACCAAAATTTTCCTTAGTAGACCCAGCCTTTTTCCGCCGACCTGTGCAACCATGTGAATCAGTGCTTTGGTTGTGGCCTCATTATTGCACAGGTATTTGCATTAATATTGCTTTTTCAGTTAGGGTAGATGGGTAGCAGCTTCTCATATGCCTAAAAATAGCAGAAAAAAACTTTTTACTGCAAGCACCATTACGTTGTAGCAGCCCTGGTGCTTAACTTATTTTTGTGAGGCCCGTGAAGGTCCACTACGTATTCTGCTTTGCTAGTGTAGCACCGCATCGCCTTTCTCAGTTTGCCACTAATTGTAATTGTGATTGCATTTATATAGCGCTTACTACCCTTGACCAGGCATCGAAGCGCTTTGCACCGGGCAGCCCGCTGCTCCGGAACCCAAGATTAATGGTCAGTTCAGTGTTATTGGTCATTAATTTAATGCCAAACCGTGAGTGATGGTCGTTTAGGGATGCTTTTCCAAGGCAGTGGAAGGAACGGTGCTTCGTGTGAAAATGTATCACAGTAAGCCCTTTGAGAATATTTAACAGAGAACAAAAGCAATGTTAAGTTAGTAAACACGTGCTGAGGATTTTCACACACAGTGAGGCACTCAAAATCGGACAACCAGTTAAAGACTGGTTCTAGCATGCATTCACATACACCGTAGCCAGGCCTGGTCATGAACCATGATGGGAGCCATGGCAGCTGCAAAGAATTCACTTATCCGACCTGTCTTTAGACTGACTTTAACCTCTGTGCGATATCAATCCACGTCAGTGCACATAGGTCAGGCGTAGAGCAGTGATAGAGCAAATGAGTAAGCACTATGGCAGCTTTGGTGCAAATAGGATCATGCACTGATTACAATTGAGTGATGGACCATTTACAATATCCTATTGTGTAGGAAAAGAGTTCTCCCATGAAAAGCAGCTCATCCCCCATTTTGAATGAGACCCTTACAACGGCAATAAATTTGGTTTTCCTAAAGAGACTTATGCCCATTTGTAACAGCAAACGGACTCCTCCATTGTGAAAAATATACAAATCGACATTTACAAAGGTCCCGAAGTAGTTATATATCTATGAATGTACAAAGTATCTTGGGGTAGATTTACAAGAAACTGATGCATCTGTAGAGATGCATCAGTTTCCCTGCCACAGCTTGCGATACCCTTGCACCACCATGGAAGCGCTGTATTTACAATATGACGCACAATGGCGCAAGGATTGACAGATGCGTCAGAAATTCTGAGGCATCTGTTGGCCCGAAAGTCACGAATTGCTGGAGTTGTGTCGCAAGCACGATGCAACTCCAGCAATGCATGTTGAGGCCTATACTTATTGTACTGCATCACTCCTTACGCCTGCTTCAAGCAGGAGTAAGGTTTTGACGCAGTGACGTCCTAAAAGTGGCGCAGTGAAATCTTGCAGATTTCACTGCGTCACTTTTACAAGGCTTTCCTGCGTGGGATCGCCCACCCTGCATACATTATACCTGACGCAGGTATAATGTGACTCAGGGCTTTACAACGTGGCGCATCTCCCTAGATGCGTCACGTTTTAAATTGGCCGCATTGCTTACGCCGTCGTGCTTGACGCAACGGCGGCACAAAAGTGTCGCAAGGGGCTTGTAAATCTGCCCCCTTGTGTCCTATATGTTGAAACTCGGAAGTCAGGTACCTTAACTTTATTGTCAGCAATTTAAAAAGCATGGTTGTTATGGCATTTCCCGTGGCTCCGTGTGATGTACATATCAAACAATTGCCAAGGGAAAATATCTTTAGCACAATAGTTAGAGGCTTGTGTTTTTCTGACTCCCACAGCATAAAACGATTCAAGCTGTCTTACAAACTCCACCGAAAAATCATACACATTGGTCCTTCTCTAACACAACTTCCTCCCTGTGTAAGATTCTTAGACAAGCACGTGTCTGGCTATTTTGCAACTTTTTACAAACCACTCACAATTCGTGCCGTCTTGTGAAACATAAACTTACCCCAAAATCTTGATATTTTAAATGCACTTGGGCCAGTTTGCGTACACTTACTGAAATCTGAATTTCTTTCCTAGGCTGGTGAAATATGACCTCGGTTTTCAGCAATAAGAGGCTTCTAAAGTCTTCATCCCGCAGCCTGCTTGAATAATTCATGAGCAGGCATAATAGTATTTCATTAATATTGAACATACATATGCGTATAAATCATTGTGATGATTTCCGTGATGAAGTGTCAACTTACTTTACTGGAATTATTTATTCCTTTCCTCCTATCTATACTGCAGAGAATGTTTGTTTTTTTAACTACCCGGAAATTGTTTGCATTTTTAACAACCATCAGAAACAACCACATACTGAATGTAAAAAAAAACACCGATTAAAGCAGATAAGACGAACTCGTGACTATGTAAATTAAATATGTGGAATGCATAAGTCGTTTAAGGGTATAGCACATTAAATGTTAATAGTCGTTTAAGCCCGTGGAACACTCTTTTACAAAAAAAAATGTATAGTCCAATGTAAAAACCGGATATGGTGAGAACAGTATTGAAGGACATAGTAATTCCTGTGCAAAGTAAGTAACACAAGTGCCAATTCAAATGCTTTATTCGGCATGGAGAAAAACTTGATGCAAAGAAAATACATGCACATGCCTACACTATTTACCAAAATAAATTTACGGATGGGGCAATACATTGAATGTGCACGCTCGTGCATATCACATCGATGCACCTGTTTTTAGGCAATTGAATTAGCTAAAGCATATGCGTTAAATATGGAATTTTTCAGAGTTAATACATGAACTGAGGAGCTCAGTAGAGTGGAGTAGAGCAGTGGTTGCCTCTCTCTGGGGCATATTATCAACGGCCAGCGATAATTATCGCTGGCCGTGCTTAGCGATAGATATCTTATCGCTGGCTATCTCCGGAAATTATCGCCCTGGTAGCGCGTTATTAACAACACGCTTCTCCAGGGCGATAAAAATTCCAGAGATAGCGAGGTTATCGCCGCTTTGCAGGGAACATCGCTGGTTTTCCAGCGATGTTCCCTGCAAAACGGCGATAACCTCTGCTGATACGACCCTGTGGTCGTATCAGCACAATCCACCCCTATGTTAGGGATGGCTAAGTCGGGATAATAGCAGACGTTAGATTTTGGCGAAAACGGACGTTTTCGCCAAAATCTAACGTCTGCTATCATCCTGTGGGCTGCCTTGTAAATATCGCGATGTGCACATCGGCGATATTTACAACGTAGCCCATCTGGGGTACGCCAGTAACGCCCACCTTGCATCTCATTAGAGATGCAGGATGGGCGTTATGGGAAAGGGGCGATAGGGCAAGGATTCACGCGATAGCGTGACCTTGCTAATACAGCGATAAAATTATCGCCGCTTTTTGTCTGAAAACAGACGCTAAAGCGGCGATAATTTTTTATCGCCGGCTTGTTAATATGCCCCTCTGTTTCTGAGCTGTGCTGTCCGCAGCTCATGCATTAACCGGTGATATTGCACAACCCTTTGACATGAAAAATAAAAAAACACAGCAGCGCCCTGCACGGGAACACACAATTGAGGCATCACCCCAGGAGTTCCATTGCAGACAAAATCCAATGTGGGCTTCTATTGAAAACACAATCCAGACGGGCCGTTCTTTGAAGATATGATGCTAATTATGTCTCCATTTCAGACCTTATCCTATCAGGTTGCAATAAAGACATGAGTCCAAAATCAGCTTCTATTATAAAGTTATCCTATTTGGGATTGTACTGCAGCTTTGACGGCATATCCCCCTAATTTCAACACCACACAACAAATCTGAAGACATTAACATGAGCAGCACAATCCATGTATTCCTCATCTTGCATACTCAATATATTTGTAGCAACTCACAATACCAGCATCCACCATGCAGAGCTCCACACTTAAATGCTGACCAGTAGATTGCTGTTAGGAAGACAAAGACCATACTGAGCCTGAAAGCACTAATAATGGCTCGCAATCAGAACGTTTAGGAGTCATTTACAAAGCGAGCAACAGTACTTTAAGGTGGATGGTCACCGGTCAACATTTTGAGTAGATATTTTTTCTTCAAGCAGCCAGAAAATCCATTCTAAATGCATTTTTTAGTTGATATTTTACCTAAACGGACCGTTTGGGTTTTTCGTTTAACTTGAAATGCACTTTTTTAGGTCGAGCATTCGAGACCTCTTGTATATACTTTAGTATATACTTATATGTGTATGTACTTTGTGGGCTCTGGAGATCAGCCCTAGGACTTGTCTGCTTCCGCTTAGGGACTTTTTTCTGTTCAACTGAATCTATTTAACTGTCTTGAAAGAAAACGACCAGTAGATGTCAGTAAAATACCAGAATTGCTTTCTGCTTAGGTACTTTTTTTTTTTTTCTGGCAACTGCCTCTATTTAACTTTCTTGATAGAAAACAACCAGCAGAGGTCAGTAAAATACCAGAATCACTTTAGCATTCTCTGGATTCCAGTCCATAGAAATTGTCTTCCACGAGCACCCGTAGACAATAATATTTTTTCAACTCTTGTATTTTCAGTGATATGACCACCGAAGGCCCTGATTTTATATTAAAAACAGAGATTTGGACTATACCATTTCCCCTTGAAAGGCAATATTTCTCTCCATGTGTTCCCATACCTTGCATGTCACACAGTTTGGTGCTTACTTTCCCTCCATGTTAAAGAACAGTAGTGTTATGTTTCGTATAGAGGCCCTAATATAGACACGTTCATATATGCCGTATATGGTCGTAATCGTATATGCCCTATTATGGTCATAATCGTATATGCCCTATTTTGGTCATAATCGTCTATGCCCTATTATAGTCATGATCTTCTATGCCCTAATATAGGCATGATCTTTCACCTACATTAGTTCCCTACAGTACACAACGAGCTCTGAGGGTTGAATGTTATCTAGTCTGTGGTTTGAACACTGCAGGATTTTTCCCGAACACAGGCCTACAATGTACTCATAAATTATGCATGAGCATTCATCAGCTACATCTCCCGCATAATATGTATGTACAAAGTTCACCCCTGATGTCTTCCTCATGTCTAACAAAGACCAATACAAACCATACTGAGGGACGGGACACTTTAGGGTATAAATACACCACATCTTGCCACGGTAAGATAGAGGGAACCGAGACTTCCATGCTGACACACTGACCAGAGACGTTGAGGCTCCTGCATGCAGTCACTCCAGCTGACAGCGGTCTAACACAGTCCTTGCGGGGTGTCCAACTCGAGACCAGGACGGGGTCCCACACTTTCTCTATTCAGGTAATGGGGTTCGACTAAAATCCTAGAGGGATTCTTGACTCTTAGGCTTTTAGACCTACACACATGCTAGGTACACTTAGGTACATCTAGTTAGGCATCGTAGGAGTAAGCGCACTTTTATAATGTATTTTATATTCATGTATGTATTCATGATTCTTGCAATATGGTAGAACTGTACTACCCTTTCACTTTTATCGTACTGCTGATAATATATCTCTGCTATTGTCTGCTGGTTGATGCAGCACATATATTCTACACCAGAATAACAACTGTTCAATAAATACTTATTGAAATGCCCAGACTGTTTATTCTGTGTAACTCTTTGAGACAAACTGAACAAATAAGCACGAGTGACTGAGCGAAAAGTAGTACATTGTTTCCACGATTCTGAGGGATCAGGGTTGTCATGATCTAAGGTTGCCAGAAACTAATCTCTCCCCGATAAGAGGAGATTCTAGTGGCACTGTGAGCTAGCTAATGCAAATCAGGCTAACATATGCGGTGGGGGTGCACAGAGCCAGTTTAACACCAAGCCCACAGTATATGTTATCCAAACGCGCAGGTCCTGCAGGGGTACTATAGGAACTTCACGACATGGCGGCCAACGTTGTTTGGGTACTTATTTAACAGTAGAATCTGAGTAGTTCAGTCATGCTATTCTCAGAGAACCTACTCACAAAACCCCAGAGATGTCTGGAGTGGGTGGGCACAAAATCCGCCGCAGCCGAGTAGTACGAAAATACTATTTATTGGCTGTTGGTTATTCAAGCTTGAAAGGACATAGTGTTCCTAAAATTGTGCCTAAAACCTTATCATAGTTTCTTTGAAACATTAGTCTGTGTTCTATACACGATGACTACCGCGGTCTTAGATTCACTACGAATGCCACTGCCCATGTCAGGCGAGGAAGAAGATCCTGAGGATGCAATACAGATTGCACCAAAATTCAGAATGACAGTCACCCTAAGCCTATTAGAAAATGGTTTACAAGCTCCGGGTGGCATGGTAGTTTTCATGATTGAGGCACACGAATCAAACAAAACAGAGGTATTCTATTCATGGGTTACACTCCCAGCAGCAAATGCAATAACAAAGACATTTCACTACTATATAGAAGGAGATGCACCATGGGAATATTGTCCATTTGAGGACATAGAGATTCCACTCACTTACCAGGAACATTATTACTGGTTTAATGGCGCCCTACCCCACGTATGAGAAAGAGTAAGGTTAGGCCCACTCGGAGGAGAAGGAGCCACATGACCAATATTAGCGGCATACACACCACATCCTGACATTAACACAATGCCACCAGGAGACTTACTCGTACATCACAAAGATTTAATTAAAATCTACAGAAACCATTTGTCATGAGGACTTTAACAATCCAACCTGCACCAGGTGCAGCAAGTAGTACTCCAGCTCAGGGTTTAGGAAATAAAATTACTCCTCAAATATTACACGCGGTAATGGGCAAAATGCCTGCAAAACGCGAACAAATACCATTCTGGATAGCTCAGAAAATAACTCAGTTTGAGGCGGTATTCCCGAATACTACCACCTGTGATAAACACAGAATACTAACAATCTGCTTGCCCATGGGGATCACACCACAAATAGAGGACTGCACCTCTTGGGGTACAGTCTTTGCTGCCATATATACCAGAACACATGGTATCCCATCATTATCAGTAGTACCTGACGTATTGAGACAGATACAAAATGAGTATGGAGCAGAGCCTGCCCTTAACTTAGGGATGAAGTTACTAGGTAACTACGAACAGGAATCGGCCATAATACTAGCTAACATTAAGGAGGAAGCAGCTTCAGTGGTGATCCCCCAACGCCTAAGGGAGTTCAGTCCAGTAGATCAACAACACGAACTACCCAAAATAATTGAAACTGCATATTCAGAATTAGGCAGGGACAGTTTAGGTGGAAAAGCATTAAAACCACAACTGGTGGGCAGTTCTGAAAAGGACACTACAAAGCAGACACCTACTTCTTCTAAAAAACAGTGGGAAAATAAAAAACAACAAAAGTCTAAAGACAGCAGATCTCAATCCCGAGGCAGGTCTCCTCAACAGGAGCCCTATTCCGGAGGTATAACCTCCGGAATAGGGATAACTTTAGGAAATCTGACAGGTATCAGGATACTGATACACGTTCCTCTCGTTCCTTTCAGGGTTCATCAAAAAACTCAGAGAGGGAAGGACGGTCAGAACACAGACAAGAAGAGCGTACAAAGTCCAGAGACACGCAACGCGCTGCGGACTACGCACCTAAATAAGAAGATAAACAAAAACAAAAACCACAGTTAAAAAAGAAGAAGGTAGCAGGTCTGAAGATCAGACATGCCCAGAATTCTGAGGACACAGCTTCTGAACGGGGAATGGGCTCTGACGATGCTAGACAGCGTGGCAGAAGTAACAATAGCTCGCCAGAACCTAAAGGAATTTCTGGTGACAGCGGAGTTGAGTGAGTATATTAATGGTGGAAACACCTGATACTCGGGTAAGTGTCCCACATAAGTTACATGAGATAACACTCCGGATGGAGGGGGACAAACCCAGAAAAATTAAAGGTCTCTTTTGGAAAAATCAGTCATCTGGATATGACATCCTATTAGCAGAGCAAGACTGGCCTCCAGCATTTGTCATGGAGTGCCCCAGGGGAGAAGAGATAATTTTTCCAGCCTTTTCCGACCTCGTTCCCATACATTTAAAACATGCATATGCGCAGGAGTGGGCGGTTGCCCTAGCTCCAGCATTGTACAAAAATCATGTTGGTTTGGATGAGGATTCAACCCACCACGTGATCCCGTTAAAAGTTTCCCCAAATGCTCAAAGGCAATACCCTATAAAGCAGGAAGCTAAAAAACAAGTCAGGGAGATCCTAGATCAACTAGAATACCAGGGGGTGAATGAAAATTGCACTTCACCTTTGAACAATCCTTTGTTTCCCGTAATGAAACCTGACAACACATATCGTTTAGTTTTGGATTACAGACATTTAAACACTTGCACAAAGACATTGGCAGTTCAAAATGCACACAGTGCCGCATTAATGAATAACATTGTGCGGAAAAAATACAAAACTACACTTGATATCTCAAATGGATTTTTCTGCCAAAATATAGCGCCTGAAAGCAGGTATTTGACCACATTCTCAGCGCTAGGGTCCCATCGTCAATTTTGTCGACTCCCCCAAGGGTATAGGAATAGCCCGGGGTTGTTTTCAGCAAGCGTAACAGAGTTACTCCAAAATTTGGATGAAGAAGCATTGTCCTATGTGGATGATATTTATCTGACGGACGATGACTTACCAAGGCTCTTGACCAGGGTGAGCACCATTATTATGGGATTCGCCTCTGAGGGCAATAAATTTAATTTAAAAAAATAAAAAATTGCCCATCTCAATGTCCTGTTCATAGGGTATGAGCTGTCAAGTGAAGGAAAAAGCCTAGCAGCTAACTTTTTAGAAAAGTGTGCGCTGCTCCAACCTTCAAAATCGTTAAAGAATTTACAATCAATTCTGGGATTCCTCAATTTTGGTCGAACATACATTTTGGATTATGCAGAAAGAGTAAAACCTTTCTACGACTTAATAAAACCTGATTTTTCAGTCAGACAATGGACACAGGAACATACAAACATCCTACGTTCACTACAGGAAGACATGATAGCTTCAAAACACTTACAGACACGCGTAAACGTACGCAACTTAGTGATCCGAGTAATAGCGGGTCAATGCGGGTACACTTATTTACCCTTCAATGAAGGCGAAACGGTACCAATCGCATACAAATCACACCTGTACACAAACGCAGAGATGCGTTTCACTTCAACAGAAAAAATCTTGATAGCAGTACAGACCGCTGTAGCAAGAGAAAGAGCTCTGGCTCAGGGAAAGCACATAATAGTCGTGACCCCAGTACCAGCCTTAGAGGCTGTTACAAAGGCTAGCATTCCAAATGCGAAAGCCTTACATCCCAGATGGATATAATGGGCTAATTCTCTTACTGCAACGGATGTTGAATACAAATTTGATCCAAGTTTAAAAACACAAGCATTTCTGCAATATGAACAAGAATATCCTCTACCGAATTAGATTTTGCCTCTAGATCAGTATGAATATATTATTTACACTGACGGATGTGCTCAACCGGCCTTAGGGAGTAAGCAAGCTTACAGCGCAGCGTGTTTAATCATTAAAGGTCGCATGCACGATGGAAAGTTCCATCCAAGCTGCACTACAACGCAATCTCTAGGAGACTGCACGGCTCAGTTGGCAGAATTAAAAGCACTGATACTGGCACTTGTAAATACGGAACACGAATTCCCCACACTAATTGTGTGTGATTCCTTTTACTGTGTACAGTCATACAATGAATATCTACATCATTGGGAACAAAACGGGTTTAAAGATGCGAAAGGTGGCACAATTAAGCATAGAATGCTATGGGAACAGGTAGTGGAGTTGAAAAACAAACTACCAAGGGCTTACGTGATACATACACTGAGTCATCAGCGTGATGGCGTTCACGTTGAAGGGAATTAAATGGCTGATGAAGTCGCAAAGGGGGCTGTACGCAAAGCGTCCGTAGCTGCAATCACCTGTTCAAAAACGAGAATAGACGGCGATATTTTGGTAGCTGTCATTGCTTCACGCAAAGGCAGCACAGCAGTACCTAAAACATTTCCACTCAAATACTCCTACAAGTTAGATGCACACAACATTCCATATGCTCAGATTCCTGGAGTGGGGGATAGAGTAATACCAAATATGGATCGTAGGCAAGGCTTAATTCTAGCAGCACACGAGGGTTTCGGCTCTGCGCATACATGCGTTACAGCGACTATTTCTTTACTGAAACAGCACTACTGGTGGCCAGGGTTAATAAAGCAGACCAAAGACTACGTCTTAAAGTGCGACATCTGCCAGCCGATGAAAGGCTCCACCGTAGCACGCCCTGCGCAGACTCCATTGTTAAAATCAGACAAACTTCTCGCATGTGTGTATTTGGACCACTGCGGATGCCTACAATCTGATGGGGCCAAGAAATATATCATGGTTGCAGTGGATTCCTGCTCTATATTCCTATGGGTCTGGCCTCAGCGCTCGGCTGAAGCTCGAACTGTTATAAAAGATTTGCAAGTCTTTATCGGCACATACGCAGTTGGCACGTTACATTCTGACTGACCAGGCGTTTAGCTCTCGGGCTTACAAAGAGGCCATGGAAGGAATTGGCGTAGCATTGCGGTACTCCTCTCCGTACCATCCTGAGGGAAATTCGGTTGTGGAGAGGGAAAAACCGTGACTTAAAGCAATTTTTAACAGCTAGGGTATTAGGCAAGGGCGGTTGTTGGGTCAGTCACCTTTATGGGGTCCAAACAGCAATTAACAACCAGCCAAGATGCTCTCTAGGGGGTGTCACTCCTTACAAGGTCCTATTTGGGACAAGAATGTGGGTACCTGATCTTGATTGTGCAGGCACAGTGGCGGATGAAAAACAATTTGATATCCATGATCGTTTGGCTGTTTTACAGGATCTAAATGAATCCAGGACACAACAAAGCAACGTCCACTTAAAACAGACCGCCACTGAGGAAGTCAAGGCAGTAACGGCAAGACCTGTCTGGATCCCAAAAGTTGGGGATCTGGTCAGAGGGAAGATTGCAGACAAGAAAGAATTTGGGCCATCATACAGAACAGCTGTACCGGTCCTAGCAATCCAAGGCACAAGAACTGTACTTCTGCCTCCTCTTGCCGGGAAAAAGGAGAAAAGATTTGTCTCAATCGACTTAATCAAACCACACTATGTGGCCAATACTAAACAGTAGGCCACGTGGACTCCACAGTAGCAGACGCCCTCCTCTTGCTACAATCCAAGAAGTTCAAACAGAAAGACTCATCACGTTTGAAGAGCCACCTGTACGGAATAAGGACTAAGCAACAATGCTATGAAACTCGTTCCACTTCAACAAGAAGGTCGACTTCAAAATGAAAATCAACTTAACAACCAAGTTGCAATAAGACTGACTACAGACGTCTACGTCAACATTCCTCGTCAAGAGCAAAATCCGATTTCAAAAATCCCGATGCAATTCCAACAATTGATCGAACTGCTTCTGGCTACTTCATGAACTTTGATACGTTTTCATTGGATCCAAGCGAGCCGGAAACGACGCCAGCCCAAAAATCACACAAACAGAAACTCATTGACTTTTTGCACTTTTTTAGAATGACTTACCTGGTGTCACCTTGGATAGAACTATGGTATATCACTGGGATTCTATTTTTTCTTTTTTGGCTAGGTTTAATTATAACTTTTAGTATGCTTATTAATGGACGATATCTCCAGCAGAGCTCTACAGCCCAAAGAGTCAATTTGATTTTAAAGCCACACCAGTCTTCATATCGTGAACCAAGAAACTTGTCTTCAGTGAACATCACAGCAGTTCCTATACCGGACGGTATAGTATGGGACAAGATTGATTTCGATATATTCGGTCCGACTGAACTTTTAAAGCTTAAACATGTATTTAAAATTTCTTTAAGTGATATCATTACCTCCAGTACATTGTCTGATGATTGGGACACTGAAACTGTAAATAATATGATGTCTGATTTAGAAAGACCTGCAGCATTTCCGAACAATGAAATGTTAGAAGGTACTTCAGACTATGATACATTGTATTGTTACCAACATTATGGTCATCATTTCTTGCACAAATCTATAACACCTAGAAATGTATTTGAATACCACCAGTGGGAACACTGCCCAACACCTCCAAAAGGTAGTTCGCAAACTTTTGCACAGAAATTCACATACTTTTCAGGGTTTAATACATCTGACCCGAAGTCATTTTATTACAAAGTGGCAACAACATCAGCACAGAAAATTATGTTGACTAACACCAAACAGATTTACTCTGCTTCCTTTATGGCCCAGTTGCCTACACAGGGTTTCGACCTTTGGAAGGACACTATAGATTTAACATCGATATGGGGTTCTAGGGACTGGCAGGTCCAGGGAACAGAAGCGCTTTTTAGAGCATGCCTCATTCCACAGCAGATGATATTTCTAAATGAAACTGTGCAACAGACATCCTGTCTTGGACTAGCCAAGAACAAGGAAATGAAAACACCTGGGTTTCCAGCACCATCACAGATGGGTGGGGGCAGAATTCAACTACACATGGGGTAGGATTAGATGACATTCTCCAGTACAACAGGTCAGATCCCAATTGGACAGAATGGCTGATTTGGCCCATTGACACAAACACATGTCAACAGAGATTCCTAGGTATAGCCGAGGGGTTTAGTATCAGTAGGCCAGATACACGCTATGTACAGAGACAGCACCCAGGGGTGGTGACATCCTACAGTGTTGGGAAGTAGTGCCTTAATTGGCTAGAAACCTCAACACTCACAGAAGTAAAACATCACTTGACCTTACTCACACCTGATGTAGACCTTAGGGATTTTTTGCTAGGCCCAAGGAAAACACGTCAGAAACGTTTCATATATGCTGGCACTTATGCCTACTATAATGAAAACTGGAAAATATCCCAACAGGAGGCCGCAGAAAGAATAAGGGAAATAGACCGTATTAACTTAGAGAAGGCATTAGCAGTAGTGGATAATGGGTTAACAAATTTGACCTCCAGGATTTACTCCTTAGGCAACATTGTATCTTTGGCAATTGACATATTAGAACAAGACTTGGCCTTGTTACAACACGGGCAATCTCAGTTACGTTCTATTATAATGTTAAGCTGGACACTGCAATCTTTGCGTGCAGGCTACGTGCCCTGGCGTTTCATAAACACCACGTCTCTGTTTTTGGGATACAATCTAACCGATAAACAGACAGAAATGGCACAGAGGGGAGCCAAATATACAATGCTGCTTATTGAGAAACTGGAAAGGTTACCATTCACTGCAGCCGAATCACCATCAACAGAATGGCTAATTCATGGCCAAATCACTCTGCCGGTCAATACGTTTCAGTTTCAATATTGCCTTGAGCAAAGGCAGGCAGGCAAATATGAAAAAATGGGTAAGGGATACATTAAGGAAATTTAGGAGTTACCCTATAGATATCGATGCCGGAGCGGGGATCGAGAAGTGTTTCTGAGTGGTACAAACTGCAAGAACGCTTTAAGCGGTTCTCTCATGTGGCAGGATATTTCTCTGCACGGAGCATGTAGTGGCTCAGTAGCGAATCTATCTTGTCACATGTCAGGGACCCCAGCGGCCATGATCACGCCGGTTTTCCAGCTGCTCTCGAATGGGAGTTACTTGATGCTAAACGATCAAGGTTGCTGTGGGATGCTTCCGGGCGTCGCCTATCTGGTCACTGTTAACTCCAGGGTTACTTGCTGTATGCAAGTATTGTTTCTGCCACTGAACACAGACAGGGAGGCGCCGTTATGGCCTTCGTTGAATGTTTCCTTTATACAATTTGATACTTTGAGCAGACTGAAAGCCATGCTTTTACAGCAACCCGTGCCCTTAACCTCCGCTCGAGAAACCTTTGAACTTCAAGTTGCAAGGACCTCGACTGAGATAGAGGCGCTTATACGTACGAATGGCCCCTTTCATTTAGCAGAAATGGTGGGTCGTATCTTTTAACATGTCTGATACAAGCGGTATTGTACACCTATTTAAGACCATAGGGTCAGGACTATTAAGCACCTTTCAGACAGTCCTCGGAGTAATCCAAAATTGTATACACTCCGTATTGGGAAGCGTCTTTAGAGGTCTCCCGCTTATCCTGTTCCTATTTGCAGGAGTCCTGATTGTAATCTTACTGCTACGCAATGGACGGCCCATTTTCCGAGGAAATGGCGAACATACTCATGGAGCGGACATACTGTGAATGCATGGTGCAGCTTCTGGGTATACCTTGCCTAAGAGAAGTGAACACCTCTTGGTTTCTATCGTTTAGACCAGTCTGGGTGGACTGCATCTTACCTGCTCTTCGATGCCTGTTTTGCGGAGAAGAATGCACGTTGGATCTCTGTCTAATGTTTCCATCAGATACGCCTCCGGATATGGATGCTATGCTGGACCCCCTAAAGGCCCATGCTCTGCATTGTCCGCAGCGTCTTCCAATTCTGATGAACGCATTCCTTGAGAATCCACAGGTGCCGTTTGCTCCTGCTGGGTTAGGTGGCTCCTCCACAGGCACTCAGGTAACAACTGCTGCACAAGCTGCCGCAGCACCGACTGTTGGCAGTGCTGAATTCCATCTATGTGCGATTGACGTTCTCTGTGAGGCGTTGGATTTGCCATCTGCAGTAGCTAACACCGATAATGCTGTATCTCCCAGCCAGGACACTTAATCTGGAATTGGCTCATCGTGTCCTGGGAAAGAATTCGGCTTCTCCACTTCGTTTCATAAATAAACGAACTAAATTTGGAACATTTCCTAAATTGACACTTTCACTTGAGAAAGAATGGCATTCTTCTGCTTGTAGTAATGCAAGTTTTATTAGTGAGACAGAATTGACTTTTTCAAGTGGCAACTAAAGAATAGCTGGTTTGTAACTTTTTAAAACATTTTTTAAATGTCTTTTAAAACCATGTTTTTAGCTGTTTTTAGGAAAATATTTAAATTGTCCAGATTTTAAGTATGGTCATTGTCATCCAATTCGAAAGTGGAGTGGGTGTTATGTTTCGTATAGAGGCCCTAATATAGACACGTTCATATATGCCGTATATGGTCATAATCGTATATGCCCTATTATGGTCATAATCGTCTATGCCATATTATAGTCATGATCTTCTATGCCCTACTTTAGGCATGATCTTTCACCTACATTAGTTCCCTACAGTACACAACAAGCTCTGAGGGTTGAACGTTATCTAGTCTGTGGTTTGAACACTGCAGGGTTTTTCCCGAACACAGGCCTACAATGTACTCATAAATTATGCATGAGCATTCACCAGCTACATCTCCTGCATAATATGTATGTACAAAGTTCACCCCTGACGTCTTCCTCATGTCTAACAAAGACCAATACAAACCATACTGAGGGACGAGACACTTTAGGGCATAAATACACCACATCTTGCCACAGTAAGATAGAGGGAACTGAGACTTCCATGCTGACACACTGACAAGAGACGCTGAGGCTCCTGCATGCAGTCGCTCCAGCCCTTGCTGGGTGTCCAACTCGAGACCAGGACGGGGTCCCACACTTTCTCTATTCAGGTAATGGGGTTCGACTAAAATCCTAGAGGGATTCTTGGCTCTTAGGCTTTTAGACCTGCACACATGCTAGGTACACTTAGGTACATCTAGTTAGGCATCGTAGGAGTACGCGCACTTTTATAATGCATTTTATATTCATGTATGTATTCATGATTCTTGCAATATGGTAGAAATGTACTACCCTTTCACTTTTATCGTACTGCTGATAATATATCTCTGCTATTGTCTGCTGGTTGCTGCAGCACATATATTCTACACCAGAATAACTGTTCAATAAATACTTATTGAAACGCCCATATTGTTTATTCTGTGTAACTCTCTGAGACAAACTGAACAAATAAGCACGAGTGACTGAGCGAAAAGTAGTACATTGTTTCCACGATTCTGAAGGATCAGGGTTGTCATGATCTAAGATTGCCAGAAACTAATCTCTCCGCGATAAGAGGAGATTCTAGTGGCACTGTGAGCTAGCTAATGCAAATCAGGCTAACATACGCGGTGGGGGTGCACAGAGCCAGTCTAACACCAAGCCCACAGTTTATGTTATCCAAACATGCAGGTCCTGCAGGGGTACTATAGGAACTACACGACAGTAGATGTTTCAGCACCCAGACTAATGTGCTGCATAGCTAAATACATATAAGGTCCCAAAGGCAAGACCGATTGCATTGCAAATGCTTGTTTTTTGACAGGAAGGAAGTGCGATAGAGACTGGGTGTCTACTGTACATACAGTGGCAACTTTCTTTTCCTGTCCTGAAACTCATCCCTCTGCTCTGTCCGGTCTTGGTCACGTTTTTGGAGGGAAAGCATCACTCTCTCTCTTTGTCTGCAATCTCTGCTGTATACACACCACTGAACTCTTAACTTTTGGGGTGAAATCAAGTAAGTCCAATGCAGCACTTTGGAGAAAGTTTGTTGTTTGATGGAGAGCATGCACCATTATTTTTTGTTCCTTTTTTAAAAAAAATGTATATGTGTCTTTGCTGGTGGGTAGCCTGGAGTTTTGGCTGGAGTGGTGGGGGCATGTGGGATAAACTTTCTTACGGAGAAATGTTTGCACTTTTTTTGATGGTGAAAGCATAGGATTAAATATATTTTTTCTGAATTTTCTTGAAAGGGTTTTTTGAATTTTATAGTTACTTGTTTCTCGTTTTACTGTGATGTTTTACTGTTTGGGACTTCGTCTGGCCTGCACTAGTCCTTGGGTGTATTTTTGATGTATGCTTCACACTCCCACTGCTGCTGTGCTATATACTTTTGAAAAACATTTAGGGGGCTGTGGATGGCTGTGGATTAACTTAAAAAAGTAGGTTATTTTAACTTTTGTCTGCATATGCCTGTTGCTGATAAACTCTTTGCAATCTTTTCCCTGCAATGCTACAAGATGATTTTTCTGAAGGGGGAAGGTGCTCCAGGCAGGACAGGGCCAATGACTTCTTTGTTCTCCATGTCTTTTACTTGTCTGTCCATGCAGCAGTGGTCAGTTAGTGTAGCCAGTGTGTGTGTGTGTGTTTAGGGGGTCACAGTGCCATCTTGTCTTAGTTCTCTATGTCTCCTTCATTGCTTGCCATGCAGAGACCACCATTTTATGGAGCCAGTGAGTGTGTGTGTTTGTTGGCCATTTTGTCTTTATCTTCTATGTTTCCTTCTTCAGTGGCCATGTGGTCAATGAGCAATCTTCCACTATTTTGTGCAGCCAGTGTGGGCTTCAATCTCTCAATTCCACTCTTAAAAATCATTTCCTAGGAACATTAATAGAAGAGGCTTATGACATTTCTTTTTTTTTCTTCCAATATATATGTATCTGTCTTTATGGCTGATTATAGTACAATGTTGTTGTTTTTATTCATTTTTGTGTCTGCCCCACGCTTTTCTTACAGTCCTAATGGGCCTGGTGAGGCACCACCAATTATTAATGCATTTGTTTGATTCATGCCTGCCTCCACCTGCCTCCCATAGAGTCCCTATGGGCACTGATGGGGCAATAGCAATTATTTGATGTATTTGTTTTATTTTTGCCGGTGTGTGTGTTTGCCAATGCCATAGGCTGCCATATGTTCTTTGTTCTACATGGCTCTTCTTTGCTGGTCATTTTGTGTAGCCAGTGTGTGTCTGTGAGTGGTCACAGTAGCCATTTTGTCATTGTTCTGTATTGCTCCTTTTTGCTGGACATGCAGTGACTACCATTTTGTGGAGTCATTTAGTGTGTGTTTGGTTGCCATTTTGTGTTTGTCTTCCATGCCTCCTTCTTCAGCGACTCTATGGTGGATTTTAGAAATTGGGTCTCTAGTTGGAAGAGGTATGCAGCCTGTCCAAGTAGGGACCATAATCCGAGTCAGGGCCAAGCCAGATACACACCCTGAATTAACCTAATCTGTGCTTACCCTCTAGTAGCTTTGCACAGAGCGGGCATGCTTAGCTTAAGAGACAATGTGTTAAGTATTTGTGCAACACTTAAAACAGTAAAACACTGAAAACACCACACAAAAAGGCACCACACCTGGTTAGAAAATATAGCTTAATGTAATGAGCAAAACAAGACCAAAATGACAAAAAGTCTAATGAGTAGAACTTGAGATATGAATTTGTAAAAAATTAGGTGAAAATAGCGCATAAAAGTCCAAAGCGCCAACTATGGCTATCTGGTCATGCTAGACCGGGACAAGGTCCTAAGTTTATGACAATGGCGGGTTGTGAAGCCCAATTGTGTGTAGACATGGCACAGCCTATTCAGATGTAAGTGGGGCTGCGCTTAACTCCACCCTCCCCATCATGCTAGTTCATGGCCCATAAAGTCACACCTAAGCTCCAACTGTGTGTGGCTGTCTAGAGGGAATGCACTAGGCCCAGCTGTCACCCACCCCAGACATTTATTCAGAGACAGGCAGATTACACAGAATGGTTCAGTGAGAAAATGCCAACTTTCTAAAAATGGCATTTTCAGACCGGCAACATAAAATCAAACTTTACCATAAGTTGTGATTTTACATTGTGAGTCCAGAGCCACCAAACTCGAAATATCTATTTTTTCAAATTGGAAATTACACTTATAAAATGTAATAAGGTTATCCCAATGTTAACCTATGGGAGAGCTAGGTCTTGCAGTAGTGAAAATCAAATTGAGGAGTTTCTCACTACCTGGGCATGTGAAACTTAAATGTTCATGTCCAACTTTTTAAATACTTAGCACCCTCCCTTTGGGGCTGTCAGGGCCTACCTCAAGGGTGACCTATCTGTCTTAAAGAGGAAGGTTTGGGCCTGGCAAGTGGGTTAACTTGCCAAGTTGAAATGGCAGTTTAAAACTGCATGCACAGGCTCTGCAATGGCAGGCCTGAGACATGTTTAAAGGACTACTGAAGTTGTTGGAACAATCAGTGCTGCAGGCCCACTAGTAGCATTTAATTTACAGGCCCTGGGCACATGTGGGGCACTTTACTAGGGACTTATGAGTAAATTAAATATGGCAATTGTGGACAAGCCAATGTTACCATGTTTTAGGTAGAGAGCACATGCACTTTAGCACTGGTTAGCAGTGTTAAATTGCCCAGATTGGTAAAGCCAACAAAAAGAAATCAGCAGAAAGGGGAGGAGGAAGACAAAAACTTTGGGGGTGACCCTGCAGAAAAGGACAGGTACAACAGTGGATGAGCTTACTTTTTGCCATTTTGTGCAGCCAGTTGCGCTTCAATCCCTTTATTCCACTTTTAAAAGCCATTTCTTAGAAACATTGATAGAAGAGACCTATGGCATTTTTGTTAATGTTGTTCTTTTTTCCTGATATATTTATTTGCGCTTGTGGCTTGTTGTAGTATAGTGTTATCATTTTTATTCACTTTTTCAAATTTTGTTATGCCTGCCTCCACTACTCCCATAGAGCCCACATGGGCCCTGGTGAAGCACCAGCAATTATTTAATGCGTTTTTGTTTTAATTTTTGTCTGCCTCTAACTTCCTCTCATAGAGTCCCTATAGGCCCTGATGGGGCACCAGAAATTATTTGATGTATTTCTTATTATTTGTGCCAGTGTGTGTGTTTACCAGTGCCATAGGCTGCCATATGTTCTTTGTTCTCCATGGCTCTTGTTTGCTGGCCATGCAGCTGTGGCCTTTTGTGTAGCCAGTGTGGATGATCAAAGTAGCTGTTTTGTCTTTGTACTGTATGCCTCCTTTTTTGCTGGCCATGCAGCGAGCACCATTTTGTTGAGTCGGTGCGTGTTTGGTTGTCATTTTGTCTTTGTCTTCCATGCTTACTTCTTCAGTGGCTAAATAGAGGAGGAGCTAGCTTCTACCATTTTGAGCACCAAGTGTGTGATTCAAACGCTTAATTCCACTTTTAAAAGCCAGTTCGTAGAAACTGTGGTAGAAGACACCTATGGCATTTTGCTTTCTTTTTTCCTGATACATTTATTTGTGCTTGTGGATGATTGCAGTACAGTGTTGTTGTTTTTATCACTTTTTCAATTTTTGCCTGCCTTCACTATGTCACGTGGCTGGACTAGAAACAACATCATCTTTATGCGCATGTTTCTTAGGTTGCCTTCTTTCTGCAATGCAGTGACTTTTGACATATGTTTGTGCACGTGACAGTGCTGGATGAGATTCTCCAAAACTGCATTTCTTACATTTTGACTTCATAGGCACACGATCATGACAGCTTGGACATTCAGTACGATGTACACAGCTCACTGCACAAATGTCATGGCTTATTATTGCCCAGTAGGCGACGACGCTATCTAACTAACTTAAACAATTACGGCCTAACAAAGACCTCAACATGCCAACAACGGCACTATTTATTATATATATGAATGCACTTCCTCATTAAAATCGGAGGAGCACTCTGAGGACACTTTTAGGTCACGGTACGTCGGAATTCCATCGCAGCTGATTCCTGTCCTCTCCACGAGGAATGTTCCGCTTTACACTCAGATGGACAGCCTGATGACACTTGCCCACAGGTAATGGGGAGTTAGGTCACCCTGCAGGGATTTTTGGCAGATCACCCACCCCAGGCCAAACTAGGTTAGGGAGCTTTAGGTAGGAGCACACAACATTATATTACATAATGCCAACACATGTTCATTGCATTAGCACGATGATGGAGCTATTCATTCTGTCTACTGTTCTTGTATTGCTAATTATGGTGATATGTTTTGTTCCGTTACTAATTGCAGTGCACGTATTTTACTCAAGAATCTCACTGCTTCAATAAATATTGAAACCGCAGGTTGTGTATTACTTGTGTATTTCCCTTGGGTATGAATGAGAGTCCAAACGAAAAGGTTCTAGATCTGTTACCACTATTTCCTTGGGGGATCAGGGTTGTCATGTTCTGAGGTAGGACACACATTTGTTACCCTGTAAGGTTAGGGGTTCGGATGGTGCACTGTGAGCTAGCAGGACTATAGGCCAACATCTCCTGAGGGGGTGCAGAGAATCAGATTTGCACCATCCCAAAGTTTATGTTGTCCTGCAAACGCACAGTTTTACCACATTTGGTACAAGCTGTATGACAACTACCTCCCACATAGCCCACATGGGCCCTGGTGAGGCACCAGCAATTGTTGAATGTTTTTTTCCCCTGCACCAACTGCCTTCTAAACTGTTCCCACCATGGCTCTGGCAGGACACAAACTAAACTTCTCTGTGTATCGTTGTCATGTGACAAAATAGTGTATGCAGGTTTCTGGGTACACTATTGTTCAGCATTTGGGATGATGAGGATGATGATGATTATGATAACTTCACTTGTGTTACATTGGCTAGATTCTTCTGATTGCCCATGTTTGGGTGAAAGTTTTTATTGTTGTTTCGCTTGCAGGTGCTGCAGAAGACATCACGCATGGTACTGATATGGAGACAATTCCCTGAAGAAATCAGCTGATGGTGACATCTGAGTCCTCCACTGATAAGTGTTTCCTTTCCTAGTGATAAGTGCTAAGAAGATGGCCCCAAAGAAGGAGGTTCCTGACAAGAAAGTGGCCAGTGTAGAGGAGAAGAAGCAGGTTGCCACCACTGGCATCAAGCCCTCATCTTATTTCAGGAACCCTGACATACCTGATGCAGCTTACTTTGGTCAGAAAAAGACTGATAATCCTTGATCAATGGCACCACCACCACCAAAACCTAAGGCCATGTCTCTCAGCGCTGCACTGACCGAAGTCATAAAGAGCAGGGAATCTGAAAAGGAATTGTCTCAGCTGCAAACCGAATCACTGCTGGAAGGTGGAAAATAGGAGCCACAGTCAGTAACAGATTTTTCAGAGAGAGGAGCAGAACAGGAGGTTGAGGTTCTTGCTGAGCAAGATCTTGTTGAGGAGACTGCTTTCCCCCCATAATCTTCACGATCTCCAGCTAGGAAAAGAAAGAATACTCCCTCATCTTTTCCAAGTCCCCCTTCTGATGTTCTGGACATAGATTGGACCCTGGCCAAGTCTGAGAGAACAAGGGAAAAGGAAGATTCCTGGAAGCCTTGCAAGTGAGGAAGGCGTTAATGATGACAAGCTAATGATCATCAGTTTGGATAGTGGCACAGAGGATGTACAGATCATTTCTTTTCAACCTGCTCAGAGGCATGTGGTTTTAGCAACACCACCGGCTCCCATACTTAAAAGACCCCAGATGCCTGCAGCCACCAGCACCACCACCACTACCACAGTCGCAGCATACACTACAGAAAGGCAAACAACAACACAACCATCTAGCTTTACCTCCAGCTCTTCAAGCTTTGGCTCAATAAGAAAGCTCTCTTCCCCTGTTTGGGACACTTAGCTCGCATGAGGATAATATTGCAATATGTTTTGTTAGACATGAGAACGTTCGTCGTGATAAGCCAGGTGGGGTCTACAGTACTGGTACTGTCTCATTTTTTTAAAAACACACACAATCATGTAGGAATAGCACCTTAAAAGCATAGCTGTGGTGGTGAATGAATGAGAACCAGCAGCTGAAGTGATAGAAGAAGGCAGTTAGGTGGAGGAAGAAGAGGACGCCATCAGCAGCATCACACAAAGCAGCCCAGTAAGTCTCCCTCATAGTATACAATCCTCACCCGCAGCAACCTCTGCACAACAGGATACAGCAACCCACAACCCAAAGTGCCCAGGCAGCCTACCTGCTGATAGTACTCATAGATTGCTTGTGGCAGTAGTACAACAAGATAAACAGCCTACTATTAAGGCTATGTTTACCAAGGAGCAACTGTACCACCAGAACTTTGAAAAAGCCAGTTTCTACAATGTGATGCTGGGTAAAATGTTAGCTCTTGACCTCCCTTTGTTGTTTTGTAGAAAGAGTGGGCTTCTTAGAATTTGCAGAGGCTGTCTGTCCAAAATGGAAGGTTCCCAGCCAGAGCTATTTTGCCAGAGTGGTTGTGCCACTGCTGCATCATGAACTGCTGCATTTGGTTGGCAACGCTATGAAGCAAAGTGCCATTCTGTCCATCCACCTCATGACGGACATGTGAACCAGTTCTCAAGCAACAGATTACCTGTGCATCATTGCACACTGGGTCTCTTTCTAGGGAGTTAGGCAAAGATTAGCTGCTAGTATCACTGTAAATGATACTTTTCAGGACATATGGCAGCATGCAGCAGTGGAAACGTTCACCATGGAGAAATCGCATACAGATTCGGCCTTTGAGAAATGTTAATTGTGCTAGAGTAATTTGAGTAATTTCAGCAATTACATATTAATCTTTGATGCATAATTGCCAAAATTACATGATCACTTCAGCTTGAGTTATTAAGAGTAATTAGGGGCAAAATTCCTGCCACAGGAGCACAGGAATAATGAACTAATAGAGAGCAAGCGGCTGCAAGCTACTGCTGTTTATGCCCTGTTGTATTAGTGCTATTTTCTTTGTGCAAAATGCATCCTCTGGCCCATTTTGGACACAAGGGTGCATTTTGCACTAAGAAAATAACATTAAATGCTGGATTACTCTTCTCACTCAATTACGCATAATTACGAATAATTTTGCGGTAACAACAAGTAATTACACTAGAGAGAATTATGCCAGTTATGCCCACCCCTAACACAGCTACCAACATCTTGGAAGAGTTTAACACCAAGGTCTACAAATGGGTTAAACCTAGAAGTCTGACAATTGGATTTGTTGCCACTGACAATGCAGTCATATGTTGAAAGTCATGCCTGAAGTTGGATATTTCAGAGTCCTGTGTTTAGTGCATTGCACCAATCTAATTGTGCAGAACTTGCTCAAAAAAGAAGAGGTAGTCAGCAACATACTGTTCACCTGCAGAAGAGATGCCAATACATTGCAACTCAACCTACCACATGCTGAAACACCTATTTCAGCAGTACAAGTCTATCAACGATTATGTAATTCAAAGGATAGGGGGCGGAACTGGCAATTATTTAGATTTAGATTTTTAGAGGACGCAGAACATTCTATTGCAAATGATTGTACATCCATCTCCCTCACACGAGTCGCTGAGACACATAAAGTTTTGACATCTGTCCTGGCTGATATTTTTTTTCCATCTGGAAGCATAAGTAAAGCCAAGAAGGCCCTACATTCCAGGGTTAGTAGCAAATGTCGATTGGCTAAGCTAGCTCTCATTGATGCATTAAATCCAAGGATAGGCATGTAATCAGGGATAAGAGGGAGTCATATAAAAACACTATTGTCGAAGCAAGTGAAATCATGAGTGGGACTCCCTGAGAAGGGCCTTATCTAATCATGACATGAAGACTTTCCGGAACATAGTAAACATGGGTTGTGACGATAGGAAGCAGCCCATAGAACACAATATTGGGGCTGATGTCTGGACGACCCATTTTGAGGGCCTCTATGCAAAGCTGGAGGTTGAGGGTGTCTCTTTAGCGAACGAGCACTTCCCTCGGCAGAAACCCTATGCTGAGGCCCCCGAGATAACTCTTAAAGAAATCAATAGTGCTATAGGCAAAGTAGCTCCGTATAAAGCTCAGGTCTGGATAAGATCCCAGGGGACCTCTTTCGTAGTGAACCCTCTATCTGGGGTCCCTATTTATGGGCATTGTATAATGCTATACTCCAGGCAATGGCGATCCCTTCAACCTGGGCAAGATCTTAGTGTCGCATGGGATGTACCAAACCAGGGTTCTCCAAAAATTAAAAAACCCACAAAATGCTCAAAACATCTGCTCCAGCAACTCGAACATTTTAATTTAAGAGCCTTGAATGGGCGCTTCCAGGGGGACAACCCACCAGTTGTGACGTTTCACTCGACAAAAACATCCTCCCACCTAGACTTCACGTTTACATCTTTAAATATGCTTGGTAAAGTCGTAACCTTCAAGATAGGCGACAAGGAACACAGTGATCATTTGCCTCAGGAAATGACACTAAAATCTAACACAGTCCTTAGGCTTGAGTCACACACAGGGATTAACATTGAAGGGGCCTCAAACCTTAAGCGGTTACGGTGTAACCCCAGTAACATCGACGCAATAACTTTTGCAGCCAAAACATTGTATACCCAAGGGCCAGGTCTCCCAATACAACCAGTTGATGCATGGTAAAGCTTTAGTGCGACCGTTGGTGAAAAACTACTGAAAGGGACAGTGGCAAGGTCGAGCCAGCTAGAGGGTGCACCGACATGACTATTAGTCAGTCCGGAATCCAAAAAAATCAAACGGGCTATAAATCAAACATTGAGACAGTTACGCAAAAATCTACTTAATCAGGATCTGCAAATTGTTCTCCGGAAAACAAAGGCATTGATAAAGAGGAAGAAATGGGAAAAGATAAAATCAAAAAATGATGAATTATGGGCTAAGCTGCTCCATGAAGTTAAACAAAAAAATAGCGCCAGGTTCTGGTAAATAATTAAAAGAATCAAGAATCCAAACCACCCCGGAATAAACTCCAACATAACGGAGGAAGCATGGACTGGATACCTTTTCACCCATTTTAACAACACAGCTGAAGATAAAGATAAGGTCGACAAGGAAATGGGGAATGCGATAGAGAGCAGCGGTGAAACCAACAGGGAAAAAACGGGAAACAGCCAAACAATAGCTATGCTGCAAGACCCACACGGAAGCGTGAAATACTCCAGGGAGGGGGATTTGGCGGAAGGCTTAAATCCTCCTCTCACCGCCAAAGCAGAACATCACAGCCCAACATCAACTGATATAAAGAGGCAAATAGCCAGGCGCAGAGCGAGAGGCATCCCTGGTCCAAATGGCATTCCACCAATGCTGTTTAAAGCCGACGCAGACTTCTGAAGTGAAGCATTATCACCGGTCTTCAAAGACATAAAGGATACAACACTAATCCCGGAGTCCTGGCAAGGATCAATCATTATCCCAATTTTCAAACAGGGCGACAGGAAACTCCCAAATAATTACCGGCTTATTGCCCTCATTGATGTGGAGACAAAGTACTTTGCAGGAACTATACTGGATGAGCTAACGTCGTGGGCGTCCGAAAACTCCATCATCCCAATTAACCAAACAGGGTTTTGCCGGGGCCAAGGTAACATAACAAACATCATGGCACTAACCTTATTAATGGATGCTGCAAAAGAGGCCAAATCCCCTTTATTTCTTTGTTTCATCGACTACACTGCTGCCTTCGATCATGTTGACCGATTTAAACTCTGGAGAAAACTGGAAAGCTGGGGAATACCGAAGCCGCTTCTGGACAGCTTAAGTTACTGCACACAAATACCTGGATTAAGATCAAGTTAGGAGCCGGAACGCACCTTTCTAAACAAATTCCCACCACAAAAGGGCTGAAACAAGGTTGCGTCCTAGCGCCGTTAATATTCAATCTCTTCCTTGCAGACTTGCCAGGGGAACTCGACAAATGCTCATCCCACGCTCCAAAACTGGGGAAAACACTGCTGTCAAATTTGCTGTATGCAGATGATTTGGTGCTGATTAGTCAGACCCCTATTGGCCTTCAACACCTTTTAAATGCAACCTATGCCTTCTCAGAAAGGAACTCCCTGCAAATAAATCTAAAAAAAACTAAGAACATGGCAGTAAACTATTTAAAAAAGAAAAAGACCAACTGGCATCTAAATGTACAAGGCTTGGACTTGGTAACCAGCTACAAATATCTGGGAATACTTATGGACCATAAAAACACGTTCAAACCCCAACTGGAGTCCCTGCGGGGGAAGGGAACTGCGACGTACCTGGCGATAAAATCAATAAAGAATAAACTGCCCGATCTAACACTTGACCCCTTGTTACAGGTACTGCGTGCAAAATTGCAGCCGACTCTAACATATGGGAGTGAAGCCCTTCAAGGGAAGGATGCCGTAGTCTTGGATACAGTGATAGCCAACTCTTATAGAGCAATCTTCCACCTGCCAAAATACGTCTCACCATCACAAATACGGCTGGAATTCGGCCTTCAAAAACAAACGCTGGAAAGAAGGGGTGCTTACGTAAACAGCTGGCACAAGATCCGTAGCGCAGAGGTTGGATCCTTAAACTCCAATCTCTGGGAAGAACTACTCCGCCACAGAAAATCTTCAGCCAGGGACTACCTGTTTGATTCCCTCAAAGTATTGGGATTGTCAGATCTTCGGGGTACCCTCACTGATCATTCGTCTTTTAAAAAAATCGTGAAAAAATCAACACGAATCATATCCGCCATTGAGGACAAGGAACCACTTGCCAAAAGGGCACATGGCTGGATAACGCTTAACGACTACGGAATATTGCAACCACAATCTTATTTTAAAACTGGAGTCAAAATAACGACTAAAGAAAAGTTTTTAAAGCTACGTCTTGGTGTTATCCCGATTACCCCTCACTTGCCACCCTGGGAAAGGAAAGACAGCTCGCAGTTCTGTCGCTTATGCGGAGTTGGCAAGGAGAACATTATTCATGTTGTCTGCATTTGCCCCAATTTAAAGGACATTAGGCACAGCCTATTACGCCCATTCTTCAAGCGGTATCCGGACCTGTAGGCAGGCAGTAAAGCTGTGCTTCAATCCAGTTGAGTCATCGCTAAACTGCCGGCTCACAACATTTTTCGATCTAGTAGCAAAAAGGCACAAAAGTATGATGCATGTGGATCAATAAAACACAACTGAACAGGGCATTGCTTGACGTCAGCTTGAAACATCGAAAGTCGTACCTATGGATTTCTGGTGCCCAATTAATAATGGCACAACGTGGAAATGAACAGCTTGCATCCAGACCAACAGCGCTAGAACTAGCACCATTTTGGTACAGACACTCAAGAAACATTAGCATTTTTATTGTCCTGCGCAACTGTAAATAAAGTTTAAAGAGTGGAGTTTAGGACATCTATGACAAGGCTATAGTTCTAGAAGCACAAGCACTTTAAAATCAGCCCAACCTAAGAAACTCCGTCTAGCTTATTAGACCATGAGGCATAAGCACTTTAAGATTAGCAGAAGAATATCATGATGAACTGCGTAACCCAAACAAAACTCAAGATTGGATTCTTTCAAAACTGATTGGTTCGCAAATGGCCATTTAATCCAGGATAACTATGACCAGCTTACTTGATCCAGGAAAATTTGTACCGCAGGACTTCCTAATCCAAGAACTGATACTTAGCCTTCATAGCCCAGACGCACAAGCATCTTATGAACTAATGATGAACTCAAAATCGAATTCTGAAATTTTATATAATGCTTAGGGAAGGATTTTAAATTTTGTTTCGACTCTGTAAGTCGCTGCCCAGATTAGGACAATTACAAATTGTTTACCTACTTTAGAAGTTTACGCATCTTACAATCTACTTGATCAAGATTAATCACAAATTGTTTGCCTGACCTTAATGCACTTGCACTTTGATATTTACTGATGAGTAGCAGTTGAATCGTGTAATTTTAAAGAAGTCGTTTAAATGAATTTTAATGATGTTTTATTGTTGCAATGGTTTTAATTAATCATGCAAAATAAACTTACTTACTTACTTCAAGCTGGGCTGGTGCAGAAATTCTGCCGATCTATAAAAAGGGCTCACCACTCCTTCCCATAAATTATAGACCAATAAGTCTAATTGATGTCAGTCAGAAAATCTTTGCCCTTGTGTTGCTGGACCGTCTACCGACATGGATGGAAAAAAATAAAATCTTGAGCCCCTTGGCTTTAGGGAAAAGCTGTCTACCACAGATCAAATCTTTAGTCTCTAACTTTTGCACTGGAAAACGGTGATTTTAGAGGGTGGCAGCCTCTCTTTAATCTTCGTGGACATAAAATCTGCGTTTGATCTGGTTCCCAGAGATAAATTGCGGGTGGTCCTAAGTGATCTGGGGGTCCCAAGCTAGCTATGCCTCCTCTTAAAGCGGCTCCATGAAGGCAATTATGCCCAAATTAGATTCGGCAAGCATGGAGAATTAACTGCCTCTATATACCCATAGATAGCAGTGTCTGACAAGGTTGTGTTATCCTGCCCACCCTCTTTTACCTATTCATTAATGCACTTGTTGAGACACTTAGGGGCATATTCTCAAGGAGCCATCGCCGAGTTAACGGCACTTTATCTCAGCCAAAGTTGCGATAAATGTATCGCCCCATTCACAAGCTGGTGCTAACAGCAGATAACACCAGTTTACCTGCGAAAGCATCCTCAAAAAACATCGCCACAGATGACCCCTGCAACTATCGCTAATGAGATTCAGAGTAGGCGTTCCCGAGCAAAAAGCTGCGACAACACCACACCTCAACATTCTCAATGACCAGCCCGATCAGCGATAAGACCACAAAACAGGCGATAAGGCGCGTTAGCAGCAGGAATCTAACACCTGATCTGACCTGGTGTAAAGTCGGACGACAACCTGCACCATCAAAGGGAGCCCAGAGCCACACCTGAAGGGCAACAGATGCCATGGAGCCACTGATCATGCAGCTCGGAGCCCCAGCAGGGCCACAACACCCACCGCCACCACCCCCAGGACCCCCCCCCCGGAACCCACCAACCAAAGACATGCCACATCAACAATACGGAACATGTACCAAATAATCCACCAGATGTCGCACAATCACATTTGGTGGCATGCATGTGTCGTCACAAAAATGAGCATCACACATCCACCTTCGATGTAACAAATGAAAATGTATTCAAAGAAACACAGATCAGAAATGAAGACACATGGCGGCTCCACTCGGGACAATCCGTAGGTCACAGCCTGCAAGACAAAAATCATGATGAGAAGGTGTGTCTTGTGCACATCAAAGGACAGAGAGAGAGCGAAGGAGAGAGAGAGAGAAAGAGAGGGAGGGAGAGAAAGACGGACAGAGAGGGGGAGCGAGAGAAAGACGGACAGAGAGAGGGAGTGAGAGAAAGATGGACAGAGAGGGGGAGCGAGAGAAAGACGGACACAGAGGGGGAGTGAGACACAGATAACAGAAGAGATGGACAGGGAGAGAGAGTACCCACAATGCGCTCCCAGGCCACACTGCCCACCTGCTGCCACAGGTGTGTCTCCAACCATGTGCCTGTATGTAGTGCAGTTCACCAGGTCACACATCTGAAACAGATCCGTCATCTGAAACAGAGTACAGAGACATGAATGGCAAAGTACACACAATTGCACAAGACATCATCGCCTGTCCGCCCTTGCGCACCCAGGCAGATGTACCACAGCCCCTCCCGCCGCCCAGCGGTGCATGCCCGCCCCTGCGCACCAAGGCAGATGTACCCCAGCCCCTCCCGCCACCCAGCAGTGCATACCCGCCCCTGCGCACCCAGGCCTCACTGCTCACCTTCTGCCCTTGGCGTGTAGTAATGAGGGCCCACCACGTGCCGCTGCAAACCACATGCCCGGGGCCCGCAGACATGGCACCCTCCACATCATGCAGCCCTGCTCCGCAGGCCACCAGGTCTCACATATGATTCTGGGTCTTGACTTCGCCATGGCAGAGGACATACCAGTGCACCGGGCATCATCGCAGGCTGCACACCCGCTCAGCCCTTGAGGTGCCACTAACTCTGTGATCTGGGATGCGACGCCACAAGGCTGTTGGCCCGTGCTGCCCGCTGGCTCTGGTCTACACTGCGGTCCAGCAGGGCACACAAATCCTGAGCAGTCCGGACGGCCGGGACGGGGCATCATCGCAGGCTGCACACCCGCTCAGCACTTAAGGTGCCCCTACCTCAGTGCACCCAAAGTCACCGTCCCGTGGCGGTGTGCCTGTGCCGGCCACAATGTATCCGGTGCCACCAAGTCTGTGTCCCAAAGTCATGGTCCCTGTATGATTGGGTATCATGTTGCGGATGCCAATATGTCACCTCCGGTCCTGGGGAATGTGATGTTGCAGGGCCCGAGGCCCACATGCCTACATTAACACCACACGGACGCACCCAGATAGCGAGTGGAAATGGCGTCGAGCACGTGCGTCCGTCCCTTTTCATTGGCAGGGTCACATGTCCCATGACGCGTGTGCTGGATGGGTGTGGTGTGGGTGTAAACCAGCCGTGAGGGAGTGGCTGTGGCATGCTGACAACTAGACCTGTGAGCAGCAGATCACCACAGGAAAGACAGGGGACATGTAGCGTTGCCGTCCCCCCCTGTGAGCGTAAGTGGAGTGGGCTGGCCTGGCGTATGCCAGTCCAGCATAAGGGTCTGTATATGACCCCGGGGCCCTGGGCGTGGTTCCTTACTGGGCTGGACAAGGAAGTAACTCATGCGTGTGCCCCTGTTGTTGTGTCAGCACCACCCGGACCGCATTGGGCAATGTGTCACCCTGTGACCCCTGTTCTACGACATGAGCCACATGGACGTAAGAGGAGTCCAGTGAGCCCACATTCATCCATACTTCCACACTTTAAAGACCATAGACATGACACATCTGTGTGTATTTGAATGTTTAATGCAAATTCAGTGGAGTGTTGCATCTGGAGCAGTACAGGGCCATGCAAACCCCACATGACGATGTTGTCCCGTGGAGGTCCAGCCAGGGTCCTCCAGGGAATGACAAGTCCAAAGGAAGAGGACGAGTACAGTCTGCAGTCTGATTGCTGTGACAATGGCGATCAATCA
This sequence comes from Calotriton arnoldi, assembly GCA_963921515.1. NCBI lineage: Eukaryota > Metazoa > Chordata > Amphibia > Caudata > Salamandridae > Calotriton > Calotriton arnoldi. The sequence continues at coordinate 946,956 of CAWUFW010004019.1, read as the reverse complement.
TCATATGGCAGTCCATGTCGAGGTCCAAGGTGAGTGTCGCAGAGCGCATAGGGGGGTCAGTGGAAGGTGATGATGCAGAGGGCAGTACCAAGCTGAAGCCGGACCTATGGATGAGATGCATGCTGCTGCATCCTCCTTACCATGAGGGCAGTATCATCTGCATCTTCGTTCTCTGCTGTTTCATGTGCCTCACGTGTGGGTGGTGGTATTCTGTCTCCAGCACTGTGTGGCAGTGACACATCTGTGGCCGGAGGTGGAAGGTCTGCTGCACTGTGTGGCACTGACACTTCAGGGGGCAGCGATGTGGATGGAGTGGTGGCAGCAGTATGCATCCGCGCCAGGCCTTGTGGCAGCAATGCCAGGAGGAGGGTCCTGAGGTCATTGAGGAACCCAGCTACCTCTCGCTGGTGTGCAGCCGTGGCAGCCGCTCGTTCCGCATTCGCCTGCTCCATGGTATCCATTAACCTCCGCATGTTTCCCAACTCCCGTGTGACATCGCTAGAGCCACTCGGACTGGACAGTTGTACTATTCTCTGAGTCAGGGCGCCAGCGATGTCAGCCATGGTCCGTTGGAGAGCATGGAGCGGACTGTGGGTGTCCGTTAGGGACCGTAAGTGGTCCCTGATGGGACTTAGACACCCACGTATGGCATCTAGTTTGTCTGCCATGCAGTCGAAGCCCACCCGCACCTGTTCAGCCAGATTCTCCTGGCACCCCAAAACACAGCGTTGGAAGGCCATGTGTTCTTTGTGGGGGTTCTGGGAGGCAGCAGTGGTGGTGGGTGCTGCCTGCTGTGTGGTCTGTGCAGGGGGTGGAGTCTCCTCATAGCAGCTGGGCTGCCCAGCTCCTGGAAGTGGGCTGCGGAGGCTCTCCACGAGCAGTTGGAGGGCGTCAGAGTCGAAGCTGTGGTCGTCCTCTTCGTCTCCGGAGAAGAGAGGGTCGGACTGCTCTGCAGGAGGTGTTAATTCTCCCTCTACAATGTGAAGGGGAGATGCAGTTTAACAATGTGTCCACATGTATGTTGTCGCATTGTACATGTTTGCATACAGACAGCATGACTGGGTACATTGTGGCTGTTTGGGAGGAGCTGCCTATTTGATGGGGGGCAGTGGACATTTCGACAACATCACGGATGTGTGTTTGTACTTGTACATTATCAACGCACATATCCCTGCAATGCCAATTGTGATTGGCCAGTGTCTGCACCCAAGCGGCACCAGTAGTGTCCTGTGCTCTGTTTAGGTGTTTTGTGGATTGTGTCACATCGTTGTCAATGTAGATGTGCTCTGTATGTGATGTGTGTGCTGCATTTTTGGGGAGTCGCCCCTGCAGCTCAGATTTTGCTGCCCCTTATAACTTTCATGAGGTGTGCCTCTGACTTCTGTGCTTGTACAGTGTTGACATGTTGCATACTGGGGTACGTTGGTCTCTTGGTGGGAGTTGGTGATCTGGGTCATGGTGTGTCCGCAGATGTGCTCAAATTAATTGTGCATGTGTGCCATTGTGCCCATCTCCCCCGTCCCCCCAGGCCCTGGTGGTTACTCACCCTGTTGCTGTTGTGTCGGGTCCTGTTGAGCAGTGTCCGGGCCCCCAACTCCTGCCACCGTCTCCCCACTGATGACTGTGGACACCATTTCCTCCATGTCGTCCAGCTCCTCCTGTGGCGCTGGGCTCCCACCTCCAGTCTGCATTGCTGCCTTCAGGAGTTTCTGCTTGGTTTTGCGCTTGACATCATTCCAGTGCCTCTTGACCTCGCCCATTGTCCTCTTCAGCACTCCGACTGCATTCACCTTGTCCACGATGGACTGCCATAATGTATTTTTTGTTGCCAATGACACAGTGGAGGTGACAAACAGTTGTTGATGGTGTTCTGTCACCTCCGTTATCAGGATCCTGTTTTCCTGCGGACTGAACTTCGTCTTCCTCTTCTTCTTGTCCTTGCCCTTCCCTGACCCCGAAGTTCCAGGATGGTCCTCCGGGGGGCTTGTGGGGTTCTGGCTCTCCTCCGTACTTGCTCCGGCAACGTCCATTGTGCTTCGCTGTTGTTTGGCATTTGTTTGTCTAGTTTTTTTCTGCTTTTATGGTGATTGTTCCCGCCAGACGCGTGTGGATTGCAGGCCTGTAGCTGGGTTTCGCTGATTTTCGTATCGCGATTGGCCTCATTGCAGCTTTTTTTGCGTTGGTGTTTAGCATTTTTGCGGCGTGGCGTTGATTGTAACGTGGTCAGTTGGCCCGTTATCTGGGGAGTATTGCATGGGGCCGCCGTGTTGTGAATACTTGGTTAACAAGGAGTTAATTTCCGCAATGGACTGCGATATGCAAAGTTGCGTTAAGCTAAATTTGCGGTGGTTATCACACGTTCTTGGGAATATGCCCCTTAATGCAGGGAAGGACATTGATGCACCCAAGTTAGCAAAGAGGTACGTGCCAGCAATGATGTTCGCGGACGATACTCTTCTGCTATCTGAATCACCAATGGGTGTACAGAGGATCCTTGACAGTTTTAATGCCTTTTGCAAATGCAGGGGGCTAGAAATTAATACCCAGAAGACAAAATGTATGGTCTTCAACTCAGGTAGCTCAACTCGAGCAAACCCTTGCCTACAAGGGATTCCACTGAAGTGGGTGTCGGTTTTTGAGTATCTCTGGGTCACTTTCACTGAAAAAATGGCCTTGGGAACCCAAATTAATAAAGCTAGCCTAAAGCTAGCGCAGACCATAGAGGGTTTGTCCAAGTTATTTAGGAATTCCACTCATAATCCCATATGTCCGCTTGTTGAAATTTATAAAGTGCAAGCAAGGGGTGCCTCTCTGTATGGGGTTGAAATTTGGGGGCATTGTTCACCACGATGTATCACCAAGATCGAGAATATCTTTGTGAGACAGTTATTTGGCCTCCCCTTTAGTTCACCCCTTAATCCACTCCGTTTGGGCATTGGGGTAAGGCCACTTGCTGATGAAATCACCCTCAGACCCCTTACATTCTGGCATCGTTTATGGGCTACCCCGGAACTGGCGGATTATAGGGCAGAGCTCAGGGAGGTACTGAGCCTACATGGTGCTGGAAAATTACCTTGGATAGCACATGTCAGGGACACATTTCTGACCATATGCAGGGAAAGCCTTTGGTATAATGCAGAGGCAGCCTGTCCCATGACTTCAAGGAAGGAACTGGCCTGGAGCTATAGGGGGAGTAAATTGGCACAGCTACAGGGGAGCTCAGCAACAGGCTCATTAACTGCGGTGTTCCTGAGAATTAAAGACCAGTACAGCTTAGAGCCTGTCTTGGATGAGATTCAACCTGCCTTAGCCAGGAAGATATACCTGCAATTCAGGCACGGGGTTCTCCTGTCGCGTGCCTTTACTAATAAATGGGCTGGCACAATTTCTTTAGGTTGCCCGGCATGCAGTATTGCAGAGGAGACATAATACCACGTACTCTTTTTCTGCCCTGGTTACAGGAAGGCTAGGCATCACTGGTTGATCCAGCTATGCAGAAACCTAGGTGCACAGCACTGCGCAGAGGCATTCAGACTGCTGAAATATAACACACAATTGCCTATTGTATTTGCGTTGTCGTGTTTTTTATTTTCTATGTGGTGTCTATGCAAAATGTTTCTGAATGCCAATGTGTAGGTCAAAGATGCTAATATCTCCACGTTTTAAATGGATATGTTTCATTTTATCTATCTCCATCTTCTGAGGTTTTTAAGTCCATTTTTAATGTTTGCATTATGCCACATATCTGTTTTTATTAACATTTTAGATTTGTACTTATTGTTGTATAATGTACGGGGCGCAGGTTCCAAACGACGGTATTTATAAATTTGGTTGCGGGGGTTTGATACTGTGCTCCTAAAGATTTGTTTTTTATTTATTGTTTTAATGAATTGTCATTATGCATATGCACTTTAATGGTCTATTGACCGAAAAAAGTTTCTTTGAATTGAATTTATATGAGTGTATATATATATATATATATATATTCCAACCATTTCCGACTTTCACTCGAAATCGGACACCGACACAGGAGTTAGCTTGCCATTCAGTTTCGGTTTATTTTTCTTTCGCTTTGACGCGTTTCGGCACACCTGCCTTGTTCACATAGGCAATCACATAAAATACAATCTTATTTAACAGAGGAATTCTAGTCACATGATGTCTTCTACAATGAATATAGAAGAAAGACTTTGCCTTGACTTATAGGAGAATACAACAATCTAAACCCACTTCAAACTAATACGTTAAAAAGGTTTTAAAACATAGTTATAAATTGCCATCACACCACTTGATATTCATCTAACACTCCATCAAGAAAAGTACACTTATTAAATTGATTAAATTCTCAATTTGATACCATAAAACTCCCTTCATTATCCATACTAAACTGCATTATACTTCATGCATAAGTGCAACAATCTTATCATATTGGTGTTATCAATCTTATTATTCACTATGAATTCACATTATTATTGTTGTAAACATGATCATCCCAAAAAAGTTGTATCACACAAATTTAAGTTGTATCACAAAAATTATATATATAACAGAAAGCATACGGGACCAGTGTCCTTAATTGGAGTCCAATTTCATCTCATCAATTCCACATTAGTAACTTAGAACTTGCGTCATAAGTTATCTTGATTTCTGCCAATAAACCAAAATACATTCATTTTTAGTACCTATTTTGTAACAATCATTAAATTATTAAAAATATAGTTTTAAAGAAAGTTAATTTGTGCAATTAATTAAAATTCATTTCAATCTCTTGCAAGATCTTACAATAGGGCTATCTACTTTATATCCTAATAAAAATCCATTAAAAGGTCTAAAAAAAAAATTTTCTTCTGATGTTATCATTATGTGCAAATATCGCAATTTAAGAGAATTAAAGTGCAAGTGCTTCACAGTATTATTAACTCAATGTGCAACATATTGCAAAATAAAGTGCAAGTGCCTTACAATACCCATACACATTACTGACTCTTATTATTTAATATATCTGCCCTATATTCTTCTAAACTAATTCATATTGGCAAATCCAACATATATGTCTTTTAGAGATAGACTCTACAATCTGTTAATAACTAATAGTGTAACGCAAAGTCTTTATCATTCCTCTATTTTTTTTAAATCAAGATTTCGTTTAAAAACTTTGAAATTGAATACCAAATTATACCAAATGTACATGTAAATCTTCTTCAGCGTTTAATCCATAAGGATTTTTGGTGTTAAATAGGAGTATATATTTTGACTCTAGTTGGCGTAATTTTCTCTCTCTGTCACCACCTCTCACATTTTTATAAACTTGATCTATAGCAAAATAGACAAGTTCATTGGTGTTGCCTTTATGCACCTCATTAATGTGACGTGCTACCACATAATTTTTATCATTGTTCTTAATTGCCCTTAAATGCTGTAAAATGCGAACATGAACCATATGTATCGTACTACCAATATACATTTTCGGACATGAACATCTCAGTATATAGACAACAAATTCACTTCTACATGTCAATGGACTTCTAATTTTCCAGGGACTACTTAATAAAGGCGATGTAACCTGTTGTTCATTTTTGCCAAATCTACATGCCTTACATTTATAGCATTTATGGAAGCCAGGATTAATTTTTAACCATCCACCTCCTTTTTTGACTTCCGGATTAGTCTTAAATAGGTCATCTCTCATGGATTTAGCCTTATTAAATGTCACCATTGGTCTTCGTGACACTATCCCGTGCAATATCGGATCTTGCTTCACTAGGTACCAATGTCTATTCAGGCTATCTCTCACTTTAGCCTGGTAGGCATTGTAACCCGTGATCATCCTAATCGGATCCTGGGTGTTCTTCTTTTTTCTCTGGCCTTATTTAAGTCTGGTTTCAACAATACATTTCTTTCTATAGTATCAACCTTTTTTTAGCCTGGTTTAGTGTCTCATACTTGTATCCTCTTTGTAAAAACCTCTTATTTAGAGCATTTTGAGCTTCATTCAAGGCACTAGGATCACTGCAGTTCCTTTTCATTCTTAAACTTTCCGCATACGGGATGCTCATTTTTAATCTTGGGGGATGAAAGCTGGCTGCATGCAAAATCGTATTGCCTGCAGTCGGCTTCCTGTATGTGCGTGTTTGAATCACTCCTTGTGCAATATATAGTTCAAGGTCCAAATATGTCACACTTGTCTTACTAATATGTTCAGTAAATTTGAGGTTGAGATCATTTATGTTAATGCTGTCAATAAACATCTGAGCTGACTCCTCTGAACCATATATATATATATATATCCGAGCCAAACTGCCTTTTCCCCACCAGTTCTTCGTCGGTGAAAGCAGACACGGACCACGAGATAAGTGCAGTTTCTTTATTTCATTTCGTGTCGGCCATTACGCGTTTCCGTCCAGCCGGACCTTGATCACATGACCTTTATATATATATATTTTCACAAAGAAATGCCCCTGCATTCAGTCCTAAAGAGATTAAGATCAAAGGACATTATACATGTCGGACAGAGTATGCTGTCTATGTTCTTACTTGTACTTGTGGCCTCAATTATGTGGGCAGCACAAAACTTAAAGTACATGCCCGCATTCTTCAGCATTTGAGAGCCATTGTCAACAATGACACCTCCTATCCGGTGGCTCGTCATTTTAAGGAAGTTCACAACAATGACTTGCAGTGCCTCTCATATTACGTCATTGACGCCATCCCTAAATTACGACGAGGTGGCAACAGAGAAAGAATGTTAAGACAAGTAGAGACCAGATTCATATTAGAACTAGACAGTAAGGCCCCATTTGGTCTCAACACCACTGAAGACATGTACACTTATTTATAATTAATATCTGTAATATCTATGATGGTCCTATTCCCCGCACTTTTTGCAGTACCTTATTTCGTCCTGGATTTAATCTTGATCATTTTGCACTTTTACATTGGCGTTACTCTATTAGATTTTCCTGGCGCTCTCTGAAACATTAAGAATTTTTGCAATTTTAACCTTCTATTCTTTATGTAACACACCTCATAACTTCTTCCCAGCTCTCAATATGATTTCATTAGCAACTGGGATAATATGATGTTGTACTGTTTTATATTTGCACATAGTTAGCACTTAGTATTTAGTTGCACATACATGGTATTTTGCATTCATGCAATTATCTTGGGTCAACACTTAGAGGTGTCCGATTTTTTAATATTTTTAACGTGGTCTTACTTCTGATTTTACAGACTCATAAAGATTAGCTAGAATGGTTTGTTCTCTTAGTACCATATTTGTGCTATATTTATTCTCTGTTGGCTAATTTTAGGATATGTCATATATACTGTATTTATTTATATATTTATTCACGCATTTATGCGGTAAATAAGTGGCTTCTTTGAATATGATATAATTTTAATGATATATCTTATTTTTTAGTAAAATCAGTATTTATACAGCTATATATTTATTTACATATCTATATATATATTTATTGACATATTTATTTCTGAAATGTATATTTGCACATTACTTCTAGCACTTTATAGAGTTACATTTCGCCTAGCCTTAATATCTACAGGATTCAATATGCACAGTATGGTATGTACTATATTGTTACCATCTATACATTGCCTAGTAGTCTGTTTTCTATGCCTATATGACCATGTGACAAGGGTTCAGCATTGTATAAAATAAATGGTGTTTTTGCAAAGCTAGCCATATGTGAACAAGGCCATTGTACTGGCCGAAACGCGTCATGGCAGGCAGCAGTGAGAAATAAAATAATACCTTCATTGCCACCACAAGAGGAGTTCGCCTGTTCCTTCTCGCCATCCTGGAGGTTTAGGAACGCTTGATATCTATATATATATATATATATATATATATATCCGAGCCAAACTGCCTTTTCCCCACCAGTTCTTCGTCGGTGAAAGCAGACACGGACCACGAGATAAGTGCAGTTTCTTTATTTCATTTTGTGTCGGCCATTACGCGTTTCCGTCCAGCCGGACCTTGATCACATGACCTTTATATATATATATCTTCACAAAGAAATGCCCCTGCATTTAGAGACGCAGTCCTCCAGCTGGTAAGTTTCAAAACCATTTATTGATAAGGAACAGGATTGCAGCTCCGATTTTGAATGTCCATATACCTGACACGTTTCAGAGCGTTCACGCTCTTTCTTCAGAGGCAATTTAAAATCACATCAGTTCTCAGAAACCCACAGTTCCCTGCGTGCTTGATTAATTTATTTATTCCTCCGGTGTGCCACTCATGATAGAATCTGTTCCGATGCACGCCGGAACCTGTGGCTTTAATTTTATACATAATTTTGACTTCCAGTGGTCGTGTGTATTTTAAATCAATTCATGGACTGATAACAGCCCTCCAGTGGGCCTCAGGGCTGTAATCTTGTTCAGCACTTCGTGGAACCAGCTGCGCCATCCTTGAAACCCGATCCGTTCAGGGCAGATGATACCTTGTAATGTTGAAGGGCGGTGCGAACTCTCACGGCTGGACCTGCCGTGCATAAATCTTCACAAAGAAATGCCCCTACATTTAGAGACGCACTCCTCCAGCTGGTAAGTTTCAAAACCATTTATTGATAAGGAACAGGATTGCAACTCCGATTTTGAATGTCCATATGCCTGACGCGTTTCAGAGCGTTCACGCTCTTTCTTCAAAGACAATTTATACATATATATATATATATATATATATATATATATATATATATATATGTATATACGTATGTATATATTTATATTCACTGAAAAAAACTAAAGTTACAGGGAGGTTATAGATTGGCTGACATTTCACTCGTATAAAACAATAGAAATTCAGCCATTATAGTTAGCTGAGCTAACTATAACTTGCGCCCCCACAATGCACTGCTGATGACATCACATATTACATCTCAAATGACATCACTGATGACATCACTGATGAAATCATCCAGTGACTGTGAGTGTTTCTAAAAAGTTTAAGAACGTTATATATATATATATTCACTGAAAAAACCATAGGTTTCAGGGGCGTTATAGTTAGTTGGACATTTCACTCGTACAAAACCATAGAAATTCCCCCGTTATAGTTAGTTCAGCTAACTATAACTCGTGCGCTCCATAATGCACTGCTGATGACGTCACATATTACATCACTCATGACATGGTCAGTGACATCACTCATGACATCACTGATGACATCTCAAATGACATCACTGATGACATCATCCTTGTGATAGAGTGGCAGACCTCCTCTTACCCTAATATAACCTTTGATACACACACTCAAAAATACAAACTAACATTTTCAAAACAATGGACATACCAATACCAGTTACAACACACCTATTCATTAATTCCAAGATCTACACACACATCCACTCATTCACCAACAGTCCCTATACAGTCACTCATACATGTACTCACTCATCATATGTACTCATACACCTATACATCCTGTTACACACCGCCACTCATCCATAGAGTTACTCACACACATAGTCACACATGCAAACAAAGTATCAAACATCCATTTACTTGCATATACAGTTATACACACACTACCACACTTACTTCTACAGAAACTTACACATACTTACTCTCTTAAACAATCACTTATAGAAACACCTACTTATTTGTACAGGAACTCTTCCAATCTCTCACTCTCACATATACTCACTTATATACACCAATACTCACATATACTAGTTTAAAACATATGTAGTTACTCATAAAGACACTATTGAGACAGTCATTCACTCACTAACACACCCATACACATACTCATCCACCTATACAGTCCTGCACACATGCTGTCTTCAACACATACAAACAGTGAGTCACTCATTCATGCATCTATGCACTAAGTAATACCCCCACCGAACCATACAGACACTCAGACACTCATACTGATACTCAAAAAACCAACTAATAACCCATATAGACACTCATGTAGCTACTCACCAACCCATGCAGCCACTTATACACAAAGTGAGAGACTGATACAGATATTTTCATATTTAAACATTACTCACTAACCCATGTATTCACTAAGATACACTTAGTCAGTTATACAATCAATTTTACAAAAAAAATCATCCATTTAGACACTTATATACCCATTTATTCTTCCATCGACCTTGAGATATACATATATAAAACATATTTAATTTTCAGAAAAACACACATTCACTGGATGATGTCATCAGTGATGTCATCAGTGATGTCACTGACCATGTCATGAGTGATGTAATATGTGATGTCATCAGCAGTGCATTGCGGGCGCGTGAGTTATAGTTAGCTGAACTAACTATAACGGGGGAATTTCTATGGTTTTGTACGAGAGAAATGTCCAACTAACTATAACGCCCCTGAAACCTATGGTTTTTTCAGTGAATTTCTAAGGTTTTTTAAATGCTAATTTCTAACTATAACGTGCCTGAAACCTATGGTTTTTTCAGTGAATTTCTAAGGTTTTTTAAATGCTAATTTCTAACTATAACGTGCCTGAAACCTATGGTTTTTTCAGTGAATATATATATATTTATTATACTATGTATACATGTGAAAATGTCTCGGTCCCCTGTTTGCCTCGGTGGCACGGAAAAAATGGGTGGAACAGACGTCAGCACGCCGACGAGGTCCTCTTATGGCTCCAATGACGTCATACGGTGTCGCGAGCGGAGCCGTGCTCGTTGACGTGGGAGAGCTAGGAAAGAATTTCCGTGGAATGCTGGTGCAGGGGATATTCACCTAAGTGTTCAGGCTAGTCCTTTGGGAGCAACTGTTTATGTTGCCACTCCAGAAACCGAAACCAGTGATCCGAGGGCAGAGGCCCTGCAGATGGCACACGAGGTGGGGTGCCCAGTCGTGTGCACCGGCGGGGCAGCGAAGTGACAAGCACCACAACCCACAAAAAAGGTAACGAGGGCACTGAATAACACAGGATCTTCTCTTTGTATCTGGCAGGAACAACGAAGTTAAAATGCCCTAGTACCAAAATGTAGAATTAGTGCTACAACGGTCTTCAAGAGGACCTGCGATGCCGCTTCTGCCTCCCGTACCCTGGAGGCGGCACATGGGTCACGCGGTATGGTCATACTGCGGTGGGACGCACACTCGTTGACCTCTCATGGCACTGCTCCACACTTAAGGGAGGACGCTTTCCATTAGCTATGTTTTCTGATGACATGTCGCGCCGGCCCCGTCCAACAACAGAACTCCTTTAGATCCAAACAGACTCTTCCACTCTCTCACCGGAAGTGAAACCAGGCCACGCGGACACTTTCACAATACAACAGCCGGGAATGCACTTTTCGGTAAAAAAACCACATTCCTTCCTCCTAATTAATCAAATAAACGTCTCACTGAAGAACAGGGGCCAGCTTCGATCGGTAAACAGCCGTTACAACGACTTTTTACTTTGCGATACCATTACAACGCATGCATTACCACGCATGCGTTGTACATCACGAAGTCATTACTACGCATTTTTTAGAACGCATGGTCATTTACCACGCATGCCTTTACAACGAATTTTGTTGTAAAGGTATGTATGGTAAATGACCATGTGTTCTAAAAACATGTAGACGATCCATGTCGTTGTAAGGAAACAGAGGCTGTTCTGTTTCCTCACAACGACGTGCACCGCCCCTCAGAGATGACGTGAAGCAGGAACCACGAGGAGAGAGGAACCATGAGGAGTGAGAGGTAAGGGGGATTGGGCATGGGGTGGGGGTTTCTTTTCTAGGGTTTAGGGTAGTGCAGTGGTGTTTGGGTGGTGTAGGGGGTCGTGCTGGGGGTAGTGTTTTAGGGTTTAGGGTAGTGCAGTGGTGTTTGGGTAGTGTAGGGGGTCATGCTGGTAGTAGTGTTTTAGGGTTTAGGGTAGTGCAGTGGTGTTTGTGTAGTGTAGGGGGTCATGCTGGGGGTAGTGTTTTATGGTTTAGGGTAGTGCAGTGGTGTTTGGGTAGTGTAGGGGGTCATGCTGGGGTAGTGTTTTAGGGTTTAGGGTAGTGCAGTGGTGTTTGAGTAGTGTAGGGGTCATGCTGGTGGTAGTGTTTTAGGGTTTAGGGTAGTGCAGTGGTGTTTGTGTAGTGTAGGGGGTCATGCTGGGGGTAGTGTTTTATGGTTTAGGGTAGTGCAGTGGTGTTTGGGTAGTGTAGGGGTCATGCTGGGGGTAGATTTAGGGTTTAGGGTAGTGCAGTGGTGTTTGGGTAGTGTAGGGAGTCGTGCTGGGGGTAGTGTTTTAGGGTTTAGGGTAGTGCAGTGGTGTTTGTGTAGTGTAGGGGGTTGTGCTGGGGGTAGTGTTTTAGGGTTTATGTTAGTGCAGTGGTGTTTGGGTAGTGTAGGGGTTAGTGCTGGGGTAGTGTTTTAGGGTTTAGGGTAGTGCAGTCGTGTTTGTGTAGTGTAGGGGGTCGTGTTTTAGGGTATAGGGTAGTGCAGTGGTGTTTGTGTAGTGTGGGTGGTCATGCTGGGGGTATATTTAGGGTTTAGTGTAGTGCAGTGGTGTTTGGGTAGTGTAGGGAGTCGTGCTGGTGGTAGTGTTTTAGGGTTTAGGGTAGTGCAGTTATGTTTGGGTATTGTAGGGTGTCGTGCTGGGGGTAGTGTTTTAGCACTTATTTTCTTTCTACAGCACTAACCATAATTTCTATGGCAAAATGAACCCCTCATTTTGTTCCTTTTTAAATTAAATGTTTTAAGTGTTACCAGTTTATTCCAATCAAGATGGCTTCAGGTGTGCCATACTTTTGTCATAAGTAAGACTGTTAGCGCTCTAGTTGTTCTTTAGAACACTCTGGGAAGCTGCAGTAGAACACAAAGGCATCAACTGACAGGCTGCTCCTGTTGAAATATAACAGGAAGATATTTGAGATCTCACTTAAAACATGTCCTAATTTTTCTTTCTACAGCACTAACCATAATTTCTATGACAAAATGAACCCCCTCATTTTGTTCCTTTTTAAATTAAATGTTTTAAGAGTTACCAGTTTATTCCAATCAAGATGGCTTCAGGTGTGCCATAATTTTGTCAGAAACAAGACTGTTAGCGCTCTAGTTGTTCTTTAGAACACTCTGGGAAGCTGCAGTAGAACACAAAGGCATCAACTGACAGGCTGCTCCTGTTGAAATATAACAGGAAGATATTTGAGATCACACTTGAAACATGTCCTAATTTTTCTTTCTACAGCACTAACCATAATTTCTATGACAAAATGAACCCCATCATTTTGTTCCTTTTTAAATTAAATGTTTTAAGTGTTACCAGTTTATTCCAATCAAGATGGCTTCAGGTGTGCCATACTTTTGTCATAAGTAAGGCTGTTAGCACTCTAGTTGTTCTTTAGAACACTCTGGGAAGCTGCAGTAGAACACAAAGGAATCAACTGACAGTCTCTGCCCTTGTTGGATGTACATGTTTTACTGAGAATGTCAGACTTCATTCTCACATGACTGAGAAAGATAATGTGAATTTACAGAAAATATGCTCTCATTTTAGCTTCTGGAGCACCTTCCAAAACTGTATGGGACAAGCATGTGAAAATAGTTTTCTCTCAAACATGATTCATGATATCCCAGCAGAAGGTTTTTCACAGGGTAAAATCACCTTAGAACACACCACAATTCCTGAAATTAGTATGGTACCATCAACAAATGAATTCTAATGTAACTAAAGTCTGTTATCACCCTTTATAGTTCTCCTTTTGGTAACCCTCAAAATCTTTGATTCACTACAATGCATTTCAATGGGGTACTATCATTTATATTGGTCCCAAGATGGCTGCCAGCAATTCCAGGATGAAGTGATGACAGCCAATCAGATCTCACGATGACATGTGTGGTTAGGCTCCGCCCAGATATATATGTGTTTTCTTTTTCAAATTTCTCAGGAACTACTGAACAGATTTACACCATTTAAGCAAAAGGCACAACCCTGAACCAAGGGCTACATTTTTGGCAAATTTGGTGTAATTCCGTTCAGCAGTTCGGGCTGTAGCTGCGACTAAAGGTTCCTATGGAAAATTGCATGGGGAAAACACGTTTTGGGACCCCCCTTTTTTCTCGGCCCCCGCTTGCCGAATCACCACGAGACTTTCAGGATAGGAGCGGACCGGAGCGCCCCAACAAGTTGGAAACTTTCATGAAGATTCGTCAACCGGCGCCAAAGTTATTTCAAATAGAATGGTGCGGATTTCCTATGGAAAATAGGTCCTAACTATCTATCTACTGGCGACCGCCAGTAGATAATATATAAAAATATATATATATATTTATATATTGCTGGTTCTCGCTTAAAGTCTCCTCAAAGTAAAACGAGCGTAGTCCCAAATCAGTGCATGATATTCTTTATTGACACCAAGCTAGTCCGCCATGACGCGTTTCGGCCGTCCCTCGGCCTTGATCACATGATATATATATATACGCCAAGGTGTATTGAAGAATGAATGGGTGTATGAGTGTATGGATGATTCAGTGGGTGTGTGACTGACTGTATAAGTGAGTGATTATATGTGTCTCACAGAATGTATGGGTTAGTGACTAATCTGTGTGTAAGTGGCTGCATGGGTTGGTGAGTAGCTAAATGAGTGTCTATATGGGTTATTGATTGGTTGTCTGAGTACCTATACGGGTGCCTGAGTGTCTGTGTGGGTGGGTGGGGGTGACTCCTTGCGTAGATGTGTGAGTTGGTGATTCACTGAGTGTATAGGTTCATGAGTGCGTCTGCGAGGGGCTGTATGGGTGAGTGAGTGTGCGTATGGCTGTGTCGGTGAGTGAATGGATGTCTCAGTGGTGTATGGGTGAGTAACTGCATATGTGTATGGCAGTATATGTGAGTGTTGGAGTATTTAAGTGACTGCATGTGAGAGTGAGTGATTGTAAGATTGGCTGTATAGATAAGTGTGAGTTGGTGTCAGTGATTGTATAAGAGAGTAAGTATGTGTTATTATTTCTATGAATAAGTGATGTGCTGTGTGTATAACTGTGTGAAGGTGAGAAAATGGCAGTGTGCTTGACTCTTTGGGTGAGTGACTAGTTGTGTGACTAACTCTATGGGTGAGTGGCGGTGTATGAGTGTCTGTATCGTTGTATAAGTACATATAGCTGTGGGTGTATTGGTGAGTGACTGCGTGTATGAGTGGCTGTATGGGTGAGTGAGTGGATGTGTGTGTAGACCTAGGAATTAGTAAGTGGGTATGTACTAACTGCTATTGGTGTGTCTATGATTTCGAGATTGGTAGTCTGAATTTTGGAGTGGGTGTATGAAAGCTTATATTAGAGTGTGAGTAAGTACATCAGAGATTATGTGGATGATGTCATCAGTGATGTCATCAGTGATGTCATTTGAGATGTCATCAGTGATGTCACTGACTATGTCATGAGCGATGTAATATGTGACGTCATTAGCAGTGCATTGCTGGGGTGCAAGTAACTATAACGGCTGAATTTCTATGGTTTTGTACGAGTGAAATGTCAGCTTAACAATAACGTCTCTGTAACCTTTGGTTTTTTCAGTGAATTTCTAAGGTTTTTTAAATGCTAATTCCTAACTATAACGTCCCTGAAACCTGTGGTTTATTCTGTGATTCTCTAAGGTTTTTTTAAATGGAAATTGCTAACTATAATGTCGCTGAAACCTGTGGTTTTTTCAGTGAATATCAAAGGTTTTTTTAATGCTAATTTCTAACTATAACGTCCCTGAAACCTGTGTTTTTTCAGTGAATTTTGTAAGGTTTTTTAACTAGCAGTCACTTTTGGTGAAGAAAGGGGTCTGGGCTTCCGACCAGCTATCAGAAATTACAATGCGTAGGACTTACAGGAGGTACCAGGAGGCATTCCTGGCCCCCAAGTTTTCTCTGGAGTAAAGTGGACTTTATCCACCAACCAGTTGTGCACCAGGAGGTACGTTTGCAGAGTGGTGGAGAAAGGGGGCATGGCCTCTGACCACCTCTCAGCAGTCTACCCCCAAGTTTTCTCTGGAGTAAAGTGGACTTTATCCACCAACCAGTTGTGCACCAGGAGGTACGTTTGCAGAGTGGTGGAGAAAGGGGGCATGGCCTCTGACCACCTCTCAGCAGTCTAGCTGTGTGGGGCTTACTGGAGGTAACAGGAGGGCTAGTTGGCCCCCAGGGACCCTCCAGAGGCAAAGGGAGGTCATATCACAACCAAGAGCGTGCCAGGAGGCACGTTTGCAGAGTGGTGGAGAAAGGGGGCGTGGCCTGCAACTACAGCTGCGTGAAGGACCCGAAGAAATGTCTCCAGTGACCTTGTGTGTCTGTAACTTTGCCAATGAGTGGGAAACACGCTGGGTGCTTTCAGTGAGATGTCCATCATTCTGGGAAAAGAGCGGGAAGACTTTGCATCCCACTAATGTATATGGGTCAGGGACAAACAAGCGGGGCTTCTCAGCAAGTTTACATGCCTTTTAGACATGACCATACCCACGAAGTTAGGCTGATAAATGCGTTACAGAAGTGGAGCTTCAACTCAGTCACCTGCTTTCCTTATATCTGTAAGTGCTTCCTGTTGAGGTTTAATTGTGACACGAGCATCGTGCCAGAATGAATCCTGCCCTGCATATTTAGCCAAGAAAAGGCCACCGTTTTGTGCAATACCTGTACTCGACTGGAGTACTTTCTGATGGCTAATCAGTAAGTGCTCTCTCGACGGGTAAACGTATAGTGCATCTCCTACACTACAGCTGCGTGACGGACCCAAAAAAATGTCTCCAGTGACCTTGTATGTCTGTAAGTTTGCCACCGAGCAGGAAACACGCTGGGGTGCTTTTAGTAAGCTATCCATTATTCTGGGAAGAGCCGGAAGACGTTGCACCCCGCTAATGTATATGGGGCAGGGCCAAATGGGCGGGGCTTCTCGGCAAGTTTACATGCCTGTTATACAAGGTCAGCACACTATCTCTTGTCTCAGCACCAGATGACGAGAAAGAACCTCCTAGTCACAGGAACTGCATGATGTTTTGCATTCGAGAAAAGCAAGGGTGCAACCCCCTCCATCAAGGATTACAGCGATCTTTTCACTGTGGAAATTAGGAGAAAGCACACCTTCTTAGCCAGACCTGGCCCACAAAGTTAGGCTGATAAGTGCGTTACAGAAGTGGAGCTTCAACTCGGGCACCTGCTTTACTTATATCTGTATGTGCTTCCTGTTGAGGTTTAATTTTTGTGACATGAGCATCATGCCAGAATGAATCCTGCCCTACATATTTAGCCAAGAGGAGGTCATCATTTTGTGCAATACCTGAACTTGACTGGAGTACTTTCTGATGGCTAGTCAGTAAGTGCTCTCTCGACAGGTAAACATATAGTGCATCTCCTACACTACAGCTGCAAACGACCTGAAGAAATGTCTCCAGTGACCTTGTGTGTCTGTAACTTTGCCACAGTGCGGGAAACGCACTAGGGTGCTTTCAGTAAGTTTTCCATCATCCAGAAAAAAAGGGCGGGGAAGATGTTGCATCCCGCTAATGTACATGAGGCGGGGCCAAACGGGCAGGGCTTCTCTGCAAGTTTACATGCCTGTTATAAAAGGTCAGCACACTATCATTTAGTCTCAGCAGCAGAAGATAAGAAAGAACCTCCTGGTCACAGGAACAGCATAAGGTTTTGCGCTTGTTTGCAGCCCCCTTGTATTTAACAAAAAAAGCCCCGGGGAGGTGGCGGTCCCCAGGGCTGCATGGGGGGGCATGAGCCCCACCCACGCATTTATTTTTTACAAAAAAAGCTCTTGGGAGGTGGTGGTCCCCGGGGCTGTGGGGGGGAACCTGTGGCTCCCCCGCACTTAATAAAAATAACCCCGGGGAGGTGGTTGGCCCGGGGGCTGCGCGGGCCCCGGCATATCTAATTATAATTGTCCTGAGGACCTGGCCCACCTGGGGGCTTAAAAGAAACAAAGTGCGGGAGACCACACTTTGATTTTTTCAAACTTTTCGGCGGGATTCATGCACCCTGGAGACCCCCTGAGCAGGCCTAGGGGGTCCTTTTTTACCTTTTGTCTTGTGCCTCGGTTCAACCGAGTCACAAAATGGCTGCCAACACTTCCTGGTTGGAACTGTTGGCAGCCAATAAGATCGCAGACTTGAGATATATGGATATCTGAGAAATGTTTACATTTCTCAGCAACTACTGAACAGATTTACACCATTTAACAAAAAGAGTGCTTTTCGGACCAAGAGCTAACTTTTTGCCAAATTTGGTGTAATTGCGTTTAGCAGTTCGGACTGTAGCCGTGTCTAAAGTTTCCTATGGAAATTAACATGGAGAAAACGCTTTTTGGGCCCCCCCTTTTACACGGCCCATGCTATGTCTATGTGGATTTTCTATTTTTTTTAACACGACCACAGCCCAAACTGCTGAATGGAATTACACCAAATTTGGCAGAAAGCTGGATCTTGGTCCAGAAAGAGTACTTTTTGTGATTTGGTGTAAATCCATTCAGTAATTTTTGAGCAATGAATCTAAAAAATGTTGTGTATTTCACACCACTGAGGATCCGCTGACCCAACAGATCTCTTGGAGACGTGTGATTGGATGCCACCACATCAATAACAATGTGGCAGCAGCCATCTTAGAAACCAGGACTCAGTCCTGAATCCTAAAAAATGTATAAAAAGACATAAGGGGGCAGGGTAGGGATACCCTGACCCTCTAGCCCAGAGAAAACCTGCCTGGGGCAAAAAATGTTTTTTTTTTTCAAATGATGCCACAAATTTGCAGAGGATCTACTAATTCATGGCCAAATGTTTTAAAATGCATGGCCTTCTGCCCTTCTTTTAAAGAAAAACTCAGAGTGGTCCAGGGCTCGGAGGGACAGCGCAAACTGCGTTTTGAGGGAATGGGCATATGGCCATCCTCCCTGAGCCTCTGTGAGGCCCAGGGGACCCCATCCCTGAAGCCGAGGTATAAAATGAAGGGAGGGGACACACAGACCCTTTCCCAGAGCCTTATTAGGCCCTGGGACCCCATCCACCTCGGCTGGAATTCATAAAAAATGGGTAAGGGACTACACTGCCCCCCTTCCTGAGCCTAAAAAGGCCCCAGGGTTTGTAACATGATGGAAAAGGAAGGAGGGCTGCCTGCTTCCCTCCCTGACCCTCATCAGTACAGGCAGGGAAACATATGTTTGCTTTGTCTGGCTGGGGCATTTTTGAGTCTCCCGCCAGGTGGGAGCAAACATGCCTACCCTGCCTGCAGGAGTGTATGCAGGGGAGGGAAGGCTAATCCTTCCTGGTGGAATCTTAAAACAGGTGGGAGTAGACTTCTGGAAACAAATATTGCCCCCACCTAAGGCCGAGTGCAACATGGGGTTGGCTGCCTGCGTGGGGGGGGTTGAACGTAGGGTCTTGCTGGAAGCCATGCCCTGTGGCCAAACACCCTCCGTGCACAGCCTTTATGTATGGTAACCTACGTATCAAAGGCCGTGCCCGGGGGGACTTTGCTTTATCTATAGTAACAAAAAATTACAAAATATTTAAGTTTAAAAAAACTAAAATTCAACAAAAAAAACAAAGGTTAAAGTAATGTTCTAGTTAGGAATTTTTAGTATATTTTTAGTATATTTTACTTTACATAGTAACTTGAGATAACTCTCTTTTTCTGTGTTTTTTTTAGTTTAAAATGTGTCATGCATGGCAGGCGCGCAAGTTATCATTACCCTAGGGCATGAGGTATAGTTACTCGAGATAACTATAACTGGTGAATTTGTGTGATTTTATGAGTTTAAAATGTAACGTTGTTACTGAACATTTCACCTAACTGTAACGTAGGCTTTTTCGGAAGCGGGCCATCATCCCTTTCTTACACTCCTCAAATTCAATGTCGTAACTGCAATTACGTCTTGCCTGGATCAATTCTCCAAACGGGATGGCCTTAATCTGGTGCGCAGGGTGCGCACTAGATGCATGTAGTATAACATTGCAAGCAGTCTTTTTGCAAAAATGTCTGCTGTGTATCCTGTTCTCCCTGACATAAAGCTCCACATCTAGGAAAGTAATCTTGATTGTGCTGAATTCAAAAGTAAATCTGATGTTACATACGTTGCTGTTAAGGTATTCAAAAAACCCCAAGAGTTTGTCAGTGGTGCCTGGCCAGATCATCAAGCAATCATCGATGTACCTGCCCCAATACAGGATAGACTCATTCCATCTGGTGCCCATGGGACCCCAGATCATCCTATCCTCGAACCAACCCATAAAAAGGTTGGCATACGAGGGAGAAAATCTGGAGCCCATGGCCACCCCTTGTTTTTGTCTGTACCACTTATCTTTGAACAAAAAACGTTGTTATCCAAGATAAGCTCAATCATGTTAACCAGCATCTCTGTGTGGTTCCATGCACCAGCAGATCTGGTGTTGAGAATCTTTCTAATGGCACGTAACCCAATTTCTCTCTGTATACTGGTGTACAGAGCTGTGACATCCAAGGTGACTAAGGTCATATTATCTTCCCAATTTAAATCTGTAAGAATTCCCAGTATGCGCTTAGTGTCACGGATGTACGATGATAAGTTACTAACCATCGGTTTCAGAAATGTGTCCACATATTCTGAAATCGTCTCGGTAGGCCCATCATTTCCTGATATGATGGGTCTCCCTGGAGGAAAAGGGAGGTCCTTATGTATTTTTGGTAGCGTGTAGATGCACGGGTATCTGGGACGGTCAACCCGTAAGTAAGTGAACTCATCCTCATCCTGTAAACCCAGCCCCTGTGCCACTGTTTCAAATGTCTATTTAAATGAGTGTCCCAATCGGGTTGGAAGAGAGAAGCTCTTAACATTCTTTATCATCTAGTTGGGAAAGAATATCTTGTTCATAGTCTACACTTTGCATAATAACTATATTCCCACCCTTGTCTGCT
Organism: Calotriton arnoldi; assembly: GCA_963921515.1. Classification (NCBI taxonomy): domain Eukaryota; kingdom Metazoa; phylum Chordata; class Amphibia; order Caudata; family Salamandridae; genus Calotriton; species Calotriton arnoldi. The sequence continues at coordinate 926,098 of CAWUFW010004019.1, read as the reverse complement.
TCACGAATCGTGATGCTATCATCTTCCATCAACTCCTTAAGTGCCTCTCGTTCCTTGACAGTCAGATTGTTCCTAGCATACATCGTTTGTTTCTTTTTATCCAAATGTTTGTCTAAATCCATCAGTACTAATTTATGAAAAATGTCTATATTATTTCCTGTGAACAAAGTAGGTGTCCACTTTGACCTCTCCTTGAGGCCGCTGGTGATCGAGTAGTCACTGACAACATTCAAATCTCTCATGACCACATCTGATGTGATCAGTTCATCCTCACAGTCTGTCAAAGAAAGTAACAGCTTGGTATCAATCACATCTTGAATTGTAAGTTCACTGGAAGAAAATATCCCATGGCATTGTTGCATGTCTTTATTTCCAACATTGTTCAAATGAAAATGTTTCTTAATCTTCATCCATCTCACAAATTTGTACAAATCTATTTTGAGATCACATATGTCACCCACAGTGCTAGGACAAAAACTCATTCCTTTAGTCAAAACTGATAAAGCATCATTAGAAAAAAAGAAAATTCAGTCAAATTCACCACATTTACATCACCTATTTTTTCTTTAGATTCCATGACCTGGTTCTCACTCCCGGTCGGTCCTCTGCCTGTGCCCCCTCTCTTTTCCCTCCCTGTCTTGCACCCTGCACGGGGCATCTGTTTTGTTCTCTGTTGCCCTTTTTTATCCTCTGTACCTCCTGTAAAAAACGATTCTCACTATTGAGGGCATTGTTATGACCCTCTCCCTTGTCAGACTCACTGCCACTGGTCATCGGAGTTTCTAAGGATGTAGAGCTAGAACCAATGGATTGCCCATCTTTAGGTCTCGTTAGGTTGTCCTTAGGTATTAAGTGATCATATTTCCTGGCAAACGTGAAAATTCTGCCATTCATATAATCATGCTCATCCCCTCTTAATTTTCTGTTTTTTCTTTGTTTGATGTCAGAAAGATGTCGTTGCATAACATCATTCAAAATAGCATAATTCTTTTCAGTCGCCTCTGTCAAATTCTGTTTTTATAATTTCTATTTCCAATAGATCTATCTCTTTCTGCAATTGACTAACCTTCCTATCGCAGTTCTCTATTAAAATACCCATCAGTCTGTTAGAGTTATCCGTTAATTCCTTTTCCCAGGCTACCAATAAATCTTCCTCAAGGTCATCATACGTTGGTATTATCTGTGACCTTAAGCCTCTGGGAATTCTTTTCACTCTGATGTATTGTCTTAAAGTGGCTGCATCCCACCACTTGGACATCTTGCTCTTCCTCATCTTTTCTAGTCTGATAAATTTCTCCCGAGACCCTCTTGTTTAAGTGGATGTCCACCCTGTGCTGTAGAGTAGTTGCATTATTACCAGAAAGATTATTGAACAAATCCTCTGCCTCTCTGTCTCTGTTCAACCTCTCATTATTGAATGTAGTCATTGTGCGTCCTGGGCTGCCACCTATCGAAATCCAAATTTAATAGACAGTGGTATAGCTATAGGTTATGCGGCGCCTTAGGAACAATCGCACATATACAGCACCGTAACTCAATACTATCCTGAACTGATATATGTGCAATTGTTCCTAAGGCGCCGCATAACCTATAACTATACCACTGTCTATTAAATTAAGTTCTACTGAACTTAGGGTAGGGTAAGTCAAGGGTCTAGCACACCCTTTCTCCAACCTCAGAGAGATTAGTTCCCACTAGGTTAGGTAGGTGCAACACATCACCACACTTAGTATGTCTACTGAAGGAGATGCCAGTGGCTCTCTGCCCTCTAGATACAGTGAGCTTTCATTCCAAGAATTGAAAGCCCTGTGTGCCTCTAGAAAGCTGAAGACAGGGAGAAGTGCCAACACTCAACGTCTAATAGAGATGTTACTGTTAGATGACCTAAGGAAGACTCCTGGGTCAGATGAACAGGACATAGTGGGTGGGACAGGGAATGAAGACAGGTCAGGAGGTGACACCTTTTATGACCTAGAATCTAACCCTGACCAGGGGGACCAAGATGGGTCCCACCTGGATAACTCAGATCTTCCAGAAGGCAGTGGAGAAGGCCATGATGGCCCCCTCTTCACCCCTCCTGGCAGAGAGCAGATTTTACCAAGGAGATCTAGATCTCTATCTGCAGAGTCAAATCACTCAGGACAGTCTGTAGGGACATCTGTATCTGGCAAGAGGGACCACTCTTTTGATAGGGAATACCAATTTCTTGAACTTGAGAAAGCTAGGCTTAGGCAAGAGCAATTGGCCCTTGATAAAGTGTCCCTAGAAGGCCAGAGAGCTAGAAAAGGTTCGGACTAGAGTCCCATGGTAGCAGCAACAGTGTCCCTAGAATTAAGGAACATTCCCTTGATAATAGGAACCTGAGCAAGATTGTCCCTCCCTACCATGTTGTGGATGACATCCATAAGTGGATAACTGCTTTGGAGAGGGCCTGTAAAGTTCAGAGGTTCCCTCAAGAGCAGTGAGCAGCTATCTTGTGGCTCTCCTTTGCTGACAAAGGTAGAGATAAGCTCCTCACTGTTAGAGAAGAGGATGCTGACAACTACTCAATCTTAAAGAGTGCTCTCATTGATGGGTTTGGCTTAATCAGTATAGAATTAAGTTCAGAGACACCCAGAAGACACAGAATCTGGATTGGGTAGACTTTGTGGATAGTGCCATTAAGGCTCTGGAAGGCTAGTTTCTTGACAGCAAAGTGAATGATTTCAAGGGATTGAACAATTTGACTAAGAGGTAGCAGATCCTTAATAATTGCCAAAATCAGTTATTGCATCAGTACCTGGTTGACACTGATCTGACTTCTCCACAAGAATTGGGAAATAAGGCTGATAAGTGGGTCAGAACCAGGGTGAAGCAGAAAAACCAGAACAATGGTGGTGACCAAAAGAAGCAAGATGCTAAAACTCCAGATAAGGGTGAGGACAAGGGTAAAGATCAAAAGTCTTCATCAGGGCCCCAAAAACCTGCATCTGGGGGGAGTCCCAATCCAACAAAGGTAAAGGCAAAAAGAAACCTTGGTGTTATCTCTGTAAACAGATACATTGGAGAAGAGATGCTGACTGTCCAAAAGCCAAGGACAATCTCCCTACCACCACTGCCCCTAAGGCAACTGCGCCCCCTAGCACTAGTACAGGTGGTGGTACAGGAAGCAAGGGATTAGTAGGGTTAACCTTGGGCTCTGAGATGGGTTCTGGCCTAGTAAAAACTCCAGCTCAGGCTGTGCTTTCTGTGATGGTTGCATGGATCTTGCCACCTTATTTGTCAGTCCCAGTAACCTGGGCAAATACAGACAACAGCCTTTGATCAATGGTAAGGAGGCCATGGCATACAGGGACACAGGTGCAAGTGTCACTATGGTGACAGAGAATCTTGTGGGCCCTGACCAAATCATACTTGGAGAAATCTACCATGAACAGAGAGGCAAGATGGCGTGTGATTAGCTGCTCTGTTCCCACTATCCTCCCTGAATGGATCGGTGTATTGGTCAGCAGCTGGTTGGACTGGCTAGCCGGAGGTTGGAGTCAGCGTGTGAGACAGTGGATGCCCTTCTCCTGCTGCTCGTGATTGATTTGCAGCTAATAGAGACGTGTTTGTGCCGCGAAAGAGTTGGGTTACTCCGACGGACGCAGAGGAAAGCTTCACGGATTATGGCCGCAAGGAGTGGAAAAGCGGTTAAGGTTCGTGTGGGAGTCGGTGACTCTACTGGGGGTGGCCCTGCACCAGCGGCACTACCATACACGAATGAGGTAAACGGGAGCGGGAACACCGGCGAAACCAAACAACGGACCGTGATGGGTAGAGGAGTTAAGAAAGAACAAGGAATTAAGAAGATGCTGGGGAAACCAGGTCGGTGGACGGAGGATGACCCGGTGCAGCCCACTCTTACCACGATGTTTGGTAATCGGCCTGCACCAGTGAATACAAGTAAGGGGCAAACTGTTATTCAGACTCAGACAACATCAGGGGCAGAGAGCGTGCACTGTGGGGAGGTGGGCACAGAAGAAACAGACCTGATGAGAATCGATTTACCCACGGGGAATTTACCCCTCGGCCCAGAGGAGGGTGCAGGTACAGCTGGTAATACAGAGAGGATCAATGACCACCAGGATGGTACAAATCTATTAGATAAAAATGAAGACAAAATAGCTACTCCAAAGAGTGAAATGCTGCTGCAAAAGCCCGCGAGTGATCAGGGCGTAAAAGAAACCTTGGTAAAGAGAGGCGCGGTGAGAGTGGGGCAGCAGAACAGAGAGGAATTTTCGCCCGATGGGATAGGGGATACATTTTTCTCTCTAACTGATGAATCTGATCCCTCCAGAAAAGATGACATTGCCTCGAATAGTAGTGAAGGGGGCCTCGATACAGATGACTCCTCATCAGGGGACCACCTACAAGCAACTCAGAGGAAGAAGAGCTCAGGAGGTCATAGAAGGAAAGAAAGCCAGAGATGGCAAGTGGGGAGACAACTCAAGTGGGATTATTCAGATACGCGAACACTACAGGCTGAAGAGGCGAGGGAGGGCGCAAATGAGATGGTAGAACCTTCACTATCCACAATACTAAGCTCTATTCAACAGATGCAGGAGGAAGTAAGGGCGGATGGCCGCAGGGCCAGAATTGCCAATAAAAAAGTACAAGCTGGAATCAGGAAAATAAATAAAAAATGCGGGGACTTCGCGGAAAGGCTGACAATGGTGGAAACACGGACGGAGGTCCTCGAAGGGGAAGTTGAGGCACTAAAGGAACAGAACGCAGGACAGAATGGAACTTTACCCGATGTTATGCTCAAGCTCGAGGAGCAAGAAAATAGACAGCGGAGAAATAACCAGCGCTTTCTGGGGGTGCCAGAGGAGGTGGAGGGCAGCAACCCGAGGCTGTATATCGTGAACTTGCTGAAGAATACCTTTCCGGAACAAGTCCAATTGGATTGGAACAACAAGATACAAAGAGCCCACCGGGTACCCCTAATGATGAGGAAACAGCCCCAAGATCGACCAAGGGCCTTTTTAGTGTTTTTTGGCAATTTCTTACTGCGTCAACTGGTGTATGATCAAGCTCAACCTAACTCCCCAAAGACGCATGATGGGGTCTCCTTATTCACTAAACCAGACTTTGCCCACGCGACGGTGGAACGACGGTGGAGGCTCAGACAATTGATAACACCTTTCCAGAAAGCAGGGGCCGAGGCGTTCTTACAGAACCCGGCCAGACTGAAAGTAAAATACAGGGGTACCACTCGAGTGTTTGCTACAGAAATTTTGGCCCAGGGGTACCTAAATGAGATAATTAAGTCAGGTAAAGGTGTGGAGAGCACGAAGACGGGAGGCCAGTAGGTTTCCGAGGCTATGGTTGAAAGGAGAGATGAAAAGCCGCTTTTTTCTTTGTTGGTTTGGTATTTCTAACACAGGGGGGATGGTGGGGTAGTTCATCAAACGCACATCATTCAGGCTCCGCCTGATTGCCTAGGTTTGGGGGGACGGAGGAGAGAGGGTTGCTCGGGGATGGGGAGGGGATGGGGGAGGGAAGGGGGAGGGAAGGGGTGAATATAAGATTGATGGGGGATGGGCACTTGGGTTAGGGAGGACACATGAGGACACCACTAGAGAGAAAATGAAACAAACAAGTTTCTACTGTATGGTCCTGATATTAATATTTATACATGAATAAGTTAAGGATTGGATCAATAAATATTTGTGGTTTGAATGATAGCAAGAAAAGGCAAATGGTTTCCCAAGGGTTGAGATTACTAGAAGCTGACATTGTCTGTCTCCAAGAGACCCATGTGTAAGGAAGCCAAAAAGATATCTTGAAACATTTGGGGTATAGTGTAGTAGGAGCAACATTGCAGGGCGCACGTAATCGGGGGTCGCAATCTTAGCCAGTAATAAAAATATCCAGTTCTCATCAGTAAAGGCAGATGGGTTATTGCCAGTTGTAGCGCCCCCGGCTCTCCCAAATTTACGTTATGCTCCCTATATGGGAGCAACATTGATGATCCATCCTTACTGGGGTGGATCTCAAATGAATTGGCGCATTGGGAACTACCCATAGTGGTGTGTGGCGATTTTAATATTAATCTCTATAGTGACTGGAAACGGGGGGAACCATACACTGGCAAAAAGCCTAAAGTCTATCAGGCTCTATGTAATATGTGTCAGGAGCATGGGCTGAGTGATGTTTGGGGAGAATTAAGACTGCAAGACCATGGGTATACATACTATTCCGCGCCTCATAGGAAACATGTGAGATTGGACTATTGTTTTGTCTCACATGCGATTAGACAGAGAAGCACAATCGAAAAAGCTCCTAGATATCTCTCAGATCACAGTCCACTAGTGCTGGAGATACAGGGAAGGGTGGATCAGGCAAAGCCATGCTCATCATGGACGTTTGAAAGAGCATTATTGGTGGATGAGATATACCTGGAGCATATGAGGAAGTGGATTCTGGAGTTCTGGAAAGAAATCTTGGGTCGGCCGCCCTGAACACAGTATGGGATACACTAAAAGCTGGGGTACGAGGGGAAACAATGCAATTTGCATGGAGGAAAAATATAATCGAGAAAGCTGAATTGCAGAAATTGCAAAATGGTTTGACTCAAGCCGAATGTAATTTAGTTAAGTTCATACAACAGAAGGGAGATATAGAAACTGCCAGTCTAGGGGTAGCAATAAACAAAACTTTAATAGGGGAGAAACTGCTAAAAAAAGCAGTGGACAAGGCTATAACCTACCGCGAAGAGATGTATGAATGCAGTGAAAGGGTGGGGCACTTCCTTGCGGTAAGAACAAGGCAGGAAGCTACCCGGAATGAAATTAAGGCAATCAAAGATCCCATTGAGGGACTGAGAATGAATGCAGGGGAAATCCGAACTGCATTCTGTGCCTTTTACCGGACCCTTTATACAGAAGATCAGGGGGGGGGGTGTATTGAGGGCAGAACAGATAGAGCAATATTTGACTCCCCCGAAGAGGCTCTCTTGACGGGAGAAGAAAGGGATCAGTTAGATCGACCGCTAGAATGGGAGGAAATTGTAAATGCTCTTGCTGGTCTACCAAAGGGTAAAGCGATGGGGCCAGATCTGATCCCCACCAAATTTTACAAGGTCTTCTATGAGCAGTTAAGGGATGTTATGAAGGCTTTCTTTGTACAAATTATAGAGGGGGCGGATCCACCAGCCTCCTGGGGGATGGCAAAGATCGTAATTTTTCCCCCAAAAAATAAACCCATGGATGAGCTAGGGTCCTACCGGCCAATCACCCTTATTAATGGGGATATGAAGATTTACTCTAAAGCGCTGGCCTCTCGCTTGGCATTGGTGATCCACAAGATTGTTTCACAGAGGCAACACGGGTTTGTTCCTGGTAGAAGCACTATTGAGCATGTCCGGAAAATCATTACACTCTTTGACGTGAAACAAGTAGCAGGAGACCCTATGACCGCTATTTTTCTGGATGCCGAGAAGGCGTTTGATAGGGTCTCCTGGCAATTCTTGTGGGCCACTATGTCTTGGAAAGGGATTGGTGAGCAGTTTATTCAAGCAGTGAAAGCCTTGTACAAAGATCCAGAGGCAAGAGTGCTAGTGAATGGGGGTCTGACGGAGGCATTTAAAATAACTAGAGGCACAAGGCAGGGGTGCCCCTGTTCACCGTTACTGTTTACCATCTATATCGACCCCTTCCTGAAACATCTGGAACATGCACCGAATATTTCCCCTCTACTTGACACTGGCCCCGTAGAAAAAGTTTTAGCTTATGCTGACGATGTTGCGCTTGTTACTACACAACCTGACATGGCCATGAACGCAATTGAAATTGAGGCCCAAAGGTTTGGCTTGATATCTGGCTATGCCCTGATTAGGGACAAAACACAAATAGTTGTTAATAGTTTTGCCCCAAGTACTGATAAAAGAGTTGTTAAAAAAACAACATATTTGGGACTTGTGATAAACGCTGAGATTGACGAGATAGTTAAAGAAAACCTCGATCCATGCGCAGCTGAAATGAAAAAATCACTTAAGAGAATGGACAACCTACATCTTACCCTGATTGGCCGAGTAAATATAATTAAGATGATTTGCTTCCCTAAGGTTTTATACTTTTTAAGAGCAATTCCCCTGATCTTTACGAGTTTTTGGTTTAAAAAATTTGGGAGCATCTTTTCACAGTTTATATGGGCCTATACAAGACCTAGAAGGGCGATAAAACTCTTATATTTATCTAAGGAACGTGGAGGTTTGGCTTTACCCAATCTTAGAATATATTGGTGGTCAGCTTCCATTATACATTATATACCCTTGTTGAATGCATCTCCCGGGGTGGAAAATTTAAGTTGGAGCTATCCATATGCGTATGTAAACGCTCATGACGTAAGAGGGTGTCTATGGTGCCAGGTTAATTACGGATATTACAAAAGAGTGCGTTTTAAGACTCTCCTGGCGGCTTTTAGGGTATGGTCGGCAGTAAGATGGCTGGTAGAGCTAGCAAAAGTAAATTATTATACACCACTTGTACAGAATGTAGAGCTACCCGAGATTTTAAAGGATCAATACTTTCAGAAATGGATAAACTCCGTAATTACACAGGTTGGATGTCTCTTTACACATGAAGGCTTAAAGCCATTTGAAGTAATAAAAGAGGAATTTGCACTATCTAATAGGGATTTTTTTAAATACCTACAGATGAGGGATTTCTTGTTAAAAAAGGCAGGAGGGATGCAGAAATACGAAAGCTGTGAACTAGTGGAGAAACTAAACCAACCCGAAGTACTGAAGAATGGACAAATGTACGTATTATTAAACACCCGTATGAAAGATGATCTGGGAAAATGTTCAGTAAAGTGGCAAGAGTCGTTGGGAATTACAGATGGCGACTTTCAGGAAGCATTTCTTAATTCACTAGAGATCTTAATGCCAGGCAATCTTTAGGCGCAATTTTATAAAACATGCTTTGAATTGTACTATACACCATATCGGATCGCTAAATGGGGAGAGGGGAAAGGCACTTATTGTCCAAGGTGTGCGCTCTACAAAGCAGATTCGATACATATGTTCGCCACTTGCCGGGAACTTTCCCCGCTTATTCGAGAAATAGAGCTCTTCCTGCAGGAAAAGCTACAGCCACAGGTGGAAATTACCCCACAGGTAATAATGCTCGGAATACATAATTTGGGTCTAGAAGATGGTGGGGCCTTGATTTGTATAGCTATGGCAGTTTATCGAATTGTCATAGCATCGGTATGGCTAGACCCTAACCCACCAACCTTTCACCAGTGGTTAGCCCGTTTATTGAAAACCTATAGTCTCGAGAAAGCCATATATGATCGGAGGGGTATTAAGGCTAGAAAGAGAGGAGGGAAAATCTGGAAACATTTCTCTACTTGGAGGGAGCAAGTGGAGGAATAGGCCCCTTTTCCTTTTTTGGATCAAGCATTATGAAGGTGCAAGTCTGTAGAGATCGCATATGCACTTTATGTATTAATGCACCAACCTGGTTGCTAGAAACTGACGTATGGATGCACTTGTATTTCTTGGAGGTGGTATCAATTGAATCTGGAATGGAGGGTGAAGGGGATAAGTGAAATTATGGTTGAGAACTACACTAAGCTCATCAAGACCTTAGATATGTATTTTTTCGAATCAATGCACTTTAATAATAAGGCTGCTACAATTAATGCTGGCTAAAATTTTCTTTGCACATTGGTTCTCCGGAACATGGCACTTTGCACTTTATTAAATTAAGCTGCTATCGCGCAAAATGGGGGATTGAATAAAATGAATTTAATAAGACGAAATGTAAGCACAAGCACTGTAGAGTAAGAAGAAGGATAGCATAGGCTGCCAGATAATGGAGTTTTATGTAGTGTTACCTCTTCTTTTGATTTTTATCTGATGTTGGATAACATTTGTATTTTAGGATTTCAATTTTGTAGATGTTATGTATAAAGGCATGGAGCGTAATATTTAATGCAATATATACATATGCAAGTCATATCAAGAAGAGAACCTTTAATAGGGAGTCTTTAGCGAAGTATAACTACAAAGAGACATTGAGGTGAAGTTAGAGTACTCACCTATTCTAGGAACCCTGCTATGACTATCAGATTAAGTATGATGGGCTTATAATAGATATAATAGCAGGTATGATTATAAAATGCCCCTTTAAGATCTGACAATGTGGGAAAATGCTGAAAAAGGCTGTCATAAAAATGTATTAAGAATATTCGAACTGTGAAAAGAAAGAAATTCTGTCTAGGAATTACCGAACCAGACAAGAGAAAGATTTTGGATAAATGTGTCTTAGAGCGTGGACTTGAAAAACTCATCAGGCAATTTGTTTTGGTTGGTGGTTGGGGTGGGGGGCAGGGGGTGGCACCGTCATGGGGGGAGAAAAACGGTTAAAATTTGTGTGAGCTCTCTTGAAGGAGCTCGAACTGTTTTTGTATAAGCTATGTCTTCTCACTCAATAAAAAGCTTTTATTAAAAAAAAAAAAGGAGAAATCTACCAAGTGACAAATGCTAACAATGTCAGTACTGATCATTCCTTGGCAGTTGTTAATTTCAGCTGGGGAGGTGTAACTGGCCCTAAGAAAGTTGTGGTTAACTCAGACCTTCCAGTGGAGTGTTTCTTGGGCAATGATTTGGAAACTTCAGCCTGGGCTGAAGTAGAGTTAAGGAAACATGCAGCAATGCTGGGCATCACAGCAGATGTGTTTGCTGTGACCAGGTCACAGGCCAAGCTGGCTAACACTGAACAGGCCCTGGATCCTGGAACAATGGACCAAGGGCCTTCCAAGAGAAAGAGCAGGAGGGGTAAGGCTGTGTCTTCCCCCCAGACTCAGTGTAAGGATCAGTCTCTTGAGGGAGATGATCTCAGTCCCTGTGAAGGAACTAGAACCTGACCAAGTTGAGTTCTTGGGGACAGGGGGCCCTTCCAGCGCAGACTTGAGTTCGGAGCAGCACAACTGCCCCTCTCTTAAACCCCTCAGACAGCAAGCAGCTGCTGAGGCTGTTGGGAGTGTCAGTGGATCCCACAGGATCTATTGGGATGAGGGACTCCCTATACTCAGAGGGTAGAGACCCCAAGCCTGGTGCCACCAGGAAGTTGGTCATACCTCCAAAGTTTAGGGGCTTCCTACTCACCTTGGCACATGACATCCCCTTAGCAGGACACCTAGGCCAAAGTAAGACTTGAGACAGGCTTGTCCCTTACTTTCACTGGCCTCACATGTCAGAAGACACAAAGGAGTTGTGTCGCTCCTGTACCACCTGTCAAGCCAGTGGTAAGTCAGGAGGTACCACAAAGGCCCCCCTCATACCACTACCTGTGGTGGGGGTTCCCTTTGAGAGGGTTGGGATTGATATCATTGGTCCCATGAACCCTCCTACTGTATCTGGACACAGTTATATTCTAGTGGTGGTGGACCATGCCGCAAGGTATCCAGAAGCAATAACCCTTAGGACCACCACAGCTCCTGTGGTGGCCAGGGCCCTCCTGGGAATCTTTTCCAGAGTGGGTTTCCCTAAGGAGGTCTTAACTGACAGAGGTGCCAACTTCATGTCAAGTTACATTACTGCAATGTGGAAGGAGTGTGGAGTGAACTATAAGTTCACCACGCCCTATCACCCACAATGCAATGGGTTAGTTGAAAGATTCAACAAAACCCTCAAGGGCATGATCATGGGCCTCCCAGAAAAGCTTAGGCAAAAATGGGATGTCCTATTGCCCTGCCTTCTCTTTGCCTGCAGAGAGGTCCCACAGAAGGGGAAACAGCCTTTACAACGAAAGCGTTACAACGCATGCCATTACAACGCATGTAGTTACAATGCGAAAGGCTTGTTGCAGGGGGTAGAAGGTGTTGAAGTTAACTCCAACACCTTCCCTACTGTTGCACACACTGGAGTTGGAATAGTAAATTATACTATTCCAACTTCCAGCGCACCCCCAACAGCAAGTCGGGATAAAGGTATGTGTTGTAACGGCATGCGTTGTAATGGCATGTGTTGTAACGTCATACAACCCACAGAAGGGTTTGGCTACAGCCCTTTTGAACTTCTGTTTAGGCATCCAGTTAGGGGTCCCTTGTGTTTGGTAAAGGAGGGATGGGAGGTACCTCTCAAACCTCCTAAACAAGAGATAGTTGACTATGTACTTGGTCTCCGCCCCAGGATGGCTGAGTACATGAAGAAGGCAGGTAAAAACCTTGAGGCAAGTCAAGAATTGCAGAAAGCTTGGCATGACCAAAAGGCTGTCTTGACTGTTTATCAGCCAGGACAGAAGGTTTGGGTGTTGGAGCCTGTGGCCCCAGCAGCTCTCCAAGACAAATGGAGTGGACCCAATACCATACTTGAGCAGAAGGGAGAGGTCACCTACCAGGTGGACCTTGGTACTCCCAGGAGCCCCCACAGGGTGCTCCATGTGAACAGGCTCAAGCCATACATTGACAGGGCTGACATGGGCTTGCTCATGGCAACTGATGAGGGACAGGAGGAAGAGAGTGACCCACTCCCTGACCTCCTCTCACAGAACCCTGATGATGGATCAGTTGATGGTGTAGTCTTGGCAGATAGCCTCACAGGTCAACATCAGATTGATTGTAGGAAGGTCCTCAATCAATACAGGCATTTGTTTTCTCTGCCACCCAGTCAAACCACCTTGTGTACCCATGAAGTGGACACAGGTAAGAGTCTACCTGTCAAGAATAAAATCTACAGGCAGCCTGACCATGCCAGAGATTGCATCAGGACAGAGGTCCAGAAGATGCTGGAACTGGGAGTGATTGAGCCCTCAGATAGCCCTTGGGCTAGCCCAGTAGTCCTGGTACCTAAACCTCACACCCAGGATGGTAAGAGAGAGATGAGGTTTTGTGTGGACTACAGGGGACTCAATGTAGTCACTAGGACTGATGCTCACCCTATTCCTAGGGCATATGAGCCTATTGATACTCTGGTCTCAGCCAAGTATCTAAGTACATTTGACCTAACTGCTGGCTATTGGCAAATCAGACTAGCTGAGGATGCCAAACCAAAAACAGCATTTTCAAACCCTAGTGGGCATTATCAATTTATTGTGATGCCCTTTGGTTTGAAGAATGCACCTGCCACATTCCAAAGGCTGGTGAATAAAGTCCTTACAGGATTGGAAGCCTATAGTGCAGCATATCTAGATGATATAGCTGTCTTTAGCTCCACCTGGGAGGATCACCTGGTCCACCTGAAGAATGTGTTGGAGGCTCTGTAGAGAGCAGGCCTCACTATCAAGGCTACTAAGTGCCGGATAGGGAAGAGCAAGGTTGTGTACATGGGCCACCTTGTGGGTGGAGGCCAGGTTCAACCATTACAGAGCAAAATCCAGACCATCATGGACTGGGTTGCTCCAACTACCCAGACTCAGGTCAGAGCTTTCTTGGGCCTGACTGGGTATTACAGGAGATTTGTTAAAGGATATGGGTCTATAGTGACTCCCTTAAATGACCTCACATCAAAAAGAATGCCCAAGAAGGTTCAGTGGACAGTTAGCTGTCAGAAGGCATTTGATGATCTCAAGCAGGCCATGTGCACTGCTCCTATTCTGCAAAGTCCTGACTACTCCAAGCAATTTATTGTCCAAACAGATGCATCTGAGTTGGGGGTAGGGGCTGTGTTGTCACAACTTAATACAGAGGCGCAGGATCAACTAGTAGCTTTTATCAGCAGAATGTTGACCCCCAGAGAGAAACGTTGGTCAGCTATAGAGAGGGAAAACTTTGCTGTGGTCTGGGCCCTGACGAAGCTGAGGCCATACTTGTTTGGCACTCACTTCATTGTTCAGACAGACCATAAGCCCCTCCTATGGCTAAAACAGATGAAGGGTGAACACCCCAAACTTTTGAGGTGGCCCATTTCCCTACAGGGTATGGACTATACAGTGGAACATAGACCTGGGAGTAACCATGCCAATGCAGATGGACCCTCCAGATATTTCCACTTAGAAAATGAAGACTCAACTGGGCAAGGTTAGTCTCATCTCCTTACGTTTGGAGGTGTTGTGTAGGAAAGTAGGATCTTCTTCTTATGGTTACCCCCACTTTTTGCTTCATGTGATACTGTTTTTGACGAGTCCGATGGGGATCCTACTAATCAGAACCCCAGTCTATCTGCTTTCTCCCTAAATTGTTATGTTATGTACTTAGGTACACTCCAGATTGGATACTGGGGTACCCCTGTCAGTCCCTAGTATACAATACCCATGTACCCAGGGCATAGGTACCCCAGAGGCCTACCATGGGCTGAAGCATGTATTATGCCAACCATTGGAGGCCATGCAAAATGGAACCTACAGGCCTGCCACTGCAGCCTGTGTAAGTTGGTGCATGCCCTTAGTACTGCAGCCATTTACGACATATAGAGTGGCATTATGCGACCGTGTGATGACCAACTCTAAAACGGCTGAAAGTAATCCTATTGTGTTTGGTGTTAAACATTGTGGAATCATGCCCCCACACCACCTCAGAAACAAGCTAAGGCATCAAGCAAGCACATCATAGACTAGCGATTTAAATCATTATCAGCCACCATCACTTTGGTTTTCACCTCCTTCAGCATCCAGCAACTAGCTGCCATCCATTCTGCTACATCCTTCACACAGGAATTAAACTGATTGGAGTTTGAAGAACATGTTTCACGTGTAAGAGAGATAACAATCTGGGTGTCATCAGCATATGACACTATCGAGAGCCCATAAGATTGTACAATCTCCGTCAAAGGACATACATACAGGTTAAATAGTGTGGGGCTCAGGGAAGAGCCTTGAGGCACTGCACATGTCAGAGGATAAGATTGAGAGTAAAAGGGCTTCTCATAAACCTGAAAGCTCCTGCCCTCTAAAAACACTGAGAGCATTTCAATGCTTGTTTAACAATGCCTGCCTGCTTCAGCCTCTGCAGTAGAACTGCGTGTGATATGGTGTTGAATGTAGCTCTCAACTCCAATAGTATCAGTTAGACCTGTCAGCCCTTCTCCCAGACCTTTTGCCTACTTACGTACATTTTTTGTTGCTGAAATTCGTTTTCCTTTGGCCTTAACACTCTATGCACTTTACCACTGCTAACCAGTGCTAAAGTGCTTGTGCTCACTCCCATAAACATGCTGTGATTGGCTTACACTTGATTGGCAGATTTAATTTACTTATAAGTCCCTTGTAGCGTGATATACTATATCCCCAAGGCCTGTAAATTAGATCCTAATAGTGGGTCTGCAGAACTTATTGTGCCACCCACTAAAGTAGCACCTTAATTCGAGTCCCAGGCCTGCCAAAGCATCCTGAATGCAGTATTAAACTGCCATGTCGACTTGGCAATTACACCCCCATGCCAAGCCTTAAAATCCCCTTTTATTACATATAAGTCACCCCTAAGGTAGGCCCTAGGTAGCCCATAGGTCAGGGTGCTGTGTAAAAGGTTGGACATGTACTTTTAGGTTTTACACATCCTGGTAGTGAAAAACTCCTAAATTAATGTTTCAGTACTGTGAGGCATACCCCTCCCTTAGGATAACATTGGGGATTGCTTATTATATTTAATAAGCTGTAATTTCCAATTGGGAACAGGTAGCTAAATCAGGTTTGGTACCTAGAAAATTGTTATGATAAATCCTCTTTAATGGTAAAGTCAGATTTTTCATTACAATTTTTAAAATGCCACTTTTAGAATGTTGCCATTTTACTGCCCTTGGCCCTTTGTGCCTGTCGTGGGTCACATGACTGGGTGTAGCAGACAGACTATGTGAATTCCTCCCTAGACGTCACACAATAGAGGGATTAGGTGTGGCTCAATGGGCCATCTGCTGGTAGGATGGAGGGTGGAGCTGAGCTCAGCCCCACTAGTAACTGAATAGCGCATGCCCTGCCTCACACAAAGGACCTAACAACACCACATTGTCACTTCAGCCAGCTTGGGACCAGGACAGGGGATTCAGGAAGTTCCATGCACTTCAAATAACCTTTCTAGAAGCTTCTTCAGCCTTCCAGAAAAAGAGGATACCAGGGTATAAAAATAGAACCTTCAGACCCACTCTTCAGTTCACTACTGCAGCTGCGAAAGGACTCTCAGAGGACTACCTGCTGTGCACTCTGCAAGACTGCTGCTGTACCTGGAAGGACTGCTTTTTTGTCTGGAGCCTGTCTTGCATCCTCAGACGCCAGCCTTGCTGGTGACCCCTGCATCATCACCTGAACTCAGGATTACCATAGATTACCTAGTTAGCTGGCCTCCTGTCCAGAAGCACAGGAACACAAAAGCTCCCACCATATTGAACCTGCACCGTGACCCAGCATCAGTGAGTTATGATCCCAAATGAGATGTCCCACCAGTCCTGGACCCTTAGTCATGGTACTAAAGGTACCAGATGGCCAAATCCCAAAACTGAGGCCTTGAAGAAATTCTGGCCAAAAACTGCTCGCCTAGCCGCCTGATGTGCATCGCGGGTTGGATTAACTTTGCTGCTTTTTCCGCTATGTTCTTCTCCACAGCAGCTAATCCTTTCCAACGGTCCCTCACCCAAAAAGGTATCCAGCCTTGTGGAACTGCCTTTATCTACAGCCCTCTGCCTCATCCCACTGGAGATTTTCAACTTCTATTTCAGAAACTAAGTCTGAACGTAGAAATATTTACCCTGGCTTCGACCTAAGGCTATCCGACGATTCCTACTCAGACACTTCCTGCATCCTTCCCCTCTGAACATTACCTTCTCGGGCACTTTTTCTCCGTATTTATTCAAAGTCCGAAGGTAAGCACTGACTAGGCCCAATCCACTTCTTGTATCCAAACAGCGTTCTATTGCGGTCTGCCATGCTTTTGTACTTTAGCCTTGTACTTTTAGGTGCTACTTTTTACTAAAACTTCAAAAATTAATAACTCCGGTTCTACTAATTGGATTCTTGTCATTTCGGCGTAAAATAATTTATTAAAATTTACTTTATTGTTTTAGATTGGTGTGGGATTTTTCTTGTATTCTGTTCTCACTTTATTACTGTTTGAGTACTGCATAAATACTTTACACATTGCCTCTAAGTTAAGCCGTATTGCTTTTTGTGCCAAGCTACCCAGGGTTAAGCATAGGTTAATTTAGTGACTTTTTGTGGTTCATCCTGCGAAGGATTGTGGTAGCTGCATGACCAGGTCTCACACCCCAGTCAACCAACAACCCAATTTTTCACAGTATCGCAGCATCAGCTTCAATAGTGTTAGGGACTTTATGATGCTTAAATATTTTCCTTCCTTGTGTGCCCAAATTATATAGCAGAAATTTTGTTTGTGCATTGAGGAGAATTGTTCTCCTCCTATTGTAATTAGATATGATGGAAAACGTTGTATTCAACACTCCCATGGTAATTCAGGTTCCTGTATGTCGTAGTGGAAAGGTGGAGACTGATTCATATTGGCAGCAGTCATGGATAAGGAGAAGATATGGAAGGTGAGGTTTATAATTATAAGATAAGGAAATTACACTGGTGTGTTGCTGTAGATTTCTAAGCCAATACCTCAGTGGAGTTGTTTCCCCAGCAAGTTGAAATTATAATCAGTTGTAATTTCACATCAATATTGCAATATTGCAATGACTCTACAATAACAATATAATTGTAAAGTTCAGCACAGCTCATACTAACAGTATATGTAGATACATCTCTAATTCCCTGCTATTGTGATTCAGGTTGCCTACGCCATAGGTGTTTAGCACTTGGGTGTATCAGCAGCACGCAGCTAAAAAAACAAAGGAGAAGAAATAGACATATAGAATACTAAGAAAGTCCTGTGTCTATGATTTTCTACAAGGATAGACAAGGTGGAGCTAATGTGGAGGAGCTCCAGAAAAATGGTTGTCTGTTGCCTGTGGGAGAAAGGCTCTAGATAAGGATGGCACTGATTAAGTTCAATGGGAATGTCACAGGCATCCACATTGTTGCTGTCCTGGATGGGATGTTGCCTCTCCAGGAACAAAGCCTGAGAAGATCTGCAGTGGGTGCTCACACACCAATTATAGAAACCAGGTCTCTCCCACCAGCTCTTTTGACGTCAACTGGTGCCACTCTGGGCTAGAAGCACACTAATACAGATCTCTTCAGGAGACCACAACAGATGAAGAGCATACAACAAACCACGAAGCACTGTTGCTGCCTCATCGCTCTGTTGGCATAAACTGTATCGGGGATTATTCACCTCAGATGCCGCCTGAGTGGGTCTACAGCATACACCTATGGACAGGATCTCAGCTGTGAGTTTCAAAGCACATGGTATGTGATAGAGGCATTGCACACACTACTGGCACCAGGGCCGGACTGGGAACCCAATGCAGCACTGGCAATTTTGTCAGACCAGCTCCTCCAGTTGGGAGGGGGTGCTAGTTTGAAGCACTGCTGTTTTTGTTATTGGGGGCCGATATTACAGCACAGCTGCAAATCCTGCCCACAGTAACAAAACCAGCCCCCACCGCTGCAAAATGGACCCCCGCCCTTCCAGCCTTCCTGGGAAATGCCCGATGCTCGCTACGGCCAGTCTGGCCCTAACTGGCACTGGCAACACACCTGCAAGAATCTGTGCCAGTTCTCTTCAAGATCTCAGTGGAGGTTCAAGGCGCTTTATAGCAAGTCACTCACTTCCCCTAAGTCATCAGCAGCAGGGCTCCTACCAGCTCCCAGGGACGCTGGCAACACACAAGGGAAAATCTCTCCACACTCCCTAGTGTCAAGTGTAAACCAGCTATGCACTCCTTGCTCCAAGCCTAATTTAATCAATAGACTGTATTATAAATAGTATTCCTGATTTCTGACACCCACTTAGGAGTACATAAACAAGCAGCTCTAAAGTCATTGCGCCATACAACTCCCACAGAAACAGAGGTGCCACCGCTCACCTCAAGTTCCTCATGACACAGTTCATCAGTGTCCACTGGTATAAATTTAGGTGGTAAGCTGATGGCAATCACAGGCAAAAATAGAGTTGCCCAACCAGAGCACTCAAGCAGAACAGGAGTCAAGAGACTCAAAACCACAGAGGTGAAGACTCACGGCTGCCCCCTGCCAGCAAGCAATCCTTTTTGCCTTTGAAGAAATATTTTCCAAAGTATGGTAAGATGAAGAATCGACACCAAGGTGAGGTAAGTCTTAAGTTCTATTGTA
Organism: Calotriton arnoldi; assembly: GCA_963921515.1. NCBI lineage: Eukaryota > Metazoa > Chordata > Amphibia > Caudata > Salamandridae > Calotriton > Calotriton arnoldi. The sequence goes on along the minus strand of CAWUFW010004019.1, from coordinate 906,947 downwards.
AAAATGAGAAGGTGTGTCTCCTCTCTCACCTGACAGAGCATCTCACACGGGGGACTCCAACATTCTAATCAGGCTTCATTTGGAAAGTTCCAATATGTCAACAGAGGGAGAGGTAAATGAGGGAATAAAATAGGAGATATGAAAATACAACATATTATTATATAATATATATTTTTTAATAATCTCGGAAACAAGGCAGTGCTACACATTATTTTACTGAATAAGAGGTGGAATAAAAAAAGTGAAAAATAGAGAAGGGGTATAAACATTAACTTATATGTAAAAAGAAATGGTGTTTATACTCGGAATTACAATGCGTCTATTCTCCTTACCAAAATAAGTTTCATTATTTCATTCAAACAATGTGCTGCCTGAGGGTGACTCTTCCTTGGTTTCAGTCTTCATGCATTTGCCTGCCTATTAAAAGCATTGATTGGACCTCTTTTGTAATTATTCGCATTTAACCACATTCCAGCAACATCACAGTGAAACAGACATTGATCAATCAACACAAATACTTATGTAAACCCCCTGAGCGGGCTTTATAAATGAGCAAATCAATTGCTTTTGTGTCATTGATTCATCATTATATTTTACTAACTCATGTATTAGTGAAAGAAAATGTTGAAACGATTAATTTAGCAGCATTAATGGATTCAAGATTTTATTTCAGTTTCATTATAATGCAGACTAAATTTAACTTGAAATTCTCATGGAACAAGTCTAAACATCAGCTCTTTGTAAATAAACCGTGCCAGCTACCTTAACATCCAATACATTAAGATAAATAGTACATGACTGCACACAAACAAAGACAATATTGTATATATAAACATGAGTAAGATGCAGTCTTCATCCGACCTAAATTTCACTGGAAGACTTTCACTTTGCATGAAAATGATCTATAAAGCAATCTAATTGTGTGACTTAGTTCAGATTATACTGCTTGCATTATTTCATATGGATTCAATAAAAATGTTTTATTAACTCTATTTGCTCTGTCAAACCTTAATGCCTACAGTATCAGTATTCTAGGGACCTGATAAACATATTTGTGTACATCCATGTTTAAAATATGCAAGCCAGAAACTTTGGGCCTGATTTAAAGTTTTGCGGATGGCATACTCCGTCACAACTATTCAATGTATTGAACGTATTTCAAGCGCCATTGGAAAACTGCAATTATTTTACTGAAGTTCAAATAAAAATTAAAAAATTCACACATGAAGAGAAAATATATTTTTCAATGTGTAACAATGACTATTGAGGTTCACTGATAGAATATCGACCCCCAAAATATCCCCATACACAAATATCGAGTTATAAATATCGGTGTCAAAAATATCCACATCCTATATTTATAATGGTAAGTACAAAAATATCAACAACAAAAAATCGAGTTGTACAAAATATCGATTTTAATATATGTATACAAATAATATTAAATATATTAAATAATAAAATTAACTTAATTTTTTTTAATTAGATTTAATATACATTTTAACATATATAACAAATACATTTAATTAAAAAAATGTAAACATTCGTATATCAAATGGAATATATATATATATATATATATATATATACTTTAAAACAATTAATAAACTGTTTATTTTAATTTATTTTATAATTGTATATATGATAATTTACAAATAAATATATATATATATATATATATATATATATATAGACATACACCAATAACATAAAATCTAATAAAAAAATTATATTATGAATTAAATTATTAAACTATTTAGAAGTCTTTAAACTTCAATTTTCCACTCCAGTCAGTGCAACAGTAGGGAAAGTGTTGGATAGCGGAGGGGTAAAAATTACTATTCCCACTCCAGTGAGTGCAACAAGAGGGAAAGTGTTGGATAGCGGAGGGGTAAAAATTACTATTCCCACTCCAGTGAGTGCAACAGTAGGGAAAGTGTTGGATAGCAGAGGAGTAGAAAATACTATTCCCACTCCAGTTAGTGCAACACTAGGGAAAGTGTTGGAAAGTTGGAAAGTTAGTGCGCCTCCCACCCCCCCACCCAGCGCCTTGAGACCCTTACGGGTGAGTAGTCGCACTTAACAAACCCATGATTGATTGATTGATTGATTGATTGGATAGCGGAGGGGTAAAAATTATTATTCCCACTCCAGTCAGTTCAAAATATCACCAACAGAAAATATTTAAAAAATAAATAAAATGAAAAATATATAAAAATATTTTAAAAATCTAAAAATAGATACATATTATAATGTTAAATAGATATGACAAATACCTAGAAATATTATATTAAATCATTTTTAAAATATTATACAAACAAATAGCTATTTTTAATTAGAAATTATTTATAAACAAAGGGCCCGATTCACAGAACTAACTTAAGACAAAATCCTAAACTTACTACCATTTTGGTATTCACAGAAGGCACTTACTCATTTTGGTATTCACAGAAGGCACTTACTTACTCATTTTGAGTAACTTACTCATTTTGAGTAACTTACTCATTTTGTGTAACTTACTCATTTTGTTATTCACAGAAGGCACTTACTCATTGATGAGTAAGTGCCTTCTGTGAATACCAAAATGAGTAAGTTACACAGAATGAGTAAGTTACTCAAAATGAGTAACTTACTCATTTTGGTATTTACAGAGGGCACTTACTCATTGATGAGTAAGTGCCTTCTGTGAATACCAAAATGAGTAAGTTACACAAAATGAGTAAGTTACTCAAAATGAGTAAGTAAGTGCCTTCTGTGAATACCAAAATGAGTAAGTGCCTTCTGTGAATACCAAATGGTAGTAAGTTTAGGATTTTGTCTTAAGTGAGTTCTGTGAATCGGGCCCACTAACATTAATTATTATACAAATGTAATCTTTTTTATTTCCTACCCTACAACACCGCACAATTCACAACACACATCTAAATTTTAAAGAATGTACCTCCATAATTAACATAATTAACTATCAATTAAAGAAACATTATTAATTAAAAAACAAATTAAAACAGAAAAAAAATATTTACACCCCAAACGTTACACCTATAAATCCAAAACACACACAAAAATAAACAATTACTCTAATTAATTATCAATTGATGAATTAATATTAATGATCAACGTATTATTAATTAATTAAATATAAATTACTTTCCACCCTCTACCCCTATAAACCCCACAACCCACACCGAAAAAATCATTACACATTTTCCATCATTAATTTTAAAATAATAAATTAATATCAATTAACAACTACTTAATAATTAATTAAAAATACATTACTTCCCACCCTTTATCACTATAAACCCCACAACTCACATCTAAAATTAAATACACAATTGCCATATTACAATTTTAATTAATTAATTAGCATTAATTAACAAATAAATATTAATTAATTAAAAATAAATTACTTCCCACCCTTTACACCTATAAACCTCACAACCCGCTCCCAAAAAATGACACAATTAACATTTTAATTACCAATTAATTAATTATTAATAATTAACAACCAATTAATAATTACTTAATAATAAATTACTTCCTACAATTAGCACTATAAAATCTAAATTAAATAAATATTAATACATTTGAAAAAATCATTAATTTATGTGAATTAAACTACTTCCCACCCTTTACCCCTATAAACCCCACAAACCACTTCTAAAAAAATAACACGATTACCATAATTAATTACCAATTAATTAATGAATAATAATTAACAACCAATTAATAATTAATTTATAATACATTTCTTCCCACAATTAACAATATAATCTAAATTAAATAAATATTACTAAATAAAAATAATCATTAATTTATTATAATTAAATTACTTCCCACCCTATTCCCCTATAAACCCACAACCCACTACAGAACTAAAAAACACAAACTTTAAATAAAATAAAATTGATAACTACTAAAAATGTAACACATATATTAAAAACAAAAACAATACTTATACAAAAAAATAGATCACATACATTTAAAATACATACTAAAATACATAACACTAATTAAAAAATCGATCTTTTAAACAACTATATTTTTGAAAATGATATTAATGACTTCGATATTTTTAAAAACGATATTTGTTACTTTAAAGTCGATATTCTTGACCACAATATTCTTGCTGTCGATATTTCTGTGTCACGATATTTCAAACTCGATATTTGTGTAAGTCGACATTTCCAACTCGATATTCTGTCTGCATACCGACTATTGAATGTGATGTATAGTGTGTAATAGGAATTGAGGTCGACCTGAACCAGAGAGGAGACTACTCATATCCATAATTAATGAGACTCACACTGGCCATAAATATCAAACATCACACATGATAACATTAATAAAGCATATTAATCTAATCAGTAAGGTCTTGGGTAGACGTAGAGCAATGATCATATACATCCTTTTGCAGTTGTGTGTTCTCAGTGGACTCCATTTGTCATTTGGCCAGATGTGACGGGCTGCTTATTCGCAAAGAGTTCAGTATTTATGATATAAACAACCACACTTGTCAACCAATTCTCCTGCATGGGGGTTGGGTGTTCATCCAGCTGAGGGCTGTCTCCATTTTTGTGAGCAACAGAAGTAGCACCAACAATTGACATATACATTTAGGCATTATAGCCACATATCCCAATGGTACAATGGTACAAAATCTGGTATATTTGGAATCTCTAATCCAACAATGCAGTATATTAAATTCAATACCCCCCGCCCCCAGTAGTCGGCATTAAACTGGCAGTGTCATTCTGGATATACGATGTCAGCCTGGGGCTGGAGACATCAGGGCCACTCATGAGACCTACTAGGGCTAGATCATGAATCTGGCGGTCCATGGACCATCAGACTCTTGGGGGCGCCGCAGTGGCAGTCTTCCGACCGCCCTATTACCATTAGAGCGGTCAGACCGCCAATGCCCCACCACAGCCGCCAGGGAACCACAGTTCCTTGGCGGTGTTGCAGCGGTTTTGAGGCCACAATATGCTTGGTGCGACTGCCGTGGTCCTGCCAAGCATATTACGAGCTTCCTCTCTGCCGGTTTCAGAGGTCATCAGTGATGTCATCAGTGATGTCACTGACCTTGTCATGGGTGATGTAATATGTGAGATCATAAGTAGTGCATTGCAGGGGTGCGAGCTGAATTTCACTGGTTTTGTACGAGTGAAACCTAAACCTAACGTAAACGTCTCTGTAACCTTTGTTTTTTTCTGTGAATTTCTAAGGTTTTTTTATTCCATTTCCTAATTATAACGTCCTTGTAACCCTGCCGCGCGGCCCCCCTCCTTGGCCGTTTTCAGCCCCGGGGCCCCGGGGCCCCAATCCCCAGAGCCTGGCCTCTAATGTGGGTACCTGGTTCCACCCAGGGCACCCACTTTATAAAGGTTGGGGACCGCGGGGGAGCCCCAAGACCCCTGCGGTCCATGGCGACTCCCTGCCTCCTGCGGGACCCAACATTGCTTTTAGACATAGGGAGCTGCTAACATGCAGCTGCATGTGTGTAAAAGCAATTCTGCTCTGCTTCTAGTAAGTGAGAGCATTTTCTGCTCACGCTTGCTAGAAGCGGAGCACTGTTTGCTATGGCTTGGACTGCAATGTCCTTGGGTTGGGCATCCCGGGACATTACGGGAGCCAGACCTGGGGGGCGGCGGTCCCTAGGGCCATGAGTGGCTCCAGGAGGGGGGCCGCTTGTCCCCTTTCTTCTAATTTGTCCCAGGGAGGTGGTGGTCCTCGGGGAGGTGGTGGTCCCCGGGGCTGCTTGGGGCCACCCGCCCCCCCTGCTTTCAATTAAAATTATGCCCCAGGGAGGTGGTGGCACCTGTGGCAGCGAGGGTGTCCATATGGCCCCCCACATTCGTTTTCATTAAAGCCCCTGGGGCTGTGAGGGGGGTCCATGCTGAATGGGTGAGTGAGTGGATGTGTAAGTGGCTATATGTTTGAGTGAGTGGCTGTTTGAGTGGGTGTTTGGCTAACTTAGTGGGTGAATGAGTGGCTGTATTGGAGAGTGAGTATGTGTGATTGGTTATATGGGTGTTTGTTGTTATCTGAGTGCTTGTAGGGACGAGTGAATGGGTATGTAAGTGGTTGTGAGAGTGTATGAGTAGTTGCATGGGTTTGTCAGTAGGTCTATTGAGATGCTGTATGGGTGAGTGACTGGTAGTCTGAGTGATTGCATGATTGATTAAGTGGGTGTGTGAGTAGCTGTATGGATGATTGTGTAAGTTGTTGATTGTGTTAGTAAGTGGTTGCATGAGTAGCTGTAGGAGTGAGTGAGTGGCTGTGGGAGCTGGCAAGGACCACAGGGGCTTTGAGGCACCCCCCACAGTCCCCAATGGACATCACTGTGTGCCCTGGGTGGGACCAGGGCACCCACAATAGAGGCCGCACCCCAGGGGATGGGGTCCTTGGGGCCAAAATCAACCCTTCCCATTTGCAAAAATGCTGGTCCCAAGGGGATGGGCTCCCCAGGGCCGAAATGGGACTAGGGAGGGGATCCGTGTGGCCACCCAACCCTAATAAAAAAATAATTTAAAAAATGCCAGCTCCGTGGAAGTCGCCAGAGGTCCTGCCCCCTTTCTGTACCACTTGGCAAAGGTGCCTCCTGGTGCACAACGTGGGCGTTGAAGTCCCCTTGGTTGCTGTGGGTCTTTGGGCACCAACAACCACTCCTTTTACACCCAGGAAGTCCCACAAAGTGGGATTGCTGAGACCTCATCCAAGGCCCCTGCCCCCTTTCTGCACCACTCTGCAAACGCGTCTCCTGGTGCACTACTCGTTGTTGGGGGGTGAAGTTGCCTTGGCTGCTGAGTGTCCTTGGGGGCTAACAGCCCCTCCTGTTACCTCCAGTTAGTGTCACACAGCAGGATTGCTGAGAGCTGGTGGGAGGCCTCACCCCCTTTCTTCACCATTCTGCAAACACGCCTCCTGGGGCACTACTGGTTAGGGGATGAAGTCCCCTTTGAGGTTGAGTGTTCGTGGGGGCTGAGAACCCCTCCTGTTACATCCAGTAAGTCCCACACAGCGGGATTGCTGAGAGCTCATCCGAGGCCCGCCCCCCTTTTTCCACCACTCTGCAAATGCACCTCCTGGCACACTACTGGTTGGTAGATGAAGTCCCCTTCGATGCTGAGGGTCCTTGGGGGTAAACAACCCCTGCTGTTACCTCCAGTAAGTCCCACATAGCAGGATTGCTGAGAGCTCATTGAAGGCTCTGCCCCCTTTCTCCATCACTCTGCAAATGTGCCTCCTGGTGCACTACTGGTTGGGGGTGAAGTCCCCTTAGATGCTGAGGGTCCTTGGGGACCAAGAACCCCTAGTGTTTCCTCCAGTAAGTCCCACACAGTGGAATTGTTGAGAGCTCAGGGAAGGCCCATCCCTTTTCTCCATCACTCTGTGGTCGTGACCAAGGTGCAGAGAAGCACCGAAACTCGTTGACATTACTGAATTCCACTTAAAGGCAGGCAAATAAATGTGATTACTAACTCGCAACAGAGTGCAGTGGAATCCTTGAAAAGAAGGGAAGCCTCTTTATTTTTATGTTAAATCAGCGTGCGGCATGGCACTGAATGTGAGCACCACTGGCGATCAGGCAGCACGAGGGCAACATGCCGAAGGTAGAGGTTGGAATAGATATAATGTGTATATATAGACACTTGGGGCCTGATTACAAGTTGGGTGGTCCATCGTAATCCCAAACCCGTAGTGGTGGTCCTGCCAGTGCCACACTGCAAGACTGTGCACCGCATTACAAGTGTGGTGGTCAGACCACCAAAGGACCGCTGCAACTGCTGGGGATCTGTGATTGTGTAGCGGTGATGCAGCGGTCAGGCAGAGTAATATGTTGGTGGTGCAGCTGTGGCACCACCAAAAATATGACAAGTTGCCTTTTTGCCAGCCTTTCCATGGTGGTGAGCCCTTACAGGGCCCCCTTCTGCCTCTTGGCCTGGGGGTGGATGCAGGTGGGTACATGGTTTGATCCCCTGGTATTGCACCCCCAGTTTCCTGCATGGGAAGAAACTCACAACATGGTGCATTTCATCCTGTGCAGGAACGTGCTGTGGTGGTCCCACGGTGGTGCCTTTCTAAGGCTCTCCTTTGAGTCTTATACAGGCACCACAGTGGAACTGACAGAGCACTGTCCGCCCGACCTGGATTCCAGTCGGAATCGGTGAGACAGTCTCACTACGGGTTTGGTGGTCCTTCCAAGGAGCGCTGGCATGGCGCTCAGCAGGAGGACCACCAAACTCATAATCAAACCCTTAATACTTATCTGCAAAATACTTACATATAAAACTTTTACCACGCATAAGACTTTACCATTCATGCTTTTGCAACAAAATTTGTTGTAAAGGCATGCGTAGTAAAGGCATATTCATTGCAAAATCCTGCATTGTAAAGGCATGCATGGTAAAGCCCGCGTGGTAAAGGCATGTGGGGATTCAGCCTTCATTGTAAAGGCTGTTTCCCGTTTTAGTTCATATATTAATTTTATATGTTAAATATTGTTTGTATAATTGTTGACAATATTTTTGAATATAGTTTGTAATTTTAGGCAAATAATAATATTTTATGTAATTGTTAATAGCAATTTATAGTATTGTAGTGAGTTGCGAGGTTTGTAGGGGTACAGGATGGGAAGTTGCTTAAGAATAAATAATCAACATTATTTGTAATTAATTATTAATTATTTAATTGATAATTAATGATATGAATTGTGTAATTATTATATTATTTAAGTTATATTTTAGGTGCAGGTTTCTGGGTTTGTAGGGGTATAGGGTGGGAAAATGTTTAGTAATAATTGATAAATAATTAATTAATTAATTATTCATCATTTAATTGTTTGTAATTATGTAAATCACATAATTATTATATTTTTTAGGTTATATGTTAGGTGCATGTTGTTGGGTTTGTGGGGGTATAGGTTGGGACGGTAATTAAGTAATAAATATGAAATTATTATTTTATCATAAATTATTTAATTGATTAACAGTTATGTACATTGTTCAATAATTATATTTTGTATGTTATATATTAGGTCCAGGCTGTTGTGTTTGTAGGGGAATAGGTTGGGAAGTTATATAAGTAATAATTAATTGACAAATAATTATTCGACTGCCTTCAAGGCAGTCACAAAGTGCATATTTTGTATTGCGGCGGGTGATGCGTGCTGCAGCACATGCTGCAGTACAAAATATGCACCCTGTGCATATCCCTGCACCATGTGGCAGGCACCATGCAGTGCCTGCCACATGGTGCAGGGATATGTTGCCCCCAGGGGCCATGTCGGATGGCCAGGGAGGAAGGGGGGCCGCTACGGCCCCCAATGTCTCTTTCCGCCAGCCTTTTTATGGCAGGTAAACCGCCATGAGACGGCCCGCGGGAAGGGACATTGTAATCCCTACGGCTGTGCCTGGCAGGCAACGCCACTTTTTTAGGGATACAAGTCCCTCCGACAGACCAGTGGGCTCATTGAGCCCGTCGGATCCATGGCAGTCGGTCACTCTGACCGCCAACCATCCACCTTCCATCCTAATGTGGTTGCACGGTAAACAGTATTATGATGGCGGGGGATCACCACAGATGGGCTGTCAGTGGCAATCCCACCATCATCGTAATCAGGCCCTAAATTAGCTCTTTTCATGACAATTTCAGTTACTTTGTGTAGTGAAGCTTGCAGCCATATTAAAGAACTCAAAAGTTTGTGGAATATACGCTACCTATCTGCATGAAAAAGGCTACTTTTGACATACAGTTGCAAACAGTTAGAGTGCAGTTTGCTCCATGTGCATCCTCCATTCCCAGTATCAGTATTAAGAAGGAATGAGAAGTCAAAAGGCAGCAACCTAATTTCTTCCAAATACCAACAGAAACGAGGATGAAAGAGGTCAGTTCATAGTGGGAAAAGTATGAAGTTATTAACTGGCAAAGGCGTATTGGAACATTAAATGTTGTTGGTGCTGTGACAGTAAAAGCAAAACATGAAAATATTCAGTTTCTTGGCATTTTGGATAGTAGTTTTCCGGCAGTGACTTCTATATATCAATAACTTGGTTGCTTGCTTTTATTGAATAAAAAAGGAAAACTTCTTAAAAGATTTTGAGCTTCCTTTGGAGTTTGACAGACATGGTACTCCATCATAAACATGGTAGAGAGCTCTGTCTGCCAAACAGATGGTCCACCCACTCTGTTTAGAGTCAGACAGATCATCATGTTTCCCCCAGTGGTGTCTCTGTTGATTGAAATCTTACACAGATGGCCCAACAAACATGGCACCATCAGTGTAAGTACCTCAGACTGTCTGCTCCATTTAGGTCAGACATTCTGATGCACTTATTTTCTATTGGATCACCAGGAAAAAAATGGCAGTCATGAACAGAAACAAATTGCCCCCACACCTTGGGAGAAAATTGCCAGGGCATCGGTATCATTAGTGTTTTGCGTTACAAAAACAAATACCCCTTTTTGGAGCTTGCTTTGTAAAACAAAAAAGTTTGGTGAACCTCTGCCTGGAACATGATAGTCACTTAGCGAACTTTAAAAGCATACAGAGGCATAATTTTCACTGCAATTCATTGGATGTGAGGATGAATTTCAAAATCCTTTGTATTGTCCATAAATTCTAACGTACACACAATATTACCTCCAACATAAACATGTGCTCATCAACTGCAAACCTCACATTCCAAAGGAGGAAACAAAGTGGAAGGTCTCTGGGAGTTCAGGGTTACTTGCTGTAGAACATACTGAATCTGAGCTTGGGGCGAGAGTCAAACTGAATTTTTCAGAAAAAGTCTAAAAACTGAATTATTCCATACTGCTTTCTCCTGAACTCCATAGAAATAGAGAAAACGATTAAATAATATTGAACTACAGCTCCCCAGTTTCCGTTGAAGTCTCTCTATACCATTGACTCGTCCTTTACACTTTTGCTCTTCTTGGAGGTGGGCTAGCCAACAAATTACAAGGAGAGTTGAGTTGGTGCAGAGCCAAGGGTCTGCTCTAGCTTTAAGAGCTGAGCCGTGAAATATTTGACATGTAATCATACCATAAACGTCATGTTAGAGTATGATAAGGTGTGTTTAAAATTCACTAAATATATTTACACGAAAGCAGGACCCTCTACCGGTACAGGAGAAGAAATATATATATATATATATATATATATATATATATATATATATATATATATATATATATATATATATATATATATATATCTACTGGCGGTCGCCAGTAGATAGTTATAGTTACAACCTATTATCCATAGGAAATCCGCGACATTCTATTTGCAATAACGTTGGCGCCGGTTGACGAATCTTCGCAAAAGCTTCCAACTTGTTGGGGCGCTCCGGTCCGCTCCTACCCTGAAAGTCTCGGGTGATACGTCAAGCGGGGGCCGAGAAAAAGGGGGGTCCCAAAACGCGTTTTCCCCATTCATTTTTCCATAGGAACCTTTAGTCGCAGCTACAGCTCGAACTGCTGAACGGAATTACCCCAAATTTGGCAAAGAGGTAGCCCTTGGTTCAGACTGGTGCCTTTTGCTAAAATGGTGTAAATCCGTTCAGTAGTTCCTGAGAAATTCACAATTAAAATCACATATATATCTATGGGCGCGTCGGATCCGCGTACCCTCCCGATCACGAGCTGCATGCTAATTGGCTGTCAACACTCCAAATCAAGAAGTGTTGGCAGCCATTTTGTCCCTCGGTAGAACCGAGGGACAGAAACAAGTGCGCAAAGCTCAAAAAGGGGGCAGGGTAGAAACACCCCGACCCCCTAGGTCTGCTCAGGGGGTCCCACAAGGACCCCCAGGGCAGAAAAAAGATTTTAATTTTTTTTTAAATCGGCGGGATGCGCTTAGGGTGCGCGTATCCCGCCGAGAAAAAAAGAAACAAGTGTGCAAAACGCACAAAGGGGGCAGGGTAGAAACACCCTAACCCCTAGGCCTGCTCAGGGGTCCCACAAGGACCCCCTGGGCAAAAAAGCATTTTTTTTAAATCGGCAGGATGCGCTCAGGGTGCGCGAATCCTGCCGAAAAAAATCGAAGCGCGGTCTCCCGTGCTTCGATAGTCACTGGCCCTCGGGTGGCCCAAGTCCCGGGGGCATGGTGGGGGGATAACTTAATGTGTGGGGGCCTCAAGGGCCTCCCAAGCCCCGGGGACCGCCACCCCCCGGGCTTTTGTGAAATGGTGCGGGAGGGCTCTGAGCCCTCCCGCAGCCCCGGGGACCACCACCTCCCCGGGGCTTTTTTTAAATTAATAATAAAACCAGTGTGGGGGGGGCTCCAGCCCCCCCACTTGCCCCGGGGACCGCCACCTCCCCGGGGCACTAAAAATTTTAATATGGGGGTCCGTTACGGACCCTCAGAGCCCCGGGGACCACCACCTCCCCGGGGCTGTGTAAAGAATGGGAGGGGGCCGCGCGGCCCCCTCCTGGAGCCCTTGATGGCCCTGGGGACCACCACCCCCAGGGCCGGCTCCTGCAGTGTCCCGGGTGCCTACCCTCGGGACACTGTAGTTTGCTATGGCAGGACGGAGCCTCGCGGCTCCCGTCCTGCCATAGCAAACTGCTTTGGATATTGGAAGAGAGAGCAGGGAAACCTGCTCTCTCTTCCAATATCCAAAGCGATTGCTTTTCCACATGGGGAGCAGCATGTCAGCTGCTCCCCATGTGGAACAGCAATGCCGGCTCCCAAGGGACGTGGGGAGCCGGCGGGACTGTGGGGGGATTGGGGACCCCCCCACAGTCCCCAACGGAGAGGGCCAGCCCCGGGGGATGGGGTCCCCGGGGCAAGTAGTGGCCCGGGAGGGGGGCCACGCGGCCCCCCTCTCCAAAAAATGGAGAAAAAAAAATGGAAAGGCCGGCCCCGGGGGATGGGGTCCCCGGGGCCTTAAAATGTCCAGAGGAGGGGGGCCACGCTGCCCCCTCAAAATAATAAATATAGAGGCTATGCCCCGGGGATGGGGTCCCCGGGGCCAATACAGGCCCAGGGGAAGGGGGCCACGCGGCCCCTTCCCCGTTTTTTTTTTTTTTGTAATATAGTGGAAGGGGTAAGGCCCTGGGGGATGGGGTCCCCAGGGCCCAAAAAGAGAAAAAAGGAAGGGGGTCACACAGCCCCTCTTCAGGGGACAAAAAACAAACAAAAAAAACGATCGGGCCCGCAGGCCCCGCCCCTTCCTTCACCACTCTGCAAACGCGCCCTGGCGCGTTTGCAGAGGGGGAACGAATCCCCTTGAATACTGGGGGTCCTGAGGCCAACTAGCCCACCAGGAACCTCCAATATGCGCCAGGGGCTGCGTTGCAGAGACGTGTAGAGAGGCCACACCCCTTTTACACCTCTCTGCAACGCAGCTCTGTGGCGCTTTTGGAGGTATATGGTGGGCTAGTTGGACTCCGGGGACCCTCAGGATTCAAGGGGACTTAATCCCCAACTTAAAACGCGCCACGGGGCGCGTTTGCACAGTGGTGAAGGGAGGGGGCGGGCTTCAGGTGACATGTGTGCAAACAGGCTCCGTGGCGCGTTTGAAGATGGGGAATTAAATCCCCTTCAATCCTGAGGGTCTCTGGGGCCAACTAGCCCAACAGGTACATCCAGAAAGCGCCACAGAGCTGCGTTGCAGAGAGGTGTAAAAGGGGTGTGGCCTCTCTACACGTCTCTGCAACGCAGCCCCCTGGCGCATATTGGAGGTTCCTGGTGGGCTAGTTGGCCCCTAGGGACCCTCAGGATTCAAGGGGACTTAATCCCCAACTTAAAACGCGCAACGGGGCGCGTTTGCACAGATGTCACCTCAGGCCCCGCCCCTCCCTTCACCATTGTGCAAATATTCCTCTAAAATCAGCCGAAATACGAATTCCGATTTACTCACCTGTTATCAGGAGAGACCTCAGTGCTGTATCTTTCAGCCCAGTACTGGTCCTGAAAAGTAATTCTAACCATACTTACCAGTAACTTGAATTTCCTTCCATAGGCTAACATTGACTGGTTTCACTTGGAAATTCTTCTAAGTGTGGAGTTTTGGAACTTTAAAATATTCCTCTAAAATCAGCCAAAATACGAATTCCGATTTACTCACCTGTTATCAGGAGAGACCTCAGTGCTGTATCTTTCAGCCCAGTACTGGTCCTGAAAAGTAATTTTAACCGTACTTACCAGTAACTTGAATTTCCTTCCATAGGCTAACATTGACTGGTTTCACTTGGAAATTCTTCAAAGTGTGGAGTTTTGGAACTTTAAAATATTCCTCTAAAATCAGCCGGAATACGAATTCCGATTTACTCACCTGTTATCAGGAGAGACCTCAGTGCTGCATCTTTCAGCCCAGTACTGGTCCTGAAAAGTAATTTTAACCGTACTTACCAGTAACTTGAATTTCCTTCCATAGGATATCATTGCCTGCTTTTTGCTGAAAAAGTTTCTAAGTGTTGATTTTTGAAACATACAAATATTCCTCTAAAATCAGCCGAAATACGAATTCCGATTTACTCACCTGTTATCAGGAGAGACCTCAGTGCTGTATCTTTCAACCCAGTACTGGTCCTGAAAAGTAATTTTAACCGTACTTACCAGTAACTTGAATTTCCTTCCATAGGCTAACATTGACTGGTTTCACTTGGAAATTCTTCTAAGTGTGGAGTTTTGGAACTTTAAAATATTCCTCTAAAATCAGCCGAAATACGAATTCCGATTTACTCACCTGTTATCAGGAGAGACCTCAGTGCTGCATCTTTCAGCCCAGTACTAATCCTGAAAAGTAATTTTAACCGTACTTACCAGTAACTTGAATTTCCTTCCATAGGATATCATTGCCTGCTTTTTGCTGAAAAAGTTTCTAAGTGTTGATTTTTGAAACATACAAATATTCCTCTAAAATCAGCCGAAATACGAATTCCGATTTACTCACCTGTTATCAGGAGAGACCTCAGTGCTGTATCTTTCAGCCCAGTACTGGTCCTGAAAAGTAATTTTAACCGTACTTACCAGTAACTTGAATTTCCTTCCATAGGCTAACATTGAATGGTTTCACTTGGAAATTCTTCTAAGTGTGGAGTTTTGGAACTTTAAAATATTCCTCTAAAATCAGCCGAAATACGAATTCCGATTTACTCACCTGTTATCAGGAGAGACCTCAGTGCTGCATCTTTTAGCCCAGCACTGACCCTGAAAAATAATTTTAACCGTACTTACCAGTAACTTATATTTTCTTCCATAGGAATCCATTGTCTGGTTTTCAGCAGAAAAGTTTCAAAGTGTCGATTTTCACAAACTACAAATATTCCTTAAAAATCGCGTGTATGACTTAAACGCATTCTTTCAACTGTTTACAGGAGATGCACCAGTGCTGGATCCAGGATCCAACACTGAGTAAGAAAAAGTAACGATAACAGTTTTTACCTGCTAAGTGAATTTCCTTCCATAGGATAACATTGGTGATTCTATGAGAAAAAGTTTCTAAGTGTCAACTTTTAAAATACAATAATATTCCTTAAAAATCACTACTGTAACCAAAACGCTTTTACTCAACTGTTTACAGGAGATGTCCCAGGACTGAATCTAGGATCCAGTCCTGTGGTTAGAAAAGTAATCCATAAAGTAACTAATTGCATTTAACTAGAAATTCACATTGAGCTGAATGTTGCATTGTGTTTGAAAATGTGTTGCCCATTGCAACAACTGTAACTACTGTACTTAAAAGTATATTGCCTATGTGCAAAGTATTTAAACTAAAGTAATTCATTCTGAGAAAGTATTTTTTGTAATGTATAATGTAATTACAATGTAATTTAAAAAATAAAATATGTAAAAAAAATTGTTTCTAAAAATGTAGTAAATCAGTATGAAAAAATAAATATAACAATTAATACATTTAAAAATTGTCATTTACAAAACCGTAGGTTTCAGACATGTTATAGTTAGGAATTAGCATTTAAAAACCTTTGAAATTCACTGAAAAAACCATAGGTTTCAGACACGTTATAGTTAGAAATTAGCATTTAAAAAACTTTTGAAATTGACTGAAAAAACCATAGGTTTCAGGCACGTTATAGTTAGAAATTAGCATTTAAAAAACCTTAGAAATTCACTGAAAAAACCATAAGGTTTTAGGGACAGTTATAGTTAGTTGGACATTGCACTCGTACAAAACCCGAGAAATTCCCCCGTTATAGTTAGTTCAGGTAACTATAACTCGCGCCCCCGCAATGCACTGCTGATGACGTCACATATTACATCACTCATGACATGGTCAGTGACATCACTGATGACATCACTGATGACATCTCAAATGACATCACTGATGACATCACTGATGACATCATCCATGTGAGAATTTAATGCATCTTCTCACACCCTAATATAAGTTTTGATACACCCACTCTAAATTACAGACTGCCATTCTCAAAACCATACACACTCCAATACCAATAAGTACATACCCACTCACTGATTCTTAGGTCTACACACACACATCTACTCACTCACCCGTACAGTCACTCATACTTACAGTCACTCAGTACAGGACTATCATATGCACTCATACACCTATATAAACACTCACACAACGCAACTCATCCATAGAGGTACTCACACACCTAGTCAGTCATGCAAATAATTAATCACACTCCAATTTACTCACCTATACAGTTATACACACCAGCTCACTTACTCATAAAAATACTAGCACATTCTTACGCTCCTATGCAATCACTGATGCAAGCACACACTCATCCATATAGCCACTCTCACAATCACACACTCTCACTTATAGCCATTTATATACTCCAACACACATATATACAGCCTTTCACATATGTAGTTACTCACACATGTACCACTGAGATATACATTCAATCACTAACACACCCATACACACACTCACCCACCCATACAGTCCATCACAGACGCACTCTGAAACCATGCACCCAGTGAATCACCCACTCACACATCTATGCACAGAGTCACACACACCCCACCCACACAAACACTGAGGCACCCATACAGATACTCAGAGAACCAATCCATAACCCATATAGACACTCATTTAGCTAGTCAGAAACCCATGCAGTTGCTTACACAACAACAGACAGACGGATACAGACATTCACACAGTTTAGTCACTCACCCATGCATCCAGTAAGATACGTTTAATCACTCACTTATAGACTCAGTCACGCACCTACTAAATCATCCATTCAGGCGCTTCTACACCCACTCATTCTTCAATTTGCCTTTCCCTATATATATTAAACATATTTAAACTTTACAGAAACACACAGTCACTGGATGATGTCATCAGTGATGTCATCAGTGATGTCATTTGAGATGTCATCAGTGATGTCATCAGTGATGTCACTCACCATGTCATGAGTGATGTAATATGTGACGTCATCAGCAGTGCATTGTGGGGCGCGAAGTTATAGTTACCTGAACTAACTATAACGGGGGAATTTCACGGGTTTTGTACGAGTGCAATGTCCAACTAACTATAACTGTCCCTAAAACCTTATGGTTTTTTCAGTGAATTTCTAAGGTTTTTTAAATGCTAATTTCTAACTATAACGTGCCTGAAACCTATGGTTTTTTCAGTGAATATATATATATATGCATGAAAAGAAACAACGGGTCAGCTGTCATCATTTAAGCTTTTAAAGTTCCGCCTGAGTAGGCGTATGCAGGCTAAGCATTGTGGTTATTGTAGTTTTTGCCATTTATCACACTCCCAAGTAGGTGCCGTAATTAAATGATGACAGCTGACCCGTTGTTTCTTTTCATGCAGAGACAGTGATCAAGGGTATCACCCGAAACGCGTATGGCTAAAGATGCAATGCTGAGAGGATTTTGTTGGAATCTGCTGCCTGCCCAATAAAAAGATAAGAATTCATGACGTGTGTGGCTCCTTCGCTTTTTCGAGCATCTTTCATTTGGAATATGTACGGCCTGCTCTGGCCCGGAGGGGGCCTCACTGCATACGAAGCAGGTCCGTGCCTTTGATTTTCCTTTGGCACATTTGGAACGACGTGGTCGTTTGGACATGGCGAAAGTGAGCCGTTTCTCATCATTACCTGTAAACAGCTGCTTTAAGAACTTTGCAATGTTTTCTGGAAATTACGGCACCTACTTGGGAGTTTGATAAATGGCAAAAACTACAATAACCGCAATGCTTAGCCTGCATATGCCTACTCAGGCGGAACTTTAAAAGCTTAAATGATGACAGCTGATCCGTTGTTTCTTTTCATGCAGAGCCAGTGATCAAGGGTATCACCCGAAACGCGTATGGCTAAAGATGCAATGCTGAGAGGATTTTGTTGGAATCTGCTGCCTGCCCAATAGAAAGATAAGAATTCACGACGTGTGTGGCTCCTTCGCTTTTTCGAGCATCTTTCATTTGGAGTATATATATATATATATATATATATATATATATATATATATATATATATATATATATATCCAAACCACACTCCTATTGCTGTAAGCACAGAAGTCGAGCACACACGGGTTCTCAGGGAAGCAGCGCTTTATTAAATCACTCGGCATGATGCGTTTCGTTCGTTTGAACTTCCTCAGATGCCGCAATTACGTGAGTTACTCCAGCCCACACTTAAAAATACAATGTCCATCTACAATTGGCTGGAAACATTGCGGGCAAATGCTGTAGGGAAAACCTGGCTCGGACTTCGCCGTGTAAGTCCGTGCGGAGCAGACACCAAAACGTAAGTACTTGCCCCAGTGGGCGGTGTCTGCTCCTTTCCCCCTTGCTTGCCTTTGATCTCTTGCGGGCGTGATCTTTTACTGGCAGCAGCTCACCCGATCCCGCACCTCACCGCTACCATCCCGGAACAGGACCAACAGGCACTTCCCAAGTGAGCAGCCGCCTCCCACGAAGTCGTGGTCCATCTTGTAATGGCAAAGTACACTGTTCCAGGTAAGCGGAGTTTCTGCGTTTTTGAAAAGTTTTCAAATTGTCACCACGTTGCCACCAATTTTGCCGAATCACTTTCGAGGTGGGCGCTCACAGGGTGCTAGTGGCTGCACCCTTTTAACATCCAAACCACACTCCTATTGCTGTAAGCACAGAAGTCGAGCACACACAGGTTCTCAGGGAAGCAGTGCTTTATTAAATCACTCGGCAAGACGCGTTTCGTTCGTTTGAACTTCCTCAGATGCCACAATTATGTGAGTTACTCCAGCCCACACTTAAAAATACAATGTCCATCTACAATTGGCTGGAAACATTGCGGGCAAATGCTGTAGGGAAAACCTGGCTCGGACTTCGCCGTGTAAGTCCGTGCGGAGCAGACACCAAAACGTAAGTACTTGCCCCAGTGGGCGGTGTCTGCTCCTTTCCCCCTTGCTTGCCTTTGATCTCTTGCGGGCGTGATCTTTTACTGGCAGCAGCTCACCCGATCCCTCACCTCACTGCTACCATCCCGGAACAGGACCAGCAGGCACTTCCCAAGTGAGCAGCCGCCTCCCACGAAGTTGTGGTCCATCTTGTAATGGCAAAGTACACTGTTCAGGTAAGCGGGGTTTCGGCATTTTTGAAAAGTTTTCAAATTGTCACCACGTTGCCACCAATGCAATGCTGAGAGGATTTTGTTGGAATCTGCTGCCTGCCCAATAAAAAGATAAGAATTCACGACGTGTGTGGCTCCTTCGCTTTTTCGAGCATCTTTCATTTGGAATATATATATATATATATGTATATATATATATATATATTCACTGAAAAAACCATAGGTTTCAGGGACGTTATAGTTAGAAATTAGCATTTAAAAAACCATAGAAATTCACTGAAAAAACCATAGGTTTCAGGGACGTATATATATATAAAACATATTTAAACTTAACAGAAACACACAGTCATTGGATGATGTCATCAGTGATGTCATCAGTGATGTCATTTGAGATGTCATCAGTGATGTCATCAGTGATGTCACTGACCGTGTCATGAATGATGTAATATGTGACGTCATCAACAGAGCATTGCGGGGGCGCAAGTTATAGTTAGCTCAACTAACTATAACGGCCGAATTTCTCTGGTTTTGTATGAGTGAAATGTCCAACTAACTATAACGTCCCTGAAACCTATGGTTTTTTCAGTGAATTTCTATGGTTTTTTAAATGCTAATTTCTAACTATAACGTCCCTGAAACCTATGGTTTTTTCAGTGAATATATATATATATATATATATCACTGAAAAAACCATAGGTTTTAGGGAAAGTTATAGTTAGTTGGACATTGCACTCGTACAAAACCCGTGAAATTCCCCCGTTATAGTAAGTTCAGCTAACTATAACTCGCGCCCCCGCAATGCACTGGTGATGACGTCACATATTACATCACTCATGACATGGTCAGTGACATCACTGATGACATCACTGATGACATCTCAAATTACATCACTGATGACATCACTGATGACATCACTGATGACATCATCCAGTGACTGTGTGTTTCTGTAAAGTTTAAATATTTTTAATATGTATAGGTAAAGGCGTATTGAAGAATGAGTGGGTGTATAATTGTCTGAATGGATGTTTTAGTAGGTGCGTGACTGACTCTATAAGTGAGTGGTTAAATATATGTTAGTGAATGCATGGGTTAGTGACTAAACTGTGTGAATCTCTGTATTCATCTGTCTGTTGGTGTGTAAGTGACTGCATGGGTTTGTGAATAACTACATAAGTGTCTATATGACTTATTGATTGGTTGTCTGAGTATCTGTATGGGTGCCTGAGTGTTTGTGTGGGTGGGGTGTGTGTGACTCTGTGCATAGATGTGTGAGTGGGTGATTCACTGGGTGCATGGTTTCACGAGTGCATCTGTGATGGACTGTATGGGTGGGTGAGTGTGTGTATGGGTGTGTTAGTGAGTGAATGTATATCTCAGTGGTACATGTGTGAGTAACTACATATGTGAAAGGCAGTATATATGTGTGTTGGAGTATATAAATGACTATAAGTGAGAGTGTGTTATTGTGAGAGTGGCTGTATGGATGATTGTGTACTTGTATCTGTGATTGTATAAGAGCGTAAGAATGTGCTAGTATTTGTATGAGTAAGTGAGCTAGTGTGTGTATAACTGTATAGGTGAGTAAATGGCAGTCTGATTAATTATTTGCATGACTGACTAGGTGTGTGAGTACCTCTATGGATGAGTGGCAGTGTGTAAGTGTTTATGTAGGTGTATGAGTGCATATGATAGTGCTGTACTGAGTGACCGTAAGTATGAGTGACTGTACGGGTGAGTGAGTGGATGTGTGTGTAGACCTAAGAATCAGTGAGTGGGTATGTAGTTATTGGTGTTGGAGTGTCTATGGTTTTGCGAATGGCAGTCTGTAATTTAGAGTGGGTGTATCAAAGGTTATATTAGGGTGTGAGGAGGTGCATCAGATTATCACGTGCATGATGTCATCAGTGATGTTATCAGTGATGTCATTTGAGATGTCATCAGTGATGTCATCAGTGATGTCACTGACCATGTCATGAGTGATGTAATATGTGACGTCATCAGCAGTGCATTGCGGGGGCGCGAGTTATAGTTAGCTGAACTAATTATAACGGGGGAATTTCACGGGTTTTGTATGAGTGCAATGTCCAACTAACTATAACTTTCCCTAAAACCTATGGTTTTTTCAGTGAATTTCTAAGGTTTTTTAAATGCTAATTTCTAACTATAACATGCCTAAAACCTATGGTTTTTTCAGTGAATTTCAAAGGTTTTTTAAATGCTAATTTCTAACTATAACGAGCCTGAAACCTATGTTTTTTTCAGTGAATTTCAAAGATTTTTTAAATGCTAATTTCTAACTATAACGTGTGGATTCAAGGGGAGTTAATCCCCCGACTTAAAACGGGGCGCGTTTGCACAGTGGTGAAGGGAGGGGGGGCCTGAGGTGACATGTGTGCAAATGCGCCCCGTGGCGCATTTTAAGTTGCGGGATTAAGTCCCCTTGAATCCTGAGGGTCCCTGGGGCCCAACTAGCCCACCAGGTACCTACAGTTAGGACCACAGAGCTGAGT
Source organism: Calotriton arnoldi (assembly GCA_963921515.1). NCBI lineage: Eukaryota > Metazoa > Chordata > Amphibia > Caudata > Salamandridae > Calotriton > Calotriton arnoldi. The sequence continues at coordinate 884,919 of CAWUFW010004019.1, read as the reverse complement.
TGCAGAGAGGCGTTCCGAGGCCACACACCTTTTTTCACCTCTCTGCAACGCAACTCTGTTGTGCTTACTGAAGGTACCTGGTGGGCTAGTTGGCCCCCAGGGTCCCTCAGGATTGAAGGGGAATTAATTCCCCAACATAAAACGCACGACAGGGCGTGTTTGCGCACATGTCACCTGAGGCCCCGCCCCCTCCCTTCACCAATGTGCAAACGCGCTCCGTGGCGCGTTTTGAGTTGGGGGATTAGGTCACCTTGAATCCTGAGGGTCCCTGGGGCCCAACTAGCCCACCAGGTACTTCCAGTAAGCGCCACAAGCCTGCGTTGCAGAGAGGTGGTCAGAGGCCACGCCCCTTTTTACACCTCTCTGCAACTCAGCTCTGTGGCGCTTAATGGAGGTAGCTGGTGGGCTAGTTGCACCCCAGGGACCCTCAGGATTCAAGAGGAGTTAATCCCCCAACTTAAAACGCGCCACAGGGCGTGTTTGCACACATGTCACCTCAGGCCCCGCCCCCTCCCTTCACCACTGTGCAAACGCGCCCCGTGGCGCGTTTTAAGTTGGGGGATTAACTCCCCTTGAATCCAGAGGGTCCCTGGGGTGCAACTAGCCCACCAGCTACCTCCATTAAGCGCCACAGAGCTGCGTTGCAGAGAGGTGTAAAAAGGGGCGTGGCCTCAGAACACCTCTCTGCAACGCAGTCCCCTGGTGCACACTGGAGGTTCCTGGTGGGCTAGTTGGCCCCCAGGGATCCCCAGTATTCAAGGGGAATTGTTCCTCATCTGCAAACGCGCCAGGGGCGCGTTTGCAGAGTGGTAAAGGAAGGGGGCGAGCCTGCGGCACAATCGTTTTTTTTGTTGTTTTTTTCGAAGGGGGGCTGTGTGGCCCCCCTTCCTTGTTCCTTTTTTGGGCCCTGGGGACCCCATCCCCCAGGGCCTTCCCCTTTTAATTTAAAAAAAAAGTAAATGGGAAGGGGGCCGCGTGGCCCCCTCCCGTGGCCGATTCCGGCCCCGGGGACCCCATCCCCCGGGGCATGGCCACACTTTTTTATTTTTTTAGGAGGGGGCTGCGTGGCTCCCCTCCTCAGGCCTCCTTTGCCCCGGGGACCCCATCCCCGGGGCAGGCCTTTTTTTATTTTATTTTTTTTATTTTTTTATTTTTTTGGGGAGGGGGGCTGCGTGGCCCCCCTCCCGGGCCACTACTTGCCCCGGGGACCCCATCCCCCGGGGCTGGCCCTCTCCGTTGGGGACCGTGGGGGGGTCCCCAATGCCCCCACGGTCCCGCCGGCTCCCCGCGTCCTGCGGGAGCCGGCAAATCTTTTCCACATGGGGATCTGCTAACATGCAGCTCCCCGTGTGGAAATCAATTTGCTTTGAATTTTGGAAGAGAGAGCAGGTTTCCTGCTCTCTCTTCCAAAATTCAAGCAAGTTTGCTATGACAGGACGGGAGCCGCGAGGCTCCCGCCCTGTCATAGCAAACAGCAGTGTCCCGGGGTAGGCACCCCGGGACACTGCAGGAGCCGGCCCTGGGGGTGGTGGTCCCCAGGTCCATCACAGGCTCCAGGAGGGGGCCGCGCGGCCCCCTCCCAACATGTTGAAAGCCCCGGGAGCTGGTGGTCCCCGGGGCTTCGGGGTCCGAAACAGACCCCCACTTTAAAATTGTTAGTGCCCCGGGAGGTGGCGGTCCTCGGGGCGTGTGGGGGCTCGAGCCCCCCACACAGGTAGTTAAATTTAAAAATAGAAGCCCCGGGCGGTGGCGGTCCCCGGGGCTGCGGGAGGGCCGAGTGCCCTCCCGCACCATTTTCAAATCAAAGCCCCGGGGGTGGCGGTCCCCGGGGCTTGGGGGGGCCTTAGAGGCCCCCCCACTCATTTTTAATAAACCCCGCATGCCCCCGGGACTTGGCCCACCCGGGGGCCAATTAACAACGAAGCGCGGGAGCCCGCGCTTTGTTTTTTTTTTTGCACAGCGGGATCCGCGCATCCTAAGCGCATCCCGCCGATTTAAAAAAGAAATAAAAATTTGGGGGGCCCTGGGGGTCCTTGTAGGACCCCCTGAGCAGGCCTAGGGGTCAGGGTGTTTCTACCCTGCCCCTTTGTGTTTTGCGCACTTGTTTTTGTCTTTTCTGTGCCTCGGTTCTACCGAGGCACTAAGATGGCTGCCAACACTTCCTGATTTGGAGTGTTGGCAGCCAATTAGCATACAGCTCGTGATCGGAGGTGCGCGGACTCTACGCGGCCATAGATATATATGTGATTTTACTTTTGATTTTCTCAGGAACTACTGAATGGATTTACACCATTTAACCAGAAGGCACGACTCTGAACCAAGGGCTACCTTTTGCCAAATTCTGGTGTAATTCCGTTCAGCAGTTCGGGCTGTAGCTGCGACTAAAGGTTCCTATGGAAAATTGCATGGGGAAAACACGCTTTGGGACCCCCTTTTTCTCGGCCCCTCTTGCTGAATCACCCCGAAACTTTCAAGATAGGAGCGGACCGGAGCGGGCCATAAGTTTTGAGAATTTCGCGAATATTCGTCAACCGGCGCCAAAGGTATTGGAAATAGAATGTTGCGAATTTCCTATGGAAAATAGGTCCTAGCTATAACTATCTACTGGCGACCGGAATAGGAAATTCGCAACATTCTATTTCCAATACCTTTGGCGCCGGTTGACGAATCTTCGCGAAATTCTCAAAACTTATGGCCCGCTCCGGTCCGCTCCTATCTTGAAAGTTTCGGGGTGATTCAGCAAGAGGGGGCTGAGAAAAAAGGGGGGTCCCAAAACGTGTTTTCCCCATGCAATTTTCCATAGGAACCTTTAGTCGCAGCTACAGCCCGAACTGCTGAACGGAATTACACCAAATTTGGCAAAAAGGTAGTCCTTTGTTCAGAGTCGTGCCTTTTGGTTAAATGGTGTAAATCCGTTCAGTAGTTCCTGAGAAAATCAAAAGTAAAATCACATATTTATCTATGGCCACGTAGGGTCCGCGCACCCTCCCGATCACGAGCTGTATGCTAATTGGCTGTCAACACTCCAAATCAGGAAGTGTTGGCAGCCATCTTGTGCCTCTGTAGAACCGAGGCACAAGAAAAGACAAAAACAAGTGCGCAAAACACAAAAAGGGGGCAGGGTAGAAACACCCTGACCCCCTAGGCCTGCTCAGGGGGTCCTACAAGGACCCCCAGGGCCCCAAAAAAATGTATTTATTTTTTAAATCGGCGGGATGCGCTTAGGATGCACGGATCGCGCTGTGCAAATAAAAAACGAAGCTAAGAGGAAAGTCTCCGACCAAATACCGGCTCCTCTCCACTCGTGGTCGGTGCGAGTTCCGGGTGTTGGATCCCGGCTAAATATACACAAAATTTCCCGTTCTTTGAGCTCCTCACCCGGACAGGAAAGAAGGACTCGCACTCCAGGGTGAATGTAATCAAATGTTTTTACTGGCAACGCGTTTCGATCAAACGATCTTCTTCACAAGCCAACATTTCACCACTAGTGACCACCATTTTAAAGTGTATTTACAAAAAGTAGAAAATAAAAGAAGGACCAACGTGAAGTACAGACATAGAAAACATACTATTCTTGTTGTTTCTAGGTTTGCAGGACAAAGACAGACTTCCTGCTGGCGGGGGGTACACAGCCAGACAATGAATAAATGCAAAAAATAAAAAATAAAAAACACAAGTTGATCGGCACAATGTTGACGCATAATTCATATTAATTACGAGAAAGGTATTCCACCATTCAATTTCGTCATAGTGGCAAACCAAAAGAAAACACGGAAAAAAGGTATTTTTACATTATTAAATTATACAGTGATGCATGACAGTTTCCTTAAGCTTATCTAAAGCGCATATTAAGGCTGGATCACGGTCACGCGCAGTGAGCGATAACCCACCGCAAGGTAACGGTTTTATTCCTTTTCATCCACTGCCAAGTGGCTGCATCCTCGTGATAGCCAAGTGGCCTTTTTTTTTTTTTTTTTTTTAATTTGTCAACTCTCAGCCCAAGTTTCACCGCATTCTCCAATTACACTACCAATTTGGTCCCAACTAGTATATACATAAAAAGGAAAAGAAAATAGTCATCCCTGTTAAACCCAAAGGGCCTCTTATGTGTCCCATAAGCATTGTCTCTTGCTAGATAAAAAACTCCCACTGAGGCAATTAAGAAATAAATATCTGCAAGAACTGTGTCCGCTGTTCCTTTCCCCCAAGACGCCAAGCCAATGAAGAAGAGAAGTTTTCTCGAAACGCGTATGGCAAGAGGCGCAAGATTACACTGCAAAGACTCGCTTCCAGTCTGCTGTTGTCTGCCAAACAACGGAGGGTCAAGTACAACGTTGTGTGTGGCGTCTTCAAAATGCGAGCATTTGCATATGGAATATATATATATACATATATATATATATATATATATATATATATATATATATATATATATATATATATATATGAGAGGAAAGTTTCCGGCAATCCTCAGCTCCTCTCCAGACGGGCTCGGTGCGAGATCCGGGTGTCGGAGCCCGGCTGTCAATTAGCAAAATCCCGTGAGCACTTTCACTCAGCAAGAAAGAAGACTCGCACACCAGGGTTCGTGTAACCACAAACGTGTTATTGGCGCCGCGTTTCGACCAGAACGGTCTTTTTTCACAAGCCAACGTTACATATTGCATATCCACCATTTAAAGTGTATTTACAAGACATTGAAAACGGACCACATCGACCTGGTTCCTGTATAGACAGTGAAAACAGACTTGCATACATTTTTTACGTGATTGTACAACTAAAAGAAAAGACTTCCTTTCGGCACTTTTGTTTTCTTGTGAAAGAATGAAAATCAATTACATTATCGGTGCAAATTGAATGCATTAAATATAAATACATTCTTTTTCGAATAACTAGTTGCAAACTGAGAGTACCCCAAAACATATGTTATTAACAGAGTAAAAAATTGTGCGATGCTCTCAGCGGAAAACCCATATCTTCCACATTTTGCTTAACCAAGTTAAAGCTCATTTGCCTGGTTTAGTGAGGGCCAAGTGGCCCATTCAAAGGAAGTAAGATTATTGTTCATCTCTAACCGATCCACCTACAGGAGACACCAGTTCTGGTCCTAGAAACATTGTGATATAGGTCAATCTTATTACCAAAACTAATAAGACAATCTATGGGCATCCCACATTGTCTACCGTACATTAAAAAATATGAAACCCTAAAAACTAACTGGGGGGTCCTCAAGGGTGGAAAAACTATAGACATCATGATGGGTGGGATGAAAGGTGCACATTAAATAACAAATACAACAAGGGAAAAGCAAAATGAAAGCAGGTTGACTGGGCCACAGCATCCTAACCTAACAATATGTGTATATCAGATTCCCTCGTGGGTGACACTCGATAAATTAATGGACCATTTGTGAGTGATCAGAGGTATAGGATCTGCGCCTAATCTAATATTAAGGGGCCGATTCCGATCTCGGCCGGTAGTGCTCCGAATCGGATTCGGATTTACCGGATCCGATTCGGAGCCCTGTTTCCCGACCGAATCGTACGCGGGTCCGGCCGAGCGAGTACGATGCAGGCACCCGCGAAATCTCCGACCGACTCGAACGCGGCTTCAACACGCTCCGACCGACTCGCATGGACACGACTCGCACTGCGCTATGGAGACGTATCCCGGCCGGGTAAGTACGATGCGCGCCGTGAGCAGTCCGACCGACTCGCGCCATCCGGCTCGAAAAAGCTGTCGGAGCCGGACTTTGGGGGTCCGCGTCGAACCCCCCTGTACGCGTAGGCGCGCGAGTCGCACAAAGGGGGGACCCATGGGTCCCCCCTACCTGTGCATGTACGCCGCGATGCGCATCGACGCGTACCTGCTGTAGGGGGCGCCCTTGTCCGCCTCGCACCCATTGAGTCAATGGGAGCCCGCGTACGTGTTGTACGACAGGCTCCCATTGACTTCAATGGGAGTCCGACCGACTCGAGTCCGATGGCATGCGTGCGCATCGTACTCGTTCGGTCGGACTGCCAGAGTCCGATTCGGTCGGAAATCTCTCCGGGTCCGGCTCGGTCGGAGAGATTTCCGGCCGGAATCGGAATCGGCCCCTCAGTGTTAAGTCACACTGTTGCAGGAGTAGTAGCAGGCTATTCTTCCTGTGAAGTTTTCCAACCTGCTGATACTGTGTCGAGGTGGAGAGCCCTCCACCAGGACACAGTATATACAGAGAAACCATGGATCACACTGAAAACTGTTAAAGTCAATAAATCAAATGGGGTACTCATCCAATGCGGACAAACAGTTCCTCATCTTCATTCAGCCCAAACGGGCTGTTGGTCTCGAGGAGTATAATATAGTTGGACTCCAGAATCCTAAGTTGTTTCTCACGATCACCCCCTCTGGGGTTTACTGCCATCCTGTCAACACCAAAGAAAGACAAGCTATTAACACCCTTATTATGGTACTTCAGCCAATGTCGTGCAGTGGAATAACTCAAATCACAATTCCTTATCGCACGAATATCTTCCAAAATTCGTTTCTTCACAGGGAAGATGGTACTCCCTATGTACATTTTAATACATGGACACATTATTGCATACACACAAAAGTCAGTATTGCAGTTCATAAACTTTCTTATGTCCCCTGTTTTCCCAGTCGGTAGTGGGTATGTTTTCCTGTTTTTGCTTGTGCTACAGGCCTTACACTTCCCCCATTTGAAGAAGCCTTTCTGCTGGTGTATCCACGTTTGTTGTTTGGTTGCCCTCATATAACTCTTGACAAGCATGTCCTTAAGGGATCGTGCTTTCCTATATGCTACCAGTGGCTGATTACTGATTAGGGTTCCTATTACTGGGTCATTCTTGACTATGTGCCAGTGTTTCTTAAGAATTTCACATGCGGCTTTTGCCTTCATTGAAGGTCGTTATCATCCTGATGTCATTGCTGTTTTTTCTTTTGCCAGGTTTTTTCACCAACAAAGCTGTTCTATCCTGGGCCGCTGCTTTCTCTCTCGCTACCCTTAAAACCTTCTCAGGATAGCCTCTTGCCCTGAACCTTGCCATCATAATGTTCTGCTCTTTCTCAAACGCCAATTTGGTGTTGCAATTGCGGTTGGCCCTCACTAGCTCACCATACGGTATGCTCCATTTTAGGTTGGGGGGATGGTGACTGCTGGCATGTAATAGACTGTTTCCTGCAGTTGCCTTTCTATGTAAGACAGTGGATATGGTGCCCTCACTGATTCTCACACAAACATCCAAAAAATCCATCTCAGTCTGATCATATCTATGCGTAAAACAGAGATTTACCTCATTGTTTCCTAGCATTCTGAAAAAATTCTTTAGATCAGTTTTAGAGCCACCCCAGATCATGAAAATATCGTCTATGAATCTGGTCCAGAAAACAATATGTTTGGTTAGGTGTTCATTTTTTTCTATCCACACCAACTGTTCCTCCCACCAGCCCATCAACATGCATGCATAGCTCGGCGCAAAGCAGCTTCCCATGGCAGCCCCGACCTCTTGCTTAAACCATCTGTCTTCAAACAAAAAGAAATTGTTTTCGAGTCAGAATGTTAACATGCCAATTAACATATGGGTTTGTTGATACAGAAAGATAGATCTGTCTCTAAAGAAATGTTTGCAAGCATTCACACCATCCATGTGTTTTATGCAGGTATACAACGATACCACATCAACCATTACTAACCAGTAGTTCTCCTGCCAAGTGATACCCTCAATTTTGTTTATAAAATCGGTGCTGTCTCTGCAGTACGAAGGGAGACTGAGGACATAAGGAAAAAGGAAGGTGTCTAAAAAAATGGACGGGTTCTCTAGGAGACTACCATTGGCAGACACAGTAGGTCTGCCTGGTGGATTGGTGTTGTCTTTGTGAATTTTTGGCAACATGTAGAAACATGGAGCCGTGGGGTGTTTAGTGTAGAGGAATCTGTATTCATCCTCTCCCAAAAGTCCTTGATGTCTCCACTGTTCAATTTTGGTATAGTATGCATTGGTTGCCCCATCGTATGATTCCTTGCTTGACCTTGCATAGTTGCCAGCGAGAGTAAGTTGTCTATTAGCCTCTTGTTTATATAAATTGATATCCCATAGGACCACATTTCCCCCTTTATCAAAAGGTTTGATTACAAAACTAGGGTCGCTGTTCAATGTCCCTAGTGCTAGTCTCTGGTCAGGGGTCAGATTATGTCCGTGTTTGTTTTTACTTTTATTCCAGATGCGCATGAGGTCTTGGGTTACCACCTCATGAAATGTGTCCAAATTGTCATGTGGTAAGTTCGGGTTGAAGGTAGATTTAGGCCTGAAATTCGTGGGTGCTGCGCCCCTAGTTTCTAGTCCTATTTGTTCCAGGAGGTCACGTTCACTCGACCATTCATTCAGTTCTTCTCCCAGTTCTGCCAAACACGCCAGGCCTTCTATGTCACTCAAGCATAAGAGCTCCGACACTTGCGCTTCATTATCCTCAACCCCAACCACACCACCTGTAGCACGTTTTTTCTTCTGTAAAAACATTTTCATAAGTTTCCATTTACGAACATATAAAAACATATCGATTCTAGTCCTGCTGTAATCAAAATTAGCCATAGGGCAAAAAGTAAGACCCAGTTCAAGTAAAGATTTTTCTGTCAAAGTCAATTCGTGAGATGACAGATTCACCACCGTTAGATTCTGCTCACCCATCATTTCTGCTTCGATTGCCGCGTTGTTCTCCTATATGGCATTGTTTCCTTTGTGCTTTTGTTTGCGTCCTCCCCTCCTTGTTTTCCTCCTCTTGTGCTTGCGCCTCTTCCTCTTCCTCCTTCCGGTAGTCTTGCTCTCAAAGTCATGTTCGTTTGTAAAAAACGATATTCCTCCAGAGGCCTGAAGGTCAAGGGGTCTTTTCTCAGGACATCTGCTTGATCCTCAAGGTCTGAATAATTCTCCGAGCCAGATTCCGATGTGGCCACTTCCTGTTGTCTTAGTGCACCCATTTGTTTGAATTGTTTGATAGCTCTGTCATATCTTCTTCCGAAGGTCAGGATTCTTCCACTAGCATAATCTTGTTTGTCCCGCAGGAATTTTCTTTTCTTTTTTTTGTTTGATTTCTTCCTCATATTTGTCGAGCCTGAGCCCCATCTGTTCAAGTGCTGCTTTGATTTCATCTTGCGCAGAGTGTTTGTCAAGTTCTTCCTTTAGTTTATCTATTTCTTTGATCGTCAGTTCGAGTTCCAGGGCAGCATATTTTGACAAGAGCCCCAACATGTTTTTACAAGTGGCCGCCATAAGACTTGACCATTCCTCCAGTAACTTGGGGTGGGGGTTCTGATAAGTAGGTGTGATCAGAATGCGCAGTCCCCTCGGGACCCTGCCCAGCTCGATGTAGTTGTCCAATGATGAAACTTCCCACCATCTGTTTATTTCCTTTTTTTGTAATTTTTCATATTGAAACAGCATTTGTTTCAAACTCCTTGCTATTTGCCCAGTTGATGATCCCGGTTCCTGATTTCCATCATAGTCCTCCCCCTCTGTCTCGCAAAACAGTGAACGTGCTGCACCAGGTCTCCCTGCTCGCTTGTTCTTGGGGTCCGTTTCCGCTGCTGCGACGCCAGCCTGCCTTCCTTTGCTCATTTCTGTTGTAATTTTCCAATTGTCACACGAATAAAACCCTGCCGGCGCTCCTGTCAATTTGGGAGCGCGGTACCCCTGCCAGGACTTAGTTGACGTAATATACTAACGGGCTACTGCCTGATACCAGCGAGTGCTGAGCCATAGTTACGCGCTCCCTCCGGTGCACGCATCCTAGTCCCACACTTACCGGTTCAGTCGCAGCTCGTTACGCCTCCTCCCGAGTATCCTTTGCGTGATAGTACGGCGGTGGGAGCTGGTTTGGAGAGATGTGAGAGGAAAGTTTCCGGCAATACCCAGCTCCTCTCCAGACGGGGTTGGTGCGAGATCCGGGTGTCGGAGCCCGGCTGTCAATTAGCGAAATCCCGTGAGCACTTTCACTCAGCAAGAAAGAAGACTCGCACACCAGGGTCCGTGTAACCACAAACGTGTTATTGGTGACGCGTTTCGACCAGAACGGTCTTTTTCACAAGCCAACGTTACATCTTACATATCCACCATTTAAAGTGTATTTACAAGACATTGAAAACGGACCACAGCGACCTGGTTACTGTATAGACAGTGAAAACAGGCTTGCATACATTTTTTAACTTGGTTAAGCAAAATGTGGAAGATATGGGTTTTCCGCTGAGAGCATCGCACTATTTTTTACTCTGTTAATAACATGTGTTTTGGGGTACTCTCAGTTTGCAACTAGTTATTCGAAAAAGAATGTATTTATATTTAATGCATTCAATTTGCACCGATAATGTAATTGATTTTTATTCTTTCACAAGAAAACAAAAGTGCCGAAAGCAAGTCTTTTCTTTTAGTTGTACAATCACGTACAAAATGTATGCAAGTCTGTTTTCACTGTCTATACAGGAACCAGGTCGCTGTGGTCCATTTTCAATGTCTTGTAAATACACTTTAAATATATATATATATATATATAATTATATAATTAATAAAAATATTTATTTTACAATATAATAATGTTTTAACATTATTTAATATGAAAATATAGTTGCATCTATATTCATAATAATAAATTTAAAATATTATTAAAAATATTATAATGTTAAATAAATATTTTATTCATTGTTTTACTATATATATATATATTCATAGTAATGCATTTCAAATTTAAAAAATGAATATAATGTTAAATAAATATTTTGAATTCATTACTGACACTATGAGGGCCGATTACAATGAGTGTCTGGGCTTTCTGACACTCATCGTCGGTTTCACTTCCGACCGCCTTACTACAATCTAGGCGGTCGGAATTAAAACCAGCCGTTCATTCCGGCTGGATTCCGACGGGCTCAAGGAGCCCGTCGGCCAGTCGGATACCAGCCCATAATCCCAATAGACGGCATTTCCGCCGTTGGGATTTTGATGATCATTTTCCCACAGGCTTTCCATGCCGGGCTTTCTGACATGGAAAGCCTGTCTGAAAGCGAGTTTAGGGGACCCTAGCAGGGCCCCCTTCTTCTTGCAGCCTCGGGTTGTGGGCCGGCACCCCTCTTGATCCCTGCACCACGTGGCAGGCACCTTGAGGTGCCTGCTACGCGGTGCAGCAAAGAACACAATCTCCCATTTCTCTATGGGAGCTTGTACTACGACCGGGAGTAATGGGAGTATGCAACTGCACCATGTGCAGTCGCATTGCAATTGTGGTGTCAGGACCGCCTACCGGAGGTGGGTCAGTCCCAAGACTGCGCCTCGTAATAAGGCCCTATATGTATATATATATATATATATTCACTGAAAAAACCATAGGTTTTAGGGACAGTTATAGTTAGTTGGACATTGCACTCGTACAAAACCCGTGAAATTCCCCCGTTATAGTTAGTTCAGCTAACTATAACTCGTGCCCCCGCAATGCACTGCTGATGATGTCACATATTACATCACTCATGACATGGTCAGTGACATCACTGATGACATCTCAAATGACATCACTGATGACATCATCCAGTGACTGTGTGTTTCTGTAAAATTTAAATATTTTTAATATATATAGGGAAAGGTATATTGAAGAATGAGTGGGTGTATAAGTGTCTGTATGGATGATTTAGTAGCTGCGTGACTAACTCTATAAGTGAGTGATTAAACGTATCTTACTGAATGCATGGGTTAGTTACTAAACTGGGTGAATATCTGTATCCGTCTGTTTGTTTGTTGCTGTGTAAGTGGCTGCATGGGTTTGTGAATAGCTACATGAGTCTCTATATGAGTTATTGATTGGTTGTCTGAGTATCTGTACGGGTGCCTGAGTGTTTGTGTGGGTGGGGTGTGTGCAACTCTGTGAATAGATGTGTGAGTGGGTGATTGATTGGTTGGATGGTTTCAAGAATGCATCTGTGATACACTGTATGGGTGGGTAAGTATGTGTAAGAGTGTGTTAGTGAGTGAATGTATGTCCCAGTGGTACATGTATGAGTAACTACATATGTGAAAGGCAGTATATATGTGTGTTGGAGTATATAAATCGCTATAAGCGAGAGTGTGTGATTGTGAGAGTGACTGTATGGATGAGTGTGTGCTTGTATCAGTGATTGTATGAGAGCGTAAGAATGTGCTAGTATTTGTATGAGTAAGTGAGCTGGTGTGTGTATAACTGTATAGGTGAGTAAATGGCAGTGTGTTTAATTATTTGCATGACTGACTAGGTGTGTGAGTACCTCTATGGATGAGTGGAGGTGTGTGAGTGTCTATATAGGAGTATGAGTGCATATGATAGTCCTGTACTGAGTGACCGTAAGTACAAGTGACTGTACGGGTGAGTGAGTGGATGTGTGTGTAGACCTAAGAATCAGTGAGTGGGTATGCAGTTATTGGTGTTGGAGTGTTTATGGTTTTGCGAATGGCAGTCTGTAATTTATAGTGGGTGTATCAAAAGTTATATTAGGGTGTGAGGAGGTGCATCAGATTATCGCATGGATGATGTCATCAGTGATGTCATTTGAGATGTCATCAGTGATGTCACTGACCATGTCATGAGTGATGTAATATGTGACGTCATCAGCAGTGCATTATGGGGGCACGAGTTATAGTTAGCTGAACTAACTATAACGGGGGAATTTCATGGGTTTTGTACGAGTGCAATGTCCAACTAACTATAACTGTCCCTAAAACCTATGGTTTTTTCAGTGAATTTCAAAGGTTTTTTAAATGCTAATTTCTAACTATAACGTGCCTAAAACCTATGGTTTTTTCAGTGAATTTCAAAGGTTTTGTAAATTTTGTACATTTTTAAATGTATTAATTGTTATATTTATTTTTTTTATACTGATTTACTACATTTTTTAAACTATTTATTGTTAGATGTTTTATTTTTTAAATTACATTGTAATTACATTATACATTACATTACAAAATATACTTTCTCAGAATGAATTACTTTAGTTTAAATACTTTGCAAATAGGCAATAGACTTTTAAGTACAGTAGTTACAGTTGTTGCAATGGGCAACACAATTTCAAACACAATGCAACATTGAGCTCAATGTGAATTTCTACCTAAATGCAATTAGTTACTTTATGGATTACTTTTCTAACCACAGGACTGGATCCTAGATTCAGTCCTGGGACATCTCCTGTAAACAGATGAGTAAAAGCGTTTTGGTTACAGTAGTAATTTTTAAGGAATATTATTGTATTTTAAAAGTTGACACTTAGAAACTTTTTCACATAGAATCACCAATGTTATCCTATGGGAGGAAATTCACTTAGCAGGTAAGTAGTGTTATCGTTACTTTTTCTTACTCAGTGGTGGATCCTGGATCCAGCACTGGTGCATCTCCTGTAAACAGTTGAAAGAATGCGTTTAAGTCATACAGGCGATTTTTAAGGAATATTTGTAGTTTGTGAAAATCAACACTTTGAAACTTTTCTGCTGAAAACCAGACAATGGATTCCTATGGAAGGAAATATAAGTTACTGGTAAGTACGGTTAAAATTACTTTTCAGGATCAGTACTGGGCTGAAAGATGCAGCACTGAGGTCTCTCCTGATAACAGGTGAGTAAATCGGAATTCGTATTTCGTCTGATTTTAGAGGAATATTTGTATGTTTCAAAAATCGACACTTAGAAACTTTTTCAGCAAAAAGCAGGCAATGATATCCTATGGAAGGAAATTCAAGTTACTGGTAAGTACGGTTAAAATTACTTTTCAGGATCAGTACTGGGCTGAAAGATGCAGCACTGAGGTCTCTCCTGATAACAGGTGAGTAAATCGGAATTCGTAGTTTGACTGATTTTAGAGGAATATTTGTATGTTTCAAAATCGACACTTAGAAACTTTTTCATCAAAAAGCAGGCAATGATATCCTATGGAAGGAAATTCAAGTTACTGGTAAGTACGGTTAAAATTACTTTTCAGGATCAGTACTGGGCTGAAAGATGCAGCACTGAGGTCTCTCCTGATAACAGGTGAGTAAATAGGAATTCGTAGTTCGGCTGATTTTAGAGGAATATTTGTACAATGGTGAAGGGAGGGGCGGGGCCTGAGGTGACATCTGTGCAAACGCGCCCCGTGGCGCGTTTTAAGTTGGGGATTAAGTCCCCTTGAATCATGAGGATCCCTGGGGTCCAACTAGCCCACCCTGTACCTCCAGTATGCGCCAGGAGCTGCGTTGCAGAGAGGTGTTCAGAGGCCACGCCCCTTTTGCACCTCTCTGCAATGCAGCTCTGTGGCGCTTTCTGGACGTACCTGTTGGGCTAGTTGGCCTCCAGGGACCCTCAGGATTGAAGGGGATTTAATTCCCCATCTTAAAATGCGCCACGGGCCTGTTTGCACACATGTCACCTAAAGCCCCGCCCCCTCCCTTCACCACTGTGCAAACACACCCCGTGGCGCGTTTTAAGTTGGGGGATTAAGTCCCCTTGAATCCTGAGGGTCCCTGGAGTCCAACTAGCCCACCATGTACTTCTAAAAGCGCCACAGAGCTGCGTTGCAGAGAGGTGTAAAGGGGCGTGGCCTCTGTACACCTCTCTGCAACGCAGCTCCCTGGCGCATACTGGAGGTTCCTGGTGGGCTAGTTGGCCCCCAGGGACCCCCAGTATTCAAGGGGAATTACTTCCCCTTCTTAAAACGCGCCAGAGTACTGCTGGGAGGGGGGCGGGGCCTCGGCACGATGCCGGTCGATTTTTTTTTTTTTTTTAATGGGAGGGGAGCTGCGTGGCCCCCCTTCCCTTGGCCACTTTTGGCCCCGGGGACCCCATCCCCGGGCCTGAGCATTTTTTTTTTTTTTAATTAAAAAAAAACGGGAAGGGGGCCGTGTGGCCCCCCTTCCCTGGGCCTGTGTTAGCCCCGGGACCCCATCCCCGGGGCATGCCCTCGATTTGTATTTTTAAATTTGGAGGGGGCTGCGTGGCTCCCCTCCTCAGGCCATTTAAGGCCCCGGGGACCCCATCCCTCGGGGCCGGCCTTGCCCTTTTTTTTTTTTTTTTTTATTTGGGGAGGGGGGCTGCTAACATGCTGCTCCCCATGTGGAAAAGCAATTGGGTTTGCATTTTGAAAGAGAGAGCAGGTTTCCTGCTCTCTCTTTCAAAATGCAAACTAGTTTGCTATGACAGGACGGGAGCCGCGAGGCTCCCGTCCTGTCATAGCAAACTACAGTGTCCCGGGGTTGGCACCCCGGGACACTGCAGGAGCCGGCCCTGGGGGTGGCGGTCCCCAGGGCCATCAAGGCTCCAGGATGGGGGCCGCGCGGCCCCCTCCCAACCATTTCACAGCCCCGGGAGGTGGTGGTCCCCGGGCTTTGGGGTCCGTAACGGACCCCCATATTCAAATCTTTAGTGCCCCGGGAGGTGGCGGTCCTCGGGCATGTGGGGGCTGGAGCCCCCACACAGGTGAAAAGAATTTTTAAAAAGAAGCTCCGGGGGTGGCGGTCCCAAGAGCCCTCCCGCACCATTATTTTTTGAAAGCCCCGGGGGTGGCGGTCCTCGGGCTTGGGGCCTTAGAGGCCCCCACATTAAATTTAAACCCTCCACCATGCCCCCGGGACTTGGCCCACCCGGGGCAATAAACATCGAAGCGCGGGAGACCGCGCTCGATTTTTATTTTTCGGCGGGATTTGCGCACCCTAAGCGCATCCCGCCGATTTCTTTTTAAAAATGCTTTTTCTGCCCAGGGGGTCCTTGTGAGACCCCCTGAGCAGACCTAGGGGTTCAGGGTGTTTCTACCCTGCTCCCTTTGTGCGTTTGCGCACTTGTTTCTTTTTTTTCTCGGCAGGATCCGCGCACCCTGAGCGCATCCTGCCGATTTAAAAAAAAATGCTTTTTCTGCCCAGGGGTCCTTGTGGGACCCCTGAGCAGGCCCTAGGGGTCAGGGTGTTTCTACCCTGCCCCCTTTGTGCGTTTTGCGCACTTGTTTTTGTGCCTCGGTTCTACCGAGGGACAAAATGGCTGCCAACACTTCCTGGTTTGGAGTGTTGACAGCCAGCTGACAGCCAATTAGCATGCAGCTCGTGATCGGGACGGTGCGCGCAGGGTGCGCTGAGTGTACGCGGACCCTACTCGGCCATAGATATATATGTGACTTTACTTTTGATTTTCTCAGGAACTACTGAACAGATTTACAAAGGCACCAGTCTGAACCAAGGGCTACCTCTTTGCCAAATTTGGTGTAATTCCGTTCAGCAGTTCGGGCTGTAGCTGCGACTAAAGGTTCCTATGGAAAAATGAATGGGGAAAACGCGTTTTGGGACCCCCCTTTTTTCTCGGCCCCCGCTTGACGAATCAACCCGAGACTTTCAGGGTAGGAGCGGAGCAGAGCGCCCCAACAAGTTGGAAACTTGCGCGAAGATTCGGCAACCGGCGCAAGAGTTATTTCAAATAGAATGTCGCGGATTTCCTATGGATAATAGGTCCTATCTATAACTATCTACTGGCGACCGCCAGTAGATAATATATATATATAAATATACATACATATGTGTTTGTGTGTTTATATGTGTATATATTGATACATAATAGTAAATATTACTGGAATATATTTAATTTACATTATATTAAAATTATTTCACAAAATATTTAACATTTACTACTGCAAACTCTATTTATATTAAAAATCGATATTTTTGTCTATTTTTGGACGAAATTAGTGGCAACTATATTTTACCAATACTTTTTTGCTTACATTTTTTCACAATATTTTTGTCAAGGCTATTGTGTCACTGATCCCCTTTTTTTGGCGCAGGGTAACTTGTCAGGGTTAGCAGGATGCTGAGCAGAGGCCAGGATTCTAACCCTGCTCCTGATATACATGGGCACCTATAGCCATTAGGCTACATCAACTGCTGTGAAAGCTCAGCTCTATTTTGTCCGGAAGTTCTCAAGGGGCCTACAACTGAGCCAGAGCCAGAGATTTGGCTCAAACCTGACTCGAGCTTTCAGTGGCTTGCCCACCTCTAGCTGTTCAGCAGCTCTCTGACATCAGCACACAGTGCTTTCTGAAACTTTGAATAAATAATTAAATACAATTTTGAAGTTAGAACATTTGGTTTAGATGGAACAGGTGATGGAAATGGCTACATATTAATAACTATAGTATGGATATATAAACTCTCATGCCTATTAACAGGGCCATACCTTCAGGGGGTTGTTTGGGGTGCTACATCCTCTCAGTCGGGTATGGTGAGTTCTTTGTTGGATTTCACCTGGGAGTTTTACATACACAATAGACAAAAACACATGCACTCTCTCTCTGCTCTGTTTTGATGGTCTTCAAGTATATTGGTTATTTTGCAAAGTATAGTGTTTGCTTCCCCTTAACCCTTTCCGTGCTTATGACGGAACCACGCCGTCATGAGCCACGGGCGCCGTGTGCTCATGACGGCGTGGTTCCGTCATGCGGCTGCCGCTCCGCCCGTGCGGCATTAATTCCCCGCCTGTGCGGGCGAATTAATGAGCGGGCGGGGCCGTGACGGAACCACGCCGTCATGAGCACACGCCGCCCGTGGCTCATGATGGCGTGGTTCCGTCACAAGCATGGCGGCGCTGCGCTCACACCCCACCCCCCCAGCGCCGCGGCGGAATTACCGCCGCGGCCAAGGGGTTAATACCCTTAACGATCCACACTCCTCTCCCTTTCTTCTACCCCTTAAGCCTCCCTCCTGCCTTGCTTGTTATGTATTTTATCAGGATATGCCAGCGTGATTGTTGGGAATTCTGAAAGTCACCCCCGCCCCATCTTACTGATCTAGATACACCCCTGCCTATAAAATGCTAATTAATAATAATTGGTACAACTACGTAGTACAGTCTACAAAATGGGTCATCTATGAGCAGCGATAGAAATTGCTATCATTACTAAATTTATAACAGCTCTCAGAAGTCTGTATTGGCTCCTAACGCAAGGGGGGGTTTAGTTAAAAAGTTTATTGACAGGGCTATAAACTCTCTTGAGAGTTGTCTTAAACTGTGGGTTCCGACTAGGAGCTTGATTTCCGAATTTAAACTAATGGTGGTCATGACCATGATGAAGAGAGCCTGTGCAAGATGCCCATACATGTATCCTTAGACATGACCTTTTCAGTAAATCAATTCTCTTATCATTAGGAGGAACTAAAGTCCCTGGTGAATTAGTACCTTCTGAATTTCTTGACTTTGCAGAGCATTTGGTTGCCTTTTTTGTATCTACAATATGATGGCAATAATTATTTTAAAAGTAAGTAGAGATGGGGTCTCCAGTAGGCCCACAGCTATGTGAATCAAGAAGACCCACATGGCTGGCTTTTTTATAGAAAATAAGTGTTATCCTGTCCTGTTGAGGAAATTGGAGTCCAGAAGGATTCAGCGGCAAGACTCATACTCGACCTCCCCAGATGGACCCACATCACACCCCACCTTAAGAAGCTACACTGACTCCCGATCCAGAAGAGATGCCAGTTCAAGGTGTTCACCCACGCATACAAAGCCCTGTACAACGAAGGGCCAGCTTACATCAACAAATGCATGACCTTCCACCAACCAACCAGACACTTGCAATCTGCGTCCCTCTTCCTCGCAGACGCCCCTGAATCAGTGGAGGACGCTCTTTCCCACCTCTGGTGGCCAAAGCTTGGAACAGCTTTCTCCTGCACCTCAGGACCACCTCATCGCGCTAGCAATTCAAGAGAGAACTCAAGACCTGACTGTTCGAATGAAAAGATCACCTAGCAACAGCTAGCAACCCCAGCGCCTTGAGACCATCACAGGTGATTTGACACGCTTTATAAATTATGATTGATTGACTGATTGTCAAATATTCCTGGTTTGCCGAATTATAGCTGTTAAATACAAATGTATTTTGATAACTGCTTTACTCTGGCCAAGTACAAATGATATTACTTCTACCAGTAAAAATGCAGCTTGAAAATTCATAGTGTAACATGAGGTACTGTTCGCAATATATTTGTTAGTGGGTAGTTGTTTTGTGCATGAAGCTGCATATACAGGCTATGTCTAAAAAGTTTAACACAAATGGTATGCAGTTCCTAATGTTAAAAGCAGGATGAAGTGTTTTTCAATATAGAGACTCCACATAGAGATATGGAGTGGTGAAGGTGGGGAGAAGAATCCTCTCCTCTTGGAAAAAGACCCTCACACACCCAGCCTGCTAGGTGTCATGCTTCATCATCGGGTCTGCTCCTTATCGGGTCGGCGCTGCAATCCCCGATCGGCACCCGTGATGGGGCCTCCTTGGCGGAGATCTTTATTCCATATGCCGGTGGGTGAAGTGCGTGTGAGGGCCCTAAAAAGGTGTAGGTGATAAAGATGTGTAGGAAAATAAAAATAAAAAGGGAGGTGGTCCACTCAGAATAATTTTATTAAATGTGGCCCTACCCTGGTTAAAAAGAAAACAAGACGCTTATCTCCACTCTAAGGATGTAGAGATTTTTGCGTTTGTAAAAGAGGTCAACATGTTTCTTGCCTGACAATATATTAAATGGCAATTCTTCAGGACCAACGATGATCTACCTACACTTAATGGTAGTGGTCAACAATGAATTGAAATAAACTAGTGACCACCATTACAGCACCCTAAAAAGTGGTACCTGTAGATCAAAAAAACAACACAACCTGCAACGAAAACAGAGCAACAACATTAACATTAAATGTCACGATATTCTGTTCTAAATAAAAACAAAGACAAAAAAAGACAAAAAAAGCACCACATGGTGTTATTGATGCAGTTCAAGCATGCTGAACAAAAGTGACTCGTGGCATGCTAAAAGTGCGTATTCTGTATCACAACAACCAGCAATGCGTCTTCCAACTGAGCAGCTAAATAAGAGAGAAAGGGAGAGCGAGAGCAATCCTCTAGAAACTCACCCTATTAGGGTCAAGGATGCACGGCATCAGTACCGGCTGGTGTAGACACTAAAATGTAGTGTCCTAATGAGGAGGGAAAAGGGACATAAATAATAATGTTCAAAATTATTGAAAAGAAACAACTGAACCCAGGTTCAATAGCCTGGAGGTGGAGCAAGCCAACCGCTGCACCAGGGCACCCAGCAGGACTGCCCTGTAAGCAGCTCAGTCATCCAATGAGGGGCACATTAATTGATAGTGGTGCCCTGGGGCTGTGTAGCAAGGCTGGGACTCCAATCAGCGCGCCAGCCAGTGTCCCCGACATTCACCAAGGTGGAAAACGGGGTCACCTGCAGCAACGTGACAGGACCAACCAGCCAATGCTGCATCAGGCATACTGGCAGAAACTAACCTTCCCCGTTTAATAAGTTAGAAACGAGGAGTCAAAGGCGGGAAACAAGGGAACCAGTGCTGCCTACGGAGCAAAGGCTCCAACACGTGTGTTTATCGGGAGAGGAGCACAAAGGACCACAAATATCGCCGCATCAACCAAGTTTCAACCCACAGCACCGGAAAGGTGCCGCTAGTGTAAGAAGCCCGGGCAGGGCTGAGAGGCAAAATCGCATCACTTACAGTTCAACAGGAACCAATATGTCTAAAAAGTCCCAACTAATACCCCTTTTAGAATTTTGTTTATTTCTAGGCATATTTATTTTAAGTCCAGTACTTTATTGTTACTATTATGTATGTTTTTGATTTTTGAATCCCCCATCAAGCATTATGTTCTAAACTAATCTTAAATGTTTTGTGTTTGATGCTTTCGTTCTGGTGTAGTCTTCATGAACAACGGCACAATATAAAAGTGTTGCATTTAGTTATTAATATTAACACACACATGCTGATCCCCCCCAGGCAAGGCCTGCATTAGGTAATATTCAACATTTAGAAATATGTTGGTAATATCCAAGTGCCCCGTACTGTAATTTCAGAACTGTTCAGGCGTGTACAGAATTGTCTTTCAATAACTACTAACTACACAAAGACCCCGCGGGCTCTTGGATAGCACTCAGCTGCAACATTACAAAAATGACTTTTCCTGCATATTCACCTTTACATATTTTACGAGAAAGGGGGCATGAGTGTAAGATCAAATGCCGCTTCCTTAATGGATATTCCTCGCCTTCCCCAGGGAAACACAGCTCTAAAATTGTCCAGAGAACGTCATTGCTGTAAATTTAGTATATTCCCAAGCACCATGGAGCACTGCGTTCATTGTTTGAAAGAAGACAACCATGCTTTATTAACAAGAGGGCATTTCTGCTCACACCGACAGTTGATTTCTTCCTTCTGAATGCTGTGGAAATATTCCCTGTCCTGGGGAGGCCATTCCCCCTCCTCATTGACTTTCCATTCTACAGGATAGCTCCCAGTTATTCTGAAGCCTTTAGGTTCATGTGTACGCAGAATAGTGACAACTGCTGACAATGTTTATATTTTAGGAACTATAATGAATATAAAAATAGAATTGAATTTTCAATATCAATAAAAACCGTGGTGTGACATAAATTATAAAAGTAAAAGGGTAATGGGTCTGATATAAAGGGTAAGATTTGCTAACAAGTAAAGGGTTATTATTAGGATATGGCCACAAATTAGGGATGGACTTAGGGATAACTTTGGTGTAAGGACGAATTGAAGCTTTACAATTAAGGTTCCAGAGATTTACGGTTTAAGATAGGGTTAGGTTATGATTGAGGCGTGTTCATTACAAAGAATTCTGTTATAGACATCTTGTTAATCTAGTCCATTTAACATTAGCTGACATTTTCGTTTTGATGATTCTTCATAACTTATTTTTCTTAATGGATTTGTGTTAATGGTATTGATGATATTTCTACATTAATGTATTCTTCATTCCAATGTAGATCCAGGAATTTCTCATAAAACTATGTCCTGCTTCCCATTTTCGTGTTTACTGCTTCATGAACACTGAAGCATACCGTTTTGCCTGACTACAATTTGCTTTTGTTCTGCAACATTTTGCTTATAGTACTCCCCTCATAGTTGTAGCTTTATTCATGCTCTTCGGATGCTCAACTCTTTGGAGTGAGCAGCTGGCCTGAGTGCATTATAGTTTGAAATTCAGGATGACATAGTGCATATTCAGTTGTTTTTTAAATATATTTAGCTTGAGGAGAGCATATAACTTTGAATTGCGTTACTCACATAGAGGGGCTGATTACGACGGTCGGAGCCTTCAGGGCCACATCGTTATCGGCCCCTCGGTTTACTTTCCGACCATCTAATTACAATCTAGGCAGTCAGAAACTAAACTGGCTGGTCATTCCAGCTGGCATCTGATGGGCTCAAGGAGCCCATCGGGCAGTCGGAACCAGCTCGTAATCCCAAAGGGTGGGCCTTTCCGCCCTTGGAATTACGATGCACAGTTTCCAACATGGTTTCCATGCCGGCATGTCCGACATGGAAACCATGTCGGAAAGCGTGCTTGGGGGCCCCCAGCAGGGCCCCCTTGTGCGTGAGGCCTCCGTTTGGGGGCCGGGGGTGCACCTGTTGATCCCTGCACCTTGTGGCAGGCACCTTGAGGTGCCTGCCATGGGGAGCAGGGATGAACAACACCTCCCTTTTCTCAATGGGAGCTTGTATTACGGCCGGTTTACAGCCTTAACATGAGCTCCCATTGAGAAAAGGGAGTATGCAACTGAACATTGTTCGGTTGCATTGTAATTAGCTGGTCTGGACCGCCGACCTGAGGTCAGTAGGTCCCAGGACTGAAACGGTGTTGGGCGAACAACCTCGTAATGAGGCTCAAAATGTGCCGAATACATAAAAATCCATTTTGTACCATTGCAGCATGTATCACACAAATTAAGCATGAAAAGAAGGGACAATATCAGTTACAGTCTGCATAATATTGTGAGAAGATTCACAAATATTTTTGAAGTAGTTTAATGAAAGTGACTACAATTTCCTCTGATATCTGTGGATTTAATGTCCACAGGATTATTCATGGAAATCCTAGCAAATCATAGATGCCCGAAAACCCTACACGTACTTCTGTTTATAGTTTGAGCGTTGTGTGCAGAGTAGAAATTTACATTAAGAAATGTAATTTTCTTATTTACTTTATTACACTTTGCAAAGGTCCTCCCATTTCTACACCTTATAATGGGAGCTGCATGGCCACCCCCACTGTAACAAGCATTAACAAAGTGAATAGGTCTTGCCTGTAAAAACAGGGGCAAAGGTATTGGTTATGCCAATGCTTGTTTTCTTTGCAAATGTTCAAACTCTAGAAAAGTTTCCAAACTGGCTGTCAGTGCGCAAGCACACTTGCACACATATGTACATGCAAGGTCACCCGTCTTGAAATGTTTTTTTCTTTTAATCTATGAGGACGAAATCATTCCAAGGTGGCAACAGGTATGTAAACACTTTTCATAAGCAAAGGCAGTCATCTCCCAATGTTTGCAGTCATAAAGAAAAAGCATTCCAAGATGACCCCCAAGGATGCATCTGTAGTCATCTTATTTTTTGTTTTGCACTTTATTATTAATTTACCATTCAAAGATTACAGATGGCCACTTTTCGAATGTTAAATTAAAATAACTAAAATATGTGCAGGATGCTGCTAGTAGTGTGTAGCTGCTAGTCCCTTTCAAAAACAATTTACAACAAAATACAGAGGGGGATATTCTCAAGAACGTGCGATAATCATCGCCAAAATGGGTTAACGCAATTTCATATATCGCTGTCCATCGCGGGAAAATAATTCTGTGTTAACGCCCCATTCTCAACCCGGCGGTAACATGCGATAGTGACCTGATAACGCCTCAAATGTCTGCGATAAAATCCCCAGGACTGCGATAAAAATCTAAAGCCTAATGTAAAAAAAGTTGCGATGGGCCCAACTGCGAAAAAAAAACACAGCGACAAGCAGCGCCAGGCCTGCAAGTCCCACAAGTCAGGCGGGAAAAACCACCACAAAAGCACCAACAAAAAACACAAACAAAACACAAACAACTGCGAAGCACCATGGAGGTAGCCGGAGCGAGTACAAAGGACAACCAGAAATCCACAAGCCCCACGGAGGACCAGCCTGGGACCTCGGGGTCAGGGAAGGGCGAGGAGAAGAAGAAGAGGAAGACGCCTTACAGTACGCAGGAAAACCAGATCCCCATTACGGAGGTCATAGAACACCACCACCAACTGTGCATCACCTCCACTGTGTCATTGGCAACTAAAAATACAATATGGCAGTCCATATTGGCCAAGGTGAATGCAGTCGGAGTGAAGAGAAGGGAAGTGGATGACTGCAAGAAGCGCTGGACTGATGTGAAGCGGAAAACCAAGCTGAAACCCGCAGCCAACCTGAAAGCAGCAATGCAGACTGGAGGAGGGAGTCCAGCGACACACCAGGAGCTGGATGAGATGGAGGGAATGGTGACCCGAGTCATCATTGGGGAGATGGTGGCAGGAGTTGGGGGACCGGACACTGCACAACATGACCGGAGCCAACAGCAACAGGGTGAGTAACGACCAGGGACTGGGGGGATGGGGGAGATGGGCACAATGGCACACATGCACAATTAAGTATAGCACATCTGCGGATAAACCATGCCCAAGAATCACAACTCCAACCAAGAGCCCAAGTTACCCAAGTCTGCAACATCTCAGCACTGTATAAGCACAGAAGTGAAAGGCACACCACCTGAAAGAGATAAGGGCCAGCCAAATCAGAGCTGATGGGGCAACACACCCACAATACTGCACACACACATAAGAATCAGAGCACCTCAACATTGATAACAATGTGGTACAAACTGCAACACTTTCACAACAGAACAGAGGACACAACTGCTGCCGCTTGTGTGTAGAAAATGGCCATTCGCATTTGGCATAGCAGGAAACTGTGAGATGACAATGTACAAGTACAACCTCACATCCCTGATGGTGTAGAAATGTCAACTGTCCCGCATCACATAGGCATCTCCTCAGAAACAGTCACAATGTACATTGTCATGCAGTCTGCAAGTAAACTTGTACAATGCGTCAACATACATGTGAACACAATGTCAATCTGCATCTCCCCTTCACATTGCAGAGGGAGAATCAACACCTCCTGCAGAGCAGACCCAACAACTCAGCACTGATGATGAAGAGGACCTCCCCAACATCGACACCGACGCCCTCCAACAGCCCATGGACAGCTTCGGCACCCCACCTCCAGGAGCAGTGCAGCCCAGCTGCATCGAGGAGACCCCACCCCTGCACAGACCACACAGCTGGAAGCACCCACCACCACTGCTGTCTCCCAGGACCCCCACGACCAACACATGGCATTCCAATGCCATGTGTTAGGGTGCCAGGAGAAGATGACTGATCAGCTGCGGGTGGGTTCGACCTCATGGAAGCCAAACTAGATGCCATACATAGGTGTCTACGTCCCATCAGGGACCACTTACAGTCCCTAACGGACACCCACTGTCTGCTCCATGCTCTCCAACAATCCATGGCTGACATCACTGGAGTCATGACTCTGAGCCAAGAACAACTGTCCAGTCAGAGTGGCTCCAGCAATGCCAGCTGGGAGTGGGGACACATGCGAGGATCATGTTGAACATGGAGCGGATGCAGGCGGAAAGAATGTTTGCCACGGCTGCACACCAGCGAGATGTAGCTGTGATCTTCCATGAACTGCAGATCCTCGTCATGGCATTGCCGCCACAAGGACTGGCGCGGATGAATGCTGCTGCTACTACTCCATCCACATCTCCGCCCCCTGAAGTGTCAGTGCCACACAGTGATGCAGACTAAACACCACCACCCACATGTGAGGCACCTGACACATCAGAGGACGAAGATGATGATGGATCTGGCACTGTGGTAAGAATGAAGTGGTAGCATTCATCTCCGCCATATGGCCTGTTTCCGCTTGGTACTGCCCTCTGCATCATGCCCTGGATCAACACCTTCCACTGTCCCCGATACACTCAGCGACACTCACCTTGGACCTCGAGAGGGACTGCCATATTTGGTTTGGTTACCAATGACACAGCAATCACACTGCGGACTGAAGTCTGCCTCTTCCGATGAACTTGTCAATCCCTAATGGATTCTGGCTGGCCCTCCATGGGCAACAATGTAAAGTGGGGTGTACATGGCCCTGTACTGCTCCAGCTTCAAAACTCCACTGAATGCGAAAAAAACATTCTGATTCACACAGATGTGTCGTGGCTATGACCAATCAAGTATGAAAGTATGGATGAATGTAGGGACAGTGATTCCACAAAAAGGTACTCCCTGGGTAATGCTACCAATGCGCATGTCTGGCCGTGACCCAGATAGGCAGTGAGACACACATTGTCATTCAAATCAACACTCATCACAGTTGAATACAAGTGAAGGTGCGTAGACTTTATTAGCATATGCGTGTCAGTACGGGCAAGAGAAGTGCCACAACATGCAGACCAATGCAGCAGTATGTCAGGAATATGAGGAACATTGCCAAGCGCCGCTGTCCACTCCGGGGGAGTGCCTCACCCTTCACAGGTGTGTGTCAACCTGCGTTGTTGTCCGCTCATGTATTTGGAGTCCAGGCGAATGCAGCCATGTCCACTGTTGTCGTGGGATATGTGACCAGATCTCCAAGATGCAACAAGGTGTTGGGACATGTGCAATGGGTTCCAATCTGTTGTGGCTGCAGGCAAGTAGTTACTGGTCCATGAAAGCGATTGCAGCTCCGTAGGCTATAATTTCCAACATGAGGTCGTTGTCGACTTCATCAAACAGGACGGCGAGGCGATCCTTTAGCAGGTCCGGACAGATGTGCTGCGTCCACCCCCTTTCGCCAATTAGCACTACAGCCCAATAGGGGAGCGGTTCAATGTGGTCCCTGCACACGAGGAGTCGTGCAATCTCCCAGGTCCAGCTGCCAGCATGCATGCCAAGTATCAAGGCATCCCATAAACGGGTATCACGGTGACACTCCTGGTCGTGGGCCAACAGGGGGCGCACACACATGTCAAAATCCAGTTCAGCTACCGTCCTGTTGGATAGGCAGACATCCATGGGCCACTCGAATATGCACGATCGACAATGCAACACAGGCTGAACGCAGGTGACATTGGCAAGGTGGAAGCTTAACGGGTACCTGATCTGCAGCACTGCCAATGGCAGTGCCCCCAGTAAACGCAGCATATGTGCACGGTACAGTTCCACCTGACAAGGGTTGTGCAAGTGTCCGGGATGTTCTGCCATTGCGTCAGTGGCTCTGGTTGAAGCGGCACTGAAATGAAATGTCACAGCTCGGATGAATGGGTTGTTTTAGTGTGCAACGGTTGTACGCCTGGGATGGTGTGGGAGTAAGTGTGACGGCCATTCCATGCAAGATAACTTCGAGCAAGGACTTCTGTGTGTGGGGTGTGTATACGTTGGTCTTTTGTCGGGCTGTGCGTAGTGTGGGAGTCATCATCAGCTGCTCTAGTATCTGTCAGGGGGTGCCGGGCACATGCAATTCCAAGGTCGGAGGTGCAGATGTGCTTCAGCCTGATAGTTCAGACAAAGGAGCTTTCATCCCTAATGTTAGTTTCTCATCTGCTTGCAGTCAGGAAATGTGAAGTGGCTTGTTGGGGGTGGGGTGGGATGTGTGCGACTTTGGGATTCAAGTTTGACATGTCTTGCATGTGGCAAATGAGTGGCATCACTGTGTGTTACGTTGCCTCACAGCTGCTCCTCCCTCCCCCGAGCCAATTTACCTGTGTGCGCTGCGCGGTTGCATCACTTGCACTCCTACGGCACACCATTGTCATGCCTGTCTGCGCATGTCCACAAGCCTGACAACGACACTGTGATGTTGGCTGTTGAAGGTGGGCGGCCACGTGAGTGTAGGCCTGTGGGAAGGATAGGGCAGACACAGATGTAGGGTTCATGCCTGGCTGAACTCACGCTGCGATTAAGGCTAGGCATTTGGCTCATGCTGCGGCAATACAGTTGCACGCAACACTTGGCATGTATGAGCCAAGACCCCGAGCGGTCTTGCGCTCCTTCATTTCCCCGTTCGTGCGAGCCCGCCCTCCGGGTGCATGCTACATTGCAACATTGACGATTGCGGACTGGGTGGCGCCGACACTACAACAGTGACACACTCATTAGTTACTTCCTTGTCCAGACCAGGACTGAACCATGCCTAGAGCCCTGGGCAAATCCTTCACACCCCTACGCTGGCTTGGCGTACGCCGGCTCAGCCCACTCCGCTTACGCTTACAGGAGGGGACGACACAGCTACATGACCGGGGTCTTCCCCACTGCCTGAGGTGGAATGGTTGCGTCCACTGTACACAACACTACACAAACCATCAGTATATGTCCACATGGACATGTCTGTGCTCTGCATACTGAAGTCAGTCCAGCCAATCACCGCCACACATTGGCATTGTGTACATTCTTATTGATGGGTCACTTGCCTCCTTCGCACATACTTGGTTCCCACCTCTCCCTACATTCTGCAATTGTGTGGCTGAGGGACCATGCTGTTTTCGGGAGGTCAGCTGTCTTGTTCTGCGCTGCCTCAGTGGTAGTCCGGGAGGGGGGCAGAGGGGGGGCCTGGGGGTGGTGGTGGTGGGTGTTGTGGCCCTCTTGGGTCTCCGTGCTGCATGGTCAGTGGCTCCATGACATGTGTTGGTCTTCAGATGTGGCTGTGGGCTGGGATCCCTTTTATACTGCAGGTTGTCGTCCTGCTTAACACCAGTAAAAGGCAGGTGTTAAATCCCTGCTGCTAACGCGCCTTGTCGCCAGTTTTGGGGTCGCAGCGCAGATCTGGCTGGTCGTTGAGAATATCGCGGAGTGGTGTTTTCGTGTGTTTTTGCTAGGGGTGGGCGGCAAATTCCGTTCCGCTCGCGGAACTTTCGAAATTTCGGCATTTCCGCGTTCCGCGCGGAACGCGAAAATGTCAAAACTTCCGCGATCCGCGGCGGAACGGAATTCGGGGGGCATGAGGTATTTTAAACCTCACCAGGAAGCACTTGCAGGAGCCCGAGTGTCCACTTCTCAGCTGGAGGGAGGGAGGGAGAGAGAGAGTGGGTGACTGGCTAAGGATGGTGAAATCACTCGTGAAAACCGCTTGTGCTGGTGTGCTCAAAGGGGCTGGGGGAAGTTATTGTTAACGAACGCTGTGCCCTCCTGCAAACCGGTACTGCCCCAGCTCCCCGAGTGCTCCGAGTGCTCTGGGTGTGAGGGAGACCCAGGGGGTGTGGGGAAGGAGAGGACGGCCGTGCTGTGAAGGAGGGAGGCGCAGACTCACCTTATTTGTTTAATGCTGCTTCGTGTGTTAAATCCTTTCTTTTCTCGCCTGCTGCAGTACTTGTGGTGGCCGCCGGGTGGTGGAGATGCGAGCGTGCTCTCCGATGCGAGATGCAGGATTCTTGTTGTGTGCCACGATGCTGCTCTGCCCACGAGAATCTCGGGTGCGGGCGACGGCAGGAAGGACCTTGTGGCTGGTGATAAATAATGCCTTTCCCTCGTTGTATTTGAGCGTGGATTGTGGGCTTCGTTTTGCCTCCTATGCTCTCACTCAGTGGAATGGAAGCCTCCTTCCCTGTAGAGGACACGGATGGATGTCTCGCTGGCGGCACCCTTCGTGTGCCAGGCAGAAAAAAGGAAAAATCAAGCAGCGTTGGTGAGGTCTGTTATCCCAACTTTCACTGTGGAGCTTCCTGGTCTTCTGGAGCTCGGATGGGGGGCGACGGACGTGCCTTGGATTTTTGCGATGGGGGGGCAAAACCGGCGATTGAAGGCTGGAGTGGTGCTCTTCCCCCTCTGGTCAATCAGGTCACACGGGTCACGGGCGGCAGGGGCCCCGAAGTGGTGTCGTCACGTAGATGGTGGCAGCGGTGCGGCAGGCAGGGGGGGCGGGCAGGTAGACGTGCGTAAATAAATAAAGCAAGACATGGTGACCAGGTTGGTTTTATTCTCACGCAAACACAGAAGCGCCACTTTACAGGCGATAGCAGCAAAATCTCTGCGAGCACGCGAAATTTCGCGTGCTCGCGGAGATTTCTTGCCGTTTCGCGGAATTTCGCGGAAGGCAACTTCGCAAATTCCGTCCACCCCTAGTTTTTGCACGGGAACGCCTACTCTGCATATCATTAGTGTTAGTTGTCGCTCTCATCCATGGCAATGTTTTTTGCGCCAGCTATCGCTGGGTGACTGGCGATGTCGGCAGTTTGCACCAGCTTGAGAATGGGGCGATGGATCTGTCGCCACTTTTGCGGCGCTAAAGTGCAGATAATTCAGCGATTGGTCCTTGAGAATATGCCTCTGAGGGCATTAAGAGAAAGTGTGGTAGATAACTGACTATGCAGGGTGGTGGAATAACAAGAAAAGAGAGGGGCCATTAAAAAAAAAAAAAATTACTGAGTGGCAGGGGAAAATTGGGAGAGCCATTGAAATGTTGGAAGAGAAAGAGAAAGCAATCCCCTGGAGTGCTTAACGCACATTATAACATATCTCCCTCACAACAGCAGCGGAAGCAAAGGAAGGACAGAATTAATCCAACCAGAAAACATGGTAAAGAAGCAATACTCCGGGGTGGGACAAACAAAAGAATAGGGTGGAAAGCGATTGAATAGAATAGAGAGGAAAGCCATTGAATAAGGAGAAGGGAAATGGGATCAATAAGAAAGACATCCGATTCTGAGAAAGGGCTGACATAAAGCCTAATTTAAGTGCATGTTGTTTGCAAAAGACAAATAAAGTTGTCTGCAGTAAGAATAAAAATGCAAATGTAAGCAGAAGAGAATGTCAAAATAGGATGCATGAGGTTGCAAATGCAGGCAAGCCACTTCTTTGCATGATATTTTTATAAGCTCCAAGAGGCTCTTGAAGTGAAGCTCTAGACCTTTATAACAAAGGGAGAAAAAAGGGGGCACTGAACCTCAAAAGAAAAATGTTCCTGCTACATGAAGGACAAAAGAGGGACACGGATTTCAGTGTGTTCATGCTGCCACTCAGGAGTAATGACAGTGCGAAGCAGTAGGAAAAAGTCACAATATTCTTTGCTGGGGCATCTGGCAGCAGGGGATGAGGGCTCAGTGTTGCTAAACTTCCCTCCTGCAAAGTCGCAGTAAATTGGTAAAATTCACCAACCTTTGAGAGCAACAAAGTGTCTGCAATGTAATCAATTTTCCAGGCAATGTTTGAACTGTGCATATCCCTAAGTCAGAGGCTGTAAATCAAAGAGTGCATAGTCCTAAATGTCATTTTTTTAAATTTATTTTTTACTTTACAGCAACATGAATGGGAACTATGTAACCCAGGTAAATATATAGGTAGTGTCAAAGAAGTGAGGCTGAGATAATAAGAGTATGGTAAAGTAATGGCAGTGTCTAGTCTGGGAGCATGAGGAATCCATGGTCTGGTAATGAGCAGTAAGGTAAGAACTTTTGATGCCACGTGGTACTGGCATGATTTTTTGGGATATATTGTTTGATGTGCAAAGGAGGTTGCTTTTAAGGGTGTGTCCGTACAAGTTTGGCATATTTCATCGGTGTCCAAAGTGCCTTGTGGCATACATTGTATTTCTCTCTCTTCAGCATTATACTTCATTATGTAATGGTTGAAATGCTGAAGTAGCCAGTCCATATTGCGTGCTACTTGCTTGTGATGTACATAATAGTGAATGCGTGTTTCAAGCTTTCGAATGAACTTGTGTGCCCTGTCCTTGTACATTTTTGCAGCCCAGCGATAGGCTTGTTTTCCTCTTCAAGATAAAAAAAACTCGGCAAGTCCCTAAAGAGGATGCTCGAATTCTCAAGCCGAGAACTAAAGATATAAGAGTTAGCAGTACTATTGTTTGCAATTTACATATTCGCACAACTCATCTGTATCTGCAAAAAAGTCATATTGGAGAACCATGTTCATACATTTACTACAGTTAAGAATGCAACATTTCATACACAGAATTGATAAACTTGTTGATATAACCGAAACCATCAGATTCAGGCGAAGGTACTGGAAGCTATTCTTGTAATAAATCCGGGAAGAATTGTTAGATTTAACATGAATTTCACTACTTTGAAAGTATTCATTTCTGAAAACTGCAGTCATCCCACATTTCTCTCAGTTGACAACAAAGTAGGTGAAGGTCAAAAGAGAAAATGGAGCATACGCTGATTTAAATGTGGAGAGATGGGCCAGCGAAGAAAGTGTTTTTACCGGGTCCAAAACAAGTGCACATCTGGACAGTGAGGAATTACTAGCCAGCACTGACTGCATGAGTCTTACGTAAATGATAGCAACCATTTTTGATAAATTAATTAACATCATTAACAGAAAGCCACACACTCAGGGGTATATTCACAAGCCCCTATCGTCAACACCACGTCACTTTCAGTGACGTTGTGGTGGCGATAGGGGCCTCGCCATATTCACAAGGCAGCGTTAAGCCACTTAACGTGGCTTAACGCTGCCTTGTGAATAAGGACCCCTTTCACGCTGTGTTTAGCAGTGGGTGTTGTGGAAGGCGTTCCACCCCAACACCCATTGATTTTGACGCTGCCCTGGTCTTAAGTTGGCGAAACGAGGAGAAATGCTTTATTTCTCCTCGTTTTTGCTTTTTCCATGTGTGCAGCCTTGTGCAGCACACATGGAAAAAGCAAAATGCCATGGCATGTTTATGTACAGGAAGGAGTCCCTTCCTGTACATAAACAAACCATTTTTTAAAATGCCATTTTGTAACTTGCGTGTGTGCTGCATGAAGCAGCACACATGTAAGTTACAAACTGGCATTTTCCGTTTGTTTATGTGCAGGAAGGGACACCTTCCTGTACATAAACAAACCTCCCTGCTTGCAGACACCCTTGCACTTGGTGCAAGGGTGCCTGCGTTGGCGCTAAGTTGTGAAACTTAGTGCCATTGCAGGGGGAAACGCAAGGCTGCACCAT
Source organism: Calotriton arnoldi (assembly GCA_963921515.1). Taxonomy (NCBI): domain Eukaryota; kingdom Metazoa; phylum Chordata; class Amphibia; order Caudata; family Salamandridae; genus Calotriton; species Calotriton arnoldi. Next base: position 852,061 of record CAWUFW010004019.1, on the reverse strand, counting down.
ATCCTTGTGAATATGGTGCAGCCTTGCGTTTCCGAAGTGGCGGAGAGGCGTTAAGCCAAGAAGGCTAATGCCTCTCTCCGCCACTTCCTTCTGAATATCCCCCTCAGTATCAAGTGCTGATCATACGTGATGATTTACAAGTCCAAAGGAAGTAGTATTAAGAAGTCTGACCAACCACTCTTGGACAATGATATACCTTATCAATACAACATCATGGGCTGAAATGTTGAGCAAACTAGCCCAATGCTTTTGTTTACATTTATCAATGATCAGAAAACAAAACGCTTAACTGAAATAATTTAGCACTGGTATCAACAGGGTAGCATCCATGCTACGTAATATATGGACTATCACTGGCTTAGCAACCCTTATTTTTGTGGCATAAGAAATTACAATCCATGTTGGATAACGATTTGTATTTTAGTTGTTAATTATATTGGGTAAGAACAGCATTTATACCCTTTCCTAGTCAAGGTTAGAAGAAATAAGCTTTGAAAACCACGCACATATACAAAAGTACAAATTGTTGCAGTCTTGCATGTAATAGGGCACCCGCTTAGTGTGCAAATCGAGATGCCTTGCATGTTTAAAATTTGAATATTTTGCAACGTGGCCTGACATTTAAAAAAATAGTTGGCTTTACTAATGTTCCACACATGGTTTGGTGAAAGCCTTGTTGTGGCCCATCTAGGATATCTGATTTTCATGCTTCCGCAATGGGTTTTGTGAATGTATAGCACTCTTATATAGAGTAATGTGTTTAACACTCCAACATGCAGTCAATGGCTCAATAGAGTTCCTCACTGTCCAGATGTCCAAAACACCATCTAACCCGGTCTACAAAAAGCAAAATAACTATGGCAACATGCAACAAGCATTTACAATGCAATAGGTCTCGCAACTGCGAGTTTTAGAGCTATTGGTATTGTAAATGGCAATGCCTTTTGAAAAATTAACAGGTTTTGTAATTTATAATAGTAATTTTCCACCAGTACCATAACTACCACTATTATTATTACTATCACCACAGAGTAGTAATAGTAATAATTGTAGTGGTGGTTATAGCGGTGGTGGTAGTGGTGGTGGTATTGGTACTGGTGGTGGTGGTACTGGTGTTGTTAGTGGTGGTGGTACTGGTGGTCTACGTGGATTTTATTTCATTACTTATGCTACTGCTGGAATATTTTTAACAAAAAAATACAAAAACTAACAAACATTATCATTTGCAACGCCAATAGCTCAAATTTTTAGTAATGCCAGCCCTATTGCATTGGAAATGCTTGTTTTATGTTGCAGTATTTAGGAAGACAAGGGTGCCCCAATATATGAACCTGGGGTAATATGTAGTTTAAAGGAACAATGGTTCTAGAGTGGCCTAAAAGGTCCAAGGGGAAGTAACCCTGTAAAGGGCACTGAGATAAGTAAAGGAATAGAAACTTAATTCATAAAAGAGAGCAGTAGGAAATATAACGAGGGACATATAGGTCAATGTATGACAAATATTTATTACACAATGAAGGTATTCAGGTGCTCACACAGTAAGTGACAATAAGCGTGACGTGAGAAGTGAGGGTGAACTTAAAATAATGACATCGCATTGACAACAGAAATAGAAGCTCCTTTAAAGATTTTTACAGAGTATAAGGAGTTCATGTTGTAGGGGGTCGACGACGTTTCGAACTCAATTATTCGAGTTCATCTTCAGGACAAAAAAATGTGAGCAACTTGAATCTGAAATTAATGGGAGCGAGGGGGAGAAAGCAAATAATAAAGGATAAATAATAAATAATTATCATAGTTAAGTCCCTAGATATACCAACATCATTTTTAGGTCAATATTAAAAAAAGAAAGAAATGTGCTCTCTAGTGAGTGGTACAGCACAGTTAGGTTATGCATACAGTACCTAAAAGGAGAAACATAATAACATGGGATGTATTACGGTCCCTGAATAATAAAGTACAAAATCAATTAGTAGTAGTGCTTATATTTAGATATTTTTAGACACACAACCTGAGTTTGCAGAATACATGGCAATTACAAATTGACATTGGGTGGCTGGGGTTCCTGCAAGGCGGCGTAGGTGCGGGAAGCATTAATACGCATAGTTAAACACAAGGAGGCTATGCACTGTAAGGTACCTCGGTGCTTGTCAGCTTATGTATATACGCCGCGGCTAAGATATACATCTATAAGCAAATCGGAGTGCAAGCGGTATAATAGGGCACTTACTGAGCTGAAGAAGGAAATAATATCCTTGGTAAAGGCGTCTGCGTAGCGCTGTGCTTCTTAAGGTGACCGGGATAGCCTGCGAATTAATGCGCGTTATGGTGGGGCCCGGTAAGGGGAAAAAACAAACCTAGGGAAGAGTACACATATAGTTTAAAAAGAGCCTGGAATTAAATGGGTCGCAGTATGTAGGAAAAAGGGGGGTTACAAACTTACTTAGTTTGCTGGAAGCAAATGCTTAAAATCCTTCGCCGTTAAATGGCAATGTGCTGTGCCGGGGAATTAATCTAGGGCAAGAAAACAATGGAAGGATAATTAAGGACTTGCAGGGACAGCTGGGAGGGTGGGGTGGAGAGACTATCGAAGGTTCTACTTACTAAATTGGCCGGTCACAGTTCAGTAAATGGAGGCCTGGGAGATGAAAGGAGCGTGTCCTGCTCAAAGGAAAATCCGCGCTGAGTTACTTCCCCTTGGACCTTTTAGGCCACTCTAGAACCATTGTTCCTTTAAACTCCCTGTTTTATGTTGCAGGCATGAGGTGCATCATCTACTTCCCAAAATACAATCTTAGATTTGTAGACACTCGTAACAGTCCTATGGTAGGAGGCAGTTGTTCAGCCAGTGTAAGGCTAATAGCTGACACAACTTTGCATTTTGATACCTGAAGTTTTAAATTGCAATAAATGTAGTAGACCTCAGGCAGGAGACGAGTTACCAGTAACTGTGGAAAGAGCAATAACTTTAGAAACTGGTGCTTTATTTCACCTTTTCCGTGGTGTGAAGGTTACGTAACTGTTTTATTGCATTCGAATGGGCACAATGGGGCTTATTTACAAGTCCCTTGCACTGCCGGTGCTTCACTTTTGTGTGGGAAAAAGTGACGCAGAGGCGGCGCAAGGGGCTTGTAAATAAGCCCCAATGTCCTGTTTCTCTGGCTCTAAAGCAGCTTTGCTGACCTGGTTCTCTGGCTCTACAACGGCTCTGCTGACCTGGTTCTCTGGCTCTAAAGCAGCTCTGCTGACTGGTTCTCTGGCTCTACAGGGGCTCTGTTGACCTGGTTCTCTGGCTCTAAAGCAGCTCTGCTGACCTGGTTCTGTGGCTCTAGAGCGGCTCTGCTAACCTGGTTCTCTGGCTCTACAGCAGCTCTGCTGACCTTGTTCTCTGGCTCTAGAGCAGCTCTGCTGACCTGGTTCTCTGGCTCTACAACGGCTCTGCTGACCTGGTTCTCTGGCTCTACAGCAGCTCTGCTGACCTGGTTCTATGGCTCTACAGCAGCTCTGCTGACCTGGTTCTATGGCTTTTCTGCTGACCTGGTTCTCTGGCTCTAAAGCAGCTCTGCTGACCCAGTTCTCTCCCTCTAAAGCAGCTCTGCTGACCTGGTTTCTTTGGCTCTACAGCAGCTCTGCTGACCTGGTTCTCGGGCTCTAGAGCAGCTCTGCTGACCTGGTTCTTAGGCTCTAGAGCAGCTCTGCTGACCTGGTTCTCTGGCTTTGAAGCAGCTCTGCTGACCTGGTTTCTCTGCCTCTAGAGCAGCTCTGCTGACCTGGTTCTCTGGCACTACAATGGCTCTGCTGACCTGGTTCTCTGGCTCTAGAGCAGCTCTGCTGACCTGGTTCTCTGGCTCTAAAGCAGCTCTGCTGACCTGGTTCTCTGGCTCTAAAGCAGCTCTGCTGACCTGGTTCTCTCCCTCTAAAGCAGCTCTGCTGACCTGGTTTCTCTGGCTCTACAGTACCTCTCAGGACCTCTTTCTCTGCCTCTAGAGCAGCTCTGCTGACCTGATACTCTGGCTCTAAAGCAGCTCTGCTGACCTGGTTCTCTGGCTCTAAAGAAGCTCTGCTGACCTGGTTCTCTGGCTCTAAAGCAGCTCTGCTGACCTGGTTCTTAGGCTCTAGAGCAGCTCTGCTGACCTGGTTCTCTGGCTCTACAATGCCTCTGCTGACCTGGTTCTATGGCTCTACAGCAGCTCTGCTGACCTGGTTCTCTGGCTCTAGAGCAGCTCTGCTGACCTGGATCTCTGGCTCTAAAGAAGCTCTGCTGACCTGGTTCTCTGGCTCTAAAGCAGCTCTGCTGACCTGGTTCTCTCCCTCTAAAGCAGCTCTGCTGACCTGGTTTCTCTGGCTCTACAGCAGCTCTGCTGACCTGGTTCTCTGGCTCTAGAGCAGCTCTGCTGACCTGGTTCTTAGGCTCTAGAGCAGCTCTGCTGACCTGATTCTCTGGCTTTGAAGCAGCTCTGCTGACCTGGTTCTCCGGCTCTAGGGCAGCTCTGCTGACCTGGTTCTCTGGCTCTACAACGGCTCTGCTGACCTGGTTCTATGGCTCTAAAGCAGCTCTGCTGACCTGGTTCTCTGGCTCTAAAGCAGCTCTGCTGACCTGGTTCTCTGGCTCTAAAGCAGCTCTGCTGACCTGGTTTCTCTGGCTCTACAGCAGCTCTGCTGACCTGGTTTCTCTGGCTCTACAGCAGCTCTGCTGACTGGTTCTCTGCCTCTAGAGCATCTCTGCTGACCTGGTTCTTAGGCTCTAAAGCAGCTCTGCTGACCTGGTTCTCTGGCTCTACAACGCCTCTGCTGACCTGGTTCTCTGGCTCTAAAGCAGCTCTGCTGACCTGGTTCTCTGGCTCTAGAGTAGCTGTGCTGACCTGGTTCTCTGGCTCTAAAGCAGCTCTGCTGACCTGGTTCTCTGGCTCTAAAGCAGCTCTGCTGACCTGGTTCTCTCCCTCTAAAGCAGCTCTGCTGACCTGGTTTCTCTGCCTCTAGAGCAGCTCTGCTGACCTGGTTCTCTGCCTCTAGAGCAGCTCTGCTGACCTGGTTCTATGGCTCTAAAGCAGCTCTGCTGACCTGGTTTCTCTGGCTCTACAGCAGCTCTGCTGACCTGGTTCTCTGCCTCTAGAGCAGCTCTGCTGGCCTGGTTCTTAGGCTCTAGAGCAGCTCTGCTGACCTGGTTCTCTGGCTCTAAAGCAGCTCTGCTGACCTGGTTCTTAGGCTCTAGAGCAGCTCTGCTGACCTCGTTCTCTGGCTCTACAACGCCTCTGCTGACCTGGTTCTCTGGCTCTAGAGCAGCTCTGCTAACCTGGTTCTCTGGCTCTAAAGCAGCTCTGCTGACCTGGTTCTCTGGCTCTAAAGCAGCTCTGCTGACCTGGTTCTCTCCCTCTAAAGCAGCTCTGCTGACCTGGTTTCTCTGGCTCTACAGTAGCTCTGAGGACCTGGTTCTCTGCCTCTAGAGCAGCTCTGCTGACCTGATACTCTGGCTCTAAAGCAGCTCTGCTGACCTGGTTCTCTGGCTCTAAAGAAGCTCTGCTGACCTGGTTCTCTGGCTCTAAAGCAGCTCTGCTGACCTGGTTCTTAGGCTCTAGAGCAGCTCTGCTGACCTGGTTCTCTGGCTCTACAATGCCTCTGCTGACCTGGTTCTATGGCTCTACAGCAGCTCTGCTGACCTGGTTCTCTGGCTCTAGAGCAGCTCTGCTGACCTGGATCTCTGGCTCTAAAGAAGCTCTGCTGACCTGGTTCTCTGGCTCTAAAGCAGCTCTGCTGACCTGGTTCTCTCCCTCTAAAGCAGCTCTGCTGACCTGGTTTCTCTGGCTCTACACCAGCTCTGCTGACCTGGTTCTCTGGCTCTAGAGCAGCTCTGCTGACGTGGTTCTTAGGCTCTAGAGCAGCTCTGCTGACCTGGTTCTCTGGCTTTGACGCAGCTCTGCTGACCTGGTTCTCTGGCTCTAGGGCAGCTCTGCTGACCTGGTTCTCTGGCTCTACAACGGCTCTACTGACCTGGTTCTATGGCTCTAAAGCAGCTCTGCTGACCTGGTTCTCTGGCTCTAAAGCAGCTCTGTTGACCTGGTTCTCTGGCTCTAAAGCAGCTCTGCTGACCTGGTTTCTCTGGCTCTACAGCAGCTCTGCTGACCTGGTTTCTCTGGCTCTACAGCAGCTCTGCTGACTGGTTCTCTGCCTCTAGAGCATCTCTGCTGGCCTGGTTCTTAGGCTCTAAAGCAGCTCTGCTGACCTGGTTCTCTGGCTCTACAACGCCTCTGCTGACCTAGTTCTCTGGCTCTAAAGCAGCTCTGCTGACCTGGTTCTCTGGCTCTAGAGTAGCTGTGCTGACCTGGTTCTCTGGCTCTAAAGCAGCTCTGCTGACCTAGTTCTCTGGCTCTAAAGCAGCTCTGCTGACCTGGTTCTCTCCCTCTAAAGCAGCTCTGCTGACCTGGTTTCTCTGCCTCTAGAGCAGCTCTGCTGACCTGGTTCTCTGCCTCTAGAGCAGCTCTGCTGACCTGGTTCTATGGCTCTAAAGCAGCTCTGCTGACCTGGTTTCTCTGGCTCTACAGCAGCTCTGCTGACCTGGTTCTCTGCCTCTAGAGCAGCTCTGCTGGCCTGGTTCTTAGGCTCTAGAGCAGCTCTGCTGACCTGGTTCTCTGGCTCTAAAGCAGCTCTGCTGACCTGGTTCTTAGGCTCTAGAGCAGCTCTGCTGACCTCGTTCTCTGGATCTACAACGCCTCTGCTGACCTGGTTCTCTGGCTCTAGAGCAGCTCTGCTAACCTGGTTCTCTGGCTCTAAAGCAGCTCTGCTGACCTGGTTCTCTGGCTCTAAAGCAGCTCTGCTGACCTGGTTCTCTCCCTCTAAAGCAGCTCTGCTGACCTGGTTTCTCTGCCTCTAGAGCAGCTCTGCTGACCTGGTTCTCTGCCTCTAGAGCAGCTCTGCTGACCCGGTTCTTAGGCTCTAGAGCAGCTCTGCTGACCTGGTTCTCTGGCTCTACAACGCCTCTGCTGACCTGGTTCTCTGGCTCTAAAGCAGCTCTGCTGACCTGGTTCTATGGCTCTAGAGCAGCTCTGCTGACCTGGTTCTATGGCTCTAAAGCAGCTCTGCTGACCTGGTTCTCTCCCTCTAATGCAGCTCTGCTGACCTGGTTTCTCTGGCTCTACAGTAGCTCTGAGGACCTGGTTCTCTGCCTCTAGAGCAGCTCTGCTGACCTGGTTCTCTGGCTCTAAAGCAGCTCTGCTGACCTGGTTCTTAGGATCTAGAGCAGCTCTGCTGACCTGGTTCTATGGCTCTAAAGAAGCTCTGCTCTAGCAGGACAGAGTGCGGGGCAGAGTGAAAGACAGGGCGAAGCAAGAATATGAGTATAGGTGGGAAGACAGAGCGCAACTGAAGAACATGAGGATTAGTGTTAGGACAGAGTGCGGGGCAGATAAAAAGCACGGCGAGGCAAGAACAATACTGTTGTGTGTTGAGGCAACAAAAGCGAAAAAAAGCAAAGTAAATACCAGGTGGCACAAAGTTCTTGATATGCTGAAGCGCTGAAATTTATGTGTCTGCCTTGTATAGTTGCATTGCAGTGAAGCGCTGAAATGTATGTGTCTGCCTTGTATAGTTGCATCTCCAGACGCAAGCTGAAAGACACTCCGTGCGCGTGCCCATGTGCTGTCCGGGCCCAAGCTGATGCAGATGCCATGCGCGTGCACATCGCCTGTCCGGGCGCGCACATGTTTTGTCTCCCTTCGCGCACCAAACCGACTACAATAGTCTCGCCAAGGCGATGCAGCGCATGCCATGCGTTCGCTAGGCGAGACCTAAAAAGGACAGGAGAGCAAGTAGGAGATCCTAAAGCAATTCATTGAAAAGTAATTCCATACAGTTAACCTGCAAAGGTTGTGAGATAGTGCTAATCATAAGAAAATGAGACTTGTCAAAAGACAAGAGGTGAATGCAGCTTTATGTATGGAAAGCTCATGGGAAGAGGCTGCAGATAATGTCCATAGAGCCATTAAATTCCTTATGCACTTCAATACTAGTAAAAAAAAGAGCATAATATCTATTAATGTGGGTGATTTCACAGATATGCTTCAATTCTGCATGTTCTGTTGCTTGTTGTGAAAGGATAGGCACATTAGTACAACAGATATTATTTAAAAGTTGGGTCTACGTGCACCTGCTGAATGCCTTCCAGTATGACAAACTTATAGCAAACTGCCATATTGGTTGGGTGATTTCTTCAGTAATGTGATAAGTGATGTCATCAATGATGGCATTTAAAATGCCAGGAGTGATGTAATATGTAAGGTCATAAGAAATGCATGGCAGGTGCACAAGTTATTATTTGCTCAGTAAACTATAACTGGTGAATGTCAGTGTTTTTTGTTTTTAAACATCAGTTTTTATATCATTACAATACCTAATTATAACATCACTTTAACCTTTCTTTTCTCAGTGAATATTTAGTTTTTTTAAATGTAAGCTAAAATTGTATTACCTTATCTAACTACAGCATCACTTTAACCTTTGTTTTTTTCATAGAATTTCTAGGGTTTTTTTCAATGTTAAGTAAGATCTTAGTACCATACCGAACTCTAATGTCACTTTAGCTTTTGTTTTTTCCAGTGAATTTCTGTATATTTTTAACTATATTCACCCAACTCCCTGTGTGTGCATAGCTTTAGGCTGTGTGCAGTGTGGGGTTGGCCGCAGTGCCTAGTCTGCAACCAGGCTGTGTGCCCAACTTCCCACTGGCAGCCAAACCAGTCAGCCGCAGGGCAGGGGAACCACCAATCATTAAAGTTAGTATTGTGGAAAAGGACCACAGCAACCCACCAGGCTGTTTTAAAAATATCACAGTAGGTCTCCTGGGTCATTGAATGCATGACCACAGAACAGTTTATTATTATTTTCATACCCCTCTAGCTAGAGCTGTATGCTCTTCATCTGCAATGTGGGAACCGCTTGCAGTTGGTTCTATGTCAGCATTATGTAGCCTGAAGAGTGTTAAAGAAAGACTCAAACACATGTTTATGCTTGTTTAAAAATATTTGTGACGAATACTGTTAATTAACTTTGAAATTTGAGATTTAATAATGAATGCATTTGATTATGGTATTAGAATCCATTGGTTTTCATAGTAAATTATTGACAAAGAGTACTGCATGTGCAAATACATATATTGGAATATAAATATATTGGAATCTATCTTATGAGGTGTCGAAAATTGTAGTGTTCTAACAGTAACGTACACCCTTGTTTGTCCTTACGTTTCACTGAAAACTTCATCTCTTGTTCTTCTTATCTATGTGTGCTTCATGTGTACTTTCCGGCAGATAGGCTTCAACTGACTCACAGGTTGAGCATGTTTGTGCAGATGAACCTGAACCTTACATGCACTATCTGGTTTTGTCATGAGTCAGCTTGTGTAATATTAACTTATGTAATCAAGAATGTATAAATACCATGAGACTGTTTACAAAAGCAGAGTTCATTCGGGAACTGGCTGTTCCGTGTCTCTCAGCTCAAGGTTATAGATAAATATCCATGATTGTACCTTGAACTATGAATGTTTCCTTTCTTTAGGAAATTATTGGTATACAAATGGAGGCACTGCTGAGATTCACAAAAGCCTGTGCAATCAGACTGAAGTACTGTGGTTGAGGGGACTGACCGGGTCCCTCCAAGGTCCTGAAGTGTGTACCTCCAGAGGGGATTACGTTTCCCGGAGTCTGCACCAAAGTAACGGCCAACCCCAAGACAACTGACTGGCCCGCCTGAATCTGACATTAATACTGGACAATTTAGGGCCCGATTCTGATGCGGGTTGGAAAAGCTTCCCGACTGAGGGCCTGATTCTGATGCGGTTAGGAAGGCCTCCTAATGGCATTTGCTTCTTCCAAATCGGATCGGGAACGTGTCTTCCCGATCCAGGGCCCAATTATGATGCGGTTAGGAACATATGCTCCCATTGAAGTCAATGGGAGTCCAACCAAATCGTATCTGGAAGCATCCGGATGCATCGTACTCCGTCGGTCAGACTCTCCCGATCCGAGTGGGTCGGAAACCATTTCCAAACCGATTCGGTCGGGAAGCTTTCCAACCCGCATCAGAATCAGGCCCTTAGTCTTATCGAGGTACAGTCGTCAAGACCGGGTAAGCCTGGAATGAAAAACTGAAGGATGAAATGACTTTCATGGTGATAATCATGCATTATGTGAGGTTAAGAAGATTTAATAATGAAATGTTAGAATAATTCACATCTAAGAATTCACTGTTGGAGGCAAGATAGGAGAATCGTTAACAAACCCCAAAAGACCTGATTAGGCTAAGCTGCTGCCCCTTAGGATTCGCCAGCACATTAAATAATGACGAAAAAGGGTTATAAGATAGGCATGCTTTTTGAAGAATGGCACAAGTATACAAAAAAAGATCTTAAACTACAATTCCCCCTATCAGGGACATTCGATTTTTTCAATTGACATTTTTGAGAGAAAAATTACCAGAATTAAGTCAAAAGAAATTAAGATTAGCCCAGTTTGAAATTTTGAATAAATTAGAAGACTACACAAGAGAAAGACACATTAAAGAAGCAATGTCAAAAAGTATGGGAAAGTGTCATAGATTGTTGGGTGTGAAAGATAGACTTATTAAATACCTGGAATCAGCCAGAATGGACGCCCAGGCAGAAGAAGGTTGTTTTCTATCTAGACCCTTAGCACAGGTGGATGAGGAGGATCCAATTATAGAAGGGCTTTTGGATGGTTCAGGAAGGCCTCCACCCTATGAATTTACTATAAAGAATGATGAGACAGTGGTCTCTGATAAGAAAGAAATAGAATTAAGAAATGACACAGTTTCCCGCCAAAACAAATAAAGGGATGAAAACAGACCCAACAGTTGAAATAAACGAACACACTATGAAAACATGTTTAGCATCATCAGAAAAAGGCAAAAATAAATAACTGGGTGGCCAAAGTCATGATGAACGGGAGCAGAACCTTTGGCACAGATAAACCAGACTTTCTCCTCGACTATACCAATCACATACATCATTTTGCCCTACATGAGATATGTAAATTGATATCTGAGATTTACCGAGATTATCAAGTGGAATATTAAAATAGCAATCAAAAACAGATGTTTACCCTGCCTACAAAGTTTATAAAAGAAGATACGTTTTGTGAGATATACAAGATTTCCCCTGGTGGCATTAAAGAAGAGTTGAGACATCTGGTCAGATGGATTGATTCTTTAAAAAATGCTCAAAAACTGATGGTCATGCCAATGCAGAAAGTCCCAGGGTTCCGCCCCGACCACTCTGTACATTTTGTACATGCCCCATGGACTAAGACAGAACTGATGAGTTTCGCATCCAATTTTCCCGATACTAGGGAGACTCCTGAAGAATGGTACAGCCAGACAGAAAGAATATTAAATATAGGTCAATTAACACCTGTGGACTTGGAACAAATGTTCTCCAATACTCTACCCCCTGAATTACGGAGAAAATGCAAAGACGAAACTGAATATGTCAAGTGGAATGATGTCACAAGCATTGTAGAGAGAGAGAAAAGCGGTTTACTGCCCCCACAGGATTGTGGACCTACCTAAGCAGATTCTGAAATTTTTAGAAACCATAGTGCACACAGACATACAGATTGGGTAAAATCATTACAGACCAAACAAGATAAGGCAGAATCAATCCAAGCCATTTACAACATGCTACAGAAACGTTTGCAGTGTATAATGGTATTGACGCCTCTTCTGAGGGATCTGCCCTGAGCACCAGTGGTGGCTCCTCCGCTAAGACGAAGGAGCATCGCCCCACTGCCCACTGAGCAGTGAAAAAAAAAAAAAATGATAATAACGTAATGTTATTATCATTGTCTTTTTCCTACTGCAGTGGCGCCGTTAATTCCTTGGGGCGGGGCGGAGCTGGGCCCTATGAAGCCAGAGTACTGCAGGGGGAGGAGTGGTGGCACTCGAAATGTGTATATGACATTTTGACCGGCCCTCTCGGGCCGCCCAAAACAGTCATGCGCACTTGCCATGTTCTTCATCCAGGCTGCATTACAGTCTGGGTGGAGAACATGCCCGTCTCCCAAGCTTGGTCTAAGCGCCGACCTACTGCACTCAGGCCAATCACAACGCTACATTGCAGCATCGTAATTGTTCAGGGGAGCTTCGGAGCCCGGGTGCTTCCTGCTGCCAGACTGCAGACGGGAAGAAGACAAGAAGATGACGAGAATAGTCAGAGAGTCTGCGGCAACTCCGGCCGTAGCCAGGTAAGTGTATTTTTTTAAATTGTATCTTTTTCATTTCCCCCGCCTACCCCAACACCCTCCCCGCCTCACCACCCGAGTCCGGAAGCAGCCGGTACTGCCAAGCACTAGTTAACTGTTTTGTGCAGGGCTTACAAAAATCAGTGAAAACAGCAGTGACCAAACAAACCTCATGTTGGAGTGTTAAACACATTACATAACTGCTAGATATAGCACAATATTTTGCAGAAAATATAGACAAAGAAGAACAACAATAAGACAAAAATAGAAAAGAACTAAAAGGAAGAGTATTGATGCAACAGTTACAGCAGGGTAAGGGTTCTCAGAAAGGTGGACTCAGGGGTCAAGGAGGCAGAGGAAGGGGTTACTCGACACCTCCCAGACTCCATCCGACTATAGAGACCTGTCACAGCTGCAGGTCACCGGATCACTAGGCATGAGAATGCGTCCATTACTTACTGATAATGCCATTACTCCTAGTCCTACTACCTCACCTTCCTTCTTAACCAATGAGGCCCATTGCCTCCCACATACCCACCCATAACCTATAAAAGCATACCTGCCCCCATCACCTTCTCCACGTAAAGAAGCCGAGCCAGAACTCAGTTGGACTGCACTGGGACGGCAGGAGGGATCCTGAAGTAAGGCGAGGGAGTAGGAGTAATGCCATTATCAGTAAGTAATGGACGTATTACCTCCCATCCCTCCCTCACCTTCCTTCTTAACCAATGAGGAAATAGCAAGCAAAATAGCAATGGACAACTGAGTGCAGAAGTACACACTATAATACAGTGCACAGATCACAAAACAACCCCCTTATTCCCTCATAGCGGATAAAACTCTGTGACCTAGGACATCAACAAGACGTTACAACTCCAAAATTGGCGGACAAAAGTGGAAGGGGGAGACAAAGTTGCAGCCCTACAAATCTCCACCACAGGAGTCCCAGAAAATCAGCCACCGAAGCCGTAATACTGCGCACAGAGTGCCCCTGCACTCCAACGGGAGGAATCACCCCCTTTCACTTCGTAAGCCAAAAAGACCAGGAACTGAGTCACCCCACTCAAAATACCCATGGAAGGCCTTTCCCCCTTCATTGTGGGAGCAAAATGAACAAACAAAGGAACCCTCTTCCTGAAGGACTTCACCATCTGCAAATACCACAATACATTTTGCCGCACATCCAAACAGTGCAACTGATTTTCCTCCTCTGAGGAAGGCTCAGGACAAAACTCAGGTAAAATCACCTCTCAATTGAAATGAAAAGCGGAATTCACTTTAGGGTCAAAGGACGGAACCAGCACTAGCTCCACACGGTCCGCAAAAATCCTTGCAGAAAGGATACTTACAGGACAAGGCCCCCAACACACCCAACCATCTAGCCGACATGATGGCCACAAAGAAACAAGCCTTTAACTTAAAAGTCAAGAGCTTCAACTCCAGCCACTCAAGGGGTTCAAACTGAGGGCCCATCAACACATTCAAGACCAACTGCAAGTTCCAACACGGAAAAGAACAAACAGGCAGAGAAAAAAAGGTTCAAAAGACCCTGAAATAACCGAGACATCAGACCTCCGACATCCTGCAAATTGCGTCAGGAACCCCTATATGCCTCAATGGCCACCCACTGCACCCACAGTGCAGCAACAGACAAACCCAAATGGGCACCATCCTGCAGGAATTGCACAGCTAAAAAGAGATCAGCCTTAGTAGAATCCACTTGTTTCATATCACACCTGGCTAAAAACGCTCTCCAATGCCTAGTATAATAAAGCAGCGTAGAAGACCTACAAGAAGTCTGCAAGGTCACAGCCAAGTTCCCAGGGACCCCAAAACCGGCTAAGCCATCAAGTGCAACTTAATTAAGGTGCACAAGGGAAGAGCAAGAAAAACCGGTGAAGTTTCGAAACACAGGAAGAACCCACTCCTGGTTGCACATCAACATCTCCAGGAGGGGAAACCAATTCGGATGTGGCCACCTGGGTGCAATCACCTGAGCTTACTCCCCTCGGACCCAAACCAGTAACACCCTGACCAGCTGGAATGGAGGAAAGGCATAGAGAAGACCCAAGGCCAATGACCCATCAAACCCTCTATCCCCCAAGCCCGGGGACACAGACCCTGAGAACGTAATCGCTGCCCCTTGGCATTCCCCGGACCCAAAAATAGGTTCACCACTGGAAGGCCCCATCGAACAACCAACAGTCAAAACAAACTGGCAAGCAGGGAGAAATCTGTGGACGAGGTAATGACCCTGCATAACAGATCCACTTGGACGTTCTCCATCCCCGAATGTAGAGAGCACTCAGACCTAGAACCCTGTCCTGAGCTCAAAGGAAAATGTCTCTGGCCACCAAGTTCAGGGACTTGGGCATGGTCCCCCTTTGTCTGTTGACATATGTCTCTGCCACCAGATTGTCTGTCCAAACAACCACCATTTTCCCCTGCAGAGTGTCCTGAAAATGAAGCAGAGCAAGCCACACACCCCAATTCCCTCTAGTTTGATTATCTCTGAGAGTCCTGAAGAGACCAGCACCCCTGAACCTGCTTCGACCCCAACCAAGCCCCCCAACCAAAGAGGCTGGCATCCAACACCACTACCAGCAGAGCAGAGGGAGACAATCAGACCCCTTTCAGGAGATGTTCCGGTTTCAGCCACCAGGACAGATCCTCCTACACCTGTTCCATCATCCAGAGAAAGGAAGGCAGATCCTGGCGACCATAAAGCCATAATCCAGTTGGCCAGTCGAAGATGGAGAAACTGGGCCCTGGGCACAAGAAGCACTAAAGAAGCCAAATGCTCCTGCACCCTCAACCATTCCATAGCTGGAGGAGCCACCAAGGCCTGAACTTGAGCCTGCAACAAGATCAATCTCCTTTCGGACAGCGTAACATGCCCCTTCAGAGTCAGAAACTGAGTCCCAATGAAGACCATGTCCTGAGAGGGAGCCAAACAAGATTTCGCCCAATTGACCAAAAATCTGTGGGCCCGATTCACAGAACTAACTTAAGACAAAATCCTAAACTTACTACCATTTTGGTATTCACAGAAGGCACTTACTCATTTTGGTATTCACAGAAGGCACTTACTTACTCATTTTGAGTAACTTACTCATTTTGTGTAACTTACTCATTTTGGTATTCACAGAAGGCACTTACTCATTGATGAGTAAGTGCCTTCTGCGAATATTAAAATGAGTAACTTACTCATTTTGAGTAACTTACTATTTTGTGTAACTTACTATTTTAGTATTCACAGAAGGCACTTACTCATCAATGAGTAAGTGCCTTCTGTGAATACCAAATGAGTAAGTTACACAAAATGAGTAAGTTACTCAAAATGAGTAAGTTACTCAAAATGAGTAAGTAAGTGCCTTCTGTGAATACCAAAATGAGTAAGTGCCTTCTGTGAATACCAAAATGGTAGTAGGTTTAGGATGTTGTCTTAAGTTAGTTCTGTGAATCGGGCCCATTGTCCCTGTAGATCCTCCAAGACCCTGTCGACCAGCACGACCAACAGTGACTCCTTTGCCACAAGAACCAATAGATCGTCCAAATATGAATGAATACCACCTCTGCCTGTAAAAGTGCCATCAGTGGTGCTAGAATCTTTGTAAACACCCTGGGAGAGGACTTGAAGTCGAAGGGGAGAACACAGAGTTGAAAATGGGCGTCCCCCACCACAAACTCATGAATTGCTGAGAGGAAACTGTGACAAAGATGTGTAGATAAGCGTCCTTAAGATCTAATGATGCCAAAAAATCTCCTGGCCTTACTAGAGGAAGAATTGCCTGTATAGGCAACATCCTGAAGTGAACAGCCCAGAACCAGGAGTTGACCCACTTCAGATCCAGAACGGGCCAAAAAGCCCCAGAGACTTTTTGAACCAGGAATAAAATTGAATAGGCCCCTGTGCCTACTTCTGACTCTGGCACCTTGCAAATGGTCCTTTTTGCTAGCAAGTCCTGGACCTCTTCCAACAGTGGCAACCTCTTCTCCCTGGCACCCAGCACAGGAGTCATTCACACACCAGTATCCAGGGGAGCCTGCCAAAAGTTGATCACTTAAACATTTGCCACAATGTCCATGACCCAATGATCCGAGATAGCCAGATACTACACAGGAAGGAAATGCTGATCTTGCCCCCCAGAAGCACTTACCCCCAGACGGTGATTGTCAGGAACCCTCCTTGGCAGCCCCCTTCAGAGGAGGATCATCATGCTTAGGGGAAAAACAAGGCAGGAGTCCCCTCCTGAAAGACTAATGGGACTCACGTTTGGAGGAAGACCATGAGTACCTACTCCAACCCCTACTAGATGATGATGCCCCGTCTTCATATGGCTAGGCATGCTTCCTTTCCTTGAAAGCCTTTGATATCATGGCAGGCAATTGATGCCCAACAAGAGCCTGGCCCTCAAAAAGGCAGCTGCAGCAAGGCTGCATTCTCGTCGGGATCCGCCTTCTACTGCCGTAGCCAAAATGACATCCTGGCCACCACCAATGCCCCAGCGGACATTGCTGAAGCCCAAATAATGTCAGAAGAAATGTCAGTCAGTAGTATAGCCTCTTTTCAATGGCAGTCAACAGCACTGAACACTCAGAACCTTTCTGCATCACCAGGACCAATCAGTCAAAATCCTACACTTTGACTGTGCCGAAGACGCTGAAAAAAGACTCGCCCTCAAAGCCAAATTCTCAGCAGAAAAAGCCCTCTCAAGGCCAGACCTAGAGGGCTTCATATACTGGGGACCCCCCTTCCTCTGCAGGCTGAAAGGCAGGCACCCCTACGTTATCATGGACATAGGTCAAAATCTCCTACATCTCCTCCCTGGAGAAAACTTCCCTCCAGAGGAAGTGGATGGGCCCACCATATCCGATGCCGAAGATTTAGCACCAGGATCCACAGTCCTAGGACATGATGGGCCACTAAATTTCCCAGGATGTGCCTGCAAAGACTTGGTAACCAGTGCCTCACTCACCCCCTGCACTTCATCCCAGGACTCCCTACACAAAGCCACTTATGGGCAACAGGAGTTTCATCCTCCAAGGAAGAGGTGGAGGATACCACATTATTCTTCTCAAACAACCTATACCAGCCCATCATGAGCAGCAAGTGCCACAAATCCATAAAACTAACCCAAAAACAGGCAAAAACGAATTCTTACTGCCTATTGCACTCAATCTGTCCTGCCGTGGTTCACAGCCATTCCAGCCGCTTGGCAACCGTTACCCAGAAATGTAGCCCCAGCAACCAGAGAACCGCTGGACTCTGTCACGGCATCTATACATCAGCGCTCCACACCCTTCCACCGAAGAGCTGCAGGAGACAGCCGCATTGCCGGAAGACCTCCACCCGATGCACCACACAGACTGTGATCAAGATCTGAAGACCCCCGGCCCGCCATGGAGTGGTGGGGGCGGGGGTTGTTTTTATAGGTTAAGGGTGGATCTATGGTAGGCAGGGGCCTCATTGGTTAAGAAGGAAGGTGAGGGAGGGACGAGATGTAATGCCTGTATTTGCATAAGACACAAAGTTAAAATGTGATGGGCCAAAATAGAGGGTCTAACCAAGAAGGCCCTCAGTGGGAACCGACCCTGCAATCCTCTGACACTCAAGTGAATAACATCAATTATTTAGGCCACAGAAACAATAATGTAAATTATCAAATGGTACCTTTTGCAGCAGACAATTTTGAAACCTATGGTCATATCCAAAAGGGAACCCCAAGAGGGACAGAGGGGCATGTGCCAATACCACTGGATTAAAAAAGACTGTTTATTGAGGCAAACATCGAAGGGAGGAAAATAAGCTTTTTACTAGACACAGGGGTCACTAGCTCCTCTATCTCAAAAAATGACCTACCACCAGTACAGCTCTCGGGCCACATGAACACTTCGAAGGGATATTCGAATATTGCTATAAGTAGCCCTATCAGCGAAACTCTGACCAATAAGATAGGACCCATTTGTGATGAACAATCTTTAGTAATTACAGATAAATGTGCCTATGAACTATGAACCTATTAGGAATACATTTGTTAAAGAAACTAAATGCTGTAGTAACATATACGCCATGAGGAATATATATTGAATGCTCCACTGACCATTCATATACTGCACAATTCATTGGTATTTCTAGAGGTCACCTAATTGACCTCCCCGAAATACTACAAAAACAAGTCAACCCTAAAGTATGGGTAATAGGGAGGAATGATATAGGCACTATGCACATTGATCCCTTTAATTTGTCTGACAAACCAGGTGCCCGACTACATTGAATACACCAATACTGAATTTCAAGAGAAAGAGACAAAGGGTTGAGGAAGGTCATTGATGATTTATTAGCAGTTGGGGTGATAAAAGAAAGACCGAATCCCATGCAATAGCCCTGTACTACCTGCAGCGAAAAAGAACCATGACCCCTAATCAGTACCATCTAGTGGTTGACCTGTGGGCCTTCAACCGCAAACTGCCACCCCGGTTTCCTGTGGTTCCTAACCCTAACATGATACTAGCCACTATACCACCGGGAGCCACCTACTTTTCTGTCCTTGATCTAAAAACACCTTTTTTTCCATACATACATGAGGATTCCAGGTACCTATTCAGCTTCTGTTTTCAAGGTAGATCATACACAGTTTTGCACATACTCCAAGGATTTATGAGTCCCCTTTCATATATATATATTCACAAACATTGAAAGCTGAACTAGACACATTTGCATTGAGCCCCAACACCACTTTGATTCAGTACATAGATGATCTTCTGTTATGCAGTAAAGATGAAGACAACTGCATTACCAACACAATTCACATTTTGAATTGTATATGCAGCAAAGGATACAAGGTTTCACCCACTAAAGTGCAGCTTGTTCAACAGGAGGTCTTCTATTTAGGCCACCTCCTGTCGAGAGGGGAGAGGAAAATAGCCCCTAACAGAATACGTATCATACTGCAGATTTCTGCACCACAAACACAACACCAAATTAGAGCATTCTCAGGCATAGTGGGATACTGTAGGAAATAGATACCAATTTTTCCTTTCTATCCAAACCCCTACAAATTCTGACCAGGAAAGACATTACAGCACACATCCCATGGAGTGAAGAATGGCAACAGAATTTCAAGGCTATTCAAAAAACCCTGTGCAATGCACCAGCCCTAGGGTTGCTTGATTACGCAAAAGACTTTCACTTATATGCACATAAAAAGGAGGGTTGTACTTTAGCTGTGCTGATGCAGACACATGGGGACCAGAAACGGCCATGTGCTTACCTTTCTGCAATGCTTGACTCAGTGGCAAAAGGTCTACTCATGTGTCTGCGAGCTACAATAGCAGTTGTCACCTCCCTTCACCAAGCTGAGACTTTAGGGTTAGGAAAGTACCTGCTGTGTTTATGAACCACACTCTGTAAGTCAGATTCTGAACAAAACTAGGACACTAACAAATGCAAGATTGACTCCTAACGATTTATGTCTATATGCACCCAATATAATTCTGCACAGATATAATGCTAATGTTTAACTGATACCCCGTTACAACAAAGAGATGGAGTCTGGTGGGTAGACTGCTCTTGCTTCAAACTTACACATGGCAGAACAACAGGAGCATGAGCCATTACTAACCTTGGGACTGTGGTGGAGACATGTAAGATATCATAATGTTCTGCAGAAGCTGCCAAGATTACTGCATTGACCATAGAATTTGATTTAAGTAACAGACTAATGGTGAACATTTATACTGCTAGCCAGTATGTCTTTGGTGTGGCTCATGACTTTGGAAAACATGGTACCTTAAGTGTAAAATTATTGAATGCTTTGGCTTTTCCCAAGCGAGTAGCCATTATAAATTGCAGTGTGCATAAGAAAATTGTGGAAGATGTGGGGAAGGGGAATGTGTTTGCTGATGCAGTAGCAAAGGAGACAGCCCAAAGGGACTGCGCCCTCAGCCATGTATCTTATGTATTATGGCCAGCTGAAATAGATGAACTGACTTTAAACAGTGTTGGGGATCTACAAAAACTTGCCACCCAGGAGTAATTGACTAAATGGGCAGAAACTGGGAAACAGATAGATGGAATGTGGAAGGACAAAGAGGGTCATATAAGATTGCCGAACTCTATGGTCCATCAAATGGCATTATCCATACACAGCCCAGTGCATCTAGGGAGGTATTCAATGTGTGCATATTTCCATTCATGGTGGACTAACACCAAGATTAGAAAGACTGCAAAAGAGATATGTATAAACTGTATGGGTTGTGCACAACATAATGCTGGAAAGGCACACTTTGAACCACCTAATGTACCCTTTGAACATTTGAAAATGGACTTCATTGAAATGCCTCCAGCAAAAAAATATTGGTATACTGGTGGTAGTCTGTATGTTCTCAGGTTGGATGGACGCCTATGCAGCAAAGACAAATGATGCTCCAACTGTAGATAAATGTTTAATAAAGGAACTGTTTCCCTGATTTGGCTTGCCCTATTTGCTTTCCTCGGAAAATGGACAAACTTCCTGAATAACATTATGTAACTCGTGACAAAAGCATTGGCCGTAAAGCGCACATTTCCTCGTGTCTATAACCCAAAAGCGATAGGGGCAGTGGAAAAGAGAAATATTATTTTTAAAGCAAAAATTGTAAAAATATGTGTTGAAATTACATGGAGTTGGGTATGGCCATTATATTTATCTGTAGCACCTCAAACTCCATTCATTTGCTGAGTCATCATGGAATTTTTACTGGACGATTGATGCCAGTTAGGGGGTGCCACAATTCACTGCCATCTTACATTTATCTGATGGCCTAATGAGAGACTATTGCATACATCTGACTAAAACCATCCAAATTTCACAGCAGCAGGTGAAGAACGTGTTGCCCACACCTTCGACTGAAGCCGATCACAACATTGCCCCTTAGGAGTGGGTGATGGTAAAGAACTTCCAGGAAAACAACTGCCTACAGCCCAGGTAGAAGGGCCCAGTATAAGTCCTGTTGGTGACCAACACTAGAGTAAAGTGCATGGGCTATTATAACTGGATACATATTTTACAAGTAAAAAGAGTGCTGCCTATGAAGAGTCCAGAACTGAACAGGTAGATTTGCCGCAAGCAGTGCATACCGAAAAGCAAGATATAACTTCAGACCTAGAGTGTCTTCCAAATTCGAACATCAGTAGTAAGTACTAAATTTGGACCCCACAAGTGCAGGTAACAACAGAAAATGACAAAGAAAAAGCTGGGACCATGGGTAGGAAATATGTGGGAGAAAAGACTGTTTTCTGGACCATTATATGCACTAATAACTCTGACCCTAATAACGATAATAGCGTTTTGTACAGTGATAATATAAATGGCAAATGCTACAGGAATGCTGGAAAGAATAAAAACGGATGATGAATTAGGCTTGTATAAACACCACACAAAAGAATATCATGTCACTGTATCGTACATATAATGAATGAATACCATAAGGAAATGAATAGCTCAGATTGTTCTATATGTAGGTAAGTGAAAAAATGATTCCCATTTGTTACATATGTCTCTACCGTTTAATGCATAATGCTATGCATTTTAGCCTCTCTTCAGGACCCTTACCTTTAGGACAGGGCAAAGAACATCCACAATAAAAATATTATTGGAATATAAGAGACAGGTCACCATACCTTCTGAATGTATAGAATGGGCAATGAAAGGTAAAAAGGAAGAGGAACTCCTAATAATAAATACAACACATCGTAGGAAATTTCTAGATTTGATCTGGAATGATACAGCCCCTCCTAACCAGCTGCCTTTGAAGTTGAGGAGGATATTAAAGGGGAGCATTTGTGTAGTGGATGTATGAATGGTAAAAGTAGGAGATAGTGACTGTGAGCTGTGTAAAGAGCAGTAGAAAAATGCTATAATGTTGTCACAAAGGAAAAAGGAAAGTGAAGTAGAACATATGAGGCAATAGAATTAGAATAAAATTGAACAAAAGGTGGAACATTAGTTCAAAAGGAGAGATTGAGAAAGAGTACTGTATTTGTAAGTACATGTATTGGAATATGCATATATTGGATTCCATTTTATACAAAGATCTCTATATTATGAGCTGTCAAAAATTGTAGTGTGCTAACTGTTCACATACACCCTTGTTTGTCCTCGGGTTTCTCTGAAAACTCTCTCTCTTGTTCTTCTTATCTATGTGTGATTCATGTGTACTTTCCCCCAAATGTGTTTCAACTGCTGTTACAAGTTGAGCATTTTTGTGCTGATAAGCCTGAACCTTGCACGCAATGTCAGGTTTGGTGATGAGTCAGCTTGTATAATATTAGCCTATGTATTCAAGAATGTATAAATACCACGAGACAGTTTACAAAAGCAGAGTTCATCCAGAAACTGGTCATTCCATGACCCTCAGCTCAGGCTTACAAATAAAGCTTATAAATAAATATCCACAATTGTACCTTGAACTTGTGTATGTTTCGTTTCTTTAGGAATTTATTATTTTACAGTAAGACGAGTAGGTAATTTATTAATTCATTAATGGGGTGACCATTTTAGACAGCCAATAGGTTTCTATTACATATATATTGATGTCCTCATGAAGCCTATAGGCCTGCCTTTTCCATATTGATGTTTTGAACCTTTGACCAAGCCAGCAGGTCTGCCTTATTTAAAGTGACATGCAAAAACAACAAGGTGATTATTGGGCTCTTCAGCTAGTTGTAGCCTGGTTCCAGTGGAACAGTCAGACCGAGACCCACATCTGGGCATACCCCGTGCACTTAGGGTGTCAAATGCAAAATCAACAAGGTGATGGATGGAATACTTGAATTAATATCAGCCACTGGCAATTGCTCACACAATATCATAATCCATCATTTTTCACCCACCATGTACCTCAGTTTGGACCCAGCCATATTGAAATCAGTCTTGACCCTGTTCCTCATGGGAACAATCCAGCCCAAACTGCCAGGCCAGGTCCTTCCTGAACCGGAGCACAAGCAATCCAGGACAGAGTTTGCCCTTATAATGGGCTCTTCAGCTAGGTATAGCTTGGTTCCAGAGGCACAGTGAGCCCAGGACCCACATCTGGGCATACCCGGTGCATCATTTTAAACTCACAAAACCACTGAAATTCACCAGTTATGGTTATCTCACGTAACTATAACTTGTGCCCTGAGGTAACTATAACTCACTCCCTGGCAATGCACTGCTATTATCCCACATGTTACATCACTCATGACATGCTCTATGACATCATTGAATATATCACCACAACATTTCCAATATGATCATTGATGACAAAACTGTACATGGGGCTGAAATTTATAGATACGTTTGGGCATGAGTAGTTACTTGAGATAACTGTAACTGGGGAATTTCAGTGGTTTTGTTTATTTAAAATGGCATATTTCAACTCACATTTGCACCTAACTATAAGATCCCTTTAAACACACATGGCCAAGGGGGTTTGTGTGCAGATCCTGGCCAAACCCCCCTCCACTCCGCCTCTGCCTCCCCTCCCAACCCCCTATATATAAAGCAGATCTATCATCTTTCTACAAAAATCACCAATAATTTTTATCAAATGTTTATTTCAATAATACACAAAATGCAATATTTATTAATATTGACTACTTAAAATGTAATACAATTTTATTAAAATACATGTCTGTGACTTTTTTTACATAGTTTTTATTATTACATTTTGTGGGTAAAAATGTGAAAATAAATAGTCAGGAAAAAATTTTCTTTTAACATTTTACTTCCTAAAAAACACAATAATAAAAAACATCCACAAAAGGCCCTTGGATTATTTTTTATACTTCTTCAGGCCACATAAAACGTAGCCATCGTATCAACCCTTAGATGGTGCTGCACTGCCAGCTGTAGAGCAAAAGCTGGTAAGTTCTCCTGGGGTCATGGTTTCAATGACCCAGGAGACTTACTGTTATAAGTTTTTTAAATATTTTAAAAAAAAATATTTGGTGGTGCCCCTGCCCCTTCTATGGACATCACCAAAATCAAAAATATGTAAATAGCACTCACAGGGCATTATGGGGGTCTCCTTGAAGAAGCAGTGAAAAAGTGAAGGAGCAGCTGTGGCCACCCATTCACTTTTTGGCTTTTTCATTTTTTTTGGGCCGTCCTTGCCCCACCTGCAACACCCACTGATTTTTTTTTATAGAGGCCTGTGGAGGAGCCCCAGGTCCCCTGCGGCCTTGCCGGCTCCCTGCAAGTGCCCTATTTCTTAGGACTATGCAGGAGTTGCCAGTTTGTTTTTAATTACAGGGTGCCCTGAAGCCCACCAGGGCACCCCAGACCATTATTCATCATTGGGGCTGCAGGGGGAGCTGGCCTTATCTTCTATTTGTTTTTTTTAAGTGGGGTGCCCTGAAGCCCACCCAGGGCGCCCCACTGCTGGTCCCTCATTAAGGGGCTGTGGGGTAATGGCCAGGGGCCCCACAACCCCAGCGGCTTCCCTGCTTGTACCCATACAGTTGAAGCAGGAGCCTGCATTACTCCTACCCCATGGGAGCAGTTTTTACTTTGCTCCTGTTGGGTGGAAGCAGTTTACTGTATTTCCCTGCCCAAGAGCACGGGCAGGGAGAAGTGTTGTTCTCCCACTGGGCAGGAACAGCTTTGTGCATCGGCCTGGTGGGAATATTCAGTTTTTTCCCTGCCAGCACTTTTGGGCAAGAAAATTGACAGTGTCCAGGGTTCGTGGAGGCCCCAGTACAGCAAACCTGAGCCGGTCCTGGCCTTTTTTAGGCCACTCCCCTTTAATAAGATATTGGCCCTGGTTTATGGGGTCCCCAGCCCTTGTTGGTCATGGGGCAGAAACGTTTCGGTGGATTCGCAGATCCCTCAGAATTTGTAGCAAAAGTTTTTTTTAAATTGGTGTAAATCCGGGCTTTAGCTGTGTCTAAAACGCATTTGGGAACCCCCCTTTTTCTTGGCCCCAGCTTGATGGATCACACTGAAACTTTCTAGGTAGGAGCTTAGGAGAAAAAGATTTTTTTTTAAAGTTTCATGAAGATTTGCCAAACGGCACCAAAGATGCAAGCAAACAGAAAATGTTTTTCCTATGGAAACACAATTCCAACTATAATCACCCAGCTGGGGAATACATATACGTATATATTTTTTCACTGGAAAAAAACAAAGGTTAACTTAACATTATAGTTAGGTTTGATAAAAGGAGCTATTTTTTGTTAAAAACCTTAGAAATTCACTGACAAAACCAGAGGTTAAAGTAACATTATAGTTAGGTGAGTATGTCAGTGATAATGTTAAAATTGCGCCCCCTCCATGCACTGCTCATGACATCACATATGACATCCCTGATGGCATGTTCTATTGTTGTGTGGTAGCATAGGCCCCAGGCACACACACCTCCATTTTGAATGCTCACCTTTAAAGCTGAAATCTTTTTAAACAATGACTATTAACAAATTTGCTTGAGCTGTCTCATGCGATAAGGCACTCAGAAATGATTTTGCTGACTGTTGCACTTCTTAATAGGCACATTATCAGGCCTTAGCGCATTCTGTACAAGGACTTAGTACACTGAGCAAAATGTTGTTGTTTGCTGTTGTCAGTTCGGCGACAGCTCTGGATAGATAGATTAAACAATGACAACAGGACCAGGACTCAGGCACGGAACAAACAGGTCCAGTTTATTATATAAACTGTTGCAGCCTTTGTTTAGTCAGAGAAGCATCTTGATGGATTGTCAATGATTGCCCGATGCCTGAATTCCAGCCCAGCTGAACTCCAAAAACCATCCTGGGAAGGACGGAAGCCTGTTGCAAGACTGGCTACCAGAAGACACACCTGGCTGGCTGATGAGGGGTGATACCAGTCCCGGGAGGACCATGGCCTTGCAGTTCCGGTTGGAATGTTCCCATGGGGAGAAGAGTCAAGACTGATTTGCATATGGCTGGGTCCAAACTGGAATGACGTGGTGAGCAAAAAAAACTGTGGCTTTCGGCATAGATCTGTGACAGGGGGTGAATGTTTGGCAATGTTCAGCTTTCCATCCATCATCTTTTTGTGTTGCAACAAGATGATATCACCTGCAGGTATTTTGGCTGTTCGACCACTCTAAGGCATTCTGGCAGACCCACACACCCTATGCTTATTAGGATAGTAAGCGCTATGTAGGAGTATGAATACAATTACATGCATTCATATAATCAATGAAACAGCACATTGCTTGAACTGTTTATTTTCTTCACCATTCTAGGAATGCTGGTTACGCTGTTTTGTTTTCCTTCTATTAATCACTGCAGCACATGTTTTTATACAAGAGTCAAGTTGCTTCAATAAATATTTGAAATGTCAATCTGTGTACTTCTTGTATCTCCCTTTGGGCATGTCTGAGTTACGAATGAAGGGGTAAGATCTGTTTCCACTATGTCCTTGAGGAAACTATGGTTGTCATGTTCTGAGTTTGCAAACACTATTGAGCGCCCTGTCAGGTTAGAGGTCTGGATGGCGCACTGTGAGCTAGCTAGGAATGAGGTCAACATATTCTGATGGTATGAGCAAACTCAGACCCACATAGTTTTGAGGCTTATGTTGCCCACACGCACAGGCTTACTGAGAAAGTAGGAACCGTACCACACTATGACATCACTGATGACATCTCTCATGACATCATAGATGCCATCACTGATGACATCGCTGATGACATCATCCAAACCTTGTTTTACTGCACATTGCTCTATAAAATACTATGGCATTAGATGCCTGACAGTAAGTACAAAATAGCTCAGGAGAATATCAGCCATTACTACTGCCACCACTTTACAGTTAGCATAGATCACATTAAGAATCAACCACACATATATGGGAAAGCTTCATTCACTACAATCTTCAATCTCTCTACAATTGTTGAGAGAAAACCAAAATAGTGAATGCCAGTTCAAAAAAGAAAGTAGCCTCCTGCATACTGCATAAATCTGTATTATACTCATCAAACTCACTGAACCTATATTAAGAAACAAAGTTGATATTAGTAGAAAAGTGATTATTGTAAACATTGTTTTCTAAATGCAAACAGTTTGCTCTGTATCAAACTGTTTGCAGACAGTGAATCTCTCATGATAAATACACTACAGCATACACTACCACAATATGAAAGTGCTATAGAGCATTGTACCTGCACCCTTCATACTGTGGTGAAAACTTCACAGATAGCTCATCTTTTCTAGCAAAACTAGAACACGTACATATCTTTGTTCCTGGGGCACACAGCCTACTAGGTAAGAATAAAGTATCAAGTGACTAGATTCTCTCTAATAACTCAAGGCTCCTTGTGAAGGTTAGTATCTACTATGTGGAAACTTTCTCTTGATGGAAAAGATTTCTGCAGAACCAAAATGTGGTGTGGATCATATTGAATACAAGTCAACTGTTAGTTGCACACAGAGTTACTCTTGAAAACAAACATTTATACCATCTTCAATACCTCTACACAGCTATAGTGCATTAGGAACACATGCATTTGGGAAACACTTACATCTATTAGCTGGACCCAAGCTGTACAAAATTACATAGAAAAGTAGAATGGTAGTTACCAGCCACTATGTAAACTGTAAAAGAAGCTTGCACACTCATTGGATAATGCCATCAGTGATAGCATCAAAGATGTAAAGATGTCATCAGTGATGTTATAATTGATGTCACAGAACATGTCATGAGCTATGTCATATGTAAGGTCATAATGAGTGCATGGTGAATTTCTGTGTTTTATTTTAGTTCAAAACGTTATCACTGACATATTCACCTAACTATAACATTACTTTAACCTTTGTTTTTATCAGTGAAATAAGTTTTTTTTTAAAAGATCCTTTTATCACACCTAACTATAATTTCACTTTATCCTTATTTTTTTCAGTTAATTTCTAGGGATTTTTTAACATAAAATAACACCTAATTACCATATGTAAATGGATCCCTCAGCTGCGTGCAGGGCAGCCAACCCCCCATTGTGCAGTATGGGGTTGGCCATAGGACCTGGCCCTAGGGATCCCAGGACTGTCTTTTTATTTAAAGGGGAGGGGGCGGTGCACCACCCCTCCCCTAGCCGTTATCGCCCCCGTGGACCCCATGTTCTGGGGGCCACTTATTTAAATAAAGGGAGGGGGATGTGTGACCCCTCCCTTCCCAAGCCTTGTTAGGCCCCGGGCACCCCATCCCCCAGGACCACTCTTTTAAATAAAGGGGAGGGGGTGCATGTGGCCCCCCTGCCCGGGATGATTTTGGCACCAGAGACCCCATCCCCCAGAACCCGGTGTAATTTTGATGGGGAGCGGACACACAGCTCTCCTCTCTGGGCTGATTTTGGGCACAGGGACCCCATCTTTTGGGGCCCGGTGCACTTTTCAGAGGGTAGGGGGCATGCAGCTCCCCTCCCTGGGCCAATTTTGGCTCAGGGGACCCCATTCCCCGGTGCAATTATGAGGGTGAGGGGTGCATGCTGCCCCCCTTCCAGGCTGATTTTGGCTCTTTGAATCCCATCCTTCAGGGCCCAGCAGCATGTTTGAGGGTATGGGGCCTGTGCCCCCCTTCCCACGATGATTTCAACATAATTGTGATGGGGAGGGGTGCATGCGGCCCCCTCCCTGGGCTGATTTCGGCTCCACAGATTCTATCCCTTGGGCCCCGGCACCTTAAAAATGGATGCCCTGGTGCCCACCCAGGGCACCCACCACACTGTTGCCCGGCGGCCCCAGCTCGCTCCCCAAAACTAGCGTGAACCAGCATAGCTCCTGTCCACATGGAGCAGCTATTAATGGTGCTCCCTGCATGAGGGAGCAATATTTAGATCTGTTTCTTGGCTCACATCACTGCAGGCAGGGAAACAAATCTAAAGTCCGCTCCCAGCTGGGAGATTTAAAAATGCTCTTGCCACGCTGCTGCAGGCAGGGAAACCGCTATGTCCCAGGGGTGGGCACCCCAAGACAAAGTCTGTTTGCCAGCCCTGGGGGATTGGTCATTATTGTCTGAGGGAGGGGAGCTCCCTTCCCCTCCCTTAAAGGAATCGGCCTGGGGGTGAGTTCCCAGGGGCCTTTTCAGGCTCAGGGAGAAGGACAGCACGCCCCTCCCCTTTTAGTTACATTTTTGCCCCGGGTGGGTTCCCCAGCACCTTTTGAGGCTCAGGGGGTGCGGCATCGCCCTCCTCCCATAACAATTAGCATTGTCCCCAGGGTGAGCTCCTCAGGGCCTCTCATGGCACAGGGAGGGGGCCGCGCAGTCCCCCTCCCAATAAATAATAAGATTTGCCCTGGGGGTGGAATCTCCATGGCCCCTGGTGGCTCAGGGAGGGGAGGCTACTCAGTCCCCCTCTCCTTTATATACACAGCTCTGGAGGTAGGCTCTGCAGGGCTTATAATGAATAAATGTGGCCCATAGGCCATTTGTTTCGATCCCGTGAGAGTCTCTCTGGATCACAGCAATTTCTTTCCTTTTCGGCCCCAGTGGGAATCTCTCTGGGGCCCCCCATGGGCACTAGGCGGTCAGGGTATCCCTACCCTGTCCCCATATATCCTATTTTAGGAATTTCAGGACTAAGTCCCCGAGTTCTGTATTGACTGCCAGCAACATTCTCATGTCGCTGTCAGCCAATCAGAGCGCTCGCTCTGATGGGAATCTGACTACTGTGGAAGCAAGATGGCCCAAGGGAAATAAAGTTCCCTGGGCCAGTCAGAATACTCTATTTTTAAATTGGTGCTCCTGTGAGAGTCTCGGAGACTCTTGTGAGCCCAACTTCTACAATATCAATTATTTTTTACCATTAATATCTAGAACACCACGGAAAAGATTTACATGAAATCACGAAAGCACAATCTGCAGACCAAGGTCTAGCTTCCTGCCAAACTTGGTGTAATTCTGTTCGCAGTTTTTGCTACAACCTGTCTTAAAGAAGTCTGAGAAAAAGGCATGGGGATTTTAGGTTTTGGTACCTCCCTGTTGTCTTGGCCCCTGCTTGATGGATCACCCTGAAACTTTCCAGGAAGAAGCTGAAGTGGATGAACTTATTTTTTGGAAAGTTGCGTGAAGATTTGTCAAAAGGGGCCAAAGTTATTGGCAAACTATGGAAAAGCAGACCAAACTATAACTACCTAGTTGTGAACGCCACTAAGTAATATATATATATATATACATAATACTCCACACTGCGGCTACCCTCGTCCAGTGTTCACGGCTGCTCAGGCAGCAAAAAGCCGAAAAAACAGTGGTTTGTGCAAGTAGTTAAAGATTTATTCAAAATCTGGTGAAAACAAAGAACATTCAAGGGTGCATAAGACAAAAAATTAGTGCTGACACGTTTGGGCAGAATGCCTTCCACTGGGCTTATGTTACATTCATGGGGGCTGTCTTTTACTCACATATTGGAATTCATATCCATCTTCACTTTCAACAGCCCAAATGGCCACTAGAACTCTAACATCCTCATTGGGATGGAATTCCTAGACATCCATTTTTAACCCAGTTAACACAATGCATATTGGTTCCAACACACCTCAATATTTGAAATACTACATTATGGTTATGAAATTTTTACAATTTCCATTTTCAAACTACCATCTATTAAACTCATTTGGTATACAAAAAAACAACAAAAAAAATAGTTTTTTTGCAATCATTCCATTTCAATTATATACAACACATTTCATAACCTTATTGTACTAATGATGCATTAGTGCTCTTTTTTTTAGGAAATGATGCTGGCAATTCCTTTCAACTGTTTTAAGAGGAAAAGAGGGGGAAGGAGAGAAAGAAAATAAAGATTCTAATTGTGCAGAAGTGCTAATTGAATGTAATCCATATGTGTTCATGATGATAATGTCTTCTGTTACTTTAGGTCAAGGAGAGGAGGCAACAAGAAACATTTTATTATTCTCAATTTTACAAGTCCATCTCATAGATTAATGAGATTACATTTAATGGTCTTTAGGGGGAAAACAGAGGTTGTTTATACCTATCCTATTCAATGGCTTGACTCATTTGTGTCATTGTTTGGGATCTCTGTTCTTTATACATTGTTTTTATTGCACTAGCTCATAGATAAAGTGTCTGTGCATTTTTAATCTTCAAAGATGTTTTTTCCTGAATACTTTATTGCACACTATAGCTTTTTATAATTGTAATCTTAATTCATTAATTCCCAGTTAAAGCGCTGGATGTTTAATTACACATTTCAATCTTTCAGATTGTCACTCATTCATAGAATAAAGTGTCAAGTGCTTTTACTGAGTTTATGGCATATCAATTTTTCTTATTTATTGCCCTGATTCTCAGATAGGCTGTCAAAGTGCTTGTTCTATGTCCTCACTATGAACTTTAACTTTTCTGAGATATTACACTAATCAAAGGATAAAGTGCTAAATAAAGTGCTTTCTTAAGTTTATTGCACAATAATTTTCCAATTTTTTGCACTGATACTCAAATAGACTTTTAAAGTGCGTATTCTGATATTTTAATTTATAAACATTAACATTCCTGATCTATTGCACTAATCTAAGGGTGAAGTGCTAAGTACCTGGATAAAGTGCTCAGTGGTTAATGAATACATTTTCGAATAAAAAAAAATATATATATATATATATATACCGATGCTCCAAAGTCCCCTTCGCTTCAGCACTCACGAGTGGGTGCTATGTTGTGCGCAGGACACGCGTTTAATAAACCACTTCAAAGAAAAATTGTGACCAGCACTCGTGGGGAAGAATTATCCGATTTAATGGATGATTCGTGCACTCTTCAACAAACGCTTTTCGGCAAAGCACCTTTCTCGATGTTCACGGCCGCCATTCTATTTACTTCTTTTATGTCATTACATTACGTCATGATAACAACATTAAAAATGGACTGAATGGTCTGAGTCAAGTATCAGCACCATCTTGTAACATTAGCATTCATCTTTGTTACATTACATTTCATAGGCATGCGACTTATTTTTAAGAAACATTACTGATTCACAATTACTATTCATGACATTTTTGAATTAATACTTAGAAATGTTATGCATTTCATTATGCTTTCACGAGTTATCTTTCTTTATGGACACATTGGTCACATTTAAAATAGCGCCCTGAATGTGCATTTCATAACTTTTTATTCAAAGGCTCTCACTTTGTTTCTATATTGCCCTGGATGGGCTTAAATTCGAAAATTGCTTTATTCTGGTTTACCTGATTCTTTTTCATGTCTCAATTTATTCTAAACTCATTAATTGCATAAAAAGATCTCACCCTAAATGGGCATTTACTGTCATTCTTTTCAATGTGAGTAAACCTTATTTAGTTTAATGCAGTTCTAAAGATGAACCCCCAACTCCTCACTGACATTTAGACCTAGAGGGATTTTTGTTTGTAGAACTATTATATATCTAGATTCAAGTCTTCTCAATTTGAGTTCGCTATTCCCCCTCGCTCCTCTTGGAGTAGGTGGTCTAGACGATTTTTTTTTAGCGGGTTTCTATTACTCTGATGATGAGACTCAAAATGTCTTGCCACTGGGTAAGTGGCGTCTTTATTACTAATCACCCTCATGTGTTCTAAGATCCTTTGTTTTGCCGGGTGAATAGTGCTTCCTACATATTTAAGTTGGCATGGATATGTGAGGCAATAGACTGTGAACTCTGTTTGACAATTCATAAATTTCTTGATCTCTTTGGGTTTCATCAGTCCTGGTACTGTGTAGTTGAAAACTTTACTACTATTCGTACAAGCCTTGTACTTTCCACAGGGAAAAAAGCTGTTCAGATAATGGGCAACTCCTTTCTGTTGTTGCTTCTCTAAGTGACTTTCCACTATCTCGTCACAGATCGAACAAGATTTTCTAAATGTAATAAGGGGATGTGATGGCAAATCTTTACCTATGGTGACATTCGTTTTCAGTATCTTTCAATTTCTTTGCATAATATTCTTAACGCTCTTGGCAGCATTCGAGAATTTGTTCAGAGAGAGGAGCCCACAGGAATTTACACCTCTTTTCTCTATGTATATGGAATAAAGGGGTTGTTGATGTATAACATTGTTCAAGGTGTTTCCTTCGGATTGTACCAGTCTGCATTCCTTTTCACAATTCTATATCTGGGTTTAAGCATGCATCTTCTAACATTCACGGTGCCCCTTCAAAGTCCAAGATTTATAAATGTATGTGAAGCTCTGCTTGCATATTGTGTCCCCAAGGTATCTCTGTACCCAAGGTCAAACTCAATCTAGATTCTTGCCTTCCAAAGTAAAGCTTTCCACAGTCACATTCAAGTGCATATAATATGTATTTCAAGTTGCAAGTTACTTTATCTTGCAGTCGCGGCTCCTGAAGGGAGTGCTGTGGGGCGGTGGGGCGGGGGAGGGGCAGTGTGGGGGGTAGTAATCTCCGGCATATGGCCGAACGGAGTTAAGTACATAAATAAATAAATAAAACGAATTACATTGCGCCACATCGTCATTTGGAGTTGCAGCGCGACCAATGTAATTCGTTATATTTCTTTAATTATGTACTTAACTCCGTTCGGCCGTATGCCGGCGTTTACTACCCCCCACCCTGCCCCTCCCCCGCCCCACCCCACCGCCCCGCAGCACTCCCTCCAGGAGCCGCGACTTTTATCTTGTATTGTAACTCTGTGTCCTTCAAATGTTTTATATGATTTGTGGTTCTGCCCAGATTGTCAAGTATTACAAGTATTGCATTTGATGAAGGCTGTTCCATCTTCCAATAGCCAATTGTTTCCTCTTTCGGGATCATAAAAGCTTTGTGTTAAGATATAACCTAATATTCTAGTTTTATGGGAGGTTAGTGACAGATCAGAGCCAATGATCCTTTTCAAATGATCACCTTTTTCCAAATTCTTTTTTTAAATCATTTTAATGTATGATTGTGCATGATTATATTCCGGAAATAGTCTCTGTGTTTTTTCATTTCTATTTATTTTCAGTGATCTCTCATTGTGCTCATAGAGTAGGGAGTCCCTTTGCTTTTTATGGGCTCTTTCTCAAGCTATATAAAATGATCAAAATCTGTCATCGAGGAGTTTGGTGGCATCATAAACCAAGAGGCAGAAGGCAGAGTGGTTTGTTAAAATCACCAGAACCCCAAGATGGCAATACAAGACCATATTATACATGGTACACGTTCTAACATTTTTTTTAATTACATGTTGATTTTGGGGCAGTTATTGTGAAAAAGCTGTTTTCTTCAGAGTTCAGATAGCAATGGGTACTCACTGTAAATGGAAAGTTTAGACTTTGTTTACCTTTCTTGACTAAATAGTAGTAAAACAATGGACATTGGTGAGTGTATGTATTTAGGTGACTCTGTGGCTGTGGTGTTCCAGTGACTTAATGCATTACCCACCTAATTTACAAAATGTTCACATTTCACCAAAAATGTTACTTCTATTAGGCCTGGGCAATGTTTCAATTACTGAGCATACATTCCATAATTTAGAGAATTTTTCTTCATGCTTATTATGAGAAATTCCCAAAATGACCCCATTCTGAGGCACCGTTTTAGCACAAGATCGCAGAAACAACACAATTATTTTTTATTGAGGATTGCATCAAATGTTTCGCACACCCCTAGTTTCTATCTTAAATAGATAGCTCTTAAATACATAAAAATAATACTGTCAGAGAACATGCTGATTCACTTGCATTTGTGCTGCATAACTTATATAACCTTGCCACATAATTTGTTCCTCCATGCTGCATAATTCTGGTAGCCCCGACAATGTTGAATCTCAACAGACTGGTTTGGGGACTGTATTTTACTGGTAACTATGAAATATTTTCCATATTGCAGGATTCCCTGTGAAATAAGCAGTTTTTACGCCACTGTATTTTGAGCAATAAAAGATACAAATAAAATATATAAGTATATATAGAGTGATAGTTTGATAGATAGATCTGATTTGAGTTTTTTTGCAACCATATGATTGATTAAGACAATCTGGGAGTGTGATAATGGAATTACACATTTGCTAAGTGGCTCTTTAAGATTTTGTAAACTATAATGGAGGATGAGTTCTTTTCGTTTAATTCGGGCCTAAAAATACCATAAAACGCTAGGTTATTTTAAATCACTGGATAACAGTTGGGGTTTATTTTAGTGAAATGGAATAGATGAAGTATCCTTAATACATTTTAGTGGATTGTCTTTCTGCTATTCTACATAAATAATGCTGCATGCACTGGAAATCTTCCACTAACACGCCTGTGGAACATATTTTTTCGGTATCCTCACATTTATATTTTTGTAATCAGCTGACGGAAAAGGATATAGTAAAAAAAGGCTCACATTTCTGGCTTGAGTAGCACTATCAGCATGTGTGAAAGGGTCTTCAGGTAGGTAAGCTGACATTCAAAGCCCGGACATGATACTTGAAAGTATACCTGAGACCTTCCTCTCACAAGAAGATGGCGATAGACAAATGAAAGCTCTTATTGCAAAGGTCGAAGCCAATCAGACAAGAAGGAGATGAAAATCCAAGGGCAAAACTAACCTTTTCCTGCACCACTATATACCAGAGATAGTTTTAGGAAATATGGTAACTTTATTCACATTAGATACAAAAACGTCTTATATGGCGGAGTGATCACAGGAGGCCTAAATATATTTCCATGCTCTGACGATGATGTTGTCATGACTTTCATCTGGAAAATGCTAACTTCAGTAAGGTGAGCAGTAAGCAGTCACTGACAGAGCAGGAGAACTTAGCTTAAAATGAGTGTCATAATTTACACTAGACATTAACACGAAAATGCTTAAATAGAATGAAACATAGGAATATGTGCCTTTTCTTAAAAGTGCAAAATTGATGTGTAACATGATATTTGCAGTAAGTATTCATTTCTTTTGTAGTTAATCTACTAGGCCAGACTAGGCCTCTACCATTTTCAGTTAATTTTCTTCTTTAATAAATAAATGCTTTTAGGAAATGCTGTAACATGCAATATTATCTGATGAATGATTCACACTTAAATTGCTTAAACATGTCATCTTTGTAGAAAGTGCTGACTATAAAAATGCATTTCTTCTTTTCCTAAGCTACATCTTCTCATCGTATTTAGTTAGTTTTCTAACTGCCACATATTCACAATACTTAATAGTGTATTAAAACAATAATACTTACATGAAGACGTGAATCTCATGACTTAATCTTGTAGGTTACAACTAGAATGTTTCTGCCTTTAGAATAGTCCACTGTTACACAATAGAATACTGAATAGCTAATAGTTTAGACTGCCGGGTTCTCGTGGGAACGCCGAGTGAAACTAACACACATGAATGTTTAGCAACTAAGTTGGCACTTGTAGATAGCACCTTGCCGAATTTGTACGTCTACAATGGGGATGAAGGAAAAAGCAGCAGACCATCTCACGGAGAACTTCATCAGGGCTTAAGTAAAGCGATGCGAAAGCTCAACAACAACAAGTAGAAAAAGTCAAATGTAGGATCAGTATCTTTGGTCCATGCGTAACCGTCCGTGTAAAGGTTTACACGGACGGTTATGCATGGACCAACGATACTGATCTTTGCTTTCGTGCAATTCCTAGCCCTGGGAATTCCCTTGTGCATCCAGCGCAATACTCTGGAGCACTTACATTGGACTTTTTCTACTTGTTGTTTTTGAGCTTTCACAGCGCTTAACTTAAGCCCTGATGAAGTTCTCCGTGAGAGAATGAAACACGTTGGCTGAGCTGAATGTGTCATTAACATATGGGAAATATTAATTGGAAATAAAGACGTTTCATACTACAAGAGTGTCTTGGACTTCTTTGCCTGACGCACACCCACTTGTAGCTGCATTTTCAGGATCTGGGACACAGAGGCATCACGTAACGGCTGGTGCCGGGGTATCAGTGCAAAGGACTATTGAATTGAGGAAACTGGCGTGAGGTGCAGAACCAAAAGTCCACCGTTGAAGCTTTGTTCCTAGAATTTTTACTTTGGGGTACCTATTTTTTCTTAGCTTTACTTTGAACAGTTGTCACTGCGACTATTTGCTTTTGCTGTTCAGAGAGAAGAGACTCAGACTCGTTTCTGGAACTTCTCTTCATGAGGAGTTCGACTTCAATCTGATTCTGTTTCAATGCTCCTTTACATTTTTCTCTTTTCCAAAATGAATCTTTTAGAGTAGAATTGGGATTAAATTCCTTTATGGAACACGCTGTAATTTACTTGATTGACTCTAACCAGGATTTTCTTGATATTTCTGTAAACTGATTTCTCTGACTTACTAATTTGAATAAAGAGATCAAAACCATATGCTAAACTCTTATAGATAAATAAAGATTTTCAAACTGATCCAAAACACTCAATATTGACTGAACTAAATTGATGATGTTTATTGAAATGATTTCGATTGATGGTCCATTCTAAAATGGTGGCAAAGATCCATTGCAGATAAGAAGATTTCAGTGCTGAATTGGAGACCCCTATTTCAAGTTACGAGTTGAACTGATTAAATTAAAGAAAAATGTTTCCGCACCAGCAGAGTCACTATGTACCAGAACATTGCTTTTTTAGTATTTCAATATGTTACTAGGAAACAGTGTGAAGTATGTATTCCTGTTTGTATTTATTTATTTTGTGCAACACATACCAGAACAATCTAGTTTTAAGTGCAGAGAAGGAGAGAAAGGAGAAGAAGGAAGGGGAAAGGTGAAATTTGGGTGAGATAGAATGAAAGAGAGAACATATACTGATTCAGAGTTCATTAGGCAATAAGAGAAATACTGTTCATTAAGTTCTTTTTCAGGTTGACTTCGAAGAATGTTGGAATCAGAGTTGTTTTTTCTCCAAGGGGGTAGTTCATCCAATACATCTTTACACTGTGTGGAGTTCTTTCCCTCCTGGACGTTTTCTTCTCTATTTGGTTCTATAAATCTTGGTGCTTTTGTTAGAGCTTATTTTTTTCTGACTTGGTCTTGGTATGTCACTACATGCAATAATTTCACTGTGACCCATGATCGTTTCTGCTGCATACTTCTTTGCACATGCTAGTCATAGCAATTCTGGGCAACAAGGCTGTGCATAAAAGAGGCTGAAGCTCAGGTTTGTGGACCTCTAGCCTTCAACATATCTTACTCATGCAATCAGCAGGGCAGTTCAGCCAACAATACATTTACGAAAACATACAGTCTGATTAAATGATTAATTGCACAACACTGACTGAATAATAGCCCTCAAGGCTCTCTGTCAAGCACAGATTAGGCAGAGTGCAGGGCTAAAGAGCCTAAACAGAGACTAAGGATTGGCTCTTAGGAGGAGGGAGACGAGGAAGAATAGAGGTAGAAGGAGATTTTGTGGAACCGTGATGAAATACTGCTCAAGGGGCATCATGGTCCATTGTGGCTCTTGATCTTTTAAAACAGATCTGACATAAAGGGCAGATTTGAATAATGG
This sequence comes from Calotriton arnoldi, assembly GCA_963921515.1. NCBI lineage: Eukaryota > Metazoa > Chordata > Amphibia > Caudata > Salamandridae > Calotriton > Calotriton arnoldi. Next base: position 813,399 of record CAWUFW010004019.1, on the reverse strand, counting down.
TGACTGTTGAAGCTTAACCGAGGGAAGAGTAAATACCCAATACCCAAAACAGTGCAAGGAGTGTAAGGAGTCTATAAGGGTTGAATTCTCTCTTAAAGAGGAACCTCATCCACAACAAAATCCTGGCCAACTCCACCAACTCCAAGGAACTTTTCAGTGTCATTCAGGAATTCACCAACCCACGCAGCGAAGCCACAGACATCACACCATCCCAAGACCTCTGCGACAAGCTTGGAACCTATTTCCACCTCAAGATCAAAAACCTCTATGACAACTTCATCGACCATCCACCAGGTGCCACAGACGGCACCCCGCCCCCCAGAAACACCAGCCAGCCCACCATCTCCAACTGGACACTGATCACGGCCGAAAACACTGCCTCGACGATGAAAAGCATCCACTCGGGGGCCCCTACCGACCCCTGCCCCCTCACATCTACCACAGAGCTGCGGCCGCCATCGCACCCGAACTACAACGCACCATCAACACCACCTTCAAAACAGGCACCTTTCCAGACGACTGGAAGCGTGCAGAAGTCAGACCCCTGCTCAAGAAGCCCACAGCTGACCCCACCGACCTCAAGAACTATCGGCCCATCTCGCTCCTCCCCTTCGCAGCCAAAGTTGCAGAGAAAACAGTCAACAGGAAACTGACGCGATTCATTGAAGAGAACGCCGTCCTCGACCCGTCCCAATCCGGATTCCGAAGCAACCACAGCACAGAGACCGCCCTACTCACCGCCACAGACGACATCCGCACCCTTTTGGACCAAGACCACTCCGGAGCCCTCATCCTACTCGACCTATCAGCGGCCTTCGACACCGTCTCTTACTGCACACTAGTCGCCAGACTACACGACGCAGGCATACAAGGAACAGCCCTGGGCTGGATCCGATCATTCCTCACCGGAAGAAGCCAAAGGATCAGACTCCCACCCTTCCTCTCTGACCCCACAAAAATCACCTGCGGAGTCCCACAGGGTTCATCACTGAGCCTCACCCTCTTCAACATCTACATGGCCCCCCTCGCAGCCATCGTCTGACAACACGGCCTCAACATCGTATCCTACGCCGACGACACCCAGCTCATCCTCTCCCTCACCAAAGACCCCACCACTGCCAAACTCAACTTCCAGAAAGGAATGCAAGACATCGCAGTCTGGATGACCAACAGCTGCCTGAAGCTCAATGCCGAGAAGACAGAAGTCCTCGTCCTCGGTACCACCCCTTCTGCATGGGACAGCACCTGGTGGCCAACCACCTTTGGAAGCCCACCTACCCCCTCAGACCACGCCAAGAACCTCGGCATCGTACTCGACTCATCACTCACCATGAACCGACAGGTCAACGCCGTCACCTCCAGCTGCTTCAACACCCTCCGCATCCTCTGCAAGACCTTCAAGTGGATCCCCCCTAAGTCAAGGAAGACAGTCACCCACGCACTCATCACCAGCAGACTGGACTATGGAAATGCACTCTACGCCGACATCAACAAGTCCCTACTCCACAAACTCCAAACAATACTGAACACCGCCGCCAGACTCATCCTCGGCATCCCCCGACACGAACACATCAGCCAACACCTACGAAGTCTCCACTGGCTCCCCGTGGAGAAAAGAGTCACTTTCAAAATCCTCACTCACGCTTACAAATGCCTGCACAACAACAGACCCAAATACCTCAACGACAGAATCAACTTCCATGTACCCAAAAGAAACCTCCGATCTTCCAACCTCGCACTGGCCGAAACCCCGCGCATCCACAGAGCCAGAGCAGGCGGAAGATCCTTCTCTCACATTGCAGCCAAGACCTGGAACGAGCTACCGGTAGACATCAGACGCGCCCCCTCCCTGAACACCTTCAGGAAGACCCTCAAGACCTGGCTCTTCGGCTAAACAGATCTGCGGACCCCCCCCTCAGTGCCTTGAGACCCTCACGGGTGAGTAGCGCGCTTACAATTCCCTGATTGATTGATTGATTGATTGAAAATTATTCTAAAAATGGCCAACTAGCACACTTTAGAGAATAATTTGTACTTAAATTGGCTATGAAACCATTGATTCTGAAGGGGCCCAAAAACGTTGCACAACTGCATTTTTTAAGCACAATATGATTAGAAAATGTTTAAAAAAAAGACATGATTTTAGAGGCAGATAAAAATATCTGAGTATGCAATTTCACACAACCTCCTGGTCTCTAAAATGCATGTAGCACCTTGTGCAACTTCAATATAACACTTCTTTTTCCATTTATACATCCTGACCCTTCAAAATAGATTAGCAGCCATCATTATGACTAAAAGACTATTTGAAAGAGACAAGCTGGAAAACCCAAACGTAACACAGAACTCTCAATTTCAGGCTGCAGACAACAGAACAAGACAGATCTTTCAGGCTCATAAAGGAGAGGTACTGCTACACATCTTACACACAGGTCTCAAACATCAGCACTGATAAGGTCATAAAACGTTTGTTCAATCTAGAGGATTACATGTCTTTGCCAGCAATGAAATAAAATCCACAGCAGTGGCTTCGGTTACCGATGAAAAAACAAAGGGCCTCATTCACAAAGAATTTGCTGTGACTCACTCTTGTAGTTTTACTGAATTCCAGAATTATGCCTGGGGTAAATCAGGGGCATTTCTGTTTTACTCCTTGAATTCATTAGTAATGTAAAAGTAATTCACAATCATTAATGAAGCAATTGACGTCAATAGAACCATACCTATAAGTCTCCAAGGTTCAATATGAACTGCACAATTTTGTCCTCAAACACCTGATTATTTGTTTCTGGAAAATGCATACTTTCCTATAAGAAATACATTTTTCATTTTGGATAACTAAACTTAAATGCTCGACACCACTCCAAAAAAAAGCATATCTTTCACACTATTTTATCTTTAAATACAAGGTTTGTTCTTTCCCAAGTACAAGTTTGATTCGTAAAGTCCAATTAAGTTTAACAGTGTTCACCTTTCCCTCAGTACAATATTTTGAGGCATAAAGTGCTAGGATATATTTTTTTTTACCTTCAAAACTTGTTAATGAGTATGTATTTCAATTGTTTTTCTCCTATATATGTCTTTACCTCTGGAAGACTGTCTGTGTCTTCTGTATTTATAAGCACATTTTAACTACAATACATAATACCAAAGGGCCTTATACCATAGCGGTCAGGAACCACCCGACCATAGGCCGGTGGTTCCGACCCCACAATTAAGATGCAACCGCCCTTAGGGCAGTCAGAAACATCCATTCTACTATGGCAGCTTGTGCAGCGGGTGGAAAAGGCCCACAGCACAAGCTGCCATAGTAAAATGGTTGTTTGGAAACATCCCCGCACCATGTGCCAGGCACACGCAGTGCAGGGATGTTTAGGGAGGACCTTAGGTGCCCCCCCAGGCCCCATAGCGGAGGGCCATGGGGCAAACGGCCCCCAAAATAATATTCCGACAGTCTTACCATGTCAGAATTGCCAGCATGGCAAAGCTGTAGTAAAATTACATTGTAATCCCGACGGTGGAGCCAAGGCTGGCTCCGCGCGTCATTAAGGAATCATTAGCATTTCCGATGGTCGAACAGCAGCGGACGGTCCCTCCGCCCGATGCCTCCACCTGCCGCATCATAATGCGATGGACAGACCGCAGGGGTAGATGTCGGGTGGACTGCAACTGACAGCCAATTTTCCCATTGCTTATTATGTTTATTGCTTATTGTGTTGAATATGTCCCATTCATTCCATACTTAGATGTTATAGTGTCTTCATATTATTTCATATGATGTTGTCAACCAAAATGTGATCTACAAAATTTGAAAAACATCAACCGACAATGATTGCATATTTGATCGATAAAAAAGGGTTCTTATCTATTCATTATTTCCATTCTAAACCTTTGCCTGTCAATCCTCAAATGTAGATTTCTCCTAAGTGATGGCTTGAGATGCATACTGTCATACAAACATGTCATCATTTGCAATTATTTCCAATTCTCAGATGAATGATACTCAACAATGGGAATACATTTTTAAAATAAAATCTGGCCCTGATTTACAATGCTTTTTTCAAGCGGCAGTTTTTATTACTCCATGACTCTTCATATGAGCAGTCCTGGAATACATGGTCTTTCCCACTTAGAGAGCTCTGCAAGTGGTTTGTGATTGTTATTGCATATATATAGCACCTAGTAACCCTGACGAGGCATTGAAGTGCTTTACAGCCATTAGCACACTTTCTCCAGCACCCAAGGTTAGTGGTTAGTCCAGTGGTATTGGTTTTTGAGGTTAGTCTTGCAAACCAAGCAAACCATTCCATGCATTCACTCCAGTTTCTTTGTGGCAAATTAAATTAATAGAATGTAGGTATTATTATTAGTGGGAGGGTGAAGGAAGTATGTGAGTTCATTCAGATGCTTGGTGGAATTAATAGATGAGCTAGAGGAGGCTAAGTATTATTAGGTCGCAGGGGCAAGGCTTTAAAAAAAGGAGAAACTATGATCTTTGAAATGAGTTGTGTGCAAATCACAGAAGTACATTAATAGAGAATAAGCAACTATGCTGGTAACTTAGAGAAGGTTGTGCTCAGAGAGAAAATGCATGTAGAGGATGGCAGAATAGGGGTATTTGAAAAGAAAATGGGGAGCTGACAATCACAAAATAGCAAGAGCCTTATTACGAGTTTGACGGTCCAACTACCGTAGGACCTCATCTGCCCCCACCAGCAGCCCGCGGCGCTGATGGTCCAAAGACCGCCCTAATACAAGTTGACAATGATTAGGCTTCTTGGAGAACTGCCCTTTGGTAAATGGTAGGGGTTGAACTGCAGAGTCTGTTGTGCAAAGTGAAGGGGCCCGTTAGGTGAGGCCTTTTGTCTTCTTTGATTCCACTTTCAGGTGGGCCAATGTCAACCAATGCAAAGGCACACACCATTTTGTGCCTCTGTCGTGGGTGTTCCAGGCCAGGCACTACCCTGCTGTGAGGAGTATCACTACATAAAGGCTGTCTATGGAGCACCCTAGAAAGGACATTTGAAATGCAACCCACCAAAAACTGGCAATGGAAAGTTAATCATCTCATAGTGAAAGAGTCAGCATGATGAATGGACCCACTAAACAGGACAAGAGTTAGTAAAAAAATTGGCATGCTGGACAAAATGCAAAGCATCATTTTAAGAGGCACACCATTAATTAAGGTATAGTGTGAGGCTCACACACACAGTCGTAAAAGAACACTGAAGGCAAGACACTAAACTTAAAATAGGAGGAACTAAAAAGGTACACATTTCATGTGAACACACTTGGAAAAAGTATCAAACATGCGGGTGAAGGGGTTGTACACCTAGGCAATTGATGAGCTTTCTTGAATATTACAGCAAAATGTCTATAGCTGTACCTTTTGAGCATTTTGGCTAAACCACAGGAAAAAAAAGATACAAAAGTGTTCTGTTATGCTGCATGAAAACAATGAAATCGTTAAAGAATGGAATTAGGGTGACCAGGTGACCGGAATTTTAAATGTCAGTCCTAGTTTTTCATCATCTGTCCCAGTAGATTTAACTGAAGTCAGGACGTCTTGGAAATGTCTTAGTTATTGCTTTTCAAAGATTTGTCACCTTACCTGGAATGCCCTTAATGTTCCAAACCTTTAAATACAGTAAACTAGCCCTGCAAGTTGCATGTGCTTCGGATGATTCTAACACGTTTCTATCCAACATTAAAGTAGCAGAAAATAAAACCGAGGCATTAAAAGGGCCATGCATAAGGTTTAAAAACAGAAATGCTGTCTGTTGAAAAACACAAACCAGTTGGAGTTTTCTGACTTTAAACATGGAATTACGCCGTACTTTCCTGGCATTAATAAACAGCAGTTGTAGAAATCAACTGCACTCTTGCTGTTGCTTTGCCAATAATGCTTCACAGAGTATGCAACAAGCAATAGAACCATTGGCTTGCCAATGTGTTTTAGCCATGCTGCATGGCATCCTTGACAAAAATATTTACGGGAAAAAAACTGCATTATTCAGTAAGCAATTTTTTGGCAGCTGAGCTTTTTAGTCTGCAGTTACTGAGACATGCCTTGGCAAATATCCAACAAAGTTATATTTGTACAGAGTAGTGTCTAAAGTTAGAAAATAAAATATTTGTATTGCTAGAGCGGAAGCAATATTTAATTTAACAGTTCAACCTGTAACTTACAATAGGGATCGCCAACTCTGCACCGTTTTAGAATGGAGCACAAATCGAAGTCATCACTATAAGCATCATCAATTTAGTCATTTAGTTCAAGCACTAATGAGAGTTTTTGAATTAGTTCAAAAACCGTTATATATCAATATGAGTTCAGCATTTTGGTTTTGTCTTCTTTATTCAGTTTAGTAAATCAGAGAAATCCAATATAAGAAATATCAAGAAACTCATGCTTAGAGTCAATCAAAGTATTACAGCATGTTCCACTAAGGAAAATGTTATCCCCATTCTACTCTTAGCGAATCCTGAGCTATCAGAACCCATAAAGAGTCCTTTTGGAAAAGAGAAAGATTTATAGAAGCATTGAAATAGAATTTAATTTGAAGTCGAACTCCCCATAAAGAGTAGCTCCTGACACTGTTTCAAGTGTCTTCTTCTCAAATCAGCATCAGCATACAGTCACAGTAGTAGCTGTCCAAAGTTAACCTAGGAAAATAGGCACAGCAGTAGCCATAACCATTAACAAACAGACACCTACAAAGTAGTAGGTGACAGAAATCACCATCAGCAGTAGCATATAGTTAACAGGGTAAAAAGGGCAAAGGGAAAAATAAAACGGTTGCAGCAAAATGGTCCGTAGTGGACTGACTTAATTCTAACTAGGAGCACGTATTTTTATAGCACAAACACACATGTAACAATTTGAGCTGCTGTTAGGTAATCTTAAGTCAATGAGGAAGGATCGTCCAATGGTCTGCCACTTCTTCCTTCATTCCCCCTATAAACAAACGAAGTCAGAAAGGTGCTATCTGCAAGTGTCAACTTAGGGGTATATTCACAAGAACGTGTGATAACTACCGCAAGAGTAACGTAACGCAACTTTCAATAACGCAGCCCATCACGGGAAAATAACCCCGTGTCAACGTGGAATTCACAACAAGGCGGTACCATGCGATAGTCACCAGATAATGCGTCAAATGCCAGCGTGGAAATCAACACCACGCCCAAAAAATGCGAAACGCAAACGCGAGAAATCATGCGATGAGGCCAATCGCGGTACAAAAAGCTGCGAAAAGCAGCCTCAGGCCTGCAACTCCCACGCGTCTGGCGGGCAATTGCACCATAAAAACCACAGGCACAACACACCAGAAACAAGCCAAAGCACGTAGCAACATCCATGCACCCTGACCCAGCGCAGAGGGCAACACGAATCCCACAACCCCCACAGACCACCAGCAAGGAACAACGGGGTCGGGGAAGGCCAAGGAGAAAATGGAGAGGAAGACGGGGTGCTGACCGCAGGAAAACAAGACCAAGGCCTCGGAGGCGACAGAACACTACCAGCAAATGACCCACAAGCAGACTGCCTGGAATGCAGTCGCAGAGCCCAGGAGGCCAATCCAGGAGGCCAAGAGGCTCCACCAGGACGCGACAACCTAAACCAGGCACAAACCCGCTGCCAACAGGAAGGCAGCAACGGCGACAGGAGGTGGCAGTCCAGCGACACAGGAGGAGCAGGAGGAAAGCCAGCCCACAGTCATCAGTGTGGAGAGGGTGCAAGGAGTAGGGAGTACGGACACAGCTCACACCAGGGTGAGGATCCAACAGGGACTGGGGGGACGGGGGGTGATGGGCACTATGCCACACATGCACAATGAGGTGTAGCACACTGCACATCCACAATAACCCAGGGACATGTCCCCCATCCCCGTAGCACACTGCAGCACACACACATAGCAATCACAGCACATACCATGACAATGTGGCACAAAGTGCAACACCCACACTGCAGAACAGGGGACACAACTGGGTCCACCCAGGTGCAGAAACAGAACAATCACATTGGACAGAGCAGGGAACTGTGAGATGCACATCTACCCCTACAACCCCACATCAGCCATGTAGGCCAAATGTACACTGTCCCAACTCAAATAGCCACCACCGCCTAAAAAGACACAATGTACATTGTCACACAGTCTGCATGTCGACAAGAACAAGGCGCCAATACAATGCCAACATGCACCTCCCCTTCACAATGCAGAGGGACAAACAACACCTCCAGCAGGTCTGAACAGACAACCCATCAGTGATGCCCGAGACGAACACCACACCCCCGACGCCCTACAACAGTCCATGGACATCCCACACAACCCACCAGGACCAGGGCAGACAAGCTACTCAGAGGAGAACCCAGACTCTGCAACAGACCACACAGCATGAAGCACCCGCAATCACGGCTGCCTCACTACACATCACCCACCCACACATGGCACCCCAATGCCAGGTGGCCGAACGCCAAAAGGAGGTGGCCCAACAGGTGAGGGTGTTGCCTAACCCATGAAATGCGAAGTAGAACACATACGTGGGTGTCCAATACCCTTCAGGGACCACCTACACCCCACAAAGGAGACCCACACCTCCACAGAGACACATGCACATATCATGTTGAACTGGCTACGGGCACGTGCGCCCGGCCCCTTTATTTGCAGGGCCACATGTACAGTGACGCCTGTGCTGGATGTGTGTGGGGTGAGTATAAGCCAGCCCGCACGGAGTGCTTGGAGCTGGCAACAACCTGAAAAGTGGACACCAGTGTCATGGAAACAGAAAACACCAGCATAACAGAGTCAAATGCAGAGCAACATGGAGGGATCTGGAGTAAGGACAGAGGTCACCCAATATTCAGTCTGGACGTTCCATGAGTTGCAGTGCACTGAGGTAGGGGCACTAGAGAAGAGCGCGCTCATGTGAAGGAATTGCTAGGATTGTGTCCCTTCGGGTTAGTCCTGATGCAGATGCAGTGGGGTGTGGTAAACCTGCATCAACTTCCTCATCAACGTCCCAGGTCTCCCACATTGCCTGAGGTGACATTGCTGCGTAACCTCACAACAGCACATAACTCAATCAGTAACGGACAATGGCTTGCGGTGCACTGAGTCACTGGCACCTGGAGTGCTGAGCAGGGCAGCAGGCCGATGATGGCATCCACGACAGGTCTGGGCAACTCCGTAGGTCTGTCAGGACCACCCTTTCGACTCTGGCAGATGGCGGTTGAAGGTGGTCCTTGCGGTGGTGGCGTGTGCCTCCTGCGGTGATACGACGTCCGGGCCGGTCAAGACTTGATGCCATGTGTGGGCCCTAGTGGCCCGCAGTTGGGGCCGGAGGAGGTGGACAGTGCAGGGCCACAGACACATGGCGTTGATCACCCCAAGACCATCGCTACAGAGGCCATTCAATGTCTCAGAAGAAGGGGTCCCAGGCCTGACCAGTACAGAGTTAGTGGCCCCAGATGCACTGCGGCTGGCACAGGCACCCAGCCACGGGACGGTGACTTGCGGTGCAGTCAGATGGGCCATGCGACCTGAGCGGGTCCCCATCAATGTCCGAGGTGTATGTTGTGGAGGGTTTCGGGGGACAGTGGAAGGTGTCCTCCAGGGCATGATGCGGAAGGTCTGATGTTATCTGGAAGCAGCAAATGGAGGAGTGGAAAGCGCAACCCTCGTCCTCACCAACAATTCGGGATCAGCTACATGAGGATGAAAACTAGCCCCTAGTCCATGGACTCAAATGCCACCGATGTCTGACCGGTGAGTGCCCATGAATGTCGGGGAACAAACTTAGTGGCACAGGTGCTGTGAGGGGATGCAGTCTGCGATGATGCCCGTACACAGATGTGAACTCCAAGAATGCCAAATCAAGGCTCTGTGACCTACTGGACCGCAGTGTAGGCGGGAGGCAGCGGTCAGCAGTGGCCCACAGCCACAGGTCCTTGGCTCACGAGGCACAGAGTTGGTGACACAGTGGCAGTTGTCGGTAGTGTTCAATCACCTCCATGACGCTGTTCTTGTTCCCTCCGGACTGCAACGTGTCATCCTCTTACGCCCCTCCGTGCGTGCGAATTACCGATGTTACCGATGTTCAGTTACAAATCAGTGATCCCACTCGTGCGCAGCATAGGCCAAGGGCAGTGGTCCGCGTAGGCCCACAGACACGTGTGGTTGTGATGCCATGCACAGACTTGTTGCCACCACATCGGAGGGTGTATAGTGTATTGTTCTCTGCCTTAAATGATGTTCACTGCCATAGTGTAATCAAGACTCAGTTCCAAATGTGTGACCTACCTGACCGTGGTGTAGGCCTGAGGCAGAGGTCAGCACGGCCCATTCACCGAGTGTCGCCGGCATAGGTTCGATGGCCCCACCGGCCTGCGTAGTTCAGGTTCAGTGGCACCACGTGTAGCAGGCTGGCGTTGAACAGGGTTAGTGGCACCACGTGTAGCAGGCTGGCATTGAACAGGGTTAGTGGCACCACGTGTCGCAAGATGCCCATATGGAACTATGCCTCACTGATCGGGGGGTCTGGTGCTGTGGCCGCTGGCCCAGATTTGGGGTCACTGCCATTCATGACTCAAGACACCGTTCCACATGTGGGACCTACTGGTCCGAAGAGTAGGCCGGGGGTGGCAGTAGAGTACGTCAACAAAAAAGGAATAAAGCGGGCTGTGTCGTGGCAGCCATGATGGTCTGAGGTGGCTGCCAAGGTCTCGGGCCTCAGGCTTGTGGCTTGCGCCGGCACGTAGTGGGCCCTCCTTGACACACGCCGGTGTCGGAAGGTGATCAGTGTGGTCTGGCTGCGCAGGGGCTGGCCTGACGGGTACGTGGACCAGTGTGCCGGAGTCCGGCAGGTGCACGGCATCTCAGGCAACTCCGCTCATGGGGAAGGCGTCAGCCTCGTGGCGAGGTGGGAGGCGCCGCCCTGGCAGAGACGTGGGTCTTCCCGGAAGTGGACCACGCCCAGGCCTACATGGTTTTTATTCACACCCCTACGCTGGCGTGGCGTACGCCGGGCCATCCCACTCCACTGAAGCTTAGGGGGGGCGTAACAGGCAACATTTCCGCAAGGTCCCCCACTGGCTGTGGTGACATGGTGGCATCCACTGTCCACTACACTCCATATGCAAGCGGTGTATGTCGCCATGGATATGGGTGTGTTCTGCATTCTGCGAGGTGTCCAGCACATCTCCGGCACTCTTGGCATGGTGTACTTTCCCAATCATGGTTCTCCTGCATCCTTCACACATGCCTGGTTGCCACCTCTCCCCACATTCGGCTAGTATGTGGCTGAGGTGCCATGCTGTTGCTGGCTCATTTTCAGGGCTTGCCCATGTGGACATTGTAAGTTGATCTGTCGTGTCTGGTGGGTGGGCATATTGTTGTGCCTGTTGTATGTGATTTTGTGACGTGTGCATTGCCCGAGTTGTGAGTTGCATGGTTGTGGTGTTGAGGTGTGTGGGGTGTTCATTTGTATATTGCCAAGGGGCTGTACATTTCCCTTGTTGCCATCCTGGGGACGCTGGTTGATGATGGACTGTCGGAGGATGAAGGTATCATGCACACTGGCTGTGTATTTGAAGGCAACATTGTTGGGTGTTCCACGGTGTTCTGTTGTTGCCTGCACATTGGTGTGAGACGTGTGCTTCCTGTTGCGGTGATTGTGTGCTGTGTCACCAGGGGGCACAGGTATACATGTGTGCTGTGTGTTGCCCCCAACACGTGCGTGCATCCTGCTATGGCGTCTGGTCCTTGCTTGGTCTCCAGCGGATCCTGCACATTGTGTTGTACGTATGGGGACTGGGGTACAAGGGTGATGGTGATGTCCAGGACAGGTGTCGGGGACTTGGATATGGCTGGCTGAGGGACTCCTCCAACTCAGGCGGGTGTTGGATGGGGGGTCTCAGGGCCCAACAGGTGCAGCCACGCCATCAGCTTTGTGTGGGGTGGGATGTTGGTTGTCCGCTGTGTTGTTGCCGTAGGGCCTGTTAGGGCGATGAGGGTCAGGATGCGTAGGTTGGTTGTCCCTTTCAGCCTGTAGTGGAAGGTGACATTGTCAGAAGTTGGGTCTGTGCGGCTGGTATGTTTCCTGGGGTTCCGCTGTCTTTGTCTGCGCTGCGTCTGTGTTGGTCCGGGAGGGGGTGTTCCGGGTGTGGGATGGGGTCCTGGGGGTGGGGGTGGGTGTTGTGGCCCTCTTGGGTGTCCGGGCTGCATGATGTGTGGCTCCATGGCATCTGTTGCCCTTCAGTTGTGGCCCTGGGCTGTGCTCCCTTTGTGGTGCTGGCTGCCGTCCGACTTTACACCAGGTCAGAGCAGGTGTAGATTTCCTGGTGCTAACGCGCCTTATCGCCTGTTTTGTGTTTTTATCACGGATGTGGCTGGTTGTTGTGAATGTTGAGGTGTGCTGTTGTCTCTGCTTTTGTCACGGGAACGCCTACTCTGCATCTCATTAGCGATATTTGCGAGGGTCCTCTGTGGCGATGTTTTTTGCGGCTGCTATCGCGGGTAAACTGGTGATGTGGGCTGTTAACACCGGCTTGTGAATGGGGGGTAAATTTCTCACGACTTTGGCTGCGATAAAGTGCCGTTAATTCGGCGACAGCTCCTTGCGAATATGCCCCTTAGTTGCTAAACATTCATGTGCGTTAGCTCCACTCTGAGTTCCCACGAGAACCCTACAGTCTAAACTATTAGCTCTTCAGTATTCCACTGCGTGACAACGAGCTATTGTAAAGCAGAAGCATTCTAGTTGCAATCTACAATATTAAGTCATGAGAGTCACGTCTTCATGTCAGCATTATTGTTTAATATACTATTCAGCAGTGTGTATTGTGAACATGTGGCAGCTAAAACTATCCAAATATGATGCGAACATGTAGCTTTGAGAAAGAAAGAATACATTTTAAAGTCATCGCATTCTACAGAGATGACACATTTAAACAAGTCAGGTGTCAATCATTTATCATATAATATTACATTGCTCAGCATTTCCTAAAAGCATTTATATATTAGAAAAGGAAATTTAACTGAAAGGTAGAGAGTGGAAGATGCCTAGTCCGGCCTAGCAGTGAAACTATGATAGAAATGAGTGCTTAATGCATATATCTTGCTACACAATAATTTGCACCCTTAAGAAAGGTACATGTTGCCACATTTCATTTTATTCAACATTTTTGTGTAAATGTCTAGTGTAAATTATATCATTTATTTAAGCTAAAACCTTCTGTTCTATCAATCCCCCATCTGATGGTTATCTTAACCATCACACAAATTCTTTTCCTATGTGTGTCCGTCTCAGAGTCCACATTCTTATCCATTAAATTTTGTTTCTTTCTTTTTTTATCTCTATATTCCAGTGACTTCATGTATTCATCAATTATGATTCCACTCAAACCTAAATCCCTTTCGTATAACTTACTTTGCATCCTTTCTTGTCTTTTGTGTAAAATGCACATACAGCTCACAAAACAAGCATAAAGAAATATCAAACAAAGCCCTATAATTGTTATTGGAATTAAAATAACTTTCAAAATACCCTTTCCTGCTGTTGAAACCCAATTTCCAATTGTATAAACTCCTTTCGCAAAATTTTCAAAAACACTTGGGGGCCGATTAGGATGTTGGTCGGAAAGCCTCCGACCGCTAGTCGGAAGCTTTTGGACCGCCGTCGGAGGCTTTGCGACTGACACGGTCGGTTTGTGGTCTGACTGCCGAATTATGAACTGGCCGGTCATTCTGACGTGGTTCCAACCGGCTCTCGGAGTCTTCTGGCCTGTCAGAAACACACCGCTATCCCCTATGGATGGCGTTTCCGCCATGGGGATTACAATGTCAGTTTCCCACAGCTTTTCCATGCTGCTTTTCCGACATGGAAAGGCTGTCGGAATGCAACTAGGGGCCCTCTTGCCTCCGCGGCCTTCGGTTGGTGGCCAAAAGGGTACCTAGGGTGCCCCCCTGTAAACCCATGCACTGTGTGGCAGGCACCATGGGGTGCCTGCCACAGGGAGCAGGGTTTTACACGCACACCCATTTCTGTATGGGAGCCTGTATTATGGCCAGTTTATGGCCGTAACACACGCTCCCATAGGGAAATGTGAGTATTTGACTGAACAGTGTTTGGTCGCATCATAATCAGGCGGTCGGAACGCCGACCGGAGGTCCGTCACTCCAGAGACCAAGACGGCCTCCGACTGACATTGTAAAAAGCCCCCTAGTGTTTCCAATTCATGTAATTCAGGTTTTAAACCTGAAATGTTCTTTGCATAACCTTCTATTTCCTTTCTTCCGTCAGGTATATATGAACAGCAGTGTGTTAACTTAAACATTTTGCAGACTCCGCCCTTCTCTGCAAGTAAAATGTCTAGTTCAAGTCCTTCTTGAAGTACCATAGACTGTATAGCAATTAATTCAGTGTTAATTATGAGTAAAGCTCCAGATGTGCTTGTTGCCATTTTGTCAACAACAATAGTCGTTTTTCCAAACTTTTTATCATTTAAAATGATGCCTACAGGTGGAATGATTGTTCCAAATATATGTCTCCTACTAAGCCTGTCCCAGTTTCAGCATTTCGTTTCTGTCTGCATGATGGTGTCATTGTTAATGCCTCTAAGCTTTGCACATGATACACCTTAGGGAGTTGTATGCCTAAATAACAAATATCCTCCCAGTTGGCTGGCAATGAAAAATAAGCATTTAGACCGCAGATATAGTAAACCCCAGGAATTGTGTTCTCTTCTCCCTGCAAAATTTGTCAAGTTCCTCCAGTCAATTCAAATGTATGTTCACAATACTAATTCCTACATGCCTGTTTCATTTTGATGTTCTTCTTCTGTAAACGACAATTTTTTCCTTTATGTTGACTATATAATCTTAATTTGGGGTAAAACATTTTATTTCTAAATTCATTCCCCTCCTTTTTCAAACATTTTCTAAAAATCACTATTTTTATCACTAGTTTGTGTTATGTTACTGTACCATTCCTCTAAAGTCATTATGTATATTTTCTCCATGTTAGATTGTTTTGTAAGCCTTACCACAATCTATTGGTTTGTGTGGAAAGAAATAATATCAGGCTGTATCCATTTCATTTGCTTGTGTATGTAAATTCATGTGTTCTACCAAAGCAACCCTAGAAAGTATTAGATGATAGTTAGAAAAGAAATATTAAAAATGTCCTCCTCTATAGACCAATGAAAGTAAGTTACTGCATGAAATGCCATAAGATAAAGTAATGTCGTAGTATGTTACTTCTGAAATGGATGTTGGTAAGTGTGCACAGACATAACAGTCTTTTGTGTCCAAGGCATTAGTGTATTCTTGTACTAATCTAGAGTAAACATTAGTCAAGAAATCATCTTTCTTATATCTAACAAAAGAACATTTAAATTGAGCCTCCTTGCTAAGGTATGTATGGGGTTTATTAGAGTTCTTGGCTTTGGGTTCTGTCTCTGGAGTTAAATAAAATCCTATTAGTACTATAGAAATCATTATTACTGTTATTACGAAAATTGAACACATGATATATTTACACTTATTTCTAAAGCAACACATTTGTCCTTGAGTCAGTTTCAGTGCTCCTTGAATTCAGCAGTCCACTTTTTTCTTTTACTTTGATAATGTTATTTATTATTATAATTTTTTTTAAGAGTTTTATATAGCGCGAACTAGACCCGAAGATATCAGGTATCAGAACGCTTTACATGAGCACCAGTTTCGTTACAGATGGACACATTCATTTTTGTTAGGCACGGGGACATTAAGTGATTTGCCCAGAAACACAGGATGTTGAGCGTCATTGCCAAGACTCAAACCAGGTTCTCCAGCTCCGAGGTCGACCGCTCTAGCTGTAAGGCTACATCCTCTCCCCTTTAGTTAGGGAAGAGTTAGTCTTCAGAAACCTCAGTTACTAATTAGACAATTTTTTCACCTACTCTGTGTTCTTCTACAATGTTATCCCTACTCTTCTGCTGCTCAATCGGTCCTAGGTTGATCTTCTGTAAAATAAGAAGCTAAAATAACAAAAATCTAACAGCACAATTCAGTTTTTTTTTTTTTTCTCAATCAGTTCTTTTAAGGTTTCTTTTCTTGCTGTTCTTTCAATTCTTTAACCCTCCTGTTCTTTCAATTTGTTAACCCTCAAGTTTTTCAATGGGGATCGAGCAGTTCAGGATTCACTTTTCACAAATCTTCTCAGGTGACATTCAATGCTATGTTTACGTAGTATGACCATTTAGGTTCTGAGTACCTACGACAAGGAACCCGTGCTATATTTGATCTTCTCAGAGCTTGTTGATTTGGTTCTATTCCACTTTCATCACTGGACTTAGTTTCTTCAGGTATAGTCTCTGATATTCGAGCTATTGATGAGTTTCTTCTCATGTTTCTGTGTTCATCACTTTGTGGCCATTCAGCTTGTTGATTTATTTTACTTGATCTAGTACTCTTTCCTTCCCCTGAATCTTCTGTTTCTGCGGACACAATTTCAGTGGTACTTCTGTTCTGAAGATTAGTCTCTGATTTTTTTAATTAGAGACTTAGATTGCACCCTGTGTAATTTCAGGCACTTGGATTTCTTGCTCAAGTAGTTAATCTTCACCCTTCGCTTCTTCTTGCTGTGGCACAGGCAATGGTGCTGTTGGTCTGGGTGGTCTCTCAGGTGATGGTGCAGTCACCCATACTCTTCATTCAGGATCATAGACCATGATTCCTTCCTCTGGATTTCTCACATTCTTGGTGTGGGAGGCATGAATCCAGTTTGGAACTCCAGCACACTTAACAGCAGTATTTGTCATTAAAATAACCTGGCAAGGGCCTTTCCATCTGGGTTATAGGCAAGTCTTCTGAATGTGCTTCTTGATCACGACCCAGTCACCAGGATTGAGGTTATGGCACTGTTCTTGGTGTGGATCTTGTGCTGCTGCCGAAACCTGATGAGAAAGAGAATGGACCATACCAGTCAATCCTTTGCAGATATCAAAAATATTATCATCAGTTATGCATTTACGGGTACAGCAGATAATCTCATGGCCCTACCCATGAGCATGCCTTACTGTGACAACCCTGCCTTCCTGATTAGAGTACTTCAAATGCTCATTAACACCAGGGGTAGTACATTGGGCCGTTTCAGATATGTTGAAGCACAAACTTTTGCCAATTGAGACTTGATAGTCCAGTTGACTTGTTCGACTATTCCAGAAGCTTCAGGTTTGTAACTGCAGTGTAATCTTTGTTCGGTCTGCAAGGCTGTGCAGATAATTTTGAGAGCCTAATTATTAAAATTAGTTCCTCTATATGACTCAAGAGATATCAGCATTCCGTACCTGGGTATCAACTCATGCAATAAAGATTTTGCTACCATGAGGCTGTCATTCCTCCAGGTTGGGTAGGCTTCCACCCATCTTGAGAAAATGGACACAGTGACTGGGACGTATCTCAGCCCATTGTAAACCAGCATCTCGATAAAGGCCATCTGCATCCTGCTGAAGGGGCCACCTGATATCCCTATGCATGTCAGTGCAACGTGTGTTATTTGTCCTTCATTTATTTGTTGACAGATTACACACCTTTGGCAAATTTCGCCAGCCAGCATTCGAAATCTGGCATTGTACCAACTTTGGGGCCGATTCCGATCTGGGTCGGAAAACGTACCGACCGACTCGGACCCGGAATTTATTCCGACCGACACGTACCGGTGCAGCACGAGCCGCAAAGTACGATGAAATGCGTGCAAAATCCGACCGACTCGTACGGAACACAATACGACCGACCGAACCGCGCGGAAAATAGCTATCCGGCCAGAAAAGCACGCGAATTGAACCGACCGACATGCACCCAGAAGAATCCCGAACGAAACGTACCCGCAAAATCCGACCCGCCAAGTACGATGCAACGCGTGGAAAACACAACCGAGTCGCACGGAGCCCAAGCCGTACGACCGACACACATACAAAACAGCAAGCCGAAGCAACCCAATACACCGCGACCGACGCATACGCAGCACAGAAAACAGCACAAATACAGCGTGAACGAATCGGAGAAGCTCGCACGAGACAACAGCAGGGTCCAACTCGGTCAGAAGAACGTCTCCTACATGCACAAAAAGTACAAAGGGAAAAACACACAAAAAAAGACCAAACAAGCAATTACAAAGCCAATAAATACTGGGGGGGGAACAGGGAACAAAGACACACCCACAACTCCACCCATAAAAAGGACACAAATCCTTACCATGATCCTTTGCAAATTCTAATTACCTGCCAGCACACAACAGACCGCAACCACACACCCACCCACAGCTCATCCATCACACAAGCCACACACCATCAGCACCTCAACAAATAGCACCCTCACATACACCCAGCAAAACACACACTCACACACCCTCACTTGCACACCCCCACACACATCACTCACCACCACCACCCATCACCATGCCCCCAAAGAAGAATCCAAAGTTCCTAGATAGTGAATTGGAAGTCCTGGTAGATGAGATCCTCCGGGTAGAGCCACAGCTGTTTGGTACACTGGTCCAACAGACCCCCATGTCGCAGAAAACCAAGATGTGGGAGAGGATCGTCGACAGGGTCAACGCACAATCACCATGTTTGCGCACAAAGGAAGACATCCAGAACAGGTGGTATGACGTGCGCAGGAGGGTCAAGGAGCTACTGAAGAAGGACTATGCCCTGAGCCAACACACCGGCAGTGGCCCTCCTGCCAAACCTGTATACCTCAGGCCCTGGGAGGAGAAGGTGCGGGCCATCCTACCACCAGTGAGCGTATATGGACTATCAAACATCCCAGAGCCTGGTGAGTACATAACAAATGTACACAATATTGTGCGACAATACACACACATCACTGTCTAGGGGAGAGTCAAACCATGCACCCTCAGCAAATACACACCAACCACAAGATAATCATCCCAAGATGTGTATGTCAGTCAGATGAACACAACACATGCCATCTCATAGTGATATGTAACTGTGTCATGACATGTACAAACACAATAACAAATACAGCTAGGCAGTGGCACAAATATAACCAACAAACACAGTCAGATATGTAGCCACCACTTCAACACCACCTCACAGGGAAGCTCACTGAAAGGAAGGAATTCTGTGTATGCTGAGCAAGTCAGTGTAGCCAACAGCATCATAGGAGTTGTAGTCACAGATATTGCCCACCCTCACAATACGCCCATCAACACCACAATGAACCATGCGCACATCACAGGGAGTGAAAAGCCACTTCAAAGATGTCTGACACTGGTGCTATGTTGTGGGGAGCACAAGGCTCTGCTGGGAACTGGGCACCAACCTACAGCAGGACACCACTGTCAGCCATCTTGCCATTGCTCTCACACTCACACACAGTGAAGTCCACTCAAAAGCAAGTAAGTATGGGCATGCTGGGAAGTGGGGTGGAGGCAATAGCATGATGGGAGTGGTAGTCACAGATATTGGTCAGCCTCACAATTGTCCCATCAACACCACCCTGAACCATGCGCACATCACAGGGAGTGAAAAGCCACTTCGAAGATGTCTGACACTGGTGCTATGTTGTGGGGAGCACAAGGCCCTGCTGGGAACTGGGCACCAACCTACAGCAGGACACCACTGTCAGCCATCTTGCCATTGCTCTCACACTCACACACAGTGAAGTCCACTCAAAAGCAAGTAAGTATGGGCATGCTGGGAAGTGCGGTGGAGGCAATAGCATGATGGGAGTGGTAGTCACAGATATTGGTCAGCCTCACAATTGTCCCATCAACACCACCCTGAACCATGCGCACATCACAGGGAGTGAAAAGCCACTTCAAAGATGTCTGACACTGGTGCTATGTTGTGGGGAGCACAAGGCCCTGCTGGGAACTGGGCACCAACCTACAGCAGGACACCACTGTCAGCCATCTTGCCATTGCTCTCACACTCACACACAGTGAAGTCCACTCAAAAGCAAGTAAGTATGGGCATGCTGGGAAGTGGGGTGGAGGCAATAGCATGATGGGAGTGGTAGTCACAGAAATTGGTCAGTCTCACAATTGTCCCATCAACACCACCCTGAACCATGCGCACATCACAGGGAGTGGAAAAGAACTGACAAGATGGCTGACACTGGGTACTGCTGTGGGGAGCACAAGGCCCTGCTGGCAACTGTGCACCAACCAACAGCAGGACACCACTGACTGACATCCTGAAAGACAACTTGCACTCCCTGCAATGGAAGCACATTCCATGGTGGAATATCTGGCTGGGTGGGAAGGAGGGCCGGATGTCAACCAAATACAACCAATGCAGACCATGTACACACCCCAACATTCATATAGAAATGCCCAAAGTATGCAGGACAATGTGCTACACCAATATCAACCTCTGACTGTGACAACTTAGGACAATGCAATGTACAGGCCCGCATCCAGAGGTACAGTCACAACTGTCAGGTGTGTCAACCATTGATGCCTGCAGAAACATAACATGCATTGTGTGTGTCTCCCAAAAACAGGTGATGATGGGGACACAGCAGCAGACGCTGAGGAGTCCCCGTCCCAGGCTCAAGGGGAAACGGAGCTCACTGGTGTGGAACAGCCTCTGCCCTCCTCGGATGACGAAGACCTACCTGGCACCTCCGGAGCAAGTCATCATGCAGCACCAGCAGGACCACCAGCTGCACCCCCTGCACCCACCCCTCCAACGATTGTCAACACACATACCACCCCTGCCGACACGGACAGACCAAGGAGCACCACCACCACCAGCACAGGGACCCTGGACCAACGTGGGGCTATGGACACCAACACCACCAACAACCCACAAGGGGGCCCAGGGTCACCTGTGCGTGCCACCTCAGGTACTGCACGTGTCGCATGGGGTGGTGGGAGGGGTGGGAGACATAGGTCGCTGATCGCAGAGGTGTCTGGACTGCATGATGACCCACAACTGGTATGCATAGCCAATGCGTACCAGTCCAGCACCGGAGAGCTCAGCCAGGTAGAGGGGCTCCTCAGGGACATTAAACAGCAGCAGGCTGCCCATCATGCCCGCTTGGACTTACACATGTCCCGCGTGGAGTCCAAGTGGGACACACTGCAAGAGATGACGGCGGTGCATAGGGACATATTACAATGCCTCCGCCAGATGAGCAGCAACCAGTCAACACCTCCCTGTGTGCCCACAACATCTGGTGCTGAAACAACTGCAACTGACACAGGGAGGGAGGATGACTCTGGCGGAGAGTCCCCTGCACTGCAGCAGCCTGCACTTGAGGGTCCCTCCCCAAAGAAGAGGGGTCGTCCGAGGAGGGGCAAATGAGAAGCCGATGGCCATGTGCAACCCCCAGGAAGCCAAAACCTGTTCTGGATAATCACCTTTGTGCGCAAACTGTTCACCCTGTTGACTGCAACACAACTCCCCCACATGACATGGGGAGTACAAGTTGGACCAATGTATCAGATGACTGTGGACTTTACTCAGGACATTTCTGCTACCAGGACTTCCAATTCATCTAGGAACTTTGGATTACAATCACAATGTACAGCACCCACCATCCTGTGCACTATACACACACATGTATGACAATAAACACACTAATACACCATACCTGCCTCTGTTGTGATTCCAACGTGGTTTCTGTCATGGAGATGATGACCTGCGAAATTACACTGTGCATGCTAACTGCTACAGCAAGTACAACACAGGCATGTGAGTCATGGCAACGTGACACATATGAGGGAGACACACCACCAGGGCTACACAACATATACACACCTAGGCCATCTGACTCATCGCCTACACTGATGTTGCCAGGAAATACAGTGCAATGCACAGACACAACACCTATTCACAGTCTTTGTCAACTAGCCCACTGGTGCAGTAAGCAAATGTCAGTCAGATGTGTGACCACAGACAACGCACATCACAAAGTGAAGCACAGGTTTATTACACATTTGCAACATGTTGTAACCACTACAGATGCAAGGTAATCCCACCTGGCAGTGGGCACACAGTCAACAAGTGTAGAAGGAAGGAAGTCCATGGGTGTGGCGCACATCACCTGTAGGGACACGACAGCTACCACCCTGGAAGTCGAATCACGGTGTCGGGGATCACAGTTGACCAAACGACTCTGAAAGTACCCTGTGAAGGACAGAAATGAAACACAGTCAAAAGCACTGAAGAACAGGACAGAACTGCAATACTCATGCCCAATACATGTCACAAGATACCCACCCAGAACCAAGTTAGCATGTCAACACTGTTGGGGAGTACAGACTACCTGTAAGGACACATCGCTACACGCATACAGTCATGTAGCACATGGACACACTCAAACAGCACCAGAGCACCACCAACACATATCATGCATACTCACATCATTGACATGACATCTCCGGATACTCACATTCAGCTGAAGAAGTTGGTGATGAGCTGTGTGCAGACATCACCATCATCATCATCATCATCACTGGCATCGTGGTCCAGGCCAGGATCCTCCACAGGTGGCGGATGTTGGTCATCGTCATCCAGGATGAGAGGCAACTCCTTCCGCACTGCCAGGTTGTGTAGCATGCAGCAGACGATGACAATCTTGCACACCTTTGCTGGGGCATATGGGAGGGCCCCTCCTGTCTTGTCCAGGCAGCGGAAGCGGCTCTTCAGGAGACCAAATGTCCGCTCGATCACTCTCCTGGTCCGACCATGTGCCTCATTGTAGCGCATCTGGGCTGGTGTCACAGGGTTCCTGAGGGGCGTCAGCAACCACGGCATGTTGGGGTATCCGGAGTCACCTACATACAGACAAGTGCACATTAGCTGACTTGGAAAAGAGGTTGGAACACTACATTGCAGAACACACACAATGGTACAAAGTCAGTACACACCAACAAGCCAGGCACGCTGGTTCCGCATCTGTGACATCATCCTCAGGATGCGACTACTCCTCATCACGTAGGCATCGTGTGCAGAACCTGGGAAACGGGCACAGACTTGTGAGATGCTCATATCTGCAAGACATACCACCAGTGCATTGACCGAGTGGTAGTGTTTGCGGTTCCTGTATGCCTGCTCTTGGGCCTGTGGTGGTACCAAAGCCAGATGTGTCCCATCAATGGAGCCAATGACATGCGGCATCCTCCCCAGGGCATAGAAGTCACTCTTCACGTCAGTGAGTTGTTGGAGTCTAGGGAAATAGATATACTGGTTCAGGTATATCAACATAGCCTCCAAAACATCGCGGAGCACACGGCTGAACATGGTCTGTGACATCCCACCAGCAGTCGCCACAGTGTGTTGAAAGGTACCGGTGGCAAAGAAGTGTAGGGCTGCCATCACCTTCACCTTGGGGGTTAGCGCTGTAGGGTATGTCCGGCCAGCTTGCAAATGTGGGGCTAACCGCACCGTCAATACCTCAATCAGCGGCCTGGTGAAGCGGTACCGGCGGATGCAGTCCCGTTCCACCATGGTTGCAAGGTCAGGGAATGGTCTATGGACAGCTGGTGCCCTGCAGTGCATAGGTGAAGAAAGAAAGATTGTCAGTCACCCCACATATGTGGCATTGACCATACTCAATATCACATGATACATCATTATGAGGCACAAGTACATGATGTGTGCAGTTCCGTAAGGACATGCATGGCACCTTCATGGCCAACATCTAACATCACAGTTCAACAAGTGGCATCAACAAGTCCCAGGTTGTGCCATGGGATATCATGATGCCGTGTCACAGTTCCCATCTCCTGCTGCCACGTTCCAAACACACCCCACAGTGACATGTGAGGACAGATGTGCCCCAGGCATCACAGCTCATCGACAGGTAGATTCCCAGGGACCCTGTATTGCCACATGGACACTGGCATGACATGGTGTATCATGAATACACCACAGCAAAACAACCATGACCCCCACAGGTAGTGGTCCCTGTTGCCTCGGCAGGACAGACATGGACGTCTGTGACACACACACGCACAACATCAAAGGCCATGCACAAACAACGTGGATGTGGAGACTGTCTCCCATTGTGCACATGGAATCAGAGACATTGTAAACACAACATGCACACAGACTGTGGAGGACCATCACTATTGTGGCAATGGGTCACCCTGGGACGTACATACCGTCCCACATGGGACTCAGGGGTATGTGACATGACATACACATACACCACCGTGAAATGTGACCATGCCACATGCTCAGAAATGAACAGTTGCACATCACAGTGGTCATGTGCACGACACACCAAGGATTCTGTCCCCATGAACACGTGCACAGCCTGGGAGTGGCTGCCCCCAAGTGACACCAACAGAACAACATGTTCACCCCCATACACGGAATAGGTAATGCAGCCTTACATGCCTTAGGATACAGTGTGGACAGGCTGTGGTGTTGTAGGTGTGCCCCTCACTCCCTGGGAAGTATATGTGGCTGGCATATGTTCACCTGTGACAGGCATGGTGACATATGCCAGTGACTTGTACAGGGACGCGTTGGACAGCAATGGACCGATCGGTGCACACACATTGGCCATTGCATTCAATGTGAGCGGGTACGCGTTGTATTCGCAATACGCGTTGGACAGCAATGGACCGATCGGTGCGCACACATTGGCCATTGCATTCAATGTGAGCGGGTACGCGTTGTATTCGCAATACGCGTTGAACAGCAATGGACCGATCGGTGCGCACACATTGGCCATTGCATTCAATGTGTGCGGGTACGCGTTGTATTCGCAATACGCGTTGAACAGCAATGGACCGATTGGTGTGCCGGCCGGCCCATTGCATTCAATGTGTGCGGGTGCAGCGTTGTATCCCGGGTACGCGTTGAACAGCAATGGACCGATCGGTGTGCCCGGCCGGCCCATTGCATTCAATGTGTCGCGGTGCAGCGTTGTTTCCGGTACGCGTTGAACAGCAATGGACCGATCGGTGTGCCCGGCCGATCCATTGCATTCAATGTGTGCGGGTACGCGTTGTATCCAGGTACGCGTTGAACAGCAATGGACCGATCGGTGTGGCCGGCCCATTGCATTCAATGTGTGCGGGTACGCGTTGTATCCCGGGTACGCGTTGAACAGCAATGGACCGATCGGTGTCCCCGGCCGGCCCATTGCATTCAATGTGCGCGAGTACGCGTTGTATCCGAGTACGCGTTGAACAGCAATGGACCGATTGGTGTGCCCGGCCGGCCCATTGCATTCAATGTGTCGCGAGTGCGCGTTGTTTCCGGGTACGCGTTGAACAGCAATGGACCGATCGGTGTGCCCGGCCGGCCCATTGCATTCAATGTGTGCGGGTTCGCGTTGTATCCGGGTACGCATTGAACAGCAATGGACCGATCGGTGTGCCCGGCCGGCCCATTGCATTCAATGTGTGCGGATGCGCGTTGTATCCCGAGTGCGCGTTGAACAGCAATGGACCGATCGGTGCGCACCCATTGGCTATGGCCTGGCCTGGCAACGGACGCGTTTTCAAATCTTGAACGAGTCTGATGCTGTAAATTCAGTTGGTCACCCACAACAATGTTGCAAATTCATGGGTGTCATGAAGTTGAACTTTTGAAGGATGCTATGGGCGTGTGTAAGTGGTGCAATTCCATGGATTGGCCAGATTCAGAAGATGCAAACGACTTGGACCTATCACTTTGGACACATGGGACAGTATCTGCCTCTGCAGCACACATATAATGCTGGCTGTTCCCCTGAGAGCTCACTTGCCTGCACTACATGCTCCAGGACAACATCTGCCACCACCACTGCTGCTGTATCTGCACCCTCTGGACCCTGCAATGGCACGTACTGTGGAGAGAGCCCCAGCCTTCAGCACTGAGGAGAACCAGGCCCTGCTGGACGGCCTCCTTCCACAGTACAGCAAGCTGTATGGGAAAGCAGGGGAGCAGGTGAGTGTGCTGTCCACTGCCTTACTAAATGTGCATGTTGTCTGAGTAGCAAGGCTTACAGTCTGCATGCCACTGGCTAGCAGGCTCACTGAGTAGTTGTCACCCCCCATAGTGTGTAGTTACATGCACTGAACAGGTATAGTGCAGTGACAGTGCATTTAAACAAGGTTTTACTTCCCAGGCAATGATACCATGTAGTGACTTCTGGCAAACTGTCCATGGGCAGCATTGCACTGCCTGTGTACATCATGTGCCCCTGTGATTGAGACATGTATATCCAACTGTGTAATGCACGGATATGTTGCATGTGTAGTAATGGCATTCTCACTTTGTCATCCTCACAGGTTGATGCCCACCAGAAGCAGCAGATATGGCTGACCATCGTCCGGGCAGTGAGATCCGTGGGGTTCTACAAGCGCCGGATCCGCAACTGCCAGAAGAGGTGGCAGGACCTTCGGGGCTGGACCCGGAGGATCGCACGGGTCCAGCTGAAGCTGTCGCCTCCTCGCAGGAGGGGCGGACACCGGACCCTGACCCCCCATATGCTCAGGATCCTGGCGGTGGTCTTCCCTGATCTGGATGGGCAGCTGAAGGCCAGAGAGCAGTAAGGAGGGGGTGAGTCCATGACTGCATTGTGAACTTTGTCTGTCATGCTATGTGCCCTCCTCTGGCCTGGTTAAACTTCCACAGTACATGAGTCATGTGGTCCAGGACCCATGTCCCTCAATTGTGCACTGCCCACTCCTCATCTGATACCCAGGTGTGGCCCTTACAGTCAGGGAATTGTGTCACTTGTGTACTGTGTCCTTGCATTTTGCTTATCTCAAGGTGGGGGACAGCATTTGTTCCCCTAACTCTGTGGTGGGTATCATGGGTGGGTCCATTGCTTACACAATGCCTGTGTTCTGACATGTAATCTGCGTGTTACTTTGATATGTGGTCCAATTGCTGAGCTGATCCACCACATGTGCCTGGGGTATCTGGCACACACCCATGCTGCGGGTGGGAACAAAGTTTGGGCCCCAGGAGTGTGTATATTACGTGTGTCACACATACTTAGCCACCTGCCTACTGTCCAGGGCTCATCCCTCATTCATGTGGGGCAGGACAGTCATGCCTACTCCAGGCCATACAATACACTCTGTACTCCCACTCCCGTGTATCAGCTGACACGTTGTGCTCAGTGATGTGTCCCCTCAGGTGTCTGCCTCTGTGTCAGTGTGCTGTGGCTTCGTTGTCAGGACTGCTGGGGTGTTTCTCGGTTGGGGCTCAGCATGCCACCGGAGATGTGACCATAGGAGACGATACTTGTGTGACACATAGGTGTTAGATCACCTGACCGTGCAGACTGGGGTATGCAAATGAGAAGTTCAGGCAGCTGTTTCCCATTCACAGCAGATTGTGAGGTGCTCAGATTCAGAGGGTTGTGTTACAGGTCTCCCATATGTCCAATCGGTATGACCTGGACAGATAAGGGTTCAGATGATGTGGTGTGTGGGGGATGTACATGTGCACTTGTTCAGCTCCAGGACTTGCATTCCCCATGACCTACTATTGTGACACAGTGCAGACTGTTGTTGTCTGGCTGGCCTGCCCATGTGACTGGAGACAGTGATGTATGACTTAGCAGGCATGCCTGTGCCATGGCATGTAACTTCCTATGAGTGATCCTGCAGGGGAGTGACATGTGCTACATGCACACCATTGTGGCAATGGCTATCAGGACATGGGTGCATCATGGTGTCTGTCGCTGGTATGCATCACATGCATTTCATATTTGACTCTGGGCATCCCTTTCATCCGGACACCTGTACTGACTCAGTGGCAAGAGTTGTGATGTGTGCATGTTCACATGCTTCACCGTGTTCTCTGCACTGTCCAACTACTGTGTAGGTGGTGCATGTGTCCACACTGGGGTATTGCCATCCAACAGACACCAGACAGAAGGGTGCAAGGCCAGGAGGGATGTGAGTGCCATGGTTGACCATCAGACTGACAATTGGCTTCTCCTACTCTGTTTGGGCACTTTTGGCAATGTTCAACTAAGGATGCCAGGGCTTGCTCTGTAATGTGCTGTACTTACTGTGGTGTGTGCGTTCGGTGCAGGTGACTGATGTCTGTCTGTTTCCCTATTGTTTGCAGATACATCCACGCCCACAGGAGGGGACAGCTCCACGGACCAGGAGGAGCCGCAGAGCCAGACTGGGTCAGCAGCCGAGGAGTGGTCGGAGGGACCCAGTGGCACGGAGGGCGAGGGGAGCCACACCGAGGAGTCTTCAGCACCATCCACCTCAGCTGAGGACCACAGCAGCTCGGAGGATGACTCCCTTGTGGATGCGGGTGTCAGCAGCCACCACACCCCAGCTAGTGTAGCTGTCCCCGCCACCACCACCACCACCACCGCCCTCCCATCGGCTCCCATTCCCGAGGTCCGTGGAGGCTCCCATGTTTGGGAGCGTGTCTCCTTCGGGCCAGGCACCGCACCCCCTGCCCCTGTGTCCCCTGCTGCCCTGAGTGAGGAGTCTGTGTACCTCCTTCGCCAGCTCCATGTAGGGCAGACAGCGATGCTGAGTGTCCTCCATGCACACACCACTCTGTTGACTCAGCTGGTGTCGTTCATGGAGGGCATCTCATCGGGCATGTCTGCCCTACAGAGGGGCAATAGGTCCATGGACTCCTCCCTGACGGCAGCAGTGTCCCTCCTCCAACAGTCCCTCACCCCTCCTGCCTCTGCCCCATCCACACTCCCCAGCACCTTACCTGTCCCAAGCACACACACACCGGCACAGGCACACACCAGCACAGACACAAGCAGCACACAGACACACATGCCAAAATCAAGACACACACGCACGCACAGTCAGGTGGACTGAAACCACACTCACAGGGGATGGGGCCCAGGCACACACACATGCATCCACGAGCACTGCGCAGTCCTCAGTTACCTCTCCCTCCAAAGCCCCTTCCCTTGCCTCACCTGCAGCCCCAAAGACAAAGCGGGTCTTCTTCAGTGACCTCGGCCTCTTCCCCTCCGATCCAGCTGATACAGCATTCAGGGGGAAGAGGAAGCCCACCCACACGGAGGGGAGTGCCCCTCTCCCCCGGACACCCTCCCCCAGGCGCAGACCGACGGACGCCCCCATCCGCAAGTCCCCCGGACCCGGAAGAGCAAGACCCCGCCGCCGCCCTGCAGCTCAACCACCAAGTCTCCTTCCTCCATCCCTCAGGCCCCCACTCCACAGGTGCCCCCACCACACCCTGCCCCAGGTTCCCCCACCCACAGATACACCATCCCCAAAATGATCAGGCCTTCTCCCCTGCCACTTGCTCTTCCGGCCCCACACCCCCGCTGCGCTTGTCTGTGCCACTGGTGTGGTGAGGGTGTCCTCCCCCTCTGTCCTGCCCACCTTAGCTGATCCCCATTCTCCTCCCCTGGAGGTAGGCACTGCAGTGGAGGCCACTACCACCCTGTCTGACTTGGGCACTGCAGTGGCGAACCTGTCCACTCCATCTGCACGGTCCACTGCAGTCGTGCCGGCGCCCACACCATCTGAGTCATGCCCCCCAGTTTGTATCGCTTTGTTCGCCCTAAGTTGGCGGGGGTATGCCCAGACGTGGGTCCCTTGCTCACTTTGCCACTGGATTCAAGCAAGCCTTGCTGATGACGGCTGGAATGCCAGAAACCGGTCCTAGGATGCTTGTTTCCGGTCCAGGGAAGACATGGCTTGGCAGTTCGGGCTGGACTGTTCCCATGAGGCACAGGGTCAGACTGATTTGCATATGGCCATGTCTGAACTGGGGTGGTGGAGTGAGCTAAAGAATGATGATGGATTAAACCCAGATCAGTTGACTGGGGGTGAGTGTTTGATTGGCTCAAGCGTTCCGTCCATCATCCCCTTTTGTATCGCTTTGTTCGCCCTAAGTTGGCGGGGGTATGCCCAGACGTGGGTCCCTTGCTCACTTTGCCACTGGATTCAAGCAAGCCTTGCTGATGACGGCTGGAATGCCAGAAACCGGTCCTAGGATGCTTGTTTCCGGTCCAGGGAAGACATGGCTTGGCAGTTCGGGCTGGACTGTTCCCATGAGGCACAGGGTCAGACTGATTTGCATATGGCCATGTCTGAACTGGGGTGGTGGAGTGAGCTAAAGAATGATGATGGATTAAACCCAGATCAGTTGACTGGGGGTGAGTGTTTGATTGGCTCAAATGTTCCGTCCATCATCCCCTTTTGTATCGCTTTGTTCGCCCTAAGTTGGCGGGGGTATGCCCAGACGTGGGTCCCTTGCTCACTTTGCCACTGGATTCAAGCAAGCCTTGCTGATGACGGCTGGAATGCCAGAAACCGGTCCTAGGATGCTTGTTTCCGGTCCAGGGAAGACATGGCTTGGCAGTTCGGGCTGGACTGTTCCCATGAGGCACAGGGTCAGACTGATTTGCATATGGCCATGTCTGAACTGGGGTGGTGGAGTGAGCTAAAGAATGATGATGGATTAAACCCAGATCAGTTGACTGGGGGTGAGTGTTTGATTGGCTCAAACGTTCCGTCCATCATCCCCTTTTGTATCGCTTTGTTCGCCCTAAGTTGGCGGGGTATGTCCAGACGTGGGTCCCTTGCTCACTTTGCCACTGGATTCAAGCAAGCCTTGCTGATGACGGCTGGAATGCCAGAAACCGGTCCTAGGATGCTTGTTTCCGGTCCAGGGAAGACATGGCTTGGCAGTTCGGGCTGGACTGTTCCTATGAGGCACAGGGTCAGACTGATTTGCATATGGCCATGTCTGAACTGGGGTGGTGGAGTGAGCTAAAGAATGATGATGGATTAAACCCAGATCAGTTGACTGGGGGTGAGTGTTTGATTGGCTCAAACGTTCCGTCCATCATCCCCTTTTGTATCCCCCAGTTGTGCTGGCACACACCATGTCAGACACCTCCACTGCAGTTGTCAGTGGCTCTCCAGCACCCACCACCCCTTCCCTGCCTCCTTCTGGTGAGCCCTGATCCTGTCCCTGCGGTGCCTGGCCTGCTCCCCGTATGCCCCTCCGAGGGGATTGTCCCTGGTTTTCATCAGTGCAGGCATGCGTAGGGTGACATCTGCCACTGTCACCCTGTTTTGACTTTCAGGATGGACTGGCCATTGGCCTTTGTTTCTTTTTCACTGGACTTCAACTTTTGAACCCACATATGCTGAATAAAGCAACTTTCTGTTCTCTAGTGGTTTTGCTTCTGATGTACATGATGTTGATGATGCTAACCATGCCCTTGCTGCAGTGATGGTGATATTTGGTCTCATGAAAATGAAGTGTTACTGTGCAGGAACCCATGTGGTCCAGGGGGAATGTGTCCTATCCTGTAGTGTATCCATGTCATCCTTAGCAGCATCTGAGGGTGTCATGTTTTCAATATTTGGCAATGGGATTTCCTACTTACATTAGCAATGTCACATCTGTGGCTTCCACCCCTGCACATCTGTTGTGCTTGCCATTGTTCAATTAGTCTACTTCCCTGACCGTGTGGCCATCTCCACTGGACATGCAGGTTTGGGCATCAATGGGGAAGGACTCATCTGTGTTGTCAGTGCAACTTGCTATACATGTGTGTTGGATCTGTGCTGATGATTTCGTTGACACTCCCATGACCAGGCTGATGTGACGGGAGCCTTCATTTGGTGCTAATTGTTGACTGTGTGACCAAGTGTTCTGCTGACATGATGGAGCCCTACTGAGGCAACATATGGCACAGCTTTCCTCACACAGGAGTGGAGTCCCCTCATGGCAGTGTGTACTCCTGTGACATCGCCTGCGCCCAAGGTGTGTGTTGTATGAGCATGTCTGTGTGTTCACTTCCATTTTGCTGTGCATGCTGGGATCCCTAGTGATGTTCCTGTTTGTGATGCTTGCTGAGTTGACCTATGTTCCCCCCAAGTCTTCTCCTGGGTTCTCTGTGATGTGGGTGCATGGCACATTACTGGTCATCAGGGTGTCACCCATAGGTGTGTTTGCTGTCAGGGCTGAGTTTGTGGGCAGACGCAGATGGGACACAGTCAGGATTCCCCTTGGCACTTGTTGTTTACACCTGTCAGGTAATTTCCAGTTTGTGTTAGCTTACAGTGATTGTGACACGTTGTGTGTGTGACTGCTGGCACTCCTCAGGGTCAGGGCTGCAATGTTGGTAGTTGTCTATGTGTGTTCTTTGTGGGTGACCTTGGCTTCTTCATTGGTGTGGGACTGTGGCTGGGATCCCATTGGTTGGTGTGGTATTGCCGTCATGTCCATGTACAGCGTAGTGTGTCAGACATTCAGGAGTCTTGTTGAGTGGCCATGTGTGATGTGTTTCTGCACCTTGGTTCCCACCACCACCCATGGGATTGTCATGGGTGCATGTGCAATGTCACCAGTGCATGTGAGCTTCGCTGCTGCACATTGTTGGAGGTCGAGGTGTGTGGTGT
Organism: Calotriton arnoldi; assembly: GCA_963921515.1. Taxonomy (NCBI): domain Eukaryota; kingdom Metazoa; phylum Chordata; class Amphibia; order Caudata; family Salamandridae; genus Calotriton; species Calotriton arnoldi. Next base: position 781,050 of record CAWUFW010004019.1, on the reverse strand, counting down.
TGTGTGTGTGCAGATGAGAGTTGTTGCCCGGCTAGACCCCTGCCTCCATGTTGGCCTTGGCTTACTGGCCGTGCTGATTGATTTGTGCTTGTGTAGGTGTGATGGTAGTTTGTTGCTCAGGACACATGACTGTGTTTCACAGTGTGAACGACATCTAGCTTTGTCATCACAGTGGGATTGTCATGCAGCCCGGGGTCACCACATTGTGGGGACCCTGGGGGTAGTGCTGTGGTGTGTCTGTGTCTTGCTGTGTCAGTTGCTGTTCCTACATGCTTGTGTGACATGTGTGATTTGTGCTCCCTCTCATCTAACGATGCCTGATGGCCCACATAGGGGATTTGGATCCATGAGTTACCTTTGTGTGGCACTGTATGCGCATCTGTGTGATTGGTATTCAGGCCTCATCATGTGTTGTGTGGTTGCCTGGGGACACTGGCACCCCCCCTCACCTGTTGTGTTTGATGTGCAGTGTGGGTCTGCCTGTTTGTGTTTGTGCATCTGCACCACTGCATTGGCATATCTTTAGTGTGCCATTGGCTGTATGTTGTTTGGTGGGTTTCCCCTGCTGTCCCTGGGACTCCTAGGTCATCAGTCAGCACAATGATCATTGTTTGTGTGTCCCATTGCTGCCATGGTATGGTATCTGTTCACCTCACATCTACAGTCTCCACAGGGTATCTGCATTTGTGTGCCCATTGGTGCAAATATGTGGGTCTGTATTCTGATGGTCACTTCTGTCATTGTGTCATTGATGAATGTTGACAGTGTCAGCCCCCATGGGTGATGTTTGTCTGCACATGGCCAATGGTATGTCTTATTTGCACTGCAGTGTTTGCCTCCCCCAATCTATGTTGCTATGGGACACAAGCAATACTTTGCCACTGATGTGTTTGTTGTTCTGTGACCAGGAATCATCCATGCAGTTTGGCAGTTGCAGCTTTTTCAATGTCAACACTTACATTTTGGTCACTGTGATGATGGGGGTTTGGACCCCATTGCCACAATGTTCAAGATGTGCTTCAGCTATGGACCCCACACTTACATTTTGGTCACTGTGATGATGGGGGTTTAGACCCCATTGCCACAATGTTCAAGATGTGCTTCAGCTATGGACCCCACACTTACCTTTTGGTCACTGTGATGATGGGGGTTTGGACCCCATTGCCACAGTGGTCATGGTCTGCTTGCATTGTGGAGGCCACACACATTTATGTGTGACACATGTGATAGGGGGTCACATTGTATGTTCAAAGTCATGTTCAGTGTTGTAGGCATTTGACACAGCCTACACACGCTTGTCATGGTGTTGGGGGGGATGTCTTTATGTTGCATTCTTTATGTTGGTGTGTGCTTGTTGTATCATGTATTAGCCATCCTATGAGTGGGGGTGTTGTTGGTGGTAGGCATCCAGCCCCCATGGGTAGAGGTGGTAGTAGTGGTGGGCATCTGGCACCCCCTGGGTAGGGGTGGTAGTAGTGGTAGGCATCCAGCCCCCATGGGTAGAGGTGGTAGTAGTGGTGGGCATCTGGCACCCCCTGGGTAGGGGTGGTAGTAGTGGTAGGCATCTGGCACCCCCTGGGTAGAGGTGGTAGTAGTGACAGGCATCCAGCCCCCATGGGTAGAGGTGGTAGTAGTGGTGGGCATCTGGCACCCCCTGGGTAGGGGTGGTAGTAGTGGTAGGCATCTGGCACCCCCTGGGTAGAGATGGTAGTAGTGACAGGCATCCAGCCCCCATGGGTAGAGGTGGTAGTAGTGGTAGGCATCTGGCACCCCCTGGGTAGGGGTGGTAGTAGTGGTCGGCATCCAGCCCCCCATGGGTAGAGGTGGTAGTAGTGGTGGGCATCTGGCACCCCTTGGGTAGGGGTGGTAGTAGTGGTAGGCATCTGGCACCCCCTGGGTAGAGGTGGTAGTAGTGGTAGGCATCCAGCCCCACATGGGTAGAGGTGGTAGTAGTGGTGGGCATCCAGCCCCCCATGGGTAGAGGTGGTAGTAGTGGTGGGCATCTGGCACCCCCTGGGTAGGGGTGGTAGTAGTGGTAGGCATCTGGCACCCCCTGGGTAGAGGTGGTAGTAGTGACAGGCATCCAGCCCCCCATGGGTAGAGGTGGTAGTAGTGGTGGGCATCTGGCACCCCCTGGGTAGGGGTGGTAGTAGTGGTAGGCATCCAGCCCCCCATGGGTAGAGGTGGTAGTAGTGGTAGGCATCTGGCACCCCCTGGGTAGGGGTGGTAGTTGTGGTAGGCATCCAGCCCCCCATGGGTAGAGGTGGTAGTAGTGGTAGGCATCTGGCACCCCTGGGTAGGGGTGGTAGTAGTGGTAGGCATCCAGCCCCCTGGGTAGAGGTGGTAGTAGTGACAGGCATCCAGTCCCCCATGGGTAGAGGTGGTAGTAGTGGTGGGCATCTGGCACCCCTGGGTAGGGGTGGTAGTAGTGGTAGGCATCCAGCCCCCATGGGTAGAGGTGGTAGTAGTGGTGGGCATCTGGCACCCCCTGGGTAGGGGTGGTAGTAGTGGTAGGCTACTGGCACCCCTGGGTAGAGGTGGTAGTAGTGACAGGCATCCAGCCCCCATGGGTAGAGGTGGTAGTAGTGGTAGGCATCTGGCACCCCTGGGTAGGGGTGGTAGTAGTGGTAGGCATCCAGCCCCCATGGGTAGAGGTGGTAGTAGTGGTGGGCATCTGGCACCCCCTGGGTAGGGGTGGTAGTAGTGGTAGGCATCTGGCACCCCCTGGGTAGAGGTGGTAGTAGTGACAGGCATCCAGCCCCCCATGGGTAGAGGTGGTAGTAGTGGTGGGCATCTGGCACCCCCTGGGTAGGGGTGGTAGTAGTGGTAGGCATCTGGCACCCCCTAGGTAGGGGTGGTGTTAGTTGTTGGCATCCAGACCCCTATGTGTATATGTGGCATTGGTGATGGCCATCCCGCCCCTATGGTGCTGCTATTGCTGGTGTAAGTAATTTCTGCATCCCTCTGTGTGTGTGTGATATGTCGGGCACGTGTGGTTTGTTTGTGTGGTGGGTGTTTGACTTACCTTCTGTGCCGTACGCGTCCGTGCTTGTTCCGGTAATAGATGTAGAATATTGGTAGGATCGGCACGATGGGATTCATGGTTGGTTCGTCTCGTTCGTCTTTGTTGTTGCTTCGCCTCGTCCTCGTCGCTGGCGTGTTCGTCTCGTAGCCGTGGATCGTCTTGTGGCGCGAATCGGAGCTTATGTGCGCCTCTCCCGGATGCTTAGACGTGCCGTGCGTAGCGACGGGTTCGGCGCGTACGGAAAGCGCATCGTACTTGTCCGGCCGGACGGGGCTCTATTTTGGCTTCCGAGCTACTCGATTCTGCGTTTCCGGATCCGGCTCGGTCGGAGAACAGGACCTGGATTGGGTGAGTACGACTGGGTCGGAATCTATGCAGTTGTGCGCATCGTACTTGCTCGTTCGGAAGAATGTGCGAGTCGGTCGGGAAACAGGCGTTTGCCAGGCTTTTTTCCCAGCCGAATGGTGTTGGGTGCGCCTCCAGCCGAGATCGGAATCGGCCCCTTTGTCTAAAGAGTCTCACCATTACATTCCTACCTTAATGTGTGTATCCATGATAAATACGTGTCATTGGAAATAACAGGTTATCAGGCAACACTGGCCTCTCGTCAGCAGACATCCAAATGTCATTTGCATTTTTCTCTCAACCTGCTTTTATCCAACTGCTCTGTTCTGCCTCTGAAACATTTTCCTGCATTCTCTTCAACTCATCCCATGTGTCAGTGACTGTCATCAGCATAGTAAATGAACTCTCCTCTTCAGACTCATGTGAAATTTCCATTAAATGTGCAGTCTAGCAAAGCACAATACTGTGCAACTGAATCCACATATCTGTTACCCTGGCAACGTACCCACTGCCACTTTGATGAGCTGCACATTTAACCACTGCAAATTTCCTAGGCAACTGCAATGCTTCCAACAGATTCTTGACATGGATTCCATAACGGATTGAGGTATCTCAAGAAGTTTAAAAACTAAGGGCATATTAGCAAGACCCACGTTAAAATTATCGCCGTTTTAGCGGCAGGAAACTGCCGCTAAAACGGCGATAATGGGCTTGCTAATATGTGTTATAGAATTCAATAGAAGCACAGGTTAGATGTCCTGCACATCTAACCTGGGCTTCTATTGGAATTCCATAACGCATATTAGCAAGCCCATTATCGCCGTTTTAGCGGCAGTTTCCTGCCGCTAAAACGGCGATAATCTAACGTGGGTCTGCTAATATGCCCCTAAGTTGTGATCACAATTGCCCAAAGTCGTGGACAGCACCAAACCCACACTGGCTATTTTGTAAAAATGGTGACTTTCAAATTTGCAGTTAAACTGCAGGCCCTTGTAAGAGCAATCAATTCGGCATCTTGGGCAAAGGTAACTCTTTGAAGCCACGAAGCTTCAACAACAGCATTTATGCACACTGCATATGCTGCTATTAGTGTGGCAATGTTACCATCATGAACCATTTACAAAGAGCACATGGTCGGGCTCAATAAGGGGTTCATCCTTAATATCTGGACTTGGTTTGGTACATAAATCTGTGACATCTAGGCAATTGTGTTCACTTTTATCACAATCAACATCATTTACAGGTAACAAAGTTGAAGGGTTAAGCACATTGCACCTCTTGAGAACGACATTGTCACTTTACAGAATGGTTAGCTCATACCTTGTTAAGCGATTATGGGCTAGGTACTGTGCTTTTGTTCTTATCAACAATAGCTTCACAGAGTGTGGGACCATAACAGTTAAGGGGTAACCCATCACTATGCTCTCACTCTTTTCCATCCTAGTGCTCACCACGTAAACTGCTTTTCTTGGCAGCTGGGAAGAACTGCAGCAATGGGATCAAGTGTAGTACAGAAGTATGCTACTGGCTTTCGAGCATCTCCATGCATCAACACTGAGAGAGCACACCCATCTCTCTCACTGCAAAACAGTGTCAATTCTTTAGAATAATCAGGCACATCCAGTGCAGAGGCGCAACACAATTTGTCTTTCAAATCTAAGAAAGTTTTAGAGCAGTCTTTGTCCCATGGAATCAAATTTCACACATCTCTGTGTGTCAACCTTAGTAAAGGTTTTGCGATTAAGGAAAAGTTTGGTATCCACTGTCTACAGTAGCCAACCATTCCCAAAAACTTTGTTTTGAGTACTTGGTGTATTCATCTGTAAGATTGCTTCCACTCTCTCTGGTGACACCTTCCTAGCTCCTTTCACAATGATGTGTCCCAGATCATAAACTTCATTCTGACAGTACTGCAATTTCCCTGGAGACACTTTGCGCCCATTTTCAGCCAGGTGATTCAATAAAGCAATGGTGTCTTGTGTACAAGCTTCTTGCGTTCCTGATGCTACAAGCAAGTAATCAATGTATTGCACCATGTTCGACTTGTCTTTTATAATGTCTCTAGATTTCTTTTCAGAATCTGGTTGAAAATGGATGGACTTTCTGTACACCCTCGTGGGACACGGCACCATGCTAATACTTTCTGTTGGGAAAAAAGGGAAAAGATATTGACTTTCTTCATGCAATGGCACTGAGATGAAAGCTGGACACAAATCTATGACAGTAAACCACTCTGCAGTGCACAGGATCTGAAACAATATTGTAGGTGGATTCGGTACCACAGGAAAACAGGGAACAACAATCTTGTTGATCCTCCTCAGGTCCTGCATTATTCTGTATTTTCCAGTCGGTTTCTGCAAACCCATAATTGGAGAGTTACATGGTCTTCCAATCAATTCCCTCAATATTCCTTTCCGTAACATGTCTTTTAAGACTGGTGTTACACCTGCAATAGTCTCGGGTGTCACATGGTATGGGGGAGTTCTGGGAAACACTGCATTTGGCTTTACAGTAATTCGGACTGGTTCTACACCTTTTATGAGTCCAATATCTTTCCCCGTAAGATCCCAAACCTCAGTCTTCACTGTCTCCTTCCAATCATCTGGCAATTCTTCAATTGTAAATAAGGGAAACATTCCTATCTCCTTCTGCCATCTGACCATTTTAAAGTCAACATCCTCATCATGGGTTTGAAAAGCAACACCATCTGGTGTGCAATAAATGGTGTAATTTAACATGCCCAGCAAATCTCTCCCTAATACATTTACAGGACTAGAATCAAATCCGAGAACTGGTGTTTTTCTTTAAATGAACCTATTTTTACTGGGACGTTTTCTGAAACAGGATTCTTAAACAGTTTTTTGGAACTCCTACAACGTGTATAGTTTTCCGCAAGAGAGGTAGATCTGGAACTTCTACTGTTCTAACTGTGGATCTGTTAGCGCCTGTATCAATCAAAAATTATATGGGGTGGCCATATACTTCAGCATCCACATATACACCACTCTGGTCTACTAGTCTGGTCTAATCATCAGAACCTGGAGCCTCAATTTTGGAAAAAGGAATATTCTTGCAAAACATTCGGGTTCAAATTTTGAAATTGTGGCAAGGAATTTTTAAAAGAGTTTGTATTCAGTTTTGCCATTTGATTTAAATCTAACAGAAGATTTCCCATATTTTTTAACTTCAGTTGGACCGGTGGGGTGGGCGCCATTGGGACCTGAAGCTATATAGACATCTGCATTTGCTGTGTAGACATGTTTTGCAGTTGCATTCCCTTTGTCATCTGTACATTTCTACCAACATTATTTGGAATATATCTCCATTCTCATTTCCAAAGTTCAATTTTATGACAAATGTGACAAGGAGTAATCTTTGTCATAGCAGAAATGTCTGCTCTAGAACATGTACCCACAGGAACACCTCTACCTCTTCCTAGAGACACATTAAATCCTCCTTGATTTCCCTGAAAACCGACCTGTGGAATGCATCTCCTTGCATATTCCCTTAATGTCATGAAAAAGATGGATTCTGAAACCCTTTCTGAGCCAAATTAGTTTGTACCAGCATAAACGTTTCTTTATTATTCTTCTGCTTCATGTCTAATTGATCACTACAGTACTTGGCATATCTCAAGATTTCGTCATGCAACTTGTTCTGCTAGGAGATCACACTTTCAGTTCTGTGTGTACAGATCTCTGGTTTCAGTCCTAACACAAACTGTGACACAAAAATCCTCATATCCTTTTCCTCAGGATACTCTCTCCTACTGTGCTACTGAAACACCTGCAGCAACCGTTCATAGTACTCTTGCACTGTTTCTTTTGGCTCTTGGGTAGCTCTTTAAATTTTAAGCCAATCCAAATCTCTCGGTGCCACTCTGCCTCCAGGAAAGTAATCACTGTCTCATATTTCTTCATCACCACAGGAGATGGTGCATTCATTCTAGTCTCCCTCACAGGTTCTCCTTTAAGCCATTATACAGCAGTCTTATATTCAAAGCATAAATCATCAGGTGCCACAGTGTCAAAAAAACGTTTTTAAATCTCTCCACAACACCTTTGAAATCTTTATGAATCATTCCACTTGTGCATACCATTCAACTGGTTTGTCTCTCAAATTCAGGAAATAGTTCGTAAATGAGGCCAAATCACCTCTACACCAAGGAACATGTACATACATTCCTCCTGCTATTTCTCTGAATGGGTATGCTGTAATTCATCCCTCATTTCTCTCATCTTGCTTCCTTGCTATTACTGCTTCTCTCTTTTTCTTTTCATGTTCCTTTCGCCCATTTAATTTCTAATTTCTCAGTCTCACTCCATTTACAAATTCATTTGACTAGTTCCATAATGTGTAAACGAATTCCTGAAATTCTCATGTTCTCTAATGCTGGATCATGTAAGTGAACCCTATAGCTTATCTGCAAGTGAAAATTTTTAATAAGATCAATCTCGCAGTACTGAGCCAACTCTGTCAATTTGTCATGCACTAACGCTTCTCTTCGTGTACTTTCTTTACACAGGTAAATTAAATCCTTTCTTTGATACTGCTCAATATGTTCAAATTCTAAACATCCCCTTATTATTTCTTCTAATTCCACATTCAATTGAGCAACATTTAAAGGGTTTTCCCTCTCCGTGCCTGGCCTCTCCTGTACCTCTGTGTTTTATGTCTTTCTAATTCTCGTTGCTTCTTCTAACAAAGCTGTCATATAACCTTCTGAATTAGCATTTATATCACTAGGATTAATAGGTGCTATGAAGGCTAATGTCCCTACAACTATTAGTGATGTACTGTCTGTGGAAGTCTCCACACAAGAATTTAAGGGTTTTGTGAGGTCAGAACAAACCCTGTGGTATGTCCATCTCCAGCGGCGTGACAAATTTCTGGCCTTAAATCCACATTTGGAGGAGTGTTTGTGATAATTCTGGGCTCTGTTGGGGCATTTTCAGGAGTTATTTGGGCTGTGGTACCCACTCAAGTTGCATTAGTCATGGTCAGAGCTGCAACGTGTGGACAAGCCACAACTGGTGGGACAATTTGGAGTATCTGAATCGGTCTTTCAGTCTGTGCTAAATCTGGATGTACAAGAGAAGTTTTCACTATGGCATATGCACCAGCACTTAGTTGACTCAAATAGGTAGAAGTCTTTTATGGTGGGAGTCTCGAAGCTAATATTTGTTCTAAAACCTCATCTCCTGAATCAGTATCCACCTCATCCCCATATTTGTTTTGGTTATCATTTTCTACCGCTTCCCTTTCTTAGCTGCTTCCATAGTAATAGCTGGATATAATCTGGTATGATAGCCTTCCTCCATCTATGCTGTTTTTCATCCCATTGAGCATCTGCATAAGTTTGCATCGCTCGTTTGGCCCATCGCTGGTATTTTTCCCTTTCTTTCTCCCTTTCAATCTTCTCCCATACAGTCAGAGCTTCATATTGGTTGGGTCTAGGTGGTGGCTTCATCTCATACAATTTAACTTCCACGTTATCAAGGATTCTGGTATTAAATGTCCCATATCTAGGAAAACTCAATGTACCTTCTTTCTCTGTGATTCTACTTTACTGGAGAAGCCAAGAGCAAGTTTGTAACCCATGCTCAGTTGTCATAAAATGTGCAGACGTACCTTCATGAGGTGCCTCTTCACCCTTCCATACCATAATAATAACATCACCTCCTACTAAACTCTTAAATTCTTTAAAGCATTTTATTTTTGCAATGCAACAAAATACAAGGAAAATTTCAATCAAATGTTATTGTTTTGCTCCGTATACATTAAATTTCAATAAACCAATCCAATTAGTACTATTAGTTTTCCAATATTTGTTAAAAAAAAACAAATACACTATTCACTTTCTTTTAATCAATTCCAGTGCGGCACCCTGACGTCACCAACCAATCCCAGTGAGAAAGCACACCAACCAACCAATCTCAGTATAAAACAATATGATGTACAATCTCACTCCTTGCAGCAGCTCCCCCTCCTTTACAATTTATCATGCATTCACACAACATCAACAATAAAGTTTAAAACATCTTCTTCTTTGCTCTACTGAATAAATAATAGTATTACAATCGCTCAAGAGTATTTTCCACAACTGCAAGTGAAATCTCGACCAATGTGAAATCACCCAAATCAATGCAGTTTCATCTGTTTGTGCAATTAGGTTCCACTAACACTGATCAATGTTAATCAACCACAACAATGCTTAATTCCTCTATGTCAATGGTATGGGTGATGGTACATCACACGCTATACCTTAAATCCTGCAAACAAGTCATCTATTCAATTTATGTATATATCTATCTATTCCAGGATCTTTTGACTACAGCAAGCTTGAATTCTTCAATCTCTTTCCTCAACAGCTTCTTAATACTTTTTCACTCACTCATTCATTCATACTCACAACACCACTGTCTAAACCAAAACACAACTATAAACAACACATCACCCTATTAATACTCACAACTTCAAATCGCAACAGCCTTGTAACCACCTTCTAGTACTGCCTTGTCAGATCTTCAAGTTCTGGACACCAGATTTGAGAATGGGGAATTTTGTTTTGACTTGGACAATTATTTTATAGCTCCATTGACGGTGTGAACCATCCTATCCTACCTGAAACTGACAGCATGGAAGTAATATTTAATTTAACAGTTCAACCCACAACTTACAATGGGGATCTCCAACTCCGCCTCAAACTCTTCTTCAGGCGAATAGATCTTTGCCACCATTTTAGAATGGAGCATCAACATCATCACAATAAGCATCATCAATTTAGTCATTTAGTCCAGTCAATAATGAGTGTTTTTGAATTAGTTCAAAAACCTTTCTCTATCAAAAAGAGAATAGTATTTTGTTTTTGTCTTTTTTATTCAGTTTAGTAAATCAGATAAATCAATTTACAGAAATATCAAGAAACTCATGGTTAGTCAATCAAAGAATTAAAGCATGTTCCATAAAGGAAATTGCAATCCCTATTCTACTCTAAGTGAATCCTAACCATATCAGAACCAATAAAGAGTCCTTTTGGAAAAGAGCAAGATTCATAGGAGCATTGAAATAGAATTTAATTTGATGTTGAAATCCCTAAAAAGAGACGATCCAGAAACTCGTCCAAGTCTCTTCTTCTCAAATCAGTAAAAGCATACAGTCACAGTAGTGACTGTCCAAAGTTAAGCTAGGAAAAAAGTCAGAGCAGTAGCCGTAACGGTTAAAGAATAGACAGGCATAAAGTACTAGGCGACAGAAATCACCATCATCATTAGCTTATAATGAATAGGGCAAAAAGGGTAAAGGGAAAAATAGAATGGTCACAGCAAAACGGCCTGGACTGGACTGACTTAATTCTTACTAGGAACACATATTATTATAACACAAAAACACATGTAACAATCTGAGCTGGTGTTAGCGCATATTAAGCCAATGAGGAAGGCTCATCCAATGGTCTGCTGCTTCTTTCTTCATTCCCACTGTAAACGAACGAAGTTGGAAAGGTGCTATTTACAAGTATCAACTTAGTTGCTAAACATTCATGTGTGTTAGCTTCACTCTGTGTTCCCACGAGAACCCTACAGTCTAAACTACTAGCTCTTCAGTATTACACTGCGTGATAATGAACTATTCTAAAGCAGAAACATTCTAGTTACAATCTACAAGAATAAGCCATGTGATTTATGTCTTCATGTAAGCTTTATTGTTTAATATACTATTTAGCATTATGTATTGTGAACATGTGGCAGTTAGAACTATCCAAATACGATGAAAACATGTAGCTTAGAAAAAGAAAGAATACTTTTAAAGTCAGCACATTCTACAGAGATGGCACGCTTAAGCAAGTCAGAGTGTGAAGCATTTCCCAAAAGCATTTTATTATTTGGAAAAAGAAATTTAGCTGAAAGGTAGAGAGTGGAAGAGGCCTGGTCTAGCAGTAAAACTACAATAGAAATGAGTGTTTACTGCAAAAATCATGCTTCACATTAATTTTGCACGTTTGAGTAAGACATTTCCCCACATTTCATTTTATTCAACATTTTCGTGTTAAAGTCTAGTTTAAAATTCAACATTTATTTAAGCTAAAACATTCTGCACTTTCAGTATGCATTGGCGTCACTTCACCAAAATGCCTGGGGTAGAGTAAGTGACATCAAACACCATTTGACCTTTACTTTGACTCACACATACATGCTTAACCATACACACACATTCACACACTCTCTCTCAGATAAACACACTCACCTGCAAGCATGCATACAACATACATTAAAAGCCTTTTTTACTAACCTTAGCTATCAGAAGGGGTCATATTCCAGCTAATTATACTCGATTTTTATATTACACTAATAGTGAATAATATTATTCACTATTTGTGTAATACAAAAATTGACAGAAAACCAGAAAAATGGAGCTCCAAAATGTGTCCTTTGGGATTAGCCACTTCTGTATTCCAGGAACTGATTATGTCACCTCTAAGGCAAAGGGTCACAAAGGCAGTGTCAAGGGTGCAAGGGGCAAGCCAGGGGCCGCAGCTACAACCACTGGCGACCTCTAAATAACGTCCATGTTTGTATCCTGTTGATGTGCATCCTGCCAGTTTTGTCTTTACTCAGAATAAGTTGTTGTCAGCTAAGATGCTACTCTTGCCACTCTTTTGCCACTGCGTATACCCTCCGATGTCTTCACCTATCACATCTTGCTTTGTGTTTTCATCTCATCAGCATGTTCAGTGGTCACAGATGCAGGTTACATCTGGGAAGATCAATTCCTGACTTTGTCATTGTCATTTGTGCTTTTCTGGTTATGTATTTTGATTTGGCTTGGACACTTGTATTGTAAACCTTGTACTGCATTATAGGGATGAGTACTATATGATTTTCTTGGCTATGGTTGCAGGTGAGTGCTTTATAGCGCAGTACTACACTTTCACTGTTTGTCTATGTGACATTGTCCATTGGAAAGTGTTATTGTCATGAGCTGCATTTACTTCTTCCAGTTTACTCATAAAAGTGGTGGTGGCAGATGGTTTGTGTTGGTCTAGCTTGCCATTATATAGTTTGGGTTGATTGAATGTTTTAAAGATTGACACCCCTACAGTGCTCACATATCATTCATTTTTTACATGGGTCATTTGTACTATAGATTAAGGTGGGGCTATATTGTGATGTGGGAACAGTCTCCGGACAATAGATGGAGCAATTCGGATTGGCACTGACTGCCTTACTGGTAATGACAGTTGTGTCTTGCTGTGATGCAGAAGGTCTGTTTTTGATGTCACAGTATTAATTTAAGGGTGGGCGGTAAACGATGCTCTGCTGGCGTAGCTTGCAAAGTTTTTTTCACTTTGGGCTCCGCTTGGAGGGCGGAGTTTGGGCAAAAACTCCAACTCCCATGTAGCGGAGTTAACCGGCGCCGGCGCCAGCCCACCCCTGTTTACAATGTGCACTGTACTAAATATTACTCAAGCAGGGCCTGGTTTTCACAGCCATTTTCTACCTAAGCTGAATTGTAGGTGCACACGTTTCATGCTTTAAGAATATAGTCACAAGGCATGAATTTATACACGTACAAAGGGATTAATTAGTAATTACTTCAAGTAGGAGTGTGAACAAATGCACTCACAGGGCGTGATGGTGAGAATACAAGACCAAGGGTGCCATAGAACATACGTGAACACGCACAAACTCATGATTCAATGGATATTCCTACTTTTGCAAGGCACATTTCCTATCACTCTCCCCACATTCTCCCAGCACCCCATGTTTACAAACAAGACAGTTGTGTTGATAAGGAAGTCACAGACCCGCTGCACTCACCCCGAGGAGACAGACTTTGAGCTCCCAGATGGCTATCATCTGTTGTTGTGGAAATTACGCATCCTAAGCAGGTGAAGTACAAGCTCGTGGCTCCCCCTCCCTGTTAGACGCCAAGCTGAGGTGTCACTCTGGCAGCTCAATTGGAAACCGATTACTGGGCAGCCTTCATGTAATTTAGTGCTTAACTAGTTGAATGTTCTGCTCGTTGCAGATTACCAATGAAAGCTCTCCTTTCCATGTACACGCTTTAAACCCTCTGTGCGCATGTTCTGTACCCCTTGCATGCACTCTGCAGCTGCGCTCTATCCCCTGCATGATCTCAGCATCGGCTCTGTCCCCCCTGTGCGCTCTGTCCTACCTAGACCTCTTTTAATCCTTTCTGACCACTGTTTCAGTATCACACTCGCCACTCTGCCCTCCCGTCCCTCTCCAACACTGGAGCTTGGCCCCCCGCTCCTCTTGCCACTCTGCCCTCCCGTCCCTCTGCAACACTGGAGATCGGTCCTCCCGCTCTGTTCTCTAGCGGTGCAGGTTTTGGGTCATTCGTCTCACCGCCGCCATCCTCTCACCTCTGCGCAGAGTGAACAAAGCCAACAGACATCCATGTATGAGGACGTTCTCTTTGAGGAACGGAAGAATGGTCGATAAGAAGCCCATTGGGTGGCATAACTTTTCTTTATGTACTGTCTAGTACAGTATATGACATCTTGCGGCATAAGATCAACACCATGACCTTCGACTAAAATCTATAGGGTAGTGCCCAATGCTAAACCTGTCTGTACACATTTCTGGACGTCAACACGTCTTTAGCTGGGCATCATTAGGTTTTCCCACATTACCTCAACATCCCGATCACTGAACTAGTATACAGGGTAGTGCCCCTTACATTACATTGGGAGAGGAGTTGGCCTAACGGCCTAACGGTCGACCTCGAATCTGGGGAACCGGGTTCGAGTCTCGGCAATGACGCTGAACATCCTGTGATTCTGGGCAAATCACTTAATCTCCCCATGCCTAACAAAAATGAATGTGTCCTCATGTAACGCAACTGGTGCTATGTAAAGCACTCTGATACCCGATTCCTTCGGGTCAAATTTGCGCTATATAAAACTCTGTTAAATAAAAAATAAATTACCGGTTTGGACATAGATAAGATGACACTACCACACTGAGCATCTGGTCTCCTTTCAGTCATCATCGTACTCCCGGCAAGAGCCGCTTAACTCCCTTCTCACGGTACCCACAGGATGGGGCCTCTTCCCCACAATGAATTATGTTTCACCGACACAGTACTAACTATCCATTTTGTTCGGCTCAGAGTCCGCTGCAGGCCCCTAGGATAAGTAGCCTCTTTGCCTTTCCGGTTATGGACACCTATTTTACCTGCGGGGTGTACCCATATACCGCTTCATTACCCGATCCGCCTTTCTGGCAAGCTATGGATCATGGTTACTGTCCCCTCCAATATGGCCGCCATATTCTCTTGAATTCCGCCCATCACGTCTCTGTACTTCCCTGACATGACCGAGGCGCGTTACCTGACATGCCCCCCTACTAAGATGAAAACCGGATGTTCCATGACCACATCAGTTGGCACTCTAGAGCATCGTTGTCACAAGGGCCCCGCCCTCGCCCACGAACCGGAGACTTAACTGCACCTTGCTGGTTCCACAGTTACCTCCCGGTCCCGGCAGTGTTTGGGGTAGGTCCACCGATGGTTTGCGGTGTACGCACGTAAGTACCAACAGTGTGGGCTTATATTTTGGTTTCTTGAGTTCCACATCTCCCTTGGGGTGTGGATGCCTGGTGCTACATTTCACAATGGCCGCTCGAAGGACCACTGCTTTGGCATGTACTGGGTTGCGCCATGGGCTAGCACCCGTTGCGGTCACCCACACCACCTGGAGTACACTTTTGACTGACTTGGGCTCACCTAGCCCCGGGTGCCCTGTTACTGTGTTGGGGTGAACGGCAGTTTACCTGTAGTGTCCCATGAGGCGCCCGTAACATGGCAACGGGAACCCCTCGTATTCCCCCCTTTGGATCTGCTTTGCCACCAGTCCGCCATACCACCAGGCGGGTGTTAGTGATTGATTACACTTCCATGCTAATTGCTCACTCATTTGACCCCCACTTCCTTTAGGACACTACATTTCTGAGTTTCTGTACATGCCGGGAGTCTATGATACGAGCCAGATACCCGAGTTGGGTGAGTTGGCACTCTCTCCAGCCACCACAGGAGTACGGGCCCCTTAAACATGTTTTTCATTCTTCCTGCACTCTCTGTTCCATCGCTGTCTTTTCTGCACGAGCGGTTGACATACATGTGTGCACAGTACTTGTTGCAGTGTTCTTGAATGGATGAATTTTATGCAACTACCTTACTCCCCTGCATAACTATTGTGCTTTGTATTCCTAGGTTGGCTGACCCAATTTTACAGGTACTACACGTAGGGTACTGTTTGTGGTTTATCTGATCTATACACCCAGACAATCACGATTAGTGTAGATCACACTGTCAGATTTGGTCCTGAAGAATTGCCGTCCACCTTGACACAAGAGCAAGAAACATGTTGACCACAAGATAAACGTGCATTACCTTGCAACTTGGAGGCAGGGGTGCGCTACATTTTCCTTTTTAATCAGGACAGGGGCCAGGTTCATTAAAGTTGTTTTGAGTGGACTCCTAGTTCCTGTTTTAACCTACACATAGTCTAGTGACCCACCTTACGCACATCTACACTTCTTCTTCTTTGAGGCCCCTCACACTAACACTGCACCAATACGGCAAGGAATAAAAGATCTCCGCCATAGAGCCCTTCATAGGGTGCCAGTCAGGTATTGCAACGCCGACGTGACGAGGAGCACGTCCTATGATGAAGCATGACACCTAGCTGGCTGGGTGTGTGAGGGCACTTATTCCGAAAGGAGGGATCCCCCTTCCTTCCTTTCCTCCCTACGTTCTGTGTACATGGTTTGACACTTTCATCAACCTAAGTCCCCTTTCCCTTGCCAGGAACTGCATACTCATTTTGTTTTGATAACTTTTCTTTACACAGAGGTGGCAGCCCGTAGCCACTGTACTGTGCAGGGGGGTGAACCTACACCCGTCCCTAAAACTCTGTAATTTGATGGAATGTGCACCCCTGCGCGCTAATGCCCAGCGATAATGCACAGCCTTGTCGATGGTCTTGAGAGCCAATCAGGAAGCATGGACGATAAAAACAGGTTTCCTGTCTAGTCAGTGAAGTAGCTGTCATTAATTTAAGCAACAGCAGGCTGTTTCATTAATTGTGTAGGGCGGAGCGGAACTCCGCTTAATTCCACTAAGTTTTTAAGCAACTCCGTGGAATTCCGCATTGTGCAACTACGCAAGCTCCACCCATCCCTGAACATTATACTGCATGGTGGTTGGGAATTGTGCCCTGTCAGTGTCAACATACCACTCCTTGAAAAATAGAAGACACTTCATGCAGTGCCATGAATATTCAGGGGAATGCATATGTGTTTCCGTGAATTATATATTGGACTTTTCACAAGATGCTGATCCTTAGAAGCCTTGATTATTTTCCAGCCCATATGCTGAGGCCTGGTACTCTCTACATCAACAGCAGCATATTTAGGCAACTATCACACACATTGCTTGTACCACTTCGTTCCCTCATCTTGATGTGTATTGACTCTGGTACCCCACAGCATGCTTGTCGTGCTTCCTGAATGGCATTTGCTGGACTTGGCCTTCTCTACAGGGTCATTCCCAAACTTTTTGCCTTCTCCTTTCTGTTTTCTGAACCCGTTTTTGTTGACTTTTAAGACTCTGCGCACTTTGCCGCTGCTAACCAGTGCAAAAGCGTTTGTACTCTCTCCTTAAACATGATAAAATTGTGTACACCCAATTGGAGCATTTAATTTACCTGTAAGTTCCTAGTTAAGTGGTACTATATGTACCCAGGGGCTGTAAATGAAATGCTACTAGTGTGTCTGCAGCACTAATTGTGCTACCCATCTAAGTATACTTGAAAACATGTCTCTGGCCTGCCATCATAGGCTGTGTTTGCAGTTTAACCTGCCTTTTCGACCTGGCAAGATAAATCTCTTGCCAGGCCTACATTTTCTTTTTTTTAAATGTATAAGTCACCCATAGGGTCGGCCCTAAACAGACCGTAGGCCAGGGTGCAGTGTATTTAAAATGTTGGACATGTACTTTTAACTTTTACAATTCCTGGTAGTGAAAAACTCTTAAATTCGTTCATCACTAGTGCAAAGTCCACCTTTCCCATTGGGTAACATTGGGTTAAAATATTACGTTTAATAAGTGATAACTTTCCATTTGGAGCAAGTAGGGATGTTGTGCTAGATGTCTAAGGAATTGTAATTCAAAACCCTATTTGGTGATAAAGTTGGATAGAAAGTTGTCATTTTCTTGACCTAACCATTTGGTGCCTGCAGCCTGTTTCCTGGGTCAAATGACTAGGTGTAGCTGGCAGTTGGTCTTTGTGTATTGCTCACCGACACTGAGACAAAGGAGCATCGGTGTTGGCAAGATGGGCCATCTCTCACTTGATGGGGGGGGGTCTGTCACCTACCACACTTGCACATCACAAATTATCTCCTTAAGCACATTCACAAATGGTTTGACATTAGTCTATTGTGACCCCTGACAATTTGGGGCAAGGGCAGGGAGGCAGAGAATTACAAACACCTCTGGGGTGGAAACCTCCAGAACCTTGTACTTCAAAGTGGGCACTAGGTATAAATATTGTACCCTCAGACGCAAATCGTCAGTACACATCTGGACCGGTGGAAGACTCAGCTCAGATGAATGACTGCTGTGCTGCCTTGCTGCCCTCCTACTGAAGTGAGACGGACTAGACCAGCATCTTGGACCCAGGACCACCAGAGTGACTCCAAGGGCTAGTTGGCTGGCCTCCAGGAACAGAACAGGCTCCAACAACTTTGAACCCAGCACCTCGACTCTGCCACCTGTGAGTTCTACCCTCCCAAGTGGTGCCACTTCAGTCCTCGACCCTTGGAAGTGGGCCTGAAGGTGCTCTGCCAGCCCATTTGTGATCCCAGTAGAACAGACACCAAGTGTTGCATTGCTCACAAGATTCCATATCGAACCACTTTGTGACATACCCCTAATGCAGGACTTCACTTCGCAGCCCAACAGCCCATCGCGACCGCCACTGCACAATGCATCTCCATGCAAGGACCTTGCATCGCCATTGCAGTTTCCTAGAACTGCCACTGCGCTATGCATCTCCATGTAAGAAACTTGCATCGCCTCTGTTGCGCCATGCATCCTCAACGCTGGACTTCGCATTACTCCACAACCAGGAATTAAGGTACTTTATTAAGAGAGCCTAACTGGGTCCCTGTAGCCATCCTGAACTCCATCGGAGCCAGCCTAAACTTGTGACTGTCCCTGTCTAGCATGACCAGATAACCACAGTGGCTATTTGATTATTAACTGGATCAGAGACGTGTTTAAGGGAAAGTAAATATACTGTAATCACTGATACTGTGCAGTACACATGCTCATTTTAGCTGTAGATTGTGCAGACGTGTCTTCTGTTGTAGTTGTCTAGATTTTATGTCATGATCCCCTAGTTGATGCCAAACACTGGCTACAATTCTTTGCTTGGAGCTTCAGTACCTTCCAGGACACATTATTTGTAAAACAGGATGGTGGGTAAACTGCAATAACGTCAACCCCACTTACATAGGACAGAAGTAGTAAATGTTTTACTTTACAAACTGTTCACATGGCATTGATAAACTCTAGATGAAAATGTATCTAGAAAACTATAACATTCACATTTCAGTAACCCCAGTCTGACAGTCACCTTTTAGTCGCTTTTATTAATTTGATTTTCTTCTGAAATGGAAATACTCCACAGCGTTCATTTTTATATAAAAAATGGTCTATAGCACAATTTTTGTGCTGGGGAATAAAAGCCGATGTGCTGCGGCTAGTGGCATTATACACAACAACACATGTATATAGCATTTCTACGTTCCCCATTGGGTAATAACGTGGCCAAGAAAATCTGTGAATAGGGAAAATAACTGGGCAACACCTAACTTTAAAGGAATGTACTGGTGATAAAGTGGATGTGGAGCTGGTAGTGCTCTAAGACACAGAGGAGGGATTGTCAGGAATGTTCTAGTCATATGGTAGCCAAGCGTAGGCTTTCATCAAAGGTATCAAAGCCATTGTGAGGTTGAAGGTCTGAGCATGAAGGTGAGAGCTGTGATGGAAGAGGCGGTAACTAGACACAATATCGAAAAAAATATATAGAATGGACATAATATCGAGTACAAAATATAGAATGGACAAAATATCGAATGGACATAATATAGTGGTTAATAATATCGAAATGCAGGTAAGTAATATCGACTGTCAAAATATCGAAGTACATAATATAGGCATTAAAATATATCGAATTTTTAATAATATCGAATTTGTTTAAGTGTTTTGTATGTTAGTATATGTGTTAAAAGTGTATATTAGTCTTTGTAATGTATGTTTAATTTTTTTAAATTAATGAATTTTATGTTATTTAATTTTTGCGTAATTTAATTCCGTAGCGGGTTGTGGGTTTATAGGGGAATAGGGTGGGAAGTAATTTAATTATAGTAAATTAAATAGTAATTTTGAGGAATTATTAATTATTTTTAATTTAATTTTGCATTTTAGTTCTGTAGCGGGTTGTGGGTTTATAGGGAAAGGGGTGGGAAGTAATTTAATTGTAATTAAGTAATTCTTTTTTTATTGGCATTGATAATTAATTTATTGTTAATTAATTATTAATTGGTAATTAATTTGTATTAATCTATTAATTGATAATTATGTTAATTGTATTAATTTATTCTTCGTAGCGGGTTATGGGTTTATAGGGGAATAGGGTGGGAAGTAATTTAATTGTAATTAATTAATTATTGAAAATATTTTTGTGTATTGATAATTAATTTACTGTCAATTAATTATTAATTGGTATTTTTATTATTTATAATTTTTTGGTATTGAAAATTAATTGTTTGTTAATTAATCATTAATAGGTAATTAATTTTTAATGAATAATATTTTGGGGTATTTAGAATTAATTATTAAATATTTTGTAATTGGTAATTAATTTTAATTAATTTTTTATTGGTATTGATAATTATTTTATTTTTATTAAAATATTAAATCATTACTCTCCGTAATGTTGCACTCACTGGAGTGGGAATAGTAATTTTTACCCTAAGCTATCCAACGCTTTCCCTACTGTTGCACTCTCTGGAGTGGGAATAGTAATTTTTACCCCTATGCTATCCAACGCTTTCCCTACTGTTGCACTCACTGGAGTGGGAATAATAATTTTTACCCCTACGCTATCCAACTCTTTCCCTACTGTTGCACTCTCTGGAGTGGGAATAGTAATTTATACCCCTACGCTATCCAACGCTTTCCCTACTGTTGCACTCTCTGGAGTGGGAATAGTAATTTTTACCCCTACGCTATCCAACGCTTTCCCTACTGTTGCACTCTCTGGAGTGGGAATAGTAATTTTTACCCTCCCGCTATCCAACGCTTTCCCTACTGTTGCACTCTCTGGAGTGGGAATAGTAATTTTTACCCCTACGCTATTCAATGCTTTCCCTACTGTTGCACTCTCTAGAGTGGGAATAGTAATTTTTACCCCTACGCTATCCAACGCTTTCCCTACTGTTGCACTCTCTGGAGTGGGAATAGTAATTTTTACCCTCCCGCTATCCAACGCTTTCCCTACTGTTGCACTCACTGGAGTGGGAATGGTAATTTTTACCCTCCCGCTATCCAACGCTTTCCCTACTGTTGCACTCACTGGAGTGGTAATAGTAAATGTTACCCTCCCGCTATCCT
The DNA here is from genome assembly GCA_963921515.1 of Calotriton arnoldi. Classification (NCBI taxonomy): domain Eukaryota; kingdom Metazoa; phylum Chordata; class Amphibia; order Caudata; family Salamandridae; genus Calotriton; species Calotriton arnoldi. The sequence goes on along the minus strand of CAWUFW010004019.1, from coordinate 759,971 downwards.
ACGCTAAAAATATTGAATATTTTTTATTAATATTACGTTAATATATATATGTATTAAAAAATAAAAATGTATGTTTATTTTTTTTTTTACTTACATTAATTATGTATTAATTTTAAAGTTATTTAAGTATTTTTAAGTATGTTTTAGTTAATTATATATATTATTTCATTAATTTTACATTACTTTTAAGACATTTAAAACATTTGATATTTAGACTAACTATATTTTTTACAACGATATTTTGGATTCGATATTTTTGTACTTACCTGTTTGTAGATAGGGATTCGATATTTTGGCATTCTATATTTTTTCCTCGATATTTTTGCAGGTCGATATTTTCCTCCTCGATATTCTGTCAGTGATCCGGAAGAGGCATAGGTGAGAACCAATTAATTTTGGGAATGCATTTTGGGAAAACTCTTTTCTTCACATGGGATTATTGAGGTTGCTCTTGGTGAGACTGAGGGTAAATTAATCATAGGTTCGTTTTTCAATTTCTTAATTTTCACTCAACTCAGACATCTAAATACATAAGTCAAAAAACGTTAGTCAATTCTTTGAAAGTAAAAGTGTTTTGATTTCATAAGTAAAAGGACGTTTGAGGTGACTGCACCCTTGAAAATTTAAGAATTGGCAAAAGAGTGGCCACATCGTTGTTAGTGTCAGTGTAAGTGTAGTGATTGTGAAGTGAGTTAGAAATTTCAGGCAAAAGATTTTTCCCTCGTGTCCCTTCTTTTTTAAGTACAAATAGGATCATTTGTTTCTGCCCTTCTGTTAAAGATTGAGGGCCTCATTTACAAGCCCATTGCGCCGCCGGTGCATTACTTTTGTAGACGCACTGGATGGGTAGTGTGCCTGCCCATATTTACAAGGCTACATAAAGTCACCCTGCATGACTTTTCATGGCCTTGTAAATATGGACCCCTTTTACCATTACTCTGTGTGAAAGGGACAGTCCATGGGTGTTGGTGTGGGTGTTCCCACGCATCATCATTGGAACTTGACACATTCCCAGATTTACAAAGTGCCGTAAACCTGGGAATGCATCAGAATCCTAGGCCAGGGGAGGCGTAGGAGTGACACAACGAGGAGATATATTTCAATTTCTCCTCGTTTTTTGCTCTTTCTATGTGTGCTGAATTCTGCAGCACGCATCGAAGGAGAAAATTGCCATTAATGATTGTTTTTGCTCAGGAAGGTGTCCCTTCCTGCACAACAATCCTCCCTGCAATGTGGGAACCCTTGCACCATGGCGTAAGGGTGTCTGCGTTCGCACACGGTTGCTGTTTCTGTGCAGGGGAGAAGGACAGGAATGCGCTGTATCTTGTAGATCCAGTGCATTCCTGCCCTTTTATTTTGAAGCACGGCAGCGCAGCAGGAAGGCTTGCTGCACTGCACTGCCCTGTGTCAAAATATAGCAAATGAGGCCCTGAATTCAATATCAACATTAATTTATTTGAATATTTAAGTGAAGAACATTGCTTGACTACTTACACTTTTACGAACACCTCTAACGCTCCTCACCCATTTGTTTCTAGAGAACGTTGTCATATTTACACACCACCACGCATATAATTCATTTACACATTGTAATTCAGTACACTTTGTTGTCTATTTTACAAGTGGTTAGTAAGTGTTCTTAAGAAGCCAATTTAAAACGAAGACTTTGAAATAAAATTAAAAAAAGATTATTTTGATTATTTAATAGCATATTATGCAGGCCAATTTCAGACTAAACCATAAGGCATAACCAGCTCTTCGGAAATGAGAGTATAAAAACAGAAAGATATTTATACATGGATACTGATTATGCAAGAGGCAAATCTTGTTCCTTCTCACTTATTCGGATGATAGGCCGAGGCCTGTGATAAATATGCAAATCTAGGAATTAAGAATCATGTGTATTCTAGTACAGACATTTAGCTGAACCTTTTACTATACCTCCAACAGTTGCATGAGTGCATACATTAGATCATACTCAAGCATTTGCAGCCAGAAGGCATTAATGCAATCAATTAGTTCCAGAGCGAGGAATTTTAATCCCTGGTTTAAGTGCAAGAATTGAAGTTAAATTCCTCTGACAAACAAAATTTCCGGGAGTGCTGTCAAAGCTATTTGTGAAAGAAAAGGCATCAGACATGAAAGGTTCACAGAAAAGTTCCACGATAAATGCCGAATCTGTGCACTTCAAAATGAAAACAATACTTCGATCAGTGGTGCACTTAGAGCTCCCTGACCTTGAGACAACCTGAACTGAATGGAGGTTCAAATATATTAAGCTACTGTGGCAAATTTGCCCTCGGGGTGGAAATAACTAGCCCACTGAGGCACCGTGTGCATTTCTGTCATCCCTGAAAATAAAACGGTTAGGTGGTTTTCGATTAAGTGAGCCATTAGTAAGTACCGTACCCAGGAATTTACACTATATATAACACATTAATGTCACCATCTTCAAAAACGACACATTGGAGAATAACCGATTTAGCCGCCTTCATTAAATTGACTTCTGTAAAATATTGTCTGTTATGGTCATTTTGCTGTTTTTCCTATTGTTTCACTTTTCATGTTTACCGTATAGTTAAGTGGTGGGACTTACTCTAGCTTAGCATTTTTGGAGGAAAATCTTTTCAAATTTAGAAACATATTCTGAAAAAAAATAATTTCTAAAGTCACAAAATGATGTTGATATTGTATTGCATTGCAACTGCCTTTATATAGTCTTCATTCCCCAGATGATGCCCTGAAGTACTTTTGGGAACGGGTAACTCTTGGTGTGCCATGGACCGAAAAGTTCGCCTGACATAGCCTACAAGGTACTTTAGATGTTTGTGTGCTTTTCTCATATTTTTGTAGCTGTGCCTATGAATAAAGTAAAGGCAAAAAGGAGTGAGTAGTAGGATTCTTAGGCATAAGAGCTGAGATTATGCAGCCAGTCATGCAAGGGGTGAGGCAAGCGATCGCCGGCCATTTGATATCACCATTTAGAAATAGTAGAACTGCTCTTCAAGTTTGCAATCAAGCCAATGGCCCCCCATGTGAGGCCCATTACATGATCCCAACTAATTATCTCCCAAATACTATCCCAATCCAATCAATACCCTTCCCTGTGCCGTCCCAGCCTACTGACCCAAGCAATGATCTGTGCAGTGTCCAGATCATCCTTCTCGACTTCCCTCCAGACATATCTCGAGTCATGCCTAGACACCGAATCATTTACCATACTAGGTGACTTTAATTTTCATTTGGAAGCTAACAACAATCCGGACTCCTTCAGTTTACTAGATAAACTAGCTAGTTTTGGATTAAACCAAATTGTCTGTGAGCCCACACATCTAGCAGGACATACACTAGATGGTATCTTCACCAATAACTCGCTTAGACAAGTTAAGACTGTCTGTCCTTTACCCTGGTCCGACCACTCTGCGGTGCATTTCACCATCACACCAGCAAATTTAAACGGTGGTCGTAGGAATAGACCTTCGACCGTTAAATATCGTGCCTGGAAGTCAGTCAGCAAAAATGATTTAATGTCAGCACTAAGTGAAAGGCCTTCAATTCCTACTGATCCTAATCAAGCTGCCACAGTCTTTCATAACTGGCTTAATAGAGCAGCTAATATTGTTGCACCAGAAGTGACGATGCGCTCTCGACGAAATAAGGCCTCGTCCCCCTGGTACTCTGCAGATCTCAAACCAGCTAAAATTAAGTGCAGGCAAAAAGAACGTATCTGGAGATCTCAATACAGCATCGTACAAAGGAAAGCCTATTGTGCTGCCCTAGAAGAATACAAAACGGCAATTATACAGGCTAAAACAGCCTACTTCACCACCAAAATCCAGGAGGCCACAAATTCACCAAAAGAACTGTTTCAAACGGTCTCTACATTATTAAAGTGTCCGCGGGACACTACGTTTACACCAGATCAAAAGTTTGTAGACAAGACCCAATCTATATATAATCACCTCCTAAAATCGGCTAAGGATATAGCGAGTAATGACTCAGCCCAGCCTGAGGACAAGGTCTCTTATTGCGGCCTATCGCATTTCCCACTGCTGGGAGAGGAGAAAGTGGCTGACCTGTTGGTAAAAATCAAATCTGGTTCCCCTCTAGACCCTTGCCCTCCGTATATATTACATCTGGATCCAGGTGAGATAAGTATCCCACTATCCCCCATATTAAACCAAAGTATAGCCTCAGGAGTATTCCCAACGATTTGGAAAAAAGCCTGTATTCGCCCTCTCCTAAAAAAACCTAAGCTGGATCCCCTAGACTAGAAAAACTACCGTCCTATCTCTTGTCTGCCTCTACCTGCAAAAGTCCTCGAGAAGGCTATGAACTCAGAACTAACATCATATCTAGAGACCAATAACATCCTGGACACTACTCAACATGGCTTTAGATCATTACACTCTACTGAGACAGCCTTCATTATGGCAGTAGAGGAAATACGTAAGGTGATGGATGGTGGACGAAGGGCTGCATTGGTCCTGCTTGATCTAACAGCAGCCTTCAATACCGTGAACCATGCAGTATTAATACGAAGGCTACAGGATGTAGGTATCAGTGGTACAGCTCTTGCCCTCCTCTCTTCCTTTCTATTGTCTAGGGAACAAGTGATTCTTTGGGATGGATATCGGTCCGAGGAATTCACACTCCCCGGCGGAGTCCCACAAGGCTCGGCCTTATCTCCTACACTGTTTAATATATATGTAGCCCCTCTGGCTAGACTAATAAAAAGTTACGGCTTTACGCTGGTGTCATACGCTGATGACACGCAGCTTATAGTGTCGGTAAAACAGTCAGTGGATGCTATGGCAGCCCAATTCTGCAAATGTATCTCCGCCCTGATGACCTGGATGAACGCCAATTTCTTAAAGCTGAACGTACATAAAACCGAGGTGGTAGAGTTTGGCCAGAAAATCTCGGTCTGGAACCAATTATGGTGGCCAACTGCAGCCGGTACCTGTCCGGCTCCGGTCAATAAAGCCAGGAACCTTGGTCTTATGGTAGACAAAGACCTCTCCTGGGCTCCCCAGATCAACCAAGCCTCATCAGCTTGCTTCTTTATGCTAAAAGGCCTGAGGAAGATTCTCCCATTTATTCCGTCCCTTGAGGAAAACAGTGGTAGTAGCCACGATTCTATCCAGAATTGACTATTGTAATGCTCTCTATCTAGGAGCAGGTGCTGCTCAATTCTCCAAACTACAGTCAATTCAGAACACGGCAGCTAGAGTACTGCTCAAACTACCCAAACATCACCCTACATCGACCAGTATAAAACAACTTCACTGGCTCCCAGTGCGGCGACGTGTTGATTTTAAGACTCTATGCCTGGTGCACAAAGCCCTGTTTGGTGGTGGGGCCAAGGATGTGCAATCCTTGTTTTCCCGATATGTACCATCACGATCTTTAAGATCAGCCTCCCTTGGTCTGGTACAACTCCCAAAGATAAAGAGAGCAAGGTGTGGAGGTAAACGCTTTTCCTTTTTAGCATCCAAACTCTGGAACTCATTGCCCACACACCTGAGATTTCTGCCAAACAGATCTGCCTTCAGGAAGGAAATTAAAACATGGCTCTTTTCCCAACCCTGAACATGTCGGCTACTGTTTTTGCATATCACCTAGCGCCAAGATGCCTCGGCAGTAGTGCGCTCTACAAATACCTTCAGTCAGTCAGTCAGTCAGTCAGTGTCATCTCGGTCTATGGCCCGACCAATGACATCCCTTGTGCTGCAGCAGTCCACTGACACAGTCAATGACCTCTTCTGTCCCATGACCAATTAAAGATCGTTTCAGTAAGAAAGTGACCACACAGTTACACATCAGTGCAAGGGCCACCAGACTCACATCTTAAAATTACACTGTTATTTTTATGGGCCCATAATGCAGTTTTTGCTGTTTCAAATATTTCTCAAAGAAAATTAATACCAAACGTAATGGTACTCATTATTATCTCTCTCTGTAGGATGAAAGTTCAAATCAATGCTGTGACCAGCAAATGACATACAGATTTCTACGGTAGGCGAATAACACAGAAATCTGGGTAACCGGTTTCGATCTTACCTGTCTACCTCTTCTCCCATTCACATCATTCACTGTGTGAGTTATAACTTAAAAGATAGCATTACTTCTTGTATTCAAATTGGAGACTATTGATGAGAGAAGAAGAGAGCATAGACAGGTGACTAGGAAAACAATATGCCAAAGGAGCCACAGTGGGGGAAGAAATAACAGAGTGTATGTGAGTGCATTAGCCAAAGTTAATTATGGTGAGTGTTAGAATTGGGGGTCTCTAGTTGGCACAGGTAGGTACTTGTGACAAATAGGGACCCTCGCCTCTAGTCAGGGTAAAGGGGTACACTCCTAAAATAACCCCTGCTCACCCCCTTGGTAGCTTGGCACGAGCAGACAGGCTTATCTCAGAGGCAGTGTGTAAAGCATTTGTGAACACATACAGTAATCTAGTGACACACTACAGATGGACACCACACAAGGTTTTATATCAAAAATAAGTATTCTTTATATAGTTTTAACACAAGACCATAAACGACAAAAATCCACAATACTGTACTTAAAATGGTAGTTTTAGCTTAGTTCAGTTCAGTTCTTAAGATGCGACACTTTAAGTCAATGTACCTTACGATGCGGGACGCTTCCACAACAAGCAATGTTGCAGCGATGGAAATGCGACAAAGTTCTGGTGCAAAGAAATAAAGACGTCAAGTTCTTCCTGATGCGGCACGCTTCTCCGAGGTTGCGAGAAGTCTCGACTCGATGCGTCAGCTACAGCGGCGACACCCTTGTTCAGCGATGCGACGACAGCGGCTTTGGCGGCGACCCTCTTCTCCGACGTGGCGAGACGCTTCCGCTCGATGCGACAACTGCAGCGGCGACACCCTTGTTTCGTGATGCGACGGCAGCAGCTCCGACGGCGGCACGCTTCTCCGTGGATGCGAGCGCTTCTCTTGATGCGGTGCAATGCGACAGCTACAGCGGCGACACCCTCCTTCGGAGTTGCGACGGCAGCGGCTGCGACGGCGACACGCTTCTTCCTCGATGCGAGACTCTTCTCTTGATGCGGTGCAATGCGACAGCTACAGCGGCGACACCCTCCTTCGGAGTTGCGACGGCAGCAGCAGCGACGGCGACACGCTTCCTCTTCGTTGCAGGACGCTTCTCTCGATGCGGTGCAATACGACAGCTACAGCGGCGACACCCTCCTTCGGAGTTGCGACGGCAGCAGCAGCGACGGCGACACGCTTCTTCCTCTTGAGTCGCGCTTCCAGCTCCTTGCGACACGCAGTCCCTTCAGAAGGCCCAAAACAGCAGCAGGCACTTCCAAAGGATTCTTGGGGAGCTGGTGGTTGAAGTCTGTTGTCCCTGAGACTTCAGCAGGAGGCAAGCTCTTTTCTCAAGCCCTTGGAGATACTTTACAAGTTGAATAAAAGTGCACACAAAGTCCTTTCTCCTTCCTTTGGCAGTCAGGCAACCACTGCAGGCAGATCCCTCTAGCTTAGGGATAGTCTTCTCCTCAGTTTCTTCTTGGTTCCGCTCCTCAGCAAAGGTTTCTTCTTGTTTTCCCAAAGTGATCTAATTTCCTAGGGGTCTGGGTCCCCTTTTTATACACAGTTTTCCTTTGTTCTCTGAAGGCAGAGAGGCCTCTGCCTAGTCAAAACCAGTTCTGGTCAGTCCTGGAGCACTTTGTTTTTCTGACTCCTTCTTTCCTTTCAGAATGTGGGGCAGGGTGCTCAGCCGCCCGGCAGGAGGTGGAGCCAGCATTGTGGAAGGCAGGCACAGCCCTATTCAGACCCAGGTGCAACTCCTCCCTCCACTCGGGATGCAGATCTTTCTATTCAGCCCTGTGCTGACTCACCCTGTCTCCTGTAGCCACCCCCAGCCCCTGTCACTCAATCTCCAGACAAGGAATACACAACCTAGCAGAGGCAGGCTTGGAAGTTTAGGCAAGAAAATACCCACTTTCTAAAAGTGGTATTTTCAAACACAGAATGTTAAAACCAACTTCACTAAAAGATGTATTTTATCATTCTGAGTTCAGGCATACTAAATTCGTTTTTCTACCATGTTCCCTGGGTCAGTTCTGACTATAAGGTGTAATAGTCAGTCTGCCCATTCTGGCCTATGGGGAGCAGGTAGCCTTGCAATAGTGAAAAACGAAAATGGCTGTAATTCACTATTAGGACATGCCACACACACCAGGGCATGTCCTACCTTATACTTACAATGCACCCTGCCCTAGGGCCTACTTTAGGGGTGACCAACATGCAGTAAAGGGAAGGTTTAGGGACTGGTAAGTGGGTGCACTCACCAAGTCGACATGGCAGCCCTAGGCTGCACACAGGCTCTGCGATGGCAGGCCTGAGACACATTTTACAAGCCGCTTCTGTGGGTGGCACAACCAGTGCTGCAAGCCCACCAGCGGCATTGGATTTACAAGCCCTGGGCACACTCAGTGCACTGTACTAGGGACTGACAAGTAAACCAATCATCCAATCATGGAGTCACTAATCCATAACACAATTTACAATGGGGCGAGCATATGCACTTTAGCACTGATCAGCAGTGGTAAAGTGCCCAGAGTCATAAAACAGCCAACAACAGGTCAGAAAAAATATAGGAGGAAGGCAAAAAGTTTAGGGATGACCCTGCAAAAAGGGCCAAGTCCAACACAACCCCTTCCAGCCAAAACGCAGGGTAGACCAATCACTACCTTGATGGGCTTCCCTGCTTTGGGCGATAGAACCTGGACCCTGGCCCACAACAGCAGGGGCATACTCCAGTTCTACGCCAATCTGAACCTATTTGGATCCCTCTGTCCATACTCTCAGGGCCCACCAAGCTAATCCATGGGGAACCCTTCTCCTCACCTGTGGACACCACCTGTGCAGCACCTAACCTTAACTTGCTCACAGGTGTGTCCCAACAGACAGCCAGCAAGCCACAGTGGCCACTGACAGTGGTCAGGGATGAGACCCAGGCCTTATGCCTCTCAGGGCTCTCAAACCTCTGTGGCGTCAGAGAGCGGGGGCAGTAGCCCCAGGTGCTTGGCACCCTTTGTCCACTCTCCCTCCTGTCAGGTCAGGTATGACATCCTGGCGCTGACCCACCAGCCCCGGGCCTATACCCGGCGGCTGGACTGGAGACTGGGGTGGGCTTTCCACACCCGGTCCTCCTCCTTGGGGCTCTGTACCCTCCCACCTGGAGCGGTACCCCCTTCCAGAATTGTCAGGGCACCTGCGGCAGGTGTCCTGCACAATTCGCCCACCAGTTCAGGGGTTCTATCCTGCAACTGGGCGTCCAGGTCAGGGGGACACCCTGAACCTGGTCCTCCAATCTAGGGTCTAAACCCTCCAGTTGAACCGGGGTCAGAGGCGAGGACTCCCTCCCTCTGCACCCCTTCCAGTGTACTGCCCCCTCCCATCAGGAGCGGTACCCCCTTCCAGAATTGTCAGGGCACCTGTGGCAGGTGTCCTGCACAGTCCGCCCACCAGTTCAGGGGTTCTATCCTGCAACTGGGATCCCAGCATAGGGTCTGTACCCTTAGACTGGGCAGAGGCCAGGGGTGAGGCTGTCCTCTCCCCGCCCCCTTACTGGTGTCCTGCACCCTCCCACCTGGAGCGGTGCCCCCAGAAGACAAACTGGTAGGGGCACTGTTAGCAGCTGCCCCTTCCTCCAGGTCAGGGGGACACCCTGAACCTGGCCCTCCAACCCAGGGTCTGTACCCTTAGGCTGGACCTGTGCCTGGCAACCCAGGACTTCCGGGAGGGTACACCAACCCCCCAAGGAAAACACACTCCTCTAGAGTTGTGTAAGAATCTGCCTGGCGCACCAGGACTTCCTGGGAGCACGCATGCACCCCAGAGGGTAACACATCTCTCATGTGTTGTGTGACAGTCTGCCTGACGCAGATCTCCCGCCCCCTGTCCATCTGACAGCGCGTGAAGATCCCCCAGGACAGAAGTGGTGTCACCATGGTCATTCACTGGTGACTCAGCCCTTCTGGCTGGTCCCTGACCCACTGGTTCTCCCACTGGGGACTCTCTCCCCCTCTCACCCCTCACTCTGGACTTCTGCACCCTCCCAAGTGGAGTGGCACCGCCAGATTTCAGAAACACTGGAGCTCTATTTACAGATGCTCCAGGTTCTCTAGACACTAGGAGATCCTCCTCAACAGGCGGCCCATCAGGACAGCCTAGGCTCCCTACCTGGTGTTCCCTTAAAGAACCATCCAGGCTCTGAGACTGGGTTTCGGGCACCTTGGGACACGCAGCCCCACACTCACTCCTTCTCCACTGAGACAGGACGTGAGTCCCTACACCCCTCCCATTACCACGGGACCTAGCTGGGCTACACTGAACCTCTCCCACCACTCTGGGTTGGAAGACACCTGAACCACTCCTCTTAGGGTCACTCCCCAATGCCTCTTCAGACCCTCTGGAATCCACCAAAAGGTCTGCCTCCAATGTGAGCTCCCTGAGGTCAGAGAACTCACACTCCAACAGGTGTTGGCATAGCTCTGGAAAACAGGGACTTACAATATGCTCTCCCAAAATTGGATCACACAGTCCCCCCCAGGGGTTAACCAAACTATCCTTCACCTCACCCTCCAGTGCCTCGCACACATACTCCACACCACTCTCCTGAGACTGGCAAGACAGTATCTGACTGTCTCTGTCACTCAAACCACACTCTTCTGGGCGGTCTTCACACTCACATACCAGGACTTCAACCATGGGGGAACCCCTCTCCCTGCACCTCTCATCTAGAGTCAGTAGAGTGTCCCTCCTACTACTAGGACTATGAATCCCTGTGTCAGTTTCCCTATTACACTCAGGGACACTGCGCACTACTGGAGCTACCTCATGTCCTTGAACCTCCTGGTGTATGTTAACCCCCTCCAAGTCAGGCGCCACATCTCTGGGTGTGTGCAGTACTCTCTCAGCACTGAATAACTTAATTTTGCTGCCACCATCTGAGCTGGACTCCACCTCCAACTCAGCAAAGCTCACTTCCTGAGCTGCCCAAATTTCTTCTTCTTGGGCTAAGGCCCTCTGAGCCTCATCAATCTCTCTCAGCTCTTCATCAATCTCTTTCAGCTTCTGCTCATGAGCCAGAAGCCAGCTATCTTTATCTGTTTCTCCCTCACTTTTAGAGAAGTCCTCCTTCTCAGACTCAACTGGTAGTGTTGCCTTCCAGCGGGGTAACTCATACTGAAATAGGGATGCCTCTAGATTCTCCCTGGACCTTCTCTTCACAGGCAGCCCTCTTTCCTTGCAAAACACACGTAGCTCCTTCATTGTGTAGATAAACATGTGCCAGAAGTTGAGTTCCATTTTGCAACAACTAACCAGAGTCATGGTATCAAAAATACCTCCAGGAGGACACCATAAAACAGAAAAACAGTATGTGGTCGCGTTTGGTCTGCACTCACTAGTAGTGTTCACCAATCACTGTACATGAGTCACAAATGCAAGTCCAGAATCCCCACCGCTGACCACCAATGTTAGAATTGGGGGTCTCTAGTTGGCACAGGTAGGTACTTGTGACAAATAGGGACCCTCGCCTCTAGTCAGGGTAAAGGGGTACACTCCTAAAATAACCCCTGCTCACCCCCTTGGTAGCTTGGCACGAGCAGACAGGCTTATCTCAGAGGCAGTGTGTAAAGCATTTGTGAACACATACAGTAATCTAGTGACACACTACAGATGGACACCACACAAGGTTTTATATCAAAAATAAGTATTCTTTATATAGTTTTAACACAAGACCATAAACGACAAAAATCCACAATACTGTACTTAAAATGGTAGTTTTAGCTTAGTTCAGTTCAGTTCTTAAGATGCGACACTTTAAGTCAATGTACCTTACGATGCGGGACGCTTCCACAACAAGCAATGTTGCAGCGATGGAAATGCGACAAAGTTCTGGTGCAAAGAAATAAAGACGTCAAGTTCTTCCTGATGCGGCACGCTTCTCCGAGGTTGCGAGAAGTCTCGACTCGATGCGTCAGCTACAGCGGCGACACCCTTGTTCAGCGATGCGACGACAGCGGCTTTGGCGGCGACCCTCTTCTCCGACGTGGCGAGACGCTTCCGCTCGATGCGACAATTGCAGCGGCGACACCCTTGTTTCGTGATGCGACGGCAGCAGCTCCGATGGCGGCACGCTTCTCCGTGGATGCGAGGCGCTTCTCTTGATGCGGTGCAATGCGACAGCTACAGCGGCGACACCCTCCTTCGGAGTTGCGACGGCAGCGGCTGCGGCGGCGACACGCTTCTTCCTCGATGCGAGACTCTTCTCTTGATGCGGTGCAATGCGACAGCTACAGCGGCGACACCCTCCTTCGGAGTTGCGACGGCAGCAGCAGCGACGGCGACACGCTTCCTCTTCGTTGCAGGACGCTTCTCTCGATGCGGTGCAATACGACAGCTACAGCGGCGACACCCTCCTTCGGAGTTGCACCGGCAGCAGCAGCGACGGCGACACGCTTCTTCCTCTTGAGTCGCGCTTCCAGCTCCTTGCGACACGCAGTCCCTTCAGAAGGCCCAAAACAGCAGCAGGCACTTCCAAAGGATTCTTGGGGAGCTGGTGGTTGAAGTCTGTTGTCCCTGAGACTTCAGCAGGAGGCAAGCTCTTTTCTCAAGCCCTTGGAGATACTTTACAAGTTGAATAAAAGTGCACACAAAGTCCTTTCTCCTTCCTTTGGCAGTCAGGCAACCACTGCAGGCAGATCCCTCTAGCTTAGGGATAGTCTTCTCCTCAGTTTCTTCTTGGTTCCGCTCCTCAGCAAAGGTTTCTTCTTGTTTTCCCAAAGTGATCTAATTTCCTAGGGGTCTGGGTCCCCTTTTTATACACAGTTTTCCTTTGTTCTCTGAAGGCAGAGAGGCCTCTGCCTAGTCAAAACCAGTTCTGGTCAGTCCTGGAGCACTTTGTTTTTCTGACTCCTTCTTTCCTTTCAGAATGTGGGGCAGGGTGTTCAGCCGCCCGGCAGGAGGTGGAGCCAGCATTGTGGAAGGCAGGCACAGCCCTATTCAGACCCAGGTGCAACTCCTCCCTCCACTCGGGATGCAGATCTTTCTATTCAGCCCTGTGCTGACTCACCCTGTCTCCTGTAGCCACCTCCAGCCCCTGTCACTCAATCTCCAGACAAGGAATACACAACCTAGCAGAGGCAGGCTTGGAAGTTTAGGCAAGAAAATACCCACTTTCTAAAAGTGGTATTTTCAAACACAGAATGTTAAAACCAACTTCACTAAAAGATGTATTTTATCATTCTGAGTTCAGGCATACTAAATTCGTTTTTCTACCATGTTCCCTGGGTCAGTTCTGACTATAAGGTGTAATAGTCAGTCTGCCCATTCTGGCCTATGGGGAGCAGGTAGCCTTGCAATAGTGAAAAGCGAAAATGGCTGTAATTCACTATTAGGACATGCCACACACACCAGGGCATGTCCTACCTTATACTTACAATGCACCCTGCCCTAGGGCCTACTTTAGGGGTGACCAACATGCAGTAAAGGGAAGGTTTAGGGACTGGTAAGTGGGTGCACTCACCAAGTCGACATGGCAGCCCTAGGCTGCACACAGGCTCTGCGATGGCAGGCCTGAGACACATTTTACAAGCCGCTTCTGTGGGTGGCACAACCAGTGCTGCAAGCCCACCAGCGGCATTGGATTTACAAGCCCTGGGCACACTCAGTGCACTGTACTAGGGACTGACAAGTAAACCAATCATCCAATCATGGAGTCACTAATCCATAACACAATTTACAATGGGGCGAGCATATGCACTTTAGCACTGATCAGCAGTGGTAAAGTGCCCAGAGTCATAAAACAGCCAACAACAGGTCAGAAAAAATATAGGAGGAAGGCAAAAAGTTTAGGGATGACCCTGCAAAAGGGCCAAGTCCAACAGTGAGGTAATATCAAAAATGAATGAATAAGTTTATTGTTTGATTACTTAAAACCATTACAAAAGAGTGACAAGAAGACAGGTTAAAAACTCCAGTGTAGATTAAACAAGCAATCAAGAATTGTTCATGCTTGACTCTGTTACAATAAAATTCAGTTTTGTTACAGAAGTAGCAAAGTAAACTTAAAACCTCAAGTAGTAAAACAATTAATAGAAAAGTTTAACTGCATGATTCAGTTTCAATTCACTTAAGATTAAACTAAAATGTGGTAGTCCACGGGGACTAAAATCTAAGCCCTATGCTAATTTGCACTGGCCTGGTCACTGCAGAGGGGCGGAAGATAGTCCAAGGGTCAGGGCAGGGGGTGCAGCAATTTGTCCTTTGGCAATGTCCGAGCCAAATGCATAGATTTTCTAGATTTGGCCATGCCTGACTGTTTCCACAGAAATTTAAGGATTTAGAGCCTCTGTAATCGTTTGTGTACCGTGTTGTATGAAGATTGACCTCAGGAATGTGCAACTGGCACTGTGAAGTGCTGGGCAACAGCCTAGCAGATGGGCCAACAATTATTTTTTGTAGTCACACAGCCTGCAGTGTTCGATATTTCTAACTCATTTCCAGCTAGGGTTCAAATTTCTTATTGGAAGATGCACGAGTCTTGTCCACAGTATTAGCTTTAAGCCGTATTTTCCCAGCGCTTGTTTCAGGTGTTGGTGACTTGATTGGGTAGTATAACATGATATCAGGGAGGCGTGTATGCTCTGTTCCCATAAGGTCTTGATGTCAGCTTCTTCTGAGTAAAGGCGTAGTTGCCTTTTTATGGTGGCTTTGATGGCTGGGTAGCTGTTGGGGCGGTGAGCCCAGTTTTCTACAGCTAGTTGGAGCTTCTTCACCACCATTTGTAGGAGTCTGTGCCATGAATCACCTTTGGTTTTAAAGATTGTATTCAGGACCTTCTTCATTGTATTCTTGGCAGCAACTGTTGTCAGTTAGAAGTATTGTGCCAAAATGGCCATTGACTCACGTTTTTGGCTGATGAGGCCGAATTCTAGTCTAATCAGTGTGCTCCATGCGTAGGTGGGCAGTTGGAAAAAGTGCTTGTAGCCCTTACATTGATGCTTGTCTTGTTCGGCCACCGACATGGCTGGAAATGCTTGCTGTGCATAGTTAATGGAGTGCATGAGTTTTGCTGTAAGAACCCGCCTGATGGCCATGGTCATCGTGCTGTCAAGATAATTATTTAATTTGCAGAGAGCATGGATGACCATGTTCCCTATATTCTTCATAATTTGCATGTGTACAGTCAGTTTTGTAGTTTTATTTAGCCATACATCCAGATAGTTGTAGCTCTGCACAGTTTAGCCTCTGTGACCCCAGCTACCATTTCTTCACACTTGTTTTTGGGTAGTGCCCAAAGATCACAACTTTGGTTTTACTCGCATTGACAATTACTTCATTTTTTCCATTGTATATATTCACTGCTTTCAACACTTTATAGAGGCCAACTCTGGTGTGATCTACTAGGATCATCTGCATATTGCATGAGAAAGATTTTCTTTTTTCCAATCCTCAGGCCTAATAGGGCCGGGCCAAGGTCTGCTGTGTATACGTTGAATAGGATAGGGGCGAGCACACAGCTTTGTTTGAGCTCACTATCAATTACGATATTTGCTGTTGCTACGTTGCCAGGGAGCTTGACCCTGACCCATGTCCAAGTGTAGAGTGACATTATGGCTTTTAATAGTTTGGGGAGGCTGTTCCACTTCGCAATCTTCTGCCAGAGGATGTTACGGACTACTCCGTCAAAAGCCACTGAGTAGTAGATGAAGCAGGCAAAGACAGGCAGCGTCTTTTAAGTGGCAGCTTAGTGGGGTAAATAAGAGAGGGTCACAATGTTATCGACTGTAGATCCTCCCTCATGGAATCCCGTTTGATAGAAAGGGTGCAGGCCCTTTTCTGATACCCACTTGACTTGATCTTGTAGTATGGTGCTGGCATAGGCTTTTCCCTCGAAGTCCAGCAGTGTAATTAACTGTATGAGTGACTGACTGTGTGTAAATAGCAATATAGGTGGCTGAGTGGCTGTTTGACTGGGTGTTTGGTTAACTGATTGGTTGTGTGAGTGACTGTCTTGGAGAGTGTCTATGTCTATGGGTGAGAAAATACACATGTGAGTGCTTGTATGGGTGTGTGAGGGGGTGTCTCAGTGGTTGTATGGGTGAGTGAGTGGTCATTTGAGAAGATGTATGGGTGAGTCACCTGGGTGCATGAGTGGTTGTATGGGTGAATAAGTGGGTGTGTGAGTAGGTGTATAGATGGGTGTGTGAGTGGGTATGTGAGTGGCTCTAATGATCAGTGAGTGGGTGTTTGAGTGGTTGTATGAGTGGTTATGTGGGTGTGTGAGTAGATTTGTTAGGGGTTCTGTGGATGATGTCATCAGTGATGTCATTTGAGATGTCATCAGTGATGTCATGAATGATTTCACGGACTATGTCATGAGTGATGTAATTTGTGAGGTCATAAGCAGTGCATTGCAGGGGCATAAGTTATAGTTAGCTCAGCTAAATATAACTGCTGAATTTTTCTTTATGAAATGTGAGCCTAACTATAACATCCCTGTAACCTTTGGTTTTTTCAGTGAATTTCTAAGTTTTTTAAAATTCTATTTCATAACTATAACGTCTTTGTAACCTTTGTTTTTTCTGTAAATTTCAAAGTTTTTTAAAATTCTATTTCCTAACTATAATGTCCATGTAACCGTTGGCTTTTTAGTGAATTCCTATGTTTTTTTAATGTTATTTTCTAACTATAACATCCTTGTAACCTTTGTTTTTTTCAGTGAGTTTCTAAAGTTTTGAAATTCATTTTGCTAACTATAACGGCTCTGTAACCATTGCTTTTATAGTGAATTTGTAAGGTTTTTCAATTTTTTGTTGCATATTATATATTAGAGGTGTATTACGGACCACTGATTTAAAACTTCATCTGTATTACTCCTTATTTGTTTTAGTCTATTAATAAAAAAATGTTGTTTTTATTTTATGTTTGTTGCAGCGTTGTCGCGGTGGTCATGGGATGCTGGACATTGTGAGGATGTAGGTAAATACAGCGAGCGTGTGTTTTAAATATTGTAGTGTATGTTGGACATCAGGGGTTTACTAGCATAAGATTTAAACTTGTGTTTTTGATTTAAGTTTAATAAAAAACACTTTTGTATTCAATTTCCCATTTTCGTGGGACGTGGATGTC
Source organism: Calotriton arnoldi (assembly GCA_963921515.1). Taxonomy (NCBI): domain Eukaryota; kingdom Metazoa; phylum Chordata; class Amphibia; order Caudata; family Salamandridae; genus Calotriton; species Calotriton arnoldi. The sequence continues at coordinate 742,791 of CAWUFW010004019.1, read as the reverse complement.
ACAATGATATTGGCAACCGGGATGAGCGTGTGTGTATTATATAATTTAAAATACCTATATGGTCATTGTAGTGTATAATGGAGATTGGAGTTTACTAGCATAAGGGGTTAAACGTATGTTTGTGAACTTATTTTAAAGAAAAACACTTTTATTTTACATTTCCGCTTTTCGTGATGATGTGGCTTGTTGCGAAGATCATGTGGCCAGGAAAGAAATTAATATGATTGGACAATACACTTTTCAAGTATGTTAATAGGAAGTCCCCACTCATTTTTTCCCCCTGAATCTTCTTTCATTGAACATCATTGTGAGGAGATGGCTGAGATTGACTGGACAGATTTTTTTGCATTTTGGATTACAAAATGGCAACACCAGGTGGAGAGGGGGATCAGGTGGTGAAGCAGCAGGAGCAGAATGTACAGGAGCTTCATAGTGGAAATTCATCTGATGAAGGCTCTCTCCAGAAGAATGCAAGTTTTGTGTGGGTATTTTTCCCAATACCATTCAAGGAGCCTAAGACAGTGGCAAAGTATGTACAATGTACTATCTGTGGGAAGGCCCTGTCTAGAGGATCCACCAAGAAGCATTCTAGTGGGACCACATCCATGTTATACCATCTGAAGACATATCCTGGAAATCAACTAAAGAGGGCAAGGAAGGAGCGAGAGTCTGGAGGACCTTGCACATCTTTGGCTGCTGCAACAGTACCAGGGCAGAGAGTGCCTTTGGAGGTGGAGAGGCATTCTATGGATGTGGCTCCAGAGTTTTCACGCATGGCAATATATTGCATGGACTGTGATATCGTGCTGACTGCTGGAGAGCAGTCCGTTGTAGCTGTTCGTGATGCAGCAAAGAACTACAAATGCTGACTTTTTTCCCCTTCGTAGTATGAGTTCATGACTGATACATGACTGTTTGAATGAGAGCATGAGTGGTGTATGGATGTTGGAATGAGTGCACGAGTAGTGCATGGGTGTCTGAAGGAGTGCATGAGTGGTATATGGATGTTGGAATAAGTGCACAAGTAGTGCATGGGTGATTGAAGGAGTGCATGAGAGGTGCATGGATAGATGAATGAGGGCATGAGTGGTGTATGGATGATTGAATAACTGTATGACTGGTGCATGGATATTTGAATGAGTGCATAAGAGGTGCATGGATGATATAATTAGTGAATAAGTAGTGCATGAATTTTAGAAAGAGTGCATGAGAGGTGTATGGATGTTAGGATGAGTGAAGAGGTGGGGCATGGATGCTAGAATGACTGCATGACTGGTACATGGATGATTAAATGTATGCATGAGTAATACATGGGTGATTGAATGAGTACAAGAGAGGTGGATGCATGATTGAATACATGAATACATGAATGAGTGGTGCATGGGTGATTGAATGAGTTCTTAAGGAGTGCATGGATATTAGAATGAGTTGTGCATGGATGTTAGGATGAGTGCATGAGAGGTGCATGGATGAGTGAATGAGTACATGAGAGGTGCATGCATGATTGAATGAGTGCCTGAGTGGTACATGGGTGTTAGTATGAGTGCGATGAGTTGTGCATGGATGCTTAAATGGGTGCATGAGTAGTGCATGGGCATTAAAATGAGTGCATGAGAGGTGCATGGATGATTGAATAAGTGCATGAGAGGTGCATGGATGTTCGAATGAGTTCATAAGTGGTGCATGGATGTTAGAATGAGTGCATGAGTGGTGCATGGATGATCTAATGTGTGCATGAGTGGGGCATGGATGTAAGAATGGGTTTATGAGTGGGGCATGGATGTTAGAATGAGTGCATGAGTGGTGTATAGATGTTTGAATGAGTGCATGAGAGGTGAATGGATGATTGAATGAGTGCATGAGTGGTACATGGATAATTGAACGAGTACAGGCGTGATGAATGGATGACTGAATAAGTGTATGAGTGGTACATGAATGATTGAATGAGTGCATGAGTGATGCATGGATGCTCAAATGAGTTCATAAGTGGTGCATGGATATTATAATGAGTGCATGAGTGGTGCATAGATATTATAATGAGTCCATGAATGGTGCATGGATGTTAGTATGAGTGCATGAGTGCTACATGGATGTTAGAATGAGTGCATGAGAGGTACATGGATGATTGAATGAGTGCATGACAGGTGCATGTGTAGTTGAATGAGTGCATAAGTGATGCACAGATGATTGAATGAGTGCATGAGTGGTGCATGGATGATTGCATGAGTGCATGAGTGGTGCATTGATGTTGGAATGAGTGCGAGTGATGCTTGGATGTTAGAATGAGTGCATGAGAGGTATATGGATGTTAGAATGTGTTCATGAGTGGTGCATGGATGTTAGAATAAGTGCATGTGTTGTGCATGGATGTTAGAATGAGTGCATTCGTTGTGCATGGATATAAGAATGAGTGCATGAGTAGTGCATGGATGGTAGAATTAATGCATGAGTGGAATATGGTTGATTGAATCAGTGCATGAGTGGTGCATTGATGTTAGAATGATTGCATGAGTAGTGCATTGATGTTAGAATGAGTGCATGAGCGATGCATGGGTTAGTTAATGAATGCTTGAGAGGTGCATGGATGATTGAATGAGTCCATGAGTGGTACATTGATGATTGTATGAGTGCATGAGTGGTGCATGGATGATTGAGTGAGTGCCTGAGAGGTGCATGGAGGTTAGAATGAGTGCATGAGGGGTACATGGGTGAGTTAATGAGTACATGAGGGGTGCATGGATGAGTTAATGAGTACATGAGAGGTGCATGGATGATTGAATGAGTACATGGATGTTAGAATGAATGCATGAGGCGGGCATGGGTGAGTTAATGAGTACATGAGGGGTGCATGGGAGAGTTAATGAGTGCATGAGAGGTGCATGGATGATTGAATGAGTGCATGAGTGGTGTATGGGTAAATGATTGAGTGCATCAATGGTATATAGGTAATATAATGAGTGCATAAGTGCGTATATAGGTGAGTGACTGAGTACATGAGTGACACTTGGGAGCTCTGTCTAGAATTCTCCATAAATGGCTGTATGGCTAAGTAAGTGGATGTGTGAGTTGTTTATCAGTTACTCAATGGCCTTTTATGCTGGCTGTTTTAGTGAATCAGTGGAGGTTTGATGTAGTCTATAAGTGAAATAGTAGGTATATCAGTGTCTCTATCTCTGAGTTACTGCTTGTATGACACACTTTGTAAGTAAGTTATTTGATGTGCTAGTGCCTACTTAAATAAGTATCTGAATTATTAAGAAAGGTGTTGCAGGACTACCTAGAAATTTGCTGTATTGCACTGAAGTTTTTAGTTAGAAATTGAGAGAAAGAACTAATGAAAAACTATGGTAAGTAAACTTTATATTTAAAAACACTCTCCATGCATATCAGTAAGCAATACTTGTAGAGAAGAATAACTTTTTTGAGACATCTCACAACATTGAACTGCAGCCACTATTTAAAAAGATAAAGAATAAAAAGATATGTTAGTATTAAATGTTCAAAATTACACAAATATAACAATACACATTATGAATACTGTAAGACCATATTACAATATAGTGAAAATATAATTTTCCCTTTTTTACTGTTCTCAGCTTGTATACTTCTTGACCCTAAATGTTGGTTTGTATGAAGCATCATCTTCGAACAGAGGGGGAAAAACAATCAATGGATTGTAAAAAAAAAAAAGCTGCACAGTAGATCACTACAAATAAGTGATACTATGCATTTCACTCACTACAAGTCATTAATTCAAATTTGGAGATCCTTTTCAAAAACATCACCCCTGTAGGCCAAATGATGTGTAAACTACTGATGATCCATGTAGAGAAATTCTCAAACTGTACTGTTTTGCCAGGAATAGGACGTTCAAGTTTGTTTGGAGAAACAAAAGACAACAATTCTTTTCTTTTGAATGCAGTGTTTGGTTTCATCTTAAGGCTGCAGTAATTGGAGTATGTCCATCTGCTTTCAGACTTTAATCAAGTGTAGAGTTTAGTTGTTATATTTATTCCTTTCTCCAATATAATAGGACTGTTGATTTTCGAAGATCTTTTTGAAAACATTACCCTCAATAGCCTGAATAATCCCATGCAGTAGTATGTAGAAATTGTTGTTGGAGAAACAAAAGGAGTCAATTTTTTTAGTTTTTAAAACACTTTTTAGTTTCAACTCAATGCTGCTGTAATTGGAGTATATCCATTCAATTTTTAACTGTAATTAGAGAATGTATTGTTTAGATGTTAGGTAAACTCCTTTGTTGAAGGTAAAAGGAATCTAGGCCGAATAATGTCCAATAAAAAGATAAACCACATAACATAAAACACTGTATACCACTTCTCTATCCGCAAATTGTTCTCAGATCTTTGGTGAAGAAAGAAGAGATATGAGTGTGGTAATCTCCTAGGTAGTCTTGGTTTGGAGTTTAGATTAATGTCATTGCATTCTGTTCATCGAGATTGGCATCTTAAATAGACAGTGTAGTGTCCAGAGGTTGTATTGACTTCTTTATGATAGATAATAGCCAAAGCAGTAAAAGTCTTTCCTGAAATTGATATTCGTCCAACTATAAAGTTTGAATTTCAGTTTCCAATTTTGAGCCATCTGCTCTGCATTGTTGTTGCATCACTATAAGACATTTATCACTTGTTTGTAGAAACACTGTAGACATGACATCTGATCTACAGTTTGGGCAGGTCAAATTATGGTTAATTTGTTTCAACAGTCTATTAAAAGGCACGGTCTTAGTATCTGGTAATGTCAAGTAGAGGAATCGTTCAGAATGAGGTTAAACAACATTCTTCGCAATCATGATTCCATTTGTAACTCAATCCAAGCAACTCATTAATATTAACTTCTTCCGGCTCTAACACTCCTAGCATTGCCGTAATAAATTCTTGTGGGTCTTGTTGAATATTTAGAGAAAACACTACTGATCCGGTAGATATATTGATAAGATCTCAGATTCCTGAACAGAGGGGGATATTCTCAAGAACGTGCGATAAACATCGCCAAAATAGGTTAACGCAAGTTTTTATATCGCCGTCTGTCGCGGGAAAATAACTCCGTGTTAACGTGGTATTTTCAACATGGCGGTAACATGCGATAGTTTCCCGATAACGCATCAAATGTCAGCGATACAACTACCGCAACGGTGATAAAAATCCAAACCCGAACGTGAAAAAAGTTGCGATGGGCCCAACCGCGATAGAAAAATCGGCGACAAGCAGCGGCAGGCTTGCAATTCCCACATCAGGCGGGAAAAATCACCATAAAAGCAGCAAAAAAACCAGAAATAAATAAGAAAAACATAACAACTGCGAAGCACAATGGAGGGAGCTGGAGCAAGTACAGAGGACAACCCGAACCCCACAAGCCCCACGGAGGACCAGCCTGGGTCCTCGGGGCCAGGGAAGGGCAAGGAGAAGAAGAAGAGGAAGACGCGGTTCAGTCCGCAGGAAAACAGGATCCCGATAACGGAGGTGACACTCCCACCATCCAATTGCCATTGGTGAAATTGACAGCACTGAGGGGTCGATTCCGATCTCGGCCGGAAGCGCACCTAACAGTATTCGTCCGGAAAAAAAAACAGCCGAGTGCGTGTTTCCCGACCGATTCGAACACTCATCCGGACGAACAAGTACGATGCGTATAACAACCCAGATTTCGAGCGAGCCGTACTTACCCAATCCAGCTCCTGTTCCCCGCCCGAGCCGGATCCGTAAACGCCGAATTGAGTCGTACGGAAGCAAATACACAGCACCTTCCGGCCGGACGAGTACGATGCGCACTCCGTACGTGCCGAACCCGTCGCTACGTCCGGGACGTTTGAGCATCCGGGCGAGCCGTAGATAAGCTCCGTTTCGCGCCACAAGACGATCCACGGCTACGAGAATAACAAGCCTGCTACGAGTACGAATCGAAGACACGAGAACCCTGAACGAGACGATCCAAGCATGAATCCCATTACGCAGGTCCTACCTATACTCTACATCTATTACCGGGACCGGCACGGACGCGTACGGCGCAGACGGTAAGTCAAACACCAACAACACAAACAAACGACACGTACCCGAAATATGTCACACACACATAGGGTTGCACAAATGACGTACACTAGCAACAGCAGAACCATAGGGGTGGGATGGCCATTACCAATGCCATAGACACCCATAGGGGGATGGATGCCTACCACCAACACCACCCTACCACCACCCCTACTCAGGGGGGGCTGGATGCCTACCACTACCACCACCCCTACTCAGGGGGGCCTGGATGCCTGTCACTACCACCACCCCTACTCAGGGGGGGCTGGATGCCTGTCACTACTACCATCCCCACCCTTAGGGGGATGGATGCCTACCACTACCAGTACCCCCTACTCATAGGGGGCTGGATGCCCATCACTAACAGTACCCCCTACTCATAGGGGGCTGGATGCCCATCACTACTACCATCCCCACCCTTAGGGGGATGGATGCCTACCACTACCAGTACCCCCTACTCATAGGGGGCTGGATGCCCATCACTACCAGTACCCCTACTCATAGGAGGCTGGATGCCCATCACTACTACCATCCCCACTCATAGGGGGATGGATGCCCATCACTACTACCATCCCCACTCAGGGGGGGCTGGATGCCTGTCACTACTACCATCCCCACCCTTAGGGGGATGGATGCCTACCACTACCAGTACCCCCTACGCATAGGGGGCTGGATGCCCATCACTACCAGTACCCCTACTCATAGGGGGCTGGATGCCCATCACTACTACCATCCCCACTCATAGGGGGCTGGATGCCCATCACTACTACCATCCCCACTCATAGGGGGCTGGATGCCTGTCACTACTACCATCCCCGCCCTTAGGGGATGGATGCCTACCACTACCACCACCCCTACTCAGGGGGGGCTGGATGCCTGCCACTACCACCACCCCTACTCAGGGGGGGCTGGATGCCTGCCACTACCCCACCCCACTCAGGGGGGGCTGGATGCCTGCCACTACCATCACCCCTACTCAGGGGGGGCTGGATGCCTGTCACTACTACCATCCCCACCCTTAGGGGGCTGGATGCCTGCCACTACCACCACCCCTACTCAGGGGGGGCTGGATGCCTGCCACTACCACCACCCCTACTCATGGGGGCCTGGATGCCTGTGACTACTACCATCCCCACCCTTAGGGGGATGGATGCCTACCACTACCACCACCCCTACTCAGGGGGGCCTGGATGCCTACCACTACCACCACCCCTACTCAGGGGGGCCTGGATGCCTGTCACTACCACCACCCCTACTCAGGGGGGCCTGGATGCCTGCCACTACCACCACCCCTACTCATGGGGGTCTGGATGCCTGTCACTACTACCATCCCCACCCTTAGGGGGATGGATGCCTACCACTACCACCACCCCTACTCACCCCTACTCAGGGGGCCTGGATGCCTACCACTACCACCACCACTACTCAGGGGGCCTGGATGCCTGTCACTACCACCACCCCTACTCAGGGGGGCTGGATGCCTGCCACTACCACCACCCCTACTCAGGGGGCTGGATGCCTGCCACTACCACCACCCCACTCAGGGGGCCTGGATGCCTGTCACTACTACCATCCCCACCCTTAGGGGATGGATGCCTACCACTACCACCACCCCTACTCAGGGGGCCTGGATGCCTGTCACTACTACCATCCCCACCCTTAGGGGGATGGATGCCTGCCACTACCACCACCCCTACTCAGGGGGGCTGGATGCCTGCCACTACCACCACCCCTACTCATGGGGGCCTGGATGCCAGTCACTACTACCATCCCCACCATTAGGGGGATGGATGCCTACCACTACCACCACCCCTACTCAGTGGTGCCTGGATGCCTGTCACTACTACCATCCCCACCCTTAGGGGGCTGGATGCCTGCCACTACCACCACCCCTACTCAGGGGGGGGATGGATGCCTACCACTACCACCACCCCTACTCAGGGGGGCCTGGATGCCTGTCACTACTACCATCCCCACCCTTAGGGGGCTGGATGCCTGCCACTTCCACCACCCCTACTCAGGGGGGGGGCTGGATGCCTGCCACTACCACCACCCCACTCAGGGGGGGCTGGATGCCTGTCACTACTACCATCTCCACCCTTAGGGGGATGGATGCCTGCCACTACCACCACCCCTACTCAGGGGGGGCTGGATGCCTGCCACTACCACCACCCCTACTCATGGGGGCCTGGATGCCTGTCACTACTACCATCCCTACTCATAGGACGGGTAATTCATGACACAACCAGCATACTCCCACATAAGGAATGTCTGAAAATTACATCCCCCCCAACACCATGACAAGCGTGTGTAGTCTGTGTCAAATGCCTACAACACTGAACATGACATTGAACATACAATGTGACCCCCTAGCACATGTGTCACACATAAATGTGTGTGGCCTCCACAATGCAAGCCGACCATGACCACTGTGGCAATGGGGTCTAAAGCCCCATCACCACAGTGACCACAAGGTAGGTGTGGGGTCCATAGCTGATGCACATTTTGAACAGTGTGGCAATGGGGCCCAAAGCCCCATCACCACAGTGACCAAAAGGTGAGTGTGGGGTCCATAGCTGATGCACATTTTGAACAGTGTGGCAATGGGGCCCAAAGCCCCATCACCACAGTGACCAAAAGGGAAGTGTAGTCAGGGTAAAAGCTGCCAAAGCCAAACTGCATGGATGATTCCTGGTCACACAACAACAAACACATCAGTGGCATAGTAGTGCTTGTGTCCCATAGCAACATAGATTGGGTGAGGCAAACAGTGCAGTGGCAATAAAACATCGTTTTGGCCATGTGCATACAAACATCACCCATGGGGGCTCACATTGTCAACATTCACAAATAACACAATGACAGAAGTGACCATCATAATGCAGACCCACATATCTGCACCAATGGACACACAAATGTAGATATCCTGTGGAGACTGTAGATGTCAGGTGAACAAATACCATACCATGGCAGCATGGGACATACAAACCATGATTATTGTGCTGACTGATAACCTAGGAGTCCCAGCGACAGCAGGGAAAGCCACCAAACAACATACAGCCAATGGCACACTCAAGATATGCCAATGCAGTGGTGCAAATGCACAAACACAAACAGGCAGACTCACACTGCATATCAAACACAACAGGCAACCACACAACACATGAGGAGGCCTGAATTCCAATTACACAGATGTGTATACAGTGCCATACAAAAGTTACTCATGGATCGGATTCCCCTATGTGGGCAAAGAGGCATTGTTAGATGAGAGGGAGCCCAAATTACACATGTCACACAAGCTTGTAGGAACAGCAACTAACACAGCAAGAGACAGACCCACCACAGCACTACCCCCAGGGACCCCACATTGTGGTGACACTAGCCTGCATGATAATCCCACTGTGATGACAAAGGTAGATGTCATTCACACTGTGAACCACAGCCATGTGTCCTGAGCAACAAACTACCATCACACCAACACAAGCAAAAATCAATCAGCACAGCCTGCCAGCCATGGCAAATATGGAGGTAGGGGTCTAGCCGTGCAACAACTCACATATGCACACACTCAACACCACACACCTTGATCTCCACCAATGTGCAGCAGTGAAGCTCACATGAACTGGTGACATTGCACATGCACCCATGACAATCCCAGGGGTGGTGGTGGGAACTAAGGTGCAGAAACCCATCACACATGGCCAGTCAACAAGACTCGTGAATGTCTGACACACTGCACACTACGCGGTACATGGGCATGACGTGAAATCCACCACAATCAATGGGATCCCGGCCATAGTCACACACCAATGAAGAAGACAAGGTGACACACAAAGAACACACGTACACAACTTCCAACATTGCAGCTCTGACCCTGAGGAGTGGCAGCAGTCACACACACAACGTGTCACAATCACTGAAAGCTACCACAGACTGTAAATTACATGACATGTGTAACCAACAAGTGCCAAGGGGAATCCTGAATGCGTCCCATCTGCGTTTGCCCACATCCCCAGCCCTGACAACAAAGACAACCTGGGATGACAACCTGATGAACCTTAGTTTGCCATGCACCCACATCCCGGAGTAACCAGGTCCAAGATGCTGGATGAACACAGAACAACTCAGCAAGCATCAGAAACAGGAACATCCGTAGGGACACAGCCTGTGTAGGAAAAGGGAAGGGTACACGCACAGACATGCTTACACAACACAAAACACGGGCCCAGGCAATGTCACGGGATTACACACTGCCATGAGGGCACTCCACTGCTGTGGAAGGTCCGCTGTGCCAAACCTTGTCTGTGCACGACTCAAACATGTCGGCAGAACACTCGGTCAGTGAGTCAACAACTACAACACACTGAAGGCTCTGCTCACATCAGCCTGGGTACGGGAGTGTCACGTCAGTCATCTGCATACACCCAAAACACGTGTCAAGCAAGGTGCACTCTATACACTGATGAGTCCTTCAACATTGGTGTGCTAAACTGCATGTCCAGTGGAGATGGGCACACAGTCAGGAAATAGAAACATTGAACAGTGGTAAGCCCACCAGATGTGCATCACTGTAAGACAAAGATGTTAATTTACAAATGCAAAACGTACATCCCTGTGTCATATGCTGAACATCACACCCTCAGACTGCAGCAGAGGATGCCATAGATCCAGACTACAACAGGACACATATCCCATGGACCACATGGAGTCCATCACAGCAACACTTCATTTTCCTGATCTGAACACTATTACAACTGCAAATGCATGATGATACTTATCTACATCATGTACATCAAAAGAAAAACCACAAGCAAACAAAAAGAGGCTTTATTCAGCAAATGTCAATCAAAAATCAGAAGTCCAAATTAAACTAAGGCCAATGGCCAGTCCAAATACACAGTCCCAACAGGATGATATGTGACAACTTGTCACCCATTGCTTGCCTGCACTGGTAGGGACAGGGGACATCCCCTTGGAGGGGCATACAAGGGGCAGGCCAGGCACCACAGGGACAGGATCAGGGGATGCCAGAGTGAGGCAGTGAAGGGGTGGTGGGTGCAGGAGTGTCACCGGCAACTGCAGTGGAGGTGTCTGACTCAGGGGGCCGGCACCACTGTAGGGCACAAGTCAGATGGTGTTGGTGCTGCAACCACTGCAGTGGGCTGGTCTGATGGAGTGGACTGGGTCCCCACTGCAGTGCCTGAGTCAGACGGGGTGGTTGTGGACTCCACTGCAGTGCATGCCTCCAAGGGAGTGGAAGGGGGGCAGATGAGGTGGGCAGGACAGAGGGGGGACCCGGTCTCCACACCAGTGGCACAAACAGGCTGAGCATCTGGGTTGGGGGTGGAAGAGCAAGTGGCAGGGGGTAGGGCCTAAGCAGTTTGGGGATGCGGTATCAGTGTGTGGGGAACCTGGGGCAGGGTGTGGCGGTGGAACCTGTGGAGTGGTGGCCTGGGGGATGGAGGAGAGAGACTGGGTGGTGGAGCTGCGTAGTGGTGGTGGTGGGGTCTTGCCCTTCCTGGTCCGGGGGGACTTCCGAATGGGGTCCTCAGTCTGCCTGCGCCTGGGCGAGGGTGTCCGGGGGCGAGGGCACTGCCCTCTGTGTGGGTGGACTTCCTCTTCCCCGGTATGCCGGATCTGCAGGATCGGAGGGGAAGAGGCCGAGGTCACAGAGGAAGACCTGCTGTGTAGTTGGGGTTGCAGGTGAGGCAAGGGAAGGGGTCTTGGAGGGAGAGGATTTGGAGGACTGCGGAGTGACTGTGGATGCCTGTGTGTGTGTCTGTTCCCCATCCCCTGTGTGTGTGGTATCTGTCCCCTGAGGATGCTTGTGTGCACGTCTTGCCTTTCTTTTGGGTGTGTCTGTGCTGCTCGTGTCTGTGTGTTTCGGTAATTGTGCAGGTGTGCATGTGCTTTGGACAGGTAGGGTGCCAGGAAGTGTGGATGGGGCAGAGGTAGGAGGGGGGAGGGACTGTTGGAGGAGGGACATTGCTGCCATCAGGGAGGAGTCCATGGACTTATTGCTCCTCTGTAGGGCAGACATACCTGTCGAGATGCCCTCCATGAACTACACCATCTGTGTCAACAGAGTGGTGTGTGCATGGAGGACACTCAGCATTGCTGTCTGCCCTACATGGAGCTGCCGAAGTAGGTACACAGACTCCTCACTCAGGGCAGCAGGGGACACAGGGGCAGGGGGTGCGGTGCCTGGCACGAAGGAGACACGCTCCCGAACATGGGAGCCTCCACGGACCTCTGGAATTGGAGCCAATGGGAGGGCGGTGCTGGTGGTGGTGGTGGCGGGGCCAGACAGACTAGCTGGGGTGTGGTGGCTGCTGACACCCGCCTCCACAAGGGAGTCATCCTCCGAGCTGCTGTGGTCCTCAGCTGAGGTGGATGGTGCTGAGGACTCCTCGGTGTGGCTCCCCTCGCCCTCCGTGCCACTGGGTCCCTCTGACCACTCGTCGGATGCTGACCCAGTCTGGCTCCGCAGCTCCTCCTGGTCCGTGGAGCTGTCTCCTCCTGTGGCCTGGGATGTATCTGCAAACAATTAGGGAAACAGACAAACATCAGTCACCTGCACTGACCGCACACACCACAGTAAGTACAGCACTTACAGAGCCAGCCCTGGCATCCTTAGTTGAACATTGCCAAAACTCCTCACACAGATTTGGAGAAGCCAATTGTCAGTCTGATGGTCAACCATGGGACTCACACCCCTCCTGCCCTTGCACCCATCTGTATGGTGCCTGTCTGATGGTAAGACCCCAGTGTGGACACATGCACCACCTACACAGTTGTTGGACATTGCAGGGAACACAGTGAAGTATGTGAACATGCACACATCACATCTCTTGCCACTGAGTCAGTGCAGGTGTCCGGAGAAAGGGATGGCCAGAATCTAAATAGAAATTCATGTGATGCATACCATCACCAGACACCATGATGCACCCATGTCCGGATAGTCCATGCCACAATGGGGTGCATGTTGCACATGTCACTCCCCTGCAGGATCACTCTTAGGAAGTTTAATGCCATGACACAGGCATGCGTGCAAAGTCATACATCACTGTCTCCATTCACATGGCCATGGCAGCCAGCCAACAACAGTCTGCACTGTGTCACAATCCTAGGACATGGGGAATGCAAGTTATGTAACTGACAAGTGCACATGTCCATCCCCCACACACCACATCATCTGAACTAGTATTTGTCCACGTCATGCCAATTGGACATATGGGGGACATGAAACACAACTCTCAGAACCTGAGCACCTCACAGTGTGCTGTGAATGAATAACAGCTGCCTGAAAGTCACAGTCGCATACACCTGTGTGCACAGTCAAGTGATCAAACATCTATAAGTCACAGAAGTATCGTCTCTCATGGTCACATCTCAGATGGCATGCTGAGCCCTAACCGACAAACATACCAGTAGTCCTGACAACGAAGCCACAGCACAATGACACAGAGGCAGACACCTGAGGGAGCATGTCACTGATCACAACATGTCAGATGATCCACGGGAGTGGATGTACAGAGTCTATTGTATGCCCTGGAGTAGGCATGACTGCTCAGCTCCACCTGTAAGAGGGATGAGACCTGGACAGTAGGCAGGTGTCTAAGCATGTGTGACACACTTGATATACATACTCCTGAGGCCCAAACATTCTTCCCACCCACAGCATGGGGGTGTGCCAAATACCCCAGGGACATGTGGTGAATCAGATCAGCAAGTGGACCACATATCAAAGTTACACCCAGATTACATGTCAGAACTTGGGCATTGTGTAAGCAATTGACCCACCCATGAATCCCACAACATAGTCACCAGAACAAATGCTGTCCCCCACCTTGAGCAAAGCAAAATGCAATGACACAGTCCCCAAGTGACACAATTTCCTGACTGTAAGGGCCACACATATGCGTATCAGATGAGGAGTGGGCATGTCACAATAGAGGGACATGGGTCCTGGACCACAAGACTGATGTACTGTGGAAGTTTAACCAGGCCAGAGGAGGGCACATAGCATGTCAGACAAAGTGCACAGTGCTGTCATGGACTCACCCCCTCCTTGCTGCTGTCTGGCCTTCAGCTGCCCATCCAGGTCAGGGAAGACCACCGCCAGGATCCTGAGCATGTGGGGGGTCAGGGTCCGGTGCCCGCCCCTCCTGCGAGGAGGTGACAGCTTCAGCTGGACCCTTGCGATCCTCCGGGTGCAGCCTCGAAGGTCCTGCCACCTCTTCTGGCAGTTGCGGATCCGGCGCTTGTAGTCCCCCACGGATCTTACTGCCCGGGCGATGGTCAACCAGATTTCCTGCTTCTGGTGGGCATCAACCTGTGAGGATGACAAAGTGAAAATGCCATTACTACACATGCAACATATACGTGCATTACACAGTTGGATATACATGTCTCAATCACTGGGGCACATGATGTACACAGGCAGTGCAACGATGGCTATGAACAGTTTGCCAGCAGTTACTACATGGTATCATTGCATGGGAAGTAAACCTTGTTGGAATGCACTGTTACTGCACTGTACCTGTTCAGTGCATGTAAGTACACACTTTGGGGGTCAGAACTACTCAGTGAGCATGCTAGCCAGTGGTGTGCACACTGTAAGTCCTGCTAGTCAGACAACATGCAAAATTAGTAAGGCAGTGGACAGCACACTCACCTGCTCCCCTGGTTTCCCATACAGCTTGCTGTACTGTGGAAGGAGGCTGTCCAGCAGGGCCTGGTTCTCCTCAAGGCTGAAGGCTGGGGCTCTCTCCACAGTACGTGCCATTGCAGTAGCCAGAGGATGCAGAGACAGCAGCAGTGTTGGTGGCAGATGTCGTCCTGGAGCATGTAGTGCAGGCAAGTGAGCTCTCAGGGGAACAGCCAGCATTATATGTGTGCTGCAGAGGCAGATACTGTCCCATGTGTCCAAAGTGATAGGTCCAAGTCATTTGCATCTTCTGAATCTGACCAATCCATGAAATAGCAGCACTAATACAAGCCCACAGCATCCTTCAAAAATCCAAGTTCATGACACCCATGATTTTGCAACATTGTTGTGGCTGGCCAACTGAATTCACTGCATCAGACTCGTTGAAGCTTCGAATACGCGTCCGTTGCCATGCCAGGCCCCAGCCAACGCGTGCGCACCATTCGGTCCATTGCTGTACAACGCGTATGTCGGGATACAACGCGTACCCACCCACAACAGATGCAATGGGCCGGCCGGGCACACCGATCGGTCCATTGCTGTACAACGGGTACCCGCTCCCAACAGATGCAATGGGCTGGCCGGGCACACCGCTCGGTCCATTGCTGTACAACGCGTACCCGCTCACAACAGATGCAATGGGCCGGCCGGGCACACCGATCGGTCCATTGCTGTACAACGCGTACCCGCTCCCAACAGATGCAATGGGCCGGCCGGGCACACCGATCGGTCCATTGCTGTACAACGCGTACCCGCTCACAACAGATGCAATGGGCCGGCCGGGCACACCGATCGGTCTATTGCTGTACAACGCGTACCCGCTCCCAACAGATGCAATGGGCCGGCTGGGCACACCGATCGGTCCATTGCTGTACAACGCGTACCCGCTCCCAACAGATGCAATGGGCCGGCCGGGCACACAGATCGGTCCATTGCTGTACAACTCGTACCCGCTCCCAACAGATGCAATGGGCCGGCCGGGCACACCGATCGGTCCATTGCTGTACAACGCGTACCTGTACAGGTCAGTCGCATATGTCACCATGCTTGTCACTGGTGAACGTATGCCAGCCACATATTCCCTGACCTGGCAACGATGGTGGAACGTGACAGCATCCGACGGTACTGCTTCACCAGGCAGCTGATTGAGGATTTGGCAGTGCGCTTGGCACCACATTTGCAACCTGGCCGGCCGTACCCTACGGCGCTGACCCCCAAGGTGAAGGTAATGGCAGCCCTACACTTCTTTGCCACCGGTACCTTTCAACACACTATTGCGACTGCCGGTGGGATGTCACAGACTATGTTCAGCCGTGTGCTACGCGATGTTTTGGAGGCAATGTTGAGATGCCTGAACCAGTACATCTATTTCCCTACACGTCAACAACTCACTGACGTCAAGAGTGACTTCTATGCCCTGGGGATGATGCCACATGTCATTGGCTCCATTGATGGGACACATGTGTCTTTGGTACCACCACAGGCACATAAGCAGGCATACCGGAACCGGAAACATTACCGTTCGATCAATGCTCTGGTGGTATGTCTTGCAGATATGAGCATCACACATGTGTGTGCCCGTTTCCCGTGGTTCAGCACACGATGCCTACGTGATGAGGAGTAGTCGCATCCCGAGGATGATGGCACAGATGCAGAACCAGCGTGCCTGGCTTGTCGGTGTGTACTGACTTTGTACCATTGTGTGTGTTCTGCTCTGTAGTATTCCGCCCACTTTTCCAACTCAGCTAATGTGCACTTGTCTGTCCGTAGGTGACTCCGGCTACCCCAACATGCCGTGGTTGCTGACACCCCTCAGGAACCCTGTGACACCAGCCCAGATGCGCTACAATGAGGCACATGGTCGGACCAGGAGAGTGATTGAGCGGACATTTGGTCTCCTGAAGAGCCGCTTCCGCTGCCTGGACAAGACAGGAGGGGCCCTCCCATATGCCCCAGCAAAGGTGTGCAAGATTGTCATTGTCTGCTGCATGCTACACAACCTGGCAGGGCGGAAGGAGTTGCCTCTCATCCTGGATGACAATGACCAACGTCCGCCACCTGTGGAGGATCCTGGCCTGGACCACGATGCCAGTGATGATGATGATGATGAAGGTGATGTCCGCACACAGCTCATCACCAACTTCTTCAGCTGAATGTGAGTATCCAGGGAGATGTAATGTGAATGATGTGAGTTTGCATGATATGTGTGGGTGGTGCTCTGGTGCTGTTTGAGTGTGGCCATGTGCTACTTGACTGGATGCGTTCAGCAATGTGTCCTTACAGGTAGTCTGTACTCCCCAACAGTGTTGACATGCTAACTTGGTTTTGTGTAGTTGTCTTGTGACATGTATTGGGCATGAGTATTGCAGTTCTGTCCTGTTCTTCAGTGGTTTTAACTGTGTGTCATGTCTGTCCTTCACAGGGTGCTTACTGAGTACTTTGGTCAACTTGGATCCCCCGACACCATGATTCAGCTTTCAGGGTGGCAGCAGTAGTTTCCATACAGGTGATGTGCCACACACCCCTGGACTTCATATCTTCTGCACTTGTTGACTGTGTGGCCACTGCCACGTGGGTAAACCTTGCATTTGTAGTGGAAACAACATGTTGCAAATGTGTAATAAACCTGTGCTTCACTTTGGGATGTGCGTTGTCTGTAGTCACACATCTGACTGACATTTGCTTACTGCACCTGTGGGCTAGTTGACACAGACTCTGAATAGGTGTGGTGTCTGTGCATTTCCTGGCAATATCACTGTAGGCGATGAGTCCGATGGCCCTGGTGTCTCTGTGTTGTGTAGCCCTAGTGGTGTGTCTCCCTCATATGTGTCACGTCACCATGACTCACATGACGGTGTTGTACTTGCTGTAGCAGTTATCATACACAGTGTAATTTAGCAGATCATCATCACCATAACAGTATCCACATTTGAATAACAACAGAGGCAAGTATGGTGTACTAGTGATTTTATTTACAAAAATGTGTGTGTGTATAGTGCACAGGATGGTGGGTGCTGTACATTGGGATTGTGATCCAAAGTTCCCAGATGAGTTGCAAGTCTTGGTAGCAGAAATGTCCTGAGTGAAGTCCACAGTCATATGATACATTAGTCCAACTTGAACTCCCCATGTCATGTGGGAGAGTTGTGTTGCATTCGACAGGGTGAAAAGTTTGCACACAAAGGAGAATTTCCGGAACAGGTGTTGGCTTCCTGGGGGATGTACGTGGCCATCAACCTCTCAGTTTTCCTTCCTCGGACGACCCCTCTTCTTTGGGGGACCCTCATGTGCAGGCTGCTGCGGTGCAGGGAGTCTCCGACAGAGTCCTCCTCCCTCCCTGTGGCAGTGTCAGTTGTTGCAGCACCAGATGTTGTGGGCACACAGGGAGGTGTGGCCATGTTGGTGCTAATCTGGCGGAGGCATGTCAATTTGTCCCTATGCACCGCTGTGAGTTCTTGCAATGTGTCCCACTTGGACTCCATGCGAGACATGTGTGTCTCCACACGGGACATGTGGGAGTCCAAGCGGGCATGATGGGCAGCCTGCTGCTGTTGTATGTCCTTGAGGATCCCCACTACCTGTCTGACCTCTCCAGTGCTATTCTGGTACGCATCAGCAATGCGTGCCAGTTGTGGGTCATCATGCAGTCCAGACCCCTCTGCAAGCAGCGACCTATGTCTACCACCCCTCCCACCACCCCTGGCGACACGTGCAGGACCTGCGGTGGCACGCACAGGTGACCCGAGGCCCCCTTGGGGGTTGTTAGTGGTGTTGTTGTCCGTTGCTCCACGATGGGCCTGGGGCCCTGTGCTGTTGTCATCGGTGGTCCTTGGTCTGTCCGTGTCGGCGGGGGTGGTCTGTGTGTTGGCAGTTGTTGGAGGGTGGGTGCAGGGGGTGCAGATGTTGGTCCTGCTGGTGCTGCATGATGACTCACACCGGAGGTGCCAGGTAGGTCTTCGCCATCCGAGGAGGGCAGAGGCTGTTCCACACCAGTGAGCTCAGTGTCCCCCGGAGCCTGGGACAGGGACTCCTCCTCGCCTGCTGCTGTGTCCCCATCATCACCTGTATTTGGAAGAGACACACATTGTATGTTATGTTTCTACAGGCATCAATGGTTCACACACCTGACAGTTGTGACTGTACCTCTGGATGCGGGCATGTACATTGCATTGTCCTAAGTTGTCACAGTAAGAGGTTGATATTGGTGTAGCACATTGTCCTGCATACCTGGGGCATTTCAATGTGAATGTTGAGGTGTGCATGGCCAGCATTGGTTGTATTTGGTGGACATCCGGCAAGCCTTCTCCACCTAGCCCAGTTATCCCACCATAAAGCATGCCACCCTTGCAGTGGGTTCAGGTTGACTCTCAGGATGTCATTCAGTGGTGTCTTGCTGTTCGTTGTTGCACAGTTCCCAGCAGGGCCTTGTGCTCCCCACAGCTGAGGCCAGTGTCAGACATCTTTGAGGTGGCTTTTCACTCCCTGTGAGGTGTGCATGCTTCAGTGTGAGCTTGCTGGGCCATGTGGGTGGGAGATGTTGAGCTGTGACTGCCACTCCCATCATGCTATTGCCTACACCCCCCCTTCCCAGCATGCCCATACTTCCTTCCTTTTGACTCTGCTTCCCTGTGGGGTAGTGTGCCTGTGCTGACAGGAAGGCTGACAGTGTTGTCCTGGCGTTTGATTGGCTACAAGTACAGCATTACCCAGGGTGGTGGTTCTTTGTGGGATCTTCATTTGGTGTGTGAGGCATTGCATTCTCCCAGGTGGGTTATGTGGAGTTTGTGTTGAGGGGGTGTGTGAGGAGAGCTGCTTGTAACTATGGTCAGTGCTGTCAGTCCTCCTTCCCACCCAGCCAGATATCCCACCATGCAACGTGCTTGCATTGCAGGGAGTGCAAGTTGGCTTTCAGGATGTCAGGCAGTGGTGTTCTGTTGTTTGTTGGTGCACAGTTCCCAGCAGGGCCTTGTGCTCCCCACAGCAGTACCCAGTGTCAGCCATCTTGTCAGTCCTTATCCACTCCCTGTGATGTGAGCATGGTTCAGATTGGTGTTGATGGGCCAATTGTGAGGGTGAGCAATATCTGTGACCACAACTCCCATAATGCTATTGCCTACACCCCTCTTACCAGCATGCCCATACTTCCTTCCTTTTGAGTGGACTTCACTGTGTGTGAGTGTGACAGCTATGGCAAGATGGCTGACAGTGTGGTCCTGTTGTTTGTTGGTGCACAGTTCCCAGCAGGGCCTTGTGCTCCCCACAGCAGTACCCAGTGTCAGCCATCTTGTCAGTCCTTATCCACTCCCTGTGATGTGAGCATGGTTCAGAGTGGTGTTGATGGGCCAATTGTGAGGGTGAGCAATATCTGTGACTACACTCCCATCATGCTATTGCCTACACCCCCCTTCCCAGCATGCCTGTACTTCCTTTCTTTTGAGTGGACTTCACTGTGTGTGAGTGTGACAGCAATGGCAAGATGGCTGACAGTGTGGTCCTGTTGTTTGTTGGTGCACAGTTCCCAGCAGGGCCTTGTGCTCCCCACAGCTGAGGCCAGTGTCAGACATCTTTGAGGTGGCTTTTCACTCCATGTGAGGTGTCCATGCTTCAGTGTGAGCTTGCTGGGCCATGTGGGTGGGGGATGTTGAGCTGTGACTGCCACTCCCATCATGCTATTGCCTACACCCCCCCTTCCCAGCATGCCCATACTTCCTTCCTTTTGACTCTGCTTCCCTGTGGGGTAGTGTGCCTGTGCTGACAGGAAGGCTGACAGTGTTGTCCTGGCGTTTGTTTGGCTACAAGTCCCAAGAGTGTCCCTGTGCTTCACACAGCATTACCCAGGGTGGTGGTTCTTTGTGGGATCTTCATTTGGAGTGTGAGGCATTGCATTCTCCCAGGTGGGTTATGTGGAGTTTGTGTTGAGGGTGTGAGTGAGGAGAGCTGCTTATAACTATGGTCAGTGCTGTCAGCCCTCCTTCCCACCCAGCCAGATATCCCACCATGCAACGTGCTTGCATTGCAGGGAGTGCAAGTTGGCTTTCAAGATGTCAGGCAGTGGTGTTCTGCTGTTTGTTGTTGCACAGTTCCCAGCAGGGCCTTGTGCTCCCCACAGCAGTACCCAGTGTCAGCCATCTCGTCAGTCCTTATCCACTCCCTGTGATGTGAGCATGGTTCAGAGTGGTGTTGATGGGCCAATTGTGTGGGTGAGCAATATCTGTGACTACAACTCCCATCATGCTATTGCCTACACCCCCTTCCCAGCATGCCCATACTTCCTTCCTTTTGAGTGGACTTCACTGTGTGTGAGTGTGACAGCATTGGCAAGATGGCTGACAGTGTGGTCCTGTTGTTTGTTGGTGCACAGTTCCCAGCAGGGCCTTGTGCTCCCCACAGCAGTACCCAGTGTCAGCCATATTGTCAGTCCTTTTCCACTCCCTGTGTTGTGAGCATGGTTCAGAGTGGTGTTGATGGGCCAAATGTGAGGCTGCCCATTATCTGTTACTACGAGTCCCATCATGCTCTTGGCTACACTGACTTCACCAGCATACACAGGATTCCTTCCTTTCAGTGAGCTTCCCTGTGAGGTGGTGTTCTAGTGGTGGCTAAATATCTGACAGTGTTTGTTGGTTAGATTTGTGCCACTGCCTAGCTCTATTTGTTATTGGGTTTGTACATGTCATGACACAGTTACATATCACTATGACATGGCATGTATTGTGTTTATCTGACTAACATACACATCTTGGGATGATTATCTTTTGGTTGCTGTGGATTTGCTAGGGGTGCATGGTTTGACTATCCCCTTGACAGTGATGTGTATGTATTGTCACACAATATTGTGTATATTTGTTGTGTACTCACCATGCTCTGGGATGTTTGATAGTCCATATACGCTCACTGGTGGTAGGATGGCCCGCACCTTCTCCTCCCAGGGCCTGAGGTATACTGGTTTGGCAGGAGGGCCACTGCCAGTGTGCTGGCTCAGGAGGTAATCCTTCTTCAGTAGGTCCCTGACCCTCCTGCGCACATCATACCACCTGTTCTGGATGTCTTCCTTTGTGCGCAAACATGGTGATTGTGCATTGACCCTGTCGACGATCCTCGCCCACATCTCGGTTTTCTGCGCCATGGGGGTCTGTTGGACCAATGTGCCAAACAACTGTGGCTCTACCCTCAGGATCTCGTCTACCATGACTTCCAATTCACTATCTAGGAATTTTGGATTCTTCTTTAGGGGCATGGTGATGGGTGGTGGTGGTGATTGATGTGTGTGTGTGTGCAAGTGAGGATGTGTGAGTGTAGGTTTTGCTGGGTGTGTGTGAGGGTGCTATTTGTTGAGGTGCTAATGGTGTGTGGCTTTTGTGTTGGATGAGCTGTGTGTGTGTCTGTGTTTGCTGTCTGATGGTGTTCTGTGCTGGCAGGTCAGTGGAATTTGCAAAGGATCATGGTAGGGATTTGTGGCCTTTATATAGGTGGAGTTGGGGGTGTGTCCTTGTTCCATTTCCCCCCCCCCTGTATTTATTGGCTTTGTCATTGCTTGTTTGGCTCTCTTTTTTTGTATTTTTTCATTTGTAATTATTGTGCATGTAGGAGACGTTCTTCTGACCGAGTAGGACGTTGCAGTTGTCTTGTGCGCGCCTCTCCGAGTCGTTCTCGCTGTGTTTCAGCTAGGTTTCATATGCGGCGTACGCGTCGGTCGTGGAGTATTGTGTTTGTTCAGCTGGCTTTTGTATGCGTGTCGGTCGTACGGCTTGGGCTCCGTGCGAATCGGTCTGATTTTGCACCCATTGCATCGTACTGCACGGGTCGGAGTTTGCGGGTACGTTTCGTTCGGGTTGATTCCTGGTGCGTGTCGGTTGGTTCTATTCGCGTGGTTTCCCGGCCGGATAGCTTGTTTCCGTCCGGGTCGGTCGTTCGGCTTGAGTTCCGTACGAGTCGGTCGTGATTCACATGCATTTCATCGTACTTCCCAGGTCGGGCAACGCCGGTACGTGTCGGTTGGACTATATTCCCGTACCGAGTCGGTCGGGTGGTTTTCCGGCCCGAATCGGATTCGGCCCCTGAATGTTGCACATACACTTGTCAGAGCGATGTGCCAATGCAGAGGAGTGACATGCACACAGGGAATGTGCCTAGGAATGAATATATTTGCACATGCTGTGCCTGTGGTCATTTTGACCTGTCCCATGATTGCTAAGGACAGTCCCTATGTGATGTGCTCATGTGAAGAAATTGTGAATGATAGTGTCCCTTTGGGCTATTCCAGCTGCTGCTGCACTGGGGTGTGGTCCACCTGCCTCATCTTCATCATCATCGTCCGGTGCATCTGGCACTTGGATCCATGGGGCATTGGTGCGTACACATATGTTGTGCAACACACAACATGCAATGATCATCTTGCACACTATTTGCGGGCTGTACAGGAGTCTTCCACCTGTGATGTCCAGGCACCTGAAACGTGACTTCAACACGCCAAATGAGTGCTCCACAATGCCCCTGGTGCGTATGTGGGCCGCATTGTACTGTCTCTGGCCATTGAAGGTGTTCGGCCACGTGTGTGTAGGCCTATGGTCAGGACATGGCGGAAACAGAGACACACGCAGTAGTTGCCTTGGTGGCCTTCCCGGAAGTGAACCATGCCCTGAACCCCGGGCTATTGATTCCCACTCCTACGCTGTCCCAGCCCACTCCGTTTACGCTTACAGGGTGGATGACATAGCTACATGTCCAGGGTCTATCCCACTGCCTGAGGTAACATGGTTGCGCCCACTGTCTACGACACTACAAACACCAGCAGTATATGTCCACATGGACATGTCTGTGCTCTGCATACTTGAGTCTGTCCAGCACATCCCCGCCACACTTGGCATTGTGTACATTCTGATTCATGGGTCACTTGCCTCCCTCGCACATACTTGGTTCCTGCCTCTCACCACAGCCTGCTATTGTGTGGCAGAGGTGCCATGACGTGGATGGCTTGTCTACATGTCTGGCCCCTGTTACCACAGTTCCATGTGTTGTCGTGTCTGGTAGGTGGGCTTGTTGTTTGGCATGTCGTATGTGATGTTGTAACGTGTGCATTCCCACAGTTGCGAGTTGCATGATTGTGGAGTTGAGGTGTGTGGTGTGTTCCGTTGATACTTACCAACGAGCAGTGCATTTCCGTAGGTGCCATCCTGGAAGCGCTGGTTGATGATGGACTGTCGGAAGATGTAGGAATCATGCACACTGCCTGGGTAGTTGGCGATGACGTTGGTGAAGAGTCCCCGGTGGTCCACTATTGCCTGCACATTTATGGAAGGCGTGTGCTTCCTGTTGCGGTAATTGTGTACAGTGTCGGCAGGGTTCACAAGTAGGACATGTGTGCAGTCAATTGCCCCCAACACGTGTCGGAAGCAAGCTATGGCGTAGAAGCCTTGCTTGGTCTCCAGCTGTTCCTGCGCAGTGTGGGGGAAGTGAAGCTACTGGGGTACCAAGCTGATGATGGCATCCAAGACAGGTGTGAGGAACTTTGATAGGGCTGGCTGTGAGACTCCTCCGACTCTGGCAGTTGTTGGTTAGAAGGTACCAGAGGCCAACAGGTGCAGCACAGCCAGCAGCTTTGTCTGCGGAGCGATGTTGGTTCTCCGCTATGTTGGTACCGTCAGCCTGTGGGCAATGTGGGTCAGGATGCGGAGGATGGTCGTCCTTTTGAGCCTGTAGTGGGCAATGACCTCCTCTGGCGTTAAGTCTCCGAGGCTGGTGCGTTTTCGGAAGGACCGCTGTCTCATTCTGCACTGCCTCAGTGGTAGTCCGAGGGGTGGTCCTAGGGTGGGTGGGGGGCCTGGGGGGTGGGGGTGGTGTTGATGGGCCAAATGTGAGGCTGCCCATTATCTGTTACTACGAGTCCCATCATGCTCTTGGCTACACTTGGCTACACTGATTTCACCAGCATACACAGGATTCCTTCCTTTCAGTGAGCTTCCCTGTGAGGTGGTGTTCTAGTGGTGGCTAAATATCTGACAGTGTTTGTTGGTTAGATTTGTGCCACTGCCTAGCTCTATTTGTTATTGGGTTTGTACATGTCATGACACAGTTACATATCACTATGACATGGCATGTATTGTGTTTATCTGACTAACATACACATCTTGGGATGATTATCTTTTGGTTGCTGTGGATTTGCTAGGGGTGCATGGTTTGACTATCCCCTTGACAGTGATGTGTATGTATTGTCACACAATATTGTGTATATTTGTTGTGTACTCACCATGCTCTGGGATGTTTGATAGTCCATATACGCTCACTGGTGGTAGGATGGCCCGCACCTTCTCCTCCCATGGCCTGAGGTATACTGGTTTGGCAGGAGGGCCACTGCCAGTGTGCTGGCTCAGGAGGTAATCCTTCTTCAGTAGGTCCCTGACCCTCCTGCGCACATCATACCACCTGTTCTGGATGTCTTCCTTTGTGCGCAAACATGGTGATTGTGCATTGACCCTGTCGACGATCCTCGCCCACATCTCGGTTTTCTGCGCCATGGGGGTCTGTTGGACCAATGTGCCAACCAACTGTGGCTCTACCCTCAGGATCTCGTCTACCATGACTTCCAATTCACTATCTAGGAACTTTGGATTCTTCTTTAGGGGCATGGTGATGGGTGGTGGTGGTGATTGATGTGTGTGTGTGTTCAAGTGAGGATGTGTGAGTGTAGGTTTTGCTGGGTGTGTGTGAGGGTGCTATTTGTTGAGGTGCTAATGGTGTGTGGCTTTTGTGTTGGATGAGCTGTGTGTGTGTCTGTATTTGCTGTCTGATGGTGTTCTGTGCTGGCAGGTCAGTGGAATTTGCAAAGGATCATGGTAGGGATTTGTGGCCTTTATGTAGGTGGAGTTGGGGGTGTGTCCTTGTTCCATTTCCCCCCCCTGTATTTATTGGCTTTGTCATTGCTTGTTTGGCTCTCTTTTTTGTATTTTTTCATTTGTAATTATTGTGCATGTAGGAGACGTTCTTCTGACCGAGTAGGACGTTGCAGTTGTCTTGTGCGCGCCTCTCCGAGTCGTTCTCGCTTTGTTTCAGCTAGGTTTCATATGCGGCGTACGCGTCGGTCGTGGAGTATTGTGTTTGTTCAGCTGGCTTTTGTATGCGTGTCGGTCGTACGGCTTGGGCTCCGTGCGAATCGGTCTGATTTTTCACCCATTGCATCGTACTGCACGGGTCGGAGTTTGCGGGTACGTTTCGTTCGGGTTGATTCGTGGTGCGTGTCGGTCGGTTCTATTTGCGTGGTTTCCCGGCCGGATAGCTTGTTTCCGTCCGGGTCGGTCGTTCGGCTTGAGTTCCGTACGAGTCGGTCGTGATTCACATGCATTTCATCGTACTTCCCAGGTCGGGCAACGCCGGTACGTGTCGGTTGGACTATATTCCCGTACCGAGTCGGTCGGGTGGTTTTCCGGCCCGAATCGGATTCGGCCCCTGAATGTTGCACATACACTTGTCAGAGCGATGTGCCAATGCAGAAGGAGTGACATGCACACAGGGAATGTGCCTAGGAATGAATATATTTGCACATGCTGTGCCTGTGGTCATTTTGACCTGTCCCATGATTGCTAAGGACAGTCCCTATGTGATGTGCTCATGTGAAGAAATTGTGAATGATAGTGTCCCTTTGGGCTATTCCAGCTGCTGCTCCACTGGGGTGTGGTCCACCTGCCTCATCTTCATCATCATCGTCCGGTGCATCTGGCACTTGGATCCATGGGGCATTGGTGCGTACACATATGTTGTGCAACACACAACATGCAATGATCATCTTGCACACTATTTGCGGGCTGTACAGGAGTCTTCCACCTGTGATGTCCAGGCACCTGAAACGTGACTTCAACACGCCAAATGAGTGCTCCACAATGCCCCTGGTGCGTATGTGGGCCGCATTGTACTGTCTCTGGCCATTGAAGGTGTTCGGCCACGTGTGTGTAGGCCTATGGTCAGGACATGGCGGAAACAGAGACACACGCAGTAGTTGCCTTGGTGGCCTTCCCGGAAGTGAACCATGCCCTGAACCCCGGGCTATTGATTCCCACTCCTACGCTGTCCCAGCCCACTCCGCTTACACTTACAGGGTGGACGACATAGCTACATGTCCAGGGTCTACCCCACTGCCTGAGGTAACATGGTTGCGCCCACTGTCTACGACACTACAAACACCAGCAGTATATGTCCACATGGACATGTCTGTGCTCTGCATACTTGAGTCTGTCCAGCACATCCCCACCACACTTGGCATTGTGTACATTCTGATTCATGGGTCACTTGCCTCCCTCGCACATACTTGGTTCCTGCCTCTCACCACATCCTGCTATTGTGTGGCAGAGGTGCCATGACGTGGATGGCTTGTCTACATGTCTGGCCCCTGTTACCACAGTTCCATGTGTTGTCGTGTCTGGTAGGTGGGCATGTTGTTTGGCATGTCGTATGTGATGTTGTAACGTGTGCATTCCCACAGTTGCGAGTTGCATGATTGTGGAGTTGAGGTGTGTGGTGTGTTCCGTTGATACTTACCAACGAGCAGTGCATTTCCGTAGGTGCCATCCTGGAAGCGCTGGTTGATGATGGACTGTCGGAAGATGTAGGAATCATGCACACTGCCTGGGTAGTTGGCGATGACGTTGGTGAAGAGTCCCCGGTGGTCCACTATTGCCTGCACATTTATGGAAGGCGTGTGCTTCCTGTTGCGGTAATTGTGTACAGTGTCGGCAGGGTTCACAAGTAGGACATGTGTGCAGTCAATTGCCCCCAACACGTGTCGAAAGCAAGCTATGGCGTAGAAGCCTTGCTTGGTCTCCAGCTGTTCCTGCGCAGTGTGGGGGAAGTGAAGCTACTGGGGTACCAAGCTGATGATGGCATCCAAGACAGGTGTGAGGAACTTTGATAGGGCTGGCTGTGAGACTCCTCCGACTCTGGCAGTTGTTGGTTAGAAGGTACCAGAGGCCAACAGGTGCAGCACAGCCAGCAGCTTTGTCTGCGGAGCGATGTTGGTTCTCCGCTATGTTGGTACCGTCAGCCTGTGGGCAATGTGGGTCAGGATGCAGAGGATGGTCGTCCTTTTGAGCCTGTAGTGGGCAATGACCTCCTCTGGCGTTAAGTCTCCGAGGCTGGTGCGTTTTCGGAAGGACCGCTGTCTCATTCTGCACTGCCTCAGTGGTAGTCCGAGGGGGTGGTCCTAGGGGAGGTGGGGGGCCTGGGGGGGTGGGGGTGGGTGTTGTGGGCCTCTTGGGGCTCCGAGCTGCATGATCAGTAGCTCATGACATGTGTTGGTCTTCAGATGTGGCTCTGGGCTGGGCTCCCT
Organism: Calotriton arnoldi; assembly: GCA_963921515.1. Classification (NCBI taxonomy): domain Eukaryota; kingdom Metazoa; phylum Chordata; class Amphibia; order Caudata; family Salamandridae; genus Calotriton; species Calotriton arnoldi. The sequence goes on along the minus strand of CAWUFW010004019.1, from coordinate 714,719 downwards.
TTTATACTGCCGGTTGTCGTCCTGCTTAACACCAGTAGAAGGCAGGTATTAAATCCCTGCTGCTAACGCGCCTTATCCCCTGTTTTTGGATCGCATCGCAGATCTTGCTGGTCGTTGTGAATATCGCGAAGTGGAGTTTTCGTGAGTTTTTGCACGGGAACGCCTACTCTGCATATCATTAGCGTTAGTTGTCTCTCTCATCCATGGCGATGTTTTTTGCGGCAGCTATTGCTGGTATACTGGCGATGTGGAGAGTTTGCACCAGCTTGTGAATGGGGCGATAATTCTTTCACCACTTTTGCTGCGCTAAAGTGCCGTTAACTCGGCGATGAGTCCTTGAGAATATGCCCCTGAATGTATTGCACTTCTGTCACTCAGTAAACATTGGAGCGAGCTATACAGTGCATATTCGCTTATCTCGTTTTTGTTCAATTTGGTTTACTACATGTGGCAAGTGGAACAGTACATTCAGACCGCATTTGCATAGCAGTTGACCCCTGAACTGGGAACCTCCAATTTCTCAATCATTTAGCAGTTTTCTTTTCTTTGATCCTTCAGGATTCTCCTTCTGTACTTCCTTTTCTTGAGCATTCATACACTGTTTTGCAATCTTCTACTTTGGACAGATTAACAGTTTATCATAAACAGGGTGCTGGCCTCAATAAGGAGCATAGTTCCTTACAAAGGTTGCATAAGCACTAACTTTTTTCTCATCAAAGTCAATCAAGAACAAACCGAACAATGTTCTAATTTGCAACAATGCTACACATAACATTCCTTCTTTAAATGCAGTACTTCCAATATTAACAATAGCTGAATCTGTACTTGTGATTTGTGGATGGTTACAGCATATGCTAGAGACAGTGGAAACTGCTTTAGCTTGAAGTGTAAGTCTTTCACTGGCAAAACCCACACAACCCATCAACGAATCTGCTTGAAACCATCAACCTCATCAAATTTTATGGCCATGTATTCAACCTCACCTCTGTTTGGGTAAATAATGAAATTTATAACTTTACCCATGGCACCATTTACTAACCCTTCTTCAACATTTAACTTCTGTTGCAAAATTATGACAGTTTTCGCACACACATAGCCGCTTCTCCAACCCAGCAAATTTCGATACAGACTTCTCTAAAGAATTCAATTTTGCTTGTACTTTATCCCTGAGTAGTATTGTCCCTCCCTGATGTTCCATTGTGTCAGTAGCTGTAATTTCCAAAATATCTTCTTTCTCCAGTTGTAGTAATTCTTCATTAAATTTGGAGCACTCTTGAAGCATTGGCATTAAACACACTATAGACTTCTCTTCTTTAATAGAATTATACATTAGTTATCCTCTGTAATATTAGATAGAAATAGTTTCTTGATAAGGCGAGTTTCCAAACACGTTTCCCTTCTTTTGTGAGAGCTCCTACTCTAATGTCCTTCAGTATATCTGCATATTCAACATCTGATGCTTGACACATATTTCTCCCCAATTCTTTCTATTCAAAGTTTTGCCAAATATTCACATTCCCAATACTTCCTAGAGAATTTCTTGTTTCATTACATAGAAGTTTTTTGAAAGCAGGTTGTCCTTTTACAGGTGTTAGTTGTAGTAGGGCACTAAATACAGTTACATGTTTCCCACCAAACAGTACATCATAGTTTGTTCTCAATATATGCTGCATTCTTAAATGTATGAAAGCAAGCATTGGGTTTGAACCATAATCACTTCATCAATAATTAGAAGCCTCAGTTTATTCTATATTCTTGCCATCTCATAACCAGCGTCACCAGATAATTTCCGGTATTATAGTTTATTGTCATGTTCCACAGGTAGGATTCATTGTCGATGAAGTGTGATTCTGTTGGACTTGGCCCTTTTTGCAGGGTCATCCCAGAACTTTTTGCCTTCCTCCTGTATTTTTTCTGACCTGTAGTTGGTGGTTTTATGACTCTGGGCACTTTCCCACTGCTGATCAGTGCTAAAGTGCATATGCTCTCTTTGTAAATTCGTGTTATGGATTAGTGTTTCCATGATTGGCAATTTGATTTACTTGTCAGACCCTAGTATAGTGCACTGTGTGTGCCCAGGGCCTATAAATCAAGTGCTGATGGTGGGCTTGCAGCACCGGTTGTGCCACCCACCAAAGCAGCCTGTAAAATGTAACTCTGGCCTGCCATTGCAGAGCCTGTGTGCAGTATGGGACTGCCATGTTGACTCGGCAAGTGCACACACTTGCCAGTCCCTAAACCTTCCCTTTTCTACATATATGTCACCCCTAAGGTAGGCCCAAGGTACTCCTGTGAGCAGGGTGCATTGTATGTGAAAGGTAGGACATGCCCTGATGTGTGTGGCATGTCCTGATAGTGAAATACTGCCAATTTTGTTTTTCACTATTGCAAGGCTATCTGTTCCCATAGGACAGAATGGGGAGTTTGTTTATAACATCTTATAAACATAACTGGCCCTGGGAACAAGGTAGAAAAATAAAGTTTAGTATGCCTGAACTCAGAATGTTAAAGTGCATCTTTTAGTGAGGGTGATTTTTACATTCTGTGTTTGAAAATACCACTTTTAGAAAGTAGGTATTTTCTTGCCTAACGATCCAGTGTGCCTCTGCTAGGTTTGTGTACTGCATGTCTGGCTTTTGGATGACAGGGGCTGGAGAGGGGCAGTGGCTCCAGAAGTCTGATGAATCAGGGCTGGGCTAAATAGGCCTGGTCTGCATTTGGAGTGGTGGGAGGAGTAGCACCTGCACCTGAATAGGGCTGTGCCTGCCTTCCACAATGACGGCTCTGCCCCCCTGTGGTGTGTCTGGAGTCTGGGCTCACACTGACAATGGAGGTTGTTGTGCACTTGCGAAGTGCCCCACAGAACTGGTTTTGGCTGGGTACAGACACTCTCTGCCTTCAGAGAACAAAAGATTTTGATGTACAAAAAGAGGGGCCCAGACTTTTAGATCACTTCTGGGAAATCAAAAGGAACCTTTGCCAAGGAGAAGAGCCGGATAAGCTGAGAAGGAATACTGCCCCTGTGCTGTTTGCTGTCTGGGGTTGGCCTGCAGTGGCTGCTTGCTGCCACGGAAAGGAGAAAAATGACTTTGCTGTTTGCTTTGTCACCTGCTTGAAGAAAAGATCTCCAAGGGCTTGAAACTGAGCTTGCCTCCTGTTCTGAAGCCTCAGGGACACAAAGACTTCCCCACCAGATCCCCTGAATTCCCTTGCTGGGAATTCCAACCTGCAAAGAGGTGCCTGCTGCTGTTTAGGACCTCTAGAGACTGTTTGTCGCCGGGAACTGGAAAATCGATGCAACATCGAAGAAGCATGATGCATCCGCACCTGTTTCTCACTCATCACCGAAGAAACCGTCGCAGCGCCTGCCGCGGCTCGAGAAATCGCCGCACGACGCATCGGGTGCAACGATCTCCGAAGTCCGAGATCACCGCACCGATGCAAACCTGCTGTGCGGCTGCGCACAGCCACGCATCGCACCGGATCGATGCATCGCATCGAGGAGCCAAGACTATTGCATCGTTGGGGGACGCAGTAAGAAACAGACGCATCAACTCCCCACGCAGTAAGAAAACAACGCATCACCTCCTCTCCGGTAAGGAACCAATGCATCACCTCCCCTGCGCTGCAATAAGGAACCGACACATCGCCTCCCCTGAAGCAAGGAACCGACACATCACCTTCCCTGCATCTAAGGAACTGACGCATCACTTCCCTGTGGCCATTTTGTTTGCCTTGTGTGATGCATCCCAGGTACTTTGTGAGAAAAGTGTCGTATTTACACCTTGCATTTAACTGAACTATTTCTACCATTTAAAAGTCATATTCTTATTACTGTATTGTGGATTTTTGTAGTTTGGTCTTGTTTTGGTTTAGATAAAGTTTACTTATTTTTCTAAACTGGTGTGGTGTCCATTTATAGTGTTTTCACTGTGTTACTGTATGGGTTCACAAATGCTTTACACACTGCCTCTGAGATAAGCCTGTCTGCTCGTGCCAAGCTACCAAGGGGGTGAGCAGGGGCTATTTTAGGAGTGTATCCCCTTACCCTGACTAGAAGCAAGGGTCCCTATTTGGACAAAGGTACCTACCTCTGCCAACGAGAGACCGCCATTTCTAACAGATTCCTTTAATGTTATGTGCAGCTAATCCTGTTGGTGCAGTAACTACACATGACACGTTTTAATCTGTAGTCTCCTGTAGATAACCAGTGAGTACTTTAATTAAGAAGCTTTTCCACTTCCAGCTTGACCACTTATGTATAGTAGAACTAGTTTAAATGAAGAATATTCACTCTGTTTATTCTCATGCAAGAATCCATGCTCTACTTTACATTTTACTTCGTTAAACATTTCTGTCTGTTCATTATTCAGTAGTTGTACTAACTGTTCGAAATCCACAGTTTCCTGTCTTGCTTGCTGCATGACATTCTCCACCTCATTCATAGCTATTGCTGCTTCATTTTGAATTATTGGCTCTCCAAGAGGATCTTTATTTGCTGGTGCAGAACTATGGCTGCTTTGAGAACTCTCCTTGGCTATCTCAGCAGCAATGGTTTCTTCCTGTTCAATCTCGTCTCTCAACATTTGCAGATAGGTTGGAAACACTGAGCATTCAATGGTATCTTTTACAGAATTAAAAGAGTCTTCATAACAGTAATAGTGTCCAAGTAATTCTGATTTTGTACGCCATGGCTTGAACAACTGCAAAAGTGCAAAGTAGAAAAACTCTCTTTCTCTGGAGTTTGGTTACTAAGTTTTCTGTGTTTAATTAGATTTCCTTTGTTGCGTCTCACAAAAAAACCATCATATCCAAGGACTGCATATCTTTCTTGTTCTATATTTTCAGTTAGATTACTTCTATATGTATAGTCCTGAGGTTTTTCATAGAGACATGCTTTCAAAATGAGGACTCCTTCTTGGGTAGTATGTTTCCAGAATATTAGTCTTCAGAATGTCTGTACTCTTGGGTTCAAATTCTGCAAGGAATTGTATTTCTGGAAAAGACTTTAATATTCTATTATGACTAATTGCAAGGCCTAGGCTTACCCACAGAATTACTTTTGACTTGGAGAATAAACTAGTTGAACTTAACCTATCCGAGCATTCAGACTAACCTATTTCTCTGTGGAAAAGCATTTTCAAACTGAAACTGTACAAATTCTTGGTAAGACGTTTCTGAATAAATCTCCTCCCACATCTCTTTTATCTCTGTCTTCTCTGATGTTGTTATATATGTAGTGATGCAGCGAGCAACAGCGATGGAGTTGTCTACAACAAATTGTAGATCCATATTTGCTTTCCACATCTTCAGAATTACAGGATTGTGTTCATTGATATATTTTGAAGCCTCTGGTCTTCTCAGGTTGTATGTATTTTTCAGTGATTTCCGTGTGAGGGTGTGTCTGACTGCAGAGAAAAAGCTGTTCACAGTTCCTTCTGAGATCACAGGTCATGGGAATCCAACACGACATCTTGTAGAAAAGTTTCCTTTGGATTTGTATCTTCGACGACAGTATTTTCCACACCTATGATTTTGAACTTGTAAAACTTGCTGTCGCAAACCATTATCAGCAGTATCTTTTGGGATGGCACATGTGGCATACTGTTGTATGAAAGACAAAACAAACTCATCAGTGTCTTTTCCAAACTTCGGGGTATCTTTTACCCATAGCAGCATGTAACTATTTGAGGCACCTCTAGCTTAGTACTAAAAGAAATCAGTTACTTCACTGAGAGGAGGATTAGTTTTGTTGCAGATGAAACTCGTCCTCTCTTGAAACCTGTGGTTAAAATATCTACAAATGTTTGCAATGTCCACCAAACAAATTTCTCCTGGTGTCTTTAGATTGATAAATTTTATGTTTGAGTTTGCTTATCTAACAAATTCAAGCAGCTCATCCCATGCATACTCAGCGCAACTGTCGGTGCTCCTACGTTTCTCAACATGCATTTCAGCTTACCATGATGACAATACTAATATTTATTTGTGCCACACTGGCATGCCATCAAATTAATCAAGTTGTATTCCAGGTATTCATCTTTTCCTTGTACTTTCTCAACAAATTCCCATATTTTGCAGATTCACTCCTGTCATGAGAATATGGTTTACTGCATAAGATAGGACTGACAAGTCGCTCTCAAATAAAAGACGAAATATATAGAGAATACACTAGCGAAATCTAGGATCTTCTTAATAAAGTCTAAGTGTTCTGTATTCAGCTGCTGGTATCTGTACTGGCCAGTCATTATATCTACCACCTACTCCAGTAGGAAACAGATGTGGAAAACACAGAGCTTTTAAACTTTTCTTCCACACACTTAAGTGAGCTCCTTTTGCTTCTTTCATTTGAAAGAGATAAATCACCAATGATCTCTTTAGAATGTAGGTGAGTGAATACTGCAGTGTTCACAAATTTCTACTGATCTGGATTGATCCACCTTTTCAATCTGACCTCTCAATTGTAATGTGTATTCTTCCATATGTGAAATATCTTGAAAAACATATATCTTTTTTATAGTAAATGTTATTTTGCACCAGATATAATATTGCTTTTTTTACTTTACTTTACTAACATCTACTAATGCTTGCTATATCTTTTCACTTGAACTATAAGTCCTTCTTCCAAATCTCTCTGCACTCCTACAGTTTTAATGTTCTGCTTGAAATCTAATTGTAAGTACCCAACTCTATCTTGAAGACATTTTTGGAGCTCAGTTGGAGGTAACTTCCCTGTCTTTGTCTCCATACGAACTACAGCTTGCAATGGATGTATACATTGGATAAGTATAGATTCATAAACATCCAAATCTTGAAGTACTTCTGGAATAGGTACTAATTCTCATTTGTTATGTACTGCTCTAGCAGACATTTTGTTTTCCTTTAATTTATTGTAGCAGTATTTACATATAACTTGTCATGTGGACAAGTCAAACCATTCCTCTGCAAATAAGAAAACAGCAAATTCACCCCACTTACCATTGTTTTCTTTTTCACTTTTTGAAAACAAATCAACAGTCCGAGTTTGACTTTTGTACTGAGTGTGTCAACAACAAATGCAAAGACAGTTTGATTTCTCTGAAGATACACTGTTAAACTTTCTGATCTCTTCTTCAAAATTATCAACACTAATAACAGTCTCCTGTTCCATTATACCTGCAGATACCAAATCCTCATTTTCCCTCACTCACCACAAACCATGTCTACCTCTGCCACAGTACCATGCAAAAGAGCTCTATTAATTTCTCCTCAACATTGAGCAGGACTTTCGTCATAGTAAAGCCTCCTAACTAAAGTTCATATTTTTGAGTGGTGTACACCTAATATTCTGAAATGATGAAACATGATAAACATGCTAGTCAATGTCCCTTTAAACTTGTATATTTCCATACTTTGATCTAAACCTTGCAAAATGGTACCTTAGTGCCCTGTCATTGCAAACTCTGCAGCGAGAGCAGGAAACCTGCTCTCGCTTCCACGAAGCAAAGCAGATTGCTTTTGGACAAGGGGAGCTGCATGCCAGCAGCTCCCCTTATCCAGAAGCAATGCCGGCTCCCGCAGGAGGCGGGGAGCTGGCTGGGACCGCTGGGGCATTGGGGATCCCCCGCGGTCCACAACATAATGCCAGACCCTGGGGGATGTGGTCCCCGGGGCCATAATTGGCCACAGGATGGGGGGCCACGCGGGCCCCTCCAAAAAAAAAAAAAAAGAAAGGCTTGCCAGGCCCTGGGGGATGGGGTCCCCAGGGCCATAATTGGCCTCAGGAGTCCAAAATAAAAAAAAAGGAAAGGCTGGCTAGGCCCCATGGGATGGGGTCCCCGGGGCCAATAGTGGCCCAGGGAAGGGGGGCCACGTGGCCCCCCTCCCGTGAAAAAAAAAAAAAGAAAGGAGGCAATGCCCCGGGGGATGGGGTCCCCGGGGCCAATATTGGCCTCAGGAGGGGGGCCGCACGGCCCCCCTCTTTAAAAATATATTTATTGTTAAAAAAAAATATGTGGCCATGCCCCGGTGGATGGGGTCCCCGGGAACGAAATAGGCCTCGGGAGGGGGGCCGCGCGGCCCCCTTCTCGTTTTTTATAAAAAAACAAATAAATAAATGACTTAGGCCCTGGGGGTTGTGGCCTCCAGGGCCCCAAAAAATTAAGAGAATCTCGCCGGAGGTCCCGCCCCCTCCCTGCATCACTCTGCAAACGCACCACCTGGCGTGTTCTGGGTTGGGGGATTAAGTCCCCTTGAATCTTAACGGTGCTTAGGGGCCAACTAGCCCACCAGGCACCTCCAGTAAGCCCCACACAGCTGGATTGCTGAGTGGTGGTCTGAGGCCACGCCCCTTTCTACACCACTCTGCAAACGCGCCTCTTGGCGCATTGCTGGTGGGGCGAAGAGGTCCTCTTGTGTCCTGAGGACCTCAGGACTAAAGTGGAATTCATCCCCCGAGCAGCAGTGCGCCAGGAGGTGCGTTTGCAGAGTGGTGTAAAAAGGGGGCGTGGCCTCGGACCACTCTCAGCAATCCAGCTGTGTGGGGCTTACTGGAGGTAGCTGGTGGGCTAGTTGGCCCCCAAGGACCCTCAGGATTCAAGGAGACTTAATCCCCCAACCAAGAACGTGCCAGGAGGCACGTTTGCAGAGTGGTGGAGAAAGGGGGCATGGCCTGTGTCCACCTGTCAGCAAACCCAATATCTGGGGCATACTGGAGGTATCAGGTAGGCTAGTTGGCCCCTAAGGACCCCCAGCGGCGAAGGGGACTTTAATCCCCATCCAAGAGCGCGCCAGGGAGTGTGTTTGCAGAGTGGTGGGGAAAGGGGGCATGGCTTGCTCTGACAACTTAGCAATCCCTAGGTGGGACTTACTGGAGGTAATAGGAGGGGTAGTTGGCCCCCAAGGTTGACCTTGGGGGCCAACTACCCCTCCTGTTACCTCCAGTAAGTCCCATACAGTGGGATTGCTAAGAGGTCTTTGGAGGCCACGCGCCCTTTTCTCCACCACTCTGTAAACGTGCCTCCTGGCACAGTACTGGTTGGGGGATGAAGTCCACTTTACTCCTGAGGGACTTGGCCAAGTAGCCCTCCTGGTACCTCCTGTAAGTCCTACGCTGTGGAATTCCTGAGCCCTGGTCAGAGGCCCAGGCCCCTTTCTGCACCAATCTGCAAACGTCAGTACTACCATATAGTTAGAAATTAGCATTTAAAAAACCTTAGAAATTCACTGAAAAAACCATAGGTTTCAGGGACGTTGTAGTTAGAAATTAACTAACCCTGGCCGTAGTTCGCGGAGTTACAAGAAAACTCTGCGAAGTTCCGCGAGTAGCGGAGTGCAGTGCGAACTGTAGTTTGTGCTGGTATTCCTGCCGCTCGGGTAGAAATTCTACCCAAGCGGCAGCTCGCTCTTGCAAACTTACCATTCGCAATCACAAACTTACCGTTCGCGATCGCGAGCGGGGAAAAAACCCTGTTGCACATCGCAAAGCGGAGTGCGGAATGCAGAAAACTCCGCGAACGGAGCGAAGTTCACCGCCCAGACCTAGAAAAAACCATAGGTTTCAGGGAGGTTATAGTAAGAAATTAGCATTTAAAAAACCTTGGAAATTCACTGAAAAAACCACAGGTTTCAGGAACGTTATAGTTAGTTGGACATTTCACTTGTACAAAACCAGTGAAATTCGGCCATTATAGTTAGTTGAGCTAAATATAACTCGCGCCCCCGCAATGCACTGCTTAAGACCTCACATATTACATCACTCATCACATGATCAGTGACATCACTGATGACATCTTTGATGACATCTTGTTATATCCCGCATAGATGCCCTAATGTAGACCCGTTCGTACATGCCCTAAAATGGACGTTTTCATATTTACCCTAATATGGTCGTATTCGTACTTGCCCAATTATGGTCATGGCCGCATATGCCCAATTGTGGTCACAACTGTACATGTCCTATTATAGTATGATTCCTTATATAGGCATGATCTTTCACCTACATTGGTCCCAGCTAGTACACAACGAGCTCTGAGGGCTGAACGTTATCTATCCTGTGGTTTTGAATGCAGCAGGGTTCTTCCAAACACAGGCCCACACTGTACTCATTAATTATGTATGGCTTTCTAAGAATACACCACCGGCATAATATGTATGTACAAAGTTCACCCTTGACGTCTTCCTCATGTCCAATACAAACCATACTGAGGACCGAGACTCTTTAGGGTATAAATACACCACATCTTGCCCCGGTAAGGTAGAGGGAACCGAGACTTCCATGCTGACACACTGACCAGAGATGCTGAGGCTCCTGCATGCAGTCGCTCAAGCTGACAGTTGTCTGACACAACCCGGACGGGGTGTCCAACTCGAGACCAGGATGGGGTCCCACACTCTCTCTATTCAGGTATGGGGGTTCGACTAAATCCTAGGAGCATTCTTGGCTCTTAGCTTCTAAGACCTACACACATATGCTAGGTACACACAGGTACATCTAGGTAGGCATTGTAGGAGTACGCACACTTTTCATAATGCTTTTATATTCATCTATGTATCCATGATTATCGCAATATGGTAGAACTGTTCTATCCCTTTGCTTTTATCGTACTGCTGATAATATATCTATGCTATTGCCTGCTGGTCTCTGCAGCACATATATTTTACACTAGAATAACAACTGTTCAATAAATACTTATTGAAAACGCCCAACTGTTTATTCTGTGTAACTCTCTGAGACAAACTGAATAGGTGAGCACGAGTGACTGAGCGAAAGGTAGTATATTGTTTCCATGATTCTGAGGGATCAGGGTTGTCATGTTCTAAGGTTGCCAGAAACTAATCTCTCCCCGATAAGAGGAGACACTAGTGGCACTGCGAGCTAGCTAATGCAAAACTAGGCTAACATATACAGTGGGGGTGCACGGAGTCAGTCTGCCACCAAGCCCGCAGTATATGTTATCCAAACGCGCAGGTCCTGCAGGGGTACTATAGGAGCTACACGACATGGCGCTGCCAACGTTGGTTTGGTACTTATTTAACAGTAGAATCTGAGTAGTTCAGTTGTGCTATTCTCAGAGAACCTACTCACAAAACCCCAGAGACGTCTGGAGTGGGTGGACACAAAATCCACCGCAGCTGAGTAGTACGAGAATACTATTTATTGGCTGTTGGTTATTCAAGCTTGAAGGACATATAGTTCCTACAATTGTGCACTTACACCTTATTTTAAGAACTCTTTAATCTCCCTTCTTCCAATTAAAAATGGTGGAAGAAACAAGCGCAACAGGGAGAGTTACAACAAACCTCTTTGGTTTAGAAGAAGACCCTGAAGAAGCAATACAAATTGCACCAAATTTCAGAAGGGCAGTCACCATAAAACTTCTAGAACATGGCTTAAGCGCCAGGGGTGGTACAGTAATTTTCGTGATTGAGGCACACGAATCCAATAAAACAGAGGTGTTCTATTCTTGGGTTACACTCCCAGCAGTAAACGCAATTACAAATGTATTTCACTACTACCTAGAAGGTGAAACACCAGCGGACTATACTCCTTTTGAGGAAGTAGAGGTCCCGCTCACTTACCAGGAGCATAATTACTGTTTTAAAGGCACCCTATCCCACGTACGAGGAAGAGCAAGATTAGGCCTGCTCGGAGGAGCAGGAGCCACATGGCCCATATTAGCAGCATACACACTGCATCCTGACATTGACACAATGCCACAGCCAGACTTACTCGTACAACACAGAGATTTAATTAAAATCTACAGAAACCTCACACAATTTGTGATGAGGACTTTAACAGTTCAGCCTGCACCAGCTGCAGCACAAGACACCCCAGTCCAAGGCACAGTTAATAAAATAACTCCACAAACATTACACGCGATAATGGGCAAAATGCCAGCAAAACGCGAACAAATCCCATTCTGGATAGCTCAGAAAATAACTCAGCTTGAAGCAGTATTCCCGAATACTACAACCAGTGATAAACACAGAATCCTAACAATCTGCTTGCCCATGGGTCTCACACCACAAGTAGAGGACTGCATCTCTTGGGGTTCAGTCTTTGCTGCCATATATACCAGAACACATGGTATCCTGTCCTTAGCAGTAGTACCTGACGTATTGAAACAGATACAAAATGAGTACGGAGCAGAACCTGCCCTTAACTTAGGGATGAAGTTGCTAAACAACTTTGAACAGGTCTCAGCCATAATACTAGCTAACATTAAGGGGGAAGCAGCTTCTGTGGTGATCCGCCAACGCCTAAGGGAGTTCGGTCCAGATGACCAACAACACGAACTACCCAAAATAATTGAAACGGCTTATGCAGAACTAGGCAGAGACAGTTTAGATGGGAAAGCATTAAAACCACAACTGTGCAGTCCTGAAAAGGACACTACAAAGCAGACACCTACTTCTTCTAAAAAGAAGTGAGAAAATAAAAAACAACAAAAGTCTAAAGACACCAGATCTCAGTCCAGAGGTAGGTCTCCTCAACAGGAGCCCTCTGAAAAGAGGTATAACCTCAGGAATAGGGATAATATTAAAAAACCTGACAGGTATCAGGATACTGATACTCGTTCCTCTCGTTCCTTTCAGGGTTCATCACGAAACTCCGAGAGGGAAGGACGGTCAAAGGAGCGTACAAAGTCCAGAGACACGCAACACGCTGCGGACTACGCACCGAAAAAAGAGGATAAACAAAAATCGAAACCTCAGTTCAAAAAGAAGAAGGTAGCAGGTCTCAAGATCAGACATGCCCAGAATTCTGAGGACACAGCTTCTGAACGGGGAATGGGCTCTGACGATGCTAGACAGCGCGGCAGAAGTAACGATAGCTCGCCAGAACCTGAAGGAATTTCTGGTGACAGCGGAGTTGAGTGAGTATATCACGGTGGAAACACCTGATACTCGGGTAAGTGTCCCACATATGTTACATGAGATAACACTCCGGATGGAGGGGGACAAGCCCAGAAAAGTTAAAGGTCTCTTTTGGAAAAATCTGTCATCTGGTTATGACATTCTATTAGCAGAACAAGACTGGCCGCCAGCATTCGTCATGGAGTGCCCTAGGGGAGAAACGGTAATTTTTCCAGCTTTTTCCGACCTCGTTCCCATTTACCTAAAACATGCATATGCGCAGGAGTGGACGGTTGCCCTAGCTCCAGCATTGTACAAAAATCATGCTGGTTGGGATGAGGAGTCAACCCACCGCGTGATCCCATTAAAAGCTTCCCCAAATGCTCAAAAGGCAATACCCTATAAAGCAGGAAGCTAAAAAACAAGTCAGGGAGAATCTAGATGAACTTGAATATCAGGGGGTGATAGAAAATTGCACTTCACCTATGAACAATCCTTTGTTCCCCGTAGCCAAACCTGACAATACATATCGTCTAGTTTTAGAATACAGACATTTAAACACTTGCACAAAGACATTTGCAGTTCAAAATGCACACAGTGGCGCATTAATGAATAACATTGTGCGGAAAAAATACAAAACAACACTTGATATCTCAAATGGATTTTTCTGCCAAAATATAGCGCCTGAAAGCAGGTATCTAACCCCATTCAGTGCGTTAGGGTCTCAACGGCAATTTTGCCGACTCCCCCAAGGGTACAAGAATAGCCCGGGGTTGTTCTCAGCAAGGGTAACAGAGTTACTCCAAAATTTGGATGAAGAAGCATTGTCCTATGTGGATGATATTTATCTGATGGACGATGACTTAAAAAGGCACTTGACCAGGGTGAGCACCATTATTATGGGATTCGCCTCTGAGGGCTATAAATTTAATTTCAAGAAATCAAAAATTGCACATCTCAATGTCCTATTTTTGGGATACGAGCTGTCAAGTGAGGGGAAAAGCCTGGCAGCTAACTTTTTAGAAAGTGTGCGCTGCTCCAACCTCCAAAATCATTAAAGAATTTACAATCAATTTTGGGATTCCTAAATTTTGGTAGAACATACATTTTGGATTGCGCAGAAAGAGTAAAACCTTTCTACGACTTAATAAAACCTGACTTTTCAGTCAAACAATGGACACAGGAACACACAAATATCCTGCATTCCCTACAGGAAGACATGATAGCTTCTAAACATTTACAGACACGCGTAAACGCACAGAACTTAATGATCCGAGTAATAGCGGGTCAATGCGGGTACACTTATCTAACTTTTAATGAAGATGAAACAGTACCAATCGCATACAAATCACACCTGTACACAAACGCAGAGATGCATTTCACTTCAACAGAAAGAATTCTGACAGCAGTGCAGACCGCTGTAGCAAGAGAAAGAGCTCTGGCTCAGGGAAAACGCATAATTGTCGTGACCCCAGTACCAGCTTTAGAAGCTGTGACAAAAGCTAGCATTCCAAATGCTAAAGCCTTACATCCGAGATGGATACAATGGGCTAATTCTCTTACTGCAACGGATGTTGAATACAGATTTGATCCAAGTTTAAAAACACAGGCATTCCTGCAATATGAACAAGAATACCCTCTGCCAAATGAAATTTTGCCTCTAGATCAGTATGAATACATTATTTACACTGACGGGTCTGCTCAACCAGCCACAGGAAGTAAGCAAGTTTATAGCGCAGCGTGTGCGATTGTTAAAGGTCGCATGCACGATGGCAAGTTCCATCCGAGTTGCACTAAAACGCAATCTCTAGGAGACTGCACGGCTCAGTTGGCAGAACTCAAAGCACTTATACTGGCACTTATAAATACGGATCACGAATTCCCCACACTTATTGTGTGTGATTCCTTTAATGTTTACAGTCGTACAATGAATATCTACATCATTGGGAACAAAACGGGTTCAAAGATGCAAAAGGTGGCACAATTAGGCATAAAATGCTATGGGAACAGTTAGTGGAGTTGAGAAACAAACTACCAAGGGCTCACGTGATACATACACTGAGTCATCAGCGTGATGGTGTTCACGTTGAAGGGAATTCATTGGCTGATAAAGCCGCAAAGGGGGCTGTTCGCACAGCCGCCGTAGCTGCAGTTACTCGTTCAAAGACGAGGGTAGACGGCGAGATTATGGTAGCTGTCAATGCTTCACGCAAAGGCAGCACAGCAGTACCTAAAAAATTTCCACTCAAGTACTTATACAAGTTAGATGCACAAAACATTCCATATGCTCAGATTCCTGGAGTGGGGGATAGAGTAATACCAAATATGGCTCGTAGGCAAAGCTTAATAGTGGCAGCACACGAAGGGACAGGTTCTGTACATTTGGGACTTGATGCAACTGCTTCTTTATTGAAGCAACGCTACTGGTGGCCTGTAATGAGAAGGCAGATAAGAGGCTATGTCTGGAACTGCAACATCTGTAAGCAGATGCAAGGGTCCACCACAAGACGTCCAGTACAGATACCATTATTAGACAGCATCAGGTTGTCTGTCCGTGTGCGCCCAGCTCAGGTGTCCTCAAGGTCTGGCCTCAGCGCTCGGCTGACGCTCAAACTGTTATAAAAGATTTGCGAGTTTTTATCGACACATACGCAGTTGGCACGTTACATTATTACCGTGGCCCGGCGTTTAGCTCTCGGGCTTACAAAGAGGCCATGGAAAGAATGGGTGTAGCATTGCGGTACTCCTCTCCGTACCATCCCGAGGGAAATTCTGTTGTGGAGAGGAAAAACCGAGACTTAAAGCAATCTTTAACAGCTAGGGTATTAGGCAAGGGCGGTAGATGGGTCAATCACCTTTATGGGGTACAGCGCGCGCTCAATAATCAGCCAAGAAGCTCTCTAGGAGGTGTCACTCCTTACGAGGTCCTATTTGGGACAAGAATGTGGGTACCTGATCTTGATTGTGAAGGCACAGTGGTGGATGAAAAACCATTTGATATCCATGATCGTTTGGCTGTTTTACAGGATCTAAATGAATCCAGGACACAACAAAGTAACGTGCTCCAGAAACAGGCCACCACTGAGGAAGTCAAGGCAGTAACGGCAAGACCTATCTGGATCCCAAAACTCGGGGATCTAGTCAGAGAGAAGATTGCTGACAAAAAAGAATTTGGGACATCCTACAGAAAGCCTGTACCGGTCCTAGCAATCCACGGCACAAGAACTGTACTACTGCCACCTCTTGCCGGGAAAAAGGAGAAAAGATTTGTCTCAATTGACCTAATCAAACCACACTATGTGGCCGATACTAAACAGTAGGCCTCGTGGACTCCACAGTAGCAGACGCCCTCCTCTCGCTACAATCCAAGAAGTTCAAGCAGAAAGACTCATCACATTTGAAGAGCCACCTGTACGGAATGAAGGACTAAGCAACAATGCTATGGAACTCGTTCCACTTCAACAAAATGAAAATCAACTTAACAACCAAGTTGTAATAAGACCTAATACAGACATCTTCGTCAACATGCCTCGTCAAGAGCAAAATCCGATTTCAACAAATCCCGATGCAATTCCAACAATTGATCGAACTGCTTCTGGCTATTTCATAAACTTTGATACGTTTTCACTGGATCCAAGCGAGCCGGAAACGACGCCAGCCAAAAAATCACTCAAACAGAAACTCATTGACTTTTTGAACTTTTTTAGAAAGACTTACCTGGTGTCACCTTGGATAGAACTATGGTATATCACTGGGATTTTATTTTTCATTTTCTGGCTAGGTTTAATAATAACTTTTAGTATACTTATTAATGGACGATACCTCCAACCAAGCTCTACAGCCCAAAGAGTTAATTTGATTTTAAAACCACTCCAGTCTTCACATCGTGAACCAAGAGACTTGTCTTCAGTGAACATTACAGCAGTTCCTATACCGGACGGTATAGTATGGGACAAGATTGATTATGATATATTAGGTCTGACTGAACTTTTAAAGCTAAAACATGTATTTAAAATTTCTTTAAGTGATATCATTACCTCCAGTGCATATTCTGATGATTGGGACACTGAAACTGTAAATGCTATGATGTCTGATTTAGAAAAAACAGCTGCATTTCCGAACAATGAAATGTTAGAAGGTACTTCAGACTATGATACATTGTACTGTTACCAGCATTTTGGTGATCATTTCTTACACAAGTCTATAACACCAAGAAATGTATTTGAATACCACCAGTGGGAACACTGCCCAACACTTCCAAAACGTAGTTCGCAAGTATTTGCACAGAAATTCACATACTTCTCAGGGTTTAACACATCCGACCCGAAGTCATTTTATTATAAAGTGGCGAAAAATTCAGCTCAGAAAAATATGTTGACAAACACCAAACATATTTACTCTGCATCCTTTCTGAACCAGTTGTCTAAACAGGGTTTCGACCTATGGAAAGACACAATAGATTCCAAATCAATCTGGGGTTCTAAGGACTGGCAAGTCCAGGGAATAGAAGCACTTTTCAGAGCATGCATCATTCCACAGCAGATGTTATTTCTGAATGAAACTGTGCAACAAACAACCTGTCTTGGATTAGCCAAAGGCAAGGAAATGAACACACCAGGGTTTCCAACACCATTGCAGATGGGTGGGGGGCAGAATTCAACTACACAAGGGGTAGGATTAGATGACATTTTTCAGTACAACAGATCAGATCCTGATTGGACAGAATGGCTGGTTTGGCCCATTGACACAAACAAATGTCAACAGAGATTTATGAATACAACCAGAGGGTTTAGTATCCATAGGCCAGATCCACGCTATATACAAAGACAACACCCAGGCGTAGTGACATCGTATAGTGTTGGGAAGTTGTGCCTTGATTGGCAAGAGACCTCAACACTGACAGAAGTAAAGCACCACTTGACCCTACTCACACCTGACATGGATCTTAGAGATTTTCTACTAGGACCCAGGAAACATTTCATATATGCAGGCCTTTATGCCTATTATAATGAAAACTGGAAAATATCACAACAAGAGGCCGCAGAAAGGATACTGGAAATAGATCGTATTAACTTAGAAAGGGCTTTAGCAGTAGTGGATAATGGGTTAACTACTTTGACCTCCAGGATTTACTCCTTAGGCAACATTGTGTCCTCGGCGATCGACATATTAGAACCAGATCTGGCCTTGTTACAACACGGGCAATCTCAACTACGTTCTATTATGATGTTAAGCTGGACGCTACAATCTTTGCGTGCAGGCTATGTGCCATGGTGTTTTATAAACACCACGTCTCTGTTCTCAGAATACAATCTAACTGATAAACAGACAGAAATTGCACAGAGGGGAGCCAAATATACAATGCTGCGTATTGAGAAACTGGAAAGGTTACCATTCACTGTAGCCGAATCACCATCAACAGAATGGCTAATTCATGGCCAAATCACTCTGCCGGTCACTACATTTAAGTCTCAATATTGCCTTGAGCAAAGGCAGGCAGGCAAATATGTGAAAATGGGTAAGGGATACATCAAGGAAACTTGGGAGTTACCATATAGATACCGATGCCGGAATGGGGATCGAGAAGTGTATCTGAGTGGTACTAACTGCAAGAACGCTTTAAGCGGTTCTCTCATGTGTCAGGATATTTCTCTACACGGAGCCTGCAGTGGTTCAGTGGCAAACTTATCTTGTCACATGTCAGAGACCCCAGCGTCCATGATCACGCCGGTTTTCCAGCTGCTCTCAAATGGGAGTTACCTAATGTTAAATGATCAAGGTTGTTGTGGGATGCTTCCGGGCGTCGCATATCTAGTGACTGTTAACTCCAGGGTTACTTGCTGTATGCAAGTATTGTTTCCGCCACTGAAAACAGTCAGGGAGGCGCTGCTATGGCCTTCGCTGAATGTTTCTTTTATACAGTTTGATACTCTGAGCAGGTTGAAAGCCATGCTTTTACAGCAACCCGTGCCCTTAACCTCCGCTCGAGAAACCTATGAACTTCAAGTTGCAAGGACCTCGACCGAGATACAGGCACTCATACGTACAAACTGCCCCATTCATTTCGCAGAAATGGTGGGACGTATCTTTAACATGTCAGATACGAGCGGAATTGTACACCTATTTAAGACCATAGGGTCAGGACTGTTAAGCACCTTTCAGACAGTCCTCGGAGTAATCCCAAATTTTATACACTCCGTATTGGGAAGCGTATTTGGAGGATTCCCGCTCATCCTGTTCCTAATTGCAGGAATCCTGATTGTGATATTGCTGCTACGCAATGGACGGCCCACTTCCCGAGGGAATGGTGAACACGCTCCTGGAGCGGAAATACCGTGAACGCATGGTACAACTTCTGGGCATTTATTGCCTGCGAGAACTCAATGCCTCTTGGTTTCTATCATTTAGACCAGTCTGGATAGACTGCATCTTACCTGTGCTTCGATGCCTGTTCTGCAGAGAAGAATGCACATTGGATCTTTGTCTAACTTTTCCATCAGATGCGCCTCCGGACAGGGATGCAATGCTGGACCCCATAAAGGCCCACGCTCTGCGCTGTCCTCAACGGATTCTGATGAATGAATTCCTGGAGAACCCACAGGTGCCATTAGCTCCTGCTGGGTTAGGTGATTCTTCCACAGGCAGCCAGGTTACAACTGCCGCACAAACTGCCGCAGCTCCGACTGTTGGCAGTACTACATTCCATCTATGTGCGATTGACGTTCTCTGTGAGGCGTTGGATTTGTCATTTACAGCAGCTGACACCGATAATATTGAGCTTCCCAGCCAGGACGCGTAATCTTGAATTGGCTCATCGTGTCCTGGGAAAGAATTCGGCTTCTTCACTCGTTTCAAAATAAACGATCTAAATTTGGAACATTTTCTTACATTGACACTTTCGCTTGAGAAAAGCATGGCCTTCTCCTGCTTATGGTAATACAACTTCTATAGAGAGACGATATTGACTTTTAAGTGGCAACTAGAAAAAGCTGAATTTAAACATTTTTTTTTTAAACGCACCAAAGTTTTTTTAACGATTTTTTAGAACCATGTTTTTACTTGCTTTTAAAAATGTTTTTAAATTGTCCAGATTTTAAGTATGGTCATTTATTATCCAGTTCAGAAGTGGAGTGGGTGTTATATCCCGCATAGATGCCCTAATGTAGACCCGTTCGTACATGCCCTAAAATGGACGTTTTCATATTTACCCTAATATGGTCATATTCGTACTTGCCTAATTATAGTCATGGCCTCATATGCCCAATTATGGACACAACTGTACATGTCCAATTATAGTATGATTCCTTATATAGGCATGATCTTTCACCTACATTGGTCCCAGCTAGTACACAACGAGCTCTGAGGGCTGAACGTTATCTATCCTGTGGTTTTGAATGCAGCAGGGTTCTTCCAAACACAGGCCCACACTGTACGCATTAATTATGTATGGCTGTCTAAGAATACACCACCAGCATAATATGTATGTACAAAGTTCACCCCTGACGTCTTCCTCATGTCCAATACAAACCATACTGAGGACCGAGACTCTTTAGGGTATAAATACACCACATCTTGCCCCAGTAAGGTAGAGGGAACCGAGACTTCCATGCTGACACACTGACCAGAGATGCTGAGGCTCCTGCATGCAGTCGCTCAAGCTGACAGTGGTCTGACACAACCTGGACGGGGTGTTCAACTCGAGACCAGGACGGGGTCCCACACTCTCTCTATTCAGGTATGGGGGTTCGACTAAATCCTAGGAAGATTCTTGGCTCTTAGCTTCTAAGACCTGCACACATATGCTAGGTACACACAGGTACATCTAGGTAGGCATCGTAGGAGTACGCACACTTTGCATAATGCTTGTATATTCATGTATGTATCCATGATTATCACAATATCGTAGAACTGTTCTATCCCTTTGCTTTTATCGTACTGCTGATAATATATCTCTGCTATTGCCTGCTGGTCTCTGCAGCACATATATTTTACACTAGAATAACAACTGTTCAATAAATACTTATTGAAAACGCCCGACTGTTTATTCTGTGTAACTCTCTGAGACAAACCGAATACGTGAGCACGAGTGACTGAGCGAAAGGTAGTATATTGTTTCCACGATTCTGAGGGATCAGGGTTGTCATGATCTAAGGTTGCCAGAAACTAATCTCTCCCCGATAAGAGGAGACACTAGTGGCACTGCGAGCTAGCTAATGCAAAACTAGGCTAACATATATGCTGGGGGTGCACGGAGTCAGTCTGCCACCAAGCCCGCAGTATATGTTATCTAAATGTGCAGGTCCTGCAGGGGTACTATAGGAGCTACACAACAATCTCAAATGATGGTTTACATCCTGCGTGCACCGCAAAAAATCGTTAGCTTTACAATGAAGTCCGGCATTGTAATGTCTCACTCTTGCTTCCCCAGCCCTTCCATCCATCGCATGGAAAACCCACCTGCACAGCGCACTGAGCTGCCCCCCAATAATCAACTTCAAGGCGCTCTGTGCAGTCGGCTGCTCTCCTGCTTCCAAAGCAGTCGTGCACAGCATGATTGTTTTTTAAGGAGCTTTCAGAATATGTGCTGCATTGTTTATGTGGAGAAAAACCTTGTTAAGCTAAAAGTGTGCCAGAGGGAGACATGAAAATTACTGCTTGCAGCAGACATTGGCACAGACTGGGCAGCATATAGAAATAGTGTGTTGTCTATGTTTATAAGATACTCCGCCCACTCACGGAACTACGCGGAATTCCACTGAGTTTTTATGCAACTCCGTGGAATTCCACGTAGCGCATCTCAGCGAGCTCCGCCCACCAGTTGCTCTTTTTTATTTCACCACTTTTTCTGCATTTTGCCCCGTTTGTAGTTAATTTCTGCAGAGACACTGTAGTTGCTTCCTTTGCTTTTTTTCTGAGCTTTTGTACGCATTCGAATTGTGTGTAGTTATGTAGATATTGTTCTGTATAAAAAACAAGGATATTTTAATTTTTACCTTAGCCAACGTACCAACTACTTTACTACTGACTTACACATAATACAAAAACTGTTTTCATGTTATGTTGCAGTTTTGAATCTACAGATGAACCTAGATTTATTAATACATGCACTTACTTCAATATACCAAACCCAAAGCAAAACATAAAACTTTACTTATTAGTTACCTTTTAACATTTTAGCACCCTGTTGTACAACACAGCTGCACCATATCTCACTTCTCACTTAAACATGGTGAAAGAACACTTTTTCCATTCTGTAGTAAACTTTAAAATGAACATCAAGCCAAGGGGGTGTATTTAGAAGCCCCAAGCACCGCCGGTTCATCATTTTTTTTTACACACTGGCGGCGTAATTTGGTGCTCCATATTTAAAAGGCCACGTAAAGCCAATCTGTGTGGCTTTTCATGGCCTTGTACATACGGGCACTTTTCATGCAGCACTTTGCCTGAAAAGAGCATGCCATGGGTGTTGCTGTTGGTGTTCCCATGCAACACCCATGGATTCTGCTGTATTCCCAGATTTACAACGATTCGTAAACCTGGGAATGCGTCAGAATCCTATGCCTCCCCAGGGGAGGTGTAGGGAGGCGCAATGAGGAGAAATACTTTTATTTCTCCTTGTTTTTCTTGCGATCATTTTTTTACAGGAAAGTGTCCCTTCCTGCACAAAAACAATCATCCCCGCAACACAAGCACCTTTGCACCATGTTGCAAGGGTGCCTACATTGGCGCATGGCAGCCAGTTGTTCGCTAGCACAGGGGAGAGCATAGGATCCATCATATTGTTGTAAATATGACGCATCCCTGAGCTTTGAAAGTAATGCAGCACAGCACAACCAAATGGCTTGCAGCTCCGCGCTGCATTACTTTCTTGTACATTTTGCACCAAGTGTAGAAGTACATACAGTGTCTCAACACTGTAAATCTGAAAACACAACATAAGAGCTATTTGCGTGCCTCTCTACCACTGTGTCACTGGTGTATTTAGAATCTCAGTACTGTTCTGCTTATATATATCAGATTTACATTTTGGGAAACGGTGCATATAACAATCTACACATTAATCTCTATCAAAGCACATAGCTCACTAAAGCTTCCAAGTACATGGAAAGAGTGTGTTGCAGCTTGCATATATAATTCATCAGCTGGTTCTTAAAGACTACATATTCCTCACTTAAACTTGTAAATACATGTGTTTGTGGTTGAATACATGGAATACTCCCTGGTGTCGTGTAGTTCCTATATATCCTATACAGGATATGCGCGTTCGGATAACATAAACTGTGGGTTTGGTGGCAGACTGGTTCCGAGCACCCCCACCGGATACGTTAGCCTGTTTGCATTAGCTAGCTCACAGTGCCACTAGAATCTCCTCTTATCGGGGAGAGAATAGTTTCTGGCAACCTCAGAACATGACAACCCTGATCCCCCAGGATCGTGGAAACAATATACTACTTTTCGCTCAGTCACTTGTGCTCACTTAGTTTGTCTCAGATAGATACACAGAATAAACAGGCTGGGCGTTTCAATAAGTATTTATTGAACAGTTGTTATTCTAGTGTAGAATATATGAGCTGCAACAACCATTAGACAGTAGCAGAGATATATGATTAGAAATACTACAAAAGTAAAGGGATGGTATAGTTCTACCATCTTGCAGAAATCATGAATATATACATGTACATAAAACACATGATAAAAAGTGCAACCTAAAAATGCGTACTCCTACGATGTCTCCCTAACTAGATATACCTAAATGTACCTAGCATCTGTGTAGGAGATATGCCAAGAATCCCTCTAGAATCTAGTCCACCCCATTACCTGAGAGTCAGAGAACATGGGACCCCGTCCTGGGCTCGAGTTGGACACCCCGCGAGGGATGTTAGACCACTGCTAGCTGGAGCGTCTGCATGCAGGAACCTCAGCGTCTCTGGTCAGTGTGTCAGCCGGGAAGTCACGGTCTCCTCTGTCTCTCTAAGCAAGACATGATGTATATATACCCACAGGTCTCCCCAGGGGTCTTACCTTGCTTAGTTACTGTGTCGGCCTAAAGGATGACGTTTGGCATGAACTTTAACATAGATATTATACAGGAGATGTTCGTCCTGCTGTGAGTCCTGCTGTGCTTCCAAGAAGCCTCATGCCTAATGTATGAGTATCGAACCAGGGAAAAACCTGCGTTCTGCATGCAGTGTTGTATCTAGGTAAAGGGTCAGTGCCTAAGAACCGTTATGTATGTAATGTAGGGAAGAATGTAGGTGAAAGGTTGTGATGTTTACCTACGCCTATATAAGGTACCTATATAGAATATAGTACCCACTCCTCTTCCGACTGGACGACATATGTAACCTATAGCGTACTACTAGCCTAACTAGATATAGGTATGCTCAAAGTTCATAAAACATTTGTTTTGTTAAAATGTTTAAAACTTCTAAAAACTTCTAAAAAGCTTAAAAAAAAATTAAAAGAAAAATATTTGTAAACTATTGCTCTAAAAGTGGCCGTAGTTATAGTCCGAACCACTATAAGCATTAGAAAGCCATTTATGCCCAAATAAATGAAAGGAATGTCAATGTCAATTTTGTTTCTGAGTTCCAAATTGAGCTTGTTTTAAAAAGGGCGAATTATTTCCCAGCACATGACGAGCCAAAATGAGTCAAATGTTTATGAGTCCTGACTGGTAGACGCAACATTTCCGTTGCTTGCTTCTGCAATAGACAGCCCCTGTAGCACCTCGCAAAGCACGTCAATTGAGCACAGATGATGTTCCACGCTGTCCACAGCCGGTGCTGGGGCAGCCTGTGTGCCGTCCAAAGCCTGGGTATTAGTGGAGGAGCCGATGTTCATACCAACAGGTGCAGTTGCAACCTGTGGTGGCTCAAGGAATGCCGCCAACAACATTGGAATGCGCTGAGGACACTGCAGAACATGGGTTATTATCGGGTCCAGTAGAGCATTCACGTCCGGTTGCGCACATGATGGGAGTATCAAACAAAGGTCTAACACACATTATTCTCCGCAAAACAGGCATCGGAGGACAGGTAAGATGCAGTCCATCCAGACTGGTTGAAATGACAGGTACCAAGATGCACTTAGTTCTCTCAGGCGAGGCGTTCCTAGGTATTGTGCCATTTGGCCACGGTATTTCCGTTCTTGAAGCGCTTTTTCCATATCCTTGGTGACTGGGACGTCCATTGAGTAGCAGAAAAATAACAATCAGGATACCTGCTATTAGAAACAGGATCATCGGTACACCTCCAAAGATGCTTCCGAATACGGAGTGTATGAAGTTTGGTATAACTCCAAGTACCGTCTGAAAGGTGCTTAGAATTCCAGAACCTATGGTCTTAAATAGGTGGACAATGCCAGTCGTATCAGACATGTTAAAGATACGATTTACCATTTCTACGAAATGGAAAGGGCAGTTTGTATTAATAAGCGCCTGTATCTCAGCTGAAGACCTTGCGATCTCGAGTTCAAAAGTCTCTCGAGCAGAGGTTAAGAGCACAGACTTCTATAAAAGCATGGCTTTCATTCTGCCTAGAGTATCAAACCGTATTAAAGAAACATTCAGTGAAGGCCATAACGGCGCCTCCCTGACTGTATGTGTCGGTGGAAACAATACTTGCATACAACAAGTAACCCTGGCGCTCACGGTTACCAGATATGCGATGCCCGGGAGCATTCCACAGCAGCCTTGACTGTTCAGCATCAAGTAACTCCCATTCAAAAGTATCCCAAATGCTGGAGTAATCACTGCAGCTGGGGCACCCCTCAGATGACAGGACAAGTTTGCCACAGAACCATTACAAGCCCCGTGCAGTAGAATGTCCTGACATATGAGCGATCCACTTAAAGCGCTCTCACAGTTTGTACCACTGAGAAACACTTCTAAATCCCCACTCCGGCATCGAAATATGTTTGGCAATTCCCAAGATTCCTTAATGTACTCCTTACCCATTTTTTCATATTTGCCTGCCTGCTTTTGTTCAAGGCAATATTGAAACTGAAAAGTAGTGACCAGTAGAGTTATGTGGCCATGGATTAGCCATTCTGTGTGTGGTGATTCTGCCACTGTAAATGGTAATCTATCCAGTTTTTCGATACGCAGCATTGTGTATTCTGCTCCCCTTTGTGCCATTTCTATCTGTTTATCTGTTAGATTGTATTCAGAAAACAGAGACGTACTGTTGATAAAACTCCAAGGCACATAGCCGGCACGCAAAGATTGCAGCATCCAGCTCAATAACATTATAGAACGTAACTGAGATTGCCCGTGTTGTAATATGGCCAAATCTTGTTCCAGAATGTCTATCGCAGAAGATACAATGTTGCCTAAGGAATATAGCCTGGAGGTCAATGTTTTTAACCCATTGTCTACCACTGCTAGAGATTTCTCTAAGTTAATACGGTCTATTTCCCATATTCTTTCTGCGGCCTCTTGTTGGGATATTTTCCAATTTTCATTGCAGGCAGCATAAATGCCAGCATATATGAAACGTCTCTGGCGTGGTTTCCTGGGACCTAGTAAAAAATCCCCAAAAACCATGTCTTTTGTGAGTAAGGATAAGTGTTATTGCACCTCTGTGAGGGTTGAGGTTTCTAGCCAATTAAGGCACAACTTCCGAACACTGTATGACGTCACTACCCTTGGATGTTGTCTCTGTACATAGCGCGGATCTGGCCTATGGATTGTGAACCCTTCGGTTTTACCCATGAATCTTTCCTAACAACCATTGGTGTCTGTGGGCCAAATCAACCACTTCCTCCAATCGGGATCTGATCTACTGTATTGTATGATGTCATCTAATGCAATCCCTGTTTGTGATGTTTCGTTTCCCTCGGTGTTTGATGGAGTCGGCACTCGAGGTGTGTTCAAGTCTTTGTTCTTGTCTAGTCCAAGGCAAGACGTATGTTGCACTGTCTCGTTCAAAAACATGATCTGCTGAGGGATTGCATGCTCCAAATAAAGCTTCTAACCCCTGCACCTGCCATTCTATAGTACCCCAGACCGATTTTAAGTCTATGGTGTCTTTCCATAAGTCGTAACCTCGTTCAGACAACTGGGCAATAAAGGATGCAGAGTAAATCTGTTTGGTGTTTGTTAACATATTTTTCTGTGCTGATGTTGGTGCAACCTTATAATAATATGAGGCTGGGTCAGACATATTAACCCGTTGCGTGCGTCCGTCGGCCAACGGCCGTCGCGAGCACTACCTCTGTAGTGCTGCGAACGTCCGTTGGCCGACGCGGCCCCGCCCACTCCGCTAAACCGCCGCACCGCGGCGGAATTGCCGCCGGGGTTAAGCGGTTAAACCCTGAAAAATATGGAAACTTCTGTGCAAATGTTTTTGAACTGCCCTTTGGCGGTGTTGGACAATGTTCCCACTGGTGGTTTGTGAACAAATTTCTAGGATTAGCAGATTTATGCAAGAAATGATGACCATAATGTTGATAACAATACATTGATTCATAATCTGCTGAGCTCTCCAATGTTTCACTATTAGAAAATGAAGCAGATTTTTCTAAATCAGACATGTTATTCACAGTTTCAAAGTCCCAATCATCGGAAAATGTACTTGAGGTAATGATATCATTCAATGATATTTTGAATAAATGTGGAATTTTTAAAATTTCCGTCGGGCCAAATATATCGAAATCAACCTTGTCCCACACTATACCATCCGGTACAGGAACTGCTGTAATGTTCACTGATGACAAGTCTCTTTGTTCTCGATGAGATGATTGGTGTGGTTTTAAAATTATATTCACCTTTTGGGCTGCTGAGTTTTGTCGAATGTATTGTCCACTAATAAGCATGTTAAAAACTATAACTAAGCCTAACAAGAAAAGAAAGAAAAGAATCCAGGAAGTTACCCATAGTTCTACCCATGGTGATACCAGGTAAGTCTTTCTAAGAAAGTTCTTAAAGTCTTTAACTTGCTGCTTGCGTGTTTTTTGGGCTGGCGTCGTTTCAGGTTCACTTGGATCCAAAGAAAACGTATCAAAGTTTATGAAGTAGCCAGAAGCAGTTCAATCAATTGTTGGAATTGCATCAGGATTTGTTGAAATCGTACTTTCCTCTTGTCGAGGCACGTTGACGTCTGTATTTGGTCTTATAGCAATTTGTGTGTTATTTTGTTGAGTTTGATTTTGAAGTTGAACTTCAGGTTCAAGAGGAACGAGTTCCATAGCATTGTTGCACAGTCCTTCATTCCGTACAGGAGGCTCTTCGAACGTGATGAGTCTTTCCGTTTGAACTTCTTGGATTGTTGCGAGAGGAGGGCGTCTGCTACTTTGGAGTCCACGTGGCCTACTGCTTAGTATTGGCCACATAGTGTGGTTTGATCAGGTCAATTGAGACAAATCTTTTCTCCTTTTTTCCGGCAAGAGGCGTTAGAAGTACAGTTGTTGCTCCTTCGACTGCTAGGACCTGTACAGGCTTTCTGTAGGATGGCCCAAATTCTTTCTTGTCCGCTATCTTCTCTCTGACCAGATCCCGACTTTTGGGATCCAGACAGGTCTTGCCATGACTGATTTGACGTCCCCAGTGGCGGTCTGTTTCAGGTGGACGTTGCTTTGTATTGTCCTGGATTCATTTAGATCCTGTAAAACAGCCAAACGATCATGGATGTCAAAAGGCTTTTCATCCGCCACTGCGCCTTCACAATCAAGATCAGGTACCCACATTCTTGTCCCAAATAGGACCTCATATGGAGTGACACCCCCTAGAGAACTTCTTGGCATGTTATTAAGGGTCCGCTGGACCCCATAAAGATGTTTTACCCAACTCTCACCCGTGCCTAATACTCTAGCTGTTAAAGATTGCTTTAAGTCTCGGTTTTTTATCTCCACTACCAAATTTCCCTCTGGATGGTACGGAGATGAGTACCACAATGCTACACTCAAACTTCCCATTGCCTCCTTGTAAGCCCGAGAGCTAAACGCAGGGCCCTGGTCGAAATGTAGTGTGTTAATTGCGTGTGTCCCTATGAAGACTCACAAATCTTTTATAACAGTTCGAGTGTCAGCTGAGCGCTGGGGCCACACCCATAGGAATCTCGAGCATGAGTCCACTGCTACCATTTTATATCTTTTAGCCCCATCTCTTTTTAAGGGGCCGCAGTGGTCTAGGTAGACACACGCTAGTTGTTTGTCAGCTATTAACAATGGTGTCTGCGAAGGACGTGTTACGGTGGAACCCTTCATCTGCTGACAGATGTCGCATTTCAAGACATGGGGCCATATTATCAAGAATGGGCGATAACATTATCGCCGCTTTAGCGGCAGGAAACTGCCGCTGAAGCGGCGATAAGGGGCTTGATAATATGCCCTATAGAATTGCAATAGAAGCCCAGGTTCTGGTGTGAAGGACATCAAACCTGGGCTTCTATTGGAATTCTATAGGGCATATTATCGAGCCCCTTATCGCCGCTTTAGCGGCAGTTTATCGCCCGTTCTTGATAATATGGCCCATAGTCTTTAGTCTGCTTTGTTAAACCAGGCCACCAGTAGCGTTGTTTCAATAAGGAAACAGTCGCCATAACTCCTGCATGAGCAGAACCTATCCCTTCGTGTGCTGCTAGAATTAAACCTAACCTACGATCCATGTTTGGAATTACTCTATCCCCCACTCCAGGAATCTGAGCAAATGGAATGTTATTGGCACCTAACTTGTAGGAGTACTTGAGTGGGAATCTTTTTGGTACTGCACCGCTCTTTTTGCTTGAAGCAATAACAGCCACCATAATCTCACGGTCTATTCTCGTTTTAGAACGAGTGATTGCAGCTACGGAAGCCGTACGTACAGCCCCCTTTGCAGCTTCATCAGCCAATGAATTGCCTTACATGTGAACGCCATCACGCTGATGACTCAGTGAGTGTAGCACGTGGGTCCTTGGTAGTTCGGATTTCAACCTCACTACCTGTTCCCATAGCATTTTATGCTTAATTGTGCCACCTTTTGCGTCTTTGAACCCGTTTTGAACCCAGTATTGCAAATATTCATTGTAAGACTGCACACAGTAAAAGGAATCGCACACAATTAGTGTGGGGAATTCTCGATCCGTATTTACAAGTGCCAGTATCAGTGCTTTTAATTCTGCCAATTGTGCCATGCAGTCTCCTAGAGATTGCGTTTTAGTGCAACTCGGATGGAACTTTCCATCCCAGATGCGACCTTTAACAATAGCACATGCTGCGCTATATTGTTGCTTACTTCCTATGGCCGGTTGAGCAGATCCGTCAGTGTAAATAACATATTCATACTGATCTAGAGGTATTATTTAGTTTGGCAGAGGATATTCTTGTTCGTATTGCAGGAATGCTTGTGTCTTTAAATTTGGGTCGTACCTGTATTCTACATCTGTTGCAGTGAGAGAATTAGCCCATTGTATCCAGCTTGGATGTAAGGCTTAGCGTTAGGAACGCTTGCCTTTGTCGCAGCCTCTAAGGCTGGAACCGGAGTCACTACTATTATTCGTTTCCCCTGAGCCAGTGCTCTTTCTCTCACTACAGTGGCGGTCTGTACTGCTGTTAGAATGATTTCTGTAGATGCAAAGCGCATCTCAGCATTTGTGTACAAATGTGATTTGAATGCAATTGGTACTGTCTCACCTTCATAATATGTTAGATAGGTGTACCCTGATTGACCCGCGATCATACTGATCACCAGGTTGCGTACGTTTACGCGTGTCTGTAAGTGTTTTGAAGCTATCATGTCAGCTTGTAAGGAACGTAGGGCCTGATTCACAGAACTAACTTACGTCAAAAACGTAAACGTAAACGTAAAGTTAGTACTATTCTGTGAATACCAAAATGAGTAAGTTCATTCTGTGAATACCAAAATGAGTAAGTGTATTCTGTGAATACCTAAAAAGTAAACGTTTACGTTTACGTTTTTGACGTAAGTTAGTTCTGTGAATCAGGCCCGTAGTGTATCTGTGTGTTCCTGTGTCCAAGTTCTGGCTGAGAAATCAGGTTTAATTAAGTCGTAGAAAGGCTTTACTCTTTCTGCCTAATCCAAAATGTATGTTCGATCAAAATTTAGGAATCCCAGTATTGATTGTAGATTTTTTATTGATCTTGGAGGTTGGAGCAGCGCGCATTATTCTAAAAAATTGGCTGCCAAGCTTTTTCCTTTACTTGAAAGCTCATATCCTAAAAA
Organism: Calotriton arnoldi; assembly: GCA_963921515.1. Taxonomy (NCBI): domain Eukaryota; kingdom Metazoa; phylum Chordata; class Amphibia; order Caudata; family Salamandridae; genus Calotriton; species Calotriton arnoldi. The sequence goes on along the minus strand of CAWUFW010004019.1, from coordinate 683,719 downwards.
CAGGACACTGAGGTGGGCAATTTTTGATTTTTTAAAGTTGAATTTGTAGCCCTTAGATGCAAATCCCAAAATTATGGTATTCATTCTGTTCAAGTGTTCCTCCAGGGCATAATCTGTTAGATAAATATCATCCACATAGGACAATGACTCTTCATCTAATTTTTGAAGTAACTCAATTACTCTAGCCGAAAACAACCCCGGGCTATTCTTATACCTTGGGGGAGTCGCCGAAATTGACCCTGGGACCCTAGCGCTGAGAAGGCTGTTAAATACCTGCTTTCAGGCACTATATTTTGGCAAAAAAAATCCATTTGAGATATCAAGTGTTGTTTTATAGTTCTTCCGCACAGTGTTATTCATTAATGAGGCACTGTGTGCATTTTGGACTGCAAATGTCTTAGTGCAAGTCTTTAAATGTCTGTAATCTAAAATTAGACGATATGTATTGTCAGGTTTCATGACAGGAAACAAAGGATTGTTCATTTGAGAGGTGCAAGTTTCAATCACCCCTTGGTATTCAAGTTGATCTAAGATCTCCCTGACCTGTTTTTCAATCAATCAATCAATCAATCAGGGAATTGTAAGCGCGCTACTCACCCGTGAGGGTCTCAAGGCGCTGAGGGGGGGGGGTCCGCAGATCTGTTTAGCCGAAGAGCCAGGTCTTGAGGGTCTTCCTGAAGGTGTTCAGGGAGGGGGCGCATCTGATGTCTGCCGGTAGCTCGTTCCAGGTCTTGGCTGCAATGTGAGAGAAGGATCTTCCGCCTGCTCTGGCTCTGGGGCTGCACGGGGTTTCGGCCAGTGCGAGGTTGGAAGATCGGAGGTTTCTTTTGGGTACGTGGAAGTTGATTCTGTCATTGAGGTATTTGGGTCCGTTGTTGTGTAGGCATTTGTAGGCGTGAGTGAGGATTTTGAAAGTGACTCTTTTCTCCATGGGGAGCCAGTGGAGACTTCGTAGGTGTTGGCTGATGTGTTTGTGTCGGGGGATGCCGAGGACGAGTCTGGCGGCGGTGTTTTATACTGTCTGGAGTTTGCGGAGTAGGGACTTGTTGATGCCGGCGTAGAGTGCGTTTCCATAGTCCAGTCTGCTGGTGATGAGTGCATGGGTGACTGTCTTCCTTGACTCAGGGGGGATCCACTTGAAGGTCTTGCAGAGGATGCGGAGGGTGTTGAAGCAGCTGGAGGTGACGGCGTTGACCTGTCGGTTCATGGAGAGTGATGAGTCGAGGTCGATGCCGAGGTTCTTGGCGTGGTCTGAGGGGGTAGGTGGGCTTCCGAGGGCGGTCGGCCACCAGGTGCTGTCCCTTGCAGAAGGGGTGGTACCGAGGACGAGGACTTCTGTCTTCTCGGCGTTGAGCTTCAGGCAGCTGTTGGTCATGCAGACTGCGATGTCTTGCATTCCTTTCTGGAAGTTGAGTTTGGCAGTGGTGGGGTCTTTGGTGAGGGAGAGGATGAGCTGGGTGTCGTCGGCGTAGGATACGATGTTGAGGCCGTGTTGTCGGACGATGGCTGCGAGGGGGGCCATGTAAATGTTGAAGAGGGTGGGGCTCAGTGATGAACCCTGTGGGACTCCGCAGGTGATTTTCGTGGGGTCGGAGAGGAAGGGTGGGAGTCTGATCCTTTGGCTTCTTCCGGTGAGGAATGATCGGATCCAGTCCAGGGATGTTCCTTGTATGCCTGCGTCGTGTAGTCTGACGACTAGTGTGCGATGGGAGACGGTGTCGAAGGCCGCTGATAGGTCGAGTAGGATTAGTGCTGCGGAGTGGCCTTGGTCCAGGAGGGTGCGGATGTCGTCTGTGGCGGCGAGTAGGGTGGTCTCTGTGCTGTGGTTGCTTCGAAATCCGGATTGGGACGGGTCGAGGACGGCGTTCTCTTCAATGAATCGTGTCAGTTTCCTGTTGACTGTTTTCTCTGCAACTTTGGCTGCGAAGGGGAGGAGCGAGATGGGCCGATAGTTCTTGAGGTCGGTGGGTTCAGCTGTGGGCTTCTTGAGCAGGGGTCTGAATTCTGCGCATTTCCAGTCATCTGGGAAGGTGCCTGTTTTGAAGGTGGTGTTGATGGTGCATTGTAGTTTGGGTGTGATGGCGGCCACGGCTCTGTGGTAGATGTGAGGGGGGCAGGGGTCAGTGGGGGCCCCCGAGTGGATGCTTTTCATGGTCGAGGCGGCGTCTTCGGCCGTGATCGGTGTCCAGTTGGAGATGGTGGGCTGTCTGGTGTTTCTGGGGGGCGGGGGCCGTCTGTTGCACCTGGTGGATGGTCGATGAAGTTGTCGTAGAGGTATTTGATCTTGAGGTGGAAATAGGTTCCAAGCTTGTCGCAGAGGTCTTGGGATGGGGTGATGTCTGTGGCTTCACTGCGTGGGTTGGTGAATTCTTGAATGACACTGAAAAGTTCCTTGGAGTTGGTGGAGTTGGCCAGGATTTTGTTGTGGATGAAGTTCCTTTTGGTGGCTCTGATCTAGTTGTGGTAGTCCGTCATGGCGTCCTTGTAGGTGGTGTGGTTTTCGGTTGTCTTGGTGTTTCTCCAGTTCTTCTCCAGGCGTCTGCAGGTGCGTCTGGCTTCTTGGAGAGCGGTTGTGAACTAGGCGGCTTTCCTGGGGCGTTGTCTGTCGGGGTTGCGTAGCTGGGCGAGCTCATCTGCGCAGTTGGAGATCCAGGTGTGGAGTTCTCTGGCTGCATCGTTTGCGCTGTTTGCATCGGGTGCCCAGGTGTGGTTGTCTCAGGTGAGGGTGGAGTTAAGTTGCTCGTCGGTAACCTTGCTCCAGTTCCTTGTGGTGGGCGTGGGGCTGGTTTGGGTGCCTTGGATTTGTTGATGGCGAAGTGTACGCAGTGGTGGTCGGTCCATGGCGGCTGCGTTGTGTCCTGAAATGGACGCTGTTTCCTGCTGCAAAGATGGGGTCGAGGGTGTGTCCTGCTCTGTGGGTCCGTGTGTTGACGAGTTGTTTAAGTCCGATGCAAGCTTCTTGCTTTATTGGATACTGCCTCTGTGCAGTTGGAGTATTTTTTAAAGGAATAATGTGGTGGGTTGAATCCTCATCCCATCCAACATGGTTTTTGTATAATGCCGGAGCCTGGGCTACCGCCCACTCCTGCGCATATGTGTGTTGTAAATGCCTAGGAATATGGTCTGAGAATGCCAGCATAATTACCGTTTCCCCTTTAGGACAATCCATGACGAATGCTGGCGGCCAATCTTGTTCAGCTAACAAAATGTCATAGCCAAATGTTAAGTTCTCTCAAAAGAGACCTCTCACTTTCCTATTTATTCCCCCTCCATTTGGAGCGTTATTTCATATACTTTATGCGGGGCACTATCTAGTATCAGGTGTTTCCACCCCGATATAATCATTGAAGTCCGCTGTCACCAGAAATTCCATCAGGTTCTGGCTAGCTATTGTTATTTCTGCCGCACTGTCTAGCATCATCAGAGCCCATTCCCTGTTCAGTAGTCGAGTCCTCAGAATTCTGGGCATGTCTGATCTTTAGACCTGCAACTTTCTTCTTTTTGAACTGTGGCTTTTGCTTTGGTTTTTCGTCTTTTTTGGAAGTGTAATCTTGAACGTGCTGCTTGTATCTGGACTTTGCACGCTCTTCTTGTCTTTCTGACCATCCTTCCCTCTCGGAGTTTTTCGATGAACCCTGAAAGGAATGAGAGGAATGTGTATCAGTATCCCGATACCTGTCAGGTTTCCTAATATTATCCCTATTCCTAAGGTTGTACCTCTTTTCAGAGGGCTCCTGTGGAGGAGATCTACCTCTTGATTGAGATCTGTTTCCTTTAAAGTTTTGTTGCTTTTATTATCCCACTTCTTTTTAGAAGAAGCAGGTGTCTGCTTGGAAGCGTCCTTTTCAGGACTGCCCATCAGTTGTGGTTTTAAAGCTTTCCCACCCAAACTGTCTCTGCCTAATTCTGCATATGCAGTTTCAATTGTTTTGGGTAGTTTGTGTTGTTGGTCTAACTGACTGAACTCCCTTAGGCGTTGGCGGATTGCCACTGAAGCTGCTTCCCCTTTAATATTAGCTAGTATTATGGCCGATACCTGGTCATAGTTACCTAGTAACTTCATCCCTAAGTTCACAGCAGGTTCTGCTCCGTACTCGTTTTGTATTTGTCTTAATACATCTGGTACCACCACTAATGAAGGAATACCATGAGTCCTGGTATAAATGGCAGCAAAGACTGTACCCCAAGTGGTACAATCCTTTACTTGTGGTATTATCCCCATGGGCAAGAAGATTGTTAGCATTCTGTGTTTTTCATATGGGGTAGTATTCGGGAATACTGCCTCGAGCTGAGTTATTTTCTGAGCAACCCAGAATGACATTTGTTCACGTTTCGTGGGCATTTTGCCCATTACCGCGTGTAACGTTTGTGGTGTTATTTTAGTTGCTGTACCCTGAGATTGAGTTTCATTTGTTGCAACTGTTGTTGGCTGGACTGTAAAAGTCCTCATGATGAATTGCGTCAAGTTTCTGTAGATTTTGATTAAATCTTTGTGTTGTATGAGTAAGTCTGCCTATGGCATTGTGTCAATGTCAGGATGTGGTGTGTAGGCCGCTAATATCGGCCATGCTGCCCCTTCTCCTCCGAGCGGGCCTAATCTTACTCTTCTTCTTATGTGGTGTAGGGCGCCTTTAAACTAGTATAAGTGTTCCTGGTACGTGAGTGGAATCTCTATGTCCTCAAACGGACCATATTCCACTGGTGCATCTCCTTCTGTGTAAGAGTGAAATGTCTGTGTTCTTGCATCTGCTGCTGTTATTCCGCTTTAGGTGTCCGTATATAGGTTTTCCTGAAACATGTCCTTATATAGGCACAATTCGCATTGCCCTTATATAGGCATAAGATCCCAGTCCTTATTTAGGCATTAGCCATGCTATCCAAATACAGGCATGGTCACCTACATCTGTCCACCCCAACGTCACAGCGAGTTCTTAGAAACCAGACCCTTAAGCTCTTGGGAGTGCCCCTAGCACAGGATTATTGATTTCTCCAAGAACTCATTTATTATGCATGAACCGCTATTCCTTAAGGGTTCATTCCTGACTTCTTCCTCTGCCCGACTTTACGTCAATGCTAACATTCCAAGGCACCTACCGGGTATAAATATACCTTCCCTTGCCCAAGCAAGTAGGAGGAGACCTTGACTTTAGAGGAGCCCGTGTCCGGGCTGACGCACTAACAAGAGACGCTGTCATCCCTGCTCGCAGAGAATCCAGCTTCCAGTGTTCTGACTCCCTTCGCGGGGTGTTAGAGTTCGAGACCCGGAAAGAGATTCCCTCCTCTCTCATTCTCAAGGTATGGAGCTGACTAGAACCTAGAGGGACTCTTGGCATACTAGACTTAGCTTACCATACTATAGAATACATCACCTACTTCTTACCTGGCACTACACTTAGGTTAGGTACACTGGGGTAGAACTAGTTAAAGAAGCATCTTATGAGTACTCGCATTTTTAGCTTATGTTATTTATGTATATGAATATATGTGTCATAGCTAAAAGATAATGCTAACGCAGCATTATTTCTTTCTACTGCTTACGCTGTACATAATATATCTCGCATACTGTCTTACGATTGTAACAGCTCATATCTCTTACACGAGAAACAAGACTGTTCAATAAATCCTTTTATTGAAACGCCCGTCTATTATTTCTGTGTAACTCTGAAGAAACTAAGCATGCACGATTAGCTGAGTGAAACTGTTTCCACGATTCTGAGAGTGTTCCGATTCTAAAGGGAAGTTGTCATGTTTATGCGGTTGCCAGAAACTACTCCCTTCTTGTTTACAAGGAGTTTCTAGTGGTCTCTGAGTTAGCTGGTACAAAGTACATTAAGTTTAATATACTCAATAGGGACATACTGACCTCAGTCCTATGTCAAACCTATAGGGTATATTATTCCAATGCGCAGAGCATATTAGGGAAATAGGAAGTACACTACATGGCGCCCAACGTTTGGTAAGGCAGTAATTTAACGCTAGATACTGAGTAACTGAGTAACTCAGACGTGCTTTTCTCTCAGAGACCCCTACTCATATACTCCATAAGACGTCTGGAGTGGGTAGGGTTAAGTATCCGCCAAAGCTGAATAGGACAAAATCCTATATATTAGCTGTATGGTTTGTTCAACGTTGAAGGATACAGTGTTCCAAAATATTGTGCACCTTATCTTTGTTTCCTTGAAACTTGTTCTACATTTTTTTTAAAAAAACAATGTCACTGAACGGGGATACTGCCACCGACAACGGTGTAGCTGCGGCTGACCCAGTCGTAACAGCTTTTAATTTTACAGGTTTAAATGAAACCGATGAGGGTGTTATAAACATCCATCCAAACTTAAGGAGAGCCATCACTCTAAAACTTATAAAACACGGCCTAACACCAAGAGGTGGTAGAGCAGTTTTCGTGATAGAGGCACACGAATCCTTTCAGACAGAGTTATTCTATTCATGGATAGTATTCCCAGAATCAAATCCAGTAACAAAATGTTTCACTTCTTTAACCCCTTCGATGCTCGTGATGAGCTCAGCTCGTCATGCTGCGCGGTCGCGCTGTGCGCATGACGAGCTGAGCTAGTCACGACCACACCCGCGATCGGAATGTCCAGCACACGAGCGGAATTCCGATCGCGGTCAAGGGGTTAAAGAAGATGAACCAGCAGAGGAATATATTCCTTTCGAGGATATTGAAATTCCACTAACATACCAGGAGCATAATCTCTGGTTTAAAGGCGCCCTAAAACATCACAAAAACATTACCAGGCTCAGTCCACTAGGTAGACCAGGAACAACCTGGCCGATTCTAGCCGGCTACACACCTCATCCTGACATCGAAGAAATGTCAGACGAAGAATTACTTACTCAACTACAAGAGTTAATAAAAATTTACAGACAATTAGTCCAATATGTCATGCGGACTTTCACAGTCCAACCACCTATAACAATTCCAAATCAAACCCCTCAACAGGAGAATATACTAAAAATTACTCCACAGACTTTACACGCAGTCATGGGTAAAATGCCCACAAAACGTGAACAAATTCCATTCTGGATAGCTCAAAAAATTACTCAAATCGAAGCATATTTCCAAATACTAGCCCTTATGAGAAACACAGAATTCTAACAATCTGTTTACCAATGGGGATCACACCACAACTGGAAGACTGCACCACTTGGGGCACAGTCTTTGCTGCCATCTAGATTACACTTGTTGTTACAGTGACTAAGGAATTGACGAGAGATATAGTTTATTCTCGAACTATTACTTCCTGGTGGTATGAAAAACGAGTTGGCTAGTCAATACTAATAATCCAGGTGAGAAAGATATAGCTTCCCGAAATAGAACAATGGGGACTAAATAATAAGGAGGAAGGAGGGTCGCTTATAACACGATTCTAATTTTCCCCATAGATATATATATACTTCTTCATTTGGACGACGGAAGGATTTATTTTATCCTCCCATGACCATAATAGTTTCTGGAAGTCGAAGTGGCCTACCCCATTGAATATAGGTAAGCCCTGCTTCTGAAGGTTCAATTGCATTGCAATTAACATGTTATGCAGTTGATCCTAATTTGGTAAATATTACGCAAGTATGAAACTGTGGGAGCAGTTAGTGAGAAGAATGAATGTGATTGTTTGTTTAAAAGATTTGGGAAGAAGACCATATGTTCTGGTTGACTACTATTTGATGTTTAAATTTTCTCTTTTTACATTACATCAGTAGGTTCATGTTATGAATACAGTGATTTATTTTGTTATATGTATATACTTTGAGGTATTAAGCCATGTGTTTTTATCATGCAGGTGAGTTTTGACTGCAGCATTGTTGCTTTTTAATCTTCTGAGAGTCGGAATCTGTTTGTCCTGACAAAGATGGTATCATCTACCAGCCATCGAAACGCGTCGACGCCCCTTTGAATACAACCTAATCTGTGTCACGGTCTGGGCCTTTGAGTATTTAACGAAGTGAGACATACCGGGCTCCAGCCCTAGAATTTGTGTAATCACGGATGGTTGGATTTTCAATGACATATTATTTTTGTCTATTTTCATGTACTCTCATATGTTTAAAAAAAAAAAAATTGGATGCATATGTGTATGAATTACACTTAGGAGTTTGTTTAAGCTCATTTAGATATGTTGTGCACTGTAATTTTATGATCTATGCCGTTGTGGTTTTTTATGATCTATGAGATTTTTTAATAAAAGATTTTGATATTTTTTCAAAAAATGTGGTATATTGTTTAGATTGTCTTTCAGATGTATGATCAGTCTTCCCAAAGGTATATCTGTAGTGATAGCATTTGAGTGTGTGTTGTATGATATTGTTAGGGTCAAAACTCCCAGTTCCACTGTTACTAGCAATTTAGTCCAAAGGATTTTCCTTTCTATACTTTTGCTGCCATCTATACTAAAACACATGGTGTTCCGTCAATTGCAGTAATACCAGATGTCCTGCAACAAATTCAAAACGAATACGGGGCAGAACCTGCTCTGAATTTAGGTATGAAATTACTGAAAAACTTTGACCAGGTCTCAACAATAATATTATCTAATATTAAAGGGGAGGCAGCATCAGTGGCGATCCCCCAACGCTTAAGGGAATTTGATGTAACAGAACATCAACATGAACTACCCAGAATAATAGAACAATCTTATGCAGAATTAGGCAGAGATAGTTTGGGTGGAAAACCTTTAAAGCCAAAACTATCTGAAAGTCCTGAGAAGGACTCTATTAAACAAAATCCTACATCTTCTAAAAAGAAGTGGGAAACTAATAAACAAAATTCAAATGAGACACGTTCTCAATCCCGAGGTAGGTCTCCTCAAAAGGAGCCCTCTGAAAGGAGGTATAACCTCAGGAATAGGGATAATTTAAGAAAACCTGACAGGTATCAAGATACTGATACACGTTCCTCTTGTATCTTTCAGATATCATCACAGACATCAGAAAGAAGAGGACGGTCAGATCACAAAGAAGATTGCGTGAAATCCAAAGACGATAAACATGTTCATAAAAATAAATCAAAACCTCAATTCACAAAAAAGAAGGTAGCAGGTCTGAAGATCAGACATGCCGAGAATACTGAGAACACAACTCAAGAACGGAGAATGGGCTCAGACAATGCTGGACAGTGCAGCAGAAGTAACAATAGCTCGCCAGAACCTGAAGGAACTTCTGGAGATAGTGGACTTGAATGAGTACATCACAGTAGAGACTGTAGACACCAGGGTTAGTACTCCACAAAAGTTATATGAAATAACACTCCGAATGGAGGGAGACATACCAAGAAAAGTGAAAACACTCTTTTGGGAGAAACTTTCAAGGGGTTATGATATACTTCTAGCAGAAAAGGACTGGCCACCAAACTTTGTCAGGGAGTGCCCACATGGCGAGGACATCATTATGCCAGCCTTCTCCAACCATATTCCAATTCACCTAAAATATACTTATGCCAGGAACTGGGTAGTTGCCCAGGCCCCAGCATTATACAAAAATCATGTAGGATGGGATGAGGACTCACCTCACCATAAAATACAGCTAAAAAATCAACCTACTGCACAAAGGCAGTACCCAATAAAGCAAGAAGCTAAAAAACAGGTCAGGGAGATCCTAGATCAACTTGAATACCAAGGGGTGATTGAAACATGCACCTCCTCAATGAACAATCCTTTGTTTCCTGTATCCAAACCAGACAATACATATCATCTAGCTTTGGATTACAGACACTTGAACACTTGTTCCAAAACATTTGCAGTGCAAAATGCACATAGTACAGCATTAATGAATAACATTGTGCGTAAAAAATATAAAACCACATTGGACATTTCAAATGGCTTCTTTTGTCAAAACATAGCACCTGAAAGCCGGTACTTAACAGCTTTCTCAATAATGGGGACCCAGCGTCAATTTTGTAGACTCCCACAAGGGTTCAAAAACAGCCCGGGGTAATTCTCAGCAAGAGTAACAGAGTTACTACAAATTTATGTTAATGAGGCATTGTCATATGTCGATGACATCTATCTGACAGACGATGACCTAGATAGGCACTTGAACAGGGTGAGTACCATTATATTGGGCTTCACCTCTGAAGGCTATAAATTCAACTTTAAAAAATTCAGAATTGCCCATCTCAATGTCCTTTTCCTAGGATATGAGCTTTCAAGTGAAGGCAAGAGCCTGGCAGCTAACTTTCTAGAAAAGTGCGCGCTGCTCCAACCTCCAAAAACGCTGAAAAATTTACAATCCATCCTGGGTTTCCTAAATTTTGGAAGAACTTACATTCTAAATTACGCAGAAAGGGTTAAATCTCTCTACGAATTAATCAAACCTGATTTTTCAACAAAACATTGGACACAGGAACACACAGAAATCCTGCGTTCACTCCAAGCTAACATGTTAGCAACAAATCACTTAAAAACACGCGTAAATAAACGCAATTTAGTGATCCGAATAATTTCGGGTCAATGCGGATTCACCTATTTAACATTTAATGAGGGTGAAAAAGTACCAATAGCATACAAATCACATTTGTATACACAAGCAGAAATGCGCTTCACTTCAACAGAATAAATACCGACAGCAGTTCAAACCGCTGTAGCAAAAGAAAGAGCTCTAGCTCAAGGGAAACGCATTATTGTTGTAACTCCAGTACCAGCCTTAGAGGCGGTTACAAAAGCGAGTATTTCAAATGCAAAAGCTTTACATCCTAGATGGATACATTGGGTTAATTCTCTTGCTGCAACAGATGTTGAATATGTTTTTGATCCTGATTTAAAAACAAAAGCGTTCCTGCAAAATGAACATGAATGTCCTCTGCCCACTGAAATTTTGCCTCTCGATCAGTACGAATTTATAATTTATACTGACGGATCAGCACAACCCGCTACAGGGAGTAAGCAAGCTTACAGTGCAGCGTGCGCAATCGTTAAAGGTCGCATGCGCGATGGTAACTTCAGACCAATGGTCACTAAAACTCAATCTCTAGGAGATTGTACAGCTCAGCGAGCTGAACTACAAGCATTCAAACTGGCACTTGAAAATACAGATCGCGAATTCCCCACACTTATAGTGTGCGATTCCTTTTAATGTGTTCAGTCATATAATGAATATATACAGAGTTGGCTTAAAAATGGATTCAAAGATGCAAAAGGTGGCACAATAAAGCATAAACCGCTTTGGGAACAAGTAGTTCAGTTAAGAAACGAACTACCAAAAGCTCACGTGATACACACGCTGAGTCATCAACGTGATGGCGTTCACGTTGCAGGGAATTCATTGGCTGATGAAGCCGCAAAGGGGGCTGTTCAGACGGCTTCCGTAGCTGTGATCACTAGTTCAAAAACGAGAATAGACAGTGAGATATTGTTGGCTGTCAATGCTTCAAGCAAAGGCAGTGGTGCAGCGTTACCCCAAAAATTTCCACTCAAGTACTCATGTAATTGATGCAAACAACGTTCCTTTTGCTCGAATCCCTGGAGTGGGGGATAGGGTAATTCCAAACATGGAACGTAGATTAGGACTGATCCTAGCAGCACATGAAGGGATAGCCTCTGCCCATGCAGGTGCTTCTGCAACAGTATCTTTACTTAAACAAAGATATTGGTGGCCTGGCATTAGGAAACAGACCAAGAACTATGTTTTGGAATGTGAAATATGCCAACAGATGAAAGTCTCCACAGTGAAACGTCCTGCGCAGACACCCCTGTTGATTTCAGACAAACCATTAGCTTGTGTTTACCTGGACCACTGCGGTCCCTTGCAAAGGGACGGTAACTATAAATATATAATGGTCGCAGTGGATTCGTGCTCAAGGCTCCTATGGATGTGGCCTCAGCGCTCGGCTGATGCTCGAACTGTTATAAAAGATTTGCAAGTCTTTATCGGCACATACGCAAGTGGCACACTACATTCTGACCAGGGCCCTGCGTTTAGCTCTCGGGCTTACAAAGAAGCCATGGCCAGTTTGGGCGTAGCATTGCGGTACTCCTCTCCGTTTCATCCTGAGGGAAATTCTGTTGTGGAAAGGAAAAACCGGGACATAAAGCAGTCTATAACAGTTATATTATTAGGTTCGGGTGATGGGTGGGTCAAACATCTTTATGGGGTCCAACGCTCATTAAATAATTTGCCAAGAAGTTCTCTAGGGGGGGTAACTCCATATGAGGTGCCTATTTGGGACAAGAATGTGGGTTCCTGATCTCGAATGTAAAGGCACAGTGGTGGAAAATAAACCCTTTGATATCAAAGATCGTTTGGCTGTTTTACAGGATCTAAATGAACTAAGATCGAAACAAAGCAACGTGTTCCTGAAGCCAACCACCACTGGGGAAAAACCGGCAGTCCCAGCAAGGCCTGTCTGGATCCCAAAAGTTGGAGATCTAGTCAGAGAGAAGATTGCGGACAAGAAGGAATTTGGACCTTCTTACAGACAACCAGTAACTGTCCTAGCCATCCACTGAACAAGAACAGTACTTCTGCCGCCCCTTGCTGGAAAAAAGGAGAAAAGATTTGTGTCAATCGACCTCATCAAACCACAGTATGTGGCCAATACTAAATAGTAGGCCTCGTGGACTCCGACCTAGTAGCAGATGCACTCATCTCGCTACTATCCAAGAGGTTCAGACTGAAAGACTCATAACCATTGAGAATTCAGCAGTAAGAGATGAAGGACTAAGCAACAATGCTATGGAACTCATCCCTCTTGACACTCAAGTAACAGTTCGTCCAGATACACCTGTCTACACCAACGTAACACGTGATCAACTGGTTCCAGCGATTTCAACAAATCCTGATGCAATTCCAACAATTGACCGAACTGCTTCTGGCTATTTCATTAACTTTGATACGTTTTCTGAGGATCCAAGTGAGCCTGAAACGACGCCAGCCCTAAAAACTTTCAAACAAGTACAAGACCTTTTTCATTTCCTGAAAGAGACTTATCTGGTTTCACCATGGATTGAACTATGGATTATTTCTGGAATATTTTTCTTTCTGCTTTGGCTAGCTTTGGTTATGACTCTTAGCGTGCTTATAAATGGCAGATACATTCGTATGGACACTGAAAGTAAAAATGTGAACTTACTTTTAAAACCACACAAATCATCCCATCGTGAAGCAAGAGACCTGTCAGCAGTGAACATCAAAGCCATTCCTATACACGATGGTATAGTTTGGGACAAAACCGATTTTGACATATTCAGCCCAACGGAACTTTTGAAGATTCCACATTTATTTAAAATGTAATTAAGTGACTTTATTACCTCCAGTACCTATTCTGATGATTGGGACTTTGAGACTGTTAATAATATGATGTCTGATCTAGAAAGGTCTGCTGCAATCTCTAACTGGGCTCCCCTGCAAAGTCACCTCTAGTATCAAAATGGGATCAGGGAAGCTGATGGGTAGGCCTGAGCTTAAATGTCTCCTTTTAAACGCTCGATCTTTGGTTAAACATAGCGTGGAATGCGCATTGTTCATAGAAGAACATAACATCAAGATGGCTTTTATTACGGAGACCTGGACAGATAGTGCCTCGGGACCCGATATTGTAAAGGCTTCTATTTCTGACTTCCTCTGCCATACATTGGATAGACCACTAAGGAGAGGAGGGGAGTTGGCTGTTATCTACCACAAAAGCCTTGAGCCCTCTTTTGAGACTGCCTCCAACACAACTTGTGAGGCATTGTTAGTCAGCGTGCGACTTGCGCCCCAAGACACGCTGAAGGCTATGCTTATTTACCTGCCCCCTGGCCCCAGAGGTGGTTTTCTGGACTCCATCGGCTCACTGCTGGAGGAGGGGTTTTGTGCCAAAGCTTTCACAATTCTTGGGGATTTCAACTTCCATTTGGAGGACTCCATCGATACAGACACCGTAAGACTGATGCAAATTATGTCGGGCGGGGACCTCACGCAGAGGGTAGATGGTCCAACTCATGAAGCTGGTCATACGCTGGATGGAATTTTTCTAATTCCTCCAGCCTCTCTGTCCTGGATATACTGCCACTTCCCTGGACAGATCACACGGCCATTACTTTTCTATCGCTCTGTCCCCCTTAAAACGCCCAACTCTAAGCCCAGGGAAAAAATAGCTACACAGGCCTGGAAGAACATTAATAGGGGCAGTTTTGATAAAACCCTGATAGATTCGGTCCCAAATATTTCCAATAATATAGAGGATGCCACAGCGGCCTATACGAATTGGATTAATGCCGCCTGTCACAGATTGGCCCCTGTCAAATGGTGTACCCCCAGACGTGGTCTCCCCTCTGCCCCCTGGTTTACTCAGAACCTACAGAAGCACAAATCAGACTGTAAGAGACTGGAGCGGCTCTGGAGAAAAGGGTACAGTTTGGCCAATAAGGAAGACTATAAATCCAGTCTTACAATATACAAAAAATCACTTCAGGAAGCAAAAAAGGCCTACTTTTCCAAACAGATCACCGGAGCCAAATCCTCTGCGAAGGAACTTTTTAGAACAGTCACCACTCTCATGAACCCCCTTAAACCTATTATTCATAGCAGTCCAGATTTCTGTGACGTTTTAGCCTCTTTTTTCTTGAACAAAGTCGAGGTCATTTTTTCCTCCTTCAGCAATCTACAGGGTGAGGCCAGTGATCTGGCAGCCGGGAAAATGGTAATCAACAACTCTCCCACGTTTAATAGATTCACCCCTTTGGTGAACAAAGAGGTTACCAATCTGCTGATGGGTTGCAGATCTGGTTCCCCCATGGACCCCTGTCCAGCTGCAGTAATCAAAATTTCCCCGGAAGTTATTTCTGACACTCTAACCTCCCTATTGAATCTCATAATGAGGGCAGGGCACTACCCTATAGCATGGAAAACTACTTCAATTCTGCCACTAATCAAGAAACCCAACCTAGATCCTAGTGATCCTAATAGCTACCGACCCATCTCCCGTCTCCCCTTACCAGCTAAAATACTGGAGAAGGCTATGAACATGCAACTAAGTCTGTTCATTGAGAAAAACAACATGCTGGATCCTTCTCAATATGGTTTCCGAGCGGGACACAGTACGGAGTCAGCGCTGATCAAGGCCACGGAGGAGGTGCGTGAGGCTGTGGACCAGGGAGGCTCCGCCATTTTGATCATGCTGGATCTGTCGGCAGCCTTCGATACGGTCCATCATGAAGTACTGATGGGCCGTTTATCGGAGGCTGGGGTCCAGGGTACGGCCTGGAACCTACTAAAATCATTTTTGGCCGATAGAATACAAACAGTAGAACTAGGTGGGGACAGATCGAAACCTTTTTCCATCCCCTGTGGAGTCCCACAGGGGTCATCCCTTAGTCCGACGCTTTTTAACATTTATTTGAGACCGCTGGCTGCCCTTATAAGATCTTTCGGGCTACTCCTAACCTCTTACGCAGATGACACTCAAATTGTGTTATCTCTGCAGAGAGGTAAGGAAGCGGAAAAGGCCCCTAGCTGCCACGACTGCATGCTAGCAATAACTGGCTGGATGTCTGCTAATTGCTTGAAGTTGAATGCAGGCAAAACAGAGGTGATTATCTTTGGGAACAACCCCAACCTCTGGACTCCAGCATGGTGGCCCAGCGCTATGGGCACGCCCCCAACCCCCTCACGGAAAGTTAAGAACTTGGGGGTGATTATGGATAACACCCTCACATTTGGGGAACAGGTTAGCGGGGTGGTGTCGACAAGCTTTTTTATTCTGAGGACCTTGAGGAAAATAAAACCTTTCCTCACAGAAGAAAGTTTTAGAACAGTCGTCTCAGCCCTCATTCTGTCCCGTCTGGACTACTGTAACAGTCTGTACCTGACTATTAATAAGAAACACCTCAATAGACTGCAGATGGTGCAGAACGCGGCAGCTAGGTTGCTGACAGGCACTCCGAGGTTTATGTCGGTCAGAAATGACCTACGTCACCTTCACTGGCTCCCAATCTTACAGCGAGTTCAATTCAAGGCTCTCTGCACGGTCTTTAAGTCCCTGACTGGAACGCCCCCTGAAGACCTACAAAAGCGCATTCAATGGTATGTTCCCGGGAGAACATTGCGCTCAATGGAAGCAAAGCGGGCGGTCGTTCCTAGAACGAGAAAGGCAAACTGGGGTGGGAAGAGCTTTGTCCTTAGAGCCACCAATGCCTGGAACGGTCTTCCGTTATATCTAAGGACCGGTACTGATTTCCTCTCGTTTAGGAAAGGTCTGAAAACCTGGTTGTTTTCAGCTTAGTCTCAGCGGGGCTCAGGGGTGGAGGTCACCAGGTATTTACTGCCCCAGGCATACAGTGCTCAGCGCCAGGACACCCTTGGGTAACAGTGCGCTTTACAAACCCATATAACATAACATAACATAACAATGAATACTTAGAGGGTTCATCAGACTACGAACAGCTTTATTGTTACAACCACTATGGTCATAATTTTTTGCATAAATCTGCAACACCTAGAAATGTGTTTATGTTTAACCAATGGGAACATTGTCCTACACCACCAAAGGGTAGTTCAAAAACGTTTGCAAATAAGTTTCCATATTTTTCAGAGTACAATACATCTGATCCAGAAACATTTTACTATAAGAATGTAAACAAAACAGGACAGAAAATTATGTTAACTAATACAAAACAGATTTATTCTGCAGCCTTTATTACCCAACTGTCTAGACAAGGATTTGACTTTTGGAAAGACACAATCGACACAAAATCTGTCTTGGGTTCTAAAGATTGGCAAGTGCAGGGGATAGAAGCTTTGTTTAGAGCCTGTATCATCCCACAGCAAATAATGTTTTTGAATGACACTGTGCAACAAACGTCTTGCCTTGGTTTAGCCAAGATCAAAGACACACCTTCTGTACCAACACCTGCAAGTAATAGCACTACAGAGGAAGCGGTCACAGTAGACACAATACTACAAAACAACAGATCAGATCCTGATTGGAAAAAATGGTTGCTCTGGCCCACAGACACAAACATCTGTCAAGAAAGATTCCTGAATAGAATACAGGGCTTTACTATCCATAGGCCAGACCCACGTTATGTTCAACGACAACATCCGGGGGTAGTAACAACATACAGTGTAGGAAAATTGTGCCTCGACTGGTTACAAAAATCTACACTCGAGGATGTGAAACAACACTTATCTTTACTTAAAGAAGACGCAGACCTTAGGGATTTCTTGCTAGGACCAAGAAAACCGCGTCAAAAACGTTTCATATATGCCGGCATTTATGCTGCTTACAATGAAGTATGAAAGGTTTCACAGGCAGAGGCCGCAGAAAGAATACGTGAGCTTGATCGTATTAACTTAGAAAAATCTCTCACTGTGGTCGACAATGGGTTAACAACTTTGTCATCCAGAATTTATTCACTGGACAGCATTGTATCCTCTGCTATTGACATACTGGAACAAGATTTAGCCATGTTACAACAAGGCCAATCTCAGTTACGTTCTATTATGTTATTAGGCTGGACGCTGCAATCCTTGCGTGCAGGCTATGTGCCTTGGCGTTTTATCAACACGTCGTCTCTGTTTTCAGAATACAATCTAACGGATAAACAGATCGAACTGGCACAAAGGGGAGCAAAGTATACAGTGCTGAGCATTGAAAAACTGGAAAAATTACCATTTACGGTAGCAGAAAAACCAGCTACAGAATGGCTTATCCATGGCAACATAACTCTGCCTGTCACTACTTTTCATTTTCAGTATTGCCTCAAACAAATGCAAGCAGGCAAATATGAAAGGTTGGGTAAAGAATACATTAAGACATCCTGGGATTTACCTTACGAATACAGATGTTGGAGTGGGGATCATGAAGTGTTTGTAAGCGGTACACAGTGTGAAAATGCACTGAGCTGATCTCTCATATGTCAGGACATTTCTTTACACTGGGCTTCTAATCGTTCTGTGGCAAACTTGTCCTGCCACCTGCAGGGTACACCAGCTGCTGTGATTAATCCAATGTTTGGCCAACTTTCTAACGGGAGTTACCTCATGTTGAGTGATCAGAGTTGCTGTGGCATGTTGCCAGGAATCCCATATCTGGTAACGGTTAGCTCCAGGGATACTTGTTGTATGCAAGTATTGTTCCCCCCAATAGACACAGTCAGGGAGTCGACTCTATGGCCTTCATTGAATGTTTCTTTTATACATTTTGATACTTTAAGCAGAATGAAAGCCATGCTTTTGCAACAAACCGTGCCTTTGACCTCGGCCAAAGAAATCTATGATCTACAAATTGCAAGGACTTCGGCTGAGATACAGGCTCTAATTCGTACAAACTGCCCTATACATTTCGTAGAAATGATGGGACGTATCTTAAACATGTCTGATATGAGCGGGATTGTACATGTATTTAAGACCATCTGTTCAGGACTGTTAACACCTTTTCAGGCAGTCCTCGGAAGCATTCCAAACTTCGCACATTCAGTGTTTGGTGGTGTGCCATTAATTCTAGCACTTGTTGCAGGAATCCTGTTTTTATTCCTACTACTACGCTATGGCAAGCCTATCAACCGGCGTCACTCCCAGCAATTTGGAGAAAGCTCTCCTAGAACGGAAGTGCCGTGAGCGCATAGTGCAACTTTTGGGCATACCTCGTCTACGGGACCTTAATACAACATGGTTTCCGTCATTTAGACCAATCTGGCAAGATTGCATCTTACCTGTTCTACGCTGCCTGCTTTGCGGTGAAGAATGCGTGCTAGACATCTGTCTAACACTCCCATCAGTCATGCCAACGGATATCGATACTCTGCTGGACCCGATAACGGCCCATGGTCTGTGTTGTCCCCAGAGGCTACCAATCCTGATGACGGCATTCGTTGAGATCTCACAGACGCTTCCTGCTGCTGCTGAGGTACAAGATGGATCAACAGGCACACAGGTAACAATGGACGCGAACATTGCTACAGCATCCTATGCTGAGGGCGAAGCTTCACATCTCTGTGCAGTTAACCTTCTAAACGAGGTGTTCCTGTCACCGACATCGGTAGACGATCTTTTGTCTACAGGAATAGATGATTTCATGTTTACACCAGACCCATACACTGACTTTGATTCGGCTCACAGTGTACCGGGGAAGCAATGAATTTGGCCTCCATATTTTCAAAACAAAACAAAACTTGGAACTCTTCCTAAAAATTTAATTTTTGTTTTTTCTCTCTATTTTTGAAAATACATGGCAATTCAATCTGCTTACAGTAGAACTATTCATATAGAACGGACTTCTTTGAATACTTCCAGGGACACATTGTCATCTTATGAAATGGCTTTGATTTTTGAAAACTTGTCAACCATTTCGTCATATGTATATATTTCTGTTTATTCATTCATGTTGCATTTTATTTCCAATATATGCTTAGAATGAAAAAATGCTTTAAAATGTACAGTACCTATTGCATTACATGTTTAGCAACAGTTTTTTTTAAACTTCTTTTAATATGCTTTTAGAAATGTTTTTAGCAACATGTGGTACTCAGTTTAATGTTTAGCATTTAATGTTTAGCATTTAGTACTATAGTTCATTCGAAAGTGGAGTGGGTGTTGTATTCCGCTTTAGGTGTCCGTATATAGGTTTTCCTGAAACATGTCCTTATATAGGCACAATTCGAATCGCCCTTATATAGGCATAAGATCCCAGTCCTTATTTAGGCATTAGCCATGCTATCCAAATACAGGCATGGTCACCTACATCCGTCCACCCCAACGCCACAACGAGTGCTTAGAAACCAGACCCTTAAGCTCTTGGGAGTTCCCCTAGCACAGGATTATTGATTTCTCCAAGAACTCAATTATTATGCATGAACCGCTATTCCTTAAGGGTTCATTCCTGACGTCTTCCTCTGCCCGACTTTACGTCAATGCTAACATTCCAAGGCACCTACCGGGTATAAATATACCTTCCCTTGCCCAAGCAAGTAGGAGGAGACCTCAACTTTAGAGGAGCCTGTGTCCCGGCCTGACGCTCTGACAAGAGACGCTGTCATCCCTGCTCGCAGAGAATCCAGCTTCCAGTGTTCTGACTCCCTTCGCGGGGTGTTAGAGTTCGAGACCCGGAAAGAGATTCCCACCTCTCTCCTTCTCAAGGTATGGAGCTGACTAGAACCTAGAGGGACTCTTGGCATACTAGACTTAGCATACCATACTATAGAATACATCACCTACTTCTTACCTGGCACTACACTTAGGTTAGGTACACTGGGGTAGAACTAGTTGAAGAAGCATCTTATGAGTACTCGCATTTTTAGCTTATGTTATTTATGTATATGAATATATGTGTCATAGCTAAAAGATAATGCTAACGCAGTATTATTTCTTTCTACTGCTTACGCTGTACATAATATACCTTGCATACTGTCTTACGATTGTAACAGCTCATATCTCTTACACGAGAAACAAGATTGTTCAATAAATCCTTTTATTGAAACGCCTGTCTATTATTTCTGTGTAACTCTGAAGAAACTAAGCATGCACGATTAGCTGAGTGAAACTGTTATCTGTTGTTTCCACGATTCTGAGAGTGTTCCGATTCTAAAGGGGAAACAAAGATGTCAAGTTTATGCAGTTGCCAGAAACTACTCCCTTCTTGTTTACAAGGAGTTTCTAGTGGCCTCTGAGTTAGCTGGTACAAAGTAAATTAAGTTTAATATACTCTATAGGGACATACTGACCTCAGTCCTATGTCAAACCTATAGGGTATATTATTCCAATGCGCAGAGCCTATTAGGGATATAGGAACTACACTACACTGCTGGGAATGTAACCCACGAATAAAATACCTCTGTTTTGTTTGATTCGGGTGCCTCAATCACGAAAGCTACTAAGCCACCCCTAGATGATAAACCATTTTCTAAAACTTTCAGAGTGCTTGTATGTCTGAATTTTGGTGCAATTTGTATTGCGTCCCCATCTTTTTCTTCTGCTGAGATGTGCAGATCCACTACGGTGTTATCTTCTGTCTCAGTCATTTTTGTAAAGAAGAAGTTTGTTCAAGGGAACTAAGATAAAGGTTTTAATGCACAATTTTAGGAACACTGTCTCCCTCAAGCTTTATTAACCAACAGCCAATAAATAGGATTTTTCGCCTACTCAGCTGTGGCGGAATTTGTGCCCACCCACTCCAGACGTCTCTGGTGTTTGTGAGTAGGGGTCTCTGAGAATAGCACGACTGCACTACTCAGATTCTACTGTTAAATAAGTACCCAACCAACGTTGGCGGCGCCATGTCGTGTAGTTCCTATACATCCTGTACAGGACCTGCGCGTTCGGATAACATAAACAGTGGGTTTGGTGGCAGAGTGGTTCCGAGCACCCCCACCGGGTACGTGAGCCTGTTTGCATTAGCTAGCTCACAGGCCACTAGAATCTCCTCTTATCAGGGAGAGAATAGTTTCTGGCAACCTCAGAACATGACAACCCTGATCCCCCAGGATCGTGGAAACAATATACTACTTTTCGCTCAGTCACTTGTGCTCACTTAGTTTGTCTCAGAGAGATACACAGAATAAACAGGCTGGGCGTTTCAATAAGTATTTATTGAACAGTTGTTATTCTAGTGTAGAATATATGAGCTGCAACAACCATTAGACAGTAGCAGAGCTATATGATTAGCAATACTACAAAAGTAAAGGGATGGTATAGTTCTACCATCTTGCAGAAATCATGAATATATACATGTACATAAAACACATGATAAAAAGTGCAACCTAAAAATGCGTACTCCTACGATGTCTCCCTAACTAGATGTACCTAAATGTACCTAGCATCTGTGTAGGTGATATGCCAAGAATCCCTCTAGGATCTAGTCCACCCCATTACCTGAGAGTTAGAGAATGTGGGACCCCGTCCTGGTCTCGAGTTGGACACCCCGCAAGGGATGTTAGACCACTGCTAGCTGGAGCATCTGCATGCAGGAACCTCAGCGTCTCTGGTCAGTGTGTCAGCCGGGAAGTCACGGTCTCCTCTGTCTCTCTAAGCAAGACATGAGGTATAGATACCCACAGGTCTCCCCAGGGGTCCTACCTAGCTTATTTACTGTGTTGTCCTAAAGGATGACGTCAGGCCTGAACTTTAACATAGATATTATACAGGAGATGTTCGTCCTGCTGTGAGTCCTGCTGTGCTTCCAAGAAGCCTCATGCATAATGCATGAGTATCGAACCAGGGAAAAACCCACGTTCTGAATGCAGTGTCGTATCTAGGTAAAAGGTCAGTGCCTAAGAACCGTTATATGTAATGTAGGGAAGAATGTTGGTGAAAGGTTGTGATGTTTACCTATGCCTATATAAGGTACCTATATGGAATATAACACTGGATGATTGAATTGGTGCACAGGTAGTGCCTGGGTGATTCTCTGAGGATACAGGTAGTGCCTGGATGATTCTCTGAGTATATGAGAACTCCATGGGTCGTTCCATATCTGCATAGTTACTGCCTGTGTGTTTGCATGAGTATATATCTACTACCTGGGTGTTTGGATGAGTGCATGAGTAGTGCTAGAATGATTAGATAAGTGCATGACTAATGGCTCGATAATTCAATACATGCATAGATAGTGGCTGGATGATTAAATGAGTGAAACTCTAGATTGCAGGAGTGCATAAATAGTATATCGGTGATTTATAGAGTGCATGGATAGTACATACATGATTGCTTAAGTAAATGCATAGCACCTAGCAGATTGGATGAGTGCGTGAGTAGTGTTTCAGTGATTGAATGATTACATGGCTGCTGCCCATGTGTTTTTGGTTCAGTGAACAGGTAGTGCCTGGGTGTTTAGATAACTACATGGGTAGTGCCTGGATAATTGAATGAGTGCATCAGTAGTGCGTGGCTGATTAGATGAGTGCATGACTAGTGTTCTGAGTGATTGCATGACTCCATTGTTAAAGATTGAGAAATTGGATGAAAGTAATTGTACTGCTGGGGTGATTGTATAAGTGCAAGAGTATTGCCTCAGTAATTAAATGAGGTACAGAAAACAATGGTCCTAAACCTTACTTTAAATGATATAAATCAAACCTACAATAATTTTTCAAACCATTTTAGAGCATGCACACTGTCAGCTCACAGTAATCAAAACAATCAATATACTGAAGTGCAACAACCGAAATTTGTCCAAAATAACAAGGGTTTTTATTCAATCATAATTAAACCAACAGTAGATATCTTACTGCAAAGGACAAGAGAACAGAAAAGGGGGGAGGTTGCTCCAGGGGAACTTGCGGAAAGAGAGAGTGCTCTAGTGTAAAGAGGGTGGAAAAGATTCCAGAAAGTGTTGTAGGAAAGGAAAATTACAAAGATTAATAGATTGGACTGATAATCAAATATCAATCTTGTATAGCCTGGCCACACTTAGTCAATAGGAATCCATTCATATTTGCTTTTGGAATACATAGATATATCATTGTGTGGCACGTTAGAGTTTGGGCCTTGTGATCCAGGCTAAGTAGGTATGAGTGTCGACGTTTTGACCCGTCTTGGGGCTCAGAGGGTTATTTGGGGCCTCGGCATGCGGGTCTTCATCAGGACAGGGTAGGGCAACCTGGGTGTGGGTGTGGTATCCGTGTTACACACCCGCAAGGTATTGCGGAGCGCGGGGGTAATTCCTCTGATCTAGTCTTTGCGATTAGCGTCCTCATCCGTCAGTGAAGGGTAAGGTACTTGCTTTATTTCAAAAGGGCAATCAATGCTGGTGCTTAAGAAACAGACTGCCGGCGGTCGCGATCCGCACGGATTGCAGGAAATCGCGACAGCCGGCAGTCTATTTCCTACGCGTGCGCAGTTCGGACGGCCCCCGGCCGTCCTCCACACACACCCACCGATGCACGGAAGCGGTTACACACACACACGGCCATTGCAAGCTGCATGTTTTGGTGCAGAACAAAGTGAAGAGTTGACATAGCACACATCCCTGTGTGCCATGCCTACAACCCACTGCCCTGGCATAGGTTAGCCACCCCACCAGCTGGGTGCACTATACCAGTGGTGCGGGTACAGGTGGATGAGCACTGTACCCCTATAGTGGCTAAGCCAATTCTTAGACATTGTAAGTGCAGTAATGCCATTAAGAGTATATGGTACTGGGAATTTGTCTTTATGAACTCCACAGCACCATAATGGGTTTACTGAAAACTGGGAAGTTTGCTATCAAACTTCTCAGCACATTGCCAGTGTGGGATTTAATGAAAAATGCACTCAGCGGGCATCTTAGAGATGCCCCCTAAAAAACGACCAAACACTAGTGTCCTGAATGAGTGGCTGCCTGCCAGTGCCACCACCAGACATGTTTCTTGACCCCTGGGTTGAGAGCCTGCTGCTCTCATGGGTCTGGAACAATGCATATCCTGGGACGAGGTGCCAAGCTACCTTCCCCAGGAGAGCTACCCCAGCCATTTGCTGCTTCCACCAACTGGCCCCCACCGGTTCTGACCCCCACTTTGGGTGGGAGAATTGGTGGGAAAACCACCTTTGCCAACACCACCCCTTAGGTGGGGGAGGCGAGGTGAAGCACAACTCTCAGTCACCGCCATCTTGCAGATTGGGGGACCCAGCTAACCAGAGAGAGGCATATGCCCCCCTCCCACTGGAGGGTGGCATAATAGGGGGTGTACCCACCCCAAGTAAGGGACCCATTAGTCCCGACCTTTACTTACCTGTAACGCACCTAAATCTAGTTTTTGGGGGCACCCCCGAACCTTGCCTCCTCAGGCAAGAACCGACCAGAAGAAGAGAAGAAGAAGGACCGAAGAAGCAGTGCTGAACTAAGAAGAGGAGGACGCCTACTGACTTGGACCCAGCCCTACCGGCCTGTTCCCTGCTTCAGCGAAATCCCGGTGTGTTCTGCAACCAGCAGCCCTCAAGAACCCGAAGGACCTGCCCTGCCTTCCAGACCAAGACTTTGTCTCCCGTGAGGACCAGATTTGCTCAACCAGAGACTCTGGCTATGGCCAAATCCGTGAGTCTGCACCACTCTGCACCCGACCCTCCTGTCCGAGTTCGAGTGGCCCAACACCACGAGGAGGTCTCCCCAGCAATCCTGACCTGAGATCTGGTGATCTCTGATCTGCTTCGAATCTCCAATTGACGCCTGCGGCCCTTCCTGGAGGATCCCCCTTATCGTGACCGGAACTGGTAAGAAAACCCGACACCTAAAGACACCCCTGCACCAGACGTCCCACGGCCTAGGGTGGCCCAACCGACAGTGTCCCAGCTTCCCCAGGCTTCCCAACTTACCTCTCCAACTGGTCGTCACCTCCAGAAGATCTTCGTCCCCGAGCCTGCAATGTTTGTTGCAACCGGAGAATCCCCATTGAAATCAACTGGGCACCAGACTCAAAAACAGCACCCTGCACCCAGCTGCCCCTGTGCCGCTGCGGGTGTACTTTGGGAGCTAACTCGGATCCCCCTTTGCCCTGATCCTAACACCAGGAGCTTTGCTCCCACAACCTTTTGGCCTGCTCGTGAGCAGCCACCAAAGGGAGGCCACCTATCCCCCATTGGATAACATTGGGCCTCAGCACTCTGCACCCGCCCAACCTAGTGCCGCTGAGGGTGTTCCGAGAGTGCATCCTTGACCCTGGGGGAACCCTGGTTCAAACCCCAGAATACCAACTCCCACAAATAACTACTTACCTGTAAACCGATAACTCCATTTCCTCCCATAGGATTGATTGATTGCTTTTCTTGTTACGTGTTCTAAGTGTGGAGTTGGTTTGCATGAAAACTTGAAAAACTGCAAATGTACTAAAAGTGAATTACTTACCTTTTGTCTAGGAAATGTCTCACTGATATATTTAGGCATATCACACTGATTAGCCAAAGTAAACTTAAAAGTAATCTAAAAAGTAACATGCACAGTAATCTGTAAAGTAACAGAAAAGTAATTTTGAACTATTGACTTACCTGTAATTCAACCAACTGTATTTGAACCTGCATTCAACTGTAAATAATTTCATAAGATTTTGCGAAGTATTATTTCACTTACCTGCACCAGGTTTGGCTTGGTTCTAAGAAATAAAATAACTAAATAATATTTTTATACAAACAAATTGGTCTGAGTTCAGCCTTTTAGTGTGTGACATCATTTCTTGCCTGAGTGTGTACATCAAATGCTTAACACCACCCTCTGATAAAGCTTTACTGCTCGCCCACACCATCACAAATAGAGAGTAAGGTGCTATCTACTTTTACCTCTAACTACTTTTGGGGTTCCACTGGACTCTGTGCACACTATACCTCATTTTGGTATAGTAAATACAGAGCCAACTTCCTATATTGGTGGATCAGCGGTGAGATATACAACTTTGCATTTGTTGGACTGACTTGGTCAACCCCTGATCACACGACACAACTCCTAAATTGTCTTTAGAAATTCAGAATTTTTGAATTGACAAATCTTTCCAAATTACTATAGGTCTTTTTAGGGCCTTGGTTAGATCCTTTTAGAATTTTAGAAAAATAAAAGCTCACTTTAGTTAGGGGTAAGAGGGGTTAGAAGTTTCTTATACAATGTCTCCTAACAAGAACCCAGCTGTTAGTAAAGATAACAACAATGACATAGAGAACCATGTTGAGGAGCTCGACCTCACCCCTAATCTCCACTTATAATTTAGGGAGTTAAGGTCTCTATGTAAGCTTAAAAATATTAACATGGGGTCCCATCCCTCCCAACAAAAGCTCCAGGAGATATTGGCAGGGTATTCTAAGGACCATCCTTCTGAGAATGGTGAAGATCTCTCAGAGGAAGAAGAAGATGGAGGGGATGAGGATAGCTTCCAACCCCCCCCACCCCACTTCATAGGGAGAGAAGGGCCCCAGTGGCCCTGACTCCATGAATACACCTCTCAGCACCTAGAACCCACACAGCTGGGTCAGGTGCTTCTGAGGACATTGAGGACTGCCACAATGAGGAGACCAACCTTTTAGTAAGGTTGCCAAAAAGATTAGATCTAGAGAGAAGACTCCTGGCTCTGGAAAAAGAGAGAGCAGAGATGGGCTTAGCTCCCATCAATGGTGGCAGCAATATACCAAATGGATCACTGACATAATATCGACAACAAAAATATCGTATTTACAAAATATCGGCGTCATAATATCGACTACAATAATATCGACTACCCATACTTATTTATAAAAATACAAAAATATCGAGTACACAATATCGTATATAAAAAACATCGTACACCACAATATCGAAATACAAAATATCGTTAAATTAAATATCGTTTAAATTTAATTAACATACAAAATAACAAAAATATTGAATACCAAAATATAGACATCAATATTATCGACGTCTTGAAAATATCGACTATAGAAAAACTGCTCAATTAAATATATATTTAGCACCAAATATAAATTCACATTATAAAACAATATAAAACACTTAAACAACATAAAAAAATAATTTGCAAACACATCAATATATAAAAATTAATTTTTTCTCTAAACAAACAATTACAGTAATAAAATAAAATCTGTAAAATATATAATGCTTGCATCATTTCACATTCAAAACAATGTTTAAAATATTTTAAAAAAGCAAAACGAAAAAATAATTACTTTCTACTAACAGTTTCTTAATTAGCGTTTCCCTTATATGGAAACAAACAGCCAAAACAATAAAAACAATTAACTTCAACGAATCAAATACTCACATTTTAAAATACACCAATAACATAAAGCAACCAATTAAATAAACACTATATAAACATCAAATGTTTACATCTCTTTTACACTTCTAACCTACAATAAAGAAGAAGGTGAAACTCTGCCCAACTGTTTCCTAAAAGAAAACTTTCATTACTGAAGAAATCTTTAAAACTGCACTAAGTAAGTAAAACTGTATTTAAAATATAACAATACTACTACCCTTCAACAATAATTATTTCTGAGACCTAATTTACTATTCTTTCATTCCTTACATTTATATCAGCTCTACAGATATCTTACAAAGCCAGAAAAATATTTTCAAAATTCTCACCAATAAAACAACAATAAATGTAAGTATATTATATTTTTGCCAAAGCTACCTAAAATTATTTTTCAAACGTTATTCACTAATATATATATATTTTTTTATCTATCTCCTCTGCAGCCAACAGCAAAAGCATTCAAAATAATTCTACAACCACTAACCAACTAAATACAATTAAAAAGTAAGTATATCATTTTCAATTATTAAACACCCTTAAATACCCACCCAAATAACCCTTTTCTCCTAAAATCCCTATCATGTACAAACAATATAATCAATTTATTAAAATGTTTGTTTTCTCTTCCCAACAGAAATTACATCAAGAAAATAGAAAATAAAGCTTGAAATCATTTGCTGGACAATTTTATTTACATCAAACTAAACATTGTAAGTATATTCACTGAAATGTAACTGTATTTAATAAATATGTGTTATTTATTATATTAAAAATTTTGTTTTTTAATTTTCCCTAGCATAAAACAAAACAACATGACTGAAGGTGCAGAATTTGTAATGTCACAAAAAAATAAAATGTTATTATGTTATATGGGGTATGTCTATACACAGGAGAAACAAACTGGCCTTAAAGTGTTTTGGAAGTGTAGCAAATACTACTCTAACAAATGCTATGGAAGAGCTACTACTCATGAAACTACTGTTCTTTCTGTAAAAGAACATAATCAACCCCCAAACATAACAGAGATTGAGGTTAGAGATGCTCTTGAAAGTATAAAAGAAGCAAGCACCAGTACTGATAAACCAACTACCCAAATACTAAAAGAGCAACTATTAAAAGTACCTCAACATGCATCAGGACAATTACCGTCCATAGCTTCTTTAAAAAGAACTATTGCCAGACAAAAAAAAGCAACTACAAGTACCATACCTGCCCCTAAAACGTTTGCAGAAGTAGTTATTCCACCAGAATTAAGCATTACTCACACTAAAGAACCATTTATATTTTTTGATAACAAATGCCCAGATAAAAGAATAATTATGTTTGCTACTGCAAACAATTTAGTTAAATTACAGCAATGTGACACCTGGATGATGGATGGAACTTTCAAAGTCTGTCCAAAACCATTTTACCAGCTGTACACAGTGCATGGATTGTACCAACATTCAAATATTCCATTCATCTATGCCCTATTACCAAATAAACAGCAAACTACCTACATAGATATACTCACTAAAATAAAAGAAGAAAGCAATAATTATTTTCCTTCAAAAATAATTATTGATTTTGAAATAGCCATGATAAATGCTATACTGAAAAATTATCCACACACAGCAATCCAGGGTTGCTATTATCATTTTAACCAGAGTCTCTGGAGACATCTACAAAAATCAACCCTAAGGGGTCGATTCCGATTCGGGCCGGAAAACGTACCGACCGACTCGGAGCCAGAATTAATTCCGACCGACACGTACCGGTGCAGCCCGACCCGCAAAGTACGATGAGAAGCGTGCAAAACCCGACCGACTCGTACGGAACACAAGCCGAACGACCGAGCCACGCGGAAAACAGCAATCCGGCCGGAAAAACACGCGAATCGAACCGACCGACACGCACCCGGAACAATCCCGAACGAAACGTACCCGCAAACTCCTACCCGCCAAGTACGATGCAACGCGTGGAAAACACGACCGAGTCGCACGGAGGACAAGCCGTACGACCGACACGCATAGAAAACTGCGAGCCAAAGCAACCCAAAACACCGCGACCGACGCGTACACAGCATAGAAAACAGCACAAACACAACGTAAACGAATCGGAGAAGCCCGTACGAGACAACTGCAGGGTCCGACTCGGTCACAAGAATGTCTCCTACATGCACAAAAAGTACAAAGGGAAAATACACAAAAAAAGGCCAAACAAGCAATTACAAAGCCAATAAATACTGGGAGGGGCAGGGAACAAAGACACACCCACAACTCCACCCATATAAAGGACACAAATCCCTACCATGATCCTTTGCAAATTCTAATTACCTGCCAGCACTCAACAGACAGCAACCACACACCCACAGCTCATCCATCACACAAGCCACACACCATCAGCACCCCAACAAATAGCAACCTCACATACACCCAGCAAAACCCACACTCACACACCTTCACCTGCACACCAACACACACATCACTCACCATCACCACCCATCACCAGACCCCCAAAGAAGAATCATAAGTTCCTAGATAGTGAATTGGAAGTCCTGGTAGATGAGATCCTCAGGGTAGAGCCACAGCTGTTTGGTACACTGGTCCAACAGACACCCATGTCGCAGAAAACCAAGATGTGGGAGAGGATCGTGGACAGGGTGAACGCACAATCACCATGTTTGCGCACAAAGATAGACATCCAGAACAGGTGGTCTGACGTGCGCAGGAGGGTCAGGGAGCTGTTGAAGAAGGACAACCTCTTGAGCCAACACACCGGCAGTGGCCCTCCTGCCAAGCCAGTATACCTCAGGCCCTGGGAGGAGAAGGTGCGGGCCATCCTACCACCAGTGAGCGTATATGGACTAGAAAACATCCCAGAGCCTGGTGAGTACACAACTAATGTACACAATATTGTGCCACAATACACACACATCACTGTCAAGGGGAGAGTCAAACCATGCACCTTTAGCAAATACACAACAACCAGAACAGAACCATCCCAAAATGTGTATGTCAGTCAGATAAACACAACACATGCCATCTCATAGTGACATGTAACTGTGTCATCACATGTACAAACACAACTACAACTACAGCTGGGCAGTGGCACAAATATAACAAACAAACACATCCAGACATGTAGCCACCACTACAACACCACCACACAGTGAAGCCCACTGAAAGGAAGGAATACTGTGTATGCTGGGCAAGTCAGTGTAGCCAATAGCATCATGGGAGTTGTAGTCACAGATAATGCCCACCCTCACAATGCGCACATCAACACCACCATGAACCATGCTCACATCACAGGGAGTGGAAAACAACTGACAAGATGGCTGACACTGGCTACTGCTGTGGGGAGCACAAGGTCCTGCTGGCAACTGTGCACCAACCAACAGCAGGACACCACTGACTGACATCTTGCCATTGCTCTCACACTCACACACAGTGAAGTCCACCCAAAAGCAAGTAAGTATGGGCATGCTGGGAAGTGGGGTGGAGGCAATAGCATGATGGGAGTGGTAGTCACAGCTCAACATCCCCCACCCACATGGCCCAGCAAGCTCACACTCAAGCATGCACACCCCACAGAGAGTGGAAAGCCCCATCAAAGATGTCTGACACTGGTGCCCTGTTGTGGGGAGCACAAGGCCATGCTGGGAACTGGCCACCAACTAACAGCAGGACACCACTGTCAGCCATCTTGCCATTGCTCTCACACTCACACACAGTGAAGTCCACCCAAAAGCAAGTAAGTATGGGCATGCTGGGAAGTGGGGTGGAGGCAATAGCATGATGGGAGTGGTAGTCACAGCTCAACATCCCCCACCCACATGGCCCAGCAAGCTCACACTCAAGCATGCACACCCCACAGAGAGTGGAAAGCCCCATCAAAGATGTCTGACACTGGTGCTCTGTTGTGGGGAGCACAAGGCCATGCTGGGAACTGGCCACCAACTAACAGCAGGACACCACTGTCAGCCAGCTTGCCATTGCTCTCACACTCACACACAGTGAAGTCCACCCAAAAGCAAGTAAGTATGGGCATGCTGGGAAGTGGGGTGGAGGCAATAGCATGATGGGAGTGGTAGTCACAGATATTGGTCACCCCCACAACTGTCCCATCAACACCACCCTGAACCATGCGCACATCACAGGGAGTGGAAAACAAGTGACAAGATGGCTGACACTGGCTACTGCTGTGGGGAGCACAAGGTCCTGCTGGCAACTGTGCACCAACCAACAGCAGGACACCACTGACTGACATCCTGAAAGACAACGTGCACTCCCTGCAATGGAAGCACGTTCTATGGTGGGATATCTGGCTGGGTGGGAAGGAGGACTCACAGCCCTGACCATAGTTACCAGCAGCGTTTCTCACACACACCCCTAACACAAACTCCACATAACTCACCTGGGAGAATGCATTGCCTCACACTCCAATCAAATATCCCACAAAGAACCACAACCCTGGGTCATGCTGAGTGAAGCACAGGGACACACATGGGACTTGTAGCAAAACTAACCCCAGGATAACACTGTCAGCCATCTTGTCAGCACAGGCACACAACCCCACAGGGAAGCAGAGTCAAAGGGAAGGAAGCATGGGCATGCTGGGAAGGGGGGTGGAGGCAATAGCATGATGGGAGTGGTAGTCACAGCTCAACATCCCCCACCCACATGTCCCAGCAAGCTCACACTCAAGCATGCACACCCCACAGAGAGTGGAAAGCCCCATCAAAGATGTCTGACACTGGTGCTCTGCTGTGGGGAGCACCAGGCCATGCTGGGAACTGGCCACCAACTAACAGCAGGACACCACTGTCAGCCATCTTGCCATTGCTCTCACACTCACACACAGTGAAGTCCACCCAAAAGCAAGTAAGTATGGGCATGCTGGGAAGTGGGGTGGAGGCAATAGCATAATGGGAGTGGTAGTCACAGCTCAACATCCCCCACCCACATGGCCCAGCAAGCTCACACTCAAGCATGCACACCCCACAGAGAGTGGAAAGCCCCATCAAAGATGTCTGACACTGGTGCTCTGTTTTGGAGAGCACAAGGACATGCTGGGAACTGGCCACCAACTAACAGCAGGACACCACTGTCAGCCATCTTGCCATTGCTCTCACACTCACACACAGTGAAGTCCACCCAAAAGCAAGTAAGTATGGGCATGCTGGGAAGTGGGGTGGAGGCAATAGCATGATGGGAGTGGTAGTCACAGCTCAACATCCCCCACCCACATGGCCCAGCAAGCTCACACTCAAGCATGCACACCCCACAGAGAGTGGAAAGCCCCATCAAAGATGTCTGACACTGGTGCCCTGTTGTGGGGAGCACAAGGCCATGCTGGGAACTGGCCACCAACTAACAGCAGGACACCACTGTCAGCCATCTTGCCATTGCTCTCACACTCACACACAGTGAAGTCCACCCAAAAGCAAGTAAGTATGGGCATGCTGGGAAGTGGGGTGGAGGCAATAGCATGATGGGAGTGGTAGTCACAGCTCAACATCCCCCACCCACATGGCCCAGCAAGCTCACACTCAAGCATTCACACCCCACAGAGAGTGGAAAGCCCCATCAAAGATGTCTGACACTGGTGCTCTGTTGTGGGGAGCACAAGGCCATGCTGGGAACTGGCCACCAACTAACAGCAGGACACCACTGTCAGCCATCTTGCCATTGCTCTCACACTCACACACAGTGAAGTCCACCCAAAAGCAAGTAAGTATGGGCATGCTGGGAAGTGGGGTGGAGGCAATAGCATGATGGGAGTGGTAGTCACAGATATTGGTCACCCCCACAACTGTCCCATCAACACCACCCTGAACCATGCGCACATCACAGGGAGTGGAAAACAAGTGACAAGATGGCTGACACTGGCTACTGCTGTGGGGAGCACAAGGCCCTGCTGGCAACTGTGCACCAACCAACTGCAGGACACCACTGACTGACATCCTGAAAGACAACTTGCACTCCCTGCAATGGAAGCACGTTCCATGGTGGGATATCTGGCTGGGTGGGAAGGAGGACTCACAGCCCTGACCATAGTTACCAGCAGCGTTTCTCACACACACCCCTAACACAAACTCCACAAAACTCACCTGGGAGAATGCATTGCCTCACACTCCAATCAAATATCCCACAAAGAACCACAACCCTGGGTCATGCTGAGTGAAGCACAGGGACACACATGGGACTTGTAGCAAAACTAACCCCAGGATAACACTGTCAGCCATCTTGTCAGCACAGGCACACAACCCCACAGGGAAGCAGAGTCAAAGGGAAGGAAGCATGGGCATGCTGGGAAGGGGGGTGGAGGCAATAGCATGATGGGAGTGGTAGTCACAGATATTGGTCACCCCCACAACTGTCCCATCAACACCACCCTGAACCATGCACACATCACAGGGAGTGGAAAACAATTCACAAGATGGCTGACACTGGCTACTGCTGTGGGGAGCTCAAGGCCCTGCTGGGAACTGTGCACCAACCAACAGCAGGACACCACTGACTGACATCCTGAAAGACAACTTGCACTCCCTGCAATGGAAGCACGTTCCATGGTGGAATATCTGGCTGGGTGGGAAGGAGGGCCGGATGTCAACCAAATACAACCAATGCAGACCATGTGCACACCCCAACATTCACATAGAAATGCCCAAATAATGCAGGACAATGTGCTACACCAATATCAACCCCTGACTGTGACAACTTAGGACAATGCAATGTACAGGCCCGCATCCAGAGGCACAGTCACAACTGTCAGGTGTGTCAACCATTGATGCCTGCAGAAACATAACATACATTGTGTGTGTCTCCCAAAAACAGGTGATGATGGGGACACAGCAGCAGACGCTGAGGAGTCCCCGTCCCAGGCTCAAGAGGATACGGAGCTCACTGGTGTGGAACAGCCTCTGCCCTCCTCGGATGAAGAAGACCCACCTGGCACCTCCGGAGCAAGTCATCATGCAGCACCAGCAGGACCACCAGCTGCACCCCCTGCACCCACCCCTCCAACGACTGTCAACACACATACCACCCCTGCCGACATGGACAGACCAAGGAGCACCACCACCACCAGCACAGGGACCCTGGACCAACGTGGGGCCATGGACACCAACACCACCAACAACCCCCAAGGGGGCCCAGGGTCACCTGTGCGTGCCACCTCAGGTACTGCACGTGTCACCAGGGGTGGTGGGAGGGGTGGGAGACATAAGTCGCTGCTCGCAGAGGGGTCTGGACTGCATGATGACCCACAACTGGCACGCATAGCCGATGCGTACCAGTCCAGCACCGGAGAGCTCAGCCAGGTAGTGGGGCTCCTCAGGGACATTAAACAGCAGCAGGCTGCCCATCATGCCCGCTTGGACTCACACATGTCCCGCGTGGAGTCCAAGTGGGACACACTGCAAGAGATGACGGCGGTGCATAGGGACATATTACAATGCCTCCGCCAGATGAGCAGCAACCAGTCAACACCTCCCTGTGTGCCCACAACATCTGGTGCTGAAACAACTGCAACTGCCACAGGGAGGCAGGATGACTCTGGCGGAGAGTCCCCTGCACCGCAGCAGCCTGCACTTGAGGGTCCCCCCAAAGAAGAGGGGTCGTCCGAGGAAGGACAACTGAGAGGCTGATGGCCATGCACAACCCCCAGGAAGCCAACACCTGTTCTGGATAATCACCTTTGTGCGCAAACTGTTCACCCTGTTGACTGCAACACAACTCCCCCACATGACATGGGGAGTACAAGTTGGACCAATGTCTCAGATGACTGTGGACTTGATACAGGACATTTCTGCTACCAGGACTTCCAATTCATCTAGGAACTTTGGATTGCAATCAAAATGTACAGCACTCACCATCCTGTGCACTATTCACACACATGTATGACAATAAACACACTAATACACCATACCTGCCTCTGTCGTGATTCCAACGTGGTTTCTGTCATGGAGATGATGACCAGCGAAATTACACTGTGCATGCTAACTGCTACAGCAAGTACAACACAGGCATGTGAGTCATGGCAACGTGACACATATGAGGGAGACACACCACCAGGGCTACACAACAAATACACACCTAGGCCATCTGACTCATTGCCTACACTGATGTTGCCAGGAAATACGGTGCAATGCACAGACACAACACCTATTCACAGTCTTAGTCAACTAGCCCACTGGTGCAGTAAGCAAATGTCAGTCAAATGTGTGACCACAGACAACGCACATCACAAAGTGAAGCACAGGTTTATTACACATTTGCAACATGTTGTAACCACTACAGATGCAAGGTAATCCCACCTGGCAGCGGGCACACAGTCAACAAGTGTAGAAGGAAGGAAGTCCATGGGTGTGGCGCACATCACCTGTAGGGACACGACAGCTTTATATAACAAAAGGAGGGAGTGAAGAGGTAGTGTCTCACACGGACACTGTGGCGGATATATCCTCCTCTAATGCTTAGTAAATAAATCAAAAGAATCCACCACATGGGACTAGAAGTATAAAGGAAAGTGTGTTGAGTCATCCAAATGTGGATGCACACAGCGTTTGTTTAGAGAAACTAGCATTGCAGGAACTTGCGAATAACATCGACCTGGTAATAAAACCTGCCGACAAAGGGGGTGCAATCGTAATTCAGACGACGCACAACTACGACACTGAGTGTAGGAAGCTACTTGATGACCCAAGGAACTATGAAGTCATGTCTGATGACCCAACTGAGGTGATACGAATACGTATTGCAGGAATGGTTGAAGAAGCAATGACACATAACTTGATATCCAGGAAGGAAGCAGATTTTCTTATACAAAAATCACCGAGAACACCATACTTCTATACCATCCCTAAAATTCATAAGAATTTAGAATTTCCTCCGGGGAGACCAATTGTGTCTGGGATTGGTTCCATACTTGAACCCCTCTCCAAATTCGCTGACGCTTTTCTTCGCCCCTTAGTTCAGAAAACAGATACCTATCTAAGAGACACTAAAGCGGTATTACAATTAATAAAGGACCTTGACTTCGACCCAGATCAACATCTCCTACTTGGTCTCGACGTCGAGAGCCTCTACACAAGCTTACCCCATGGCGAAACTCTAGGAATCATAGAGGAAGTTCTATACACCACTACATGGAGCTACCAGACACCACGCAGTGTGGTTATGGAATGTATCTCACTAGCACTAACAAAGAACTTTTTCCAATATGAAGGGGTGTACTATCTACAAAAGCACGGGACCAGCATGGGCAGCACCTTCGCCCGAGTCTGGCCGGACTTTATGTTTACCATTTGGAGACCACTAGAATATTACATCTAGATAACCCATTCCAGGACCGCATCATTGTCTGGAAACGGTACATTGATGATGTTCTAGTGATATGGAAGGGTGATACCGACTCTGTTAAGGATTTCATGATATGGCTCAATCAGCAAAACCCTTTTCTGAACTTTACTTACACAGCTTCCAGCAACAATCTGGTGTTTCTCGACCTCAATATCTATCCTGCAAGTGGTGGTTTGAAAACAACGACCCATTTTAAACCAACGGCAAAAAATTGCTTGCTATTATATAATAGCTTTCACCCCAGACACCTGCGGGATAATCTTCCCTATGGACAATTCCTTCGCCTACGACGCAACTGCTCCGAAATCGTTGATTTCAAGATACAGGCTACTGATCTGAAAGACAAATTGCTGAAACGGAACTACCCTGAAGGTATCGTGAAGAAAGGGCTTAAGCGAGCAAGGAACAACAATAGAGATGCCCTTTTGGAAAACCATCCCCCAAAAGAACAGGAAACGAGACCTATCTGTGTAACCACCTTCAGTAGCCACTCAAATCAAGTTTCTAAAATAATAAATAAACATTGGAGAATACTAAATTGTGGCAAACTTAACTTTCCTAAACCAATGTTCTCCCACAAAAGAGGCAAAAATTTGAGGGACATCCTGGTCCATACAAGACCACGCTCCATTCAGGAGAGGGGGCCACCCTATCTGAACCTTGCACCTTTACAGGGACACCACCCATGCGGAAACTGCAGCACATGTAACCTTACCAAAAAAAGCAGAAATATCAAGTTTACGAACGGAGAGGTCTGGGAGCAAAGACAGTTCACAAACTGCAATAGCAAAAATGTGGTGTACATCATCACATGTCCATGTAAACTGGAGTATATTGTCATGACTTCCAGACCAGTTAAAGTCCGTATCAGCGAACATAAGAGTAATGTACGCTGTAAGAAAAGCACGACTAAAATGGCGAATCACTATTTGACCATGACCCACACAGTGGAGGATTTGAAATGGACCATCATTGAACAAATTAGACACGAGAGAGATTTACTTGAAAAAGAACAAAGATGGGTGTTCCGTTTGGGGACTAACATCAGTGGCCTTAATGACGATATTCCCTGGGCCCACCTTTCATAATGTAATCTCCCCTAACGTGAAGCATCGATCAAGTCCCACGTTTTTTCCAATGATGACGTTGCCAGGCACCTACTGTTTTTTGTATATTCTACTGTTTTTTGTATATTCCATTTTTTTGAACAGCCCATTTTTTTGAACAGCCCTGGAGTGACTCTATATCATTTCAGAATAGAGGTCGTTGAACCCTTTTAAGACCTTTTTTCCTTTTTCCTTGATGCCTATGGGTTTCATTTCCAATTCCTTGAATTTTGGAGACCATTCCCTTATTATCTCTACAAGTTGGTTTAGAGATAACTAAATAGCGCAATTTTATTTTATTTTTTTCCTAGGTGACATGAACCTTTTTGTACTCTCCTTGGTTTGTAATTGAATTCCTCCTACAGTTAAAAAAAATTTCGACTATAACCTGTCCGCCTCTATATATATAAGCTCATGTGCAACGCCTCTCTCTCTGTTTTTCACATCACGGCGCCCATTTCCAAACCGGGCACCGGGCCCTTTTAAACTAATATAATCAGCGTGAGAACGCAACGCTCTAATTATTGGGCGCTGATAGTAAAAAAAAAAATTTTTTTTTCCCATTTCGTCTCCAACTTGTGTCACTATGACAACCCCTTACGCTCTGATTGAAGGCCTCTTAACCGACGTGACATTGCCGCGCTCTAGCTTTTGACGCTGATAACAGCAACACAATTTTATCCCCTTTCGCCTGCAGACACGTGTTACCTAGACGACCTGACCTCACGCCTACGTTTACTTCCAGGCGAGATAGGGCGCCCTTTTGCGCGCAGGTGTAGATAATCCAGGCCACTTAATGGCAGTATAAATGGCATTTCCCCACGGTTCCTTATCCATCACGGAGCCGCGGGTTGGTGTTATTTCAAGCCGAGACTGGGTTGACCTTAACGTAAGTACGGCATAGCCGTTATAATTTTGCAGGCATTTGAACACCGCCAGCACTGTTAAGCACACCTGCTGGAGAGTGTGTTCTCAGTCTTTGGGAGTAGGATTTGGAGACTTCCTAAATCTCTTTTTATCGTTTTTCAAACAGAACTACGTTTGGCGACTGTCTCCCCCACCCGTTACAAGAGGCTTAAGGAGTATTAACTCCTACATTACATAGTATGTATTTTCGAGTGATTGATGACATTATATACTCACGAACTTAAACAATTACCCTAGCCACATAAATAGAGTGTGTGTTTTCTGTTATATGTATGTGTCTTGTATGTTCTCTGTCTTCGTCCACAGGCCTTCACACCGATAGACCCTGGTATTGATAGCACTAAGATCACGCTACAGTCACCTTGTGGTCTCTTTTACCTTTTCAACTTTATTTCTTTTTCAGAATCCGAGCGTTTGCGCATGGGAAAGCGCTATTAATTGTACTTTCTCTTTCAGATTGACATTTACATGATACTATTGGGTATCGTATAGAGTGCATAATTTATGCTCTTTATTTATTTTTTATCACTTTTGTATATATAGCACACCCATTTGGGATAAATCAACATAGTGGATACTGAGGGGATCTTCTTAGTCCTGATGAAGAAGCTTTGCTTCGAAACATGTTGACTCTATAGGAGCATCCGCACATTATTGGCAGGATTTCTCCGCATCACTTTTTTAACAGGTCCAGCCTCAATGACCTATTAAAGTTCCTTCTAAGTCCATGAGGCCAGGTCCTTTTTAATCACCCACCCGTATCCTTTCTCGACCCCTCCTCTCACTACCCCATCACTACACATAGTATTGTTAATATCAGTGCTCCCGCGTAGCCGTAGGTCGTAGCACACCCCGTCCCGCAGCGGGACGGGAAGACCCCCATGATGAAGCATGACACCAAGGGTCCTTTTGGTGTGTGAGGGGTATTTAAACAAACGCTGTGTGCATCCACATTGGGACACGACAGCTACCACCCTGGAAGTCGAATCACGGTGTCGGGGATCACAGTTGACCAAACGACTCTGAAAGTACCCTGTGAAGGACAGAAATGACACACAGTCAAAAGCACTGAAGAACAGGACAGAACTGCAATACTCATGCCCAATACATGTCACAAGATACCCACCCAGAACCAAGTTAGCATGTCAACACTGTTGGGGAGTACAGACTACATGTAAGGACACATCACTACACGCATACAGTCATGTTGCCCATGGACACACTCAAACAGCACCAGAGCACCACCAACACATATCATGCAAACTCACATCATTGACATGACATCTCTGGATACTCACATTCAGCTGAAGAAGTTGGTGATGAGCTGTGTGCGGACATCACCATCATCATCATCATCATCACTGGCATCGTGGTCCAGGCCAGGATCCTCCACAGGTGGCGGACGTTGGTCATCGTCATCCAGGATGAGAGGCAACTCCTTCCGCACTGCCAGGTTGTGTAGCATGCAGCAGACAATGACAATCTTGCACACCTTTGCTGGGGCATATGGGAGGGACCCTCCTGTCTTGTCCAGGCAGCGGAAGCGGCTCTTCAGGAGACCAAATGTCCGCTCAATCACTCTCCTGGTCCGACCATGTGCCTCATTGTAGTGCATCTGGGCTGGTGTCACAGGGTTCCTGAGGGGCGTCAGCAACCACGGCATGTTGGGGTATCCGGAGTCACCTACATACAGACAATTGCACATTAGCTGAGTTGGAAAAGAGGGTGGAACACTACATTGCAGAACACACACAATAGTACAAAGTCAGTACACACCAACAAGCCAGGCACGCTGGTTCCGCATCTGTGACATCATCCTCGGGATGCGACTACTCCTCATCACGTAGGCATCGTGTGCAGAACCGGGGAAACGGGCACACACATGTGAGATGCTCATATCTGCAAGACAGACCACCAGTGCATTGACCGAGTGGTAGTGTTTGCGGTTCCTGTATGCCTGCTCTTGGGCCTGTGGTGGTACCAAAGCCACATGTGTCCCATCAATGGAGCCAATGACATGCGGCATCCTCCCCAGGGCATAGAAGTCACTCTTCACGTCAGTGAGTTGTTGGAGTCTAGGGAAATAGATGTACTGGTTCAGGTATATCAACATAGCCTCCAAAACATCGCGGAGCACACGGCTGAACATGGTCTGTGACATCCCACCAGCAGTCGCCACAGTGTGTTGAAAGGTACCGGTGGCAAAGAAGTGTAGGGCTGCCATCACCTTCACCTTGGGGGTCAGCGCTGTAGGGTACGGCCGGCCAGGTTGCAAATGTGGTGCCAAGCGCACTGCCAAATCCTCAATCAGCTGCCTGGTGAAGCGGTACCGTCGGATGCTGTCACGTTCCACCATCGTTGCCAGGTCAGGGAATGGTCTATGGACAGCTGGTGCCCTGCAGTGCATAGGTGAAGAAAGAAAGATTGTCAGTCACCCCACATATGTGGCATTGAACACACTCAATATCACATGATACATCATTATGAGGCACAAGTACATGATGTGTGCAGTTCCGTAAGGACATGTATGGCACATACATGGCCAACATCTAACATCACAGTTCAACAAGTGGCATCAATAAGTCCCAGGTTGTGCCATTGGATATCATGAGGCCGTGTCACAGTTCCCATCTCCTGCTGCCACGTTACAAACACACCCCACAGTGACATGTGAGGACAGATGTGCCCCAGGCATCACAGCTCAACGACAGGTAGATTCCCAGGGACCCTGTATTGCCACATGGACACTGGCATGACATGGTGTATCATGTATACACCACAGAAAAACAACCATGACCCCCACAGGTAGTGGTCCCTGTTGCCTCAGCAGGACAGACATGGACGTCTGTGACACACACACGCACAACATCAAAGTCCATGCACAAACAACGTGGATGTGGAGACTGTCTCCCATTGTGCACATGAAATCAGAGACATTGTAAACACAACATGCACACAGACTGTGGAGGACCATCACTATTGTGCCAATGGGTCACCCTGGGTTAAACATACCGTCCCACATGGGACTCAGGGGGTATGTGACATGACATACACATACACCACTGTGAAATGTGACCATGCCACATGCTCAGATATGAACAGTTGCACATCACAGTGGTCATGTACACGAAACACCAAGGATCCTGTCCCCATGAACACGTGCACAGCCTGGGGATGGCTGCCCCCAAGGGACATCCACAGAACAACATGTTCACCCCCATACACGGAATAGGTAATGCAGCCTTACATGCCTTAGGATACAGTTTGGACAGGCTGTGGTGTTGTAGGTGTGCCCCTCACTCCCTGGGAAGTATATGTGGCTGGCATATGTTCACCTGTGACAGGCATGGTGACATATGCCAGTGACTTGTACAGGGATGCGTTGGACAGCAATGGACCGATCGGTGCGCACACATTGGCCATTGCATTCAATGTGTGCTGGTACGCGTTGTATTCGCAATACGCGTTGGACAGCAATGGACTGATCGGTGCACACACATTGGCCATTGCATTCAATGTGTGCTGGTACGCGTTGTAACCTGGGTACAAGTTGAACAGCAATGGACCGATCGGTGTGCCCGGCCGGCCCATTGCATTCAATGTGTGCGGGTACGCGTTGTATCCTGGGTACGCGTTGAACAGCAATGGATCGATCGGTGTGCCCGGCCGGCCCATTGCATTCAATGTGTGTGGGTACGCGTTGTAACCTGGGTACGCGTTGAACAGCAATGGACCGATCGGTGCACACCCATTGGCTATGGCCTGGCCTGGCAACGGACGCGTTTTCAAATTTTGAACGAGTCTGATGCTGTAAATTCAGTTGGTCACCCACAACAATGTTGCAAATTCATGGGTGTCATGAAGTTGAACTTTTGAAGGATGCTGTGGGCGTGTGTAAGTGGTGCAATTCCATGGATTGGCCAGATTCAGAAGATGCAAACGACTTGGACCTATCACTTTGGACACATGGGACAGTATCTGCCTCTGCAGCACACATATAATGCTGGCTGTTCCCCTGAGAGCTCACTTGCCTGCACTACATGCTCCAGGACGACATCTGCCACCACCACTGCTGCTGTATCTGCACCCTCTGGACCC
Organism: Calotriton arnoldi; assembly: GCA_963921515.1. Taxonomy (NCBI): domain Eukaryota; kingdom Metazoa; phylum Chordata; class Amphibia; order Caudata; family Salamandridae; genus Calotriton; species Calotriton arnoldi. Next base: position 640,600 of record CAWUFW010004019.1, on the reverse strand, counting down.
TGCAATGGCACGTACTGTGGAGAGAGCCCCAGCCTTCAGCACTGAGGAGAACCAGGCCCTGCTGGACAGCCTCCTTCCACAGTACAGCAAGCTGTATGGGAAAGCAGGGGAGCAGGTGAGTGTTCTGTCTACTGCCTTCCTAAATGTGCATGTTGTCTGACTAGCAAGGCTAACAGTCTGCACGCCACTGGCTAGCAGGCTCACTGAGTAGTTGTCACCCCCATAGTGTGTAGTTACATGCACTGGACAGGTATAGTGCAGTGACAGTGCATTTAAACAAGGTTTTACTTCCCAGGCAATGATACCATGTAGTAACTGCTGGCATACTGTCCATGGCCATCGTTGCACTGCATGTGTACATCATGTGCCCCTGTGATTGAGACATGTATATCCAACTGTGTAATGCACGGATATGTTGCATGTGTAGTAATGGCATTCTCACTTTGTCATCCTCACAGGTTGATGCCCACCAGAAGCAGCAGATATGGCTGACCATCGTCCGGGCAGTGAGATCCGTGGGGGTCTACAAGCGCCGGATCCGCAACTGCCAGAAGAGGTGGCAGGACCTTAGGGGCTGGACCCGGAGGATCGCATGGGTCCAGCTGAAGCTGTCGCCTCCTTGCAGGAGGGGCGGACACCGGACCCTGACCCCCACATGCTCAGGATCCTGGCGGTGGTCTTCCCTGATCTGGATGGGCAGCTGAAGGCCAGTGAGCAGCAAGGAGGGGGTGAGTCCATGACTGCATTGTGAACTATGTCTGCCATGCTATGTGCCCTCCTCTGGCCTGGTTAAACTTCCACAGTACATCAGTCATGTGGTCCAGGACCCATGTCCCTCTATTGTGCACTGCCCACTCCTCATCTGATACCCAGGTGTGGCCCTTACAGTCAGGGAATTGTGTCACTTGGGTACTGTGTCCTTGCAGTTTGCTTGACTCAAGGTGGGGGACAGCATCTGTTTCCCTAACTCTGTGGTGGGCATCATGGGTGGGTCCATTGCTTACACAATGCCTATGTTCTGACATGTAATATGCGTGTTACTTTGATATGTGGTCCATATCAATTGCTGAGCTGATCCACCACATGTGCCTGGGGTATCTGGCACACACCCATGCTGCGGGTGGGAACAATGTTTGGGCCCCAGGAGTGTGTATATTACGTGTGTCACACATACTTAGCCAGCTGCCTACTGTCCAGGGCTCATCCCTCATTCATGTGGGGCAGGACAGTCATGCCTACTCCAGGCCATACAATACACTCTGTACTCCCACTCCTGTGTATCAGCTGACACGTTGTGCTCAGTGAATTGTCCCCTCAGGTGTCTGCCTCTGTGTCAGTGTGCTGTGGCTTCAATGTCAGGACTGCTGGGGTGTTTCTCGGTTGGGGCTCAGCATGCCACCGGAGATGTGACCATAGGAGACGATACTTGTGTGACACATAGGTGTTTGATCACCTGACCGTGCAGACTGGGGTATGCGAATGTGAAGTTCAGGCAGCTGTCTCCCATTCACAGCAGATTGTGAGGTGCTCAGGTTCAGAGGGTTGTGTTACAGGTCTCCCATATGTCCAATCGGTATGACCTGGACAGATAAGGGTTCAGATGATGTGGAGTGGGGGATGTACATGTGCACTTGTTCAGCTCCAGGACTTGCATTCCCCATGACCTACTATTGTGACACAGTGCAGAGTGTTGTTGTCTGGCTGCCCTGACAAATGTGACTGGAGACAGTGATGTATGACTTAGCAGGCATGCCTGTGCCATGGCATGTGACTTCCTATTAGTGATCCTGCAGGGGAGTGACATGTGCTACATGCACACCATTGTGGCAATGGCTATCAGGACATGGGTGCATCATGGTGTCTGTCGCTGGTATGCATCACATGCATTTCCTATTTGACTCTGGGCATCCCTTTCATCCGGACACCTGTACTGACTCAGTGGCAAGAGTTGTGATGTGTGCATGTTCACATGCTTAACCGGGTTCTCTGCACTGTCCAACTACTGTGTAGGTGGTGCATGTGTCCACGCTGGGGTATTGCCATCCAACAGACACCAGACAGATGGGTGCAAGGCCAGGTGGGATGTGAGTGCCATGGTTGTCCATCAGACTGACAATTGGCTTCTCCTGTTCTGTTTGGGCACTTTTAGCAATGTTCAACTAAGGATGCCAGGGCTTGCTCTGTAATGTGCTGTACTAACTGTGGTGTGTGCGTTCGGTGCAGGTGATTGATGTCTGTCTGTTTCCCTATTGATTGCAGATACATCCACGGCCACAGGAGGGGACAGCTCCACGGACCAGGAGGAGCCGCAGAGCCAGACTGGGTCAGCAGCCGAGGAGTGGTCGGAGGGACCCAGTGGCACGGAGGGCGAGGGGAGCCACACCGAGGAGTCCTCAGCACCATCCACCTCAGCTGAGGACCACAGCAGCTCAGAGGATGACTCCCTTATGGAGGCGGGTGTCAGCAGCCACCACACCCCAGCTAGTGTTGCTGTCCCCACCACCACCACCCTCCCATCGGCTCCCATTCCCGAGGTCCGTGGAGGCTCCCATGTTCGGGAGCGTGTCTCCTTCGGGCCAGGCACCGCACCCCCTGCCCCTGTGTCCCCTGCTGCCCTGAGTGAGGAGTCTGTGTACCTCCTTCGCCAGCTCCATGTAGGGCAGACAGCGATGCTGAGTGTCCTCCATGCCCACACCACTCTGTTGACTCAGCTGGTGACGTTCATGGAGGGCATCTCATCGGGCATGTCTGCCCTACAGAGGGGCAATAGGTCCATGGACTCCTCCCTGACGGCAGCAGTGTCCCTCCTCCGACAGTCCCTCACCCCTCCTGCCTCTGCCCCATCCACACTCCCCAGCACCTTACCTGTCCCAAGCACACACACACCGGCACAGGCACACACCAGCACAGACACGAGCAGCACACAGACACACACGCCACAAACAAGACGCACACGCATGCACAGTCAGGGGACTGAAACCACACTCACAGGGGATGGGGCCCAGGCACACACACAACCATCCACGAGCACTGCGCAGTCCTCAGTTGCCTCTCCCTCCAAAGCCCCCTCCCTTGCCTCACCTACAACCCCAAAGACACAGCGGCTCTTCCTCAGTGACCTCGGCCTCTTCCCCTCCGATCCAGCTGATACAGCATTCAGGGGGAAGAGGAAGCCCACCCACATGGAGCGGAGTGCCCCTCGCCCCCGGACACCCTCCCCCAGGCGCAGACTGACTGACGCCCCCACCCGCAAGTCTCCCCGGACCCGGAAGAGCAAGACCCCACCGCCGCCCTGCAGCTCAGGCACCAAGTCTCCTTCCTCCATCCCTCAGGCCCCCACTCCACAGGTGCCCCCACCACACCCTGCCCCAGGTTCCCCCACCCACAGATACACCATCCCCAAAAGGATCAGGCCTTCTCCCCCTGCCACTTGCTCTTCCGGCCCCACACCCCCGCTGCGCTTGTCTGTGCCACTGGTGTGGTGAGGGTGTCCTCCCCTCTGTCCTGCCCACCTTACCTGATCCCCATTCTCCTCCCCTGGAGGTAGGCACTGCAGTGGAGGCCACTACCACCCTGTCTGACTTGGGCACTGCAGTGGCGAACCAGTCCACTCCATCTGCACAGTCCACTGCAGTCGTGCCGGCGCCCACACCATCTGAGTCATGCCCCCCAGTTGTGCCGGCACACACCATGTCAGACACCTCCACTGCAGTTGTCAGTGGCTCTCCAGCACCCACCACCCCTTCCCTGCCTCCTTCTGGTGAGCCCTGATCCTGTCCCTGCGGTGCCTGGCCTGCCCCCCCGTATGCCCCTCCGAGGGGATTGTCCCTGGTTTTCATCAGTTCAGGCATGCGTAGGGTGACATCTGCCACTGTCACCCTGTTTTGACTTTCATGATGGACTGGCCATTTGCCTTTGTTTATTTTTTACATGACTTCAACTTTTGAACCCACATATGCTGAATAAAGCAACTTTCTGTTCTCTAGTGCTTTTGCTTCTGATGTACATGATGTTGATGATGCTAACCATGCCCTTGCTGCAGTGATGGTGATATTTGGTCTCATGAATATGTAGTGTTACTGTGCAGGAACCCATGTGGTCCAGGGGGACTGTGTCCTATCCTGTGGTGTATCCATGTCATCCTTAGCAGCATCTGAGGGTGTCATGTTTTCAATATTTGGCAATGGGATTTCCTACTTACATTAGCAATGTCACATCTGTGGCTTCCACCCCTGCACATCTGTTGTGCTTGCCATTGTTCAATTAGTCTACTTCCCTGACCGTGTGGCCATCTCCACTGGACGTGCAGGTTTGGGCATCAATGGGGAAGGACTCAGCTGTGTTGTCAGTGCAACTTGCTATACATGTGTGTTGGATCTGTGCTGATGAATTCGTTGACACTCCCATGACCAGGCTGAGGTGACAGGAGCCTTCATTTGGTGCTAATTGTTGACTGTGTGACCAAGTGTTCTGCTGACATGATGGAGCCCTACTGAGGCGACATATGGCACAGCTTTCCTCACACAGGAGTGGAGTCCCCTCATGGCAGTGTGTGCTCCTGTGACATCGCCTGCGCCCAAGGTGTGTGTTGTATGAGCATGTCTGTGTGTTCACTTCCATTTTGCTGTGCATGCTGGGATCCCTAGTGATGTTCCTGTTTGTGATGCTTGCTGAGTTGACCTATGTTCCCCCAAAGTCTTCTCCCTGGGTTCTCTGTGATGTGGGTGCATGGCACATTACTGGTCATCAGGGTGTCACCCATAGGTGTGTTTGCTGTCAGGGCTGAGTTTGTGGGCAGACGCTGATGGGTCACAGTCAGGATTCCCCTTGGCACTTGTTGTTTACACCTGTCATGTGATTTCCGGTTTGTGTTAGCTTTCATTGGTTGTGACACGTTGTGTGTGTGACTGCTGGCACTCCTCAGGGTCAGGGCTGCAATGTTGGTAGTTGTCTATGTGTGTTCTTTGTGGGTGACCTTGGCTTCTTCATTGGTGTGTGACTGTGGCTGGGATCCCATTGGTTGGTGTGGTATTGCCGTCATGTCCATGTACAGCATAGTGTGCACTATGTCAGACATTGAGGAGTCTTGTTGAGTGGCCATGTGTGATGTGTTTCTGCACCTTGGTTCCCGCCACCCCCCCTGGGATTGTCATGGGTGCATGTGCAATGTCACCAGTGCATGTGAGCTTCACTGCTGCACATTGTTGGAGGTCGAGGTGTGTGGTGTTTTGTGTGTGCAGATGAGAGTTGTTGCCCGGCTAGACCCCTGCCTCCATGTTGGCCTTGGCTTACTGGCCGTGCTGATTGATTTGTGCTTGTGTAGGTGTGATGGTAGTTTGTTGCTCAGGACACATGACTGTGGTTCACAGTGTGAACGACATCTAGCTTTGTCATCACAGTGGGATTGTACTGCAGCCCAGGGTCACCACATTGTGGGGGCCCTGGGGGTAGTGCTGTGGTGTCTCTGTGTCTTGCTGTGTCAGTTGCTGTTCCTACATGCTTGTGTGACATGTGTGATTTGTGCTCCCTCTCATCTGACAATGCCTGATTGCCCACATAGGGGATTTGGATCCATGAGTTACCTTTGTGTGGCACTGTATGCACATCTGTGTAATTGGTATTCAGGCCTCCTCATGTGTTGTGTGGTTGCCTGGGGACACTGGTACCCCCCCTCACCTGTTGTGTTTGATGTGCAGTGTGGGTCTGCCTGTTTGTGTTTGTGCATCTGCACCACTGCATTGGCATATCTTTAGTGTGCCATTGGCTGTATGTTGTTTGGTGTGTTTCCCCTGCTGTCCCTGGGACTCCTAGGTCATCAGTCAGCACAATGATCATTGTTTGTGTATCCCATTGCTGCCATGGTATGGTATCTGTTCACCTCACATCTACAGTCTCCACAGGGTATCTGCATTTGTGTGCCCATTGGTGCAAATATGTGGGTCTGCATTCTGATGGTCACTTCTGTCATTGTGTCATTGATGAATGTTGACAGTGTCAGCCCCCATGGGTGATGTTTGTCTGCACATGGCCAAAGGTATGTCTTATTTGCACTGCACTGTTTGCCTCCCCCAATCTATGTTGCTATGGGACACAAGCACTACTTTGCCACTGATGTGTTTGTTGTTCTGTGACCAGGAATCATCCATGCAGTTTGGCAGTTGCAGCTTTTTCTTTGTCAACACTTACATATTGGTCACTGTGATGATGGGGGTTTGGACCCCATTGCCACAATGTTCAAAATGTGCTTCAGCTATGGACCCCACACTTACATTTTGGTCACTCTGATGATGGGGGTATGGACCCCATTGCCACAATGTTCAAAATCTGCTTCAGCTATGGTCCCCACACTTACATTTTGGTCACTGTGATGATGGGGGTTTGGACCCCATTGCCACAATGTTCAAAATGTGCTTAAGCTATGGACCCCACACTTACATTTTGGTCACTGTGATGATGGGGGTTTGGACCCCATTGCCACAATGTTCAAAATGTGCTTCAGCTATGGACCCCACACTTACATTTTGGTCACTGTGATGATGGGGGTATGGACCCCATTGCCACAATGTTCAAAATGTGCTTCAGCTATGGACCCCACACTTACATTTTGGTCACTGTGATGATGGGGGTTTGGACCCCATTGCCACAATGGTCATGGTCTGCTTGCATTGTGGGGGCCACACACATTTATGTGTGGCACATGTGATAGGGGGTCACATTGTATGTTCAAAGTCATGTTCAGTGTTGTAGGCATTTGACACAGTCTACACATGCTTGTCATGGTGTTGGGGGGATGTCTTTATGTTGCATTCTTTATGTTGGTGTGTGCTTGTTGTGTCATGTATTAGCCATCCTGTGAGTGGGGGTGTTGTTGGTGGTAGGCATCCAGCCCCCCATGGGTAGAGGTGGTAGTAGTGGTAGGCATCCAGCCCCCCATGGGTAAGGGTGGTAGTAGTGACAGGCATCCAGCCCCGCATGGGTAGAGGTGGTAGTAGTGGTAGGCATCTGGCACCCCCTGGGTAGAGGTGGTAGTAGTGGTAGGCATCTGGCACCCCCTGGGTAGGGGTGGTAGTAGTGGTAGGCATCTGGCACCCCCTGGGTAGAGGTGGTAGTAGTGGTAGGCATCTGGCACCCCTGGGTAGAGGTGGTAGTAGTGGTAGGCATCTGACACCCCTGGGTAGAGGTGGTAGTAGTGGTAGGCATCTGGCACCCCTGGGTAAGGGTGGTAGTAGTGACAGGCATCCAGCCCCCCATGGGTAGAGGTGGTAGTAGTGGTAGGCATCTGGCACCCCCTGGGTAGAGGTGGTAGTAGTGGTAGGCATCTGGCACCCCTGGGTAGAGGTGGTAGTAGTGGTAGGCATCTGGCACCCCCTGGGTAGAGGTGGTAGTAGTGGTAGGCATCTGGCACCCCTGGGTAGGGGTGGTAGTAGTGGTAGGCATCTGGCACCCCCTGGGTAGAGGTGGTAGTAGTGGTAGGCATCTGGCACCCCCTGGGTAGAGGTGGTAGTAGTGGTAGGCATCTGACACCCCTGGGTAGGGGTGGTAGTAGTGACAGGCATCCAGCCCCCCATTGGTAGAGGTGTTAGTAGTGGTAGGCATCTGGCACCCCCTGGGTAAGGGTGGTAGTAGTGACAGGCATCTGGCACCCCCTGGGTAGAGGTGGTAGTAGTGGTAGGCATCTGGCACCCCTGGGTAGGGGTGGTAGTAGTGGTAGGCATCTGGTACCCCCTGGGTAGAGGTGGTAGTAGTGGTAGGCATCTGGCACCCCTGGGTAGAGGTGGTAGTAGTGGTAGGCATCTGACACCCCTGGGTAGGGGTGGTAGTAGTGACAGGCATCCAGCCCCCCATGGGTAGAGGTGGTAGTAGTGGTAGGCATCTGGCACCCCCTGGGTAAGGGTGGTAGTAGTGACAGGCATCTGGCACCCCTGGGTAGAGGTGGTAGTAGTGGTAGGCATCTGGCACCCCTGGGTAGGGGTGGTAGTAGTGGTAGGCATCTGGCACCCCTGGGTAGAGGTGGTAGTAGTGGTAGGCATCTGGCACTCCCTGGGTAGAGGTGGTAGTAGTGGTAGGCATCTGGCACTCCTTGGGTAGAGGTGGTAGTAGTGGTAGGCATCTGGCACCCCCTGGGTAGAGGTGGTAGTAGTGGTAGGCATCTGGCACTCCCTGGGTAGAGGTGGTAGTAGTGGTAGGCATCTGGCACCCCCTGGGTAAGGGTGGTAGTAGTGGTAGGCATCTGGCACCCCCTGGGTAAGGGTGGTAGTAGTGACAGGCATCCAGCTTCTCCCACCTCGCCGCCAAGACCTGGAACACCCTCCCCACCAACCTTCGGCAGACCCAAGACCTACTGGCCTTCAGAAGACTCCTCAAGACCTGGCTCTTCGATCAGTAGCAGCACCACCCCCATCTTCCCCCAGCGCCTTGAGACCCTCGCGGGTATGTAGTGCGCTTTATAAGTGACATGATTGATTTATTGATTGGATAGAGGTGGTAGTAGTGACAGGCATCTGGCACCCCCTGGGTAGAGGTGGTAGTAGTGGTAGGCATCTGGCACCCCCTGGTTAGAGGTGGTAGTAGTGGTAGGCATCCGGGCCCCTATGTGTATATGTGGCATTGGTGATGGCCATCCCGCCCCTATGGTGCTGCTGTTGCTGGTGTAAGTAATTTCTGCATCCCTCTGTGTGTGTGTGATATGTCGGGTACGTGTAGTTTGTTTTTGTGGTTGGTGTCTGACTTACCTTCTGCGCCGTACACGTCCGTGCCTGTTCCGGTACTAGATGTAGAATATTGGTAGGATCGGCACGATGGGATTCATGGTTGGTTCGTCTCGTTCGTCTTTCTCGTTGCTTCGCCTCGTAGCTGGCGTGTTCGTCTCGTAGCCGTGGATCGTGTTGTGGCGCGAATCGGAGCTTATGTGCGCCTCTCCCAGATGCTTTGACGTGCCGTGCGTAGCGACGGGTTCGGCGCATACGGGAAGCGCATCGTACTTGTCCGGCCGGACGGGGCTGCATTTTGGCTTCTGTGCGACTCGATTCTGCGTTTACGGATCCGGCTCGGTCGGGGAACAGGACCTGGATTGGGTGAGTACGACTGGGTCGGAATCTATGCTGTTGTGCGCATCGTACTTGCTCGTTCGGAATAATGTGCGGTTCGGTCGGGAAACAGGCATTCGCATGGCTTTTTTCCCGACCAAATGATGTTAGGTGCGCCTCCGACCGAGATCGGAATCGGCCCCTAAGTGTACAATATGCTACAGACAGTACTTTCGCCTACCAAATTAAAAAGCTAATAGCACTAGCATATGTACCTGTAACTGATGTAGCAGAGCACTACAATATTCTAATAGAGAGCCCCTATTACAAAAGGAACGAAGACAAAATAATCCCACTACTAGACTACTTTGAAGACACCTGGGTGGGAAGACTGCATAGATCAGGGCATAGAAGGCAACCTAAGTTCCACATTCCTTGGTGGAACGTGTACCTAAGTACCTTAAACAAAGAAGCCAAAACAAATAATAGTGTTGAAGGATGGCATAATGCCTTCCAAGCAACAACAAGCAGAGGTAAACCTACCCTACAAAAACTACTACAATCTATACAAAAAGAACAAAGCTATCAAGAATTACGGATGGAACAATCTGTAACTCAAATATGTCCCAAATTAACTAAACAAACTAAAAAAATGTTTGAGCTACTGCAAAGTCAGGTTACCCTATACCCATCAACAAGAGGCCTAGATTACCTATCCCTAATAGCCAAAAGCATATTATAAACTACAGTTCCACAGCTATTATACATTTTTTCGTTCACAAAACAAACACTTTACACACATATATTAATATTATATTTTCACAATTATTACTTATTTGTGATATATATTTTTTTAACAAAAAATATATATTTACAAATAAATAATATTTATCAAAATATACTATATATCACAATTAATTTTAACAACATTTCCCACCCAATTAATTTAAAAAAATAGACTTACGGTTTATGTAGCTGTAGAAGATGTATTCCAACATGTAATAATCCTTACATCTGTCTGTTAATCCATGTTAAAGTTTAAAAAAGCCCCCAAAAAAATGCAAAAATCCAACAGGTCCTATATAAATCCATCCTTGCGAAATCCAAATAACGGAAACCCTCAAAAACCCGAAAAAGATGTGAAAATATAAAAATCGCTCCAGGAAATTCCGAAAAATAAAAGAAACTGTGATAATAATATTAGTTTAACAAACTAATACACAGTTCTTTTTTTTAAAAAAACGGGTCTGTCTCTCCAACGTAAAGTCGATTAAAAGTAACCTGCAAAAAAGATTGAAAGCATACCCACCCACACAAATACACCAAAATACAGTCACTAAATACAATAACATTAATTTATATCAACAAAACAACACATATTTAGTCATATTATCGTCTGTCTACACTACGCCTCAAACACTAACTCACGACATCTCACTAAAATATAACTAACAAGTACAGCACACCAAAAACGCAACGACCTAACTATAAATACAATATATATATCCTAACTAGACTAAAACTTAAGTATTAAGTTAGAAAAAGAATTAAAATTTCCCTTACCTTGCTCGACGCGATGCAGCTTCCAACCGCGAGCTTCTCCGGTCCTCAATGACCCAAAATAACAGTACGCGGTTACAAAATAGTCCCTGTGAACTAAAAATGGCTGCTTAAATAAATGTTTAAAAAAGGAATAATGTTAAAAAAATGCATTATATCAAAGTATAAATGTCAGATATATTTTCCTTATGTTGTAAAATTTTTTGTCTATATTTAAAAATTATAATATATTTTATTATACCTTGTAAAGTTATAATAATAATTAATATAAAAATATATTTATTATTATTATAATTATATATGTATTTTTTATAATTATATTAATTATAAAAAACATATTAATTATATAGAAATGTTAAATAAAACTTACCTGTTTAAAAAATGTATTTCATGCAATACAACAATGTAATAATTAAAATTATTAATATTTTATATACTAATAATATTAATTAAAAATGTATTAACATGTAATAAAGTGATAATTATTTAAAAATGATAAACAATATTCACTACAGCATTATAATGTTACAATATTAAATAATAATTAACCATACAATGCTTTATTTTGTGTATATATATGCCAAAAATGGTTATATTATTTGTATAAATATATTACAATGTTACAACTCTTGTAAAATAATAACAAAATATTGTTTGTATATCAAAATAAGAATACTTATGTTATAAAATACAATTATATCATAAAATGTTTTTTTCCTTAAAAATTCAATTAACTAATAAATGTATGTAAAATATTTTATGTTCCTTAAATAAAAATAGACATATTTTGTGTATTTTTATTAATTTCTATTCCATACTATCAATACAATAATTTTTTTTTCTCTTTCTACCTACTTATACAAAAATAAAAGTTGTTTGAAAATAAAAAATGTCTAATTTTTTTTATATGTATATCTTATTATTGAATATTTTACTTAAATATATTATTTTGATAAATGTACCATTTTAATTTACTATAAATAATCAGATTGTTTTTTTACTAGTAAATTATAAACTATACATCAATTACACAATAAAAATTCATTATCACTGCACATAATAAAACACATTTATATTTCTTCACATATAAAAACACATACTGTAATTTTCCTACAACTCTTTATATAAAATTAATAAATACACAGCAAAAAACATATATGTAATCTAAAAATTTTAGATAAATTATAAATAATTTTTAAAATATATTTGTACATAAACATATATCACTCACTATTCCCAATACAATTAAACAATATTCATTGAAGGTGGTAAACATAAACAATATATAATTTACTCTTCCCACTACACTTAGAATTAAATAACAAAAAATGCAAAACATTAACCATATATAATTTACTATTCCCAATACAGTATGTATTAAATAATAAAAACTGCTGTACATTAAACAAATTTAAATTACTATTCCCACTCCAGTCAATATTAAGTCAGGGAAGGTGCTGGACACTAAACATATAACAATTACTATTCTGACTCCAGTGAATATTAAATCAGGGAAGGTGCTGCACATTACACATATATAAATTACTATTCCCACTCCAGTCAGTATTAGGTCTGAGAAGGTGCTGGACATTAAACACATAATAATTACTATTCCCACTCCAGTCAGTATTAAGTCAGGGAAGATGCTGGACACTAAACATATACAATTACTATTCCCACTCCAGTCAAAATTAAGTCAGGGAAGGTGCTGGACACTAAACATATAACAATTACTATTCTCACTCCAGTGAATATTAATTCATGGAAGATGCTGGACATTAAACATATATAAATTACTATTCCCACTCCAATCAGTATTAGGTCTGAGAAGGTGCTGGACATTAAACACATAATAATTACTATTCCCACTCCAGTCAGTATTAAGTCAGGGAAGGTGCTGGACACTAAACATATAACAATTACTATTCTCACTCCAGTGAATATTAAATCAGGGAAGGTGCTGGACATTAAACATATATACATTACTATTCCCACTCCAGTCATTATTAAGTCAGGGAAGGTGCTGTACATTAAACATATATAAATTACTATTCCCACTCCAGTCAGTATTATGTCAGGGAAGTTGCTGGACATTAAACATATATAAATTACTATTCCCACTCCAGTCAGTATTAAGTCATGGAAGATGCTGGACACTAAACATATAAAATTACTATTCCCACTCCAGTCAAAATTAAGTCAGGGAAGATGCTGGCCATTAAACATATATAAATTACTATTCCCACTCCAGTCAGTATTAGTTCTGAGAAGGTGCTGGACATTAAACACATAATAATTACTATTCCCACTCCAGTCAGTATTAAGTCAGGGAAGATGCTGGACACTAAACATATAAAATTACTATTCCCACTCCAGTCAAAATTAAGTCAGGGAAGGTGCTGGACATTAAACATATATAAATCACTATTCCCACTCCAGTCAGTATTAAGTCAGGGAAGGTGCTGGACATTAAACATATATAAATCACTATTCCCACTCCAGTCAGTATTAAGTCTGGGAAGGTGCTGGACATTAAACATATATAAATAACTATCCCCACTGCAGTCAGTATTAAGTCTGGGAAGGTGCTGGACATTAAACACATACAAATTACTATTCCCACTCCAGTCAGTATTAAGTCAGGGAAGATGCTGGACACTAAACATATAAAATTACTATTCCCACTACAGTAATTATTAAGTCAGGGAAACTTCAGGACACTAAGGGGTCGATTCCGATTCGGGCCGGAAAAAGCACCGACCGACTCGGAGCCGGAATTTATTCCGACCGACACGTACCTGTGGCGCCCGACATGCCAAGTACGATGCAAAGCGTGCAAAATCCGACCGACACGTACTGAACCCAAGCCGAACGACCGAGCCGCACGGAAAACAGCAATCCGGCCGGAAAAACACGCGAATCGAACCGACCGACACGCACCCGGAACAAATCCAACCGAAACGTACCCGCGAACTCCAAACCGCAAAGTACGATGCAAGGCGCGAAAACCACGACCGAGTCGTACGGAGGACAAGCCGTACGACCGACACGCATACAAAACTGCGAGCCGAGTAACACAAAACACCGCGACCGACGCGTACGCAGCAAAGAAAACTGCACAAACACAGCGTGAACGAAACGGAGAAGACCGTACGAGACAACTGCAGGGTCCGACTCGGTCACAAGAACGTTTCCAACATGCACAGAAAGTACTAAGGAAAAATACACAAAAAAGGCCAAACAAGCAATTACAAAGCCAATAAATACTGGGGGGTGGGGACAGAGAACAAAGACACACCCACAACTCCACCCATATAAAGGACACAAATCCCAACCATGATCCTTTGCAAATGCTATTCTACTGCCAGCACTCAACAGACAGCAACCACACACCCACAGCTCATCCCTCACACAAGCCACACACCATCAGCACACCAACAAATAGGTACCTCACATACACCCAGCAAAACACACACTCACACACCCTCACCTGCACACCAACACACACATCACTCACCATCACCACCCATCACCATGCCCCCAAAGAAGAATCACAAGTTCCTAGATTGTGAATTGGAAGTCCTGGTAGACGAGATCCTCAGGGTAGAGCCACAGCTGTTTGGCACACTGGTCCAACAGACACCCATCTCCCAGAAAACCAAGATGTGGGAGAGGATCATCAACAGGGTGAACGCACAATCACCATGTCTGCGCACAAAGACTGACATCCAGAACAGGTGGTATGACGTGCGCAGGAGGGTACAGGAGCTGCTCAAGAAGGACTACCTCCTGAGCCAATACACCGGCAGTGGCCCTCCTGCCAAGCCAGTATACCTCAGGCCCTGGGAGGAGAAGGTGCGGGCCATCCTTCCGCCAGTGAGCGTCTATGGACTAGAGAACATCCCAGAGCCTGGTGAGTACACAACAAATGTACACAATATTCTGCCACAATACACACACACATCACTGTCAAGGGGAGAGTCAAACCATGCACTCATAGCAATTACACAGCAACCAGAACAGAATCATCCCAAAATGTGTATGTCAGTCAGATAAACACAACACATGCCATCTCAAAGTTACATTTAACCGTGTCATCACATGTACAAACACAACTACAACTACAGCTAGGCAGTGGCACAAATAGAACTAACAAACACATCCAGACATGTAGCCACCACTACAACACCAACACACAGTGAAGACCACTGAAAGAAAGGAATTCTGTGTATGCTGGGCAAGTCAGTGTAGCCAATAGCATCATGGGAGTCGTAGTCACAGATATTGCTCACCCCCACAACTGTCCCATCAACACCACCATGAACCATGCGCACATCACAGGGAGTGGAAAAGGACTCACAAGATGGCTGACACTGGCTACTGCTGTGGGGAGCACAAGGCCCTGCTGGCAACTGTGCAACAACCAACAGCAGGACACCACTGACTGACATCCTGAGAGACAACTTCCACTCCCTGCAATGGAAGCACGTTCCATGGTGGGATATCTGGCTGGGTGGGAAGGAGGACTCGCAGGACTGACCATAGTCACAAGCACCTCCCCTCACACACACCCTCAACACAAACTCCATAGAACCCACCTGGGAGAATGCAATGCCTCACATCCTAACTCAAGATCCCACAAAGAACCTCCACCCTGGGTTATGTTGTGTGAAGCACAGGGACACTCTTGGGACTTTTAGCCAAACAACTGCCAGGACAACACTCCCAGCCATCCTGTCAGCACAGGCAGCCCACCCCACAGGGAAGCAGAGTCAAAAGGAAGGAAGCATGGGCATGCTGGGAAGGGGGGTGGAGGCAATAGCATGATGGGAGTAGTAGGCACAGATATTGCTCAGCCTCACAACTGGCCCATCAACACCACCCTGAACCATGCTCACATCACAGGGAGTGGATAAGGACTGACAAGATGGCTGACACTGGCTACTGCTGTGGGGAGCACAAGGCCCTGCTGGGAACTGTGCACCAACAAACAGCACAACACCACTGCCTGACATCCTGAAAGCCAACTTGCACTCTCTGCAATGCAAGCACGTTCCATGGTGGGATATCTGGCTGGGTGGGAAGGAGGACTTGCAGCACTGACCATAGTCACAAGCACCTCCCCTCACACACCCCCTCAACACATACTCCACATAACCCACCTGGGAAAATGCAATGCCTCACATCCTAACTCAAGATCCCACAAAGAACCTCCACCCTGGGTTATGTTGTGTGAAGCACAGGGACACTCTTGGGACTTTTAGCCAAACAACTGCCAGGACAACACTCCCAGCCATCCTGTCTGCACAGGCAGCCCACCCCACAGGGAAGCAGAGTCAAAAGGAAGGAAGCATGGGCATGCTGGGAAGGGGGTGGAGGCAATAGCATGATGGGAGTAGTAGGCACAGATATTGCTCAGCCTCACAACTGGCCCATCAACACCACCCTGAACCATGCTCACATCACAGGGAGTGGATAAGGACTGACAAGATGGCTGACACTGGCTACTGCTGTGGGGAGCACAAGGCCCTGCTGGCAACTGTGCACCAACAAACAGCAGGACACCACTGACTGACATCCTGAAAGACAACTTCCACTCCCTGCAATGCAAGCACGTTCCATGGTGGGATATCTGGCTGGGTGGGAAGGAGGACTTGCAGCACTGACCATAGTCACAAGCACCTCCCCTCACACACCCCCTCAACACATACTCCACATAACCCACCTGGGAGAATGCAATGCCTCACATCCTAACTCAAGATCCCACAAAGAACCTCCACCCTGGGTTATGTTGTGTGAAGCACAGGGACACTCTTTGGACTTTTAGCCAAACAACTGCCAGGACAACACTCCCAGCCATCCTGTCAGCACAGGCAGCCCACCCCACAGGGAAGCAGAGTCAAAAGGAAGGAAGGATGGGCATGCTGGGAAGGGGGTGGAGGCAATAGCATGATGGGAGTCGTAGGCACAGCTCTACATCCCCCACCACATGGCCCAGCAAGCTCACACTCACGCATGCACATCCCACAGAGAGTGGAAAGGCCCATCAAAGATGTCTGACACTGTTGCTGTGTCGTGGGGAGCACAAGGGCATGCTGGGAACTGCACACCAACCAACAGCAGGACACCACTGTCAGCCATCTTGCCATTGCTCTCACACCCACACACACTGAACTCCCCACAAAAGCAAGTAAGTATGGGAATGCTGGGAAGTGGGGTGGAGGCAATAGCATGATGGGAGTCATAGTCACAGACATAGCTCACCCCCACAACTGTCCCATCAACACCACCCTGAACCATGCTCACATCACAGGGAGTGGAAAACAACTGACAAGATGGCTGACACTGGCTACTGCTGTGGGGAGCACAAGGTCCTGCTGGCAACTGTGCAACAACCAACAGCAGGACACCACTGACTGACATCCTGAAAGACAACTTTCACTCCCTGCAATGCAAGCACAGTCCATGGTGGGATAACTGACTGGCTGGGTGGGAAGGAGGGCCGGCTGTCAACCAAATACAACCAATGCAGACCATGTTCACACCCCAACAAATACATAGAAATGCCCAAATAATGCAGGACAATGTGCTACACCAATATCAACCCCTGACTGTGACAACTTAGGACAATGCAATGTACAGGCCCGCACCCAGAGGCACAGTCACAACTTTCAGGTGTGTCAACCATTGATGCCTGCAGAAACATTACATACATTGTGTTTGTCTCCCAAAAACAGGTGATGATGGGGACACAGCAGCAGACGCTGAGGATTCCCAGTCCCAGGCTCAAGAGGATACGGAGCTCACTGGTGTCGTACAGCCTCTGCCCTCCTCGGACGAAGAAGACCAACCTGGCACCTCCGGTGCAAGTCAACATGCAGCACCAGCAGGACCACCAGCTGCAGCTCCAGCAGGACCACCAGCTGCACCCCTGCACCCACCCCTCCAACGACTGTCACCACAAATACCATCCCTGCCGACATGGACAGAACAAGGAGCACCACCAGCACAGGGACCCTGGACCAACGTGGGGCCATGGACACCACCACCACCACCACCAACCCCCAAGGGGGACCAGGGTCATCTGTGTGTGCCACTGCACGCACTGCACATGTCGGCAGGGGTGGTGGGAGGGGTGGGAGACAGAGGTCGCTGCTTGCAGAGGTTGCTGGTGTGCATGATGACCCACAACTGGTATGCATAGCCGATGCGTACCAGTCCAGCACCGGAGATCTCAGCCAGGTAGTGGGGCTCCTCAGAGACATGAAACAGCAGCAGGTTGCCCATCATGCCCGCTTGGACTCACACATGTCCCGCGTGGAGTCCAAGTGGGACGCACTGCAAGAGATGATGGCGGTGCACAGGGACATATTACAATGCCTCCGCCAGATGAACAGCAACCAGTCCACACCTCCCTGTGTGCCAACAACATCTGGTGCTGAACAAACTGCAACTGCCACAGGGAGGGAGGATGACTCTGGCGGAGAGTCCCCTGCACCGCAGCAGCCTGTACTTGAGAGCCCCCCCCCCAAAGAAGAGGGGTCGTCCGAGGAGGGGCAAGTGAGAGGCCGATGGCCAAGTGCAACCCCCAGGAAGCCTGAACCTGTTCTGGATGTTCACCTTTGTGCACAAACTGTTCACCCTGTTGACGGCAACACAACTCCCACACATGACATGGGGAGTACAAGTTGGACCAATGTCTCAGACAACTGTGGCCCCGATACTGGGGATTTTGTCTACCAGGACTTTCAATTCACCTAGGAACTTCTGATTGCAATATATATGTACAGCACTAACCATCCTATGCACTATTCACACAAATGTATCACAATAAACACACTAATACACCATACTTGCCTCTGTTGTGATTCCAACGTGGGTGCTGTCATGGGTATGATGAACTGCAAAATTACACTGTGTATGCGAACTGCAACAGCAAGTACAACACAGGCATGTGAGTAAAGGCAACGTGACACATATGAGGGAGACACACCACCAGGGCTACACAACACATACACACCTAGGCCATCTGACTCATTGCCTATACTGATGTTGCCAGGGAAGACGGTGCAATGCACAGACACCACACCTATTCCCAGTTGTAGTCAAGTAGCCCACAGGTGCAGTAAGCAAATGGCAGTCAAATGTGTGACCACAGACAACGCACATCACAAAGTGAAGCACAGGTTTATTACACAGTTGCAACATGTCGTAAACTACAGATGCAAGGTAATCCCACCTGGCAGCGGGCAAACAGTCAACAACTGTAGAAGGAAGGAAGTCCATGGGTGTGGCGCACATCACCTGTAGGGACACAACAGCTACCACCCTGGAAGTACAATCACGTCGTCGGTGGACACAGTTGACCAAACGAATCTGAAAGTACCCTGTGAAGGACAGAAATGACACACAGTCAAAAGCAATGGAGAACAGGACAGAACAGCAAAACTCATGCACAATACATGTTACAAGATACCCACCCAGAACCAAGTTAGCATGTCAACACTGTTGGGGAGTACAGACCGCCTGTAAGCACACATCGCTACACACATCCAGTCAAGTAGCCCATGGACACACTCCAACAGCACCAGAGCACCACCTACACATATCATGCCAACTCACATCATTGACATGACACCTCAGGATACTCACATTCAGCTAAAGAAGTTGGTGATGAGCTGTGTGCGGACATCACCCTCATCATCATCATCATCACTGGCATCGTGGTCCAGGCCAGGATCCTCCACAGGTGGCGGATGTTGGTCATTGTCATCCTGGTTGAGAGGCAACTCCTTCCGCACTGCCAGGTTGTGGAGCATGCAGCAGACGATGATAATCTTGCACACCTTCGCTGGGGCATATGGGAGGGACCCTCCTGTCTTGTCGAGGCAGCGGAAGCGGCTCTTCAGGAGACCAAATGTCCACTCAATCACTCTCCTGGTCCGACCATGTGCCTCATTGTAGCGCATCTGGGCTGGTGTCACAGGGTTCCTGAGGGGTGTCAGCAACCATGGCATGTTGGGGTATCCCGAGTCACCTACGGACAGACAAGTGCACATTAGCTGACTTGGAAAAGTGGGCGGAATACTACAGATCAGATCACACACAATGGCACAAAGTCAGTACACACCGACAAGCCAGGCACGCTGGTTCTGCATCTGTGCCATCATCCTGGGGATGCGACTACTCCTCATCACAAAGGCATCGTGTGCTGAACCAGGGAAACGGGCACACACGTGTGTGATGGTCATATCTGCAAGACACACCACCAGTGCATTGACCGAGTGGTAGTGCTTGCGGTTACGGTCGGCCTGCTCCTGGGCCTGTGGTGGTACCAAAGCCACATGTGTCCCATCAATGGAGCCAATGACATGCAGCATCCTCCCCAGGGCATAGAAGTCACTCTTCACGTCAGTGAGTCATTGCAGTCTAGGGAAATAGATGTACCGGTTCAGGTATAGCAACATTGCCTCCAAAACATCGCGGAGCACATGGCTCAACATGGTCTGTGACATCCCACCAGCAGTCGCCACAGTATGTTGGAAGGTACCGGTGGCAAAGAAGTGTAGGGCTGCCATCACCTTCACCTTGGGGGTCAGCGCTGTAGGATACGGCCGGCCAGGCTGCAAATGTGGGGCCAACTGCACTGCCAAATCCTCAATCAGCTGCCTGGTGAAGCGGTACAGTCGGATGCTGTCCCGTTCCACCATCGTTGCCAGGTCTGGAAATGGTCTATGGACAGCAGGAGCCCTGCAGTGCAGAGGAGAAGAAAGCAAGATTGTCAGTCACCCCACATATGCGGCATTGAACACACTCAATATCACATCATACATCATTATGAGGCACAACTACATGAAGTGTGCAGTTCCGTAAGGACATGTATGGTACATACATGGCCAACATCTGTCATCACGGTTCAACAAGTGGCATCAATAAGTCCCAGGTTGGCCCATTGGATATCATGAGGCCGTGTCACAGTTCCCATATCCTGCTGCCATGTCACAATCACCCCCCACAGTGACATGTGAGGACAGATGTGCCCCAGGCATCACAGCTCAACGACAGGTACATTCCCAGGGACCCTGTATTGCCACATGGACACTGGCATTACATGGAGTATCATGTATACACCACAGCAAAACAACCATGACCCCCACAGGTAGTGGTCCCACTTGCCACTGCAGGGCAGACATGGACGTCTGTGACACACACACGCACAACATCAAAGTCCATGCACACACAACGTGGATGTGGAGACTGTCTCCCATTGTGCACATGAAATCAGAGACATTGTAAACACTACATGCACACAGACTGTGGAGGACCATCACTATTGTGCCACTGGGACACCCTGGCTCAAACATACCGTCCCACATGGGACTCACGGGGTATGTGACATGACATACACATACACCACCGTGAAATGTGACCATGGCACATGCACAGATATGAACAGTTGTACATCACAGTGGTCATGTACACGTAACACCCAGGATCCTGTCCCCATGAACACGTGCACAGCCTGGGGGTGGCTGCCCCCAGGTGACACCCACAGGACAACATGTACACCAACATACACACAATAGGAAATGCAGCCTTACATGCCTTATGATACAGTTTGGACAGGCTGTCGTGTTGTAGGTGTGCCCCTCACTCCCTGGGAGCTATCTGTGGCTGGCATATGTTCATCTGAGACAGGCATGGTGACATATGCCAGTCACTTGTACAGGGATGCGTTGAACAGCAATGGACCGATCGGTGCACACGGCCGGCCCATTGCATTCAATGTGTGCGGGTACGCGTTGTACCCCTGTACGCGTTGAACAGCAATGGACCGATCGGTGCACCCGGCCGGCCCATTGCATTCAATGTGTGCGGGTACGCGTTGTACCCCTGTATGTGTTGAACAGTAATGGACCGATCGGTGCGCCCGGCCGGCCCATTGCATTCAATGTGTGCGGGTACGTGTTGTACCCTGTACGCGTTGAACAGCAATGGACCGATCGGTGCACCCGGCCGGCCCATTGCATTCAATGTGTGCGGGTACGCGTTGTACCCCTGTACGCGTTGAACAGCAATGGACCGATCGGTGTGCCCGGCCGGCCCATTGCATTCAATGTGTGCGGGTACGCGTTGTACCCCTGTACGCGTTGAACAGCAATGGACCGATCGGTGCGCACCCATTGTCAATGGCCTAGCCTGGCAACGGACGCGTTTTCGAAATTCGAACGAGTCGGTTGCTGGAAATTCAGTTGGTCACCCACAACAATGTTGCAAAATCATGTATGTCATGAAGTTGAAGATTTGAAGGATGCTGTGGGCGTGTATTGGTGCTGCTATTCCATGGATTGGCCAGATTCAGAAGATGCAAACGACTTGGACCTATCACTTTGGACACATGGGACAGTATCTGCCTCTGCAGCACATATATATTGCTGGCTGTTCCCCTGAGAGCTCACTTGCCTGCACTACATGCTCCAGGACGACATCTGCCACTGCACTGCTGCTGTCTCTGCCCCCTCTGGACCCTGCAATGGCACGTACTGTGGAGAGAGCCCCAGCCTTCAGCCTTGAGGAGAACCAGGCCCTGCTGGACAGCCTACTTCCACAGTACAGCAAGCTGTATGGGACACCAGGGGAGCAGGTGAGTGTTCTGTGCACTGCCTTTCTGAATGTGCATTTTGTCTGACTAGCAAGGCTGAAAGTCTGCACGCCACTGGCTAGCAGGCTCACTGAGTAGTTGTCACCCCCCATAGTGTGTAGTGACATGCACTGGACAGGTATGGTGCAGTGACAGTGCATTTGAACAAGGTTTTACTTCCCATGCAATGATACCATGTAGTGACTTCTGGCAAACTGTCCATGGGCAGCGTTGCACTGCCTGTGTACATCATGTGCCCCTGTGATTGAGACATGTATATACAACTGTGTCATGCACGGATATGTTGCATGTGTAGTTATGGCCTTTTCACTTTGTCATCCTGACAGGTTAATGCCCATCGGAAGCAGGAGATCTGGAAGGACATCGTCCGGGCTGTCCGGTCCATGGGGGTCTACAAGCGCCGGATCCGCAACTGCCAGAAGAGGTGGCAGGACCTTCGGTGCTGGACCCGGAGGATTGCACGGGTCCAGCTGAAGCTGTCGCCTCCTCGCAGGAGGGGCGGAACACGGACCCTGACCCCCACATGCTCCAGATCCTGGCGGTGGTGTTTCCAGACCTGGATGGGCAGCTGAAGGCCAGACAGCAGCAAGGAGGGGGTGAGTCAAAGACTGCACTGTGAACTCTGTATTACATGCTATGTGCCCTCCTCTGGCCTGGTTAAACTGCCACAGTACAGCAGTCATGTTGTCCAGGAGCCATGTCTCTCTATCGTGCACTGCCCATTCCTCATCTGATACCCAGGTGTGGCCCTTACATTCAGGGAATTGTGTCACTTGGGACTGTGTCCTTGCAGTTTGCTTCACTCAAGGTGGGGGACAGCATCTGTTTCCCTGACTCTGTTGTGGGCATCATGGGTGGGTCCATTGTTCACACAACGCCTGTGTTCGGACATGTAATCTGCGTGTTGCTTTGATATGCGGTCCACTTGCTGAGCTGAGCCACCACATGTGCCTGGGGTATCTGGCACACACCCATGCAGCGGGTGGGAACAATGTTTGGGCCCCAGGAGTGTGCAGATTACGTGTGTCACACATACATAGCCAGCTATCCACTGTCCAGGGCTCATCCCTCATTCATGTGGGGCAGGACAGTCATGCCTACTCCAGCCCATCCAATACACCTGTACTCCCACTCCCGTGTATCAGCTGACACGTTGTGCGCAGTGATTTGACCCCTCAGGTGTCTGCCTCTGTGTCAGTGTGCTGTGGATTTGTTGCCAGGACTGCTGGGGTGTTTCTCGGTTGGGGCTCAGCATGCCACTGGAGATGTGACCATAGGAGACGATACTTGTGTGTCACATAGGTGTTTGATCAGCTGCCCGTGCAGACTGGGGTATGCGAATGTGAAGTTCAGGCAGCTGTTTCCCATTCACAGCAGATTGTGAGGGGCTCAGGTTCAGAGGGTAGTGTAACAGGTCTCCCATATGTCCAATCGGTATGACCTGGACAGATGAGGGTTAAGATGATTTGTTGTGTGGGAGATGTACATGTGCACTTGTGCAGCTCCAGGACTTGCATTCCCCATGACCTACTATTGTGACACAGTGCAGTGTTGTTGTCTGGCTGCCAAGTCATACATCACTGAGACAGTGATGTATGACTTAGCAGTCATGCCTCCGCCATGGCATGTGTCTACTTATTGGTGATCCTGCAGGGGAGTGACATGTGCTACATGCACACCATTGTGGCGATGGCTATCAGGACATGGGTGCATCATGGTGTCTGTCGCTGGTATGCATCACATGCATTTCCTATTTGACTCTGGGCATCCCTTTCATCCGGAAACCTGTACTGACTCAGTGGCAAGAGTTGAGATGTGTGCATGTCCACATGCTACACTGTGTCCTCTGCACTGTCCAACTACTGTGTAGGTGGTGCATGTGTCCACACTGGGGTGTTGCTATCCAACAGACACCAGACAGATGGGTGCAAGGCCATGTGGGATGTGAGTGCCATGGTTGGCATCAGACTGACAATTGGCTTCTCCTGTTCAGTTAGGGCACTTTTAGCAATGTTCAACTAATGATGCCAGGGCTTGCTCTGTAATGTGCTGTGCTCACAGTGGTGTGTGCGTTTGGTGCAGGTGACTGATGTCTGTCTGTTCCCCATTGTTTGCAGATACATCCACGGCCACGGAAGGGGACAGCTCCACGGACCAGGAGGAGCCGGAGAGCCAGACTGGGTCAGCAGCCGAGGAGTGGTCGGAGGGACCCAATGGCACGGAGGGCGAGGGGAGCCACACCGAGGAGTCCTCAGCAGCATCCACCTCAGCTGAGGACCACAGCGGCTCGAAGGATGACTCCCTTATGGAGGCGGGTGTCAGCATCCACCACACCCCAGCTAGTGTTGCTGTCCCCGCCACCACCAGCACCACCACCGCCCTCCCATCGGCTCCCATTCCCCAGGTCCGTGGAGGCTCCCATGTTCGGGAGCGTGTCTCCTTTGGGCCAGGCACCGCACCCCCTGCCCCTGTGTCCCCTGCTGCCCTGAGTGAGGAGTCTGTGTACCTCCTTCACCAGCTCCATGTAGGGCAGACAGCCATGCTGAGTGTCCTCCATGCGCACACCGCTCTGTTGACTCAGCTGGTGTCGTTCATGGAGGGCATCTCATCGGGCATGTCTGACCTACAGAGGGGAAATAGGTCCATGGACTCCTCCCTGACGGCAGCAGTGTCCCTCCTCAGACAGTCCCTCACCCCTCCTGCCTCTGCTCCATCCACACTCCCCAGCACCTTACCCGTCCCAAGCACACACACACCGGCACAGGCACACACCAGCACACACACGTCCAGCACACAGACACACACGCCACAAACAAAACGCACACGCACGCACAGTCAGGGGACTGAAACCAGACTCACAGGGGATGGGGCCCTGGAACACACACACGCATCCACGTGCACTGCGCAGTCCTCAGTTGCCTCTCCCTCCAAAGCACCCTCCCTTGCCTCACCTGCAACCCCAAAGACCCAGCGGCTCTTCCTCAGTGACCTCAGCCTCTTCCCCTCCGATCCAGCTGATACAGCATTCAGGGGGAAGAGGAAGCCCACCCACACGGAGCAGAGTGCCCCTTGCCCCCCGACACCCTCCCCCAGGCGCAGACAGACTGAGGCCCCCACCCGCAAGTCCCCCCGGAGTCGTAAGAGCAAGACCCCGCCGCCACCCTGCAGCTCAGGCACCAGGTCTCCTTACTCCATCCCTCAGGCCCCCACTCCACAGGTGCCCCCACCACACCCTGCCCCAGGTTCCCCCACCCACAGATATACCATCCACAAGAGGATCCGGCCTTCTCCCCCTGCCACTTGCTCTCCCGGCACCACACGCCCCGCTGCGCTTGTCTGTGCCACTGATTTGGTGAGGGTGTCCTCCCCCTCTGTCCAGCCCACCTTGCCTGTTCCCCATTCTCCTCCCCTGGTGGTAGGCACTGCAGTGGAGTCCACTACCACCCTGTCTGACTTGGGCACTGCAGTGGCGGACCTGTCCACTCCATCTGCAGGGTCCACTGCAGTCGTGCCGGCACCCACAACATCTGAGTCATGCCCCCAGTTGTGCCGGCACACACCATGTCAGACACCTCCACTGCAGTTGTCAGTGGCTCTCCAGCACCCACCACCCCTTCCCTGCCTCCTCCTGATGAGCCCTGATCCTGTCCCTGCGGTGCCTGGCCTGCCCCCCCGGTTGCCCCTCCTAGTGGATTGTCCCTGGTTTTGTGCAGTGCAGGCATGCGTAGGGTGACATCTGCCACTGTCACTCTGTTTGGACTTTGACAATGGACTGGCCATTGGCCTTTGTGTTTTTTCTGGACTTTCACTTTTAAACACACATATGCTGAATAAAGCAACTTTCTGTTCTCTAGTGCTTATGCTTCTGATGTACATGTTGTTGATGATGCTAACCATGCCCTTGCTGCAGTGATGATGATATTTGGTCTCATGATAATGAAGTGTTACTGTGCAGGAACACATGTGGTCCAGTGGGAATGTGTCCTATCCTGTGGTGTATCCATGTCATCCATAGCAGCATCTGAGGGTGTCATGTGTTCAGTATTTGGCAATGGGATCTCCTACTTACATTAGCAATTTCACATCTGTGGCTTCCACCCCTGCACATCTGTTGTGCCTGCCATTGTTCAATTTGTCTACTTCCCTGACCGTGTGGCCATCTCCACTGGACATGCAGGTTTGGGCATCAATGGGGAAGGACTCATCTGTGTTGTCAGTGCAACATTGCTATACAAGTGTGTTGGATCTGTGCTGATGATTTCGTTGGCACTTCCATGACCAGGCTGATGTGACGGGAGCCTTCATTTGGTGCTAATTGTTGATTGTGTGACCAAGTGCTCAGCTGACATGATGGGGCCCTACTGAGGCAACATATGGCACAGCTTTCCTCACACAGGTTTGGAGTCCCCTCATGGCAGTGTGTACTCCTGTGACATTGCCTGCGCCCAAGGTGTGTGTTGTATGAGCATGTCTGTCTGTTCACTTCCGTTTAGCTGTGCATGCTGTGATCCCTAGTGTTGTACCTGTTTGTGATGCTTGCTGAGTTGACCTATGTTCCCCCAAAGTCTTCTCCCTGGGTTCTCTGTGATGTGGGTGCATGGCACATTACTGGTCATCAGGGTGTCACCCATAGGTGTGTTTACTGTCAGGGCTGAGTTTGTGTGCAGACGCAGATGGGTCACAGTCAGGTTTCCCCTTGGCACTTGTTGTTTGCACCTGTCATGTGATTTCCAGTTTGTGTTATCTTTCAGTGATTGTGACACGTTGTGTGTGTGACTGCTGGCACTCCTCAGGGTCCGGGCTGCAATGTTGGTTGTTGTCTATGTGTGTTCTTTGTGGGTGACCTTGGCTTATTCATTGGTGTGTGACTGTGGCTGGGATCCCATTGGTTGGTGTGGTATTGCCGTCATGTCCATGTACAGCGTAGTGTGCAGTGTGTCAGACATTCAGGAGTCTTGTTGAGTGGCCATGTGTGATGTGTTTCTGCACCTTGGTTCCCACCCACCACCCTGGAATTGTCATTGGTGCATGTGCAATGTCACCAGTGCATGTGTGCTTCACTGCTGCACATTGTTGGAGGTCGAGGTGTGTGGTGTTGAGTGTGTGCAGATGAGAGTTGTTGCCCGGCTAGACCCCTGCCTCCATGTTGGCCTTGGCTTACTGGCCGTGCTGATTGATTTGTGCTTGTGTAGGTGTGATGGTAGTTTGTTGCTCAGGACACATGACTGTGGTTCACAGTGTGAACGACATTTAGGCCCACATTGGGGATTTGGATCCATGAGTTACCTTTGTGTGGCACTGTATGCACATCTGTATAATTGGTATTCAGGCCTCCTCATGTGTTGTGTGGTTGCCTGGGGACACTGGCACCCCCCTCACCTGTTGTGTTTGATGTGCAGTGTGGGTCTGCCTGTTTGTGTTTGTGCATCTGCACCACTGCATTGGCATATCTTAGGTGTGCCATTGGCTGTATGTAGTTTGGTGGGTTTCCCCTGCTGTCCCTGGGACTCCTAGGTCATCAGTCAGCACAATGATCATGGTTTGTGTGTCCCATTGCTGCCATGGTATGGTATCTGTTCACCTCACATCTACAGTCTCCACAGGGTATCTGCATTTGTGTGCCCATTGGTGCAAATATGTGGGTCTGCATTCTGATGGTCAGTTCTGTCATTGTGTCATTGATGAATGTTGACTGTGTCAGCCCCCATGGGTGTTGTTTGTCTGCACATGGCCAAAGGTATGTCTTATTTGCACTGCAGTATTTGCCTCCCCCAATCTATGTTGCAATGGGACACATGCACTACTTTGCCACTGATGTGTTTTATGTTCTGTGACCAGGAATCATCCATGCAGTTTGGCAGTTGCAGCTTTTTCTTTGTCAACACTTACATTTTGGTCACTGTGATGATGGGGGTGTGGACCCCATTGCCACAATGTTCAAAATGTGCTTCAGATATGGACCCCACACTTACATTTTGGTCACTGTGATGATGGGGGTTTGGACCCCATTGCCACACTGTTCAAAATGTGCTTCAGCTATGGACCCCACACTTACCTTTTGGTCACTGTGATGATGGGGGTTTGGACCCCATTGCCACAATGTTCAAAATGTGCTTCAGCTATGGACCCCACACTTACCTTTTGGTCACTGTGATGATGGGGGTTTGGACCCCATTGCCACAATGTTCAAAATGTGCTTCAGATATGGACCCCACACTTACATTTTGGTCACTGTGATGATGGGGGTTTGGACCCCATTGCCACACTGTTCAAAATGTGCTTCAGCTATGGACCCCACACTTACCTTTTGGTCACTGTGATGATGGGGGTTTGGACCCCATTGCCACAATGTTCAAAATATGCTTCAGCTATGGACCCCACACTTACCTTTTGGTCACTGTGATGATGGGGGTTTGGACCCCATTGCCACAATGTTCAAAATGTGCTTCAGCTATGGACCCCACACTTACATTTTGGTCAGTGTGATGATGGGGGTATGGACCCCATTGCCACAATGTTCAAAATGTGCTTCAGATATGGACCCCACACTTACATTTTGGTCACTGTGATGATGGGGGTTTGGACCCCATTGCCACACTGTTCAAAATGTGCTTCAGCTGTGGACCCCAAACTTACCTTTTGGTCACTGTGATGATGGGGGTTTGGACCCCATTGCCACACTGTTCAAAATGTGCTTCAGCTATGGACCCCACACTTACCTTTTGGTCACTGTGATGATGGGGGTTTGGACCCCATTGCCACACTGTTCAAAATGTGCTTCAGCTATGGACCCCACACTTACCTTTTGGTCACTGTGATGATGGGGGTTTGGACCCCATTGCCACAATGTTCAAAATGTGCTTCAGCTATGGACCCCACACTTACATTTTGGTCACTGTGATGATGGGGGTTTGGACCCCATTGCCACAATGGTCATGGCCTGCTTGCATTGTGGGGGCCACACACATATATGTGTGGCACATGTGATAGGGGGTCACATTGTATGTTCAAAGTCATGTTCAGTGTTGTAGGCATTTGACACAGTCTACACACGCTTGCCATGGTGTTGGGGGGACGTCTTTTTCTTGCATTCCCTAGGTTGTGGTGTGCTGGTTGTGTCATGCATTGTCCATCCTATGAGTGGGGGTGGTGTTGGTGGTAGGCATTCAGCCCCCCATGGGTAGAGGTGGTAGTAGTGACAGGCATCCAGCCCCCCCTGGGTAAGGGTGGTAGTAGTGGTAGGCATCCAGCCCCCCCTGGGTAAGGGTGGTAGTAGTGGTGGGCATCCAGCCCCCCTGGCTTAGGGTGATAGTAGTGGTAGGCATCCAGCCCCCCCTGGGTAAGGGTGGTAGTAGTGGTAGGCATCCAGCCCCCCCTGGCTAAGGGTGGTGGTGGGGTGGGCATGTGGCACCCCCTGGGTAAGGGTGGTAGTAGTGGTAGGCATCTGGCACCCCCCTGGCTAAGGGTGGTAGTAGTGGTAGGCATCCAGCCCCCCTGGCTTAGGGTGATAGTAGTGGTAGGCATCCAGCCCCCCTGGGTAAGGGTGGTAGTAGTGGTAGGCATCTGGCACCCCCATGGCTAAGGGTGGTAGTAGTGGTAGGCATCCAGCCCCCTGGCTTAGGGTGATAGTAGTGGTAGGCATCCAGCCCCCCTGGGTAAGGGTGGTAGTAGTGGTAGGCATCCAGCCCCCTGGGTAAGGGTGGTAGTGGTGGTGGGCATCTGGCACCCCCTGGCTAAGGGTGGTAGTAGTGGTAGGCATCCAGCCCCCCTGGGTAAGGGTGGTAGTTGTGGTAGGCATCCAGCCCCCTGGGTAAGGGTGGTAGTAGTGGTGGGCATCCAGCCCCCTGGCTTAGGTGATAGTAGTGGTAGGCATCCAGCCCCCCCTGGGTAAGGGTGGTAGTAGTGGTAGGCATCCAGCCCCCCCCCGGCTAAGGGTGGTAGTAGTGGTGGGCATCTGGCACCCCCTTGGCTAAGGGTGGTAGTAGTGGTAGGCATCCAGCCCCCCTGGCTTAGGGTGATAGTAGTGGTAGGCATCCGGCACCCCCTGGGTAAGGGTGGTAGTGGTGGTGGGCATCTGGCACCCCCCTGGGTAAGGGTGGTAGTTGTGGTAGGCATCCAGCACCCCTGGGTAAGGGTGGTAGTGGTGGTGGGCATCTGGCACCCCCTGGCTAAGGGTGGTAGTAGTGGTAGGCATCCAGCCCCCTGGCTTAGGGTGATAGTAGTGGTAGGCATCCAGCCCCCCTGGGTAAGGGTGGTAGTAGTGGTAGGCATCTGGCACCCCCATGGCTAAGGGTGGTAGTAGTGGTGGGCATCCAGCCCCCCTGGGTAAGGGTGGTAGTTGTGGTAGGCATCCAGCACCCCTGGGTAAGGGTGGTAGTGGTGGTGGGCATCTGGCACCCCCCTGGCTAAGGGTGGTAGTAGTGGTAGGCATCCAGCCCCCCCTGGGTAAGGGCGGTAGTGGTGGTGGGCATCTGGCACCCCCCTGGCTAAGGGTGGTAGTAGTGGTTGGCATCCGGCCCCCCCTGGGTAGGGGTGGTGGTGGTGGTGCGCATCCAGGCCCCTGTGTGCATATGTGGCATTGGTGATGGGCATCCCGCCCCTATGGTGCTTCTGTTGCTGGTGTAAGTAAATTCTGCATCCCTCTGTGTGTGTGTGATGTGTCGTGTACGTGTTGTATGTGTTTTGTGGTTGGTGTCTGACTTACCTTCTGCGTCGTACGCGTCCGTGCCTGTTCCGGTAGTAAATGTAGAATATTGGTAGGATCGGGACGAAGGGATTCATGGTTGGTTCGTGTCGTTTGTCTTTCTCGTTGCTTCGCGTCGTGCTCGTCGCTGGCGTGTTCGCCTCGTAGCCGTGGATCGTGATGTGGCGCGAATCAGAGCTTATGTGCGCCTCTCCCGGATGCTTTGACGTGCCGTGCATAGCGACGGGTTCGGCGCGTACGGAAAGCGCATCGTACTTGTTCGGCCGGACGGGGCTGCATTTTCCCTTCCGTGCGACTCGATTCTGCGTTTCCGGATTCGCCTCGGTCGGAGAACAGGACCTGGATTGGGTGAGTACGACTCGGCCGTATTCTGTGCTGTTGTGCGCATCGTACTTAATCGTTCGGTATGATGTACGGATCGTTCGGGAAACAGGCATTCGCATGGCTTTTTTCCCGACCGAATGGTATTGGGTGCGTCTCCGACCGACCGAGATCGGAATCGGCCCCTAAATATATATATTTTACTATTTGAACAACCTCACCATTTTCCCCTAATAACCCAACATCCCAGTACTAAAAAAAACCTATAATTTCAATTTTTAATTAACTTTATTTCTTCAAATTAATTCGAAATTTTTAATTTTGAATATAATAATTAATTTTAGAATAATATTTAAATAACACTCCCCACCCTTATCCCCTAATAACACAACATCACACTTCTAAAAAACAAAATATATTTCCTTTTTATAATTTCACTTTCTAATTTTTAAAAATGTGCTATTTAAACTTTTTTATTTAAATATATAAATTCATATAACTAATTTTAAAACACTCCCCAACCTTCTCCCCTAATAACACAATATCCCACTCTAAAAACAAAAAATTATTTTCAAATTTTAAATTTAAATTTCATATTTTAACTTATTTCCAAAATTCGAAATTTTAATTTCATATATAAATTTTATACTAATACTTTAAAAACACTACCCACCCTTATCCCCTATTTACCCAACATCCCACTCCTAAAAGAAAACATATTTTTTATCTTTTTTTCTAAATTTCGTTTTTGTAAATAATTTCTAATTTTAAATAAATTTTATTAATATGTAAATTGTATCATAGTATTTTTAAAACACTACCCACCCTTATCCCCTAATAACCCAACATCCCGCTCCTAAAAAAACCCATATATTTTATATTTTTAATATAAATTTCGTTTTTGAAATTAATTTCTAATTTAAAAAAATTAAATTAATATGTAAATTTACACTAATATTTTTAAAATACTCCCCACCCTTATCCCCTAATAACCAAACATCCCGCTCCTAAAACATATATTACAAAAAAAATGTTTATACAATTTCAAACAAATATTCAAACAATTAAAATAATACAAAATTAATAACAATACAGAATATTTAAATACTAACAAAAAAATGATATTTTACACTTTCTATATTTTTTTGTCGATATTTTTTACAACACTAAGGGGCCCATTACGATGTCGGGCGGAAACACTACCGCCGCACCGACGGAGGTAAAAACCGCCCATTACCGTCCGCCAGCAACTGCCTGCACTCCCGCAAAATTAGGATGTGAAAAGTCAGGCCAATACCGCCTGCAAGCCTGCGACGCCGCCCGCCATCAAAGTGCACCCGCGCACGTAGCGGCACCAGCCAACGGAAGCACACCGTCCGACGAAATGATGCACCGCCCGGCGTACAAATTACGATGACACAACCAAACAGCCCCATCGGCAAAGAGACACCGCACGAGAACAGGAGGCGGAAACTACATTGCTGACCAGAGAAACACCAACCCGGACTACTCCGACATGAATCCTGCACTCCAGGCCATCCCAATGCTGATCCTGATGCAGCACCTAGGACTGAACGTGCCCCGACGACGCAGGTAGGCAGACACACAACAAGGGCATGCAAAAAACGCACACCATGCAAGGGCGGGAAAACTGTACATGGGCCCCCTAGACACCCCTGTGGGGACAGGACACATCCAACACTGCACCCACACATATCCCACCTGCAAAATATGGGCAACCCGCAACATCATGGGCACCCAATACCCCGGCCCGGGAGGTGACGTACCCGGCACGGCCCCGCAGCGCCCGGCGATGACGCACATGCGCACAACGCAGAGGCCAACGACAGCGCCACGCATGGGCTGCACACAAACACCGCAGGGCCGCAACAACACACCACACACACCAGCCCCACCCTGAAGGCACAAGTCACGTGGTCCCCCTACGTCAACCATGACCACAACCAAAAACTCACAGTTGCCAAAACGTAGTCACACAAGTGTGCCGAACAGGGAGCAAAGTGACGTCGGAAGAGGACACACACCTGTGTGCAAAGCATGGAGAAGCACACGGCAGCTGCCACAGAACTGCACAAACAATGGACATTGACCGCAAAAGGCACGCCAGTCACAACAAACAACAGCTATACCATCCTGCACGCAACAACAAGCCATGCCATGTCCAAAATTGAGGAAAGCTGCTGCCTGCGAACAGGTGTTCACAATCACGGCGCCCACACACCAGTCCCAATGCACAGCGGGAAAGAAGTGACACACCCACACACGCGAGAGCAGATAGCAGTGAATGTCCTTCCATTCCCATAGCCAAATCACATTGCAACATATCCCGCAGGAGAACGGAGCCATTGGAACAACCACAACCCAAACATAGCCATGCTGAGTCAACCATCCACTGGCAGATAAGGCTGAACATGAAATAAAGATAAAACTACAAAATACAATTATACCACTGTGCCTTGTGGCTCAAATGCAAGTAATTAGGAAGGAGTCAGACACCACTGGCCTTGACCATTCATAGGAGCATGTGGGATGAGGGCCTGTGGCCGCCTCCCAAGCCATACACAAAGTCCTGCCGCCTAACATCCATACAAGAACACACAGCAACGTCGGAGGTTGAACGCAGCAGACAGCCCAGACAGACGAAGCATGACATCCCAGCACACCAGTGCAAATCTGGCCATGCTGAACGTAAGTTATCGAGTAACTTACCGCATTGAAATGTTCAGCTGCGTCAAGCCCGTTTTCTACTGTCGGAGGTGCCCGTACCACTGGCCTGTGGATGCATGTCTCTCCAACCTGGCATGTCCAATCGGGGACCTGGTACAACTGTTCTCACCCCTGGACGCCCACGACAGGAACTGTTCAGTGTATGGGGGCATGGCGTTCGTGGCTGCAATAGGACACACACTGCAATGGAACCAGTGTGCCTCCGCACAACGTATGCTGGATCACAGTTTCATCGAATGTCACCCGACATGTCCCATCAGGATCATACAAGGGACAACTTACGAGGAACACGTTGCAACCCACCATCCGCTTCATTGGATGTCAGCCACAAATACCACCAATGCGAGGGATGCTCTGCAGGAAGGTATCGCATACCTGACAACCTGTCAATTCATGGGTCCCCAAATCAATACCCACAACTGAACATTCATGTGCAACACCCCACCCATGCTTGCCGTCCGCACGCAGTGGCCAGTCAGCTGTGCAACAACTACACCATGCACTCGGAAAGAAACGCCTCACCATCAACTCCACCGTCATGACACCTGACAGTTCCGGGACATGCACCCTGTCCATCACCAAATCCCCTGTCCCTGCATGAACACGGGGAGGCTGGAGAATGGGACCTGTGTACAGTGACCACATGGCCAACATTGCACGCACCACAATGCTACAACATGCATGCCGCGCACCTGAACACATGCTCCTGTATGTGCACGCTTATCTGTCTGCTGAACAACTTGAGAACTGTCATCTCACCTCCCTCTGAACGTCCGTGCCAGGACATTTGCATGGACAAAAATGCAACACCCCACAACATGTCCCCGGGCAGTGAGTCATGTACAGTAGCCACCATATCTCAACAACATGACAGGCTATGCTGCATGCATGTAGGCACATGCTCTGATGACACCTCTGACGCAGGTGTGTCGGGGTCACAATTGTCGTAAACCTGTGCCATGGGACTCAGATGTACTGTGCACATGATGTAAAGTTGTCTGATAGGGTAAACCAAAACTGTCTGTGTCACAGCCAAGGGCCCCTCAGTAATGAGCTAATGAACTGTAGCATAGCAAGGGCAGGGCATTCTGAACTCTGAAGCCCCATCTCCACAATTAACGACTCATACCATCTACCTGTACCCCCTTATGTATATGTAATCATGCTAAGTATATCCTCCACATGCATAACGCTGCCAGTAGTGTCCACATCCTGCATCACAGGGGTGGTAAGCTCAAATACATGCCTTAAAGCCAATACCTGACTCTGGAGAATTATTGATCGTAGACAAGTACGAATGAGAGAGGATGAGAGTGTGTGAAGTACACGGGACGTGTGA
The DNA here is from genome assembly GCA_963921515.1 of Calotriton arnoldi. Classification (NCBI taxonomy): domain Eukaryota; kingdom Metazoa; phylum Chordata; class Amphibia; order Caudata; family Salamandridae; genus Calotriton; species Calotriton arnoldi. The sequence continues at coordinate 605,240 of CAWUFW010004019.1, read as the reverse complement.
GATAACCATGTAGTCAAGTGACATTGGATGTCAATGCATATGATTCGTTGCCACTGTGGACCCGGTTAAATACCACAGGTCGTGGGCCTTGGCATGTCAGAGTCTGACGTGGCCCAACAGATCTTCACATCAACACTGACGGCCTGGTCACTACAAAGCACAGTCCTACAAATGTGTACAATCACCTTCACAGTCTGACATCACACTCAACAAGCAAATATAGGAGCCACGCCAGTTGCACGCCACATCAATGCATGCCAAAACACACACAACATCAGTGTGGGTGGGCAGGGCTGCACAGTGAGTACGAACCGCAGAGATGTACAGACATGCACAATTGAACAAGCCACAATCTACACATTCACACACCCTGCAGACCCACAATGGCCAATACACATCAAGTAGGAGTCCACCTGAACTGCAAGGACACACCCACACACTGTGCAACAGACAATACACACATGTGCCCACATGAACAGACCCGAACAAGGACACAAACACTGACCATGCCCCTGTGTAACACATGTGTGTAGTCGACATTGCCAGAGCGCACACACACACACCAACAGCACCCCAAAGTCACACCACACACACCACACACACACCTCCCAAATGCACACATTAACAATAAGCCATGTGCCCTGGCTCGAAGTTCATCACAAGATACACATACACGTACACTGCTGGCCAGCCAGCCAGTAAGCTCACACAAACCCTCACACTCTGCACATGCCACCTGTCATCCTGTGGCCAGACACACACCCTGTGCTGTGCATGCACATAAACATGACACGTACACATCAACACAGAAATAGCACAACATACATGCAGACAATCCGTGTAACAGACACACGTCAACATCACACATACAAGTAGCTGAGTCTGTAAGAAGTGAAGTCACAACCACGTATCATACACATAGGAATGTGTGACCAGACATTGCAATTGTTGAGGTACCATTCACGGCATGTGCCTCACCTAACTATGCACACACAGGAACAACAGCAAACAGCAACTTCACAGACACAACCCACTACAGGAACCACAGCATCCAGTCACAGAATACATGGACAGTTGGCAACAATGAACTACACCAGGGACAGTGGCCACTCCGCTGTGCAGAGTACTGATAGGATAAGCTACGTATGCATTGTGTGTGGGTGTACCCTGCCATGGACAGCAACACTGCCATGGCAGTCACGATAGCCAGCACAGCCACCACTGTGGCACAGGTAGGTGTGTGAGGGTGCCCAACATTCAAACAAGATGCCAGTCCGACTGGGTGCAGGCTGTATGCTACGGGACAGTTGGATGTCCGCCCCTGAGAGAGAAGCACAACTGTGGAATACACACATGTGGCATGTGAAGCGGGAGGGCTACTTGGCACAGGTGGGTCTGTGACACGGGTGGGTGCACACATGCAGTGTCGAAACAGACTTTGTGGGTACAAACCCGGCAGGGTAGACTACCACTGTTCTGGGAATGTGGTACGACCAGCTGTCTGGGGACGAATGTGGACTAGTGTGTGCACAACAGGCGGGCACACGATCCATGCTGCATCAGGTGTGGACGTTGGCTCCCCCTCTGGGGACATGCTGGATACTGATGTGCGCAGCCAGGCCCCTGCCGAGACATTTACACCCCTGGCCTTCAGGTGTACTCCCACACCGTCCACCTGCACAGGCTACCCAGGGCATGGGATGGCAGTGGAGCTTGGTGGGTGGGATGCCATGGCACCCTGCTCCCGGTCACATCTCGCAGGCAATACATTCTCAGTGTGCAGCAGGGCCAAGTCCTGAACAAGATGTGGGGGGACGCAGACGACATGACAGGTAGTGACGTCACGGAAGCTGGCTTGCACCATCAGACTCATCGCCACCCCTCGCCCACCCCACAGATGCGATTGCATCATAGGAGCACGCGCGTGAGCAGCAGCTCCAATCTCACCCCAGAGCGGCCAAAGAGGGAATGTGTGGCTCCACACGCTCCAGTCACCGAGCCCACGGTAAAATAAGTGGTGGGACGCCGTACACCCGCATGGTACCCGGACTCGTGCCCTGGTGTGCAGGCATAGCTACCTAATGGTTTTGCGAAGTGTGTGATTTGCATGACACCCGTTGGCGGGGGATGGCTCGGAGGCTCTACACCATGGGTACTCACAAACCTTCTCTCGGGGGCCAAATCTACAGCGTGGTTTGTGGCCGAGGGCCGCATTGGTGGGGGCGGGGTCAGTGGGGGAGGGGGCGGGGCTAGTGCAGAAGAACTATGACCATGAGGTTGAACACAGGCCCCTGCAGCGGACGCCTTCGTCCACTGAGCCACCAGACCCGGCATACACACATCTCTCTCTCTCCATCTATCTCTCTCTCTCTCTCTCCCTCCGTCTCCCTCCATCTGTCTCCCTCTGTCTGTCGCCCTCCTCCCTCTGTCTGTCGCCCTCCTTCCTCTGTCTGTCGCCCTCCTCCCTCCCCATGTCTCCCTCTCTCTCACTGTGTCCCTCCCTCTGTCTGTCTCCCTCCCTCCCTCTGTCACCCTCTGTCACCTCACCCCACCTGTGAGTCAGCCCGGGCTGAGACAGCTTCCCGGGCACACACACAGCCGCACCGAGTATTTCACAGGTCTTCAAAAGACCATTCACTTGTTATTGATGCTTCGTTGCATTACACCTCTACTTAGTGCCCCTGCATCTCCACTCAGAGATGCAGGGGCGCTGAGAAGAGGTGAAATACAACACAGCCTCATTAACAAGTGGATGGTCTTTCAAAGCATCGCCTGGCCCCCATTGAGCCCTGCTGCAACCGGCGCAGTTTGCTGACACTTACAGTAAGTACACAGGTAGGATATCTGCAAGGTCCGCGGGCCGCCAAGGAAGGCCTGCCGGGCCACTGGCGGCCCGCGGCCCGTACTATGAGTACCCGTGCTCTACACCATGAGGCACATATCACACCCCATGGGTCCCTTGCCAATGTCAGCGGATGCTATGACATTGTGCGCCGGGGTGTGTCTACATGTCGCTGGGATGGTGTTTGCAGCATGGCCCGCTAGGGCAGCTACAGCTCCCGTGTGTGGTATGTGGTGTATCCGGACTACGGAGACAGCCATGCTTTGTCACTGTTGTCCAGGGCACGACTCGGGGTACCATGCGGCTGTACGGCGTCCCCCACCCATTTACCCGTGAGCTCGATGACTGGAGCGACTGGAGCCACACATTCCCTCTATGGCCTCTCTGGGGAGAAATTGGTGCTGCTGCACACGCGCGTGATCCCATTATGCAATCGCATCAGTGGGGTGAGCGAGGGGAGGCAATGAGTCTGATGGTGCAAGCCATCTCCTGTGCATGTTGGGACCTCACAGGCTCAGTATCATTGTGCTGCGGATGACCGACATGTGTGTCCCCCACATGCACTCCTACACACTGTAGTTGTCTTACACACACATGACTTTTGCCGGTATTCGCCTTGGGCAGTGTGCGTGGAGCTCGGATTCCAGGGACTGCAGCTCCTTGCTGGTGAGTGGGCATGGACATGTCCTCAGAGTCGTCGACATTAAGGTGGACAGGTGGCAGCAGCAGCAGGTGTTGTCGTGGGGTGGCAGTCAGCAGTCCCTGGTAGCTGTGGTAAAGCCTGTCTCCCTCCCACACTGATATAGCCCCCTTGGGGCTGATTCTGCGTGACCAAGCTGCTGCGCTTGGTGTACCGCTCAGCCTGTGTACGTTGTGTTGTTGGTGTGTGCCATACTCACCCAGCCTCGGAAGAGGTGTCAGGCACAGCAGCTAGGTATAATGCTGTGTTGTTGCCGCTACTCACATATGCAGTCTGACTCCATCATCATGCCTATCAAGCTGATATGGCCTCAATCCCCATGTGTCTGCTCATGGCAATGGTATGTGTCAGTGGTCCTTGCTACTGGTAAGGGGATCTGTGTAAGAGTAATGTTGCTGTGCTGTCCCTACTTGTCAGTTGTTCGTTGATACTATTGCTTTGACGGTGTTCTTTGTGTTGTGTATGTGTAGATGCCATGTTGTGTGTTGCATTGACATGTGTCCACTTCCATCTGTCCTAGGAGGAGACCAAACATACATCGCCCCTACCAATTGCTGTCGGCCATGGAGGATGTGGGGGTCATCAGGAAGTTCCGTCTGGACCGGCCCACCCTGCATCCCCTATGTGCCATGTTGGAACCCCACCTTCGTCCTCGCAGGGTGTATCCAACTGCATTCACCCCCATGGCCAAGGTGATGGCTGCACTGCATTTCTTCGCCACCGGGTCATTCCAACACACGGTGGGCAGTGGAGGTGGGATGTCCCAGCCCATGTTCAGCAAGGTGCTACGGGATGTCCTGTCGGCTATGATGCGGTACAGGAACTGGTACATCAGATTCCCCAGGGCCCGTGATTTGCCTGCGGTGAAGGGTGCATTCTATGCACTCAGACGCATCCCCCAGGTTGTTGGTGCAATTGATTGCACCCATGTTGGCCTTGTTGCACCACAGGCCACTGAGCACATCTACAGGAACCGGAAACATTTCCACTCCCTGAATGTGCAAGTGGTGTGCCTGGCGGACATGATCATTACCCACGTGTGTGCGAAGTTTCCCGGGTCCACCCATGACTCGCACGTCATGCGCCACAGCATCCTCCCACGTCTGATGACCAATCTTCAACCGGACCGTGCGTGGATTGTTGGTGACTCTGCATATCCTAATGGCCCTTGGCTTTTGAGTCCACTACGCAATCCTCCTACACCAGCGGATGTCAGGTACAATGAGGCACATGGGAGGACCAGACATGTGGTGGAGCGGACATTTGGACTCCTGAAATCCAGATTCAGGTGCCTGGATCGCACCGGGGTGCACTGGCATACTCCCCACAGAAGGTGTGCCAGATTGTTGTGGCATGCTGCATGCTGCACAACCTCGCTATTCGCAGGCGGATCCCCTGATAGTGGATGACGGTGATCAGCCAGGGCCCCCGCCTGCAGGCCAAGCCGTGTCCAGTGACGAGGACAGTGGAGAGGAGGAAGCAGTGAATGAGCGTCAGCAGCTCATCGCCCGCGACTTCACCTGACGGTGAGTGACCATGTACGACGGCTGATGTCGCTGTAGTTGTGTATGTGTATGTGTGCATTGTCAGGGCGGCCTATTGTTGACTGAGTGCTGTGTGGCAATGGTCCTTGTCCAGGGTAGTATGCCACTGAGGGTGGCTGTGACATTGTGCCCTGTTGCTCTGTGAGATGTGTGTACATTGCTTAGGCCTGATGAGAAGTACTGTGTGATGAGTGTGTGACACACACAGTCAATGGACTCTTGTTCTGTTTGTCACCCCTAGGTCCCTACAGACTCTACTGCCCTATCGACAGGACACAGTACAGATGATTTTCTGAACATGCTGACGTTTGTGCACCATTGCTAATAAACATAGCAGATGACATAGGATGTGATACAGGTGTATTTATTTAAAAGCTGACATGTGATTGTGGGGAAGGTGATCAAGGAGGTGGTGCATGCTGTATAATGAGTGGACGGTCATGTCCGCGTGATGGTCAAGGTGTACCCATGTAGTCCTGGGTCCGCAGTCCAACAGACATTTGCCACTCGACTGGCAGTGTGGGGTAGGATGGTAGTCCAAGTGAATGCAGGGGTGGCCACCATGGCTGGCTGACTCACTGGCGTTTGGTGCGTGCGAAGTCCTCCCTGGACATTTGTTTCCTCTTTGGACGGCCCCTTCCACGTTTGGGAGGGGGTGTGTTTGTGGGCTGCTGGTGGTGGCTGTGGATTGCCCACTCGCTGTGGACGCCGGGGAACTGGATGTGGCACGTCCCTGCGCCCCAGCAGGTGGTGTCGTAGGTGTTGTGGTTGGCCTTCTGTGGGCCCTCACCTCCACCACTAGCTGGCCCATGAGATCCACAAGTTTGCCCATACGGGTCACGAATTGGCCCATACGGGCGTCCATGGACCTCAACACCCGAGGACTTCCCTGGTGTCGGAAGCTGACCTGGCCTATTGTCCCTGGGCCTCTTCATAGGCCCCAAGGACTCTGGCTATTTGCGGCAAGGCTTGGCTCCCAGGCTCTGTTGGCGTTGGCCTGACCCTGCTCCTCCCACCTGGACTGCTGCCACCGGCCTGCCCACTAGCCACATTGCTCATCTGGGTCCTCCTCCTGGCTCCCAGGGTAGATGTTGTGGTTCGCGCCACCTCTTGGGATGGCTGCGTGGTCAGGGAGGCCGTGGTGGTGGTGATGGTGGTGGTGGTTGTGGCGGGGGTGGTTGTTGCGGCATTGGTGGTGGCCGCTATGACCGTGGCGGCAGGGGCCTGGGACTGGTCACCAGCCCTGGGAGATGGGTTGGTGGGTAGGAGAGGCCCTGGGGAGCGGTTGGGCCCTGCCACACCAGATGGGCCTGCTCGGTGGCCTTCGTCCGAAGAGGTGTCCGGGTCTTCTACATCCGTGAGTCCGTGTGGGGGGCTTGTGGACTGGCTGTGATGGCTGGTGTCTCCATCCTCAGCATCCTGCTGGTCGTCACCTGTGGGGCGGAACGAAACATTATTGTGTTGCACCTTGCAGGGTTTGTGATAGATGTCTGCCATGCACAGTTTGTGCACTGATTTGCAGGATGCGTGTGTATGTCTCTCCAATGTGTGTGCGTGATCAAGTCACTGGAATAGTGTGATGGGTGCATCTGGCATGGGACGGATTTGAATTGCCAATTGGTGTGTGTTGTAAGCCTGGGCGTAGTTCGCGAAGTAGCGCTACGCGAAGCTACGCAAAGTGCAGTTCGCACTACGCGAGCTACGCGTAGCACTACGCGAACTGCGTAGTGCACTGTTCGCAATGATTGCACAGTGCCGGATGCTTGTCCGCACTGTGCAATCATTGAAAACGGCATCTTGCACAGTGCGAGCTGTCTTTTACTGCCGCTCGAGTAGATTTTTACTCGAGCGGCAGCTTTCTCAACGCGGACTGGTAGTTTCTCATCGCGAGCGGTCGCGAGCATACGCGACCACTCGCAATGAGAAACCTGACCTCCCCGCGTTGAGAATCTCGCCAGGAGGTTTATTTTCCACGCTTGCGATCGGCAACTTGATGTTGCTGATCGCGAACGAGCAAAAAGTCTCGCCAGGATGTCATTTTGCTTGCTCGCGGTCGCCAACTTGACGTTGAGGACCGCGAGCAAGCAAAAAATGACCGCTGCACTACGCTACGCGTGTTTGCACTGTGCTACGTGCAATTCGCGTTGTGCGAAGTAGCGCAAACTTCGCAAACTGCCCAGGGTTAGTGTGTTGCAGTGCCCCTACATTTTGTGGCTTTGGTGGGAATGGGGTACAGCCCCATGGACGGTTTGGTGTTGGAATATGGTACTGTGGTACATACAGTGACATATGGGTGCAGAGGGGGACATGTGTTTTGGCCACACGACACTACAGGGACAGAGGTGTGTGTATGTCTGTCTTAGCCAGCATATCTGCTCACTGTTGTCATTTATGGGCATTCCACAGCAGGCATTGTAGTGGGTGAGTAATGGTTGTATGCCACACGACGTATTGCAGATGGTACGATTCCTTGGTGTGCGTGCTACTCTCACCCATGTGCAGCAGTGCAGTGCTCTTGGAGTGTTGATTGCATTCTGTATGTTGTTACGCACAGTGTGACGAGCGCTTCAGACACAGCAGATACATTATTGGTCATCGGCAGGACTCTTTGCTGTACTACCGTCTATGGGGCAACTGTTGAGATGATATACCTTTCCTGTCACTGGGGCTGGAAGATGGGATTGATGGGATCTTAAATGTGCATTGTGTAGCTGTGTGGTTCATGGGTCCAGTGGTGTATGTGACATTACTGGGGTTCCACTATGTTTCATTTGGACGAGATAGTCTTACATGGTTGATGTTGTACTATGTCAAGGGTAGAAGCAGACACGACTACATGGACAAGACCTGGATGGTGTTGCTGTTGTGTGTGATGACTGACACAGTGCACGCCATGTGGGTCAGTACTCCAGTTAGACCTGTGCATGCTGACGTGACTTGTTACGTGTTTCTGCATTTGTGATGGCTCATGTGGGATGTGACTCTGTGATTGCTGTCCGTGTGCACATTGGTCAGATGTTTGTGGCAGGGAGCAGTGCTACCTGTCGCTCTGCTAGGTGACATGTCCCACATGTTGATCGTAGTACAGTCCACATGCCTACAGACACCCCGCCCTATACAGTTGTCTACCCAATTGTTGGTTCTGAGGGTGAGATGCAATGGCTACCACATGGTTGTGGGAGGTAGGGGTGCTCCATCTTGCTGGTCTGTGGGTGCGGGGGCCGTGTTGTGAGTCGTGGTGATGGTTTACCATCAACAGACAGCCCTCCATGTAGAGTGACATGTCTACTTGTCGGGTGTGGGTGTGCACTGCTATGGCTGTGACATGGGTGTGGGGAGTGCTCCATCTTGCTGCGCTGTAGGGGTGGGGGCCTGGGTGGGGGGACTTCTGCTGTCCCCCTCTGATACTCGGAGATTGTGGTACGGCTCCTTCCCTGTTACTTGTTGGTTGGTGCAGCTATGGCTGACACATGGGTGTGGGTGTGGGTAGTGCTCCTTCCCGCACTTCTGGGGGACAGAGGGACCTGGTGGGAGTTGTGGTGCTGGCTGCCTGTGCACATGCCCCCATGGTTTTGTTTGTTGGTACCTTTGGGCTGTGGGTGTGGGTGTGTCTGTTGCATGTGTGAGAGATGTCTGGTGTGCTGTGTGCTGGACATGGGGGTGTTTGGGCCTGGGTGCTATGGCATTGTGTTAGTGCATGTCAGTACATAGCGGTGTGCTGGTATACATTTGTTTGTACTTACCAGCCTCCACTCCCCTGGTATTCCGATGAGACTCTCCGGATGTAGTATGCCTTGCACCTTCTCCTCCCACGCCTTGAAGGTCTTGAATGGCGCGGGTGGTCCGCTGCCAGTCCTGGCAGCCAGCTCCTGGTTCTTGGCCTCCTTCTTCCTGACAAGGGTTTTCATGTCCTGCCACCTCTTGGTGATTTCCCCGGTTGCGTGGCACGTTCCCGACTGCATTCACCTGGTCTACGATCCTTTTCCACATCCTGTTTCTGGTGGCTATTGGTGTCTGTTGGACCTGGTTCCCATAGATTTGTGGGTGCACCTTGATGACCTCGTCGACCATGACCTTCAACTCTGTGGCAGTGAACTTGGGCATTCGTTGTGTTGCCATGGTGCGTAGTGTGGTTGTTGTGGATGCTGGTGTGGTGTGTTTGGTGTGTGATGTGCGGGGGTTTGTGGTGCCGGTGTTTAGGTGGTGGTTGTGGTGGTTGTGGTGATGGATGTGATGTGTGTGTGCGTGTGGTATGCTGCTTTCCTCTGTGTCTCTCCGTGTTCTCTGCTGTGGTATTGGCTTTGTCGTGGTGCAAGGGTTTGTGGTCTGTGAGGGGGCTGCTTTTGTACTCACCTATGTGGGTGTGTCATGATGGTCTATCGTTTTCAGGTGTGTTGGGCGTGGTGTCCTGGGATTTATGCTAAATCTATATTTTGACAGGGGATGTGTCTTTGGGATGGGTTCTGTGTCTGTGTATTTTGGCTTCGTTTACTGTGTGTACTTGTTGGCTGTGTTGTGTGTATTTGTTGTGCCGCCACTGATTTCTGTGCACGGACGTGGCCGCCAGGCCTTCCGCATTGTCAGTTCTTCATTTCTGTTGTTCGTCGTAGCGGGCGGGATTTGTGTTGGTTTCCCGCCTTCATGTCGGGGAGATCATAATTTGACGTGCGGTGTGTGGTCCGTCCGTGCGGTCGTCTTTTGATTTTTCGGGCGGTATTGCGTCCGTGGCGGGCGGTTTGTCTTGGACTCTGTCGTGGACGGGCGGTATTCTGTTATTTTTTTCCGCTGCGGGCGGTGGTTGTTTCGCGTCATCATAATAGCTCGGTCGCTATTTCAATGTTGCGGGCGGTATTTTCAGGCTATGGCGGTTAACGGTATTTTTACCGTTGGTTATCGTAATGGACCCCTAACTATTCGATATTATCTATTGACGATATTACTTGTTCGATATTTTATACTTTGATATTTTTTAAATAAAAAACAAAACGATATTTTTGACTACGATATTCATTAATACGATATTATGAGACATTTGATATTACAACTTCGATATTACTGCAATTCGATATTTAGGATTCGATATTATGTCTATTCACCATACCAAATAGGGACAGAGAGCAATATTATGATCCCAAAATCCCCAAAGGGATTGTCCCCAAATATGAAGAGGGTGATGATCTCACAAAATGGTTCAAACACAAGGAGATGATGGACGGAGGCTGAAACTTTTCACCCTCACCCCCAGTCAAAGATCTGTGTTGAATCCATCATTGTTCTTTAGCTCACTTCGCCACCCCAGTTCAGACACAGCTATATGCAAATCAGTCTTCACCCTGTGCCTCATGGGAACAGTCCAGCCTGAACTGCCAAGCCATGTCTTTCCTGGACCGGAAACAAGCATCCTGGGAGCGGTTTCGGGGTAACACCCCTCATCAGCCAGGCTAGCTTGAATCCAGTGGCAAATTGAGCAAAGGACCCACGCCTGGGCATACCCTGCCAACGTAGGGTGAACAAATCAAACACAAGGAGCGAACAAAATGGTTCACAGCCTTTGAGAGGGCCTGTGAAATGAGAAAGGTGAAGAAGCCACACTGGGGGGCACTCCTTTGGGAACTGTTTACTGGTAACTGCCGGGACAGACGCTGGGTCTTATGGCCTCATGAAGAATACTCTGATTGAGAGCTTTGGACTCACAACTGAGGAATATAGAATTAGATTCAGGGTGGCTCACAAAACCCAAAATCAGTCCTGGATTGACTTCATTGACTACTCAGTCAAGACACTAGATGGACGGTTAACTGGAAATAATGTGCATGATTTCAATTTGTTAATGAAAGAACCTATTTTGAGTAATTGCACTAATGAAAAGTTACATCAACGTTTGGTAGACCTAGGTCTAATTTCTCCCCAAGAATTGGGAAAAAGGCAGACCACTTGATCAAGACTAGGGTAACAAAAACAGCCACTGGGGGTGACCAAAAGAAAGGGGTTACAAAACCTCCGCAGGGGAAAGGGGGTGAGAACCCCAAAGATAAAAAGCCTGAGTCTTCAAAAGGGCCCCAAAAACCTGCTCAGAGGGGTGGGTCCCAAAACTCTTCCCAGTCCAGTAATAGATACAAAGGGAAGAACTTTGATCCATAAAGGCCTGGTGTTTCAACTGTAAGAAGTTGAGACACTTAACTGGAGATGCTACTTGTCCTAGCAAGAAGCCCCTGAGTCCTCCTCCAGCTTCTACTGGTGTAGTCAGTCTCCAGATGGGATCAACAGTGTGCCCAGAGCAAATCAGGGTTAACACTGAAGCAGTTCTAGTCACTGAGGGTGAAGTTGAGTTTGTCACTTTAGCTGTGTGGCTTCCCAACTTAAAGAAGTATTTTCAATACCCCTAGATCAATGGGACTAGAAAAGAGGCCCTGAGGGATACAGGTGCCAGTGTCACTATGGTGAGAGACACCCTGGTTTTGCTAGAGCAATACCTGATTGGGAAATCTTACCCAGTCACCAACGCTTACAGTGTTACCACTAACCATGCCATGGCTATAGTGACATTAGACTGGGGGGGGGTTTCTAGCCTGAAACAGGTAGTGGTCTCTCCAAAGCTTCCAGCTGCCTGTCTGCTTGGAAATTACCTTGAAGCCTCAGCATGGGCTAAGGTGGAATTGAAAACCCATGCAGCAATGCTGGACACCCCTAAGATTGTGTGTGTTAAGACTAGAGCACAGAGCCGAAAGCAGGGTGAAAAAGAAGTGTTTGAGCCTGAAAGAATGGCCCAACCTTCCAAGAGGAAAGGTAAGAAGACTGGGAATCCAGCTCCTGAACAGCCAAAAACTCAGGACCCTTCTCCTCAGGGAGAGGACTTGGAAGCCCCAGAGGGAACTGAGCCCATGGAACTTGACCCTTACCAGGTTGAGCTCTTAGGCCCAGGGGGACCCACTAGGGAAGAGCTGTGCTTTAGACAGCAGACCTGTCCAAGTCTTGAGAGCCTGAGACAGCAAGCTGCTGCACAGGAAAAGGGAGATGTCAGTAGTACCCACAGAGCCAATTGGGAGGAGGGACTACTGTACAGTGAGGTCAGAGATCCCAACCCTGGAGCCACTAGGAGAGTGGTAATACCTCAGAAGTACAGGGAGTTCTTACTCACTTTGGCACATGAGATCCCCCTAGCTGGACATCTGGGCCAAACCAAAACTTGGGAAAGGCTAGTTAGCCACTTTTACTGGCCCCAGATGTCTCAGAAGGTAAAGGAGTTTGTCAGCAGCTGTGTCACCTGTCAAGCCAGTGGCAAAACAGGTGGACAGCCAAAGGCTCCCTTAATCCCATTACCAGTGGTTGGGGTTCCTTTTGAAAGGGTAGGTGTGGACATAGTGGGTCCATTTGAACCTCCCACAGCATCAGGTAACAAATTAATACTGCTGATAGTGGATCATGCCACCAGGTATCCTGAGGCAATTCCCCTTAGGACTACTACAGCTCCTGCATCAGCCAAGGCCCTCATTGGTGTCTTCACCGGGGTAGGGTTTCCTATGGAGGTGATTTCAGACAGAGGGTCAAACTTCATGTCTGCTTACCTAAAACATATGTTGAAAGAGTATGCAGTGCAGTACAAGTTTACTACACCCTATCACCCACAAACCAATGGTCTTGTTGAAAGGTTTAACAAGCCATTAAAGGGCATGATCATAGGGCTCCCTGAAAAGCTCATAAGGAGTTGGGATGTTCTCTTACAATGCTTGCTTTTCACCTACAGAGAGGTGCCTCAGAAGGGAATAGGGTTTTCCCCCTTTGAACTTCTGTTTGGCCATCCTGTTAGGGGACCACTCTGTCTTGTAAAAGAAGGCTGGGAGAAGTCTCTCCAGGAACCCAAACAAGATATTGTGGACTATGTACTAGGCCTCAGCTCCAGAATGGCAGAGTACATGGAAAAAGCTTCCAAATATCTTGAGGCCAGCCAGGAGCGCCAAAAGCACTAATATGACCAAATGCTACACTAGTGGAGTTCCAGCCAGAGCAAAAGGTGTGGGTTTTGGAGCCTGTGGCCCCAAGGGCTCTCCAGGACAAAAGGAGTGGCGCTTACCCCATCTTAGAAAAGAAAAGTGAGGTCACCTACTTGGTAACCTGGGCACAAGCAGGACCCCCAAAAGGGTGATCCATTTGAACCTCCTTAAGCTTTTCCATGACAGGGCTGAAATCACCATGCTGATGGTGACTGATGAGGATCAGGAGACAGAGAGTGAACCTCTCCCTGACCTTCTCTCTAACAGCCCAAGAGATGGGTCAGTGGATGGAGTTATCTATTCAGACACCCCCTCTGCCCAACAGCAGGCTGATTGCAAGCAAGTCTTGCAACAGTATGCTAAATTCTGTTCCTTAACCCTTGGTCAGACAAACTGGTGTACCCATGATGTGGACACTAGGGACAGTGTACCTGTCAAGAATAAGATCTATCAACAGTCTGATCAAGTTAAGGAAAGCATCAGAGCTGAAGTCAGCAAGATGCTGGAGTTAGGGGTTATTGAAACCTCTGAGAGCCCCTGGGCCAGCCCAGTGGTTTTAGTCCCCAAACCTTATTCAGAGGGTAGAAAGAGAGAAATGAGGTTCTGTGTGGACTATAGAGGGCTAAACTCTGTCACCAAGACAGATGCTCACCCTATCCAAGAGCTGATGAGTTGATAGACAAATTGGGTGCAGCCACATTTCTAAGTACCTTTGACTTAACTGCAGGCTACTGGCAGATTGGCACGGCACCTGGAGCAAAAGAAAAGACAGCATTCTCCACACCTGATGGGCATTATCAGTTTACTGTTATGCCTTTTGATTTAAAGAATGTCCCCGCCACCTTCCAAAGGTTGGTGAATCAAGTCCTTGCTGGATTGGAGGCCTTTAGTGCAGCATATCTAGATGATATTGCTGTCTTTAGATCACCTGATCCACATGGGGACGTTTTTAAAAGCCCTGCAAACTGCAGGCCTAACTATCAAGGCATCCAAATGCCAGATAGGGCAGGGAACAGTTGTATAATTGGGCCACCTTGTTGGTGGAGGCCAAGTGCAACCCTTGCAGCCCAAGATCCAGGCCATCCTGGACTGGGTAGCTCCAACAACCCAGATCCCAGTCAGGGCATTTCTTGGCTTGACCGGGTACCACAGGAGGTTTGTGAAAGGGTATGGGTCCATTATGACACCCCTCACAGAACTTACCTCCAAGAAGATGCCCAAAAAGGTAAACTGGACGGTTAGCTGTCAAAAGGCTTTTGACAACCTGAAAGAGGCAATGTGCTCAGCACCAATTTTCAAAGCTCCAGACTATACCAAGCAGTTCAGGAGCAGTCCTATCCCAGACCAATGATGAAGGCCAAGACCAACCTGGTGGCTCTTCTGTTTGGGGCAACCTTTTTGTTTGGATTTATATGGCTGGTCCAGCCGTGGAGGAGCCCCGCTGCATGTAAGCTCACCTGTGGTGACACCAACCGGCGAACACCAGTAGCAGGACAGGTGCTGACAATGGAGGTTTTAAGTCGACAATGGAGTAAAACACGGGACTTTGCATCAACCCACTGGGGTCTTATCAGTTTTTATATTGAAGGAGCACATGACACCTCACTCGAGGAACACTATTGTGGCACTACAGGTACCAGAAGGCCGTGGGGAGGCCACGCCCACTGGGCGGGTATCAGCAATAAATCCATGTACACAAATTGCCATGTATGCCTAAACTATGCTTGTGATAAAGGGCGGGAGCCCTAAACGCGTCGGCTTAAGGAGAAATGATGCTAAAGCTGCCGGTTTACTACGCTGCAACCTTCAATAAATAATAAAGTTTTACGTACCTGTGTGGGCTCTTCTGTTTGGGGCAACCTTTTTGTTTGGATTTATACGGCTGGTCTAGCCGTGGAGGAGCCCCGCTGCATGTAAGCGGACCTGTGGTGACGCCAACCGGCGAACACCAGTAGCAGGACAGGTGCTGACAATGGAGGTTTTAAGTCGACAACGGAGTAAAAAGCGGGACTTTGCATCAACCCACTGGGGTCTTATCAGTTTTTATATTGAAGGAGCACATGACACCTCACTCTAGGAACACTATTGTGGCACTACAGGTACCAGAAGGCCGTGGGGAGGCCACGCCCACTGGGCGGGTATCAGCAATAAATCCAGGTGCACAAATTGCCATGTACGCCTAAACTATACTGTGACAAAGGGCGGGAGCCCGAAACGCGTCGGCTTAAGGAGAAATGATGCTAAAGCTGGCGGGTTACTACGCTGCAACCTTCATTAAATAATCAAGCTTTACCTACCTGTGTGGGCTCTTCTATTTGGGGCAACCTTTTTGTTTGGATATATATATATTTTTTTTTAAACACTTCCATTATAACTGCTTTCCTTTGGAAAACTACCTCATTCAGCTCCAGCCTTCTCCTGACTGCTATTGCTTCTTCACTTCAAAATGCTTAGAGTATGGATTGTGAGCCACAGGTATATTAATTGGGCTAAAGAGGCTGCAAAAAAAGAGGTATTGACAGGGACTACCAAATCTGCAGATTACTTGGTTTGGCCATAGAGGGTTAACGTTTCATCAGTTTGTGGCTTTGGTTAAATCCATTGTGGGTTCCCAAGCTCCTCACCTCATGACTGTGCACTGTGGAGGCAATGACCAAGGCACATTGACTGGGGTAGGGCTTGAAATCCAAATGAAAGAAACCTTTGCAGAACTTATGTCGCTTTTCCCTCACACTGTCTTGGTGTACTCTAAGATATGCCAAAAACAGAAATGGAAGTGATCAAATCAATTCTGTCCACAGATTGACAAAGCCAGGAAACATGTTAATAAAACTGTTTCTGCATTCCTTAGAGACCATCACATGGGATGTATCTATAACAACAATCTGCATTTTGACATGCATGGAATTTATAAAAATGATGGAGTGCACTTTACAGATGAAGGCACCAGGGTGTTTCTAAGTAACCTGAAACTCTGCATCTGTTCTTATGTGTAGCAGCCATATACACACAAACAACACAACAGCTCTTGTCAGAGCCACCCTAGTGCCGAAAATAATGTGTTTTTTTCTAAAGGTTTTTTTTTCTGTGTTTTTGACAATCTTCACGACGGCGTCATGATCCCCATGGATACTTCACGAAAACGGAAAACAAAAGCACACATTCAATGACCACCAACACATCCAAAAATAATATGTAAAGATATCCATTCTGAACATTGCACTACAAATATTACTAAATTCATACTTCTTTAAAAGCATGTTTAAGCTCATATTTTTGTAATAGGTTTTCATGGTTATTTGGGACGTTGCGATGATGTCATTAACCGCGATGATCACACCTTTTCCATGAAGTCTAAAACACATATATCCACACATATTGCAGTATTTTACACACTAGGGGTTTCTTACAGTATTGTCTAAAATCATGTTTTTCTAAAGAGTTTCTATAAAAACCATCTCTAAAACCTATGTGCTGTTTTCGCGTTGACACTGGAGATCGCGATGACATTGGTAATCGCGATCACCACAAATACATTGTGAAAATGCAAAGCAAAAGCAGGAATTCATTAGCCATCACCACATTCAACAATTATAACTATCTTACTGATTCTAACCATCACACTAGATAAATCACTATCTAATTAACTCTGTAAAAACATTTATCAATATCTCTATTACAATCTGTATTAATAATTCACTCGATTATATGAGTGCATGCATAAGTCTCTGAGTGGGTCTGTCACTGCATACATAAATCTATGAGTGGATACCAGAGTCGACTCGTGAGTCTTTCAGTAAGTGTGTCACTGGCTGCATAAGTCTCTGAGTGCATCTCTATATCAGTAAATGTATGAGTGGAAGTATAAGTTTCTCAGTGGCTCTGTGAGTGAGTACGTGATTGTCAAACTGGATCTGTGATTGAGTCAATCAATGTCTCAGTGGGTGTGTAAGTGGAATTATAAGTCTCTCAGTGGGTCTGTGAGTCGATGCATGAATGTCTGAGTGAGTCTCTGACTGGGTACGTTAGATGTCTGAGTGGGTGCATGAGTGTTTGAATAAGTCGGTGAGTGGGTGTATGAGTCTCTGATTGCATATGTTAATGGATGCATAAGCCTGTGACTGGATCTATGAGTTGGTGCATAGGTGTCTGAGTGAGTCTCACTATTAGTGGGTGTGTCAGTGGAAGCAAAAGTCTCACACTGGGCCTGTAAGTGGGTGTATGAGTGTCTGAGTGGGTCTGTACATGGGTGTGTCACTCTCCAAATGAGTTTGTAAGTGCTTGCATGAGTACCTGAATGGGTATGACAGTGGGTACATCAGCATCTAAGTGGGTATGTGACTAGATATATAAGCGTGTGAGTGGGTATGTGAATGGGTGTATAAGTGTCTGAGTGAATATGTGAGTAGACAGATAAGTGTGCGACAGTCACCAGTTAGTGTGTACAAATATATATATTTTTTAATATTTCCACCAATATTTGCGTCGATGTAGGTAGTCGCAACTTCACCAAGACGGTACACAGGGCCATGTTGGCAGTCGCGGCATTGTTACGAATATCGCTCGAGATCAAAAAATCAATTTTGGACGCATAACTTGGTTCACTAACAGCCCCATTCTTCAAACATGGGGTCAGAGTACCTCCACTCTGACCCCTTATTTTAGCATCTTCAGAAATTTTCAGCCCCAGGAACTGTTCCTGATCAATTAAATGAAGGCACAACTTTCAGTTCCGGTTGAGTCCATCCAATCAGAGCATTCTTGTTGGCACATGCATTCGCGATTAATCGCAAAACCATCGCAAAATATCTGCGACCAGAGATATTACTATAATTTTCAACTTACATTTCTCAAAAACTACTGAACAGATTTACACCAAATAGGCAAAAGGCACTTCCCTTAACTAACATCTAACTCCCTGCTAAATTTAGTGTAAGTCCGTTCAGCAATTTGGGCTGCAGGTGTGGCGAAAGGTTCCTATGGGAATTAACATTACAAATGCACCCTTATTTCGCACCCCAAATTCTTGGTCCGCACTGCACGATCACCTCCAAACTTTCAATGACAACCAGGACCTACCTTGACACTTTTTGGGGAAAATTTCATGAACATTGGTCAAATCACGCCAAAGTTATAGGCAAGTCAAAAAATGCTTTTCCTATGGAAACTAGGTCCTAACCATAACTACCTACTGGTGACCACCAGTAGGGTATATCCCCAGTAAGTAGTTATAGTTAGGATGTACTTTCCATAGAAAGATCATTTATTGATTTGCCAATAATCTTTGCATCGTTTGACGAATCCTCACGAAATTTTCAAAACGAGTGTGACGCACAATTCAGCTGCTATCTTGAAAATTTCGGGGTGATCCATCAAGCAGGGGCCGAGAAGAAGAGGAGTCCCAAAATGTGTTTTCCCCATGTCATTTCCATATGAAATTTTAGATGATGCTAAAGCATGAACTGCTTAACGGAATTATACCACATTTGGCAGAAAGGTTGCTGTTGGTCCAGAAAGCGATTTTTTTGTAAAATGGTGTAAATCTGTTCAGTAGTTTTGGATTTATTTAAAGAAATTTCCAGTTGTATATATAGGGACACAGTGGATCTGTGAAACCTCCTGATCTCGTGCTGAGATCTGATTGGCTGACAACAGGAGGTGTTGGCAGCCATCTTGTGACTCGATTGAACCGAGTCACAGAAAAAAGATTTTTAAAAAATAGAAAAGGGGACAGGGTAGAAACACCCTTGCCCCCTAGGCCTCTTGGGTGGGGGGGGGGGTCCCCACAGGGACGCCCAGGGCCCAAAAAGCCTTTTTTTTTTTTTTTTTTAAATCAGTTGGAGTGGCGCTGGATCGGCGAATCCCACCTAAATTGTTTTAAAAATATTAAGCATGGGCTCCTGTGCTTTGTTATTTACAGACCCCTAGATGGGCCAGGTCCCGGGGCCAGATCCCAGGGGCATTTTGCACATATAGGAGGGGGGCACATGGTCCCTCCCTCCTAGGGCTTACTAATGCCCCGGGGACCACCACCTCCCTGGGTCTTCTCTATAAAACAAATGCGGGGAGGCCTGTAAGGCCTCCCATGCTACCCCGGGGATCACCACCTCCCCAGTGGCTGGTTGGGAAATAAATTTCACTTTACTCCTGAGGGCTTCAGGACTAAAGTGGACTTCTTCCCCCAACCAGTAGTGCAACAGGAGGCGCATTTGCAGAGTGGCAGAGAAAGGGGGCATGGCCTCTGATGACCTCTCAGCAATCCAGCTGTGTGGGTCATACTGGAGGTAACAGGAGAGGTAGTTGGCCCCCAAGGACCCTCAAGAGCCAATGGGACTTTATCCTCCAACTAGCAGTGCGCCTGGAGGTGCGTTTGCAGAGTGGTGGAGAGAGGGGCGTGGCCTTTGAAGACCTCATCCCGCTGTGTGGGACTTGGTGGAGGTAACAGGAGGGGTAGTTGGCCTTGGGGGCCAACTACCCCTCCTGTTACCTCCAGTTAGTTCTACCAGTAGGTAGTTATAGTTACAACCTAATTTCCATAGGGAGAGGTCATTTTAAGGTGCCTATATCTTTGGTGCCGCTTGATGAATCTCCATGGAATCTTCAAAAACAATTTGCCCAGTACTTCAAATGGAGTCTGGAAAGTTTCGGAGTGATCCATCAAGCGGGGGCCGAGAAACAAAGTGGGTCCCCAAATGCGTTTTCCCCATATTAATTCCCATAGGAACTTCGAACAAGCCCTGGACGGAATTACACCAAATTTGGCAGGAAGCTAGATCTTGGTACGCAGATCGTACTTTTTGGGATTTGATGTAAATCCATTCAGTACTTTGGGAGATATTAAGTGGAAAACAAATTTGCATATCTGATGACATGGATAATTCACAGGTCTACCCACAAATTATCTGCAAATCTAGAGGTGAAAGGAAGGCCCTGATTGGCTGGCCTCAGCTTGAAAGAAAAGTTGTGGCCGCCAATTTGTTTCCATGCATTGGCTCCATGTGGTAAAAATACACTGTAAAACAGATAGAGGGAGGCAGGATACAGGTATCCTGACTCCAGAGGACGCATAGAAGAGGCCCTTATGACCCTAAAATTGCATTGGTTTTTTCAATCACCGCAATTTACTATCTGCGAATCCTCCACAAACTTTTGCCCCAGCAGACAAAAAAGAAACATCGAAATTCACTGATAAACTTAAAAGTTACAGGGTCATTATAGTTACGCTGACTTTTTACCAATACAAAACCATAGAAATTCAGCAGTTATAGTTATACTTATAGTTATACTTATCTGAAGAAAATATAACACATGCCATTAAGTAACTTAAGCAAAAAGCATTGAGTCATAGTTTCTTAACTTAAGTATAACTATATATACTGTCGTTTTCGACGAACAGAGAACCACGAACCATCGAAAATGTAGGCATTCAATTTCTATTCCTCCTCAAATGACGCGTTTCAGGCACCACTTGCCCTTGATCACATATCTGAGAAAGCAGTTCGCCATCTTTTTTTATATGCTGTGAACTAAAACCACGTGGTAACACTAACATTAATGAACATAGAAAACACACTAGCACATTATACTGCTGGTCGTAGAGTTTGATTTCTTAACCAATATCGTAGTGGCTCATAATACCAAAAACCTGGAGTGGTTTTACCATAAATGGTTTAAAGTGCACATAGTTTAAAATACATAACAACTGATAATATGTACATATGATAAGATGGTATCCACACAGTATAGTTGTAAATTCATTGTTGCAATGGCAAACCACCATATAAAATGCATCATGATAATATGTATTTGTATAAATACAATAAAACCCATGGATTAGACGTGATCGGGGGACATGGCGGCTGGCTAACGCCGGTCGGGAGAGACCTCCGTGCAGCAGAGAAGCGAGTCTGATAGTTTGATGGCGTTTTGAGTTATGAAGCAAGGTGGCGATAGCGGTACTCCTCCACAATAGATTCAGCATAGAACTGAACCGCTTTTGAGCGTTGCCGAACGTCGCCGAAGGTAACATTCTGTATGGGCTTAGACGCGGGTTTTACCGCTGCCGTGAGACGCGACTCCGCCCCCTATGGGAGTTGGAGCCGGGCGGCTGTTTCTCTGAAGAGATCCTGGCCAATCACCACAAGGTTGCTCAGGAGGGGGACCCAACGAAAACCTGTGGGCTATGTGTATGGCAGGTAAGGGGAAGCAGCAAAGTGGATCTAATTCCGGTAAAGGGGGCCACAAAAGGAGGTGTTTTGGGAGTTCCGGGTGTTATGCTAGATACAACGGAAGTTTTTGGGAGCGAAGACACAGCCTAAACTTCAGTTTAAGAGTGAAGAGGGGGTGGATGGAGAGAGATTCCCTCCCCCGCGATTTACTTCCTAATGCCCGGAGCCCTGATAGTGCGGGTTGTTAAGAGGTATTGCGGGACCCTCGAATGACCAGGACAACATTGGGGTGCTAGATTCTCTCGGGGACCCTGTAGGCGCAGGTAGGGGTGCGCAACCTACACCAGTGAGGAGGGGTAGATATCTCCTACGTTCTGCCCCTGAAAAGAAGAATACAGCTGGAAGGGGGAATCCTGTGAACGCACCACAAGCTGTAAACCCTGTTAAGAAAACACCGAAAGGAGGCAAAGTAAAAAGGTGCGGAGTTAGAGAAACACGCTCTTTCCCAAAGCCTCCACCCTACCTTCGGTCCTACTTCAAGATCATGGAACAGGTGGCAGGATCAGTAGGAGTAGAGGAACGTACCGGGAGTGCAGGCGATGTGACTGAGGCTACAAGCGGGCAGATGAGTCAGGGGGAGACTTTGAGGTTGGAGAATCGCTTTTTCCTCTTAACAGAGAATTCAACAGCAAATCAAGAAAATAGCGAGTCCAGCCTCCCTAGCATTTCGAGCACCCCCTTCCCCACGGTACGGCCGATTCAAGAAGGTAGGGTGTCTGTGTCTCTGCCCGGGCCTATGAGAAAAACAGGCAATGCAGTATCCCCGAATAATGATGAAAGTCCCAGGGTATATCATAGCTTCTAGGAGGGACCTACTTCAGGGACTCAGGTGGCAGATATACTATTTAGTTTGAGGCAAGATACATTGGTCAAGTTCAAGACCTCCGAACATAATCAGAAGGACATTCAAGAAAAGTGTGGGATTCTTGAACAGAAGATTGATGGAATTGCATTACGTACGGTAGCTTTGGAAGAGGAGGTTAAGAAGTTGGATGAGATGACTGCAGTAAACTCTAGAGAAATAATTGGACTCAAAGAAGAAAACAAGATCTTACAAGAGGACTTGGAAAGGCTTGAGTTGCACGCTAGGCGAAATAATGTCCGCCTTTGGGGGTCTCTGAAAATGCGGAAGGTTCAGATATTAAGGGCTTTGTGTGCAAGTTACTGGGAGAACTGCTACAGGACAAGACGGATATCGACTGGGAAAGGGAGCTTCAAAGGGTCCATATGGATCCCTATAGGCTCCATCCAGGGAGGAAAGCCCCAAGGAAGATATTAATAAACTTTCTTACATTTTCAACTAAGGAGCTGGTGTTGGGACGAGCGCTGAAAGAACGACAGCTGAAATTTGGGGATGTCATATATCAAATCTGTTCCGATATGGGCAAGAGGACTGCCCAGAAGCAGTGGACATTAGGTACAAAAATGAGTGAGTTGCGTGCCAGGGGGGCCCAGGTCCACATGAAGTTCCCTGCTATGCTAAAGATTATGTGGAGGAACAAAATGTACACTATTAGAGACCCTGAGGAGGTTGACTCCCTGTTAAAGCAGATGGAAGGCTCAGAATAAGAGGTCCGAATTGTATAAAACATGTATAGATATGTATATAGATGCACATAGAAGAGTAGAAGAGTAGAATGAATAGCTGTAGTCAGCTATTTAGATTTAAGCACTAGTGTTTTTGCCACCAAAGCATACATAATATGCACTATTCTTTGGGATTAGATATTAAGCTTGTTTTAGGGATTCGCTTTTCACTAGCATGGGGGTATCTCGAAGGCTTCGCCTAAGAGATGGGGAGGGGGGTTCCCCGGGGGGGTTGGGGAGGGCACAGGTGGTTGGGAGCATGGGGGAGAAAAGAAAAAAAAATTAGTGTCCTTACTTTGCCTTATAGTCGGTGGATTCTGATAAAATGTGTTGATGTTTTAGCGCTTCTATACAGGGTGGTCCAAAATAGGTCTAATTTGGAGGGGTAGGTAGCATGAGAGCCGCCAGATGAATAAAAATCTGGTTAACTTTATATCCTGGAATGTAAATGGCTTGAGGTCTACAAGAAAGTTGGCTCGAATAATGGAATTTCTTAAGAAAACTGAGGCCAATGTTATTTTACTACAAGAAACCCATTGAGTTAAAAGTGAATGTAATAGTTCTTTTAAAAAGTGGGCTTGGGTCCAGGACATTGCCTGTTCAGATCAGAGTGGCAATACGAGGGGGGTAGCAGTGATCATAAGAAGTAATTCTGGTATCAAATTGGAAAGCTACCAGACAGATTCTTCTGGGAGATGGGTATTGGTTAAGATAAAGATTCAAGGAATCCCAATATTATGTGTTAGCTATTACGGGCCAAACGAGGACAATACAGATGCATTAATCAAATTGGAATCGTGTCTACTGTTAACTAATGCCCCCACGGTAATCGGGGGGGGGGACTTTAACATAGTCCAAAGTAAAGAGTTAGACAGAACCTCCAAAGCCAAATATATCAGCCCACCCAAAACAACGGCGGTTCTGAAAACTTTGATCAATGAATTAAACTTAGTAGATATCTGGAGAAACAAGATGGGGGATAAGAGGGACTTTACTTTTTTAGCAAAAAATATGGCCACTATTCACGCATTGACTACTTTTTAATCGACTATGACTTGTTGACGGGGGTGGAAAAGATTAATCATCTACCTGCCATACTCTCAGATCATTCAGCCATTTATCTTTCATTGAAGCTTCAGGATAAGAGGGGTACAATAAGGTGGACTTTAGATAGGACTATCGTGTTAGATGAGGGGGTTATATCTAAGATGCAAGATGAGGTCTCGGTCTTCTTTGAATCTAATAAAGGGTCAGCAAAAGTTCAAATTATATGGGACTCTTTTAAGGCCTTTTTAAGATCTATAGGTACTGCTATAATGGTGGGTAAAAAACGCAATATGAGACAGCAAGAGGAAACACTTTTAAAAACTATTAAAAGTAAAGAGCAGGGGGGGCGTGGCCAACTGTCATGGCCGCGCGGACGTGATCCAGCTTGGCTCCCGCACCAAGGTCCGAGTTTAATGTCCATCGGGACTCTGCAACCGCCAAATCCACGGGGGCGACGCAGGCAATGATTAGCCTCTAAGCGGAGCAACTTTTAAGGCAGGAGCGGTGGCTAAAGGTGCCCTAGCCGTGTAGCGGTGCTTGCGACGGAGTGCGGCTGATCGGCCATCATGGCGGCTGGGCTCCGACGTTGGTGAGGCTTGGTGCCGGGCGCCTCTGCTGACTGCCGACGGCGGCGCGACCTCAGTGAATTTCCCCGGCTGGGGCGACGCGGGCATGGCGGTTCGCCAACTAGGAGCATGATCGTTGCCGTCTGAGTGGATCGGTAGCGGTCCCCGGAGGCGGGGAAAAATATGGCGGCAGCCGGAGTGAGATGAGCCTGTGTAGCTTGACCCGTCGCTGCGGCCACATGTCCTGAGATGGTCGCGAAGGGTGTCCTGTCCGCCCCCCTGCACTGGTTATCCATTTGGCGCCACTGCACCTACGCTAGCGGAGACCACAGCGCCAGTACCTGGAGGTGAGACGCAGCGTTGCTTCCCATCCGGCCAGGGGGGTCTGCGTCCACCCTCTAGGGGATACTCTGCCTTGAAACTCCAGCGCGAAGCTCTGAGAGGGTCCAACCGGGACGGGACGGGGGCCGCAGTGTGCTGGTGAGAGTGGGGCCTTGAAACGGAGGTGCCTGACCCCCAACGCCTGACCTCAACATGGCGGCCCAATCTCGTGGGCAGTTGCAATAACTTCCACGAGGGCTCTGCGGTGGACTGCGACCCTGCGCAAGCCTCTGCCTAGTGATCCCGGGGGGCGCGATTGTCGGTGGAGCGGTGTGTTTTGCAATTCGCCCCAAGTGGGAAGGGTATGCCCAGACGTGGGTCCCGTGCTCACTGCGCCACTGGAGTCGGGCTATCCTGGCTGATGAGGGCTGAATGCCCGAAACCGGTCCTAGGATGCTTGATTCCGGTCCAGGGAAGACATGGCTTGGCAGTTCGGTCTTGACTGTTCCCATGAGGCACAGGGTCAAGACTGATTTGCATATGGCCATGTCTGAACTGGGGTGGCGTGGTGAAGCAAAATAACGATGGATTAAACCCAGATCTGTGACTGGGGGTGAATGTTTGCCATTGTGCAACATTCCGTCCATCATCTTGTGTGTTTTGCAATTCGCCCCAAGTGGGAAGGGTATGCCCAGACGTGGGTCCCGTGCTCACTGCGCCACTGGAGTCGGGCTATCCTGGCTGATGAGGGCTGAATGCCCGAAACCGGTCCTAGGATGCTTGATTCCGGTCCAGGGAAGACATGGCTTGGCAGTTCGGTCTGGACTGTTCCCATGAGGCACAGGGTCAAGACTGATTTGCATATGGCCATGTCTGAACTGGGGTGGCGTGGTGAAGCAAAATAACGATGGATTAAACCCAGATCTGTGACTGGGGGTGAATGTTTGCCATTGTGCAACATTCCGTCCATCATCTTGTGTGTTTTGCAATTCGCCCCAAGTGGGAAGGGTATGCCCAGACGTGGGTCCCGTGCTCACTGCGCCACTGGAGTCGGGCTATCCTGGCTGATGAGGGCTGAATGCCCGAAACCGGTCCTAGGATGCTTGATTCCGGTCCAGGGAAGACATGGCTTGGCAGTTCGGTCTGGACTGTTCCCATGAGGCACAGGGTCAAGACTGATTTGCATATGGCCATGTCTGAACTGGGGTGGCGTGGTGAAGCAAAATAACGATGGATTAAACCCAGATCTGTGACTGGGGGTGAATGTTTGCCATTGTGCAACATTCTGTCCATCATCTTGTGTGTTTTGCAATTCGCCC
This sequence comes from Calotriton arnoldi, assembly GCA_963921515.1. Classification (NCBI taxonomy): domain Eukaryota; kingdom Metazoa; phylum Chordata; class Amphibia; order Caudata; family Salamandridae; genus Calotriton; species Calotriton arnoldi. The sequence goes on along the minus strand of CAWUFW010004019.1, from coordinate 579,095 downwards.
CAAGTGGGAAGGGTATGCCCAGACGTGGGTCCCGTGCTCACTGCGCCACTGGAGTCGGGCTATCCTGGCTGATGAGGGCTGAATGCCCGAAACCGGTCCTAGGATGCTTGATTCCGGTCCAGGGAAGACATGGCTTGGCAGTTCGGTCTGGACTGTTCCCATGAGGCACAGGGTCAAGACTGATTTGCATATGGCCATGTCTGGACTGGGGTGGCGTGGTGAAGCAAAATAACGATGGATTAAACCCAGATCTGTGACTGGGGGTGAATGTTTGCCATTGTGCAACATTCCGTCCATCATCTTGTGTGTTTTGCAATTCGCCCCAAGTGGGAAGGGTATGCCCAGACGTGGGTCCCGTGCTCACTGCGCCACTGGAGTCGGGCTATCCTGGCTGATGAGGGCTGAATGCCTGAAACCGGTCCTAGGATGCTTGATTCCGGTCCAGGGAAGACATGGCTTGGCAGTTCGGTCTGGACTGTTCCCATGAGGCACAGGGTCAAGACTGATTTGCATATGGCCATGTCTGAACTGGGGTGGCGTGGTGAAGCAAAATAACGATGGATTAAACCCAGATCTGTGACTGGGGGTGAATGTTTGCCATTGTGCAACATTCCGTCCATCATCTTGTGTGTTTTGCAATTCGCCCCAAGTGGGAAGGTTATGCCCAGACGTGGGTCCCGTGCTCACTGCGCCACTGGAGTCGGGCTATCCTGGCTGATGAGGGCTGAATGCCCGAAACCGGTCCTAGGATGCTTGATTCCGGTCCAGGGAAGACATGGCTTGGCAGTTCGGTCTGGACTGTTCCCATGAGGCACAGGGTCAAGACTGATTTGCATATGGCCATGTCTGAACTGGGGTGGCGTGGTGAAGCAAAATAACGATGGATTAAACCCAGATCTGTGACTGGGGGTGAATGTTTGCCATTGTGCAACATTCCGTCCATCATCTTGTGTGTTTTGCAATTCGCCCCAAGTGGGAAGGGTATGCCCAGACGTGGGTCCCGTGCTCACTGCGCCACTGGAGTCGGGCTATCCTGGCTGATGAGGGCTGAATGCCCGAAACCGGTCCTAGGATGCTTGATTCCGGTCCAGGGAAGACATGGCTTGGCAGTTCGGTCTGGACTGTTCCCATGAGGCACAGGGTCAAGACTGATTTGCATATGGCCATGTCTGAACTGGGGTGGCGTGGTGAAGCAAAATAACGATGGATTAAACCCAGATCTGTGACTGGGGGTGAATGTTTGCCATTGTGCAACATTCCGTCCATCATCTTGTGTGTTTTGCAATTCGCCCCAAGTGGGAAGGGTATGCCCAGACGTGGGTCCCGTGCTCACTGCGCCACTGGAGTCGGGCTATCCTGGCTGATGAGGGCTGAATGCCCGAAACCGGTCCTAGGATGCTTGATTCCGGTCCAGGGAAGACATGGCTTGGCAGTTCGGTCTGGACTGTTCCCATGAGGCACAGGGTCAAGACTGATTTGCATATGGCCATGTCTGAACTGGGGTGGCGTGGTGAAGCAAAATAACGATGGATTAAACCCAGATCTGTGACTGGGGGTGAATGTTTGCCATTGTGCAACATTCCGTCCATCATCTTGTGTGTTTTGCAATTCGCCCCAAGTGGGAAGGGTATGCCCAGACGTGGGTCCCGTGCTCACTGCGCCACTGGAGTCGGGCTACCCTGGCTGATGAGGGCTGAATGCCCGAAACCGGTCCTAGGATGCTTGATTCCGGTCCAGGAAGACATGGCTTGGCAGTTCGGTCTGGACTGTTCCCATGAGGCACAGGGTCAAGACTGATTTGCATATGGCCATGTCTGAACTGGGGTGGCGTGGTGAAGCAAAATAATGATGGATTAAACCCAGATCTGTGACTGGGGTGAATGTTTGCCATTGTGCAACATTCCGTCCATCATCTTGTGTGTTTTGCAATTCGCCCCAAGTGGGAAGGGTATGCCCAGACGTGGGTCCCGTGCTCACTGCGCCACTGGAGTCGGGCTATCCTGGCTGATGAGGGCTGAATGCCCGAAACCGGTCCTAGGATGCTTGATTCCGGTCCAGGGAAGACATGGCTTGGCAGTTCGGTCTGGACTGTTCCCATGAGGCACAGGGTCAAGACTGATTTGCATATGGCCATGTCTGAACTGGGAGTGGCGTGGTGAAGCTAAAATAACGATGGATTAAACCCAGATCTGTGACTGGGGGTGAATGTTTGCCATTGTGCAACATTCCGTCCATCATCTTGTGTGTTTTGCAATTCGCCCCAAGTGGGAAGGGTATGCCCAGACGTGGGTCCCGTGCTCACTGCGCCACTGGAGTCGGGCTATCCTGGCTGATGAGGGCTGAATGCCCGAAACCGGTCCTAGGATGCTTGATTCCGGTCCAGGGAAGACATGGCTTGGCAGTTCGGTCTGGACTGTTCCCATGAGGCACAGGGTCAAGACTGATTTGCATATGGCCATGTCTGAACTGGGGTGGCGTGGTGAAGCAAAATAACGATGGATTAAACCCAGATCTGTGACTGGGGGTGAATGTTTGCCATTGTGCAACATTCCGTCCATCATCTTGTGTGTTTTGCAATTCGCCCCAAGTTGGAAGGGTATGCCCAGACGTGGGTCCCGTGCTCACTGTGCCACTGGAGTCGGGCTATCCTGGCTGATGAGGGCTGAATGCCCGAAACCGGTCCTAGGATGCTTGATTCCGGTCCAGGGAAGACATGGCTTGGCAGTTCGGTCTGGACTGTTCCCATGAGGCACAGGGTCAAGACTGATTTGCATATGGCCATGTCTGAACTGGGGTGGCGTGGTGAAGCAAAATAACGATGGATTAAACCCAGATCTGTGACTGGGGGTGAATGTTTGCCATTGTGCAACATTCCGTCCATCATCTTGTGTGTTTTGCAATTCGCCCCAAGTGGGAAGGGTATGCCCAGACGTGGGTCCCGTGCTCACTGCGCCACTGGAGTCGGGCTATCCTGGCTGATGAGGGCTGAATGCCCGAAACCGGTCCTAGGATGCTTGATTCTGGTCCAGGGAAGACATGGCTTGGCAGTTCGGTCTGGACTGTTCCCATGAGGCACAGGGTCAAGACTGATTTGCATATGGCCATGTCTGAACTGGGGTGGCGTGGTGAAGCAAAATAACGATGGATTAAACCCAGATCTGTGACTGGGGGTGAATGTTTGCCATTGTGCAACATTCCGTCCATCATCTTGTGTGTTTTGCAGGGCGGACGGTCCCCTGCAACGCATTTGGCTCATCGCCAGCCCAGGTTATACATCCGGGGGCGTGGGGCCCACGTGCATGCCCAGACGGACGGCTGGACCCTGGACAAGCCACTATGCCTCCCAAAAAATCGCAGCCCACCAGGGTCTCAAACTTCTTTGGTACCCCCAGCACGGGGAAGGGGACAGACCCCGCGCATACTCAAAAGGAGGGCACTATGGCGCTGACCCGTGATGATCTGCTGGCCACTATCAGGGACTTCAAACGCGAATTAAGGGAAGACCTTAAAACAGATATCAACGCCTCTCTCGATGCCTTCAAGTCCGAAATGGCCTCTAAAATCTGCGACCTGCGCACTGATGTGGACTCGGTGGGTGCCCGCACCCTCGACTTAGAGACAAAATGTCAGACTCTGGAGACTCGCATTCAACCACTTGAGGAAGGCACTGAGGCCCTCACGGCACAACTGAACGCCGCCCTGCTCAAATGCGAGGATTTAGAGAATCGCTCTAGGCGGGAAAACATCAGAGTGCGTGGCCTGGAGGAGGGACGAGAAGGGGCGGATTTGGAGCAGTTCATCATGGGTCTCTTCGCTAGCATACTAGGGGGTGACAGTCCGCCTATCCGACTGGAACGCGTGCATAGAGTGGGCCCGACCAAGCAAGGGAAACATCAGCGGCCCCGAGATGTCCTGGCCAAGTTCGCCTCCTTCAAGACGAAAGAACTGGTGCTGCGGAAGACCCGAGGACAAGAATCGATCGAGTATCAGGGGGGCACATGCGCGCTATTCCAAGATGTTGCCCAGGCCACGCTAATGAGACGACAACAATTCCGTCTTGTTACCACCGCTCTCCGAGACAAGCAGATTAGCTATAGATGGACTTACCCCTTCGGCCTTGCTTTTGCTCTCAACAACAAACACTACCATTTCACCGAGGTGGAAGGGGCCGCGACTTTGCTGGGCCTCGACGAAGCGGCGCCTCAGGCACACCCTACCCCCCCCCCCGAGAAGCTCCAGGGTGCGAGATGGAGATGCGACACACACTGACGGATGGCACACGATCCCGATTACTGGTAGAAAGACCCCCTGAGCATTCTAACATGCGCCTGTCTGGGATCTTGGGTGGTTCCTCGGCTCCGCGAAGCGAATGGATACTCCCGTCTGATCAAGAGAGATGGCTATATGGAGCTCCCAATAGTCCGAATGATGGAATAATGACTGCCCTCTGACTCTATGCCTCATTATGACCTGCTACAGCGAGGGCTACCACTGCAATCGGTGGACCATCTGGTGCGGGACTGGTCCTGCCCCCACGGACATACGACGATGCGAACCCGGAGGGTTACGATAACTCGTAGTTTAGGTTTATTTTTTATTGTTTGTGTTATTTCCTTCTTTTCCTTTGCAGGTATTCTACCCAGGGGCAACGGGGCGGGGGTTGGGGGGGCTCTATTAGCAGCTGGCCTAGCTTCTACATAGGGGATGGGGGTTAAGCTCTTATTGTGGAATGTTAGGGGCCTCAATTCCCCTAACAAAAGACGCAAATTCTGGAAATATATTGGAGATCAGGGCCCGTTGATCGTGGCAATTCAGGAGTCTCATATAAAGCGTATCGAAGAAAGCAGACTCAGGCACAGGCGATATCCCCAGATTTTCCAAGCCACCAGCACCAAAAAACAGAATGGGGTTGCCCTGATGCTTCACTCCACGGCCCATTTTGTCCACGAGTCCACACTGAAGGATAGGGAGGGCAGATTTGTCATGGTTAAGGGTTCATTGATGGGCAGGCCTTGTACAATTGCTTCGGTGTATGCACCTAATACTGGGCAGGTTGACTTTCTCTCTTCCTTCCTCGACTCCCTCTTGAACTTTGCAACAGGGGACCTAATTATCTTGGGGGATTTTAACCTCATCTGGGATCCTCACTTGGACTCAACTCATACTCATAGAGCAGGAGGGGGAGTGTTTCCTACTCTGCTTAAGCAATCACTGCAACAACTGGGGCTAATAGATGTTTGGCGCCACCTTAACCCTGCAACAAAGGATTTCACCTTCTTTTCTCATGCCCACAGGTCGTACTCTCGTATTGACCATATTTTTATCAGCCAATCGCTCATTCAGACAGTCACTTCCTCACTCATTCTTCCCATTGCTTTACCCGACCATGCACCCTTGTCCTGCCTCCTGGATTGGCCGGCCCCGCGTTCTAAACTCACAAGGTGGTATTTCCCGGAGTTTCTCTGTTGGGACCGCCTCCACCGGGACGACCTTCGCAAAGCGATTCGGGACTTCTTCCTGCTTAATGACCCAGCGGATACTTCGGTAGCGAACAATTGGGACGCGCTTAAGGCACATATTAGGGGCCATTGTATCTCCCTTGCCGCCTCTCTTAAATGACTCCAAACTCAGGAACGCCTGGACTTGGAGCAGGAATTGGTGTCTGCCGAGGAGCGGCATAAGGCAGCTCCCTCAATCCCATCTCTACGAAAAGTCACAGCCCTCAAAGGGAAACTTAATGCAATCTATACAAATAGGGCGGAGAAAACACTCCTGAGACTTCAGGCTAAGGGCTATGAGGGGAAAGACAAGGTGGGCACTTTACTAGCCACACAACTGAAGGCCAAACAGGAAAAAGCGTATGTAAAACAAATCATAGACGACCAGGGCACGACTCAGGTCCGGGAAGAGAAGAAGGCACAGGCATTTCACGATTTCTATCGCACGCTATACCGAGCCGACACCTTTAGGGAACCCGTACAAACACAATACCTAGCCGACCTCGACCTGCCCCAACTCTCTACCCCCGCCAATGATCATTTGGGAGGAATTATCACCCTAGAAGAGGTGCAAGCCGCGATTGACTCCTTGAAGCGCCACAAGGCCCCAGGGCCTGTCGGCTTTACCACTCTCTTTTATTGCACCTTTGCGGCTGACTTAGGCCAACACCTCACCACACTCTTTAATGCCATTGCCTCTCGGCAAGCAGTGACGGCCTCTATGGCCGAAGCCTTAATCTCTATCATTCCAAAACCTGGGAAAGATCCACAGAAATGCTCATCATATCGCCCCATTGCCCTTCTTAACCTAGACGCTAAATTGTATTCCAAAATTCTAGCCACCCGACTTGAGAAATACCTTCCCGAACGTATCCATCCCGACCAATCAGGGTTCATTAAGGGGCGCCAGACCCATGATAATCTTAGACGCATTTTTCATCTTATAGACAAATCCCACAAGAAGAAGATCCCAGCCGCATTATTAGCGCTCGACGCAGAGAAGGCCTTTGACCGCGTCGATTGGGGTTTTCTGGAGCTTTCTCTGCATCGATTCGGTGTCTGCGAGACCTTTATCGGGATGGTTCTCGTTAACTTTGATGCCCCCAGGTCTCGGGTAATGGTGAATGGAGTACCCTCACAATTTTTTGAGTTGGCAAGGGGGACTAGACAGGGGTGTCCCCTATCTCCGCTACTTTTTGCTCTCAGTATTGAACCCCTTGCTGCCCGGATACGTGCTAACCCACAGATCACTGGGATCCGTTTTGGACAGGATGATCATAAGATCGCGCTATTCGCGGATGACATCCTGCTGCCTATTACTGACCCGACCGTCACCCTTCCCGCGATCAATCGGGAACTTGAGCAATTTGAGGCCGTGTCAGGCTTTAAAGTCAATCTCTCGAAATCGTTTATTTTAAATCTTACCCTTTCCGCGGACACCCAAAAGAGTCTGGAAGAGACTTCTCCCTTTCACTGGGCCCGTAATGGCAATCACCTACCTGGGAGTTCAGATCACTCCCAAACTTACGGACCTCTACCAGGCCAACTTCCCACCCCTTCTTCGTCGTCTAAGGGCAGATTGTAGAAACTGGAGCACAGCCTATATTTCGTGGATCGGGAGGATCAATGTTATTAAAATGAACGTGCTACCACGCCTTCTTTACCTCTTTCAGGGTCTGCCCATCCAACCAGACAGGTCACTCTTCCCCGAACTAAAAACGTTACTACTTAAATTCATCTGGCAGGGAAAGCGCGCTAGGCTCTCATACCACTTGCTAATGAGGCCGCGGCTGAAGGGCGGCCTGGGCATGCCAGACTTCCTGACCTATTATAGAGCAGCTCAACTCAGAGTCCTGAGCGAATGGTCGTTATGAGAATCAGACAAACTGTGGCTCCATATAGACAGGCAGGTGACGGGGAGGACGATTTGGGACCTACCCTGGCGGTCCAAGGATGACAGATCTCTCAATGCTTATCTGAGTGTCCCCACCTCCACCACCCTTCACGTGTGGGATGCAGTAACCAAAACGCTGCCATTGACTACATTCCCATCCCCTTATACCCCCATACATTTCTCTAAGAATTTTCCCCCTGCACTACGAGAGGGACCCTTTGACGGATGGAGGGAGGGGGGGTGTCTCATGATTTCCGATCTATTCAAAGGCACCAAGATACGGTCCTTTCACGATTGTATGAACAGTTTTCGCCTTCCGGATACTGAGCGTTACCATTATAACCAGCTTACACACTGGGTCCAACAGCCACACATCCACACAGCGGCCACCAGGGGCTACCTCCCAATGGAGAAATTTGTACAGACAGGTACCACGGGCAAGGGGTGCATTTCCTTCCTATATAATCTACTCCTTGCACTATCGCCACAACGCACACAGCGTCATAGAGTATGTTGGGGACAGATGCTCCAGATACCGCCCTTGGATAAGCAGTGGGAATCCCTCTATAGAGACATAGCCAAGTACAATAGATCCATGCACCTTAGGGAAGCCCATTACAAGACGTTGTATGACTGGTATCTCCATCCCCACAAATTGCACTCTATTTTCCCAGGCACCTCCGATCGGTGTTGGAGGGGATGTGGGTCATTGGGCGACTTTAAACATATATGGTGGGACTGCCCCGTCATAAAAATTTTCTGGAAGGAGATTCTGTCCCAAATTAAAACCATATTGGGATACCCAATTGGGGACTCCATAGAACAGGTTCTCTTAGGCCTCCGGGACCCACTGCTCAAATACCAAACGCATGCTGACAGATCCATATTGTGGATGTGCCTAGGGGCCGCGAAGATGGCTATAGCGGGAGCCTGGAAGAAGCCTGAGGCCCCATCTCTCACCCAGTGGCATGCTCGATTGTGGAAAGCAATAGCGATGGAGCGACTCACGGATATAGCGGAGGATGGCAGGAAGGGGTTTGATTGTATTTGGTCCCCCTGGTTAGCTACCTCTCCGAGGGTCTCCCCCTGTTTGCATGCAGCCCTAGACTGAGGGCCCTTCACCTCTTCCTGATCTAGTTGAGCTCTACCCCACCTTACGACGACACCACTGTTGGCGTGGCCCTGGAGATGATGGGGGCCTACTCTGACGGTGGCGAGCACACGCCCAGTAGAGGCTTTCTTCCCCCCCCCACACACAGCCCATATTGCTAGAATATGAGATCTCCTGGGTATTACCTTAGTTTGACTGTTCTCTCTTTTTCTTTGGGGTTATTTCACTCGTACTCTTCTTATATTTTTGTTCTTTGTACTCTGCCTTGTTTCACAACAGAAGCTGTTTGCGGCAGACGTCCAGCATGTTTGAATTGGAGGTGTTTTACTCATATATCAAGAGCGTACACCTGTACTAGAATTGTAGGAAGGACTGGGTCCGATGGCTCCGGGAGCTCCCGGGCCTATTATAGTACACCTGTGTTCTAATGCGCATATTTACGAGACAAGATGGCGGGAGATCAGTTTACCAAGCTAGCCAGAAACTGTGTTTAGTACTTTAGCTTTCTTTCGCATGGTATCTGTACCCGCTGGGAAAATGTTTTCCCCCTTATGCTTTGTGAGATGTACTCATTAAGAGCTGGTTGTTCCTTGTGATAAATGTTTCAATAAACACATTTTGACAAAAAGTAAAGAGCAGGAGGTACAAAAGGCATCATTAGAGAATCTTAGTAAGGTGGCTTTGCTGACCAAAGAATTAGAACAGCTCCAAGCAGAATACAAAGGTGTCCTTGATAAAGTATTGTCGGATAGATGGAAGGTTAGCAAATTACAACACTTTGCATACAGTGAGAAGAGCGGTTCCCTTCTGGCTTGGAAAGCCAAAGTAGATAAAGTTCGTAATCAAATAAGTAGCCTAAGAGAGTCTACAACAGGAGATATAGTTGACACTAATATAAAAATTGGTCTGGAAATCTGTAGATACATGAGTCAACTGTATAAAGAGGATATTTCTCCTGGGAGGGAAACTATTGAGGGCTTTTTAAAGAAAATTGAACTCCCGATTTTAAGAGAAGATCAAAAGGGGAACCTAGCAACAAAGATAACTGAGGAGGAGATTCTACTACAGTTGTGGAAGATGGCTAGAGGGAAGGCAGCTGGGCCAGATGGCCTCCCAATTGAGATATACCTCAGTATATTAGATTCTATAGTACCAGTTCTTAAAGAGCTTTTTAATGCAATATTGATAGAAGGGGAAGATCCTCCCTCAACCTGGGCTGAGGCAACGGTAACCCTAATCTTGAAACCCAACAAAGACCCTCTCGCGGCAGATTCCTACAGGCCTATATCTTTGTTGAATACAGATTATAAGGTCTTTGCAGGGATCTTGGCTGCCAGGGTAGCCAAGATTATAAAAAGCATTATACATAGTGATCAGAGAGGTTTTATTCCTGGGAGGCAACTTAACGAGTTAACCTTTGTAATGCTTGGGGTAGTGGATTTGGCAGAAACTTATAATCTACCAGTAACAGTTGTGGCAGTGGACGCCGTTAAGGCCTTTGACCAAGTCCACTGGCCCTATCTATGGGAGACTCTAAAGACCTTTGGTTTTCCAAATAATATAATAAACGCTGTCAAACTCCTGTATCGTCTACCTAGAGCAAGGGTGCTTGTAAACGGAGAGCTAACCGAGTGGTTTAATATAACTTGTGGAACAAGACAGGGGTGTCCCTTATCCCAGCTTCTATTCAATTTGTATATCGCACCGCTAGCGGCATGGATGAGAAAAGACGATACCATCGTACCGTTCAGATATGGAAATCTAGAGATAAAATTAGCTTTATATGCTGATGATCTTATAATGTATACTTTGAACCCCGAGAGAGCTATCCCCACTCTAATGGCCAAAGCTGAAGCTTTTGGAAAGATATCAGGATATAAGGTAAATAGAAATAAGACAGAAATCATGGAATGGAACCAACCAAAACAAACCCTGGGGGCAAAAGCGCATATGCGTTACCTTGGTATTATACTTACTTAGAAATTAGTAGAAGTGACTACTGTGAATTGGATGAAGATTAGCCAGGAGGTAGGGTGATTGCTAGTTAGGTGGGCAAACCTTCCCCTAAATCTGTTTGGTAGGGTAAATCTTATCAAAATGATTATTTTGCCTAAAGTTACCTTTCTTTTTAATTCTATACCATTATTATTTGATAAAAGGGAGATTGCTAAACTACAAGGACAGATAGGTAGCTTCATATGGGCCTCGAAGGGTTCTCGTATATCTTGGAAAAGATTAAGGAGGAGGTTGGTGAAGGGGGGGCTGGCACTACCTGATTTGATGATATATGGGCATGCTTTTTACTTTAAGAATTGTCGGATGCTATTAAATAAAGCTGATAGTACAGCAATAGGAATCCTCTTTGGGGCAATGCTTATTGAGTTGAGAGAGGGGCAAGAGCAATTTTTATTTAAGTTTGGGGACCCGAAGTTCTTTAAGAAAGTGAGATTGAAGATTTTATTGGAGGCATTGAAAGCATGGGTCCACATTCGAAAGAAGCTAGGAATATCATACTACACATCTAGGGCCCCGATATGGGAATCACCAGGAACTCCGGATTTTTGAAAGACTCACTTAGCCTCCCTTTGAAGAACGCGGGTATTTCTTGCTGGGGAGACTTGAAGATGGGAACTGAGTTAGTTGGCTGGGAAACTGAGTTTATGGACAGGGGGCCAACTAACCCGATTCAAGTATTATCAACTTTCTGCGTGGTGGGCAAGTCAAGACTGGGATGAGGAGGAATATGATACCTGGTTGGATCAAGCAACAAAAATCGGCACTGTCAAGAAGGACGTTGCATTGTGGTATGGTACTTTAGTAAATGTAGATGATGAGTTGGATAAAGACATTAAAAAGCTCTGGGGAAGCAATTTGATAAACACAAACCTGAGTGAAGCTTGGTTGGGCTCTTTTGCAATGCTTCGGGAGACAGTTAAACCTGCTTACTTTAAACAAAATCATCTTTTTACTGTCTACAGGGTGTATTGGTCCCCAGCAAAATTGGCAAAATTCTCAGGAATACACTATGCATGCCCTAGATGTAGAGATCCATCAGCAGACGACTTCCATATGTTTCTAACATGGTCAGAGATTAAGAAATGTTGGTGTGAAGTCTGTGAATTTTTGAAGGAAGTTACGGGTATACAGGTGAGGGTAAGTCCCCTACTTGTATTCTTTGGACTATGTCAAGATAGCCCCACTTGTATCAATAAGTCGGATGCAAGATTCATTTTTTATGTGATTTTATTGGGGAGACGGGAGATTTACAAATCATGGAAATCTTGTGTTCCACCTCTCTTCTTGGAATGTAAAAAGAATGTTATAACTATAAGCCAACAAGATATAGCATGTGATCCCAGCAGTTTGAAAAAGGTGTGGGCTAAGCTTTTGGACTGGATTCAAAAACCTGGGGTCCAATGATTAAGCCAATGATTTGCTGTCGGTCCTGTCCCCTTCTGTGTTACGGGCACACCAGTGAAGGGTGGGAGTGGAAGCAGCTTTCTATTCTTGAGTGGAATGACTCCAACCCGGCCTGGTCCGCCAGAGATGGGAAGGGAGTATTCCCAACAAGTAAATTGGCAGAATGAGGACACAAAAAACAAACAAAAAAAAAGTTTTAAAAAACCATGGATTACATAATCGAGAGTTAAAAATCATATTTGGGCACAAATATAAAATCATTAAGATTCATTAATCTTATTTATGACCCAAATGCCTGTGCAAACCTACGCATCTCGTACTGTAAATTGTCACTCCATTCACACAGTTGACCATATAAATTCCATCTTGTGATGTACTGTTCACTGCCAAAATGCTGATATACTTGGATTAATCCCTACCTGGCCACATTTCACCTATATATTGCAATTAATCTCAGTAATTGACATAGTACGAACCATGCAGAATTCATTTAAAGTGCTAAGTGCTAAAGTGCTACCCTATGTCTATCTATATAAACATAGAAGTGCAAGTGCAAAAAAATACCATCGTTAAAATATTCTATCAAAAAACAAGAATGTGCAAAAATGCGAGCCTTAAATAATTAAGGAGGCCGCAGCAAGAACTAATTCATATTCAAAAGGAATTTGTCTAATATTCACAGAAATCAAGGGAAACTCCGATGCCAAACATATGGGTGAACTCAGCTAGTTTGGTCCAGTCTTGATTAACTATTTATAGAAAGTGATGCAAGTCCTCCGTATTGTTGAGGCCATATGGAAACTTGCTGTCCAACTCTAAGATCATTCTAGACTCCATTTGCCTTAACATTTTTTCTCTGTCTCCCCCTCTACGAAGTTTAGGAATGGCCGCCACTACAAAATATCCCAAACAATTGAGATCGTTATTGTGTACCTGCTTAAAATGGCGAGCCACCGGATAGGTAGAGTCATTGTTCACGATGGCTCGCAAATGCTGCAATATTCTGACATGCACCAGCAGCTTGGTACTACCCACATATCTTAAGCCACAGGTGCATGTCAGAATATAAACCGCAAATTCCGTCCTGCAATTGAGATTACCCTGAGTGGCTATTTTATCAGGGCTGAATGGGGTAGAGTAGTGCATGGTGTTTACCCCGAACTTGCACGCTCTGCAAGTAGAGCATTTCGTAAACCCTTGCTTAGGCTGTAGCCACATTTTTGCTGTGGACAACTGTGGACTGGACTTGACAATTTGCGTGCGCATAGATACACCTTTCCTGTATGTGAGCACCGGTTGTGTTGGTAGTCTGGGAGACAGTACCCCATCTGTGAGGACAATTGGCCAACTGCGTCTAATAATGGACCGAATCTTTCTCTCTTGCTTGCTGTAGGTGGTTATCAACCTAGGGGCATTATTCGCATCATTGGATGCTTCCTTGTCCGTATTGATATTGAGCAAGGATTCCCTGGTTCTTTCATTCATTTTGTTTACTGCCTCTTTGAGAATGTCTTCACTATATCCTCTTTGCCTGAATCTGCAAAGAGCCTCTTTTGTACATCTTTCAAGATCCCCTTCTGTACTGCAGATCCTTTTCAAACGTAATAGTTCCCCATAGGGGATATTTCTAATCAAATGTTTAGGGTGTGCACTGCTGGCATGGAGTGTTAAATTGCCAGCAGTGGCTTTCCTATGTAGCGTAGTCGCTAACTGCCCCTCTTTTAGGTAAATTTTTACATCAAGGAATTCAATACAATTCTTATTAATTTGAGAGGTAAATTTCAGATTGGCAGTGTTGTTATTGATCTGATTAATAAAATTAGTTGCACTTCTTTCATCTCCTCGCCATACAATAAAAACATCATCGATGTATCTTAACCACTACAAAACATGATTATTATATTCCATGTCATGAGTATTTTTGAGGACCTGCTCCTCCCACCAGCCCACATGCAAGCATGCGTAGCTGGGGGAGAAGCAAGCCCACATAGCCACTCCTCTCTTTTGCAAAAAAATGTCATTTCCAAATGAAAAATAATTATTATGCAAACACCATGAGACTAGACTTAAAAGAATCTTGTTGTGATTATAGTACTCTATGGGTCTTGAGTCCAAAACATATTTGACTGCATTCAACCCTGTAGTGTGCTCGATGCTTGTATATAAAGATTTAATGTCCAAAGTAATGAACAACAAATCCTCCGACCATTTGATAGCTTGTACTTTTTTAAGGAAGTCACCAGTATCTTTTACATAACTTGGCAGTTGTTTTACATAGTCCTGTAGAAAGAAATCTACATATTGCGTTACTTTCTCCCCCACACTGTTAATGGCCGATATAATGGGCCTGCCTGGACTATATATATATATTCAAGGAAAAAACACTGGTTTCAGGGACGTTATAGTTAGGCTGACATTTCACTCGTACAAAACCAGAGAAATTCAGCCGTTATAGTTAGCTGAGATAACTATAACTAGCGCCCCTGCAATGTACTGCTTCTGACCTCACTTATTACATCACTCATGACATGGTCAGTGACATCACTCATGACATCACTGATGACATCTCAAATGACATCACTGATGACATCATCCAGTGACTGTGTGTGTTTTTAAAATGTTTATGAGTGTTAAATATATATACCAAAGTGTGGAGACGCTAGGGGGCGGGCTGACAAGATGGCCGCTCACTAGCGAGGCTCTGTCAGCCCTGGAAGACAATATCCACAATTTATCCTTAATCCGGTGGTAATCATCGCCAGCAGCACCGGCAACTGCGACAGGAAACTGCCTGGCGGCGACAAAACCCTGCTGGGGGCCAGTGACGATAACGAGGGCCGCGCGGGAGGCGGTCCTTGCCTGGGAGGCGCGGAGGCGATTGAGAGACGGAGCGCGGCAGGGCCGCCGCAGCTGTGAGCGCTTGAGGCTCGCTGCCGACCCCACTGGAACTGCTGGGCCGGGGTCCCCCTCCCGGCGGGCGCTCGGAGCGGGAAGCGGTTGTGGCCAACCAAACCTGCAAGGAAGGCTGCCGTGCTGTGGCGCGCTGGATGCGGGGAGCGGTCTGCATGAAAAGGCAGAGATGAGCGAGGTGGCGGGCGCATCTACACGAGGCCGGGGATCGAAGTCAGCAGACGGCAGGCAAGGCCGCGACGACGCGCGGAGGCCCTCGCGGTTCCCGCATTGGCGAGTGCGGCCCCTCCCCCCCTCTGGCCTGATAACAGTAAGTCTAGCAATATAGAAGAGGATTGCTTGGACGCTGCTCCCCCCTCGTCACTGTAGAGTGTAGGACGATACGTGGAGACATTGCCGGTTGCCCCACACGAGACTGCCACAGATGCGGAGGTACTGGGAGGATCGGAGCCCTGGGGAGACCCGATAAAGGATGGCGCTGTGAGGAGAGGCCCCGGGGGGACAGACAAACACCCGTGGAGCAGGCCATGAACGAAGGAAGCTGCTCACCACACAAGTGATCCGATGAGGAGGCCTGAATACCTGTGTTACCCAAGTAATTTTTTTTTTACGTCACAAGAGGCCCAAGTGAACTGCAGACACAAGAGCTGACCTTCCTACACGCACATAACAGTAGGATTCCTGCGTATGGGCTACCGGAGCCGCCCCTCCTCCCCCCCACTACGCACGAGGCCACACAAGAAACCCTACGCTGCTGATTCATGCGGTGCAAGCCGCTGCTACTAGAGGCCGCGTGTTGATTGGACTGGTGGGAACGGAGGGCCCTTTGAGTTGGGGTGAGCAAATATCGGGAATATTGGAGTACCTGGGGGGAACCTCATCCCAACACCAGGGTGATAGATAAGCAAGCGTGGACTGGACATCGCATCCGCCCATTGGAGGCACGGCATTAAGGAACAGGGCAAATACCGGCTGGGGCCTACGGAACGTTATCCACTACGGGGGACAGCTCACGACGCCTGGGAAACACCGAGTTCATACCGACACCCGCAGCACCCCGGGTCAGCCATCACCATGGGAAAACCGGACGGCAAACAGCCCAAACTTACCTTTGATACACGCAAGACGCCCAGGGGACAACAGCCGGAGGCGGACTCAGAACTTCCTAGTCAGGAGGCCCACAGTCCAGAAGAAGTGGACATGAAGACTTTGTTCCACACAATGAAAACCAGTTTTGCCTCCGTAGTGGGTAAAATGGACACCATAAGCGCCAGGATAGATCACATTACCCAAAAACTTGAAAAGCAGGATGGCAGGATTACGGAGGCTGAAACACGCATATCTACCCTAGAAGACGACCACGTGCAGGCATCGGGACACATTACCGAAATGGACAAATTGCTAAAAGTGATCGCAGCAAAAAATGAAGACATAGAAGCACGTTCACGGCGGAACAACATTCGCGTGACGGGGATACCAGAATCCACCAATACGGGCAGGATGGAGGAGTACATGGAACGACTGCTGACTACCTGCTTTGGTCAAGAGGCCTTCTCCAGATTGCTCATAGTCGAAAGAGCGCATCGCACGCTGGCACCCAGGCCGCCGCCGGGGGCACCGCCCAGACCCATAGTAGCAAGACTCCTTAACTACCGGGACAGGGACGCCGCTCTGCGCAAGGCCCGAGAACTCAAAAATGTCGTCTTTGAAAATAATGCCATCTCAATCTTCCTGGATTTCACCTTGAATGTGCAAGAGGCGAGAAAGAAATTTGTCCCCATAAAGAAAAAACTCCAGCAGGAAGGGGTGGAATACGCAATGCTCTATCCCGCCAGACTACGGATCACACACGACGGTCAACAACGTATTTTCGCCAACCCACAGCAGGCTGCGGACTTCCTTAAAAACACTGTAATGGCGGCAAAAAAAAGCGGGAAGTTCATCATCAACCGATAGAGAAGGCCCGGAACAAGTAGACTACGTCTGAAGATGATGGCACCCGGTGAATCAGGCCGTCCCAGACAGGTAGAACTGTTGTCGCAGGCCAGACCACACGTTTGTGGCAAAACTGCAGGTACTGTTCATTGTGTTCAAAATATGCACTGCAACCTAGCAATGAGACTTTGAGTCAGGATGGCGAGGGACCGCCGGACAGTGTACCGTTGTTCCAGGGCCCCCTCCCGCACATGCCACTACGGCGTGGGAGGAGACGCCACGCCCCCTAGGGCACACGTCTCTACGGGAGTACCCCTTTACCTCATACGTGAGGTGTTTATTTCTTGTTGTCTTTAGTTGTAATCTTACCACGGGGATAGTGACATTGCAATTTAATAATATCTGTATGTCAAGGGTAATAGTATACTCGCTAACACAAAGCATCTGCATACCACGTTGTTGGACACCCTCAACAAAACCCAAGGCACTTGCTTCAGAATGCGAATGCATACAACGATCCCTGTGGGTAATGTTGATACGAATGTTCATATTGTTTTGTTTGGGTGGGCAATGGGGGGAGGGTATTATACATGGCAAGTTGGGGAAGCCGTTGTGGGAGGACTGTAACGGGGATAACGTGGGCATTACAGGAATGTTGCATCATGACAAAGTCCTATTGCATTCCAAGCATCACATACTATCACAGACAGCCAGTGATACATACTTGCTCAGGCCAGATGTACCTTCGGAGCTAAATGATGGGTGACGGGCAGGTAGATAATGGCATCACAGGAATGCGACTCATTACCTGGAACGTACGAGGGCTGGGAGATCCCAGGAAGAAGCGACATATTTTAGCGTATTTGGATAGGCAGCAGGCGAGTATAGCCATGTTACAAGAAACGCATACACGGCCCCATGAGCAGCCACAGTTCGCCACAAGATGGGCTTCCCATAGATACTTTTCCTCGTATTCTGCCTACTCTAGGGGCACGGCTATACTTATTAGAAAGTCCATACCCTACATTGAAGAGGGGTCCGCAATTGATCCGCAGGGCAGATATTGCGTCGCCTGGGGTAGGTTGGCATCGGCGTCAGTCACGCTGATATGCAGTTACGGGCCCAATGTGGACGATGAGGACTACTTCGTCGTGCTGTGGGCACGCATAGTCAGTCTGGGCTTCACTCACATTATCTGGGGGGGACTTTAACCTCACGATAGACCCCACAATGGATCGCTCCAACCCACTGCCGCACCACTACACTCGAGCGCAGCGCCAGTTACGGCAAATCCTTACTGACAATTTAATGGTAGACGTGTGGCGGCACCAACATCCAACGCGACTTGAGGGGACATTCCACTCAGCGGTGCACAACACATGGTCTAGATTGGACCTATGGCTGGTAACGCAAGATATTGCAGTGCGTGCCCTGGACTCCCGTCATTTGGCACGCACATATTCAGATCACTCCCCTGTGCTCATGACCATTGTACCCCCAGGATATTCTCCCCAGGCTCAGCAGTGGCGCCTTCAGCCGACGTCTTTTCTTGATACAGTGTTCAGAACTGAAATGGAGGGACACATTGGACGAATTCCTGAAACTTAATGTGGGATCGGTGGAGTACCTAACCACGGTGTGGGAAGCCCTGAAAGTTACCATCCGGGGGCATTGTATGGCCAAGGCAGGGGGAGTCCTCAGAGATATCCGCACTACCATCAATAACTTGGAGCGTCAGATCCGACAGTGGGAGACGGAGGCCCAAGGGACACACACTGGACCTATGCATGCAAAAATACGAGAGGCTATAACACAGTACCAGGCAGAGGCGGAAAGGGAGTGTCTCTTCCTAGGGAAATATCATAGGGCGAGGAGATATGGAGAGGGAGAGCGCCCCGGTAGGGCGCTAGCCGAAACCATACGCCCCCCTAGAACTGCTAATCACGTCCTGGTCATACGTGACAGCGAGGGGAGGGAGTGCAGAGATAAAGAGGCTATAACTGAAGTTTTCCTTGCACACTACCGTGCGTTATACACCTCACGCGCCCAGCAACAGGGGGAAACTCCGCAATATTTGCAGCAGGTGGAACTGGCCTGGCTCAGCGACCGGCAGAGGGAATTTTTAGCGGCAGATTTCGAACTTGATGAAATCCGAGAGGCAATAATGCAAATCAATAGCGGCAAAGCACCGGGACCAGATGGTATAGGAATAGAATTCTACAAAACCTATATAGATACGCTGGCTCCTTTTCTCAAGTCCGTCTATGAAGAGGCGGCTCAAACAGGAATACTCCCACGCACTATGCGAGAAGCGATGTTGGTGTCATTGCTGAAGCCGGGAAAACCCTCTGATTCCACGGACTCATACAGGCCACTCTCTATGATCAACTGTGACGCCAAAATACTTGCGAAAGTCCTGGCAAATCGGCATACCCTCTTGATGGATGGATTAATTCGTCCAGATCAAGCAGGATTCATACCAGGTAGAGCGACTTCGCATAATTTGAGGACCCTCTTTTCCATCCTGCAAGGGATTGACCAGGATGAACAGGTGGTGGCGGTCTTTCTAGATGCCACCAAAGCGTTTGATTCCTTGGAATGGGGATACCTAATTGCAGTATTAACGCACATGGGATTTCCTCCGGGATTCCTTCAATGGATTAAACTGTTATATAATCAACCGTGTGCTTCCCTATTATTGAATGGTGACCGCTCTCCCCCCTTTAATATCACGAGAGGTACGAGGCAGGGGTGTCCACTCTCACCCCTGCTCTTCGCAATAGCTATGGAGCCGCTAGCCTCTATGCTTCGACAACATCATAAGCAGTATGCACTGGACTACCCTACTAGGCCTGTGTTAACATCGCTTTATGCGGATGATATTACGTTATACATACGTAACCCGGCAGAGGGGTTAAACCCCATGATACGAGAAATTATAAGATTTGGAGCCTATTCGGGCATAACCATTAACTGGTGGAAATCCCACATCATGCCGCTGACGACCTGCACTAACCGGTTCCCCATGGACTATCCGCTTCTATGGAGTGACGACGAGGTCCGATACCTGGGTATCACGGTCACCAGGGATAGGGATGAACTGCTGCGCACCAATTACGGGGTGACACTGGATAAGGTAGAGGACCTCATTACTAGATGGATAGCACTCCCACTCTCAATGGCAGGCCTAATAGCCTTAATGAAGATGGTCATCATGCCAAAATTCTTATATCTATTCACCAATATACCTTACTCCCCGGGACGCCCTTTCTTCACTAGACTTAAAAGCCAACTCATACGTCTAGCAGGGGGAGGGAAACAATCGCGAATTAAGTGGAGCACTCTTACACTCCCATTTACTCAGGGAGGGTTCGAGGCACCTGACCCAGAACTCTATTATCTTAGCGCTCAAGCACATTTCGCTGCGTTTTGGTTCAATCCTCCGCCCTTCATGACACATCTGGCGGTGGAGCGAGGGTTCATGGAACCATTGTCACTGTCGGGCTTTCTTGGGGCAGCGAGCGGGAATACGGAAGGTAGGGGTTCCACAGTGGCTTGTACAAATAACGCCTGGCGGGCTCTGGCCAAACGGTCCCAAGTCACCATGCTCTACTCCCCACTACTCCCTATCCAGGATCAACATAATTTGCCAGTAACGCAGGAAGGGATTTGTAAGCGCCTGCTTTTCCGCATGGGTATACACACATGGGGCGATATGTACCAGCAAGGGCAGTTTAAAGCGGAATCCGCATTTTTTAACAATACAACACCCACGGCCTTAGACCGTTTCTTGTATGTCCGTTTGAGGCACGCTGTGAGGGCGGCTACCCCCGCCTTCCCGGAAGAACCCCCACATTACTTCCGCTGCATCACATAATACGTGCAGGGGCTTCACACGCTGTCTCCCGAATCTACAAGGGGTCCATAGGGGCAGGGACACATAACACAGCGAGGGCGCGTCTGGGATGGGAGGAGGAACTGGGGTACCCACTTACGGAGGACGTTTGGGAGTTCTGCTGTCAGCAGACAGAACGCATCACTGCTTGCAGCAGGTTTCGTATCATTCACTTTAAGTTCTTACACAGAATGTACTATACCCCTGTCCAGTTACACAGATTCAAACTCCGAGAGAATGACAGATGTGACAGATGCAGACAAGAAAGGGCAGGTTTTCTACATCTGGCGTGGGAATGTGGGCCTATAGTACAATATTGGACAGAGGTAGGGAAAGCCATAGGAGAAATGATTGAGGCACCACTCACTATCACCCCTGAAATGGGTCTATTGGGATATCTCCCTAAATATAAGGGTAATGTTAAAAGGTTCCTGGCGCTATGCTTCCTCATGGCCAAACGTAGGATAGCATGCCGATGGGGGAGGGCAGAGCCCCCAAATTTAAGGATTGGTTAAGGGATCTCATTTATAGCCAAGAGCAATATAATATTTACGTGGAGCTGTTGCCGCTGGGTTCCCGCCCCGTGATTTATGGGACCCACTTACCAGGTATTTACTTAGAACGACTGCAGTGGAAACGACGGCAGAGGATACAGTTCCATGAATTGCACAAAACACTGATAAGGATGGAACGCGAGAGTTGTGGGGAGATGGAGACGACAGTGGTTGTACTGGGTCACAAACTATCCATGTCTATAAATGTTGTGTTAAGCTGGACATTAATGTAAGTACAAGTTTGCAAAGTATTGCTAAGATGGAACTGTGGACTGCAACTGTAATGTATGTAACACTCTGCAACGATGGTAATGTAGTGTTGAAAATGCCAATAAACAGAGTTTAAAAAAATATATATATATATACCAAAGTGTATTTATGAATCAGTGGGTGCATGAGTGCCTGTATCAATGCTTCAGTAGGTATGTGACTAACTGTATAAGTGAGTGATTAGGTGTCAGTAAATGTATGGCTCACTGACTAGATTGTCCGAATGTCTCTATCAGTCTGTCAGTTGGTATTGAAGTGGCTGTATGGGTTGGTGAGTGGGTACATGAGTGGGTGTTTGGGTGATTGATTAGTTGTCTGAATACCTGTATGGGTGTATGAGTGTCTCTGTGGGTGGGTGAGAGGGTTTGTGACTGCCTGCATGGATGAGTGAGTGCATGAATCAGTGGGTATATGGGTTAGTGAGTGTAAGAGAATGGTTGCATAAGTGATTGAATGTGTCTATGGGTGTGTTGGTGAGTGAATGGATGTGTCAGTGGTATATGGTTGAGTATGTGGATATGTGAAAGGTAGTATACGTAAGTTGGAAAATATTAGTGACTGTATGTGTGAGTGACGGATTGTGATAGTGGCTGTATAGGTTAGTGAGTGCATGAGTGAGGGTGTATATGGGTGAGGGATTATATGTTGCATCTGTATGAGTAAGTGACTGGGTGTTAGAAGTGGGATTTTTGGTAGGCTAGGGCGTGGGCCAAAGCCTGGCAAAAACCACCACTCTAGTCAGGATAAGGGAGTTACACTTCTAAAATAACCCCTGCTCACCCCCTTGGTAGCTTGGCACGAGCAGCCAGGCTTATCTTAGAGGCAGTGTGTAAAGCATTTGCACATAACCAACAGTAATACAGTGTACGCACTACAAAAGGACACCACACCAGTTTAGAAAAATATCCAATATTTTTATATAATTAAGACAAGACCAAAAAAAACCCGATAAAAATCCACAATACTATACTTAAAAGTTCACAGTTCCAAAAATACGCTAATTAAGAAGAGTTCCTTGTGTGGATAGCTCCGTCCGGGCTCCCACGGCGTCATGAACAACAAATCCAACAGTTCTGGCTGGTCGCGGGCCAGCTACGGTGTCGGGAAGACCCGCAAAACAGTACCTGTGAGAAATGCAGGGCGTTGAGGCCCTTGAAGTCACTCGCGTTGCAGGTCGAGCTCCTCTCTGGTGGAATCAGGAGCGCTGGTGCCGGCAGGTGTCGGATGCTGCGGTGCGAAGGGCAGCGGTGCGGCGTGCTGTGCCCCCAGGTCGCGGTGTGAGCAGCGGCTCGGATGCGGCATCAGATGGCGTTGTCGGTGAGACCAGGGTCGCGGTGCGAGATGAAGGTGGTGCTCGCCACGGTGCTAGCAGGCCACAGTGCAAGCAGCGGCGTCGTCATTGCTGAAGCGCTATCGTCGGCTGACGAACTGGAGTCGATGGCGCCAGCTTCGGTAGGCCAAGGCTGTGGTGCAGGATGAGGGCGGTGCGTCGTGTGACTTACGAGCGGTGTCCTCGAACCACGGTGCAAGCAGCGGCATCGATTTCGGCGGGAAGTGGCGGCGGCAGGCAGGCCAAGGCGTCCTCGTGAAGCAAGGCGGTGCGGAGTGCGGTGCCCACAGGTCGCGGTGCAAGCAGCGGCTCGGTGGCGGCATCAACAGGCGTCGTCGGTGAGACCAGGGTTGCGTTGGGGCGTTGCTGCGGTGCCCTCTGCGGTGCCAAAGCTTCGGGATGAAGTGAGGCGGTGCGGAGTGCGGTGCCCACAGGTCGCGGTGCAAGCAGCGGCTCAGTGGCGGCATCAACAGGCGTCATCAGTGAGACCAGGGTTGCGGTGCGGCATTGCGGCGGTGCCCTCTGCAGTGCATTCAGGACACGGAGTCGGCAGTGGCATCGTAGACGTCGTCGAGTTGGTGTTCTTCGGGTGGCAGCACAAAACACACAGTCCCCAGTGCTGCGGGTCGAAGAACTTGAAGTCTTTGCTGTTCCTGAGACTTCGTGAACAGGGGGCAAGCTCTACCTCAAGCCCTTGGAGAGACTCACAAATTAGGTTGCAGAAAGTCCAGTCCAGGCCTTTCACTGCCCAAGACAGAAGCAGCCACTGCAGGTCAGCCCAGCAAAGCACCCAGCAAAGCAGTCGTTCCTTGTCACAGCTTCTCCGGCTCTTCTTCTTGGCAGTCTTCTTGTTCCAGATGAGTTCTGAAGTTCAGGGGTCTGGGACCCAGTATTTGTATCTAAAAATCCTTTGATCTTTTTAGCAGAGGGTGTCTGTGCCCGGCCAGAACCAGTTCTGCCTTCTCTGGTGTGATTTCCTGGCAGTAGGGTGGAGACGGCTTGGCACGAGCAGCCAGGCTTATCTTAGAGGCAGTGTGTAAAGCATTTGCACATAACCAACAGTAATACAGTGTACGCACTACAAAAGGACACCACACCAGTTTAGAAAAATATCCAATATGTTTATATAATTAAGACAAAACCAAAAAAAAAACGATAAAAATCCACAATACTATACTTAAAAGTTCACAGTTCCAAAAATACGCTAATTAAGAAGAGTTCCTTGTGTGGATAGCTCCGTCCGGGCTACCACGGCGTCGTGAACAACAAATGATGATGGATTAAACCCAGATCAGTTGACTGGGGTTGAGTGTTTGATTTGCTCTAACGCTCCGTCCATCATCCCCTTTGGTATCGCTTTGTTCGCCCTAAGTTGGCAGGGTATGCCCAGACGTGGGTCCCTTGCTCACTTTGCCACTGGATTCAAGATAGCCTGGCTGATGAGGGTTTTGAACCCGAAACCGGTCCCAGGATGCTTGTTTCCGGTCCAGGGAAGACATGGTTTGGCAGTTCGGTCTGGACTGTTCCCATGAGGCACAGGGTCAGACTGATTTGCATATGGCCATGTCTGAACTGGGGTGGTGGAGTGAGCTAAAGAATGATGATGGATTAAACCCAGATCAGTTGACTGGGGTTGAGTGTTTGATTTGCTCTAACGCTCCGTCCATCATCCCCTTTGGTATCGCTTTGTTCGCCCTAAGTTGGCAGGGTATGCCCAGACGTGGGTCCCTTGCTCACTTTGCCACTGGATTCAAGATAGCCTGGCTGATGAGGGTTTTGAACCCGAAACCGGTCCCAGGATGCTTGTTTCCGGTCCAGGGAAGACATGGCTTGGCAGTTCGGGCTGGACTGTTCCCATGAGGCACAGGGTCAGACTGATTTGCATATGGCCAAGTCTGAACTGGGGTGGTGGAGTGAGCTATAGAATGATGATGGATTAAACCCAGATCAGTTGACTGGGGGTGAGTGTTTGATTTGCTCACGCTCCGTCCATCATCACCTTTGGTATCGCTTTGTTCACCCCCTTCCAGAATTGTCAGGGCACCTGTGGTAGGTGTCCTGCACAATTCGCCCACCAGTTCAGGGGTGCTATCCTGCAACTGGTACACCAGCCCAGGGTCTGTACCCTGGGGCTGAACCAGGGACTGGGGTGGGCTCTACCCACCCGGTCCTCCCCCCTGGGGCTCTGTACCCTCTCACCTGGAGCGGCACCCCCAGAAGACAAACTGGTAGGGGCACGGTTAGCAGTCTCCCCTTCCTCCAGGTCAGGGGGGACACCCTGAACCTGGTCCTCCAACCCAAGGTCTGTACCCTCAGTCTGACCAGAGGTCTCAGCCAAGGCTCCCCTCCCCTCACCTCTCCTTCTGGGGTCCTGCATTCTCCTCCCTGGAGAAGCACCCCAGAACCAAAAACTGTCAGGATGCTGAAACCGGACCTTCTACACAACTCTTCCACCAGTTCAGGGCCTTGACCCTGCAACTGATCCACCATCCTCGGATCTAAACCCTCAGGTTGAACCGGGGTCAGAGGTGAGGACTCCCTCCCTCTGCACCCCCTTCCAGAATTCTGCACCCTCCCATCTGGAGTGGTACCCCTAGAAGATAAACCGGTCAGGACACTGCTTATAGTCGTCCTTCCCTCCAGGTCAGGCAGGACCTGAACCTGGCTTCCCAACCCAGGGACTAACCCCTGCGGCTAAGCACCTGCCCGGCGCACCAGGACTTCCTTGGGAGCATGCATGTCCCCCCTGAGGGTAACACATGATTCATGTGTTGTGTGACAGTCTGCCTGGCGCAGATCTCCCGACCCTTGTCCATCTGACAGTGCACGAAGATCCCCCAGGACAGAAGTGGTGTCACCATGGTCACTCCTAGGAGGCTCAGCCCTTCTGGCTGGCCCCTGACCCACTGGTTCTCCCACTGGGGAACGCATCCCCCTCTCACCCCTCAGTCTGGACTTCTGCACCCTCCACTTAGGAGCGGCACCGCCAGACACCTGAACCGCTGGAGCTCTGTTTACAGACACTCCACGTTCTCCTACCACTAGGAGATTCCCCTCGACAGACGGCCTACCAGTACAGCCTAGGCTCCCCACGGATGTTCCCTCTAGGAACCACCCAGGCTCTGGGACCGGGTTTCGGGCACCTTGAGCCGCAGCCCATTCCCACTCCTTCTCCGCAGAGACAGGACATGAGTCCCTACACCCTTCTCACGACACTGGGACCTATCTGGGCTACCACAAACCTTTCCCACCACCCTTGGTTGGGAAATACCTAAGCCACTTCCTTCCAGGTCACCCCCAGATGCTTCACCAGACCCTCTGGAATCCACCAAAAGGTCTGCCTCCGGTGCAAGCTCCCTGGGGTCAGAGAACTCACAATCCACTGGGTGTTGGCATAGCTCTGGAAAACAGGGACTTAACATATGCTCTCCAACAATTGAATCACACAGCCCCACACAGGTGTTAACCAAACTACCCTTCACTCAACCATCCAGTGCCTCAGAAAAGTACCCCACATCATTCTCACAAGACTGGAGAGACAGTGTCTGACTGGTGCTGTCTCTTAACCCATACTCTTCTGGCTGGTCTCCATAACCACTTACTAGGGCTTCTATCATGGGGGAACCCCTCTCCCTGCACCTCTCATCTAGAGTCAGTAGAGTGTCCCTCCCACTACCAGGAAAAGAATCCCCTGGGCCCGTTCCCTAATCCACCTCAGGGACACTGCGCACCACTGGAGTAATCTCATAATCCTGAACCCCCGGGTGTATGTCAACCCCCTCCTTGAAGCAGGGCCCCAAATGGGTGTGTGTGTGTACCTCATCCTCAGTACTGGACCTAACACTTTTGCTGCCACCATCTGTGCTGGGCCTAGCCATACTGGCTTCCCAGTCCAGCTCTCTCATTTTAAACTCATAGTCTAACATCATCCTTTTCTCCTCCATGGCTAACTTAAGCTTCTCCAGTTCCATAGCAACTCTCCTTGCTTCCCGCCTGTGCTCCAGCTCCTCTGGGGACAAATGGCTGCTGCCTGGTTTAGAGGGCGCCCCCTTTCCCAAAAGCACATCCACCCTTGGAATAGGCACCTCTGCCTCCATGCCAAGATCCCCAGACAGCTCACTAGCATGTCTGGCTGCTACCCAGGCCCTCAGCGCCTCAGCTACGGTGTCGGGAAGACCCGCAAAACAGTACCTGTGAGAAATGCAGGGCGTTGAGGCCCTTGAAGTCACTCGCGTTGCAGGCCGAGCTCCTCTCTGGTGGAATCAGGAGCGCTGGTGCTGGCAGGCGTCGGGTGCTGCGGTGCGAAGGGCAGCGGTGCGGCATGCGGTGCCCCCAGGTTGCAGTGCGAGCAGCGGCTTGGTGGCGGTGTCAGATAACGTTGTCGGTGAGACCAGGGTCGCGGTGCAAGATGAAGGCGGTGCTCGCCACGGTGCTAGCAGGCCACAGTGCAAGCAGCGGCGTTGTCGCTGCTGAAGCGCTGTCATCGGCTGATGAACTGGAGTCGATGGCATCGGTAGGCCAAGGCTGCGGTGCAGGATGAGGGCGGTGCGTCGTGTGACTTACGAGCGGTGCCCTCGAACCACGGTGCAAGCAGCGGTGTCAAATTCCACGGGAAGTGGCAGAGTCAGGCAGGCCAAGGCGTCCTTGTGAAGCAAGGCGGTGCAGAGTGCAGGGCCCACAGGTCGCAGTGCGAGCAGTGGCTCGGTGGCGACGTCAACAGGCGTCGTCGGTGAGACCAGGGTTGCGGTGCGGCGGTGCCCTCTGCGGTGCCAAAGCTTCGGCATGAAGTGAGGCGGAGCGGAGTGCGGTGCCCACAGGTCGCGTTGCAAGCAGCGGCTCGGTGGCGGCATCAACAGGCGTCGTCGGTGAGACTAGGGTTGCGGTGCGGCGGTGCCCTCTGCGGTGCCAAAGCTTCGGCGTGAAGCGAGGTGGTGCGGATTGCGGTGCCCACAGGTCGCGGTGTAAGCAGCGGCTCGGTGGCGGCATCGTCAGTGAGACCAGGGTTGTGGTGCGGCGTTGCGGCGGTGCCCTCTGCAGTGCCTTCAGGACATGGAGTCGGCAGTGGCGTCGTAGATGTTGTCGAGTTGGTGTTCTTCGGGTGGCAGCACAAAACACACAGTCCCCAGTGCTGCGGGTCGAAGAACTTGAAGTCTTTGCTGTTCCTGAGACTTCGTGAACAGGGGGCAAGCTCTACCTCAAGCCCTTGGAGAGACTCACAAATTAGGTTGCAGAAAGTCCAGTCCAGGCCTTTCACTGCCCAAGACAGAAGCAGCCACTGCAGGTCAGCCCAGCAAAGCACCCAGCAAAGCTGTCGTTCCTTTTCGCAGCTTCTCCGGCTCTTCTTCTTGGCAGTCTTCTTGTTCCAGATGAGTTCTGAAGTTCAGGGGTCTGGGACCCAGTATTTGTATCTAAAAATCCTTTGATCTTTTTAGCAGAGGGTGTCTGTGCCCGGCCAGAACCAGTTCTGCCTTCTCTGGTGTGATTTCCTGGCAGTAGGTGGAGACGGCATTGTCAGAGGCAGACCAGGCCCTTTGAGGTGCAAGGAAATCTCCTCCCCCTTCCCCCATCGCAGCCCAGGTCTATTCTGCCCTTTCCTGACCTACCTAGACTATCTAGAGCCCCTCTGGCCCCCCAGCCTTCTGTCATCCAAAACCCAGACAGGCAATCCACATTCCAGTAGAGGCAAATGGGATGACTGAGCAAGAAAATACCCACTTTCTAAAAGTGGTATTTTCAAACGCAGAATGTAAAAATCACCTTCACTAAAAGATGCATCTTTAGATTCCGAGTTCAGGCATACTAAATTTTATTTTCTTACCCAATTCCCTGGGCCAGTTGTGTTTATAAGATGTTATAAACAAACCTCTCATTCTGTCCTATGGGGAACTGGTAGCCTTGCAATAGTGAAAAACTAAATTGGCTGTAATTCAGTATTAGGACATGCACACACACCAAGGCATGTCCTACCTTTCACATACATTGCACCCTGACCACAGGGGTACCTTGGGCCTACCTGAGGGATGTCTGACATGTAAGAAAAGGGAAGGTTAGGGACCGGCCAGTGTGTGCACTGGCCAAGTCTGCATGGCAGTTACAAACTGCGCGCAGACTCTGCAATGGCAGGTCTGAGTTACCGTTTTCAGGGCTACTCACGGGGGTGACACAACCAGTGCTGCAGGCCCCCGGGTAGTATTTTATTCACCGGCCCTGGCACACGCAGTGCATTTTACTAGGGGCTAACAAGTAAATCAAGCATCCAATTACGGAAACACCAATTCATAACACAATTTACACAGAGAGCATATGCACTTTAGCACTGATTAGCAGTGGTAAAGTGCCCAGAGTCCTAGAACCAACACAAACAGGTCAGGGAAAAATAGGAGGAAAAAGCAAAAAGTTTGGGGATAACCCTGCAAAAAGGGCCATTTCCAACACTGGGTATGTGTACAACTTTGTAGGTGAGTAAATGGCTCCCTGATTGACTCTATAGGTGAGTGAGTAGATGTGTGAGTAGCTCTATGAGTGACTGACAGTGTGTGAGTGGCTCTATGGTTGTTTGAATGGATATATCAGTGGCTGTATTAGTGAGTGACTTGGTGAACAAGTGGCTGTATGGGTGAGTGAGTGGATATGTGTGTAGAGCAATGAATTAGTGAGTGGGTGTTTAAGTACTGGTATGGGTGTGTCAATGGTTTCAAGAATGCTTGTGTTGAAGTTGCAATGGGTGTATGAAAGGTTACACAGTGGGTGAATGGGTATGTCATTAATTCGGTGGATGATGTCATCAGTGATGTCATCAGTGATGTCATTTGAGATGTCATCATTGATGTCATCAGTGATGTCACTGACCATGTCAGGATTAATGTAATAAGTGATGTCATAAGCAGTGCATTGCTGGGGAGTGAGTTATAGTTAGCTCAGCTAACTATAACGGCTTCATTTCTCTGGTGTCGTACGTGTGAAATGTCAGCCTAACTATAACGTCCCTGAAACCTGTGTTTTTTTCAGTGAATTTCTAAGGTTTTTTAAATGCTAATTTCTAACTATAACATCCCGTAAACCTGTGTTTTTTTTCAGTGATTTTCTAAGGTTTATAAACTAGTGCTCGTATTTTCAGAGTGGAACAGAAATGGTGCTACATGTTCAACCATTTCTGAAGAATTTCACTGTGTACAAGTTACAGTACGGGTTAAGATGGCTTGTTCAAAATATTTTCACATTCATAAAGGTAACGTAATTGTTTAACCCTTTTTTATATATACTTACTAATTTATATATTTTTTTTTTAAGAAACTGTGAGAACCGCGTAGCGATCGCGTACCGGTCGCGGTGGGTGCGCGAATCCGAGCATCATGCTGCAATATTTGGATGTTCGTGTAGAGTGCGCGTGGGGTGCGTAATGGGTTCACGGTTTCCAAATTTCCCATGTGACTTCAAAAGAAACGATTTCATTGGTTAAGAATCTTTCTATTCTAGTACACCCAATTTGTTCTTTCTTTCAGGAGCATCTTTAGAATAAAAACCTCTTGTGTTCTCTTTTACTCTGCATCTATTTTTTGGGTGTTTTTACTCAACATTGGAAATGGCATCTGGAAATCCACACACAGATGTAGTTGAAGATGCACGAAATGCACGAAAAGTGACTTGCACAGTGTGTGAAAAGGTATTATCTCGGGGTTCTGAGAAAAAATACTCCTGTGTAACCTCATCAATGATGAAGCATCTGCAGAAAAATGCATCCAAACCATCTCGCAAGAGAGCAGCACCAGCAAGAACTGCAACTGCAATCACAGGATGCTGAAGTTCCAGGACTCAGTACATCTCCGGGTTCTACATTAACAGCTGATACACCATTGCTCGTACCTGAGTTTGCTGCTTAAAGTGCAAAAAACGACTTTGTGCTGGGGAGCAGTCTATCGCACCAGTTATTGTAGCTGCAAGAATTCATAAATGCTAGCTTTTTTGTGGTTTTTGCAATGACGTACTAATTGCAAAATGTTTTCACTACATTACTGCAGTTCGTTGCCTTGTTTTTTAATCTGATTTTTTTTTAAAACACCAAAAAATAAATAAAAGAGTTCGAAAAACACAAAAAAATGAAAAAAGAAAAAAAATGTTCTTTTTAGAACCGCCTATTTGGTTAAAGATAGACAAACTTGTATGTTTTGTATGAATGAGTGCAAGTGTAATGCTTTGGTTATTGGATGAGTGTATGGATAGTTCCTGGGAGATTGGGTGAGAGCATGGATAGTGTCTGGGTGATTGGATGAGTGCACGGGTACTGCCTGGCTCATTTGATGAATGCATGGGCAGTGTCTGAGTGATTGCATGACTGCATGGGCTGTGCCTCAGTGAATGCATGAGTGGAAAAGTAGTGTCTCAGTGATTGGATGAGTGAATGGGTAGTGCCTGAGTCCATGGATGACTGCAAGTGTAGTGCCTGAGTGATTGGATAAGTGCATGGGTAGTGCGTAACAGAATGCCTGAGTGAATGCATCAGTGCAAGGGTACTGCTTGAGTGAATGGTTGTCTTGAAGGTTAGTGCCTGACTGATTGGAAGAGGACATGGGTAGTGCTTGAGTAAATAGTTGAGTGCAAGGATAGTATCTGAGTGAATAGAGGAATACATGGGTTGTGCCTTAGTGAAAAGATTAGTGCATGGGTAGTGCCTGGATGATTGGATGAGTGCATGGGTAGTGCCTGAGTAAGTGTATAGGTGCAAGGATAGTGCCTGAGTGACTGGATGAGTGTATGGGTACTGCCTGAGTGAATGAATTAGTGTAAGGGTAGTGCCTGGCTCTTTGGGTGAGTGCCTGGGTAGTGTCTGAGTGATTTGATGAAAGCATGAGTAGTGCCTGGAAGATTGCATGACTGCATGGATAGTGCCTGGGTGAATGGATGAGTGCATGGGTAATGGCTGGATGAATGGGTGAGTGCAAGAGCAGAGCCTGGGTGATTCCATGAGTGCATGGATAGTACCTGGGTGAATGGATGACTGTATGGGTAGTGCTTGGGTGATTGGATGAGTGCATGGGTAGTGTCTGGAAGATTGGATGAGTGCATAAGTCATGCCTGAGTGAATGCATGGATACTGCATGAGTGAATAGTTGAGTTGAAGGATAATGCTTGAGTGATTGGATGAGTGCATGGGTAGTGCCTGGGTGATTGGATGAGTGCATGAGTACTGCCTTAGTGAATGTATAAGTGCATGGGTAGTGACTTAGTGAATTGTTGAGTGCAAGCATAGTGCCTGAGTGAATGGGTGAGTGCAAGAGCAGTGCCTAGATGATTCCATAAGTGCATAGATAGTAGCTGGGTTAATGAATGAGTGTATGGGTAGTCCCCGGTTGATTGGATGAGGGAATGCATAGTGTCTGTTGGTTGAATGAGTGCATAGGTAGTCCCTGGGCAATACCATGAGTGCATAGGTAGTGCCTGGGTGAATACAGGAGTGCATGGGTAGTGGCTGGGAGATTGGATGAGTGCATGGGTAGTGCCTGGGTGATTGCATAAGTGCATGGGTAGTGCCTGAGCAAATGGATTAGTGTAAGTGTAGTGCCTGGCTCTTTTGGTGAGTGCATGGGTAGTGTCTGTGCGATTTTATGAATGCATGGGGACTACCTCGATCACTGCATGACTGCATGGGCAGTGCCTACGCGAATCAATGAGTGCATGGGTAGTGCCTGGGTGATTGGATGAGTGTATGCATAGTGCCTGGGAGATTGGAAGAGTGCTAGGGTAGTACCTGGGTTATTGCATGAGTGCATGGATAGTACCTGGATGAATGAATGAGAGTATAAGTAGTGCCTGGAAGATTGCATGACTGCATGGATACTGCCTGAGTGAATGTATGAGTGCATGGGTAATGGTTGAATGAATGGGTGAGTGCAAGAGCAGTTCCTGGGTGATTCCACGAGTGCATGGATAGTACCTGGGTGAATGGATGAGTGTATGGGTAGTGCTTGGGTGATTGGATGAGTGCCTGGGTAGTGTCTGGAAGATTGGATGAGTGCATAAGTCGTGCCTGAGTGAATGCCTGGATACTGCATGAGTAAATAGTTGAGTTGAAGGATAATGCTTGAGTGATTGGATGAGTGCATGGGTAGTGCCTGGGTGATTGGATGAGTGCATGAGTACTGCCTGAGTGAATGTATAAGTGCATGGGTACTGACTTAGTGAATTGTTGAGTGCAAGCACAGTGCCTGGGTGAATGAGTGAGTGCAAGAGCAGTGCCTAGATGATTCCATGAGTGCATAGATAGTAGCTGGGTTAATGATTGAGTATATGGGACATCCCTGGGTGATTGGATAAGTGCATGCATAGCGCCTGTTTGGTTGCATGAGTGCATGGATAGTCCCTGGGCAATTCCATGAGTGCATAGGTAGTGCCTGGGTGAATACAGGAGTGCATGAGTAGTGCCTGGGAGATTGGATGAGTGCATGGGTAGTGCCTGGGTGATTGCATAAGTGCATGGGTAGTGCCTGAGTAAATGGATTAGTGTAAGGGTAGTGCCTGGCTCTTTTGGTGAGTGCATGGGTAGTGTCTGTGTGATTTTATGAATGCATGGGGACTGCCTCAATCACTGCATGACTGCATGGGCAGTGCCTGCGTGAATCAATGAGTGCATGGGTAGTTGCTAGATTAATTGGTGAGTGCAATAGCAGAGCATGGGTGATTGCATCAGTGCATAAATAGTACCTGGGTGAATCAATGAGTGTCTGGGTAGTGCCTGGGTGATTGGATGAGTGTATGCATAGTGCCTGGGAGATTGGAAGAGTGCTAGAGCAGTACCTGGGTTATTGCATGAGTGCATGGATAGTACCTGGATAAATGAATGAGAGTATAAGTAGTGCCTGGGTGATTGGATGGGT
This sequence comes from Calotriton arnoldi, assembly GCA_963921515.1. Classification (NCBI taxonomy): domain Eukaryota; kingdom Metazoa; phylum Chordata; class Amphibia; order Caudata; family Salamandridae; genus Calotriton; species Calotriton arnoldi. Next base: position 545,407 of record CAWUFW010004019.1, on the reverse strand, counting down.
GCATGGGTAGTGTCTGGGGGATTGGATGTGTGCAAAAGTACTGCCTAAGTGAATGTATGAGTGCATGGGTACTGCATGAGTGAATGGTTAAGTTGAAGGATAGTGCCTGAGTGAATGGATGAGTGCATGTGTAGTTGCTGAATGAATGAGTGATTGCAATAGCAGTGCCTGCCTGACTCCATGACTGCATGGATAGTATCTGGATCAATAAAAGAGAGTATGGATAGTGCTTGGGTGATTGGATGAGTGCATGGGTAGTGCCTCAGTGACTGTATGAGTGCATGACTACTGTCTGAGTGAATGCATGAGTGCATGGGCAGTGACTGAGTGAATGGATGAGTGCATGCATAGTGCATGGGAGATTGAGTGAGTGCAAGAGCAATGCCTGGGTGATTCCATGAGTGCATGGATAGTACCTGGATGAATTCACTGAGTGAATATATGAGTGCATAGGTACTGCATGGGTAAATGGTTCAGTTGAAGGATAGTGTCTGAGTGATTGGATGAGTGCATGGGTAGTGCCTGGGTGATTGGATGACTCCATGGGTAGTACATGAGTGAATGGATTAGTGCAAGGGTAGTGAGTGTCTCATCCAGTGAGTACATGGGTAGTGCCTGGGTGATTGGATGAGTGCAAGGCTACTGTCTTGATGACTGTATAAGTCCATGCTCAGTGCATGAGTAATTGTATGAGTGCATGAGTAGTGCCTTCATGAATAGTTGAGTGGGAATTTCCTGGGTGATTGCATGAGTGCATGGATAGTAACTGGGTGAATACATGAGTGTATGGTTAGTTCCTGGGTGATTGGATGAGTGCATGCACAGTGTCTGTTTGGTTCCATGAGTGCATGGGTAGTTCCTGGGTAATTCCATGAGTGCATAGGTAGTGCCTGGGTGACTACAGCAGTGCATGGGTAGTGCCTGGGTGAATGGTTGAGTGTATGGATACTGCCTGGGTGATTGAAAGAGTGCAAGAGAAGTGTCTGGGTGATTGAATGGGTGCATTAGTAGTATCTGGATGATTGGATGGATGTATGCATAGTGCCTGAATTAATTAATTAGTGCAAGGATAGTGTTTGAATGATCTGATGAGTGCATGGGTTGTACCGTATACAGTAGATTCTATCCATTAAAACTTAGTCCTATTCGCTCTTCAATATATCTTAAAATACTTCTTCAAATGAGAATATACATCATACTTCAAAAGTGTTACATTTTCAAATATAATAAAAACACTTTCAATACCCAGCTGTCCTGTATAAGGAGGAGAAAGTAATACATTCATCTTGTACACAAATTTCAAAAACATGTCGTGTGAAACAGATGTATTCTAGTATGTGTAAGCTTCTACATGTATTCTGACATGTGTTGTACATCTGTTGAGTCTAACTTCAAAACTATGTAGTTTATCATACAGGTGCACAAATCGTATCAGTTGAATTAGAGTATTGAGTCACAAAAGCAGACATCTGTTATCTAAGTATGTGTCTGAAAAGTCCTCGGATAGAGATATAAATACACACCTGCCCTGTCCAATGAGGAGTAAATAACTTGCAATAAAAGCACTTTTATTGGTTTATGCACTTTTCTTAAAAGTAAGTGTGATACTGCTCCTCAGAAATATGATGATAATTTTCAAATAGTCTAAAGGATAAACAATATTTATCTTAGAAACAAATAACATATAATTAAATTTCAAGTAATTTAGATACACCATTCAGTAAAAGTATTTTAGAGTAGTATTATCCTAAATAGCATTAAAACAGCTTCAAACTTTAACAGTAGCTACTATAAAGAACAAAAAGAAAATCTGTTATTTAATGATAATATATTAGAAAAATTACAATATTATATTTTTGAGAACACAACATAAATTTAGAATTACATAACAATCTCACTTTCCCTTTTTTGCTCTTCTGAAATTCCACTTAAGTTCACCATACACAGTGATTTCAATGTAGCATCATCATTGAACAACAAGGAAAAAAAACAATCAAATTGATTGTAGAAAAAAAAATCAGCATAGAGCATCATTATCAATATGTATACCTATGTGTTTTCCTATCTACAGTTTGTTAATCACTTCCTTCATCTACATTAACTGTATTATTTTTCTGAAATATATTTCACAAAATGTATAACCTTATTTACATCTGGTAAAATATAGACAACAAATATGTAAACTATTTGCTTTTAAACACAATTTTCCAAAAGTAATATCAATTTGGGCAAATAATAATTAGAACACTCATTATAAACAGTAATACTTTGCAGTGCTCTCTGCTTTCTGTTGACATTTTCCCCAATAGGCCAAATGATGTACTCAAAACTTTGGCCGCAGAAATAACATATAAGAATTTGGTAGTTGAAAAGACAATCTAAGTTTGAATTCCAGGTGGGCATCATTGCAAAGCACCCATCCCTTGTTGCACTTTATATAAACAGTATAGTGTCTAAATGTTGTAGTGAGTCCATCATAAAAAATATATAGCCACTGTTGTAAAAGTTCTTCCTGAAATAGATACTTGACTTCCTTTAAAATCTGTAATTTTTGTATCCAATTTTCTTCCAATTGCTCTACAACATTGTAACATTAAAATGAAGTATTTTCCAAATCTTTCTATATGTAATGTAGACAACATCTGTGATCTACAATGTGAACAAGTCATATCCTGATTTGTTGTTTTTATCAATTTGTTAAAAGGTACTGATTTGCAGTCTGGTACTGTTAAGTATAGCAATTGTTCTGCTTGTATTTGAGTGGTAGAAGTAAGTGAACACTCTTCAAAGTTATGCTCCCATCTGTAACTTAGCTCAAATAAGTTTTCAATGTGTATTGCTTCATGTTCTAATACTCCAAGCATGAGCATTAAAAATTCTTGTGCATCTTATTGTATGTTGAGAGTAAAAGTCAATGAAACAGTACATATATCTAAAACATGCCGAATGTCAGAAGCCATATGCATTTTACTTCTGTCACTTACCAACTGTTGAAATACATGATGTAGTGCAGAACAGAATCTTTTTTCACGATTTTCCATGATTTCATGATGAAGATCTGGTAGATGAAACACAACATTCAGAATCACATTAGCATAACAGTTGATACCTGAACTGTTTTCCAACTGGTATCCTACAATGTCATCAACACTTTCCATTTTCTTTTTCTTTACACTTTCAACTTTCTCTTTAGTTGGTTTCTTTTTTTGATCCTCAGTTGCATTTTTGACATATTTCTGTTTTGGACACACTACACGTTTCTCATATATGGGATATTCACCTAAATCAGGAGCATAAAGTCTTCCTAAATGATTGTTCTCTCTTACACAATTTGTATCAGCACTAAGCTTTTCCTCTTCAAAATCTATCAAATACAAACCAGACAATGTTCTTACTCGAGACAATTCAGCGTATGCCGTTCACTCTTTGAACACACTACTTCTAATATTTACAAAAGCTCTATCTATACTTAAACCTTGAGATTTATGAATAGTTACTGCATATGCTAGAGACAGAGGAAACTGTTCTCTGCGAACATGCAAGTCTATTACAATCAAAAAACATCCAACACAACGCCCAATCTGTTCTACCTCATTAATTTGATAACATTTTATAATCAAAAATTCTATTCTATCTCTATTTTTAAAATTTACAAAATCAACATTTTTTCCCATTGCTCCATTTACTAATCGTTCTTCTACATTCAAATTATGCCACAAAATTACTCGACAGTTTATGCATACATGTAAAATCTTTTCTAATCCTGCAGTTTTAGATACAGACTTTTCCAAAGAATGCAATTTAGCCTGTAGTTTCTCGGTAAGAAGAATTGTCACTCCGTGGTGTTCGATTTTGTCAATAACTTCAATTTCCACAATTTGTTGTTTTTCCAGTTTAACAAGTTCTTCATTAAATGTAGATACACTCTTGCAGTGTAGGCATTAGGCAAACTATAGGCTTCTTTTCTCCAAGCTTACTGTACATTACTTCAGCCGCTGTGCTTCCAGTTGTAAACAAGTTCCTTAGTAGCCTACTTTCTAAATGTTGTTTACCATGTTTTGTCAAGACACCAATTCTTATGTCTTTAAGAATATTTCCATAATCTTCAGCATTTGCTTGTCGCATATTTTTAACAACTTCTTTATATTCAAAGTTCATCCAAATATTTACATTTCCAATACTTCCCAAAGATTTCCTTGTGTCATCATGCAGAAGTGTTTTAAAAACAGGTTGTCCTTTAACGGAAGTAAGTCTCCAAATACAATTAAATGTTTTCCTCCAACGGAACATCATAATCTGTTTTTAAAATCTGTTGCATTCTCAAGTGTGCAAAGGCAAGCATTAAGTTTGAGACCATGCACAGCTCATCAATGATTAAAAGTTAAATTTCTTTAGTACTCTTGAGACTTCATAACAAGCTTCTCCAGATAGCTTCTGATATTCCAGTTTATTATCCTGATCAACAGGTAGCATAAGTAATCGATGTAAGGCAATACCTTTAATGTTGTGTGCTGCTAATCCAGTTGGAGCTGTTACAACTCAAGATAAATGTGATTCTGTAGTTTTTTGTAGATAACTGGTCAAAACTTTAATTAAGAAACTTTTTCCTGTTCCAGCTTGAACACTGATGTACAATAGAATAGGTTTAAATGATGAACATTGGCATTCTTTTTTTCGTGCAGCAAACCATGTTGTATCTGCTCTTTGACTTGAAGATATATTTCTTTCTGTTCAATATTTAGTTGTTGTTTTAACTTTTCAAACTGAATAATATCCTGTTCTGCTTGTTGCATTGCAGTTTCTACCTCATTCATGGCTATTGCTGCTTCATTTTCAATAATTGGTTGTCCCAGTGGATCTTTACTCAGTGGACCAGAAATTTGACTGCTTTGTGAACTTTCTGTAGTTATTTCAGCTGCAATAGTTGTTTTTTGTTGAATCTCATCATTTAACATTTGTAGATAAGTTGGGAAAATTGTACACTGAATGCTGTCTTTAGTTGCATTAAAAGAATCTTCATAGCAGTCAAAATCTCCAAGTAATTCTGTTTCAGTACGCCAAGGCTTGAACAGCTGCAGAAGTGCTAAATAGAAGAATTCTCTCTTTTCTGGACTTTCATACTGAGTTTTCTATGATTAATAAGATTTCATTTGGCATGTTTGACTAAACATCCATCATATCCAATTACTGCATATTTTTCTTCATTTTAAACCTGTAATGTTGAAGTATTTCATACAGACATAAGTTTTCAAGATATGTACTCCTTTTGGGTTAGTATGTGTCCAGCATATTAGTTTGAACAATCAGTACTTTCTGGTTCATATTGTGCTAAATATTCGATTTCTTGTAAAGATTTCAATACTCTATTTCGTGTGGAGGCAAGACCTAGACTTACCCAAATGATTCCTCTTGACTTTGAATATAAACTGGCTGAGCTCAAATGATCCGAACATTTATAAGATCCAATCTCTCTGTGGGAAAGCATTTTCAAGCTGAAGCTGTACAATTTCTTGCTAAGACTCATCTCTGCTGAAATTGCTTCCCACATTTCTTTCATCTCTGTCTTTTCAAATTTGGTAATATATGATGCAACATAGCGAGCAACAGCAATTGAATTATCTGCAATATACTGAATATCTATGTTTGCTTTCCACATTTTCAAAATAACTGTATTGTAGTCATTAATGTACTTTGAAGCTTCTGTTCTTTTTAAGTTGTATGTATTTTTGGGAGATTTCAGAGTCATTGTATGTCTTACTGCTGCCAAAATCTATTTCCTCTTCCTTTAGAAATTATAGGACGTGGGAATCCAAAAAGACATTTTGTATAAAATTTCCCTTTACATTTATATTTTCGTCATCAGTATTTCCCACATCGATGACATTGAAAGCATAAAACTTGTTGACTCAGGCTATTTTTTCCTTCACCTCTTGGAATGGCACATGTAACATACTGTTCGATGAAAGACAAAACAGTTTTATCTCTATGTGTTCCAAATTTCAGTGCATTCTTTATCCATAATAGCATGTGTATATGAGGAGTACCTCTGGCTTGGTACTCTTTTCTCCAAAAGAAATCTGTTACCTCTCCAAGAGTTGGAATGTTTTTTATTGCAGATAAATGACATCATAGCTTGAAACCTATGGTTAAAATACCTGCACACATTTACAGGATCCAAGGAACAGAGGGGCCCATTACGATACCCGGCGTAAAAAAATCCGCCAGGCATGGAAGCGTCAAAAATCCGCCCGCACACACCGTCTGAACACCGACCACGCCATTACAATTACACAATCCGAAAACCGCCATCGGCGGAAAAATCACACAAAATACCGCCCGCCAATGTCCGAGTCGGAGTCAAACCGCCCGCCACGGACGGAAACACGCACGACAACACAAAACCGCCCGCCCTCACGGCCGACACACCGCACGTGAAATTACGATCGCACCGCCATGAGCGCGGGAAAACCACAAATATACCGCCCGCCAGCGCAAACAACGCCGATGAGAATCGACACAGGCAGAAGCCATGGCGCCCACGTACCTGCACAGAAACCATCCGCTCACAAAACCAATAGCACACAACATGGCCAACAAGTCCACACAGCAAGGCACGCACAAATACACAAGCACAGTACACATCCCGAAAACACCCCCGGACAAACAAAAAATACAAAGGCCAGAACCCCAGACACAACACACCTGAAAACAACAGACCATGAGGACACACCCACATAGGTGAGTACAAAAGCAGCACTCCCACAGACCACAACCCCTTGCTACATTGCAAACCAGAGAGGAGAGGAGAGGACACAGTGACACAGCAAGGACAGCAGCACACCACAGAAATGCACACATCACAACCACCACCACCACCACCACCAAACACCTGCACCACAAACCCCCTGCACATTACACAACACACACCGCACCAGCACCACAAACACCATGGCACCACAAAGAATGCCCAAGTACACGCCCATTGAGCTGACGGTCATGGTCGACGAGATCATCAAGGTGTACCCACAAATCTATGGGAACATGGTCCAGCACACACCACTAGCCACCAGAAACAGAATGTGGAACCGGATCGTAGACCAGGTCAATGCAGTCGGGACCCTGCCTAGGAACAGAGGAGAAATAAACAAACGTTGGAATGACGTAAAGAGCCTGGTCAAGAAGAAGGAGGGCAAAAACAGAGAGCTGGCTGCCGTCACTGGCGGAGGGAATCCCGCGCTCTTCAAGACCTTCAAAGCGTGGGAGGAGAAGGTGCGAGTCATAATACATCCGGAGATCCTCGCCGGATTAGCAGGGGAGTGGAGGCTGGTAAGTACAAACTAATGTATACCAGCACACCGCTATGTACTCACATGCACTACCACCATGCCACAGCTCCCAGGGACAAACACCCCCATGTCCAGCACACAATACACAACACATCACACACACATGCAACAGACACCACCACACACAGCCCAAACCGAACAACTGTAACATACGTGGGGACATGTGTACACTCAGCCAGCCACGTAACCACCAACAGGTCCCCAAATATGCCAGAAGCGCCACAACGAGCACCCACCACACCCATGTGTCCGCCACAGCTGCACTAACCGACAAGTAACAGGTAAGTGGCAGGAACACAAAGTGCAGTGGGTGGGACGGTGGACAGCCCAAGTACAACACACACCAGGCCCCTAGTCCCACAGCACAGCAAGGAGGAGCATCCCCCACACCCCACAGCCACGTGTCAGCCACCGCAGTGCACAACGACAGCCGAAAGGCAGACATCACGGTCCACAGCAATCGGTGTCAGTGGGTGTCCAGCCACCCCCACGACCCACAACACCCCCCACCCCCACAGACCTGCAACATGGAGCACCCCCAGCTTAGAGCCATGTGGCATCCAGTACAGTGCACGCACGAACAACTTGCAGGTGGGAAACTGGACAGGGCTGGATTACTGGAGGCATGAGGACCATAACACGACCAACACATGGGACATGTCACGTAGCAGACGAACACGCAGCACCGCCCACCGTCACGAACAAGTGAACAATGTGCACACGGACATGAACAACAGACTCACACCCCACATGACCCATCACAGACATAGCAACACCCAAGGAGCCACGTCTGCATGCACAAGCCACACTGAATATAGTACCACACGGCAGCCACTGTGCAACTCATCACACACAACCGAAACACCATTGAAGTCCTGTCCATGTAGCCCCTACTGCCTGTCAACCACACACCCCACAACTACGCCTATGTAAGACAAACAACACTAGACGCAACAGAGCGGAACAACATAAATGCACACGAACACCACTGAACCCATCAAACACACAGACACACCATGCACATACAACATACCATCCATCCCATCCGTCAGCCCCAGTCTCATGAAAGGCATGTCATCCGCACAGCTGCCACACATCCAGCAGTCACGCTAAGATACATGCCCATGACCAACCATGTGCCAGAAGTCAATGAAGCGCACGACACACTGTGAGCAACAACACGCAACATGGGCCACACCCCCCGAGCACTGCAGTGATGCACATGGCACAGGGCAGCACGCACACCAAGGAGATGGGACAACTGCAATACGTTGGCTGGCACACAACCATCACTCACTCATAACGATGCGTCCAATGCCATGTCCAGTAATCACAACAGACAGCAAATATGCAGGCCATGTCAAGCATGCACACACCTCAAACCATGCACTGTCATGCTGCCACAACACATGTCACGTTCGGCACCCATGGCTCACAGCATGTACCCCAAAAGCATATCCCCTCCCAAATGCGAATCTGGGGCATGGCCCCCATGTTGCCATATGCGTTCCTAAGCGTTCCATTTGAACCCCAAAAGCATATTCCCTCCCAAATGCGAATCTGGGGCATGGCCCCCATGTTGCCATATGCGTTCCTAAGCGTTCCATTTGAACCCCAAAAGCATATTCCCTCCCAAATGCGAATCTGGGGCATGGCCCCCATGTTGCCATATGCGTTCCTAAGCGTTCCATTTGAACCCCAAAAGCATATTCCCTCCCAAATGCGAATCTGGGGCATGGCCCCCATGTTGCCATATGCGTTCCATTTGAACCCCAAAAGCATATCCCCTCCCAAATGCGAATCTGGGGCATGGCCCCCATGTTGCCATATGCGTTCCTAAGCGTTCCATTTGAACCCCAAAAGCATATCCCCTCCCAAATGCGAATCTGGGGCATGGCCCCCATGTTGCCATATGCGTTCCTAAGCGTTCCATTTGAACCCCAAAAGCATATTCCCTCCCAAATGCGAATCTGGGGCATGGCCCCCATGTTGCCAAATGCGTTCCTAAGCGTTCCATTTGAACCCCAAAAGCATATTCCCTCCCAAATGCGAATCTGGGGCATGGCCCCCATGTTGCCATATGCGTTCCTAAGCGTTCCATTTGAACCCCAAAAGCATATCCCCTCCCAAATGCGAATCTGGGGCATGGCCCCCATGTTGCCATATGCGTTCCTAAGCGTTCCATTTGAACCCCAAAAGCATATTCCCTCCCAAATGCGAATCTGGGGCATGGCCCCCATGTTGCCATATGCGTTCCTAAGCGTTCCATTTGAACCCCAAAAGCATATTCCCTCCCAAATGCGAATCTGGGGCATGGCCCCCATGTTGCCATATGCGTTCCTAAGCGTCCCATCTGAACACCAAAAGCAAAGTACAAACCAGACCCAGGAAGGGCCAGGAGCCCGCATACACCAGAGTCACAATAAGTAGGGGCACAGCAACACACCCATCGGCATGGCCAATCCGTCCCATGCCACATGTGCACAGCACACAGTCCCATTGCCAAGCACACACAACTACAGATGCTACAGCCACACACACGCCTCCGGGAAACCCATGTACGAGATTGCACGAACTGTTAATGTCAGACGACAAATACATACTTCGCCAGGTGCAACACAATAACAAATCTCATTCTCTCCACAGGTGACGAACTGCTGGATGCTGGGGATGGAGCCAGCAGCCAGCACAGCCAGCCTACAAGCCCCCAACGAGGACACACGGATCTGGAGGATCTGTCCTCCTCTTCGGACACGGACCACCAAGCAGGCCCATCTGGTGTGGCAGGGCCCAGCCGCTCCCCAGGACCCCTCCTACCCACCAACCCATCATCCAGGGCTGCTGAACATTCCCAACCCCCTGCTGCCACTGTCGTTGCGGCCACACCCACGGTCATTGTGGCCACTACCACTGCCGCAACCGCCACCATCGCCGCACCGACCACCACCGCCGCCACCACCACCACGTCTTCGCTGGCACCAGCCCCAGCGCAGGTGGTGGCCCGGCCGACTGGATCCACCCTGGGAGCCACAGCGAGGACCGTGGTGAGCAATGTGGCTAGTAGGCAGGCCGGTGGCAGCAGGACTGGTAGGAGGAGCAGGGTCAGGGAAACGCCAGCCTCCCCTGGGAGCCATGCCCTGCCTCAAATGGCCAGAGTCCTTGGGGCCTATGAAGAGGCCCAAGGACAATGGGTCCGGTCTGCTTCAGACATGCGTGAGGTGCTGGGGGTGCTGAGGTCCATGGACGCCCGTATGGGCCAAATCGTGGACCTCATGGGCCAGCTGGTGGTGGCGGTGAGGTCACAGCCAGGGACAGCAGCTCCCCTCCGCCACCACCTGCCGGGGCGCAGGGTGGAGCAGCAGTGTCCAGTTCCACTGCGTCCACAGCCAGTGAGCACACCTCAACCACCAGCATGTCGCAAGCAGGCACCCCCCTCGCAAACGTGGAAGGGGCCGTCCGAAGTGGAAACAGATCTCCCGGGAGGACTTCGCACGCTCCAAACGCAAGTGAGGCAGCCAGCCAGCCTTCCGCCAGCCTTCCTTGACCAGCCACTGCATTGACTTGGACTACGATCCCACTCCACACAGCCATCTGGATGGCATGTGTGTGTTGGACTATGGACATAGAACCAGTGGGTACACCCTGAGCATCATGCAGCCATGACCGACAGCTCATTGTCACTGCACGCACCACTTTTGTCATCACCTTACACACAATCACATGTCACAGTTTGTAATAAATGCACCTTTTACACTAACTGCTGTTTGTGCCCTGTGTTTTATTTGTACGGAATACAACGGCCACCTTGGGCGGAAAGGCACCTGATGCGTGGCTTGGCAATTGAATCCGGAGGGCCTGTAGGGACCTAGGGGTGGGAGACAGAACAGGAGCACATTCAATGAGTGTGTCACACACCCATCACACAGTACATGTCAACAACTACAAGCAATGTACACACATCGCACAGAGCAATAGGGCACAATGCCACAGCCACCAACAGTGGCATACTACCCTGGCCATGGAGCGTTGGTACACAGCACGCAGTGAACAAACGGCCACCCTGACACAGCACACACACACCTGCACAGATACAGCCACATCAGCCGTCGTACATGGACACTCACCGTCAAGTGAAGTAGCGGGCGATGAGCTGCTGCCGCACATTACCAGCTTCCTCCTCTCCGCTGTCCTCCTCACTCGAGCTGTCCTGGTCTGCGGGCTGGGGCCCTGGTTGATCTCCGTCATCCACGATGAGGGGGATCTGCTTCCGAATGGCCAGATTGTGCAGCATGCAGCACGCCACCACTATCCGGCACACCTTCTGTGGGGAGTACGCCAGCGCACCCCCGGTGCGGTCCAGGCACCTGAACCTGGACTTGAGGAGGCCAAAGGTACGCTCGACCACACGTCTGGTCCTCCCATGTGCCTCATTGTAGCGATCGTCTGCTGGGGTGCGAGGATTCCTCAATGGACTGAGCAGCCATGCCCCATTCGGGTACGCAGAGTCACCTGGGTGTGAGGGACACAGAGAACCGTTGCAATTCCAACTGGACAGGGGACAGCATCGCACAACCAGCACGCTACACCACTCCACATACTCACCGACAATACAGGCACGATCCTGTTGCATATTGGACATCAGTCGTGGCAAGATGCTGTTGCGCATTATGTGTGCGTCATGGGCCGAGCCTGGGAACTTTGCACACACGTGGGTGATCACCATGTCCGCAAGGCACACCACTTGCACATTCAGGGAGTGCGTGTGCTTCCTGTTGCGGTACAGGTGCTCAGTGGCCTGTGGTGGAACAAGGCCGACATGTGTGCAGTCAATGGCTCCAACGACGTGTGGGATTCTGCCAAGGGCATAGAATGCACCCTTCACTGCCGCCAATTCACGAGCCCTGGGGAAGCGGATGTACCTGTTTCGGTACAGCATCATGGCTGCCAGTACATCCCTCAGCACCTTGCTGAACATGGGCTGGGACATCCCTCCTCCAATGCCCACTGTGTGCTGGAATGACCCAGTGGCGAAGAAATGCATGGCGGCCATCACCTTAGCCGTGGGGGTGACAGCAGTCGGATACACCCTGCGGGGACGGAGATGGGGTTCTAACATGGCACACAGTCGATGCAGGGTTGGCCTGTCCAGCCGAAACTTCCTAATAACCTCTGTATCGTCCATGTCCGCCAGCAATTGGTATGGGCGGTCAATGTTCGGTCTCCGCCTAGGGACAATGGCAGAGGACACATGTCAAAGCAACACGACACATAGCAATTTCGCATACACATCACTGACATGACTGAGCAAGCACATGAGCCACAGCCCAGCTGTCAAGCTGGGACGGCACGGCCACAATACACTTACACAGGTCTCCCAACAATGGCAATGGCTAGTGATATAAACCACTGCCATGTGCATGCACATGGGGATCTAGGCCCCAATGACTTGCGGGCCGTGCTGATGGGGACTGACTGCATATCCGTCAAGCGGCAACGCCACGGCAACATGAATGTCTGCTGAGCATGGAACTGCTTCCGCGGCTGGATGAGTATGGCACACGACGACAACGATGTGGGCACAGGCTGAGCGGCCAAAACAAGTGGGACCTGTGGCACGAGGGGATATGAGACAGTAGTAGGTGTCAGCACTGCACCCTATGTACAGCACTGTACGGATCACACCTCCCGAAACATTGACAGGTGTCCACATTGACAGCCCCATGCCAAGACGGCTGTGTGCTTGCAGTCACACGTCACAGGTGAGAGGTTACATTGCACGTGCCAGGTGGCAGACGTACATAGTGGGAGCTGGCATGTGTGTGCATGTGTCTCCTGTTCAGGATCCACCAGATGGGCGCTGACTCTGTACTGACCATTGGACACAGCATGTTCCGTGGAAGGCTTGTGTGTGTGGGATGGTGGCACTGGATGTGCCTCCGTTGGGTGGGGGCCATGCACAGGGCGGGTACGTCGATGATTGCGCATTGTTGGTCACGGTGGGTGCACCAACTGAAGATGTGTTGCCCTGTGTTCAATTCCTATGTCCGCATGATGATGGACTGTAGATGTGGGCAGACTACACATTGGTCGATGTGCTGTCTATATGCATGTGCCTTCACACCAGGCACAGCTGCCCCTGCACATGTGACCCCTGCTGGACTCGCTGCTGGGTCTGTGGAGCTGATGCACCTTCTGCGCGTGGGGCGGACAGCTCTCCTCACTTCCCTCATTGCGCATGTCATGACTTTGCCGCAGGTGACATGGATCATGGAGGGCCCACATGTACGCGTGGGTAGGCTACACATGATTGTACACTGGTCGCCACCCCCAGTCAGTGTTTCGAATGGGAAGGTTGTCGTGCTGGTGGTATGTTCGATGTGGCGGATGGGCGGGCCTAGGTGCGGGCTTACATTCCGGACATGGGGGGTAGTTGGATTGGCGACTAGTTGCAGTACACACGGGACACGTCTCTTCCTTTCCACATCTGGGTCATCCCTTGTACTTACTGACAGTGATACAGTCATCTTCGCCCCAGCCCTCATGTCCTCCCCTCGCTCCCCCAATATGCATGCTCACCTGCGAGGCTAGCGCCTGCACAGGCAGCCCCAAGCTCGCACCAGAGAGGGCAAGGAGTGTATGTGTGGGTCCAGTTGCACGAGTGGGCTGTCTCAGGGTATGATGTGTGGCGGGACGCCGTCCACCTGCGTGGTGCCCCAAATGGAGACCCGGCCTGCATGGACTATGCATCACAGTCTTCGCCTTCCGGATCCGCCACCTGCGACACCCAGTGGCTGTGGCTGCCCTTGCGGCCAGGCCGCGTCCGTCTGTGGCTGATGGCCCACACATTCACTCTTTGGCCTCTCTGGGGAGGGCTCCGGGGTGGTGGCGCACGCGCTTGCACTTAGTCGCAATGGCATGTGGCGTGGTTGGTATGATGGGCAATGGATGGGATGGTGCGAGCCACCTCCCGTGACGTCAGTGCTGCTCGTGCTGTGGTGCGTCCCCCTACACTTCCATTTGACTTGTGCCATGCTAGACGTTGAGGTTCTATTGCCTGCGTGATATGACCAGGAGGAGCGCGAGGAGACCTCTCACACACCATGCTCCACTGCCATCTCGTGCCCTGTATCGCCTGTGCGGATTGACTATGTTGGGGTTACACCTGGTCGACTGGGGCTGTGTGTGCCTTGTCAAGGGGCATGGCGGGCGCACAACAGGATCCAGCTTGTCCACAGAGGGTGGGCTGAGGTGCGCCTGGTACCGCTTTGTACGTGTGCCCGGCTGCTGTGCACACACGTGTTCACTCCCCCCGACAGGTGTCCTCTCACAATGCCCAGGGAAGCGGTGGTGTACTGTTCATGACCCCTCCCAACACGGCGTGCTCCAACTTGGCATGTGCGCATCTACCCGTCGCACCCACCCACCTGAGCACTGCGTCCATACGACTTCACACGACACATGTGTGTCTTCCACAGTAGTGCTACTCATTTGCGTTGACATCCAATACCAGTGGACTACATGGTCATGTCACGACTGCCGTGTACTTCACATACTCTCATCCTCTCTCATTCGTACTTGTGAAATGAGTCAGCGGAGACAGTTTTGGTTTCAAACATTATATTGAGTCTTCTGTCCTCTGTGATGCAGTATAGTGGACACTACTGGCAGCGGAATACATGTTGAGGATATACTGAGCATGATTGCAAATGGGATAGGGTGTGGGGTTACATGTGATTGGCTGTTGCATGTGGGATGTGGGCTTCAGAGTGACATCTGCTTGGCCAAGGCTGTGCTAATGTACATTTACGTATAGCTGCGGAGCTGCGGACTTTGACACAGACGGTATACATGTAGCCTACCAGACCGCTTGGCATCATGGGCACAGTCCATCTCAGTTCCATGTGACAGGTTTGCTGCGGTTGTTCCTCATCCACGCGTGCATGTGAGATGACATCAGGGCATGTGCTTGCGTGCATGCAGCGGCGTGCCACTTGTTGTTGCACTGTGGTGGTTACTGGACATGTCACAGTCACTGGGGTCGTGTTGTTGTTGTATGCACTTGTCGTCCATGCAAAGGTCCTGGTATGGGATTCCCGGGGTGGGGGTGGGAGGGGTGCAGCACCCACAGACTCCAGGCGACCTATTCATGTCCACTGAGCGGTGTGTGTGTCCATGGGCGCTGGATCCATGTCGTGTCCTGGTTGTTCGTGCAGTTCCGTCCATGTGGGTGCGATACACAGAGCCCATGCCACTGCCTCCCACGATGCATGCGGTGTTCCTGGATGTGATGGGGAACAGTGTGCATGTCCCGGTCATATCCGATGTCATGGCGATGTCGTTGATGGTGTGGTTACAGTTGCCGGTCGTTTGGTATGGCTGTTGTGGTGGTGACTGGCCAGTCCGTGCGGAAGCTAAGCATGGGTGCGGGGTTGGACATCATAGGTCAATCGGGGAACCTGCGTTGTGGTCTGACGAATTTACAGGTTGTCAGGTATGCGATGCCGTCCAGCAGGGCTTCCATGTCATTGGTGGTGTACATGTTTGCCAGCCATGATGGGGCATGCTGGGTGACATTCGATGTAGCTGTTCTCGATGATCCGTCGTGTGGAGGCACAGTGGTCCCATTTCAGTGCGGGTGCGATGTTGGCCACATACGCCATGCCCCCATAGGCAGAGCAGGCCCTGTCGTGTGCGTCCAGAGGGAGGAGTAGTGGTAGCAGGTCCGCCTTCAGACATGCCGGGTTGGAGAGGCATATCTCCACGGGATGCTGGTAGGGACACCTCCGACAGTAGAAGACGGGCATGACGCAGCTGAACAATGTGATGCGGTAAGTCAGTCGGTAACTTACGTTCAGCAGGGACAGGAGATCGCATCCCAATGTATGAAACAGGTTGGTTTTGTACAGCTTGAGCTGTTCGGCGTAGTTGGGTAGGTGTGTTGCGGTTGCCATTTCGCAGCGGTGCGTTTTGGTGGCGTGCTCCGGCTGTGTGTGCAGTCTGCAATGTGCACGCTCCGAGGTTGCTGTGAGCTCTGTGTAGTCGTAGGGAGACAGGACTTGTGTTCTGTTGGCTTGTTTGGAGGACACGGGCCCTCTTCCCACATGCTTCTCAGACAGTTCAAGGTCAGTGATGTGTGACTCCTTCCAATTAACTTGCATGTGGCCGACATGGGGGAGTGTTTTCTTCTTTCTTCCCCGTCCGTTGTGTGCTTCTGTGATATGCGCTATCTGCCCTGTGGTCGGTCTCCTCGGCATGCCTGTGTTGGTCTATTCTTGGACAATGGCTGTATTCACCGGCTTCTGTCGTAGGGCTGTGGTTTCGGAGTTGGAATGGAAGGTCATTCATTGCTGTCTGCTCTCCCTTGTGTGGGCGGCAGGCTGCCTTTCCGCTCTGCGTTGGGCCTTGTGTGTGAATGTTATTCTTGGGCCACCTGTTGTCGGTCCCCGGGCTCTTTGGTGTTCCGTTTTCTATGTCTTGTTCATATGTGCAGGGTGGTATGGGTGTTTCAGTGTGGTACTGGCGTTCCTCTTCCCGAAGGGGCCCTGCTTCTCCTAGTTGGTGTTGCCGCCGCTGTGTGCTACGCCATGTTTGTTACACTGGGGTGTGTCCTGCTGTTGCGTGTCTTCACTGACATGTGTGCGTCGGTTGTGTGGCGTTGGGTGTTGTCCGTGAATTGGGCGTTGGGGACATGTCTGTGGCAGGCCTGTCACGTGTCATGTGCGTTCGGGGTGGGGCTGATGTGTGTGCTGCTTGGTTGTGTCCCTGTGTCTGTGTGCGACGCATGCATGGCGCTGCGGTTGGCCTCTGCGTTGTGCGCATGTGTGGCGGCGTCATCGCCGCTTTGGGGCCGTGACGGGGTGGTTGGTTCCTAGTCCCAGGTGGTGTGTACACATGTGTTACGCGATGTTACGATTTGGCCTGTGTGTCATATGTGGATGCAATGGTGGATGTGTAGTGTACACGCGCTGGTGGGGGGTTGTCCGCTTTTCCGCCCTTGCACTGTGTGCGCTGTTTGCGTGCACTTGTTGTGTGTGTGCCTACCTGCGTCTCCGCGGTACGTTGCGTCCTTGGTGGTGCATCAGCAGGAGCATGGGGAGGGCCTGCAGTGCTGGATTCATGCTCGGGGGAGCCGCTTCTTCGTTGTCCGTGCTCGGCGTCCGTGTTACCGCTTCGGTTTGTCGTACGGTATCTCTTGGCCGTGGGAGCCGTTTGTTTGCGGCATCGTAATTTATGCGCCGGGCGGGACGTGTTTCGTCGGACGGTGTGTGTCAGTTGTGCTGCGCCGCTACGTGTACGGGCGCACTTTGAAGGCGGACGGTGTTGCTGGCTTGCCGGCGGTGTTTGGCCTACTTTTCGCATCGTAATTGTGCGGGCGTGTGGACTGCTGCGTGCCGGCGGTAACTGGTGGTTTTTGCATCCGCCAGCACGGCGGTTGTGCTTCCGCCCGCCATCGTAATGAGCCCCAGAGTTCTCCAGCGTTATTCAATTCAATGTTTTTAACATATACATTTGCTTCTCGTAGAAATTCAAGTAAATCTTCCCATGCATACTCAGCACAGCTAAGTGTTACAAACCATATAGGTGTACCTAAGTTTCTTAACATGCATTTAAATTCACCATGACAACGATACCAATATTCATTGGTACCACGTTGGCACGCCATCAAATCAATTACCTGCGATTCTAAATTTTCATTTCTTTGTTCAACTTTGTCCATGAACTCTTTTGCAGAAACATGTTGAAGATGAACTCCTGTTATTAATATGTGGTTTACTGCATACAAAAGAGCAGACAAATCGCTTTCAAACAGAAGATGAAATATATATGGAATGCACTGCCGAAATCTTGGATCTTCACAATATATTCTTGTTGATCGGTATTCTGATGCTGGAATCCATACAGCTCATCAAATCGTCCACCTTCTCCAGTGGGGAATAGGTGTGGAAAACAACGAGCTTCTAAACTTTTTTCCCATACGCTCATGGGAGATCCCTTTGCTTCTTTCATTTGAAATAATTCAATACTGTTTCCTATTATTTCTTTTGAATGCAAAGGATGTATTGTATAATGTTCATAAATCTCTTCAGTTCTGCACTTGTCCACTTTTTCAATTTGTCCACTTGAAATTACTGTTTCATCTTATAAGCATATTACCTCTTCATCAACATTTACATTCTTATAATAAATATTATTCTGTACCAGGTATAATGTAGCCTTTTGAAGTTTATTAACATCTACAAGCTCTTGACAGATTTTTCGACTCTTTGTTGGTACACCATTTACTAGAATAACTACTGGCTCATTTTCCTCTCTGTCTACACCAACAGTTTCAATGTTTTTCTTAAAATCTAAAGGTAAGTAAACAACTCTTCCTTTGAGACCTTTTTGTAAATCTATTGGTGACAGCTTACCTGTTTTAGGCTCCATGCGAACTATGGCCTGAAATGGGTGTACAGATTGAATAAGAATAGACTCATATGTATTTAAATCTGCCAGTTCCTGAGGAATAGGTACCAACTCTAAGTTTTTATGTTCTGCTCTAGCTGGCATTTTGTTTTCTTCTAATTTGTTGTAAAAGTATTTAGAAATAACCAAATTGCTGCCACTTATCATTATTTTCTTTCTCACTTTTTAAATATAAATCAACATTCCTAGTTTGACTTCTACAGTGGGTACGTTGACAACAAATGCAAACATAGTTTGGATTTTCAGATGTAACTGTGTTAAACTTTGTAATTGCTTCTGCAAACTCATCAATATCAATCTCTTTCTCATGTTATTCAACACCTACACTTATCAAATTCTCAGTTTCTCTACACTCGTCTTCTGATCCAAAAAAACGAAATTGTATATCATTACAAACTTTCTCTATATCTGATACAGAACCGTGCAAAAGAGCTGTGTTCATTTCACTTAAACATAATGCAGGAGTTTTTACATAATAGAGTCTCCTTACTAACTTCCGCATTTCAGAGTGCTGTACAGCTAACATTCTTGAGTGATGAAAAGTACTTTGGCACACTTTTCTTGAAAGACAAGCAAGAGAATGACCTTGCAACTTAGTATATTTTCTTATTTTACATGGATTTAGTCCTTGTAACATCTTAATCTTCTGTTTAACACTTTTTTGGTATATCCTTGTAAAACAAATCGTAATATGTCAATAGATTCCTGTTGAATACTGCAAATACTGCTACAATCCCACTTATGTACAGAAGCTTGTGTATGCCTCCCTTGAACTTCTTCAGCTATTGCTTCTTTCACATTCCTAGCAACCATTTTTTCTTTTGGAATGGTAGAACCATCTTTCATCTCATAGCATCGACCACCAGTATCTAATGCATGTTCTAATGTGTTTTGTTGAAAATATCTTTCTTCCTTAAAGAAAGGCTCAGTACTGGAAGTGTGCTTCCATTCACCAGTAAAAGTTTTACAAAAGTTACTTCTATTAACCAGTCTTTTTTTTTTGCTTTTGTCCTTCATAAACACCATTGTTTTATCCAATGTTCTCATTCTCTTCAATATTATTATAAATAATTTTCGTTTAATTTCAAAAGCTTTATCTACTACACTTTCAATCTGTTGCCTTTTCTTATAAACTACGGATCTTTTTTTAATATTTTTTATTAGTGATTAGGGTACTTCGTATGAGTCTCTGGAAAAGTACACTTGAAGTAGACCATATAAATGTAGGTGTCAGCTTGAAATGGGAAAAGCAGTTTGTCAAGTTTAAAGGTCTGCGTGCTCTTGTGACTGAGGTAAGTGTCTACTTGTATGTGTATTCTCACATGTGTTATGCAACTGAAGATGGTAGCTTGAAAACCTGGTAGCTTTTGCTACCGATGGTGAAATATTCTCAGTTCCTCTCTGTCATTTGGTCGCACAGACAGTCATGTCTTATGTGTGTAGGTGTTATAGAGCTCCTCAAATAGACTGTTCAATACCCAGGTGCCCTGTTTTATGAGCAGAAAAGAATACACAAGAGCACGCAGACCTTTCAACTGACAAACTGCTCTTCCCATTTCAAGCAGACACCTAAATTTATACGGTCTAATTCGAGTGTACTTTTCCAGAGACTCATTCGTAATACCCTAATCACTAATCCCTCTGCCAACATGTCTTAAAGCTCACTTTTCTCTTTCAGCTTCAGTTTTTCACCAACTGCTCAGAATGTTGGGCCTAGCCAAGTTTACAACAGCAATCTTTCCCATGTCACTGTTGTACCTTTCAAAGTTTTTTCTATAACCAATCAGAAAGGTGCTTTTTGTACAAAGTAAAATGCATCCTATTTTTGAGTACACAATGTTTATGAGAAGCCAATCAGTTATCTGCTTTTTCAAAAACAGCATCTTAACCACCATTTTAGATACCGCTCATTGTACCAACCGACTTACTCAACTACAGCCATTTTTTGATGCCTTCCACTCATCCCTTCAAAATGCTAACAGTATGGATGGTAGGAAACAGCTCTGTTTTCTGTAGCAAAAGGTATGCTGAACACAGAGGTATTGACAAAGACCTAGGTTTGCAAAATGTGGATATTAAATGGTTTGCACAGAGAGGATTAATGTGGCACCAATTGCTGCCTTTGGTTAAAACCTTTTTCCATCTCCAACCCCTGACCTCATGATTATGCACTGTGGTGGCAATAACCTAGCACATTGACAGGGGTAGGATTGTAAAAGATAATGAAGGATACCTTTTCACAACTGATGTCGCTTTTCCCTCACACTGTCTATGTATAATCTAATATATGCCAAAGACAGAAATGAAAGTGGTGAAATCAATTCTGTCCACAGATTGAGAAGGCTAGGAAGAATGTTAATAAAATTGTTTCTGCTTACCTCAGAGACCATAGGATGGGCTCCATCTATAACAACATTCTACGTTATGATATGCATGACACCTGCAGAAGTAATGGAGTTTACTTCACAGATGAAGGGAACAGAGTGTTTCTCAACAACCTTAAGCTGTGCATCTGCACTTACATGTAGCTGCAACAAAGTCATAATGAACACAACGGCTCTTGTTAGAGCCACCCTATAACCCAACAGTGAAAGATATATATGTTTTAACATACATACTCTTTTTAAGTATTTTCCGGATTCGCAAACCCATCGTGAATCCGCAAAACAAAAGCACAAATTCAATGTACTACAACACATTTCACTTTTCAAGTTTAAATTTTAATTTACATATTTTTTTATTATTTCTAACTCTATCAATTTTAATGTGATTATTAACTTCAATCTCACTAGCTCTATAAAAAAGTTCACAACTGCAACACCGCCTTCTGAATTGTATACTATTTAATTATTTATTTAAGGTGGATCCGTGAATCCACCGCGCCGTTACACTGGGGGAGCCGCGACAGGGTCAAGACTCCTACCAAGAGAAAAAATATATATATTTAATGCCCCCTAATTCCATATGCCGATTTCAGACTTGGGGACCCCATCCCCTGAGGCTAGGCCATTTTTTTAAATATTGTTTTTTCTTTAAGGGAGGGGGCTGAGTGGCCCCCCTCCTCCAGGCCATTTTCGGTCCCTGGGACCCCATCCCCCGGGGCTTGGCCATTTTTTAATTTAATTTTTATGTACTAAAGGAGGGGGGCCACACGGACTCCTCCCCAGGTCATTTTTGGCTCCGGGGACACCATCCTCCGGGGCATGGCCACAACGTTGGGGATGACGGGGGGAGCCCCAGCAGGCCTTGCCGGCTCTCCACCTCCTGCTGGAGCTGGAATTGCTTTTGGACAAAGGGAGCTGCTAACATGCAGCTCCCTTTGCCCAAAACCAATTATGCTTCGCTTCATGGAAGCGAGAGCAGTTTTCCTGCTCTCTCTTCCATGAAGCGAAGCAGAGTTTGCTACGGCATGGTAGGAGCAGCGCTCCCGCCATGCCATAGCAAACTACAATGTCCAGGGGGGGTGGGCACCCCAGGACATTGCTGGAGCTGACCCTGGGGGGTGGCGGTCCCCAGGGTCTTGGAGGGCTCCTGGCTCTTTCTAATAGCCCCAGGGAGGTGGTGGTCCCCGGGGTAGAGTGGAGGGGCTCGAGCCCCCCACACTTCTTTTTTAATTTTTGCCTTGGGTAGGTGGTGGTCCCAGGGCTGCGGGGGGCACATGGCCTCCCCACATTTAAGAAAATAAGCTCCAGGGAGGAGGTGGTCTCCAGGGCTGCGGGGGAGCCGTGTTCCTCCCGCATTTAAATGAGTATTGCCCCAGGGAGGTGGCGGTCCCTGGGGCAATGGGGGCCCCTGCGGGCCCCCACACAATAATTTCCATTGCCCCCGAGATCTGGCCCACCTGGGGGCTTAAAAAAACCAAAGCACGGGAGACCGTGCTTTGTTTTTTAAAACAAATTTGCCAGGATTCGCGTTGGGTGCTTTTTTTGGTCCTTGGGACCCCCTGAGCAGGCCTAGGGGGTCAGGATGTTTCTACCCTGCCCCCTTTTATTGTTTTTTTACCTTTTTCTTGTGACTCTGTTTAACCGAGTCACAAGTTGGCTGCCAACATTTCCTTTTTGAAGTGTTGACAGCCAATCAGATCTAAGGCTTTAGATCGGGAGGGATCACGGATCCTTCACGTCCCTAGCTAAACAATTTCAAATTTCTTTAAATTTCTCAAAAACTACTGAACGGATTTACACCATTTAACAGAAAGAACGCTTTCTGAACCAAGATCTAACTTTTTGCCAAATTTGGTGTAATTCCGTTCAGCAGATCGGGCTGTAGCTCTGTCTAAAGTTTCCTATGGAAATTAACATGGAGAAAACACGTTTTGGGAACCCTCTTTTTTCTCGGCCCCCGCTTGATGAATCATCCCAAAACTTTCAACACAGCAGCTGAAGTGAGCGGGCCATTAGTTTTGAAAATTTCTCGAAGATTTGTTAAACAGCGCCAAAGATATTGGCTAAAGAAAAAACGCTTTTCCTATGGAAACTGGGTCCTAACTATAACTACCTATATAAATACCTATATATAGTCACGAAATGGCCCGAGAGCTTCGGGAGGGCACCCGGTAATCAGCCAACCATGCGGTTCTCTTTAATGACTCCCCTTGATATGGCAGTCGCCATTGGTAGTTCTAGTTAGCTCAGCTGTCCCATAGGAAATGTGTTTTTTTTGTTGCTATTAACCTTGACCTCATTATACGAATCTCCACGAAACTTTGCAAAAAGGTGATACTTTTGACTAGTTTATGTATGGAAAGGTTTGGGGTGATTCATCAAGCGGGAGCAGTAAAAAGGGGTCCCAAAACAGCAAATTCCCATGCATTTTCTATAGACTTCTTTAAGAAGGGCTACAGCAAAAAGTGCTATACCAAATGACACCAAATTTGGCAGGAAGATAGTTCGCAGATTGTGCTGTTGTGATTTAGTGTAAATCTGTTTAGTAGCTTTTGAGAAATTTGAGAGACTCTCCCTCCCAAGAGAGTCAGCCTTATGAATCTAGCACCAAACAGGAGCAAATACAAATTCTGCTCCCACTTGGTAGGAGCTTTGAAAATGCTCCCACCATCTGGGAGAAGACTTTTGATCTGTTTCCCCGGCTGCACTGATGCAGGTAGGGAAACAGATCAAAATATTTCTCCTACCCATAGGGAGCAGCATTGGTAGCTTGTCTCTGTAGGTGGGAGCAATGCCGCTCCCTCTGCATGTGGGGAGCTGGCTGGTGCAGTGGGGACTCTGGGGCTCCCCCGTGGCCCCCAAGTAATGTATGATGGGTGCCCTGGGTGGGCACCCACATTTGATAATGCAAGCCACAGGGGATGTGGTCCCCAGGGTCAGAAAAGCCTCAGGGAGGGGGGGGTCACTGGGCAGCGCCCTTTATTTAAAAAATGGCGCTGGGCGATGGAGTCCACAGGGCCTAACAAGGCTCGGGGAGGGGGCTGTGCGGTCGCCTTTCCCTTTATTTTAATTAGTGGCCCTGGGGGATGGGGTCTCCAGGACCTAATAAGGCTCATTGATATGGTCACAACGGCTGAAAAAGCCTCAGAGACGGGGGGCCGCATGGCCCCTCCCTTTAATTTTAGCAGTGGCCCTGGGGGTGGGGTCCCCAGGGGCTAACAAGGCACGGGGAGGGGGGCCATGTGGCCCCCTCACCTTTATTTTTCAGTAGTGGCCCTGGAGGATGGGGTCCCAAGGGCCTAATAAGGCACATTGAGGAGGACCACACGGCCGCTTCCCCTTTAATAAAAACAAAATCAGCCCTGAGGGATTGGGACCCCAAGGCCTAATATGGTTTAGGAAAGGGGATCATGTGCCCCCCTTCAATACAAAAAAGACCCTGGGGATGGAGTCTCCAGGGCCTAATAAGGCCTGAGAAAGTGGGCCACATGGCCCCCCTCAAGCCTTTAAAAACATTAGGCACTGTGGTCAACACCCGCCACCCACAACCTATGGCCATGCAGGGCGGGCGTTGGTTTATGTATGGTAATAAAATATTACTTTACATTAAAAAACAATCTCCTACAAAAGCCAAAGTTTAAAGTAATGTTATAGTTAGGTGAATATGTCAGTGACAACAATAACGTTTTGAACTAAACAATCACAGAAATTCACCAGAGCTAACTCTAATTTGTGCCCCCGCCATGCACGGCTGATGACCTTACATATTACACCACTCATGCTATGTTCTATGACAACATTTATGACATCACTGATGTTATCTCAAATTACATCAGTATGGGGTGGTAAATGTAAAAAAAGAGGGGTTGGGGGTTTCCCCAATAAAAAATATATAATTAATTTTAAAAAAGTTGGGGGTTTGGAGGTGTCCCTCAAATAAAGGAAAGAAAATGCTATCAATGCAGTAATAGTTATTAATGATGTCATAGAAGATGTCATGAGTGATGCAATATATGGGGTAATTAGCAGTGCATGGTGAGGGCACGAGTTATAGTTACCTTAGGGCACAAGTTGTAGTTACTTGAGATAACTGTAACTGGTGAATGTCAGTGGCTAAAATATTCACATAACTATAATGAAACTTTAACCTTTGTTTTTTCATTGAATTTTTAGGGTTTTCTTAACGTAAAGTCATATTTTATTATCCTACGTAAAGTCAACCCATCACCGTGCATGGCCTTCAACCTTGCATGGCGGGTGGTTTGCGACTGGTTCTGGACCTTCTCAAATGATGCCCGATTGGTTATGCCACACTCAAATTTCAAATGTGGCAGATCTATGTGAACAATTATGTGTAGCTTTAGTCACATTTGAAGTGCCACTTAAGAATGCTTTATAGAGTAAGTGACTACGGATTCTTCTAGCTCTGAATGGACTTGTTTTTATCAGCAAATCATGAAGTCTGTCACTCACCATGTTCCAGAGTTTGATCCTATTTTGTATTTCCATAACTTTTATACAACAAACTAAATTATTCTCTGTTATGAGGCTACTCATACACTTCAAAATGCTCCAGAAATATTACAGTCTCTTTCAATGGAATAAAAACTTTTTTTAGTTCAGGTCTTTTTACTTTTTACCTCTCTGAACTTATTGTTGCACATTCTCTTAGATTTTCCTGTAGTAGTGAGCGGCTTATTCTTGTAGTACTTCCTTCTTCATTCTTGTAGTTCATCCACAAGTATGCAAGGAGCATTCATACTTAACTCCTGATTTAATCCTGAAATTTCAGTGGTAAGCCAAGCGAGCTGTATGAATATCTCAAAGCAACATCTTTGTGAATCAGGTCCATTTATTTGTCCTAAGTAGAGCATCTGAACTCTTCCCTTTTCAATCTCAAACAAATAATTTTTCACACAGGAAGATAGCAGCATTTGTGGGCCTGAGTCACAAAATTATTTAGGATCTGCCTAAAGACAGCTTTTACTCTATTGCTAGTTGACCCAAACGTTACTATGCCTAAGCTTTTTTGTTTCCATTATTTATCCAGTGGTTACATTTATGTTACAATGTTATGCAATGCTTTTTAAAATTTTAAAATAAATGCCCATTACAAGCACATGGCTGCCACAATTAGGTGGGAGCATTTATTTGTCTTTTTTTATGTAGCATATGCTTGCAATTAAAACTAAAGAAATAACCAAATCACCTGCTTGCCAAGGGCAGAACTATTGACTTTGCCAGTCTATTTTCTATGAGTTATTGGGCAGCACCATGATGAGATCTGCTGGTTCAGCGGAGATCCACTTACCTGTTCTTATGTCCCTGCAAGACCTAAAGTAAATTACTTCAACCCAATATTCCTCTAAATTAGTGCTCATTTTCAGACAGAAATAGGGAACCTTTGCACACTGTTTCCGAGCTGTCCTGTCTGAAAATAAAGCACTATCTGAAAGATTTATTGTATATGAATGCCCCTTACACTGCAAGCACATATAAACAGGCACTCAGCAGAACCCATCATGATATGTACCCTTGTCTTTTCGATTTGAGACACACTTAAATATCCAGGCAGGACTCAGCAAGCATTTTCTGTGACTAGTGCCCTAGTTGCAAGCCAAGATTAATCATCTCTTACTACTGAAAATTACTAAGTTACACCTAGGCCAAATGTACAGGCCTTCTCATAGAAACATCTTTGTGAATAAGGCCTGGGTATTCAGGTTTAACTTACCCCTAATCCTGGAGTACTAACACCTAATCCTGGAGTAAGACACACCTACTCATAGAAAACATTTTCATGATTCAGACACACAATTATGCTGTCTTTCTGTTCATGTCTGAGGGAGAGAGAGAAAGAGCTGTTCATGTGTGTGTCTGCCTGCATCTGCCAGAGAGTTAGAGAGAGTGTGTGTGTGGTGTGTGTGTGAGAGAGTGTGTGTGAGAGTGTGTGTGTGTGTGTGTGTGTGCGTGTGTGTGCGTGTGTGTGCATGTATAACCCTCAATGTGGGGGGTTGGCTCGGTCCTTATAGCGTGGGTTAACCTTCTCAGACCCAGACAAACACTATCATTGTGAGGACCAGTGCGTTGTGAGGACACTTGTGTGTCAAAAAAAATTATCAAAAAAGTAAAAGCGCAGTTAGATTTTACTTGTTACACTTTATAACCTACCCTACTATCAAAGTGTGCGTGGAGTTAGAATAGTAATTACACACTTCATTACGGCCAATGGCCGGTCCTCATAATAATAGGTATGTTATGTTATGTGTGTGTGTTTGTGTGTGGTGGAACACACACCAACAGTTAAAGTTTGGCAGATACTTAAGAAAAAAACTAGCCAAATAGCTAAGTATTTTTCAATGAAAATAGATTGTTTTGTCCCAAACTGAATTCATTATTTTAGGCGGACATTCGCTTGTTGAGCTATGAATGCAGGAATTAAGCCATATTTTCAGCCCAAAATAAGAGCTCCTATTCAAATTCTTGGGAGTTTTTGATCCTACTTATTTATACTGCATGGCAATTCCACAGACTGAAGAGCCTTGTGCAGCAGACGGCTCCATCTTGTTCTGCTGCACAAATAGCGCCTGATCATGATCGCACTACTGTTAACAGATGTTCCCATTTCCCACGATCAAGCCAGGATTCTTATATTTAGACTAATTTGTCACTGCGCCATCTGTTTGAGGCTGGATTGATCACTGGTGACTGCATTGTTGATAATTAATGTTTAAGTTAATTATCATACGTATAAAATGTTTAAAAAGGATAAGCATTAGGATGATAATTCTCCTTTTATGAGGCAATGTGTGGTCCCAGTGGACAGAGCTGATTACTGCGGTTAGACGTTCCCTACTATAGCAGTGTTTCTAAAACACATATGAGGTTTGGCTCTTTTAATGTCAAATTACCTGCTCCAGATGTCTTTTGCATGCTTCCAGTGGACTCTTACTGAGCTTTGCCTACTGAAGTCTCAAATCACGATCTATGTGGCTATTGCCGTAATCTGGTGCAGGTGAGTCGTGAACAGAGAGAATGTAGCAGAATAAAAACAGTAGCGGCTCGTAATGTGGATGAGTAGTAGGGCGGGCATGCACATTGACTTCCACCCATCTACTCACAAGCGCACACGTACTCACACCCACCCATCCACATTCACAGGCACTCCCTCATACCCATCCATTCACAAGCTCACACGTACACCCACCATTCACAAGCATATACACATGCACACACCCATTCACAGCACATACTTTCATACATAGACGCGTGCATCCAAGATTCCTCCTGGGCAGCGAATATGACAACGGGAATGAGAAACACAAAGGCCTTAATAGTTGCTGGATGCTTAAAGTAGGGAAGGGACTCATGTAAGATCCTACTGCCACTTTTTAAAGCTGACCTTGTAATGGGTCAGCCAATAAGAGGAAGACACTCACTAATTTATTACAGTGTTATGTTATGTTGTATAGCACACTAATCACCCAAGAGGGTAGGGCTAGTGAGACTTTATAACCCCACCCCACCTTGTGATGAGATGTCATTGATAGACAGTCAACCTTGGGCACATCAGGGCTTAATCCTGAAGCACCCTGGGCCGAGTCTGTTGGTTACCCACCTCCTTGTCATGGCAGGGAGGAATTCGCAGAGCTTTGCCGTGCTGAAGAGGTCACTGCCTTAAGGGCTGTGAAATCGGACTTGCAAAGCTTGGCCCAGGCTGCCAGTGCTTGAGCATAGTGCATGTAAGGTGCCCGGTTGCCTGACATAGTGAGAGTCTATAAGGCTGACCTTCCTCAGCTTGACAGACACTCATCATCCTTTGGAAACTGGAGTGGGTGGAGCAACTGTACACGTAATGACAGGCCACCTCTGATAATAAACATTGTAATGTGATTGATTGAGTTCCATTCACAATTTCTGTGCACATAGGTGGAACGTGCAGTACATACACAAACATGCATCTGCTGACTGGCATTCCTGTGTCACAGAATTAGAATCAATAGACATTCCCATGCACACATCGGATTTACATCTACTGACAGACAGCTTTGTGGCATTCCAGTTTGAATAAATCTCCAACTAGGTACAAGACGGGTCTTTCCAGGGCAGTTTGTAGCAAACAAATTCACACGTTTATAGGCCCTCATAAACTCTTTACAGCTCCTCTCCTACGCTGCAATGCTATCCCTGTGAAGAACATGAGTAAGTCCCTTTCCTGGGCAGGCACGGAACAGGGTGTGCACATGAAAGGCCTCATTTATGAGGCCCCTTGCGCCACTGGAACGTCACTTTTTGTGACGTTCCATGGCGCAGGAGCCTGCTCCACATTTACGTGGCAACACTAACCACTTTTTTGGGCTTAATGCTGCCTCGTAAATATGGCTCCCTTTAACTCAGTTTTCTGCGTTAAAGGGGCGTGCAATGGGTGTTGCTGCGGGCGTTCCCAGCAACATCCATGGCTTTTTGACACTGTCCCAGATTTACAAGAAACCGCAACTCTGAGGCAGCGCCAAATACCTACGCCCCCCCAGGGGAGGCGTAAGGGAGGCACAACGAGGAGAAATATCTTTATTTCTCCTCATTTTTCCTTTTTCTATGTGTGCTGCATTCTGTATCACACATAGAAAGAGGAAAAGGCCTCTTCTGATTGTTTCTGAGCAGGAAAGCTTCCCTTCCTGCACAGAAATAATCATCCCCGCAACGCAGGCACCCTTTGCTCTAAGGTGCAAATGTGCCTTCGTTGGCGCACAGCAGCCCATTGTGCGCCGGCACAGGGGAAAAGGACAGGAATGCGCCGTATCTGATAGATATGGTCAGGGACATCTTAAGGATTTTGGAGGCCCTGGGCCAAAAGTATTTTGGAGCCCTTTTTTGGAACAGCTTTGAATTTATGATCCAATTTCAGCTTTTTTATGCCTTCCAAATTCTAAATTTATTTACATCTAATATTCAGGGATAGTGACGTGTGTTTTCAATGCTGTACACAGCAGCAGCTCACTAATATTACTGCAAATAATCTCTGTGACACCCTCCCATTTCTCATTTCTCATGTTCTTTTTTTACCTAAAAAAACCTTTTTTATGGATGTTGCATGAAACATAAACACAACATTTCTCTGCAAAATGTCTGTAATAGGCTCTCACACATCACCCACATTGAAAATAAATGAAAGGAAAACGATATTTAAAGCAATCTGCTTAAAAATTATTCAAGATCAGGGCAAGCTCTATTAGGGGTCCTGCTTAAAGGCTGGGGCCCTGGGCCAGTGCCCACTTTGCCCATGCCCTAAAACGTCTTCGGATACGGGGCATTCCTACCCTTTTCTTTTACCATAGGGCAGCGCTGCAGGGAGGCCTGCGGCGCTGCCCTACGGTAAAACCTCATAAATGAGGTCCAAAGTGTTTTTCAGTGTTTAATAATATTCTCCCAATGGTGGGAGCAAAAGGTGAAAAATGTGTTTTGCAATTTGTCCAATGTTCCAGTGGATTTTCCATCACGCAGATGATCAACTGAACATGCGTAGTAACTCTTGTATATGCAAATGTATGCCTGGCGATCTCAGATTTAACTAGATTTATATGGAGAAGATGTCGACGTTTAGTAAATTCTGAGAAAACGGTATGTGTCAACAATGCATAGGTTTACATTTTTTTCATGAATTGGACCCAAAGTCTATTTATTAGTTAGATTTACAGAGTGCCAAGCATGTTTTTGAGCATCATTTTATTGAATACAGCTACTATAGTAATAGGGATGCCAAGCACGTATAAATCCTGGCAGATGTGTCTGGTGTTTAGTGAGGGGGCTGCGTACATAAAGGGCTTTACCATGTTTATCAAACTACCAAATGTCTCCTGTGGGGTATCAGGTCTTGATTGACAGAAGCTGACCCCACGATGGCTATCCCGGTGTACTCAGGCTAAGCCTAAGCCACTTCCCTATAGAATGCACCTTTATTTACCTCTAGGCTCATCACCCCTTAAACACACAGATATTCTGCTATTTAATTCGCTACATAAACTGTAATGTTATTTGCACTGCTCTCTTTGCTTGCTTACTGCATTGACCACAAAATATTGTTGCAAACTGTTGCCTAATTAGAACCTGTATTTTGTAAATCCTGTACAGTGCTCTCTCTTATTGTCAGCCTTTTATTTACACAATTAAGAGCTATAAATAAATAAATGGGTTTGTCATGCTGATTGATAGGAAATTGCCCTGTGTTTGTAAAATAGTGTTGTACGATTTTCTGCAGAGCACCAGGACTCAGTGGTATATGTGTTCTACCTATTTAGATATTACCTACTGTCTATTTTTTTTTAAGTACAGAGGAACTAATGGGGATATTAATTCCATTCGAAAAACGGCCCTTTGGTGTTCAAATCGGAATATTTCTTTTTTGAATTCTCAAGTTTAATTTCTTAATTACAGTGGGAAAGATTTGTTGTAGGCATATTACATGTGATCAACAATTGCTGTAATCTATCGTTTTCAAATTTAAGTCCATTTGTAGCTTTGGAGACCCCTTTATAAGTAGAACTAGTTAAACAATCTTCGTGTGTGATTGACCAAGGATCTAAAATTTGAAATGCTTCCTTTTTCTATTCCAGTATTTCAAAGGATATACACTCACAGGAAGCAATTGGGTGGTTAAAGTATACAATTAAATTCACAGACAATTTTAAACTGTAAGTTTCAAAATTAATTGCTTAAGACCCTAATCCCTTGGCATGTTTTTTTCCTAAGGACAACCTTTATTTTGAGAATAAATGAGGAAAAATCTACTCTATGGCATACATGTGGGGGGAAAATGGATATTCCTTTTCCTTTACAATCCAGTTCTCTCCTATGTTGAGTCAGAAAACCAGTAAAATGATGTTTGATTTACCAATGAGATTGACACAAGTATTTCTTAACAGTACTTCAGTTCATTATATACAGAGCAAAGTTGCCACTGCTGAATATTATAAGGATATTGCAACTTACTGAGGATTTCCTAGGTCATATATTTGCCATTAAAGTACATGGTCACACAGACATCGTTCTCACAAACTACTTAGGGGCATATTATCAACGGCCAGCGATAATTATCGCTGGACGTACATAGCGATAGAAATATTATCGCTGGCTATCGCTGAATATTATCGCCATGATAACGCTATATTTACAACGCATAGCGCTATGGCGATAATATTTCAGCGAGTAGCGTGTAGTTCAATGGAACATCACTGGTTTTCCAGCGATGTTCCATTGAGCACAGCGATAACATTGCTGATACGACCCTGTGGTCGTATCAGCATAATCCATCTCCCATTAAAAGTATGCCTTAGTCAGGAATTTAACAGACGTTAAATTCCTGAGTTAAGACTGAGGTAGCGCGATTTTTTTATCGCTGCACCTCCTTGTTAATATCGCGAAGCTGCCTTCACGATATTAACATGTGTTGTTTTCACAGCCACGCCTTCTTTGCATCTCATTAGCGATGCGAGGCTGTGAAAAAACGGGCTCTACATCAAGGAAACACGCGCTAGCGTGTCCTTGATGATATTGCGATATAATTATCGCCGCTTTTCGCCCAAAAACGGACGCTAAAGCAGCGATAATTATATCGCCAGCCCTTGCTAATATGCCCCTTAGAACCCTGGAGTCTTGCTCATTCATATGAAAGAGACAGTATATTTGCAGACATCTACAATAAAAGCAGACTGTGTTGTGTATAATTGAATACTAAAAGAATTTTGGAATGTATTGCAAAAGGTATATTAGAATCTGTTTAATGGAAAGTGAGATTAATAAAAATGTTGTAGCTAAGAGTGTGTAGAAATATGCGCAAAGACCATGTTTTTACAGTAATGAACTATAGTGTTCATGAAATAGAAATGTTGTCAGAAATCTCTCTTTTCTGTTGATCAATCTTCACATCAGAAGAAGGAAAATCTAGTTTTCATTTTCTTGCTTAAACTGCAGCTGCAATGATTCTCTGTGACTGACCTTTGACCTTGGCTGCTGACAGCAGGTATTCTGTTGTCACAACTCGACTGTAACAGTTGACCAGCTATGTCATTTTTTATTACTAATTACTAAAGATGCTACAACTTGACTGTAATAAGGAAATTCAAGACAGTCTTTTCTATAGGCATTGCAGGTTCCATGTATTATAGCACAATAGCTCACTTCCCAAGGGCTATACCAGTTGTTAATAGCCTTGAATCTGGGTTATGAGCTATAAGAAGGGTGAGGACCTTTAAAAACCAGTATAACCCAAGGCAGAAGAGTTATAATGTTGATGCAGTATTCCACATACTCAGGGTAGAATGTTGCAAATTAAAAAGGAAGAAACAGAAAGACAAACATTGGAACTGTGGAGAAGAATGCCAGTGCCAGATATTCTTGGCCCTAAGCCTCTTCACTGTCATCAATGATGATCCCAGTGTTTTAATATAGCATTATTGACTACTCCGAGAGCTATAGAGGTGGTTAAAGACCTCTTTCAAAGGTACTATTAACAATTCATTATCAATTCAAACATCTGTCTGTGCTATACGGAGTCCTGACATGGACTATAACCAGTAGCAAGGGTGAAATGGGACTGTGGAGGCTGGCTATCTCGGGTGTAACAGCTCTGTATAATTTTGTGCATGTGGTCATGGTCTCTTTAAACCACCCAGAAAGGTTTAGGAAGATTGATAAAGAAGGACAGCATTCACTTCTGTTTATTATTTCAAACCCAAAAACTCCATGGGGGGATATTCTCAAGAACGTGTGTTAACTATCGCCAAATTCGCTTAACGCAACTTCTCACATCGCAGTCTATCGCGGGAAAATAACACCGTGTTAACGCAGTATTCCCAACCCGGCGGCACCATGCGATAGTCACACGTCAACGCGACAAATGCCCGCGTTAAAATTAACGCGACGCCGAAAAAATGCGAAACACGAACACCCAAAAAGTTGCAAAGTCCCAAATCGTGAATCAAAAAGCAGCGATAACCAGCGACAGGCCTGCGATTCCCACGCGACATGCGGGAAAATGCACTATAAAAGCAGAGAAAAGAAAAAAGACAAAAAAATGCAACTGCGTAGCACCATGGACGCACCCGGACCGAGTGCAGAGGACAACGCGAACCCCACAAGCCCCACAGACGACCAGCCAGGACCCCCGGGGCCGGGGAAGGGCAAGGAGAAGAGGAAGAGGAAGACGGGGCAGTCCGCAGGAAAACCGGATCATCGTCACGGAGGTGACAGGACACTACCAACAACTGCCCGTCACCTCCACTGTGTCATCAGCCACACAAACGGAAATATGGCAACACATCGTGAACAACGTGAATGCAGTCGGAGTGTCGAGGAGGAGAATGGAAAAGGTCAAGAGGCGCTGGAATGATGTGAAGGGCAAAACCAAGAAGAAACCTGATGCCAACATGAAAGCAGCAACGCAGATTGGAGGTGGAGGACCAGCGGCACACCAGGAGCTGGATGACATTGAGAAAATGGTGGCCACAGTCATCAGTCGGGATATGGTGCCAGGAGTCGGGGATCGGGACACTGCTCAACATGACCTGACACAACATCAACAGGGTGAGTACCGACCAGGGACTGGGGGGATGGGGGGAGATGGGCACAATGGCACACATGCACAATTAAGTAGAGCACACTGCACACCCACAATGACTCAGGATCATGTCCCTGATCCCCGTGCCACACTGCAGCACACATACAGAAACTCATGGAATGTGTGTCGAAAGAATTTATTTGCACATGCTCTGCCTGTGGTCAGTTTGTACTGTCTCATGATTGCTAAGGACTGCCACAATGTGACGTTCTCATGTGAAGAAATTGTCAATGATGGTGTTCCTACGGGCTATTCCTGCTGCAGCTGCAGTGGGGTGTGGTCCACCTGCCTCATCTTCCTCATCATCGTCCAGTGCATCTGGCACTCGTAACCATGGGGGATTGGTGCGTACACATATGTTGCGCAACACACAACATGCAACGATCATCTTGCACACGAAGTCTGGGCTTTACAGGAGCCTCCCACCTGTGATGTCCAGGAACCTGAAATGTGACTTCAACACCCCAAATGTGCGTTCCATGATGCCCCTGGTGCGTTTGTGGGCCGCATTGTACTGCCTCTGGGCCTGTGTGTTCGTGGCTCGGAGGGGTGTCATCATCCAAGGGCAGAGTGGATATCCTTGATCACCTGTGACAGTGCAGAGGGACATGAGTCAACAGTTGGTTCTGCATGATGTGTAGGCAGGCCCACTAGTTCATTGGCGTGTGATATGTGTGTCATAGTGATTACTGTTTGGCATGTACTGCTTATAGAAAATGAGCGCCATCAATGTGTACAACGTAGCCTCACTGCTGCTCCTCCCTCCCCCCAAGCCCATTTACTAGTGTGCGCTGTGCGGTTGCATCACTTGCACTCCTACGGCACACCATCATCATGCCTGTCTGCGCATGTCCACAAGCCTGACAACGGCACTGTGATGTTGTGCGTTGAAGGTGGGCGGCCACGTGTGTGTAGGCCTATGGTAAGGATAGGGCGGACACAGATGTAGAGTTCATGGCTGGCTGAACTCGCGATGCGGTCGAGGCAATACCGTTGGCCTATGCTGCGGTAATACCGACACACACACAACAGTTGGCATGTATGATCCCGGACCTCGAGCGGGCTTGCGCTCATTCATTTATCCCTTCGGCCGAGCCCGCACTCCGGGGGCTTGCCACATCGCAACATTGTCCATTGCGGGACGGGTAGCGCTGACACTACAACAGAGACACACGCCTTAGGTACTTCATTGGCAAGCCCAACACTTAACCACGCCCAGAGCCCCGGGTGATTATCCACACCCCTATGCTGGACTGTCGTACTCCAGCCCACTCCGCCAATGCCTACAGGGGGGTGCAACACAGCTACATGTCCCAGGTCTCCCCCACTGCCTGAGGTGACATGGTTGCATCCGCTGTACACAACACAATGCAATGTGGTAGGGCCCGGGTCCCTCATGCATACACAATGACCACACGGACACACTTAGATAATTTGTGGAACTGGCTACGGGCACGTGTGCCCGGCCCCTTTTATTGCCAGGGTCACATGTTGAGTGATGCCTGTGCTGGATGGGTGTGGGGTGAGTGTGAGCCAGCCCTCAAGGAGTGGTTGGTGCTGGCAACAACTACAACAGTGATCAGACAATCAGAAGTTCACAGTTCAAACAGCAAGGGTCCATGACTTGAGCTGCACGGAGTTAGTGGCCCGGGATGCACAGCGGCCGGCACATGGAACACGGCCACGGGACGGTGACTACCGGTGCACTGAGGTAGGGGCACGAGAGCTGAGCGGTCCCCGTCGATGTCCAAGGTGAATGTCGCGGGGGTTTGGGGGACAGTGGAAGGTGTTCTTCCAGGGCATGATACAGAGGGCAGTACCAAGCAGACACAGGCAATATGGAGGAGATGAATGCTACAGACTCATTTTTGTCACCAAGTCAGTATCAGCTACATGATGATGAAGACAACGACCAGGCCATAGACTCAGACGTCACCACAGTTCAACCAGAGGGTGTCCATGAATTTCGGGGCACAGAATTAGTGGCACCAGAGCTGAAAGGGGATGCAGTCTGCGATGAGGCCTGTACAATGGTATAAACTCTGCCATAAATAAATCAAGGCTCAGTTCCAAATGTGTAACCTACTTGACCGTAGTGTGGGCCGGAGGCAGCGGTCAGCAGGGGCCCCCAGCCACGTGTCCTTGGCTTGCGATGCACAGAGTCAGTGGCACCAGGGCAGTTGTTGGTGGTGTTCGGTCACCTCCGTAACGAGAATCCTGTTTTTCATCCAGACTTAATAGTGTCTTCCTCAAACTCCTCTCCTAGCGTGCAATGATACCGACTCTGCCATTGTAAAATCAAGACTCAGTTCCAAATGTGTGACCTACTTGACCGCAGTGTAGGCCGGAGGCAGCGGTCAGTGCGGGCCAACCGCTGTTCAGGCAGCTCCTCCTGGTACTCTCACACACGGCGCTGGAATGCCATGTGGCGATGATTTGTGGTTGACGGAGGTGTAGCACCAGAGCTGAGCGTGTGTGCAGCCTGCGACGATGCCGTGTCCTGCCTGGTACAGATTGTATTGGATTGGTGTGAGGTCTGCTGGACCACAGTGTAGGCAGTACACAGGTGACCCCCCCGGCGCTGGGCCACAGTGTAGGCCGAAGGCAGTAGTCAGCAAGGGCCCACAGACATGTGTCGTTGGAATGCTATGCACAGAGTCGGTGGCACCACATCGTAGGGAGTACGGTGATATAAAATCTGCAATAAACGTATGTACTCTGCCATTGTATAATCAAGACTCAGTTCCAAATGTGTGACCTACTGGGCCGCAGTGTAGGCCGGAGGCAGCGGTGGAGTACGTCAATGAGAAAGTGGTAAAGAGGGGCCTGTGTCGCGGAGACCGTGATGATCTGAGGAGGCTGCCATGGTCGCGGGCCTCGGGCTTGGAGCTTGCACCAGCACGTGGTGGGCCCTCTTTGACACGCGCCGGTGTCGGCAGGTGAGCAGTGAGGCCTGGGTGCGCTGGGGCAGGCAAGGCGGGTCCTGGGACCAGCGGCCTGGGGTGCAGCAGGCGCACAGGATCGCAGGCACTGCCGCTCACGGTGTTGGCCTCGTGGCGGGGTGAGAGGCACCGCCCTGGCAGACACGTTGGCCATTCTGGAAGAGAACCACGCCCAGAGTAACAGGATTTTTATTCACACCTCTACGCTGGCCTGGCATACGCCGGGCCAGCCCACTCCGCTCACGCTTACAGGGGGGGACGTAACAAGCTACATTTCCGTATTCTTCCCCACTGGCTGCGGTTACATGGTTGCATCCACTGTCCAGTACACTGCAGACACCAGCAGTGTATGTCGACATGGAAGTGTCTGTGGTCTGCATACTGCAGTCTGTCCAGCACATCCACGCCACACTTGGCATTGTGTGCATTCACATTCATGGCTCACTTGCCTCCTTCGCACATGCCGGGTTCCCACCTCTCCCCACATTCTGCTATTGTGTGGCTGAGGTGCCATGCCGTTGATGGCTTGTGTACATGGCTAGCCCAGGTTACCACAGTAAGTTGTGTTGTCATGTCTGGAATGTGGGGCTGATGGTTGTCATGTTGTATGTGATTTTGTGACGTGTGCATTCCCAGAGTCGTGAGTTGTCTGATTGTGGTGTTGAGGTGTGGGGTGTGTTCCGTTGGTACTTACCGACGAGCAGTGCATTTCCATAGATGCCATCCTGGAAGCGCTGGTTGATGATGGACTGTCGGAAGATGAAGGAATCATGCACACTGCCTGGGTAGTTGGCGACGACATTGGTGAAGAGTCCCCGGTGGTCCACTATTGCCTGCACATTGATGGAATGCGTGTGTTTCCTGTTGCGGTAATTGTGTGCAGTGGCGGCAGGGGGCATGAGGAGTACATGTGTGCAGTCAATTGCCCCCAACACGTGCGGGAAGCCAGCTATGGCGTAGAAGCCTTCCTTGATCTCCAGCTGTTCCTGCGCAGTGTGTGGGAAGTAAAGTTGCTGGGGTACCAAGCTGATGATGGCATCCAAGACAGATGTGAGGAACTTTGACAGGACTGGCTGTGAGACTCCTCCGACTATGGCAGTTGTTGGTTGGAAGGTCCCAGAGGCCAACAGGTGCAGCATGGCCAGCAGCTTTGTCTGCGGAGGGATGTTGGTTCTCCGCTCTGTTGGTGCCGTCAGCCTGTGGGCGATGAGGGTCAGGATGCGGAGGATGGTTGTCCTTTTGAGCCTGTAGTGGGCAATGACTTCCTCTGGCATTAAGTCTCCGAGGCTGGTGCATTTTCGGAAGGTCCGTTGTCTTTGTCTGCTCTGCCTCTGTGGTAGTCCGGGGGGAGTCCCAAGGGGGTGGAGGGCCGGGGGGTGGGGTGGCGGTGGGTGTTGTGGCCCTCTTGGGGCTCCGAGCTGCATGATCAGTTACTCCATGGCATCTGTTGTTCTTCTGGTGTGGCTGTGGGCTGGGCTCCCTTTTATGGTGCAGGTTGTCGTCCGACTTAGCACCAGGTAGGAGCAGGTGGTAAATCCCTGCTGCTAACGCGCCTTATCGCATGTTTTTGGATCTTATCGCCGATCTGGCTGGTCGTTGAGAATGTTGCGGAGTGGTGTTTTCGCAGCTTTTTGCACGGGAACGCCTACTCTGCATCTCATTAGCGTTAGTTGCCGGTGTCATCCGTGGCAATGTTTTTTTGCTGCTGCTATCACAGGAAAACTGGTAGCTCACAGGACCACTCCGCCCGTCGCATAATTATGTGGAATCTAGTGGAATTTAATGTATTGCCTTGGGATTCTGTGGAATCAAACTTCACAAATTCCCCCCACCCCTAAAGAAAATGTCAACTTTCTAAAACTGGCATTTTCATAAATGTTTGTGACTCAAAATCCGACATTACCATTAAAGAGGGTTTTAAATTACAATTCCTCATACACCAAATGTAGGAGAGTAGGATCTGCCTCTTATGTTGCCCCCACTTTTTTTCTGATGTTTACACTGGTTTCTGGCTATAGTCTGGCTGGGACCCTGCCAATCAGGGCCCCAGCCTCTCTGTTCTCTCTAAACGATTTGGAGTGCACAATAGGTGCACTAGTGATTGGATACTGTGGTACCTTATGAGTCCCTAGTATATGGTACCTTAGGTACCAAGGGCATAGGTACTTCACAGGCCTACCAGGGGCTGAAGCATGTATTATGCCACCCCTGGGAAGCAGACTAAATCTGACACCACAGGCCTGCTACTGCAGCCTGGGTGAGGAAGTGCTAGCACCCCTCACTGAGATATAGGTCCCCTATATCTCTCCTGCACACACATTGAGACTTATCAGTCACCCCTAAAGCAGGCCCTATCAATCCTGAGGGCAGGGTGCTTAGTTTCCATGTGAGGGGGTGCCTCTGCCTGAGCAGGGCCCCTCTGCAGCTCTCAGAGTCCATTCTCTGGGGCTGTTTGTGGATGCAGTTAAACCATATACTTTTAAGTGCATTATATCCTCGCGGTAGAATGCTAACTTTGGAATGGCTGCATCGAAACATGTCGTGTTTGGTGTCAAACATCTTGGAATACTACCCCCCACCAGTCCTGGCGGCGGGGGTAGCATTCCACCCTTCTAGAGGGATAGACATGTACCTACTGTGGAAACGCGGTAGAATCCTGCAGAGCCCTGGCATCACAAAATGGATGCCACCAGTCACAGACACTGGGCTGCCCTCCTGCTGATGACCAACACTCGCAGTGGAGGAAGCCCAACAATAGATATCCTGTCCCAAGGGGTGTGACCACCTCCCAGACAGGGTTTAGTGTATTGGGGCTGGTTGGGTGCACTCTTAGAGTGCTTTGAAGTCCTGCACTGGGGGAGCAGAAGGCTCCTCTGTGCATACCCCAGTTCAAACCGGCTCAGGGGCTACCTGCCCCTGCTCTGGTGCGAAACTGGACAAAGGGAAGTAGGTGTAACCACCCACTCCCCTGACCCTCCCATAGGTGGGGTCATAGAGCTAGTCCCTCCCTTTCTTTTAGTATAAGAGGGGGAACCTGTGCATTGCAAACTAGATACCCCTGGACGATGCTCTACAAGAAGAATCCCGGACCTTCGACGTTCCACTACCTTTGGAAGACTGAAGAATCTCCTTGGAGTCAAGGAGTGACTCCCCTGCTTGGCAGGCACCAAAAACTACAAACGACGGTTGCAAACTACGCCGCTCCCGCCGGAGTCCGAAGTCCCTGCAGCCCAAGAAGTGGATTTCCTGACTTCTCAAAGGCCATCGTGAGTCCCCAGCGAAGCTGAGGCCAGTGGACCCCAAGAGTGACGAGGAACCGCAACCCCTGGGTACCGTGCACTATTGTCAAGTGCAACCCCTTCAGAACGTTCTACGAACTTGTGCTTTGGACCACGTATGGTCCTAGCCTCCTGCAGGATACCCTCCGAAGATCAGAGGCCTACCACATCCCGAGTGACCGTGGGCCCCTGTTGAGCGAATCCTCCCGAGGCGTCTTCGCGATCCCTTGCCAGCCAGCTTGTGGGTCTCCTGAAGACTTTCCTACAGAGCCAAAGAGCTCCCCTGGTTGCTCCAGGCCTGCCCTGACTTAACCTCGCTGGGTGAGTCCCTCAGACCTTGCTGGTCTATGCCATTGACTTTTTACACTTTCCCCGAGACGTGCTGTTACCAAGGCTTGTTGGCTCCAATCGAGTCGCCGACACCGCAGTAAGCTGCAGACATCGTGGGCCACTCTGAATCCAGCTCCTGGTTGTTGTCGACGCCTCCTGGACCTCGTGGCTGAAGAGTCAAGGCACCTGCGAACGACCTGAATCTTGCGACAACGGTGGGCATCTATCTTCCTTGCCCCGAGTCACTGCCAAGTGACTTTGAACACTGTCCCCTCTGCTTTCAGGTCTTCCATCTTCTGAATCCAGGCTTGGATTCCTCCGGACACTTCTCCTGTCGCCGCAAGCAGCAAGTCTTCACTGGCTCCCATTGAAAACGACGCCGCGACCCGACACCAAAGAACACCTATGCACCCGGCTCCCCTGGGTGAGGTAACTTCAGCACTACGGTGCTCCTGTGGGTGTGGGCCCTAGAACTACTTACCCTGTAAGTGACTTGCTTGTAGCTACCCTAGAAGTGCCCTAAAACTCTTATTTTCTAAGTGCGACAATTGCGCTGACTCGTACAGGGTTCGCGTCTGTGTTAGACACATCGCGTCCATCTCCCTTGTAACACTATCTAGAACCGTGTCCTTCGACTCGTACTGAGTCCGATCGGTGTTCGCCTCGAACACACAAGG
This sequence comes from Calotriton arnoldi, assembly GCA_963921515.1. Taxonomy (NCBI): domain Eukaryota; kingdom Metazoa; phylum Chordata; class Amphibia; order Caudata; family Salamandridae; genus Calotriton; species Calotriton arnoldi. The sequence goes on along the minus strand of CAWUFW010004019.1, from coordinate 503,372 downwards.
GGCCTGTAACATTGAAATCTCCATTGCGCTGACTCGCACAAGGTTCGCGTCTGTGTTAGACACAGCGCGTCCATCTCCCTTGCAACTCTATCTGTAACCGCGTCCTTCGACTCGTACAAGGACCGATCGGTGTGTTCGCCTCGAACACGCAAGGGACCTTTAACATTGAAATCTCAATCGCGTCTGTTCGCATAGACTCGTTCAGGACTCGCACCGGTGCCAGGACACCGCGTCCGTCCCCTGTGGGTCTCCTACAACTACCTGGGGTGGTTCTTGGGGTCCCTCGATTCTAGATGCCCTAGACCTAGGTCTAGCCAAGCTAAGATTGTGATATTCGATTGTGCTAAACTTATTTTGATAACATTTGACTTGTACATATGTTCCTGACTTCTAATCTCATAAAGAGATTAGTAGAGAGTGTTTATTAATAAATACATATATATTTGATATATATACCTGTGTGGTGTCTTTTCATTTGGTGATTCAAGAGATTGTGTGGTAAAACAAGCTGCTTTACATTCCTTCAAGACTTAGCCTGAAGGCTGCTCTCCACAGCTACCACTAGGATAGCTTTCTATAAAGGTTGTCTTAAACCTATCTACCATAAGAGTCGAATTGTTCTGGTGCAAGGTGTCCACTTTAATTAGTGAACAGCATATACCAGGCCAACTTCTCACATTGGTGGGCAGCGTGTGGGATTCCAGCTTGCTATTGTTTTACCAGAAAATCTCTATTTGAATTACTAACTGAAAACCACTATAGGTACTTAAGGTACATATAAAGTCAAGGTTAGTATCAATAAGTTCTACTGAACTTAGAGCTGTGTGCCAAGGGATAGCACACCCTTTCTACAGCTCAAGCTAGTATCAGTAGGCCACAAACTAGTGTAGGTAGTACAACACTGCACAACACTAGAATGTCCTTAAAGGGTGGAACCAGTGGATCCACTCAGCCTCAGTATAAGGACATGGCTTTCTCTGACTTGAGAGCCATGTGTGTTGAAAGACACCTGAAGCTAGGACAGAGTCCCTCCACACTACACCTGATAGATCTGCTGACAGCAGATGATCTTAGATTGGCTCTAGGAGCTAATGGGTCTGAATCAGGGGGTGGGTCAATTACAGTGTCTGGGTCAGATGATGAAAATCAGAATGACCAAGACTCTGTGATTGAAGGGCCAGGCTCCAAGGGGCCTGAAAAGGACAGAGGAATTCTCCCTAAGAGAACTGACAGAGTGGAGGAGAGGCATAGGTCCCCTTCCAGGGAATCTGACCACTCTTATCACCCTGGCAGAGAATTTGACCAGCAGAGGAACTCATACTTTCCCATAAGAGAGAGCTCCTCTGAAAGAATGTGCAAACTGCTGCAGTATGAGGAAGCAAGAGTTACCCTCAGAACCAAGCAGTTGGCACTGGATAGAGAAGCCCTGGAGATCCAGAGAGCTTCTAGAAGAGAGGGGTTAGAACCCCTTGGTGGCAGCAACAGTGTCCCTAGAGGCAGAGAATCTATTCCAGACCATAGGAACCTGAGCAAGGTTGTTCCTCCCTACCAGAGTGGGGATGATATCCACAAGTGGATAACTGCTATGGAGAGGGCCTGTAGAGTACAGCAGGTCCCCCAAAAGCAGTGGGCAGCAATCTTGTGGCTCTCCTTTTCAGACAAAGGTAGAGACAAGCTCCTCACTGTTAGAGAAGAGGATGCTGATAATTATGAAGTCCTGAAGAGTGCACTGATAGATGGGTTTGGCTTAACCACTGAGCAGTACAGGTTGAAGTTCAGAGACACCCAGAAGGCACAGACTCAGGACTGGACTGACTTTGTAGATTGTGCAACCAAGGCTCTGGAGGGTTGGCTGGTTGGCAGTAGGGTTACTGATTTCAAGGGATTGTATAATCTGATGATGAGAGAACAGATCCTTAATAATTGCCAGAACCAGTTGTTGCATCAATACCTGGTGGACTCAGATCTGACCTCTCCCCAAGAATTGGGAAAGAAGGCAGACAAATGGGTCAGAACCAGGGTAAGGCAGAAACCCCAGAACCAAGGGGGTGACACCAAGAAGCAAGATCCTAAGGGCTCTGAGAAAGGTGGGGATAAGTCAAAAGACCAGAAGTCTTCACAAGGGCCCCAAAAATCTGCATCTGGTGGGGAGTCACAATCCAACAAGGGGAAAGGCCAAAAGAAGCCCTGGTGCAAATTCTGTAAACAGAAAGGGCACTGGACTTCTGATTGTAACAAGTCCAAAGACCAAACCACCACCACTCCTGCCCCTAAGGCAACTGTTCCCCCTAGCTCAGCTACTGGTGGAGGTGGTACTCAGAATAAGGGTGTAGTAGGGTTGACCCTGGGTTCTGAAGTGGACTCTGACCTAGTCAGAGTGCCCACTCAGGCAATGCTGATTTGTGAGGGAGACCTTAATATGTCCTTCCTAGTAAGTCCCAGTAATCTGGGCAAATACAAACAGCAGCCTGTAATAAATGGCAAACAGGCTTTGGCATTTAGGGACACAGGTGCTAGTGTCACCATGGTGGCAGAGGATCTTGTGGACCCTGGACAGATCATCCTGGGCGAAATGTACCAGGTGACCAATGCAAGCAATGTCAGGACCAACCATAGTCTGGCAGTTGTGAATTTCTCCTGGGGAGGGGTAACTGGCCTCAAGAAGGTTGTAGTCAGTGCAGACCTCCCTGTCGAATGTCTATTGGGCAATGATCTAGAGACTTCAGCCTGGTCTGAAGTAGAGTTATGGACTCATGCTGAGATGTTGGGCATCCCTGCAGAGGTATTTGCTGTGACCAGGTCACAAGCAAGAATGCATAACACTGAACCAGCTCTGGATCCTGGAACAATGGACCAGATGCTTCCCAAGAGGAGGAGCAGTAGGGTAAAGGCAGTGCCTTCCCCTCTGTCTCAGATCACAGATTCACCCCCAGAGGGAGGTGAAGCAGATCCTGAAGAAGGAACTGCCCCAGAGGGACTTGAGCCTGATCAGGTTGAGTTCTTGGGGGCAGGGGGCCCTTCTAGGGAAGATCTGAGTAAGGAGCAACAGTGCTGCCCCTCTCTTGAACCCCTCAGACAGCAGGCTGCTGCTGAGGCTGCTGGGAGTGCTAGTGGGTCCCATAAAGTTTATTGGGATGAGGGACTCCTATATTCTGAGGGTAGAGATCCAGCCCCTGGAGCCACCAGGAGGATGGTAATACCTCAGAAGTTTAGGGGGTTCCTCTTGACCCTAGCACATGATATCCCTTTGGCAGGTCACTTGGGCCAAAACAAGACCTGGGACAGGCTTGTCCCACATTTTCATTGGCCACATATGTCAGAGGACACAAAGGAGTTTTGTCGCTCCTGTGTCACATGCCAAGCCAGTGGTAAGGCAGGTGGCACAACAAAGGCCCCCTGATACCACTACCTGTGGTGGGGGTACCCTTTGAAAGGGTAGGGATTGACATTGTTGGTCCCCTTGACCCTCAAACTGCATCTGGGCACAGGTTTATCCTGGTGGTAGTGGATCATGCCACCAGGTACCCAGAAGCAATTCCCCTGAGGACCACCACAGCCCCTGTGGTGGCAAGAGCCCTTATTGGAGTCTTCTCCAGAGTGGGTTTCCCAAAGGAGGTCATTTCTGACAGAGGTACCAACTTCATGTCAGGATATCTGAAAGCAATGTGGAAGGAGTGTGGTGTAACTTATAAGTTCACCACCCCCTATCACCCACAATGCAATGGTTTAGTTGAACGCTTCAACAAAACCTTGAAAGGAATGATTAAAGGACTCCCAGAGAAGCTTAGGCGGAAATGGGACCTTCTTCTTCCTTGCCTGTTGTTTGCATACAGAGAGGTTCCACAGAAGGGGGTTGGTTACAGCCCATTTGAGCTTCTGTTTGGGCATCCTGTGAGAGGTCCATTGTGTTTGGTAAAAGAGGGCTGGGAGTTACCTCTCAAGCCCCCAAACAAGATGTGATGGACTATGTACTTGGTCTCCGCTCCCGGATGGCTGAGTACATGAAAAAGGCAACCAAAAACCTGGAGGCCAGCCAAGAATTACAAAAAGCTTGGCATGACCAAAAGGCTGTACTGACTGTATACCAGCCAGGACAGAAGGTGTGGGTATTGGAGCCTGTGGCCCCAGCAGCCCTCCAGGACAAGTGGAGTGGCCCCCATACAATAGTTGAACAGAAGGGAGAAGTCACCTACCTGGTGAATCTTGGAACTCCCAGGAGCCCCCTGAGGGTGCTCCATGTCAACAGATTAAAGCCATATGTTGACAGGGCTGACATGGGCTTGCTCATGGCAACTGATGAGGAACAGGAGGAGGAGAGTGACCCTCTCCCTGACCTGCTCTCTCAGAACCCTGATGATGGGTCAGTAGATGGTGTTGCTTTGGCAAGCAGCCTCACTGACCATCAGCAAACTGAGTGCAGACAAGTTCTGCAACAGTATAGACATATGTTTAGCCTGACCCCTAGTCAGACTTCCTGGTGCACCCATGAGGTGGACACTGGAGACAGTCTGCCTGTCAAGAATAAAATCTACAGGCAACCTGACCATGTCAGGGACTGTATCAGGACTGAAGTCCAGAAAATGTTGGAGCTAGGTGTAATTGAGCCTTCAGATAGCCCTTGGGCTAGCCCAGTAGTCCTGGTACCCAAGCCTCATACCCAGGGTGGTAAGAAAGAAATGAGGTTTTGTGTAGACTACAGAGGCCTCAATGCAGTCACTAGGACTGATGCCTATCCCATACCAAGGGCAGATGAGCTGATTGATACTTTGGCCTCAGCCAAGTATCTAAGCACGTTTGACCTAACAGCTGGCTACTGGCAGATCAGATTAGCTGATGATGCAAAAGCCAAAACAGCATTTTCGACCCCTGGTGGGCACTACCACTTTGTGGTGATGCCCTTTGGATTGAAAAATGCACCTGCCACTTTTCAGAGGTTGGTGAATAAAGTTCTGACAGGGATGGAAACTTATTGCTCAGCTTATCTAGATGATATTGCTGTCTTTAGTTCCTCCTGGCAGGATCACCTGGTCCACCTCAGGAATGTTTTGGAGGCTCTGCAGAAAGCAGGCCTCACTATCAAGGCCACTAAGTGCCAGATAGGGCAGAGTCAGGTTGTATACCTGGGCCACCTTGTAGGTGGAGGCCAGGTTCAGCCTTTACAGAGCAAAATCCAAACCATAATGGAATGGGTTGCTCCAACCACCCAGACACAGGTGAGAGCCTTCTTAGGCCTGACTGGGTACTATAGGAGGTTTGTCAAGGGATATGGATCTATAGTGACCCCCTTGAATGATCTGACCTCAAAGAAAATGCCAAAAAGGTTCAGTGGACAGCTAGCTGTCAGAAGGCATTTGAAGACCTAAAGCAGGCCATGTGCACTGCCCCCATCTTACAGAGTCCAGACTACACCAAAAAGTTCATTGTCCAAACAGATGCTTCTGAGCTGGGTGTGGGAGCTGTACTGTCTCAACTGAATGATGAAGGTCAAGACCAGCCAGTAGCTTTTATTAGCAGAAGGCTGACCCCTAGAGAGAAACGTTGGTCAGCTATAGAGAGGGAGGCCTTTGCTGTGGTGTGGGCCCTGAAGAAGCTGAGGCCATACTTGTTTGGCACTCACTTCATAGTTCAGACTGACCACAAGCCCCTCCTATGGCTTAAACAGATGAAAGGTGAAAACCCAAAACGTTTGAGGTGGTCCATTTCCCTACAGGGGATGGACTATACAGTGGAACATAGACCTGGGACCCAACATGCCAATGCAGATGGACTCTCAAGGTATTTCCACTTTGAACACGAAGACTCAACTGGTCAAGGTTAGTTTAGTGTCCCTGCGTTTGGGGGGGGGGTTGTGTAGGAGAGTAGGATCTGCCTCTTATGTTGCCCCCACTTTTTTCTGATGTTTACACTGGTTTCTGGCTATAGTCTGGCTGGGACGCTGCCAATCAGGGCCCCAGCCTCTCTGTTCTCTCTAAACGATTTGGAGTGCACTCTAGGTGCACTAGTGATTGGATACTGTGGTACCTTATGAGTCCCTAGTATATGGTACCTTAGGTACCAAGGGCATAGGTACTTCACAGGCCTACCAGGGGCTGAAGCATGTATTATGCCACCCCTGGGAAGCAGACTAAATCTGACACCACAGGCCTGCTACTGCAGCCTGGGTGAGGAAGTGATAGCACCCCTCACTGAGATATAGGTCCCCTATATCTCTCCTGCACACACATTGAGACTTATCAGTCACCCCTAAAGCAGGCCCTATCAATCCTGAGGGCAGGGTGCTTAGTTTCCATGTGAGGGGGTGCCTCTGCCTGAGCAGGGCCCCTCTGCAGCTCTCAGAGTCCATTCTCTGGGGCTGTTTGTGGATGCGGTTAAACCATATACTTTTAAGTGCATTATATCCTCGCGGTAGAATGCTAACTTTGGAATGGCTGCATCGAAACATGTCGTGTTTGGTGTCAAACATCTTGGAATACTACCCCCCGCCAGTCCTGGCGGCGGGGGTAGTATTCCACCCTTCTAGAGGGATAGACATGTACCTACTGTGGAAACGCGGTAGAATCCTGCAGAGCCCTGGCATCACAAAATGGATGCCACCAGTCACAGACACTGGGCTGCCCTCCTGCTGATGACCAACACTCGCAGTGGAGGAAGCCCGACAATAGATATCCTGTCCCAAGGGGGTGTGACCACCTCCCAGACAGGGTTTAGTGTACTGGGGCTGGGTGGGTGCACTCTTAGAGTGCTTTGAAGTCCTGCACTAGGGGAGCAGAAGGCTCCTCTGTGCATACCCCAGTTCAAACCGGCTCAGGGGCTACCTGCCCCTGCTCTGGCGTGAAACTGGACAAAGGGAAGTAGGTGTAACCACCCACTCCCCTGACCCTCCCATAGGTGGGGTCATAGAGCTAGTCCCTCCCTTTCTTTTAGTATAAGAGGGGGAACCTGTGCATTGCAAACTAGATACCCCTGGACGACGCTCTACAAGAAGAATCCCGGACCTTCGACGTTCCACTACCTTTGGAAGACTGAAGAATCTCCTTGGAATCAAGGAGTGACTCCCTGCTTGGCAGGCACCAAAAACTACAAACGACGGTTGCAAACTACGCCGCTCCCGCCGGAGTCCGAAGTCTCTGCAGCCCAAGAAGTGGATTTCCTGACTTCTCAAAGGCCATCGTGAGTCCCCAGCGAAGCTGAGGCCAGTGGACCCCAAGAGTGATGAGGAACCATGACCCCTGGGTACCGTGCACTATTGTCGAGTGCAACCCCTTCACAATGTTCCACAAACTTGTGCTTTGGACCACGTGTGGTCCTAGCCTCCAGCAGGAATCCCTTTGAAGATCAGAGGCCTACCACGTCCCGAGTGACCGTGGACCCCTGTTGAGTAAATCCTCCCGAGGTGTCTTTGCGATCCCTTGCCAGCCGGCTTGTGGGTCCCCTGAAGACTTTCCTACAGAGCCAAAGGACTCCCCTGGTTGCTCCAGGCCTGCCCTGACTTACCCTTGCTGAGTGAGTCCCTCAGACCTTGCTGGTCTGCGCCATTGACTTTTTACACTTTCCCCGAGACGTGCTGTTACCAAGGCTTGTTGGCTCCAATCGAGTCGCCGACACCACAGTAAGCTGCAGACATCGTGGAACACACCGAATCCAGCTCCTGGTTGTCGTCGACGCCTCCTGGACCTCGTGGCTGAAGAGTCAAGGCACCCACGAACGACCTGAATCTTGCGACGACGGTGGGCATCCATCTTCCTTGCCCCGAGTCACTGCCAAGTGACTTTGAACACTGTCCCCTCTGCTTTCAGGTCTTCCATCTTCTGAATCCAGGCTTGGATTCCTCCGGACACTTCTCCTGTCGCCGCAAGCAGCAAGTCTTCACTGGCTCCCATTGAAAACGACGCCGCGACCCGACACCAAAGAACACCTATGCACCCGGCTCCCCTGGGTGAGGTAACTTCAGCACTACGGTGCTCCTGTGGGTGTGGGCCCTAGAACTACTTACCCTGTAAGTGACTTGCTTGTAGCTACCCTAGAAGTGCCCTAAAACTCTTATTTTCTAAGTGCGACAATTGCGCTGACTCGTACAGGGTTCGCGTCTGTGTTAGACACATCGCGTCCATCTCCCTTGTAACACTATCTAGAACTGTGTCCTTCGACTCGTACTGAGTCCGATCGGTGTTCGCCTCGAACACACAAGGGGCCTGTAACATTGAAATCTCCATTGCGCTGACTCGCACAAGGTTCGCGTCTGTGTTAGACACAGCGCGTCCATCTCCCTTGCAACTCTATCTGTAACCGCGTCCTTCGACTCGTACAAGGACCGATCGGTGTGTTCGCCTCGAACACGCAAGGGACCTTTAACATTGAAATCTCAATCGCGTCTGTTCGCATAGACTCGTACAGGACTCGCACCGGTGCCAGGACACCGCGTCCGTCCCCTGTGGGTCTCCTACAACTACCTGGGGTGGTTCTTGGGGGTCCCTCGATTCTAGATGCCCTAGACCTAGGTCTAGCCAAACTAAGATTGTGATATTCGATTGTGCTAAACTTATTTTGATAACATTTGACTTGTACATATGTTCCTGACTTCTAATCTCATAAAGAGATTAGTAGAGAGTGTTTATTAATAAATACATATATATTTGATATATATACCTGTGTGGTGTCTTTTCATTTGGTGATTCAAGAGATTGTGTGGTAAAACAAGCTGCTTTACATTCCTTCAAGACTTAGCCTGAAGGCTGCTCTCCACAGCTACCACTAGGATAGCTTTCTATAAAGGTTGTCTTAAACCTATCTACCATAAGAGTCGAATTGTTCTGGTGCAAGGTGTCCACTTTAATTAGTGAACAGCATATACCAGGCCAACTTCTCACACCAAACATAACTTTCCCACATACTCCTAGTCAAAAGTTATCATTTATTAAATGTAATAAGGTGACCCAATGTTATTATACCGGAAAGGTAGGCCTTGTGAAGACATGTAAAACGTAAAATTACATGTCTAACTTTTTAAATATAACACACCCTGCCCTATGGGCTGTTTAGGGCCTACCAGAGGGGTGACATATTCATTAAAAGGACAGTTTAGGCCTAGCAAAAAAATATATTTTGCCAGGTCGATATGGCAGTTTAAAACTGCACACACAGGCTGCAATGGCAGGGCTGAGGCATGTTTAAAGGCTACTTGAGTGAGTGGCACAATACTTGCTGCAGGACCACTAATACATCTTCAACCGGCTGGTTGAAGACCACAACCCTCTGGTGTGGGCCTTGGCGTCCATCTTAACTGACTACTCAACATAATTGGTCCCACTTGGATGCCCAACTTTTTTGTCAATAGGATCGCTTGTGGCTGTCACTTATTGTCCTTTTTGTCCGGACGAAGACCCGCCCCTGACGTCTAATCAGCTGCGCAAACTCCAAGGTTCGAAACGTCGACGTTACAGTCACCCATAGTCCATCCAGTTCCCTACCTTGAAAATGAAAGCAATATTATTGTCTGGGATACATGTATTAAGAAACGGACATGACAAATTAGTATTTTTCTTTTTGTCCATTTATGTTTATCCATGTGTGTTAACTATGTATAGCACTTTTCACGTATCACCACAAGTCACTTATTCCACACTATAGTCACTTGTTTATTGTCGTATGTTTATGTATTGTAGACAGCCTTCATTATTGTGTATAATAAGAAAAAATTCAGTAAATAACTTTAACTTTACTAAAATTGTTGGTTCTTTGGTGTGTTCTTTGAATGCAAATTATGATTCACATCTGAAAAATTGAAAGTTCAGATCGTATTGTGTGCATTGAGCAAAGCGATTGTCTTTCCCGACAGAACCATTTTTGTTTATAGGCAGGACCACTAGTAGCAGTTAATTTACAGATCCCTAGGTACATGTAGCAGGTCCCTAGGTACATATAGTGCCATTTTACTAGGGGCGTACAAGCAAATTAAATGTGCCAATTGGGTGTAAGCCAATTTTACCATGTTTAAAGGAGAGAGCACAAGCACTTTACAACTGAGTAGAATTGGCAAAGTGTGCAGAGTCTTAAGGCCAACAAAAACAAATTCAGCAAAACAGGAGGAGTGAGGTCAAAAGGTTTTGGGGAAGACCACGCTAAGGCTGACAGGTCTAACATACATGAACCCACACACAAAAGAGTAAGACTATTTCTATTCACAAACTGCACTTCTAATACTACTACATGCAGATACTCCAGCTCAGACCTAGGGTAAATTCACCAGCACACATGGCCAACCACTGGCACAGCAACATTCTCCCTTATAGAGTAATGGAGGTGGGTACTTAAAATAACACCCCAAAGGAAATAACATTAAAATAAATGAATTTACTTTGACTTTTTAATATATATAAATTTAACTTGTTAAAAAATATATATAAATATATAATGCAATTAGTTTTACTCTACGTTTGAAAAACATTGTTTATTTAAAAATAAATGTAAGTATATTTTTTAAAATAACTACATTAATGAAAACAAATTCTATGCATCCATTTAGGCAACTTAGACTAAATGTTTAATTTACTTTAAATTAATATATTTACATTCATATTTTTTTTTTTTTAAATGAGCTAATAGGACTCTCATGTTTGCATTTAGTTTTACAGTTAAAATAAATATATAACATTAATTCACATTATTATTTACCATAAAAATAATTTTAACTACGTTTGAAAATTTTGCTACGCTTACTTTCGGGAGTACTCCCCCTTACAGAGGAGGGCCTCTGTTTCCATGGGAAAAGTTACTAGTAGTAACTTTACACCGTAAATCTGGCTCCTCATCCTGTTTCTAAGGGTAAAGATGTGTAAGTCTACACTCTGTAGTGAATTTTCTCTTGGAAATGCTGAATAGCCAAAAGCAGTAAATTTGCTACAAAATGTAAGAGTACATTTCCATCAGTCGATTTTCTCTAGTGTTAATTTACCTTTGTGAATAAGTTGGGCGGATCCAGGCAGGTGCAGCCATCCTTTGGTACAAGCACCCACCCTTGTACTTAATTGGGACAGCATGTACTAATTAATGTGCTTTATTCGTTTGTGCACTGCACCTAGCATATTAGTATGTGATGTACTCTGTTAACTTAACGTGGCCCGTGGTTTGGAGGATTGTGCAGAGAAGTAGAAACAAAGAAAAATCTTTAGCATTTACTTCCACCAGTCATGTGGCACACATCTTCTGTCTGGAACATTTTTTAAGTAACTCAATTGTACCAATGTGTGAAATACTTGGGATAAACTGCCATATATTAAAACAGATTGTTAATATTAAATTATTATTTATAGCAGTCTACAATTTAATTTGTTTTAGATTATGTTGAGGGTACTTTATTTCACATATTATAGCGTAAGCTACAGAATTATATAGTTGCTATGCCCTCATCCTATTCCCTCATGCTGCCTTGTTTTTCAGATGACGAATACTGATAAAGTTGGGGTGTCCAAATGGGAATTTACATCCTGTTTTCAGCAATGTACGATCAAATACAAACTGTAATTCACAGTTTGCATTGAATTTACATGAAACTCTTAGTGCCTGCGATACATATCAGTTGAAATCCTCTTTAATTATGTATGGATGCTAGCCTCGTCCCTTGGCATTCTTTTTGAGGTTCATAACAATAAAAATAATAATCATAATAATAAATAGGAGCCTCCCTTCCTCGCGAAAGGGCACACTGAAATCTACAACGTAATGAAAAATGTTACAAATTAAATAACACTTGTTTTCAGAAATCAATATTTTAAAATCGCTTTGGTAATTGAATATGGCCTATAAAGCAATTTAGTCTTATAATAATCGCGCTGCACTGTTTCAAATATGGAAGTCTATGGTTTCCTTCAGATCCGGCTTGGGATGATAAATAATTAACTAGAATATCTTTGCTCGGAGAAAATCATTCACTTATTGCATTCGATTTTCATTGGAGTTTTATGCAAAACAGTGTTCAGCGATGGACTGCAAATAGTTTAGCTGTTGAAAAAGTGTTGAACATAATATTATCATGAAAACTAAATGAAATGCCACATTTTCTAAATTTGTAAAACTCAAAAGATAAAATAATTTAGTTTCTGGAAGAATCGGAGGATGTTCAAGTCAAGTAGACACTGTCCCTTGTACTGCCTTCTTTCATTCTTAACGAACAGTCATAGGCGAATTGAGAACGTCCATAAATCGACAATGTTAAGTAGTAATCATTATATTTTAATGTCTGTACATACACAAACATAGAAAACGATGCAAAAAAATAACATTTTTTATTATCATTTTTGTATTTTTTAGTTGTATATTTTGACGAGTGCGCCATGTGCGGGGGGGGACATTTCACACATCGAAGCATCATAATGTACAGTCTCACCTGTCATTGTCTAACATACTTAACTGTAATTCCCCTTTATTGTCTGGCTTGCTGTGCCAGCTGTTCCCAGACAATTAGGTGAGAATCAGCAGGAGCGGGGCTTTGGCTCTGCCCACGTGTTGGAAGTTAGGAGTGCATGTTTTGATTGGAAAGAAGTTGTGCACTTCTATCAAAAAAATGCTTGCCCTCCACACAGCTGTGATCGTTTTGTTTATCGAGATGTATGAGCTTGAACTTTCAGGGGCACACATGACATTGGACAAGTATTAAAGTGTCTTCAATAACTAGATAATTAATATTGTTTTTCTCTGGCAGCAGCGCAGATAGGAGGAGGACAGTCATGAACCTACATGAATTTTTAGGTCTGACTTGAAAGTGCAACCGTCACCTGACTTTTTAACCTGCACCAATATCATTGAACAGTTCTATGCTTTCCAAAAAAACATATCCATTTCCGTGCTATTTACTTGTAATGCTTTACATTACCATACAACATTCCTTTAAAGCCAGACCTTTAGGCATTCAAGCTTGTCTAAACTAACATTAGACTCATCATCTATACACTTATCTGATTGATAGGCATTGTGAGAAATTGGGTTGTTGGCTGAGTGGGGTTTAAAGTCTGCTCAAGCAACAGCCACAATACCTGTCAGGGTAAACCGCAAAAGTCACTTATGCTTAACCCGCTGGTAGCTTGGCACAAAAGCAGTCAGGCTTAACTCAAAGGCAGTGTGTAAATTATTTATGCAGCACACAAAAAGAATAAAGTAAAAACACAACACAAGAAAATTCCACACCAATTTAGAAAAATAGAGCAAGTTTCAATAAATTATTTGACACCAAAACAACAAAAATCCAGTCAATAGAACCAGAGTAATGAAGTAAAAACTAGCGCCAAAAAGATCAAAGTGCCAACTGAGGACATCTAGTCGCATGAGCCTGAGTCAAAGTCAAAATTTATGGCCAACCATGATGGAGCATGAGTCGGATACAAAAAGGGGGCTGGGCTCTGACAGTGCTAACCTTTGGACTCAGAAGAAATTTGAAGAAAACATTTGAGAAGGTAAAGTTCAGTGGGTCTGGACTTAGTTTATTTTTGGAAGTCAAAAATCTCCAGTGGGATTATGCTGGAGGCTGTATCCAATGAGAGTTCCACAAGGCCGGATAACCCTCTGGCGAAGGATCACTCTATAGGAATTGCTGCTGCAGAGAAAAACATAGGGGCCAAATACGATGGCAGGGGGTGGACTGCCGCTCACTATTGCGGTGGTCAGGAGGCGATGCGACCGCTGTGCTGGTGGTGGGAAAGTGCTCATTATCACAGCGGCTTGTGCTGCACCCAAGGAAAAGGACCGCAGCACAAGCAGCCCTGATAAGGTGCAACTCCTGCACGCCCATGGAATGTGTGCCATGCACCATGCTGTGTATGGGGGTGAGTATGGGCACTGCATGTGCCCCTTGGCCACAACGAACCGGATCCTGTTTGGGGGCCTCCATATCCATTTTTTACAGCCTTTAAATGGCAGTCTTCATGCCATGAAAATGCTGTCGGAAAGGGGTATCATAATCCTGATGGCGGTGCCTGCCTCTGCACCGCCATCTTTCAGGGATACGAATCTGACCGCCGCCCCTTGGGATCATAGATCCTGTCGGAGGCTGTGGTCTTCCTCAGTCCGAATTGTGATCCAGTGGTCGGACCAAAGGGTTGTCAGTGGTCGGACCACCACCGACATCAGGCCTCTGAGGGTTCAAGGCAGGCTCCATGCAGCAAAGCTGTCCTTCCAGGTGCGGGAAAGCAGTCTTGTGGAGTACACAGTGGGCCACAGCAGTAGGAAGCCCTCTGAGAGTCCTTCTGCAGTTCAGAAGTGGACTGAAGAGTGGGTTTTTACGCATGGTGATTCTTTGAAGTGAGAAAAGTTTCTAGAGCATTTCCTTCGAAGTTCTTGAAGTTTTCTGCCTCCTCTGGGTCCAAGCTAGCTGCATGAACATTTCAGTGGTGGAAACTCATTTGTCTGAATGTAGGGCACAGCCAATTTAGTTGCAAATGGGGCAGTGCTCAGCTCCGCCCTCCCATCCTGCCAGTAATGGCTCGTCTAGGCACACCTCATCCCTCTATTGTGTGATTATCTGTGAAGAATAAACAAAGTCCAACTGCCAACTACACCAAGGCATGTAAACCAGGAACAGGGTGCTGGCACCAAATAGCTAGGGCAGGAAAATGCCAACTTTCTATACCTGGACTGCTGGAAGAAATTGGGTTACTGGTTGAGAGGGGTTGAAACCCTACTCAAGCAGCAACCACAATCCTTGTCAGGATGAAGCCACAAGCAAATCCTAAAATAACCTGTGCTCAACCCTCTGGTAGCTTGACACAGAGCAGGCAGGCTTAACTCAGAGGCAATGTGTAAAGTATTTATGCAACACTTCAAACAATAATAACATGAAAATACCATACAAGAAGGATGCCATGCCAAATTAGAAATACAGAGGAAATGTTAATAAATAAAACAAGACCAAAATGACAAGAATCCAATCAGTAGAACAGGACATATGCAATTTTACAGATTTCAGTGAAAATAGCTCCAAAAGCACAAAGCTCCAACTGTGGATATCTTGTCGCAGCAGACTGGGACAAAGTCACATGTTCAGGCCAACCGTGATGAACTGTGTGTCGGGTCCAGGGACCTATATAGGCCCGCTGAACAAGAGTACCTTCAATCTTGATAGTCAGGTCCTGCATCTACGATGCATTGTGCAGCTGAGGCGATATAAGTTTCAAGTCAGGAATGCATCACGCAGGGTCATTTCTAAGGAGCTGCGAGGCTGCGATGTATGGTCCTGCATCATTGTTAAGGCGGCCATCAATGAGAGGGCTTGCGATGTGAAGCCCTGTGTCAATGATGCGTCATGCACCTGCTGATTCTGAAGAAGCTTCAGGGCTTGCAATGAGAGTGCTACGTCAGTGTCAAGGAGGCCGTCAATGAGGGGCTTGCAATGCGAGGGCCTGCATCCAGGAATAGTCATGCAACGGTGTATCCAATGAGGCTGCGGACTGTGGTGGCGATGCAAGGATCTTGTGATAGGGAAAGTCCATGCAGCAGAGGCGATGCATCGGTTCTGGTCAGGTTGTGCCACCCACCAGAAGTGATGGGTCAATTCTGCTGGATCCACTGTTTGGGCTGGTAGAGCACCTTCAGGCCAATCTCCAAAGGTCCAGGACTAGTGTGGAACCACTTGGCAGGATAGGACTCACAGTTGCAGAGTCCAGGTGTTGGTTATAAGAGACTAGCCCTTGAAGTCACTCTGGTGGTCTTGGGTACAAGTTGCAGGTCCAGTTCTTCTCACCCAGGCAAGAGGGCAGCAGGCCGGCACAACAGGGCAATAGTCCTTCAGGACAGCAGTCCAGCAGAGTGGCAGTTCTTTCTGCACCACAGCAGTCCTTCTTCCTGGCAGAGTCTTCCACTGATCCAGAAGAGTACTGAAGAGTTGGTGTCTTATGTTCAATATTTATACCTGGTGCCTTCTTTCAAGTAGTAGAAAGTTCTAGAGGATACCCTTTGAAGTGTTAAGGCTTCCTGTTTCCCCTGCCTTGGCACCAGACTAACTACAGAGAGTATGCAATCCTTTGTGATGAGGCAGGGCACAGCCTATTAAGGTGTTAGTGTGGCTATTCCAGCCTGCCAGTGATGTCCCATTCAGGCACACCTAAGCCCTCTATTGGGTGTGGCTGTCTAGGAGGAATACACAATTACCAACTGCCAACTACACCCAGTCGTATGACCCAGAGACAGGCTTCAAGCACTAAATGGCTAAGGCAAGAAAATGCCAACTTGCGAAAAGTGGCAATTTCAAAATTGTAATTGAAAATCCAACCTTACTAAAAAAGAGGATTTTTCATTACAATTCCAAAGACATGAACTGTTTGCCTGGTCCCATTTGGAAGTTATCCTTATTAAATGTAATAAAGTACCCTCAATGTTAACCTAGGGGACACGTAGATCTTGTAATAGTGAAAAAACAAATGTAAGAGTTTTTCACTATCAGTACATATAAAAACTAACAGTACAAGGCCTACATTTAAATACATTTCACTCTGCCCTCTGGGTTGTCTAGGGCCTACCCTAGGGGTGACATGTGTATCAAAAAGGATGGTCTGGGCATGGCAAAATGTTTATTTTGCCAGGTCGAAATGGCAGTTTGAAACATTTTTAAAGGGCTACTTAAGTGGGTAGCAGGATCAATGCAGAAGGCCCACTAGTAACATTTACTTTACAGTGCCTGGGCACATGTAGTACCACATTACTAGGAACATACAAGTAAATGAAATATGTAAATTTGAAAAAATCCAATATTACCATGTTCTAAGGAGTGAGCACACACACTTTAGCACTAGTTAGCAGTGGTTAAGTTCACAATGTCCTAATGCCATGAAAAACAAGATCAGCAAAATATGGACGACCAAGGCAAAAGGTTTGGGGAAAATCCACCCTTAGGCTGACAGGTCTAACAGTTTAACTATTAAAATTAGTCCTTAAAATATTTTTTCTCGGTCTTACCAAACTGAAATTAGCTTTATTACATAGTATGAAGTAACCCAGTGCTTTTCTATATTAGGGACTTATAGATACATATACCAATAAGGTATTATAGCCAATCCAACATGTTTTTAGTGATTACAGCACCTGTACTAGAACCAGGTTTGCAGGTTCCCTGTACACAAAGTCCAAAACAGCAACTTCAGTTAAAAACAATACGGGTGATCATGCAGCCACTTTATCGTCTCAAATAATATTAATTTTTAAAATAAAACAACCTGCAAAACGTAATCAGTAGTTTTCCGATGCTGCTTTACGATCTAGCATTAAAAGGAAATAAGGTTTGTCATGCATGCACCGGCAAAAAAAAAAGAAACTGGAACAAAAAGTTGGCACCTTGCAAATGAAAGCTCTATTGGCTTTGTCAATGCTTGTTTCATCATATTCTTTCCTTTGCCCTTATAAAGTATCATCCATTTCATTGAATATGAAAATACAGCAGCCCATCTCAAAATTGTGCTCTTGGTTGCTGCTTTGCAGTTCCATTTTTGAATATAGAGGGCATTTGTGGATTATTGTGAAGCGGTGCATGGCCAACAGCGCCAAGATTTTGCAACTAGAGCACAGTGCAGGCTTCCAAGGTGACAGTGAGGAAGGTTACTGATTGACAGATGAGGGCTGATTGACAGGTTATGTGTGCAGTAGTTTGAGGCAGTTGGCTTGTGATAACTGATGGCTTGAGCGCAGTGATGAGATGATATCGGAGATTTAAATTGGAACAGTAGTTTGTTACTGACAGGAACTGTGGTGGAAGGAGCCAAAGCTGGAACTGTGGTGGTAAAAAGATTGTGAACTCTAGTTCGACAGACCTAGAACTCCATGGTAAGATGGCCACCACATAAGCATGCAGATCCATGGTGGCGATTTTAGAATTGTTTTATAGTACCAATGCTGTGGAACAATTCAACGAGCAATGGTGAAGTGAACATATGAACAAACCAGGCAGCAGATAATGCACAGTGGCATGAGGGAGAATCAGGAGCCACGTCCCATTCTGGAAGGTGGTGAATGGAGGCTGAAGCAGTGGATGTGCGGCAAAGTGACAGCAAGATGTGGAAGAACATTTGAGAGGTTACAGCAGGGGGCTAATTTAAGTAACATGTAATCTTCCATGAAAAACCATGGTTTTAAGGACAGCCAACTCAGTCAATGGAAACATTTAATAAGTGCCAAAAGCTGATGGGTGAAGTGGCTGACCTAAAGCCCACACTTTTTCTGTATGAATTTCTATAATGGTAGCATGAGGAGAGCTGCCTGTTGGTGAGGCCTAAAATGGGTCATGCCTATACAGAGAGTGGAAGGAGGAATATGATGTACAAATGAAAATACAATAAAATACTTTGGAACTAATATCTTACACGTGTCTCTATGTTAACAGAATGTTAAGATAAATTTAAAATCTTTGTGAAAATTTTCATTTTTTATTATACTTCCATTTATTATGCAATGATTCGATGTATTTCAATTGCAAAATGTGTTTCTAAAATGTAATGATAAATATTGTAACTGCTACAGAGAATAAATTGCAATACAATAGCCAGTCACAATGATCTGCTGTTTGTGAGTACGATATTGTGGCAGTTGACAAAGGTAGTTTGTCTACTTTGTGCAGTTGATACATCTTAGCTCCATCTAATTGTATATATTTTTGTGATCTTTTTCCATTAATTTCAAAGGTCAAACACAATTCAACTTCTCTCCTTTTGGCGTGTTCTAGTTTGGCTAGGATTATTGTATTGTGCCTACCTGAAAATAATATGGTCAATTGTTGCATGAACTGTACAGGGTCCAACTAGTCAAACACCCATCACTCACCAGGCACCAACCCACAGCACATCTCTTAAGAATGTGCTTGAGTGCACGAACTGCCAGTTCTATAGAGACTTCAAAGAAGCAGAATTGCGTAGTTGGCTCCCAACCAGAAAAACCTGCAAGGTAGAAAACCTCATGCTTCACACTTATCTGAGAGTACTTAAAGTCCAATTGGCGTCCAGACTTCGATCCTTAAACAATCCAACATTGACCCTTTCAGGAGAAAAGACCAAGGTACCTGTGGTAAGAACAAATACAAAAACAAATCAGAAAAGGACTGTAATTTGGGTAGGAACAAATCTCTGCATTTAAGAAAAGTAAACACAGTGGTATTTATCTGATATCTGTTCATGTGACATTTTGAACCTTGTCCATAATTCGTGTTTTGACAGCGAAAAGACAAAGGAAAAATTAGGCAAGATTCAACATCCAATTATAAACAAGATACCATACTTTAAGAAAGAAAAGGCTGTGATACTTTTCTGATGCCTGTCCATACAATGAATCTGAGGCTTGTTCATAGTTCATGTTCTTCGAGATTCTGGTAACCCATTGAAGGACAAGAAACATGTTAGGGAAAAGAAAGACAATTAGATCAAAGGATAAAACATTCACTAACACATCACTTAATCAAAGCAAGAAAAGGCAAACTAGATGCAGCAACCAAAGGCAGACAACATATGCGTTATGTAGGGAATATGTGCATATTTTAACACAAGAAACTAGGGGGTATATGTACAAGAACTGCCGCTAACTAGCATTAGCGTTAGTTAGCGGCAGTTTTCTTAACGCAGCTTATCACCAAAACCTATGGCCCTGTTAGCGATGTATTTACAATACGATGTTACATGGCGATAGTTTCATGTAGCCGCGGTGAAAACGGCCTCTAACACTAGCGTGAAGGCGATACAAATTCTGACGTTAGCGGGCGAAAACTGACGAAAGGCCAATTTGCGGGCAAAAAACTCACGTTAGTCAGCAGAACTTCACCATTTTTGCCTCTAGAGGCAAAAATAGCCAATAAGTCCACCTCCAATTAAAAAAAGAAAAGAAAAACAATGGAATGCAGAATGGAGCAGGCAGGGACAAGTGCAGCACAGGTCAACAACCTCCCCAAACCCCCCAACAGCCAGGATGACCAACCAGAGTCCCAGGGGAAGAGGAAATGCAGAATCAGGGCTACATATATGAAAAGAGGTGCATCGCTGGGGAAAACCTGTGATGCATCACTTTTCATAGCGCCCTCCTTGCAACACCATGGCAGCCAAAACCTTGAATGCGTGGACAGTCCCCGGGGCCCGAAGGCCTCACTGTGCCTGCGTCTGGGACCCTGAGTGGGATGCGGAGGTGCTGTGGAGTTGCTTCGCCGTGGCGGTAGACATTGAGGTGTCGGTGATCGCCCTTACCTGGTGGTGAAGTCTGCCAGGTCACATGAAGACACTTTGCTGACCTGTGTGAGAAGACCGTCTGGTGCCCCATGGAGCTATGAATGGTAGAGGTGCTCCTGCGCACCAACGTAGGGAGGTCTGCATCGCATACCACATGCCACCACTACACCGGTGTGCACGGAGGAGATTTACCAATGGTGGGCCGCGCCTCTATGCATCACAGGCCGGAGGATGTTGTGCTGGCCGGACGCTGTGGAGCGTGAGGCCCCTGAGCTGCGCCGAACTTGTGTGTTGGGAGCGCTGAAACTTCACGCATAAAGGGGCACTGTTGCATCACCTGCATTGGGAGGTTCCCCTGCGGACTTGGCGGTGACTGCTGTACCCAGGCTTGTGAAATCCTGCCTGGCTGAGGCTCCCGCTGGCTGAGTCACAGATTTGGAAAGAGTGCAGCGGATTGCGCCACAGTGTCAATGTCCAGGTGAGGAGAATCTGGGATGCGTATCAGTGGAAGCCCGGGGGGTCGACTTGGGCCCAGGCCTAGCACCTGTGGGTGACGCACCCCCAGTGGGGGCTCCTCCGTTATGGCAGAAGAGCGTTGCCTCACTGCTTTCAAGCAGTGCAAGAAGAGGAAACATAACATGATGATTACTTTCTGATATTCTCATGCTATGTTTCCTTAGCGGGCGGGAGGGTGGGTGGGGCTGCTCTACTCACAGAGCAGGGCAGGGCAGGGGTGGAGTGGTATGCCCACTCAAGTGCACAATGACTATTTGGTCGGCCCTCTCAGGCCACCCAAAGCAGTCATGCGCACTTCCCTGTTCGCAATGTAGGCTGCATTACAGCCTATATGGAGAACATGCCCACCCCTCCAGCCCTTTGGCTGAATGCCTTGTCACAGCGCTCAAGAACAATCACAATGCCGCATTGCAGCATTGTGATTGGCTTAGGGGAGGGAGCCTGGCTGCCTGCTTCCTGTTCCTGGAAGCAGACTCAGGAGAGCAGGAGCACAGAAGACGCGGGACCCGGCCTCGAGGTAAGATTTAAAAAAAAGAATATTTACAACCCCAGCTCCCCCACCGCGTCCCCGCCCCCTCCAGTGTCCTTTCCCCTGTTTCCCGCCTCCCAGCTGTCCAGTCCCCCCACAGCACTACTTAATGGTGTCCGCTGAGTGGCCATGCACAGAGGGGGTACCACTGGTGCGCCAAAGGCAAGCCTATCTGCATCTGTCCGCCCATGGACCACGCCCAGCACCAAGGACACTTCCTCTTGGACACTCCACTGCTACGACGCAAGCATCCTCCTCGCCATCATCCCTGGATGCCACATCGCCTTTTCCATCTAGCATCACTGTAGAATTCCCTTGCACCCTGCGCCTGCCCAAACTGCAAATGCACCTTCTGCCACATCAGCACACCAGCGCCTCCTGCCGCCCAGCTGACCAACAGCGCAGCAGACCACCTCAACTGTATCCTCCTCATCGTGCGGTCCCTCTACAAAGACGCAACAGAAATCTGGGACCTCCTCGATGCCACCTCTTCAGACATCTCCTTGTTCACGGAAACCTCGACCAACCTCTGCTCCGGACCGGACATCGCCATCACCATCCACGACAGCTACAAATTCTCCCACATGGACCACCACGAGCGCCCAGGAGGAGGCATTGCCATTGTCTAAAAAGCACACTCCGACAGACCACACACTCTAATAATCTGATGGCTACCATGGAACACCTCCACTTCCAGACCCAGACCAACCCCAACCCCACCCTCCGCAGAACCCTCGTCTACAGGCCCCCAGGCCCATGAACCCCCATCAAGGCCATCAAAGAACTTTTCGGCAACTCCCTCAGCACCACCACTCCGCCAACACTTGCAGATGCCAACACTGCAGCGTGCAAACTCCACCAATGGACAGACACCCTGGCAGCTCCTCCGTGTCAGTGGACAGAGAATCTGGGGATCACTGCCCACCGGGGAAGGTGACAGCAGACACCTTGGATGCCAAACTAGACTCTGTACAAAGGGACGCATATATGCATATGTGTGACCTTGTGAACCCATATGCCACATTATACCTTTGTCAGGTAGGATGTATGAAGGGTGGGCGTTCCAATGCAACAAAGCCTCGTAGGAGTGGTGCAGTGAAATCTATGAGATTTCACTGTGACAATTCTAGGACGCCACTACATCAAAACCTTACACTTGCCTCATGGCGGGCATAAGGGTGACGCAGTGCCATAAGGATAGGCCTGCCCCATGCATTGCTGGAGTTGCGTCATGCTTGCGACACAATTGCAGCAATGCGTGACTTTAGCGCCGACAGATACAGTCAGGAATACTGACATATCTGTAAATCCTTGCGACATGGAGCGCGTAAACTAAATATGGTGCATCCATGGTGTTGCAAGCAGGACGCAGCGAAAAGTGTTGCAACGCTGTTTTGTCGCAGCGATGCAATTCTTTCCATGTATGAGGCCCGGGACTGTGCCCTATCTCATTGTGGGGTGCATTCCTGAGCTTTTGTTTTGGCGCAGGGCAGCGCAGCAATATTCTTTGCTGCGCTGTCCAGCACCCAAACCTCTGAAATGAGGCCCCAAGTGTTTGCACCAATTTTAAGACCAGCTATTTTCTGGTCTTAAAAAACACTGAACTTAGAGGCAGTTTTTTGGATTTTGCACCATACAAGGAATTCCTTGTAAATATCTTGAAGTGGGGTTAGCGGCAGTTTTTGCACAGGAACACCCACCTTGCATCTCATTTTCGTGAACTCTCGCTAACAGAAGTAGCGATCTCTAAAATTCACGTTTTTGCCGGAAAAGTGTAAATAAGGCAATAAAAAACAGTCACCATAACGTCAAAAAATTGACGCTACGGCGGCGTTAAGTCCTTGTACATATGCCCCTAGGACTTATATTCTAAACGTAAACAATAGATCATGTGTATGTTTAATACGGTATTCGAATTGTGATAAAACTTAACAGAGTGAATTTGCTTTCAGAACAGGAAAAGGTATTCTGCTTGTAAGGCAGTTTTAAAACAGCTAATCACAATCAGTGAAACAAACATATGGCTTCACTGTGCAAGATGTAAAAATTATTTCAGGTATGTGCAATTGATAAAGATTATGCTATTATAAAGAATTCCGAACTTTTAAATAGATATCAACAAAGAAAGCTGTGTTATTGTGTCAATTTTTCAGCAGAGGACTTTGAGGGTTTTATATGTACACAGCAAAAGACAATCTTTACTGAGAGCCAGTTTAGCAAGACCCCAGGGAGAGTCCGAGGCCTCAGCAGTCGCAGTATTTCTTTTCTCTTTCTCGTCCCCACCCCATATCCCCTGTTCAACAACATAAGCACCCAGGTTGAATTTCTGGGGGACGTTACTGTTGAGCAGGGGTCTGGTGGAATCCTCGTCGCTCCTGCAAGTATCAAGAATAAAAGGTTAGTAGTATACGTTCTGACTAACGCCCTGTGCGCAAAACAATGAAAGGCAGAGAAGTATCCTGCTTGGTGGTGGTGGAAGGGGGCGGATAGGCCATTGGTTGTTTGGAGTGGGCAGTGACTGGGCAAAATTGCACCAAGCAATTCTCTTGCAGATTTCATTCATTAAAGAAGGGAAGGGCCACTTTCCAACAACGCATGACTCCTGACTCCTGTGAACGTCTCTCAGGCAATTCCAGAAAACAAACATGGTCACTGTTAATGAGCCCCTATCAAAGTCTGCAAGAGTAGTAGTTTTCAGTCACGCCCACTGTAGATGATGATTGACATCTAGGCAATTACAACTGAAATATATGTTGTCTAAGCCAAGGGCCACCAAGGTGCAGCTTGACACTCTTCATAAACATGGCGTGGATTTAATTTTCACTCCCATTCCAAAAAGGTAATCCTTTCCACACCAACAGGTAAAAAACAAGGGCCAAATCCACAAAGGAAGGAAAACATTTGACTTGTAACCTTCATGGGGCCCATATTCTCTTTGCACTGTGAGGAGACACAGAATTGAGAAAGACACCATGGCAAAATCATCCGGGGAACTGATGAGAGGGGATAGCAGGCGGAGGACTGTTCATCTAGTTCAATGTCTCTTTTGTGCAGAATGTCTCCGGTTGTTGATACAGCCATGTTTCATGAAGTCTGTGCTAGATGGGTGATGAAATTAAGCAACGTGATCAGATTCCTCTTGTTATTTCAAACTTGCCTACGTTTTTCTGTGAGCCTCTTAACAAGCTTTCTACATCAGCAAAGATGGAGAGGACAGTAACTCGGTTTCAACTGCAAACCACAGTAGTTAAAGTTTCCTCAGACTGGATTTCACAGGTAACACTGTTTGTATTCGATGCAACCTAAATGCATTGGATTACGTGACATCCCGAAGTATTCAGGCTTAAAGAAGTTTTTTAGATCTTGGATCATAGATCCTCAGACAAAACACTTTCATCTTTATTACTAGCAGTGTTGTTTTCTAATGGTGGCTGATGGTCTTTCTTCACTAGTGAAGAGACCATTGTGGTCTAGAGGATGACAGCAATAATCAGCTTCTGCAGAAACAAGAAAAAAAATCAAAGTGTGAACTTCTCAATCCGCCCTACAGAAACTCCCCAGCTTTCACAAACCACTGACTTCTTACTGCACTGTAACAGTCAACTACTTGGGTATGCATGTGCTTGGTCAATTGAATAATAGTGTAAGGAATAACCACACAAATGTGTGTTGGATGTTTTTGATGGACACTGCCCTGAAGCACCTTCCTTGCCTTTTGAATATTTCAAGTGCTCAACGGGATATGGAAATTTAGGGTGATGCTATGCTGCACCAGCTACATCTCCGTATTATCTCAATTCAAAGTTTTCCAAATAAGTTCCAAAATGTCTTGGAGAGCTGCTGCCTTAGGCCAAAAATGTGTTCTCCTAAGATTTCAGCCTTTAATTCTTGCAAGTGATTTGCTGACCTTTGAAAGTTGCTTACTTATGCACCCTAAGTTAATACCGATGGGGGAACTAAATATCCCCAGGAACCTACGTAGCACACTGCTACCTACCACCAAATTGCAGTGCTCAGGAATAGCTAATCAGCACCACCTTGCTAACAATGTCTCCATGAAATTTCTAAAGATAACCCTCTCTCCCTCCTAGTCACTTCAGTGTCTGGGTCTCCACCCTCAAGCCCCATTAATGCACATTATATTCTCACATTGTTTGGAGAAATTATCTTCACTCCCTTTGTGTGCCACACTAACAAAGAAGCATCCAAAGTGGGGCCCTCTTCGCTTTTGTATTTATTACTGTGAGCCAGACTTTAAGGGTGAACATCTGAAGACATCCACTCCAGCATTGGAAGCATCTCCTTTTGATATTTTCATTACATACACTATACATTGTCACGCGTTGCTATCATCATAAGGTTATTACTTCATTCAAGCACAGCCTGAAGCTGTCAATGTATTTCTTTATATGCATCCAGTTATTACTTTATGCTTCCACCTCATGAGGTGATCAGCAGTCCTTGCTGAAATGGTAATCTAACAATAGCTTACCAACGGTTAGACTCTCTGCGTGTTTCTAGTACATATCAAAAGTATCTAATACAGCACTACCTTCTATGCAAATAATGTGTTTCTACAGATTGCATGATACCTCAATAACATTTCTATATATTCCAAAACCCTGTAATGAAAATGTGCCCTGATTTATTTGTTCAATAGTTGCCTCTCCTTTTTATCCTTTGAATAACCCTTTTTGTCCTCTGCACACCTACTCACTTTGAGTACACCCTTCTCTGAATCACATGCATAGTTACTTTCATGTTTTTTTAATTATTGTTAGTAGTAGTAGTAGTCGTCCACATAAAACAGCCAAGAGGCAAACATCAAAAATGCTGTACCCTCAAGGAGGGAGGGGATGGAAACAGAAGTCTCCCCTCGCGGAAGAGCAGCAAGACACACAGCGAGATACACTGCTACCTATTGAGAACAGGAACTCGAACCCCAACAGCAGTGGGGACATTAGAGCCTACATGCACCCTAAAACACAGAAAGGAAAAAAGGCAAACTCACCAGGAGAGAATGGGGAGGACAAAGTGGTTTGAGGACCAAGTTTCGATAGTAAAGAAGATGGATTACAAGAATGACCTTTCTCAAAAATTCCATTGTCACCAGAAATAATTATTACAGCAAAAAGAGTGAACACACAAACGGCAAACACAGGCCCCGAGGATGTCAATGGCCTTGAAAATTGCCCAACAGCCCCTGCAAAAGTGGCTCGATCCAAAGCGGAGAGTAGTTCTCCATTGAAGGAGGACTCACGCGGGGAATCAGATGAGATCTGGCAATATTCAGGTTCCCCGATAGCTTCAGAGGGACGGCACCACCAATTGCACCGACAGGAAACTCAACCAACCCCCTCAAGGGTCTCACCAACAACCCTGAAAAGCCCCTTAAAGTTGACAGATACAGCCCCGTGCCTGCTAACAAACAAAAATGTAGTAAAGGCCACAAATTCAAGAACGAAGACTTAGAGAAGACTAGCCCGCACAATAAGTCCGGCAGGAAGATCTTTTTAGCATCTCCCCTTAGCCCAGACCGTAACCAATTGGCCATCAGTAATAACACAATTAGTGATTACAAGGATTTAGATCAGCCAACCCAACAAGCCCGGATTCTAACCCCTGCTATTAGAGACAAAGGTTTGTTACCAATAATGAGCCTTTGAAACCTAGATCTCCAACGATCAAAGAGGACCCTCCAGCACTACTCCCAAAAATTGAAAACCACCTCACTTTAATCAATAACGCATTGATCTCAATGGCAAACGTGGCCCTCATGCATGCAGACAAGCTTGACACACAAATAAATATACTACAGTCAGTAGCTGGTCTAATATCAGGCCTCGACACTAAGCTTGAATATCTGAATTCGCTGATCAATAGGGCCCATAGATACGCGGATTCATCTATCAAACAGGAAACATGCGGCTGAGCCCTGTACTACAGCAACTGGAAACGCTCCCCGAAATAATGAGCTCCCTAGTGAACAACCTCAAAATAGAGGTAGCCAGTTGGCCACACATACCAAATACGTTCCCCAAGCAAGAGGAAAAAGATAAAACTCTAAGGGCCATATGTATGAACACATTTTCCCATAGACACAGAATGGTTAAAAACCTTTGATACATCTGGCCCTAAATTTCCACAATTCACTATCGCCTATCTCACACAACAGCGACACTGAGCCCCTTGGGAAAACTGGAGTATGCTTGAACAAATCAAGAGAAATGGAAAACTGCACACTGCACATAATCCCAGTTGCAACGCTCA
This sequence comes from Calotriton arnoldi, assembly GCA_963921515.1. NCBI lineage: Eukaryota > Metazoa > Chordata > Amphibia > Caudata > Salamandridae > Calotriton > Calotriton arnoldi. The sequence continues at coordinate 475,880 of CAWUFW010004019.1, read as the reverse complement.
ACGGTATTCAAGATGGGCCGGAGAGACCAATGAAAATGGACCAGCATGAGGGGGGGGACAAATTGAAACTGACAGATAAAAACACAGCTCTGGACCCCAAAAATGATGCAAACCACGGAAAAGGACCCCTCCTTCAACAAACAAAAAGCTCAGATATGACAACTGGTCCTATGGAACTCCAGCCCCTATCAAGGAAAAATAAGAAAAAACTGAGAAAACTAAATAAATCAAACAAGGGCAAGCACTCCAAAGATGGGCCTCTAACGCAGTGGCTCCAGACCGACATAAAGGCAAACACTGTGCCTACGGATTCCCCCTCAAATCGATTCCATAAGGCACAGGAGATATGGCAACAGGACCGAATACTAAGGGATACAACAATCCGCCATGCCCCCACACAAACCCCAGGTTGCTTTGCCGCAAAGCAGAATGCGAAAGAACAAGAACTACATTCAACAATACAGGTGCACAAAGAAGGACCATCTGCTGAAGGTGAACATCAAAAAATCAAAGCACCCCTCGAACTCAGCACTGATGATCTCTCACAAGCAAGGTGTCAGGGCTCGGGTTCCAAGAACCCATGTGCTTCCCTGCACTAGTGAGACCTCTGTAAAACGAACCCCGAGCTCCGTGCCCATCAATCGGAGACTACGGGCAATCGTGACCAAGTGCAGAGCAATTGGTCAGGCACGCCTAAAATGGAGGCGTGCCAGTGCAATCGCAGGTCTAGTCTCTCGCATCTCGCATCTAGCTTCGAGCGCAAGGACAGGACCAGCTGTGAAGTGCGGCGGCAGCGCTCTAAGCTGTGCACTTCACCAACGCCATCAGAGTGACAGGATCTGTGCGCGTTCAGTAGTTAGTCAGAGTTAGTTTCTAGTGTGTTCGTCAGCCTTAGGCATAGGGTAGCCTTCCGTAACGCTTTTCCGACGGACAGTTAGTTAGACTATAGTAGAATAAGGAAATATTCGCATTTCTGCCAGTTTATTTCTTACCAGAGTTTCCGAGTGACACCGAGGAGGCTGGCTTTCTTGCCGCGGTTTCGGGAAAATCCCTGGAGGCCAGTTTCCCCCTCCCCCAGACAGAAGTCTTCAAAACCACAAATATACTCCTTGAGGAGAAAAGTATAAAATATTTAAGCTTTGGATATTTTCTTAAGGAAAAGACATTCAATAAAAGAGAGAGTAGACTTGTTGTATACTACCACTAGGCTATTTCTAATCCAGTAGCTCTTCGAATACCTGTGAATTAAGAAAGGATAATTAGAACCAGCTCAGATAGTTCGTTATCCTAAAATACACGAAGAGGAGCTAATGCCTTTGGCTTTGAGGGTAAGGAAGTTTTAGAGTTCAGCAGATATTAATAGAGAGAATCTAAGGAGGGAGGTTCAAGGAAGTTTTTTAATGTTATTATTTGTTTTCCAGTTCTTCCACGAAAAAGAGAGAGTTTAGAGAGAAAAAAGGAATAACAGGAAGAAGAGCTAGAAGAATAAGAGAGAGAGTGGAGAACCGAAGAAAAGCGAGGCAGTCTCTTCTTTGTCCCCTACCCCTTTCCCCCGGCAGGGTTCACGCGACCACCAGTGCAATTGGGGTTCGTGGGAAGGCCTGTAGGGAGAATTGGGAATTCTCGACATTCTGCTCCCGCGAGTACTGGAATTTGAAGTGAGTACGCATAGAGCCTTATGACAGAGTGAAGTGCCCACGAACTTCTACTTACCTGAACAGAATGGCGGGGGGTTTGATTTAAAGAATCTAGGGAAGGTCCTAAAGGTCATTCAACAAGAATTAATGGCGGTTAGAGAGGAGAATAAGGCTATCAAGTCTGAGATGTAGGCAACTGGGCGAGAGACTAAGGAAATGGCAGCTCAGATTAAGAGAGAGGGTTCAGGGGATAGGTTCCATTCCCCCCCTTCTGGAGCAAACATATTTAATTCAAGTTCAGTTGCTAGCTCAGGGTCCACCACTCAAGTAGTACATTCCCTGGCCCCTGTTATCCCGTTGGCACCACCTGAACGTTTCAGCGGGGATCCCCAAAAGGCCCAAATCTTCTTGACCTAATGCTCCTTGCATTTTATGTGTTGACCTACCGTCTTTCCAGATGCATAGTCTTGAATTGCCTTTATTCTGTCTTACCTCAATGGAGACGCGGCTGCGTGGTCTATACCCTTGGTCACTCAAGACTCTTCAATCTTGTATAATTTCGACAAATTCAAGAAAGAATTTCTGCGCATTTTTGATCGTAGGAAGGTAGCGCAAGCTACAGATAATGAACTGTTGGAATTGAGACAAGGGAATCGAGATCTAGTAACATACCTTGCACAATTCAACAAGCTTGTTGTTGAAACCGAATGGTCGGAGTCCAAAAGAGCCGCCTTGTTCTATCGTGGCTTAAAAGATGACTTAAAGGATGCCTTGTCGCAATTTCCAAATCGCCCCACAGAGGTATCGACCTGGTTTTAGAAATCGACTATAGGCAAACCGAAAGAAGAGGCGAAAGAAGACGAGATTTTCGACCGAGCATCCCGCGCTTTGATAGGGCAAGATCTGACGTGACACGATCTGTAGAGAAAGAGCAAGGTGTCGAACCCATGCAAATAGGAACCATAAGAGGCCCACTTTCCAAAGAAGAAAAGGAAAAGCGAAGACAAAATAATCTATGCCTTTATTGTGAAACCAGCGGACACTTTGTGAAAGGGTGCCCCAAAAAACCCAAAACATTTAAGAAGGAAAACTCGCAGCACCACCAGTAGGAGTTGGGCTGGTGGTTGCTAACAAAGATACAACTCCAATTCATCCCCAAGTTGCTAACACCTTGCAGTCCTCTGCTCCGCACCTCATTATGACAATGACTCTGAAATTCCGTGAGCACATTCTTCCTGGAGTAGCTGTGATGTTGGACTCGGGGGCTACAGGGAATTTTTGCGACCTCAAATATGCCTCTAAGGTTGGTCTGAAGGCCTTACTTAAGGAGAGAAGCGAAGCGATGAGGGCTGTAGATGGTACAAATTTATCGTCCGGGCCCATCACCAGTCATACGGAGGTCGTGGAACTCATTTCTAATGAAGGTCATAGAGAGGAGATTCAATTCAATCTGATTGATGCCCTGCAGTTTGGAATCATTTTGGGGCTTCCCTGACTGACGGAACACAACCCAACGATAAACTGGAGCGAGAGGACGGTGAAGTTAAACTCCAACTACTGCTTGGAGCATTGATACTGTGAGAAGTCTGAAAGACAAGAGAGAAACCCAGCAGCCTTGTTATGCGAAAATAAGTTGATGGTGTGTACTGTGCAAACTGAGAGCCTTCCTGTCAAATACCAGGAGTTTGCCGAAGTGTTCAGTGAATCAGAATCAAAAAAGCTTCCCCCTCATCGATCATATGATTGTAAAATCGATCTTGAGCCTGGGGCCAATCTTCCTTGTAGCCAGATCTACGCGCTTGCAGAAGCTGAGAACCAACACTTGAAGGATTATATACAAAAATACTTGGAAAATGGGTTCATCCGACCATCCCAGTCCCCGGTCTCCTCTCCACTATTCTTCGTCCCAAAACGGGATGGAGATCTTAGGCCATGTATAGACTACCGTGCCTTGAACAAGATTACGATCAAGAACCATTACCTGCTACCCTTGATTCCCGTCCTACTGGATCAACTAATAGATGCTAAAATCTTCACGAAGTTAGACTTGCAGGGGGCTTACCATCTAATCAGAGTGCGGAGTGGCGATGAATGGAAAACAGCATTTAGAACCAAGTACCGATTATTTGAGTACCAAGTCATGCCCTACAGCTTGTGTAACGCCCCGCAGCATTCCAATATTTCATAAATGATGTCTTGAAGGAGTTCATAGACCAATGCGATATTGTCTATATTGACGATATTTTGATTTACTCTTCTTCCGAGGAAGAACATCAACACCAAGTCAAAAAAATCTTATGCAGTCTGAAAGAAAATGATCTATATGTTAAATTGGAGAAGTGTGCCTTTGGAGTGAAGTCTGTGGATTTTTTGGGGTTTGTTATCGTACCAGAAGGCCTAACCATGGATGTCAAGAACATCAAGGCAGTGCTTAATTGTCCCCCACCAACTTCTGTGAAAGAAATACAGAGCTTCATTGGGTTTGCGAATTTTTATCGTAGATTAATTTGAGATTTCTCCGCAAAGATCGCACCCATTACTAGACTATTATGAAAGGGAGTCCCTTTTCATTGGACTACCGAGGCTGAAGCTGCCTTCCAGTTTCTGAAGAAAAGTTTTACCACCGCACCCATTCTGCTGCACGCTGATCCTACTCAACCATTTTATCTTGAGACCGATGCTTCTGAGCAGGCAATCAGAGGTGTGCTATCGCAGAGACACAAAGAAACTGGGCAGTTACACCTGGTCGCGTACCATTCCAGGAAGCTGCAACCGGCAGAGATAAATTATACCATTTCTGATAAGGAGCTCCTCGCCATTAAAGATGCATTCCAAGAATGGCGACACTATCTTCTCGGAGCTAGGCATGCGGTCACAGTATTCACTGATCACAGAAATCTTCAATTCTTAAAATCAGCCAGAACGCCCACGCCGTGTCAAATGAGGTGGTCCATGTACTTCGCCGATTACGACTTCGTAATTACTTATCGGCCTTGGAGGAATAACGGAAAGGCGGATGCTTTGTCACGAATTGACACAGATGGAAAGAAGAATCTCATTAGTGAGCAAAAGATAATTCCAGAAACAAAGATCTTAGGAGCTACAGTGGTGAAAACTCTAGAAGACAAAATCAAAGAAGCTATGACTCTAGAGGAAATGCAGAACTGGGCTCAGGAGGATACGGCTCGAGAAGTTCGCAATGAGTTACCGTTCCATGCCAAAACCTTGTTCCTGCCTACTCAAGAACTCCAACAACAAGCGTTGGCAGATTGTCATGACAGTCCTTTGGCCGGCCATCCCGGAGTCCATCGTACCAATGAGTTGCTGAAAAGACAGTTCTGGTGGCCAGGGCTATCCAAGGATGTTCGAACTTACGTAGAAGGCTGTGGGATTTGTGCAATGGGAAAGACAGATAGGCGGGCCCCTCAAGGTTTGTTGAGGCCTTTACCCACTCCCCCATACCCCTGGCACACAGTCACAATGGATTTAATTGTGGATTTGCCTTCTAGTCAGGGATTCAACTCAATTTTGGTGATGGTGGACGCCTTCTCAAAAATGGTGCATTTCGTCGCCTTGAAGGGAAACCCATCAGCAAAACAAATTGCCACACAGCTAAATCAGAGTTTGATTAAGATGCATGGAATTCCAAAAGTCTTGATTTCGGACCAGGGGTCTCAATTTCTATCCCATTATTGGAGGGCCTACACCAAGAAATTAGGAATTGAGACACGATTTTCTACTTGCTTCCATCCTCAAACTGATGGCCAGACAGAGAGGACCAATCAGGAATTAGAAAAGTACCTTAGACTGTTTCTTTTGGATCAAGAAGGAGAATGGCCTGATCTTCTTTGGACTGCAGAGATTGCACATAATAATGCGAAGAATGCCTCTACGGGATATTCCCCTTTTTACTTGAATTACGGGAGGCATCCAAATTCTGCAGTTTCAACTCAAGAGGTCTCGGTGCCTGCAGCACAAGAACTAGTTCAACATCTTAGTGAGGTGCATGAGTCTGCCACCAAGAATTTAGCCCTAGCTAAAGAACGCCATAAGAAGCATGCAGATAAAAAAAGAAGACAAGAGTTAGTTCTACAGGAAGGAAATAGAGTTTGGTTGAATACTAAACATCTACGACTCAAGGGAAATAGAAAATTCCAGCCACGTTTTGTAGGCCCCTTCCCTGTAGAACAGGTTATAAATCCAGTAACTTACAAATTAAGTCTTCCCACACAGTTGAAGATACATCCAGTGCTTCACATATCCTTGCTGAAGAAGGTATCATCCAACTTTAAAGAATCAAGAAAACCTAGACCCCTAGTTGTAGATGGGCAAGAGGAATTTGAAGTCAAAAGAATTCTAGACTCCAAATTAGTTTGAGGTAAAGTCTTCTATCTGGTGGATTGGAAAGGTTACGGTCCCGAAGAGAGGTCTTGGGAAGTTCAATCTGATGTTCATGCTCCTCGATTGATTAAGGCCTTTCATCTGCATTACCCTCACAAACCTCAGCCCGGAGGCTTAGCCTTGCGGGGGGTACTGTCAGGGCTCGTGTTCCAAGAACCCATGTGCTTCCCTGCACTAGTGAGACCTCTGTAAAACAAACCCCGAGCTCCGTGCCCATCAATTGGAGACTACGGGTAATCGTGACCAAGTGCAGAGCAATTGGTCGGGCACGCCTAAAATGGAGGCGTGCCAGTGCAATCGCAGGTCTAGTCTCTCGCGTCTGGCTTCGAGCGCGAGGACAGGACCAGCTGTGAAGTGCGGCGGCAGCGTTCTAAGCCGCGCACTTCACCAACGCCTTCGGAGTGACAGGATCTGTGCGCATTCAGTAGTTAGTCAGAGTTAGTTTCTAGTGTGTTCGCCAGCCTTAGGCGTAGGGTAGCCTTCCGTAACGCTTTTCCAATGGACAGTTAGTTAGGCTATAGTAGAATAAGGAAATATTCGCATTTCTGCCAGTTTATTTCTTACCAGAGTTTCCGAGTGACAGTGAGGAGGCTGGATTTCTTGCAGCGGTTTCGGGAGAATCCCCGGAGGCCAGTTTCCCCCTCTCCCCAGACAGAAGTCTTCAAAACCGCAAGTATACTCCTTGAGGATAAAAGTACAAAATATTTATGCTTTGGATATTTTCTTAAGGAAAAGACATTTAATAAAAGAGAGTCATCGTAGACTTGTGTATACTACCACGAGGCTATTTCAAATCCAGTAGCTCTTCGGAATACCTGTGAATTAAGAAAGGATAATTAGTAACAGCTCAGATAACTCGTTATCCTAAAATACACGAAGAGGAGCTAATGCCTTTGGCTTTGAGGGTAAGGAAGTTTTAGAGTTCAGCAGATATTAATAGAGAGAATCTAAGGAGGGAGGTTCAAGGAAGTTTTTTAATGTTATTATTTGTTTCCAGTTCTTCCACGAAAAAGAGAGAGTTTAGAGAGAAAAAAGGAATAACAGGAAGAAGAGCTAGAAGAATAAGAGAGAGAGTGGAGAACCGAAGAAAAGAAAGGCAGTCTCTTCTTTGTTCCCTACCCCTTTCCCAGTAGCGGCTCCTGAAGGGAGTGCTGCGGGGTGGTGGGGTGAGGTGGGGGAGGGGCAGGGTGGGGGTAGTAAACTCCGGCTTACGGCCGAACTGAGTTAAGTACATATAAAAATAAATAAAATGAATTACATTACGCGTGCTGCATCGCCGATTGCGATGCAGCGCGCGCAATGTAATTCGTTTTATTTATTTATTTATGTACTTACCTCAGTTCAGCCGTAAGCCGGAGTTTACTACCCCCCACCCTGCCCCTCCCCCGCCCCGCCACACTGCCACGCAGCACTCCCTCCAGGAGCCGCTACTGCCCTTTCCCCCGGCAGGGTTCACACGACCACCAGTGCAATTGGGGTTCGTGGGAAGGCCTGTAGGGAGAATTGGGAATTCTCGACATTCTGCTCCAGCGAGTACTGGAATTTGAAGTGAGTACGCATAGAGCCTTATGACACAAGGGTGCTTGAAGAAAAAACTCTCAAATCTGATAACAGTTCTGGAACATCTAAAGACGATCCATTTCACCGGAACTACCTCCAAACAGGAATCGAAGTGGACAACACAATCGCCCACAACATCTATCAAGAGACTGCTTCCCCCTGTCCCACAAAAGGACAAACTTACAAATCAAAAGCAGACGTCAAAGAAATCTCAACCCGAACACATGCAAGAGGTGCGACGGCCGCGAGCCCCGAGGACAAGGAAACCATAACTCGCAGAATAAGTAGAGGTGACATTCCCCTCCCGCTTAAGAGAAATAGGAGCGATGACCTGGAGCTGTCAGTACGGAAAACACATTCATGGTAAGCTTTGAATCCCTGGAGGAATATAACACCAAACCAAGAAGGCTTGGACACAACCTCCACTTTAGACCAGCACGAATCCCTCCAAGATCTAAAGTTGAGGTTATACCCTAGCTATACCTCGCAAGGAAAGTGGGACATTCTCAATAGAGGAAATATCTTGAGGCTCTGGTCAATCATGCCAGGACTGGAGAACATAAAAAACTCAGACATCGATAGGGGGGCAATCCGCGCCCCAGAGCCTAGTGATATGAATGAAGTAATAGAAGTAACCTTCTCTAACCAGGAAATGGTAAGAGCACTAAGGGAAAATAAAAACCGTCTGGACGACTGGGGGATCCAGGTAAGAAATCCAGTAAAAACGAAATATCCGGCAATCCTGAAAAAAGAAGTGGAAACAGTACAGCTACCAGAACACGTAAGAAAATCAAAAAGTAAGGAGAACAGAAAGACTGAGATAAATCCCACAACTGGCTCCATTTTGCATGGCATCAAAGTTGGTCCGAGAACCAGACTATGGAGTAACAGTCCAATACAAATCACAATGGACCCAGAAGAGGGAAAACGAACATGCCTGGCTATGGGAAAGAACACCAAAGACTGGTCCTGGGTACGAGGGCTTTAAACTCTTGCTCCTAACAATCGGGGCCTCACTACTAACTAGAACAAGCCAACTTTTAAGTTAAAAATCTGCTCTTGGAATACCCGGGGTCTAATTGATAACGAAGAGAAAACGGATGCACTACAATTACTGAAGGGATACGACATCGTAGCGGTGCAAGAAACTTGGGCCCTGAGCTCAACTCCATGGGTGGACTTCACTGCCTACGAATCGCTCGCAACACCCTCACAAGCTGGGGGCCACGCTTCGGGAGGGGTGGCACTTTGCATCAAGAATAACCTCACGATCGAGGTATCCCTAGTATGCGAGGGAAATGGCGATTACATACTCCTTAAAACAAGGCTCCAGAATTCTGATACATTTAGCCAGGATCAGCGTTAAATGATCTTAGTCTGAATCTACCTTCATCCATCAAAGACCAAAAGAGAAACAACGTTAAACAGAATGCTGCCGATAATCAGTGATTTGCATGCTGAATACCTGGACGATCTATGGCTAATCATGGGTGACTTCAACGCAAACCTAATGGGATCAGACTTAAATTCCTCCCTGGTAGCTCTGGATGATTCAACCTGGTCTATTCCAGAAATAAGCAGCCAGTATCAACGAAAGGACAACCATTGACTTGAATTGTCAGCCTATTTTAACCAACTGGGCTTCCGAATTTTAAATGGAAGATCACCCTCAGACTCACCAGCAGCTTACACTCACTTCTCTCACTCCAGACTGGCCACTCTAGACTACATTTGGATCTCGATTGTGCATTTTCATGCCGCTCAAGATTTTGCTGCAGTTCCCTCAGTGGCAAGCGACCATTCCATTATCGCCTGCCATATTCTATCATCGCAATACCAACGCCCAAAAATCAAATTGATCGGAGAGGAGGCCAATCTGGAGCCAATCAAGAAAATAAGGTGGTCGACTGAACATAAAGAAAAAATGGAAGGAGAAGTAGATTTAATCCTGTCTAGGGAAACTGAGTAAAATGGTAATATAATCCCGACAATATCTTGGGAACAACTCCTGGTAGAGATTAGGGAAAAACTTGCAGGGACGAAGCGAGGTTTGTGTACATCACATTAAAAAGTTGATCGTCTCAAGAAAAAAAAAGAGTGAATATCGGCAATCAAACGCAAATTAAACCACACTATGCGAAATATCCCCAATGAGATTTCTGAGCATAGATTAGCCCAGGAAAAGGTGACAGCAATTCGACAGAGCTATAGGAAAGCAAGATTCTCTCTTCGAAGAATGAACGAAGAAACTCACTGGATCAAAGCTCATGAAATAATAAAATCTCGAGATCAGAAGGGATTCTGGAAGTGGATGAACAACTGCTTCAAATCAAATTTGCAACCCGCTGTCACAAATATCTCGGCCCAAGCGTTGGAAATTCACATAGACGCTCTCTACGTGGACCCGTCCAGCAAAGACAGCATAAGTCACAAATCGACTGCCTCCTCCTATATACCATCTCGCTTTGAGCCACAGCATGGACCAAGTGACCAGAAGGAAATAACAGCAGATATGGTCATGCCCATCATTAACAAAATGCGCCCCGGCGAGGCACCAGGCCCAAACGGCATTCCTCCGATGGTATATAAAGGAACAGTTCGCAAATGGGCAACCATCATGGCGCCGCTATTCACGGAGTATAGATCAGGAAGGCACATTCCCGAGTCATGGACGGGCCCCCTTCTAGTCACAATTCACAAAAAAGAGACGCGATCGAACCCATAAAATTACTGCATGATCGCCCTTTTAGATATTGACGGGAAATGCTAGGCTAGCCTGCTACTAAAAGAACTGACAGCTTGTGTTGAAGCACAAAATCTGATCCCGTACATGCAAACTGGCTTCCAAAAGGGATCTAGCATCGAAGATAACCCGATTTGGGTGTCCTACTTCATAGAAACAACTCTGGAAAAGAAAGGGAAGGCACTCTATCTAGCTTACATTGATTTCCAAACAGCCTTCGATAGCGTGGACCGTTCAAGATTGTGGATGAAACTAAAAAACTGGGGCATTGACAACTTACTATTAAATGCACTAGTTGCCCTATACTTTGAAACCAGGGTCAAAATCAGAGTGTCCGCCGATTGTTCAACTACAAAAAGATACAAACTAACAAAGGCCTAAAGCAAGGTTACATTCTGAGATACTATTCTGCTCGATCAAACCCCGATTGTTCTATAGCGACTCTTAACTGCGTTGTCATCATACTGCAAAGTAAATAAATTGAAAATAAACATGACAAAAACAAAGATGATGATAATCTCCAGACAAACGAAGAGAAGAGGTTTATGGCAAGTTGACGGTAAATCCATTGAGACAGTCTCAACTTACAAGTACCTTGGAGTATGGATCTACCATAAAGGAAGGCAGTCCACACCCCTCACAGCGATGCACGGTCTGGCACAATCCTTGGAGGTTGCCTGTTGCAGAGCAAGGAAAGCCATGTGCTCACCCGACCTTACCCCCTTAATTCAAGCAATGGGGTAAAATTTCTACTGGCTGTGTCCCATGGCGCTATAGCCTCTAAAGATAAGATGTCATTGTGGCTGGACAGAGCCCAATCAGCCTGTTTCTGTAAAGTTTTCCTTTTACCTTCTTCCACTCCGCATGTGCAAATTCACAAGGAATTCAACCTGACATCTCAAAAGTGGATACTCAAAGCACGATTCATAGCATTCTGCCTAAAGGCCAAACAAGCACGGGAAAACCCACTAAAGAATTACATCTGGCTAATGACAAACAAACCTGGATCATCTTGTCACAATTTTCTTACCCACTCAGTTGAAACATTGGAAGCCGTGAAATATGGGCCGCCCCCATACCCATACCGGCGGCAGCTAGACTTTTAATAAAACAGGCAAAAATACTGTCAGAAGTCAATGATGCAACAAGCTTGAAAAAACTCAAGCACGGATGCTGGGATCTAAAAGTATAGAAAAGCAGAGGCATACCGTACTATCTGCCTTCCCCTCTAAAGCCAACAATGAAGTGCCAACTAATGAGGCTACGATTCAGCTTGATTCCCCTATTGGCATACAAGTATGAACAAGGTTACAAAGAAATGGCAGCCATGCACTGCCGCGCTTGTGGGAGAGAAGAAGAATCATTAACTCACATATTATGCATTTGCGAGACACTGCGCCTATTAGGAACTTATTAACTTCGACCCATCTGGCGCATTTTAAATATACGGACATGTCAGGACACCCTGGTTGAATGTTTGATGGCTGATTCAGCACAGTTGTCGGTGCTCTATGAAGTTCCTGATGGCCGCAAAGGACATTTTGACCTCCGAAAAATCCATAGAACTATAAAGCTCAATCCACCATCATCAGTTTTATTTTTTTTTAATGTAATTGCCCCAAAAAAGAAAATTATATTGATACTTATGCACTTTATTCTGTACCTCATTACTTGCGATTGCAATGATTTTAATTAATTGTGCAATAAAATGTCTATCTATCTATCTAGTAGTAGATAGAAGTGGTAGTAGCAGTAGGAGTTTTGGTAGTAGTGTTGTGTAGTTCCCACTAATCCGTAGGACCTGCACGTTTGTTTGGACAACATAAACTTTAGGCAAGGTGCCTAGAGTGATTCCGGGCACCCCGCAGGATATGTTGGCCTAGACAGCAGCTATCCCACTCTGCCACCGTAAACCCCCTAACCTTACCAGGGAGAGAATGGTTTCTGGCAACCACTGAACATGACAACCCTGACCCCTCAGGGATCGTGGAAACAGATCTGAACCTTTCACTCAGTCACTTGTGCTTACTTATGCTCAGTGAAATATACAGAATACACAGTGGGACTTTTTCAATATATTTATTGAACCAACGTTATTCTGGTATAGAATACATGTATTGCGATAATCAGTAGATAGAAGGAGATGAAAGTGATTACGAGCACCAAAAGAGTAAATAGTAGGTACAGCTCTATCATGGTGCTGAAACACTGTATATATGCAGGCATATAAACTAGGCAGTAATCAGGCATACTCCTACTATGCAAACCCTACTCTAAGTGTACCTAGAGTGTGTGTAGGTGTAGAGCCAAGAATCTCCCATAGGGACAATCCAACCCCTTTACCTGACGGGAGAGAATGAAGGGCCCCGTCTTGTTCGGGAACTGGACTCCCCTCATGAGATGTCAGGGCGCTGCGTGGTGAAGTCTCAGCATGCAGGGACCCACGGTGTCAGCTGAAGTGCCTCCTCTGCTAATTTATCCGGATGCTCATTATTTGGAATAGAAAGCAGTCTTGCGATGTACATTGTAGGATAGCGATGTTATGGATATGTGGATAGCTCTGTCGTCCCGTAGATAAAGATAGAACGACTTTTGTTCATAGTGCATAAAGAGGCCTTGTACATGATGTTTGAGGCATCGTGATAATGTTGTGCGAAGCTAGATGTGTAAACAAAGTACTTTCAGAGAAACTAATCCAACATTGTTGTGAATGCAATTATGTGCAAAAGTTCACGGCAGAAATGCTATTGTGAAAAAGAGGACAATGTAAGAAGTGAGCAGCTTCGCTACATGGGCCTAACCTGGGAACATAACAGTAGTAGTAGTAGTAGTAGTAGTAGTAATAGTAGTGGTAGCAGTAGCAGTATCAATCCAATCTCCTCTAGCTAATCAATTAATCCCACTAGTCATCTGCATGAATTCACATACTCCACCACTAGTGATCATGCCTTACTCCTAATTTAACGTACCACAAAAAAGTGTATTAAATTCATGGAATTGTTACCTTGAGAGCACAAGACTAATGTTACTAAGCAACAGTAAAGTAACAGTAACCACTGGATTAAGCACTAACCTTTGGTTTCCAGAGCTGTGTGCTGCCTGGCGTAAAGAGTTTTAAAGCCTCATCAAGTGTAGTAAGCTCTAAAGAACAGAGGAATATTTTCCATAGCTTTCATTTTTTATACGTTTTTTTCTTTAATTTGAGGTCTCATGTAGCATCCATGCTGCTTTGCACCCACATGATCACACTCTCAGGAGGTAAGAAGAGAAAATGGGAGAACCTGAGTCAATGACATTCCAGTCAGATGACTTACTGAGTTGGGGGTAGGACCAAAATTAGCATGAAGAAATGGATTTATAGCAATTGTTGAGGACCAAGTATTTCTAGATGGGGAGAGGGCTTTCAGTTGCTAAAGTACTCTCTAGCAAAACATCTTCTACTTGCCCAGGAGAGCAGTGAGTAGTTGTTCATGACAGAGCAATAGTATGTTTTTAATTAAAAACAGGCGGGCATACAACAAAGAAACTAAAGGTAGTACAAACAAAAAGCGTATTATGCTTTGAATATTGTAGGGCTGAAAACAAATGTTTGAAGGGATACTGTCAATTTTTAAAGGATGGTTAAAAAAACATGATAAATGAAGTGTATCAGGAGTTGGTCTTCCTGGCTGAATAGAGAACTTGTTTTGTAGTGTAAGGGACATTTATTGGATTGGGAGTAAGCTCATCTCTTGCTCGTTAAGTGAAGATTGTCCTCCTGGTTTTCGAAAAAATAACAAGTAACGTTTATGTATGTATGTATGTATGAATGTATTTATTTATTTAATGACTAGGTCTGCCCAACAACATCTGTAGATTTCTGCCAGAGCTCATATAATCACAAAACAATATTTAAAAACCATTATAGAGAGAGAGGCTTAGGCTCCACACCTTTATTGATCTTCTTTGCAGGCATCTGATTAGACCATATTTGTGCTAATCAACCTAGGAATAAGATCCATCACCCATAACTCAAATAGTGTGACTCTGTGATTAAAAATCCTATGAAGAGATTTTAAACAGTGAACTCTGACAAATGGAAGGTGCTTTCCATTGTGAACTCTCTGACAAATGCAACGAGAACATGTGTTACACAATAAACCCAGGAAGTGTTTTACATTTTAAACTCTGCGACAAACACCACACAAAGGGTCTGTACATTACTTCAAACTGAAAAACCTTTTTAACCAGACATCTGATGCAAGAGGACCCATAATGTTCTTATACCCCTTGAATACAATTGTAGTTATATGTTCTTATTTAGCTGTTGGCTCTGGTCTTTTGTTGGGCACTTGATTGGGCAGCTGTCTGTGAAGGAGTTCCGTTGCTCATAAATGAGAGAGACAACTCACATTAGGTTCAGTTGGGATACAGAGGTTTCGCCATCACTGGTTACATTTGTAATATCGAGGTTAGTATTTAGTTGTAGGTGAATTTTAGTACATTTTTCTTTGAAAAGCAAAACCCTGCTGCACTTTGATTAATTGTGTTATGTGGAATTCTGAGTAACACACTGATTGACCAAACCACTTTTCCTGTTCCTACATGAAATGAAATGGGTGTGCTTTGTTACTGCACGTTGCCGCAAAACAAACCCACCTTGCTACTGTCAATCTCTCAGAAGACGTCTGCTATTGCACCAACTGCTCAAACTGGTGTCATGCCACATGTGCTAGCAGCAGGACCAGAACATGTGCCATGGTGTTTTGTGGGTTTACTACCCCTAACATGCCTCCGCATCCAAACACAATGAAGCATTGTATCTTGCAGTAAACAAACTAACAACAGATAATGTTGGTGTGTTCTATGCCACTGTCTCAACACTTACCACCTTATGTGGTTTTCTGTTTTCCCCCAGAACCAGTGCCACAATATACCAGTGCACAATGACAGTGGTAACTGAGGTCTTTGAAGCACTAAGCTGGCTTAGCTGTGCATGTATATGGAACTCTTTGGTACATTCACATGTATGAGCTCTTCAGCACACATGCAATCTTGTCAAAATCACTGTAACACACATTTGCTCTGCCATGAAGGGCACTATTCTGCATGTGCCCAATATATGTGTGTGTGTCTGTGTGTGTGTATGTAGTGAAGCTTCAGTGGCTTTAGGGTTGGTGATCTGGGAACAGTGTCAGTCAGGGAGAGCAGCTGTTAGTAACTGCCGTAGAGCTGCTCATGTGAGGCTAGAATGAGAGTGCTGGAGTAGAGGGTGCTTCTGAACACAAAAGGATCCAGGTGGAGGATGCGGATACTCTTTTCACTGATGCAATTGGTGCTTGTTGACTCCAGAGAACAAAACCAGCTGTGCACATGATTTGGGGTCAGTGATCTCTGTGGGTGAGAGTAAGGGTAAGACTTGTCCATTACTAAATAAGCTCACAACATGTCTTCAGCTATGACCTCAACACAACACGAGGATAACTGTTAAAGTCCATATGGTGGAAAAGCAAAACTTCCTAAGCACAACCGGACTTTCACACCTCTCACAGATGAGCGGTCCACAAATTACTAGAAGTACTCTCTCGCCCCTCACAGGTAACCACTCATGCACTACCATAAGAATGCCTATACTCCTCACACACGAGCAGCCCACACTACCAACATTATTCTCAAACCCATCAGAGTAGCAGTCCCAAACTACTAGAAGCACTCTCACTCTACTCTCACAGTCCTGACAGTCTAGTATTCACTCACAACTCTCACAAATTATGAGTCTCACACTGGAGACAGCAGTCTTACACCCCTCAAAGGCTAAGAGTCTCACCCTATTTGAAGCATTCTCACCCAATCGCAAAATAGCAATCATACATTACCAACAGCACTATCACATTCCTTACAAACACGCCATCACACAAAACCAGAATCACACTTAGACCCATCAAAATTACAAGAAATACCAATAGGTCTAGCTAGTTTATACAGTGTCGTTGTATCACATGGTATAAGTGCTGTTTAGTTGGATCACACACTTTGCAGTTCAAAAGAACAATGCACAGAACAGAGTATCAACTTAACAAGAAACGAAGTGAGAAACATGAGTTCAAAAACAATTGACAAGTTGACAATGCTTACGGTTGAGTTTGATTTTGTAAGGTTTTGAATTCTTGGATTTCCATTTATTTTGATTCTTTGCTATTCAGTATTATTTTTCCTCCTGTCATGGCGAGGACGCCTCTTGGGTGGGTTGGATCCTTTGGATGAATTGTTCCTTTAGAGATTAGAACTGTCAACTGGATTCAGCAAAAACTATGGCACATAAACTGAATAAGGAGGCTCTGGGGACGTGACTTCACACAGATGTTTTACCTTACATTAGTGCCATTCCTTATGATCTGGGGCTGGATTAGCCAGTGAGGGCAGTGCTAACTTTGGTCAAGTGTATGGAGGTTAGCCATTGTTAGGGTTAGTGCAAATAAATTTCATATACAATGTAAATTATTCTGAAAAAGGGAAAGGTGCTACTGTTTTTTGAAACTTGAAACATTATTTATCTATTCAGCACGGTAAACAGCGTTTACTTCGCATGCGATACTTTGCATGCCATTACAGCGCGGTCGTTACAACGACTGCGTTGTTAGTTCGCATACCTTTACTACGCAAGTCGGAACAACGACTTGCATTAGGGGGGAGAAGGTGTTGGATTTAAAATCCAACACCTTCCCTAGTGTCCGCACAGACTGGAGTTGGAATAGTAAATTATACTATTCCAACATCCAGCGCCCCCTACTGAAATTCGTTGTTCCGAATTGCGTAGTAAAGGTATGCGAACTAACAACGTACGCGGTCGTTCTAACTAACGCGTTGTAATGGCATGCGTACTAAACGCATGCTAAGTAACGAGTGCTATTCATTCAGCACTACTACACAAAGAAATGTGGACTGACACTAATATTTGATTGACGTTGTAGACCACCTTTTTTTCTAATGTAAGCATTCACAATATCACCCAAGCTACAGAACACATAATTGGCGCATGAATCTGTATTTTCTGCATCAGTATATTGCAGAGAGTAGTATAACATATACCAAACAGGACAGAAACGTTAACAACAAAATTTCAAACAAGTTGTGTTAAGAATTAAATGAATAACACCATCTAGCAAAAAGGAGTATTGTAGCAGAAGAGATGCAAAACAGCCATATTGATGTTTTTTCTCAGTGTTTCTTACACCATAAACCTTTACGTCTTTGCAAGGGAAATTTGATCATCATCTATTGTGTGGGGACCGGCACCTTTGGGTGCACATACGCTTTCTTGGATATATAAAAAGATGATTAATTCCCAGAAACTACACGAGGTCAGTGAATCTATCTCAAATCGATAGCACTCTGAAATTTGATTTACAGAAACGTTAGCCAAATCAAATTTCCTTCCCAGCATTACACAGTGTAAATTGCATGTAACTTGCTTACAGTACATTTTTCTTCCTGATTATGAAATATAATATTTTCCTTACATTTATGTTCTGGAATTCAAATTCAATGAATACGACCCTCATTATTTACAGAGTCAAAATAATGTGACCAGTAGGATTAAAGAAATAAAGGTGATTTATGTAATGGCCATAAGAGTTTATTTAATAGATACATAAATACAACCTCCCTTCATTAGTTATTGAGTCCAGCGATGCACTGTAAAATGTTTGAAACTACTTCTCCTAATGAGGTTGCAGAAGTACATTTAAAAATAGATTTAAGCTCTTGGAATTAGTTCAACCCCATATTTCACTCCTTTTGGAAGCAGAGGCTAAGTCTAATGAGTAATAGAGTTTGAGAGTTCAGCGGAAGAATATTCAGCGAAGTTCAAGTACTGTGAGGTAATTAATATGCAAAAAATACTC
The DNA here is from genome assembly GCA_963921515.1 of Calotriton arnoldi. Lineage (NCBI taxonomy): Eukaryota > Metazoa > Chordata > Amphibia > Caudata > Salamandridae > Calotriton > Calotriton arnoldi. The sequence continues at coordinate 457,656 of CAWUFW010004019.1, read as the reverse complement.
TACGTAGACAGGTGAAATATTTACCAGGGTCAGTAATTGGAAGCAGGCTACTTTATGAAATGCAAAGCATGAGAATGTTTGTATACAATATATAGGTGTGCATGTGCCAATCTGTGTGTACAAATGTATATTTATATATACATATAAAGAGTCAACGTATATATTCAGATGCACAGGGTAGAATGTGCTATTTACTACCATTATTGAGTGTAGGGAAGTGACCGTGGCTCACGAGAAGCAGACCTCCAGTGACATAAGCTGGCCCTTCCCTCCCTCGATAATAGTAATAATATTCATATCTGTCGTCTAGACATCTGCATATATGGTTTATTGCATGTAATTTTTTACGTGTATTGACAAACAATATTTAACCAAAACCAGGTTTAAATAAAATGACATTAATGAGTTCTGGTGATGATTAGTGGGGGTGTTTCCCTGTGTAAAGTCATGGTAGCATGCAATCATTGAGGCGATAAGCACTGTGGGCCGGATTTATCAAGGATTGTGTTGCCCTTGCATCATGCAGGGTGTCGCAAGGACAACGCAATCCCTAGATTTGGTTTATGAAGCAACACATGGCCACCTTGCATGGCCCTGCATTACTTGATAAATCCGGAGCGACGCAAGCCAGTGCAAGTCTCTGCCTTGCTACTCTGGCCTGGGAGGGCGTTCCATGGGTGGAGCGTGTGTGTTCCCACGCATCCACCAATGGATTTTGGCGCATTAACAGATTTACCAAGACAGGTAAACCTGGTAATGAGTCAAAATGCTACGCCTTCAGAGGGGAGGTGCAACAAGGAGAAATATCTTCATTTCTCCTTCTTGGTTCCTCTTTCGAAGTGTGCTGCATTTTGCAACACACTTAGAAAGAGGAACGTGCCTCTCTGGATTGTTTTTGTGAAGAAAGGGGCACCTTCCTGTACAAAAACAATCCTGCCTGCACATGGCAGTGAAGAACTCCAGGGCCGTGACTCTCAGTGGTTAGAAACACTGCATCTCAATCTGTACAAGAAGCTTTTTCAGCTTACAACAGCAAACAACAACTACAGCAGAGGCTGCAATCAAGCTCTTGAAACTATCATGCACATAATCTACATCTGTCCAGCATTCCAGAACGAGAGAAGGGACCAACTGCACCACTGTTTCAATACTCTGAGAGTATGTACTTGTCGGCAAGCAGTATTTGCATGTTTTAACGGTGCAAACACATTTTAAACGCACAGACCATAGCATTTCTGTCTCAAGTTGCAACTCATCCAGATGAACTCAACAGCACTAATCTGAGCACTCCTCGGATGCTTTTTACAAGCGATCATGCACTTTATGTTCTCTTAACTAAGCATATACTAAATAAAATGTGATTTTTTTAAATTCTGCCCACAATGGAGGCACCCTTGCACCAGAAATGAGCCATGTGATATTTAATACGGCAAATTCTTGCCCTCTTCCTTTCACTCAGTTCAGAAAGGTGTCTTATCAGTTAGGCCTAGTAGGTGGCCCTGAGTTTTTTTCTCATGACAACATTGATGTAATCTGTGATTTAACATTTGTGATGTAGTAATAATTTTGTAAATCTGTGTTTGTGAGTACAGTTCCTCTAAACAGCCTTGCATCAGGCCGCATTTATGTTCACTATCATCAGAAATATGTATATATTCCCTGGAAAAACCAAGGTTAAAACGGCGTTATGGTTAGGTGTTGAAATGAGACCAGAACTTATGTCTAAAAAGCATTGAAGTTTGCCAGCTAGAGATCAAGGAACTAACTCAAATAACATAATTGATGACCTCACTGATGTCATCATCCATGATGGTGTTATTCACATTATATCATTCTAAAAAAGAAAATTGGAAGTAAAGGTCATGCAGTAACATACAGCATAAAATGAGAGTATGAGCATGTGTGGGTTGATAGAATGGACATAGGGTACAATCTTCAGCATGGACTTCATTTGGAGGAAGTCAGTGGTCGCACTTGTGACATCTAGCTTGCTCCGTGCTACTCCTGGGGCTTCTTTTGTGACCCTTCCCTCCAGAGGGGGCACCACACTTGCCTCCTCTGAGGCCAGGAGTCGTAAAGGAAGTGCCAGAAGTAACAGGGAGCAAGCTAGAGGTCACAGCTGCGACCCTGAGTACCTCTAAATGACATCCAAGGTCTGCAGCTAAGTGTTATATGGTGCATGGTTTAATAAAACTGTGAGAAAAACTAAAGCTTTTGTTCACAATAGATTAACAACCTGTGAATGTCTGTTCAAATACCAATGTTAAATAGTTGTCATACATTCTATAAACAAATTTTATGTAAAGTGGACATTTTTATAAGATGTGGATTTAGTTGCAAAGGTTTTGAGAAGATTTTGAGTTACTGCAAATTGATGAAGTTCCTATGTCCAACAGCATGGATCTAATGATCAAGCCATATGCAAATCAGTCTTGACGCTGCTCCAAAAGGAGCAGTCCAGCTAAACTGCCTTGCTGCGTCTAATCTGGGATGGCATGATAGGCAAAATAATAATGGGTTAGGATGCTACATCATGCAATTGCCAGTGGTTTCATTTATTGCAAGCATTGCTCCCATCACCTTTTGTGTCCTTAATGTAAAGCCCTAAGTGGCCAAGAATATTGGTAGATGTGGGTCCTGTGCTCACTCTGTGCAACTGGAACCCAGCTGCACCCAACATATGTGCTCCAATCAGGGTGATAACGGTCTTGGATTGCTTGTGGCAGTTCATAGAGTGCCTCACTTGGCAGGTCAGGTTGAACTGTTCCTATTGGAACAGGACCAAGACTGATGAGCATATGGCTGGGTCTAATTTGATGGGGCATGGTGGGCAAAATAACAATAGGTTATAATGCAACCCTGATCAATTGCCAGTGGTTAGATTTATTGCAAGCATTCCTCCCATCACCTTTTGTGTGTTGGATGTAAGGCTCTAATGGACCAGGGTATGACAAGAAATGTGTCCCATGCTCACTGTGTCACTGGAACCAAGCTGCACCTGACTGGTAAGCCCCAATCAGGATGAAACCAGACTTGGATTGCTTGTGTTCCAGTTCAGAGAGAACCTGGTATGGCAGTTCCATTTGGATACTTCCTACTAGAGCAGGACCAAGACTGATTTGCATATGCCTGGATCTAATCTGATGCGGAATGGTATTCAAAATAACGATGGACTGGAATGCTAGCCAGAGTGATTGCCAGTGGCGAGACTTATGCAAGCATTTCTCCCATCACCTTTTGTGTGTTTAATGGATAAACCTTGCCTTCTGCTTGAATGTTATCTCAAGGAACCTCACTTGGTCCATGTTAGAAATGGGGGTCTCTAGTTGGCAAGGGCTTGCACCTTTGTCCAAATAGGAACCCATCTTCCTAGTCAGGGTAAGGGAGTTACACTCCTAAAATAACCCCTGCTCACCCCCTTGGTAGCTTGGCACGAGCAGTCAGGCTTATTCTAGAGGCAGTGTGTGAAGCATTTGCACATAACCAACAGTAATACAGTGTAAGCACTACAAACTGACACCACACCAGTTTAGAAAAATATCCAATATTTTTATATATACTTTAAACAAGACCAAATACGATGAAAATCCACTGTATAGTACTTCAAAAATTGTTACTTCTCAAAATGTCTTTAAAAACAGTTCCTTGATGTCAATAGCTCCGTCCGGGGCTATCCCGGCATTGTGAACAAACAAATCCAAACAGTTCTGGCTGACCGCGGCGTCGCGGGTCAGCTACGGTGTCGGGAAGACCCGCAAACAGTACCTTTCAGAAATGCAGGGCGTCGATGACCTCGCGGTGAGCTTCCGAAAAACACGGCGTCCGCAGGCGTCGGTTCCGGAGGTCGGTGCAGGCGTCGTCGGGGCCCTCGAAGTCACACGCATTGCAGATCGATCTCCTCTCTGATGAAGTCAGGAGCGCTGGCGTCGGCCGGCATCGGGTGCTGCGGTGCGAAGTGCAGCGGTGCGGCGTGCGGTGCCCTCAGGTCGCGGTGCAAGCAGCGGCTCGGTGGCGGCATCGGATGGCGTCATCGGTGAGACCAGGGTCGCGGTGTGAGATGAAGGCGGTGCTCGTCACGGTGCTGGCAGGTCACGGTGCAGCAGCGGCGTCGTCGTAGCTGCAGCGCTGTCGTCGTCGGACGAACTGGAGTCGATGGCACCGGCGTCGGTGGGCCAAGGCTGCGGTGTGGGATGAGGGCGGTGCGTCGTGTAACTTACGAGCGGTGCCCCCGAACCACGGTGCAAGCAGCGGCATCAAGTCCAGCGTGGAGCGGCGTAGTCGGGAAGGCCACAGCGTCGTCGCGAGGTGGTGCGGAGTGCGGTGCCCACAGGTCGCGGTGCGAGCAGCGGCTCGGTGGCGGCGTCAGCAGGCGGCGTCTGTGAGACCAGGGTCGTGGTGCGGCGGTGCCCTCTGCGGTGCCGTCAGGACACGGAGTTGGCAGCGGCGTCGTCGACGTCGTCGAGTTGCTTTTCATCTGTTGCAGCACAAAACACACAGTCCCCAGTGCTGAGGGCAGAAGAACTTGAAGTCTTTGCTGTTCCTGAGACTTCTTGAACAGGGGGGCAAGCTCTACCTCAAGCCCTTGGAGACACTCACAAAGTAGATTGCAGAAAGTTCAGTTCCAGTCCTTTCACTGCCCAAGACAGAAGCAGCCACTGCAGGCCAACACAGCAAATCACACAGCAAAGTGGTAGTTCCTCCTCACAGCTTCTCCAGCTCTTCTTCTTGGCAGTCTTCTTGATCCAAAAGAGTTCCAGTTTTCTGGGGTTTGGGTCCCCCTTTTTATCCTCAATTTCTCTTTGTCCTCTGAAGGCAGAGAGGCCTTTGCCTAGTCCAAACCAGTTCTGGTCAGTCCTGGAGCACTTTGTTGACAAGTCTCCTTCTTTCCTTTCACAGTGCAGGCCAGGGACATCAGACGCACCACAGGAGGTGGAGCCAGCATTGTGGAGGAAAGGCCCAGCCCTATTCATTTCCCAGGTGCATCTCCTCCCACCCATCTACATGTAGATCTTGCTATTCAGCCCTGTGCTGACTCACCCTGTCTCCTGGCATCCCCCAGTCCCTGTCACTCACACTCCAGACAAGGAATACACAACCTAGCAGAGGCAGGCTTGGATGGTTAGACAAGAAAATACCCACTTTCTAAAAGTGGTATTTTCAAACACAGAATGTTAAAACCAACTTCACTAAAAGATGCATTTTATCATTCTGAGTCCAGGCATACTAAACTCGAATTTCTACCATGTTCCCTGGGTCAGTTAGGATTATAAGCTGTAATAATCAAAACTGCCCATTCTGGCCTATGGGGAACAGGTAGCCTTGCAATAGTGAAAAACGAAATAGGCTGTAATTCACTATCAGGACATGCCACACACACCAGGGCATGTCCTACCTTTCACCTACAATGCACCCTGCCCACAGGGGTACCTTGGGCCTACCTTAGGGGTGACTAACATGTAGAAAAGGGAAGCTTTAGGGACTTGCAAGTGTGTGCACTTGCCAAGTCGACATGGCAGCCCTAGGCTGCACACAGGCTCTGCAATGGCAGGCCAGAGTTACACTTTACAGGCTGTTTGCGTGGGTGGCACAATCCAGTGCTGCAGCCCACCAACAGCATTTGATCTATAGGCCCTGGCACTCTCAGTGCACTTTACAAGGGACTGACACATAAATCAAATAGGCCAATCATGGAAACACCAATCCATAACACATTTTATACAGGAGCACTTGCACTTTCCCACTGGACAGCAGTGAGGAAAGTGCGCAGAATCATTACACCAGCAAAAACAGAGTCAAAACCAGGAGGTCAGAAAGCAAAAAGTCAGGGGAAACACGCCAAAAGATGCCAAGTCTAACACATGTCCCCTCCAGCTGAAAGTTGGGAGAACTACCCAACCCCATTGGAGTTCTCTTCACTAAGGCGGAAGAACCTGGACAGACCATCTGCGTTGGCGTGTTCTGTACCAGGGCGGTGTTCCACCGCAAAGTCCATTCCCTGTAGGGAGATGGACCACCTCAGCAGATTTGGATTCTCACCCCTCATTTGCATCAACCATCTGAGGGGCCTGTGGTCCGTCTGAACCCGGAAGGGAGTCCCAAACAGGTATGGTCTCAGCTTCTTCAGTGCCCAGACCACAGCAAAAGCTTCCCTTTCTATGGCACTCCACCTCTGTTCCCTGGGGAGTAGTCTCCTGCTAAGGACGACTACAGGCTGATCCAGGCCCTCTTCGTTCAGTTGTGAGAGCACCGCTCCCACACCATGCTCTGAAGTGTCAGTCTGCACGACAAATTCCTTGGAGAAGTCAGGTGCCTTGAGCACGGGCGTCGTGCACATGGCTGCCTTCAGGGCATCAAAAGCTTTCTGGCAGGACTCAGTCCAGATCACTTTCCTGGGCTGCTTCTTCGAAGTCAGCTCTGTTAAGGGGGCAACGATGGTGCCATAGCCCTTAACAAATCTCCTATAGTAGCCGGTGAGACCTAAGAAGGCTCTCACCTCTGTCTGGGTCTTGGGGGGTTCACAAGCCAGAATGGTGTCAATCTTGGGTTGTAGGGGCGCCACCTGGCCGCTTCCTACCTGGTGTCCCAAGTACACAACAGAACCCTGCCCGATCTGGCACTTACTGGCCTTGATCGTGAGGCCTGCACCTTGCAGAGCCCTCAACACTTTCTCAAGGTGCTGTAAATGTTCTTCCCAGCTGGAACTGAACACAGCAATGTCATCCAGGTAGGCGGCACTGAAATCCTCCAGTCCAGCCAACACCTGATTGACCAACCTGTGAAAGGAGGCAGGGGCATTCTTTAACCCAAAGGGCATCACCCAGAATTGGTAATGACCTTCTGGGGTTGAGAATGCTGATCTCTCCTTGGCCCCATCGGTTAAGGCAATATGCCAGTACCCAGACGTTAAATCAAACGTGCTGAGGAACCGGGCAGCTCCCAACCGATCAATGAGCTCATCAGCTCTGGGGATGGGGTGCGCGTCAGTCCTGGTGACGGCATCGAGCCCACGGTAGTCCACGCAAAACCGCAGTTCTGGAGTGGCACCGGGTGCAGCAGCCTTTGGGACCAAGACCACTGGGCTGGCCCAAGGACTGTTGGAGGGCTCAATCACCCCTAACGCCAACATCTTAGAGACCTCCTCCTTGATGCTGGCCCTGACCTGGTCAGTCAACCTGTAAATCTTGTGCTTCACAGGAGGGCTGTCACCAGTGTCCACGTCATGGGTACACCAGTGAGTAACACCGGGGGTCAGAGAGAACAGTGGGGCGAACTGTCCCAACAACTGGTGACAGTCCCCCTGCTGCTCCTGAGTCAGTGTAGGGGAGAGGATCACACCCTCCACTGACCCATCATGCTCCTTGGTAGACAGGAGGTCAGGGAGAGGCTCACTCTCCTCTTCCACCCCATTATCTGTCGCCAAGAGCATACTCACTTCGGACCTCTCGAAGTGGGGTTTGAGGCGGTTCACGTGAAGGACCCTCAAGGGGTTCCTTGGAGTCTGCAAATTCACCAGGTAGGTGACGTCACTTTTGCGCTCCACCACCTCATATGGCCCAGTCCACTTGTCCTGCAAGGCACAAGGTTCCACTGGGGCCATGACCCACACTTTTTGCCCAGGTTGAAATTCGACCAGAGTGGCATTCTGGTCATGCCACCTCTTCATTTCTTCCTGGCTTGCTTCCAGGTTCGCCTGAGCGAGTTTCCTGAAGCGGGCAGTTTGGTTTCTAAAGGCCAGCATGTAACTAAACACATCCTGGGGAGTTTTCCTGGGAGCTGCCTCCCAGCCTTCCTTTACCAAACTCAGAGGTCCTCTGACAGGGTGGCCATACAGGAGCTCAAAGGGGCTGTACCCAAGAGACTTCTGAGGCACCTCCCTGTATGCGAAGAGCAGGCATGGCAAGAGGACGTCCCACTTACGTCTCATGGGTTCTGTTAGACCCTTGATCATGCCTTTCAAGGTCTGGTTGAATCTCTCCACCAGACCGTTTCCTTGCGGGTGGTAAGGAGTGGTGAACTTGTAGGTTACACCACACTCCTTCCACAGGGATGTCATATACTTGGATATGAAATTGGTCCCCCTGTCAGAAACCACCTCTCTGGGGAAGCCCACATGGGAAAAGATCCCCATTAACGCCCGGCCCACCACTGGCGCCATCGTTGTCCGGAGAGGGATTGATTCAGGGTACCGGGTGGCATGGTTCACCAAGACCAGGATGTACCTGTTGCCCATGGCTGTCTTGGGATCCAGTGGCCCCACAATATCCATCCCTACCCTTTCAAAGGGTGTTGCAACAACAGGAAAAGGTTGGAGAGGAGCTTTGACCTTCCTCCCACTCTTACCACTTGCCTGGCAAGTTTGGCAAGACCTACAGTGTGCATCTTGACTGCCTTCGCATTTGGGGCCAAAAGAAGTGGGTGACAAGCCTGTCAAAGGTCTTGTCCTGCCCCAAATGTCCTGCCAAAGGCACGTCATGAGCCAGACCCAGTAGGAAGGTCCTGAAGCGCTGGGGTACCACCAGCACACAGGCTGACCCAGGCTCAGCAACCTTAGGCTCACTGTATAGGAGACCATTCTCCCAGTAGATCAGATGTGACCCGGACTGATTACCAGCTGCCTGGTCTGCAGCCTGCTGCCTGAAACCCTCCAGAGTAGGGCACTCGTTCTGCTCCCTGCAGAACTCCTCCCTGGTGGGACCCCCTTCTTGCTGCCAATGGGTCAGCTCACAGATGTCTCCCAGTTCGGCTACCTGCTCCCCTGTAGGCACCGGGGTGTCCCCCTCGAGGTCCGCCTCCTCCCGGTCCGTGGGAACTTCGGGGGCCGGTTTCCCGCGCCCCCTGCCCTTCCTCTTGGCAGGGACTTGGGCCATTGTTCCAGGCTCCAAGTCCTCTTCATCACCCTTTCTGGCTGCCATTGACCGAGTAGACACGCATGCCCACTCTGGCAACCCAAGCATCTCCAAGTGAGACCTGAGCTCAACATCCTTCCATAAGGATTGCTCCAGGTCGTTACCTAGCAGACAATCTACAGGCATGGTGGGGCTCACAACCACCCTCAAGGGACCTGAGACCCCCCCATTCAAAGGGAACCTGCGCCACCATACACTGGCGCTCAGAGTTATCTACAGCAACTACTTGGTGGAATGCCCCTGGGACTACCTGCTTCTCAGAGACCAGGTGACACCGGACTGAGGTCACACTGGCTCCAGTATCTCTGAGAGCCTCTACCCTGTTCCCATTAATGGTCACCCAGGTGCTATATTTCTTTGTGTTAGGGGGCACCTGGTTTCCTGGGACCATCTCACTGTCCCCTAGTGAGACAAGGGTCATTTCTGCGGGATCCCCACCCTCCTGTGGGCACCCTCCTCCCCAAGCGCTACACTAGCCAACACTTTGGACTGTCCACCGGTGGGTGGCTGTGTCCCCTTTGGGCACTTGGGGTCCCCCTTAAAGTGACCTACCTGGTCACATGCATAACACTTGTGGGGCCGGTCTCAACAGGCTTCCCTGTAGAGACCCCTTTCTTCTTATCACAGAGGGGCTGGGAACCTTTACCCTGGGTACTAGTTTGGGGCCCTTTAGAGAACTCCTGTGCTTTACCCTTGTCCCCCCGCCTTTCTGCTGGGGACCCTGCCCACCTTTGGCTGAGTCTCCCCAAATGCTTTCTTGTGGACCCTGGTACTCACCCAGCGGTCCGCCTCCATAGCAAGCTTCCTGGGGTCAGTTAGCTTACTATCAACTAGGTGCTGGCGCAGATCTGCAAAGCATAGACTAGACAAGTGCTCCCATGCAATCAAATTGTAGAGCCCCTGAAAATCTGTCACATTACTGCCCTTCACCCAACCATCCAGCGACCTACAGAACATATCCACACATTCCAACCAAGTGTTGGCCTCAGACTTTTTACTGGACCTAAACTGATCCCTGTACTTCTCAGGAGTGAGCCCATACCTAGTGAGGAGAGCGTCTTTCATGTCAGCATAGGTGAGGTCCTGCCCCTTACCCAAAGCTATCAGAGTATCCCTAGCTTCCTCTGTAAAGAGAGGCCACAACCCCGCTCCCCAGTTCCTCTCAGGGACCCCATTCATATGAATAGACAACTCGTACCCTTGAAACCACCTTTGTATTTCATCACCCTTTTTGTACTCTTTACCTACATTCTTGGGGATGTGTACAATCCTGTCTGTGTGTGCTGAAGAATTGCTGCCACCATCTGAACCGGATCTACTCTTTAGCTCCAGCTCCTTAATCATTCTCTCATGATCTAGTACCATCTTCCTTTCCTCCATGGCTATTCTTTTCTCTTCCCTCTCACTTTCTATTCTGAGTTTCTCCATTTCAAACCTCCTTACTTCCCGCCTGTCCTCCAGCTCCTCTGGGGATAAACTACTGCTGCCTGGTCTGGAGGGTTCCCCCCCTCCCAAAAGCACATCCACCCTACGAACAGGCTCCTCCACCTCTCCATTGAGATCACCAGATTGCCCACTGGCATGTCTGGCTGCTACCCAGGCCCTCAGCGCCTTTTGTAGCTCATCCTTCCTGGTGAGGCCTCTGACCTGGACTTTCAGGTTCTTGCAAATCGATTTTAACTCCTTGACATTGTAGGCTTCCAATCGATCCTCCTCAAAGGCAATTTCTACTGATGTAATTGATGATACTATAGATTCAGGCATGTTGAAGTAGCAAGTTCAAACTGGCAAGATCAAAAATAGGCCAAAAAGAAAAAGAACCTGTAAGTGGTACGTAATGGTCTGCGATATGGTAGTAGTGCACACCAATCACTGTAAGTCAAGTGCCAACACAAGTCCTATCCTCACCGCTGACAATCAATGTTAGAAATGGGGGTCTCTAGTTGGCAAGGGCTTGCACCTTTGTCCAAATAGGGACCCATCTTCCTAGTCAGGGTAAGGGAGTTACACTCCTAAAATAACCCCTGCTCACCCCCTTGGTAGCTTGGCACGAGCAGTCAGGCTTATTCTAGAGGCAGTGTGTGAAGCATTTGCACATAACCAACAGTAATACAGTGTAAGCACTACAAACTGACACCACACCAGTTTAGAAAAATATCCAATATTTTTATATACTTTAAACAAGACCAAATACGATGAAAATCCACTGTATAGTACTTCAAAAATAGTTACTTCTCAAAATGTCTTTAAAAACAGTTCCTTGATGTCAATAGCTCCGTCCGGGGCTATCCCGGAATCGTGAACAAACAAATCCAAACAGTTCTGGCTGACCGCGGCATCGCAGGTCAGCTAAGGTGTCGGGAAGACCTGCAAACAGTACCTTTCAGAAATGCAGGGCGTCGATGACCTCGCGGTGAGCTTCCGAAAAACACGGCATCCGCAGGCGTCGGTTCCGGAGGTCGGTGCAGGCGTCGACGGGGCCCTCGAAGTCACACGCGTTGCAGATCGATCTCCTCTCTGATGAAGTCAGGAGCGCTGGCGTCGGCCGGCGTCGGGTGCTGTGGTGCGAAGGGCAGCGGTGCGGCGTGCGGTGCCCTCAGGTCGCGGTGCGAGCAGCGGCTCGGTGGCGGCGTCGGATGGCATCGTCGGTGAGACCAGGGTCGCGGTGTGAGATGAAGGCGGTGCTCGTCACGGTGCTGGCAGGTCACGGTGCAGCAGCGGCGTCGTCGTAGCTGCAGCGCTGTCGTCGGCAGACGAACTGGAGTCGATGGCACCGGCGTCGGTGGGCCTAGGCTGCGGTGCGGGATGAGGGCGGTGCGTCGTGTAACTTACGAGCAGTGCCCCCGAACCACGGTGCAAGCAGCGGCATCGAGTCAGCAGCGGCATCGTCGGGAAGGCCACGGCGTCGTCGTGAAGCGAGGCGGTGCGGAGTGCGGTGCCCACAGGTCGCGGTGCGAGCAGCGGCTCGGTTGCGGCATCAGCAGGCGTCGTCGGTGAGACCAGGGTCACGGTGCGGCATTGCGGAGGTGCCCTCTGCGGTGCCGTCAGGACACGGAGTCAGCAGCGGCGTCGTCGATGTCGTCGAGTTGCTTTTCTTCTGTTGCAGCACAAAACACACAGTCCCGAGTGCTGAGGGCAGAAGAACTTGAAGTCTTTGCTGTTCCTGAGACTTCTTGAACAGGAGGGTAAGCTCTACCTCAAGCCCTTGGAGACACTCACAAAGTAGATTGCAGAAAGTTCAGTTCCAGTCCTTTCACTGCCCAAGACAGAAGCAGCCACTGCAGGCCAACACAGCAAAGCACAGAGCAAAGTGGTAGTTCCTCCTCACAGCTTCTCCAGCTCTTCTTCTTGGCAGTCTTCTTGATCCAAAAGAGTTCCAATTTTCTGGGGTTTGGGTCCCCCTTTTTATCCTCAATTTCTCTTTGTCCTCTGAAGGCAGAGAGGCCTTTGCCTAGTCTAAACCAGTTCTGGTCAGTCCTGGAGCACTTTGTTGACAAGTCTCCTTCATTCCTTTCACAGTGCAGGCCAGGGACATCAGACGCACCACAGGAGGTGGAGCCAGCATTGTGGAGGGAAGGCCCAGCCCTATTCAGGTTCCAGGTGCATCTCCTCCCACCCATCTACATGTAGATCTTGCTATTCCGCCCTGTGCTGACTCACCCTGTCTCCTGGCATCCCCCAGCCCCTGTCACTCACACTCCAGACAAGGAATACACAACCTAGCAGAGGCAGGCTTGGATGGTTAGACAAAAAAATACCCACTTTCTAAAAGTGGTATTTTCAAACACAGAATGTTAAAACCAACTTCACTAAAAGATGCATTTTATCATTCTGAGTCCAGGCATACTAAACTCGAATTTCTACCATGTTCCCTGGGTCAGTTAGGATCATAAGCTGTAATAATCAAAACTGCCCATTCTGGCCTATGGGGAACAGGTAGCCTTGCAATAGTGAAAAACGAAATAGGCTGTAATTCACTATCAGGACATGCCACACACACCAGGGCATGTCCTACCTTTCACCTACAATGCACCCTGCCCACAGGGGTACCTTGGGCCTACCTTAGGGGTGACTAACATGTAGAAAAGGGAAGGTTTAGGGACTTGCATGTGTGTGCACTTGCCAAGTCGACATGGCAGCCGCAGGCTGCACACAGGCTCTGCAATGGCAGGCCAGAGTTACACTTTATGGGCTGTTTGCGTGGGTGGCACAATCCAGTGCTGCAGCCCACCAACAGCATTTGATCTATAGGCCCTGGCACTCTCAGTGCACTTTACAAGGGACTGACACATAAATCAAATAGGCCAATCATGGAAACACCAATCCATAACACATTTTATACAGGAGCACTTGCACTTTCCCACTGGACAGCAGTGAGGAAAGTGCGCAGAATCATTAAACCAGCAAAAACAGAGTCAAAACCAGGAGGTCAGAAAGCAAAAAGTCAGGGGAAACACGCCAAAAGATGCCAAGTCTAACAGTCCACATTCAGAAGGTATATGTTCTCTAAGGTGACATCCCAACCTTTTGCAATCTCCTATCCAGAATAGTATATCATCCGCCCTTGTCTTTTATTTCATTTGTTAATTGGAAGGGAATGCCTTGCTTAATTCAAGTGCACATCCCTACTGAGCGTAGGCCAAAACTTTGTAAAATTAATCTGGCTTCTCCTTTTCTGAAGTGCTTTCCACTCTGACACAGTAAGATGAGTCTCCTGATGCAGGGCAATTTGGACTCCACTTCTTTTTATATATGCTTGGACAAGATACCTTTTGCTCATGCTGTTAAGCCTCCTAAGATTCCAGGTAAGTAGTTTCATCTTCAGGAATTCCTTATTCATACTGAGGAAAACCTTATTTGTCTACTCCTACTGATCATTAAAACCAGGTAAGGGAAGCTCCTGTATTCCAAATGGACATCCGTCCATTTCCCACAAAGTTATTGTTTGGTTTTTCAGTACTGCTACCCTTATAGTAAGCAACTCCAATACATCATAATTCTGCAACCTCTCCATCCCTGGATAGATGGGCAATGGGCCCCTATATAAATTAAGACATGCACAACAACAACTACTGTCTCCATCTTGCGCTCCCTACAGACAGCCGTACAAAAACAAAGCAATGGGGGGGAGAGGGGTGATCGTGTGGAACGTATAGTGCTCTAGCTTATTATTTGCCATCCAATATTTGCAAGCATTCAAACTCCAGTGGTGCTAGACCAACACTTCTCCTGTCACCCAGTCTTGAGGGAGGTGTTCGGTTCTAGCTCAGTTTTAACTGCTACACAAGTTTGACTGCTGTGCTCAGGGTGACTCTGAGCAACTGGTCCTCTTCTGCCTCAATCCATGATATGTCTGTTTTTGGAGTTGCAGTTCATGCCTGTTCTGATTTAAATGTTTCATCTTTAGGCACTGTTCCCTTGAGGCTGGCTACCACTGCGACTACATTCTCTCTAGCGACCTGAACTTGAGGTTGTGAAGGGTGCCTGACATTGGATTTTCCTACTTCATTTTCACCAAATTGGGATCTGGAATCCTATATTTCTGTCAATGGGTCACTCCTCTTTAAGTTGGCACTCTTTTCAGTGCCACATATCCTGCGGTGCCATGACAAATCTGGAGCCAGAATCCATTAAGACCCTCATTCTAGCTGGTAAAGAAGTGCATACTTCACCCCCATCTCTTGGGTTTCAACTGTTCTTCATGAAGGGAGACAATTTGTTGCTACATGGCAGCTGTCAAATCATGGAATATCATCACCTTGTTATTTTCTAATCCTATAGGTCCCTTATCTTGGGTTTTTGAAATATACAGTCCAGATCTCTAAAATGAAGGAGCTTGACCACCCCTAAGCCTCACTGCCCCTGGCCTGGGAGGTGCCCCAGGTGGCAGCGCCCTTGCCAGAACCCTGTTAACTCTCTCCGAGACAAATGAGGACATCATCTGTAACAATCAAGCTTCTAAGAAAGTAATCATTCATTTTCCTTCAATACGTTCAGGTAAACTCTGATATTATTGTGGTGGGTTTCCCCCTCTTAGCCCTATCCTCTAAGTACTGAACTTCTTAAGTCAACTCTTTCATCTGTGCTTTAAGATCCTTGCTCACTGGTTTAGGTCTGCCAAGAAATTCTCAGTTCTAGCAATGAGATCTGATATTTTCTCCACCACCAATGTATATTTTCTTTTTTAGTGCATCTCTGTTTACTGAGATAGCAACAAGAATAGTGTCCAATTTATCAGCTTACTCCAAGTCACTCAGGGCCCAGAGTAGGGAGCTGGTGAGGTTGCAGATGACCTCCCACCTTCTGGTGGATGTTCCTAGTGGCTGGCTTTTTCATGTTGGAAAATACATACTTATGAAGATGGAAAATGCTCTGTACATTTCCAACAAGCTTTCAAGGGAGGGGGCTCACACGGCCAGTCAAAATTCAGTAAAATAAGCCTTAGTCTCTCTATTAGTGATCCTTGAAATAGCTTCATTGTCGATTGGAGGGACCTCCTGTTAGTATGCTTTTTGCTATTCAGGAGTGGTACCTGGTGTCTGCAACTGCTTCTATTTGTTAATGGCTAGGGCCATATTTCATCCCATCACTTGGGATTAGCCTGGTCCAGAGGTCCACCACTGCTTCACAGTTCAATGCAAATCTACTGCCTTAATTTTGGGCCTTAGTACCCGGCCCTTCATCACTGCTCCACTCTCACTTGCGGCAATGGGTGGGACTTCAAATATGAGTCACCTTCCTCAATGCACCATAGTTCAGAGAGGGGAAGTGGAAAACAAGAGGGGGAGTGAAGCACACCCCTCTCTTACTCCTTTTACATTTTGCAATGGCAGTGGATATAGCCGAGGGCCACGTCTCCACCCCGCCCTTCAGCCTGGTCCCCTTCACTCACTGGTGTCTTTCCAGAATGGTGAGGAGGGTCTGGCATCTCCTGGTAGCACTGCCATACTTCTCCCTCACCAGTGTGGGTCTGTGGCCACCATGCAGGTGCAGGCGCATCTGCCACTGTCAACATTCATGCTCAAACACCATCATCAAGCTCTCTGAGGCACAATTGGGGCATCTGAACCGCTCCTGGGCTCATATTACAGGTCACCAGTCTTCGATTCTGGCTGTCATCTTAATTCTTTCACGGAGCCCGACTCACTCATCTCGGATCTCTCTCACCGGAATCCAACACCAGCTGTGGCCAGCATGGGCTCCCACTCTCTCACCTGCACTCTGATCAGCCTAAAGGAGGGCCCAGCACTGTGAGAAGTTGGCCTGGTATATGCTGTCCACTAATTAAAGTGGGCACCTTGCACCAGTCCAAACGACCCTTATGATGTATGAGGTCAAAGATAAACTTTAGAAATCTATCCTAATGGTAGCTGTGGAGAGCAGCCTTCAGGCTTAATCTTGAAGGAATGTAAAGCAGCTTGTTTTACCAGAATATCACCTTTAGTATTAATCAAATGAAAGGAGAACCACACAGTAGTTATAAAAATATGTATTTATTTATATAACACTCTCTAATATCCTCTACGAGGATACAAGACAGTGCACACAATACTTTAGCAAAGAAACACTTGTAAGTAGCACAATACACAGTGGGCTCCAGAGGGAGACCAAACCGTATACTAAAATAGTGGTATAAGAACCACGACTGGAGTTGAGACAGTGTCTAGAACACGTAGAATCGCTGGGACCCCAAGGAACCACCCAAGGTGAGTAGAAAGGGACCCCACGGAGGACGGGTGCAGTGTGATAACACGACCGCGGCCTCCGTACAATTCTATGGGGAAGTCGCGGTTACAATTTTAAAGTTTAAGGACCCTTCTCGGTGGACTTCGAGGAAACCATTTGGAACCTAGGAGGTTGGAGAGCCACCCCACCCGTGGTTACCGTAGTACCCGAGTTACCTTTTTCAGAGCAGCCGGGTGCATAGGTCTGGAGTGGTGTCGGAAACTGCCGTCGTTCTCAATGGAGGGCTGCAAAGAAGAGCTGCTGCCGGGAAGGAAGAATGTGACCGTAGGAATCCAAGGGTGGATTTGTGATGGAAGGAACCTGAAAGCAGAGGGGACAGAGTCTGGGTCACTTCAGGGTGACCAGGGGCTCGGTATACGAATGCCCACCGATGTTGGGTGCTTCAGGTGCGAAGAAGGGATGCCTGACTCTGCAGCCACGAGGTCCAGGAGATGTCGAGGACACCCAGGAGCCGGATGCAAGCTGTCCCACAAAGGATGTCGAGTGCTGAGGGGTCAGTGTCTGGCTGGAGCACCAACAAGCCTTGGCAACTGCAACCCACGCAGGAAGGTCAAGCAGGTTACGGTGTGGACCAGCAAGGTCCAGGTGACTCACCAAGCAATGGAGAGTCAGGGCACGTCTGGAGCAACCAGGAAAGCCCAATAGAAATCAAGATGACCCTCAAGAGGACCCACAGGTTGAATGACCAGGAGTCGCGATGGGACCTTGAGCAACATCACAAAGTACCAGCCCACGGAGCACTAGGTGCGAGGAAGCCGGAGTGCTTTGGTGGAAATACTGCTCAGGGTCAGGACTACACGGAGTCCAATGCACAAGCTTGGGAATCACCCACAACAAGCATATGCACTTGCAAAAGTACACGGTGCACAGGGGTTCAGGTTATGTGGTCCCCACGAGGGAAACTGGCCTCAAACTCGGTGAGAGGGCAGCTCAACCTCAAGGAACTTCGGAACCCATCTCCTGTGTTGCTGGAGCCTTTGGAGTCTGCAGGAGCTCAGGATCAGCAGACCGGTCAGTTGCGTTACGGTGCCTGTGAATGCAGGGGAGTGACTCCTTCACCCCAAGGGAGATTCTTCAGTTGCCCTTAGTGCTCCACAGGTCCTGCACGGAGCCTGTATGGTGCAAGGGCACAGACGATGCTTTCGACAGAGAGGGAGACGAAGTCAGGCCCAGTGAATTCCAGCGAAGTCCAGAGTGTCCAGATGGTCGAAGGTCAGTGGTTTCTTGTTGCAGAATCTTGTCCACATCAAATCTAAAGTCTTACAGCCAGGTAAGCCCTTATGTACCCATGGGAGAGGTTTGGACAGATTCAGGGGACCCTCCTAGGGGAGGGTCAGGACAGAGGGGAGGTTACTCCCATGTCCTTTGTCCAGTTTCGCGCCAGAGCAGGAGCCAACGGCTCCCAGAACTGGTTTGAGCTGGACTATACACAGGGATACCAAATGTGCCCCAGGTGCAGATTTTCAGGCACTTTGGAAGTGCACCACCCAGCCCCAATACACTAAATCCTGTCTGGGAGGTGGTCACACCTCCCTGTGACAAGATGCCTATTGTGATGCCTTCCTCTGCTCGAGCTTGGCTCAGCAGCAGGAGGGCAGAAATGTGTCTCTGGTCGGCAGCATCCATTTTGTGCTGTCCGGGTTGAGAAGGCTGGCACCGGAAAGATCAGTGACCCCAGGAAGCTTGCTTCAGAAGGGTGGAATCATACCTCCCACACCGGTTACCGGTGTGGAGGTATGATTCCAAGGTGTTTGATACCAAACACGACATGTTTTGTTTCAGCCGTTTTCGAGATAGCATTTACCGCGAGGTTATAATGCACCTCTACCTATATGTCTGGCTGAGTCACAGACAACCCGGGAGAATGGTCTCTGAAGGCTGCAGAAGGGTCTGCTCATGCAGGGGCACCCTCTCATGTAAAACCCAGCACCCTGCCTTCAGGATTGTTAAGGCCTGCTATAGGGGTGACTTATAAGTTTTAAGTGTAGTGACCTATAGATATAGTGAACCTATATCTAAAGTAAGTGGTGCAAGCACCAGCTTACACAGGCTGCAATGGCAGACCTGTAGTTCCATTTTGCATGGCCTCTCATGGGTTGCATAATACATGCTTCAGCTCATGGGAGGCCTCTGGGGCACCTATGCCCTGGGTACATGTGTACTATATACCAGGGACTTATAAGGGTACCCTAGTATCCAATCTGGAGTGTACCAAAGTACATGGCATAATGTTTTAAGGAGAAAGCAGATAGACTGGGGTCCTGATTAGCAGGTTCCCAGTCAGACTAGTCAAAACAGTGTAACATCAGGCAAAAATTGGGGGTAACCATAAGAAGCAGATCCTACTTTCCTACACAAACCCCCA
This sequence comes from Calotriton arnoldi, assembly GCA_963921515.1. Classification (NCBI taxonomy): domain Eukaryota; kingdom Metazoa; phylum Chordata; class Amphibia; order Caudata; family Salamandridae; genus Calotriton; species Calotriton arnoldi. The sequence goes on along the minus strand of CAWUFW010004019.1, from coordinate 438,639 downwards.
AACGTCAGGAGATGAGACTAACCTTGCCAGTTGAGTCTTCATTTTCTAGGTGGAAATATCAGGAGAGTCCATCTGCATTGGCATGGTTACTCCCAGGTCTATTTTCCACTGTATAGTCCATCCCCTGTAGAGAAATGGACTACCTCAAAAGTTTGGGGTTTTCACCCTTCATCTGTTTTAGCCATAAGAGGGGCTTATGGTCTGTCTGAACAATGAAGTGAGTGCCAAACAAGTATGGCCTCAGCTTCTTCAGAGCCCAAACCACAGCAAAGGCTTCCCTCTCAATAGCTGACCAACGTTTCTCTCTGGGGGTCAACCTTCTGCTGATAAAAGCTACTGGTTGATCCTGACCCTCTGCATTAAGTTGTGACAACACAGCCCCTACCCCCAACTCAGATGCATCTGTTTGGACAATGAATTGTTTGGAATAGTCAGGACTTTGCAGAATGCGAGCAGTGCACATGGCCTGCTTGAGATCATCAAATGCCTTTTGAGAGCTAACTGTCCACTGAACGCTCTTGGGCATTCTCTTTGATGTGAGATCATTTAAGTGAGTCACTATGGACCCATAACCCTTAACAAATCTCCTGTAGTGCCCAGTCAGGCCCAAGAAAGCTCTGACCTGAGTCTGGGTAGTGGGAGCAACCCAGTCCATTATGTTCTGGATTTTGCTCTGCAGTGGTTGAACCTGGCCTCCACCCACTAGGTGGCCCAGGTATACAACCTTACTCTGCCCTATCTGGCACTTGGCGGGCTTGATAGTGAGGCCTGCTTTCTGCAGAGCCTCCAAAACAATCTTCAGGTGGACCAGGTGATCTTCCCAGGTGGAGCTAAAGACAGCTATATCATCAAGATATGCTGCACTATAGGCTTCCAGGCCTGTAAGGACTTTGTTCACCAACCTTTGGAATGTGGCAGGTGCATTCTTCAAACCAAAGGGCATCACAATAAATTGATAATGCCCACTAGGGGTTGAAAATGCTGTTTTTGGTTTGGCACTCTCAGCTAGTTTGATTTGCCAATATCCAGCAGTGAGGTCAAATGTGCTCAAGAACTTGGCTGAGGCCAAAATGTCTATGAGTTCATCTGCCCTAGGAATAGGGTGAGCATCAATCCTAGTGACTGCATTGAGCCCCATGTAGTCCACACAAAACCTAATTTCTCTCTTACAACCCTGGGTATGAGGTTTGGGTACCAGGACCACTGGACTAGCCCAAGGGCTATCTGAGGGTTCAATTACTCCCAATTCCAGCATCTTTTGGACCTTAGTCCTGATGCAATCTCTGACATGGTCAGGCTGCCTGTAAATCTTATTTTTAACAGGTAAGCTCTCACCTATGTCCACTTCATGGGTACACCAGGTGGTCTGACTAGGAGTCAAAGAGAACATATGCCTGTCTTGATTGAGGACCTTCCTGCAATCAATCTGCTGTTGCTCAGTGAGGCTGCCTGCCAGGGCCACACCATCAACTGAGCCATCATCAGGGTTCTGTGAGAGGAGATCAGGGAGTGGGTCACTCTCTTTCTCCTGTCCCTCATCAGTAGCCATGAGCAAGTCCATGTCTCCCCTGTCCACATAGGGGTTGAGCCTGTCTACATGTGGCACCCTGTGGGGGCTCCTAGGAGTTCCAAGGTCCACCAAGTAGGTGACCTCTCCTTTTTGCTCATTAATAGTATGGTGTCCACTCCACTTGTCCTGGAGAGTTGCTGGGGCCACAGGCTCCAACACCCATGCTTTTGGTCCTTGTTGATAAACAGTCAGTACAGCCTTTTGGTCATGCCAAGCTTTTTGTAATTCTTGACTAGCCTCAAGGTTTTTGCTGGCCTTCTTCATGTACTCAGCCAGCCTGGAGCGGAGACCAAGTACATAGTCCACTATGTCTTGTTTGGGAGGTTTGAGAGGTAACTCCCATCCCTCCTTCACCAAACACAAGGGACCCCTAACTGGATGCCCAAACAAAAGTTCAAAAGGGCTGTAGCCAACCCCCTTTTGTGGGACCTCTCTGTAGGCAAAGAGAAGGCAGGGCAACAGAACATCCCATTTTTGCCTAAGATTTTCTGAGAGGCCCATGATCATGCCCTTCAGGGTTTTGTTGAACCTTTCAACTAACCCATTGCATTGTGGGTGATAGGGTGTGGTGAATTTGTAATTCACTCCACACTCCTTCCACATTGCAGTGATGTAACTAGACATGAAGTTTGCACCTCTGTCAGTTAAGACCTCCTTAGGGAAACCCACTCTGGAAAAAATTCCCAGGAGGGCCCTGGCCACCACAGGAGCTGTGGTGGTTCTAAGGGGTATAGCCTCTGGATACTTAGTGGCATGGTCCACCACCACTAGAATATAACTGTGCCCAGATGCAGTTGGAGGGTTCATGGGACCAATTATGTCAATCCCAACCCTTTCAAAGGGAACACCCACCACAGGTAGTGGTATTAGGGGGGGCTTTGTGGTACCACCTGACTTACCACTGGCTTGACAGGTGGTACAGGAGTGACAAAACTCCTTAGTGTCCTCTGACATGTGAGGCCAGTGAAAGTGAGGGACAAGCCTGTCCCAAGTCTTACTTTGGCCTAGGTGACCTGCCAAGGGAATACCATGTTATAGGGTGAGTAGGAAGCCCCTAAACTTCAGTTGTATGACCAACCTCCTTGTGGCACCAGGCTTGGGGTCTCTACCCTCTGAATAAAGGAGTCCCTCATCCTAATAGATCCTAATAGATCCCACTGATATTCCCAGCAGCCTCAGCAGAAGCTTGCTGTCTGAGGGGTTCAAGAGAGGGGCAGGTTTGCTGCTCCTGACTCAGATCTGCCCTGGAAGGGCCCCCTGTCCCCAAGAACTCAACCTGATCAGGTTCCAGTTCATCTGGGACAGTTCCTTCACAGGGACTGGGGTCATCTCCTTCAAAAGACTGATCGTCTTTCTGAGCCTGGGAGGAAGACACAGCCTTACCCCTCCTGCTCCTTCTCTTGGAAGGCACCTGATCCATTTTTTCAGAATCCAGGGCCTGTTCAGTAGGCATCTGTTTGGCCTGTGACCTAGTCACAGCAAACACATCTGCAGAGAACCCCAACATTGCTGCATGTGTCCTGAGTTCCACTTCAGACCAGGCTGAAGGCTCCAAATCATTGCCCAACAAGCATTCCATAGGGAGGTCTGAGCTAACCACAACCTTCTTTGGGCCAGTTACCCCTCCCCAGCTGAAATTAACAATGGCCAAGGAATGATCTGTCCTGACATTGTTAGCATTGGTCACTTGGTACATCTCACCAAGTATGATCTGTTCAGGGTCCACAAGATCTCTTGTCACCATAGTGACACTTGCACCCGTGTCCCTGTATGCCATGGCCTCCTTACCATTAATTAAAGGCTGTTGTCTGTATTTTCCCCGGTTACTGGGACTCACAAATAAGGTGGCAACATCTATGCCACCATCACAGACAAGCACAGCCTGAGCTGGAGTTCTGACTAGTCCAGAACCCACCTCAGAGCCCAAGGTTAACCCTACTAATCCCTTGTTCCCTGTACCACCACTTGAAACTGTACTAGGGGGAGCAGTTGCCTTAGGGGCAGTGGTGGTTGGAGTTGAATCCTTGGCCTTTGGACAACTGGCATCTTTTGTCCAATGGGTCTTTTCTTTACATAAGTACCACCAAGGTTTTGTTTTGCCTTTTCCCTTTTTGGATTGTGACTCCCCCCCAGATGCGGGTTTTTGGGGCCCTGATGAAGACTGTTGATCTTTACTCTTGTCCCCACCCTTATCTGGAGTTTTAGAATCTTGCTTCTTCTGGTCACCACCAGAATTCTGGTTTTTCTGTTTCACCCTGGTTCTGACCCACTTGTCTGCCTTCTTTCCCAATTCTTGGGGGGAAATCAGATCAGAGCCAACCAGGTACTGATGCAACAACTGATTTTGGCAATTATTAAGGATCTCTCCCTCATAATCAAATTGTACAATCCCTTAAAATCATTCACTTTGCTGCCAAGTAACCAGCCTTCCAGAGCCTTAATAGCACCATCCACAAAGTCTACCCAGTCCTGATTCTGTGCCTTCTGGGTGTCTCTGAACTTAATCCTATACTGTTCAGTGGTTAAGCCAAACCCATCAATGAGAGCACTCTTCAGCACTGAGTAATTGTCAGCATCCTCTTCTCTAACAGTGAGGAGCTTATCTCTACCTTTGTCAGCAATGGAGAGCCACAAGATAACTGCCCACTGCTCTTGAGGGACCCTCTGATCTTTACAGGCCTTCTCTAAAGCAGTTATGCATTTATGGATGTCATCCCCAACATGGTAGGGAGGGACAATCTTGCTCAGGTTCCTATTGTCAAAAGAATGTTCCTTAACTCCAGGGACACTGTTGCTGCCACAATGGGACTCTAGTCCCAATTGCTTTCTAGCCCTCTGGACTTCTAGGGATTCCTTGTCTAGGGTCAACTGCTCTTGCCTGAGCCTAAACCTAGCTTTCTCAAGTTCAAGCAGTTGATACTCCCTGTCTAAGGAATGGTCCCTCTTGCTAGATACAGAGGTCCCTACAGACTGTCCTGAGTGATGTGACTCTGCAGAGGGAGATCTAGATCTCCTTGATAAACTCTGCACTCTTCCAGGAGGGGTGAAGAGAGGGCCATTCTGGCCTTCTCCACCATCTCCCTGAAGATCTGAGTTGTCCAGGTGGGAATCATCTTGATTCTCCTGGCCAGGGTTTGAGTCTAGGTCATAAAAGGTGTCACCTCCTGACCTGTCTTCATTTCCTGTCCCACCCACTCCTTCCTGTTCATCTGACCCCGGGGTCTTCCTAAGGTCATCTAACAGTAACACCTCAATGAGGCGTTGAGTGTTGGCATTTCTCCCTGTCTTTAGATTTCTAGAGACACACATGTCTTTCAATTCCGGGAATGTAAACTCATTGTACCTAGAAGGCAGAGAATCACTGGTGGCTTCTCCTTTAGAAGACATACTAAGTGTGGTGTGGTGTATGCACCTACCTAACCTAGTGGGAAACTAAACTCTCTTAGGTTGGAGAAAGGGTGTGCTAGACCCTTGACTACCCAACACCAAGTTCAGTAGAACTTACTTATTCAAAGCTGGTATTATATGCACCTAGTACTTTAGTGGTTTTCAGTTAATCAATACAAAGATTTATCTGGTAAAACAATTGCAAGCTTGAATCCCAACCACTGCACACCAGTGTGAGAAGTTGGCCTGGTATATGCTGTCCACTTATTAAAGTGGGTACCTTGCACCAGTCCAAACGACCCTTATGATGTATGAGGTCAAAGATAACCTTTAGAAATCTATCCTAGTGGTAGCTGTGGAGAGCAGCCTTCAGGCTTAATCTTGAAGGAATGTAAAGCAGCTTGTTTTACAAGAATATCACCTTTAGTATTAATCAAATGAAAGGAGAACCACACAGTAGTTATAAAACTATGTATTTCTTTATATAACACTCTCGAATATCCTCAACGAGGATACAAGACAAAGCACACAATACTTTAGCAAAGAAACAGTTGTAAGTAGCACAATACACAGTGGGCTCCAAGGGGAGACCAAACCATATACTAAAATAGTGGTATAAGAACCACGACTGGAGTCGAGACAGTGTCTAGAACACGTAGAATCGCTGGGACCCCAAGGAACCACCCAAGGTGAGAAGAAAGGGACCCCACGGAGGACGGGTGCAGTGTGCTAACACGACCGCAGGCTCCGTACAATTCTATGGGGAAGTCGCGGATACAATTTTAAAGTTTAAGGACCCTTCTCGGTGGACTTCGAGGAAACCCTTTGGAATCTAAGAGGTTGGAGAGCCATCCCACCCGTGGATACCGTAGTACCCGAGTTACCTATCCCAGAGTAGCCGGGAGCATAGGTCTGGAGTGGTGTCCGAAACCGCCGTTGTTCTCAATGGAGGGCTGCAAAGAAGAGCTGCTGCCGGGAAGGAAGAAAGTGTCCGTAGGAATCCAAAGGTGGATTCGTGATGGAAGGAACCTGAAAGCAGAGGGGACAGAGTCTGGGTCACTTTAGGGTGACCAGGTGCTCGGTAGACGAATGCGCACCGATGTCGGGTGCTTCAGGTGCGCAGAAGGGATGCTTGACTCTGCAGCCACGAGGTCCAGGAGACATCGAGGATGACCAGTAGCCGGATGCGAGCTGTCCCACGAAGGATGTCGAGGGCTGAGGGGTCAGTGTCCGGCTGGAGCACCAAGAAGCCATGGCAACAGCAACCTACGCAGGAAGGTCAAGCAGGTTACGTTGTGGACCAGCAAGGTCCAGGGGACCACCAAGCAATGGAGAGTCAGGGCTGGTCTGGAACAACCAGGAAAGCCCAATAGAAATCAAGATGACCCTCAAGAGGACCCACAGGTCGAATGACCAGGAGTCCCAAGGGGACCTCGAGCAAGATCACAAAGTACCAGCCCACGGAGCACTTGGTGCAAGGAGGCTGGAGTTCTTTGGTGGAAATACTGCTCAGGGTGAGGACTACATGGAGTCTAATGCACAAGCTCGGGAATCCCCAACACGCATATGCACTTGCAAAAGTACCCTGTGCACTCGGGTTATGCGGTCCCCACTAGGGATACTGGCCTCAAACTCGGTGAGAGGGCAGCTCAACCTCAAGGAACTTCGGAACCCACCTCCTGTGTTGATGGAGCCTTTGGAGTCTGCAGGAGCTCAGGATCAGCAGACCGGTCAGTTGTGTTACGGTGCCTGCGAATGCAGGGGAGAGACTCCTTCACCCCAAGGGAGATTCTTCAGTTGTCCTTAGTGCTCCACAGGTCCTGCACAGAGCCTGTATGGTGCAAGGGCACAGACGATGCTTTGGACAGAGAGGGAGACGAAGTCAGGCCCAGTGTATTCCAGCGAAGTCCAGAGTGTCCAGACGGTCGAAGGTCAGTGGTTTCTTGTTGCAGAATCTTGTCCACATCAAATCTAAAGTCTTACAGCCAGGTAAGCCCTTATGTACCCACGGGAGAGGGTTGGACAGATTCAGGGGACCCTCATAAGGGAGGGTCAGGACAGAGGGGAGGTTACTCCCAAGTCCTTTGCCCAGTTTCACGCCAGAGAAGGAGCCAACGGATCCCAGAACTGGTTTGAGCTGGACTATGCATAGGGACACCAAATGTGCCCCAGGTGCAGACTTTCAGGCACTATGGAAGTGCACCCACCCAGCCCCAATACACTATATCCTGTCTGGGAGATGGTCACACCTCCCTGTGACAGGATGCCTATTGTGCTGCCTTCCTCTGCTCAAGCTTGGCTCAGCAGCAGGAGGGCAGAAATGTGTCTCTGGTCGGCAGCATCCATTTTGTGCTGTCCGGGTCGAGAAGGCTGGCACTGGAAAGACCAGTGACCCCACGAAGCTCACTTCAGAAGGGTGGAATCATACCTCCCACACCGGTTACTGGTGTGGAGGTATGATTCCAAGGTGTTTGATACCAAACACGACATGTTTTGTTTCAGCCGTTTTCGAGATAGCATTTACCGCGAGGTTATAATGCACCTCTGCCTATATGTCTGGCTGAGTCACAGACAACCTGGGAGAATGGTCTCTGAAGGCTGCAGAGGGGCTCTGCTCATGCAGGGGCACCCTCTCACGTAAAACCCAGCACCCTGCCTTCAGGATTGTTTAGGCCTGCTATAGGGATGACTTATACGTTTTAAGTGTAGTGACCTATAGATATAGTGAACCTATATCTAAAGTAAGTGGTGCAAGCACCAGCTTACACAGGCTTAGGCAGACCTGTAGTTCCATTTTGCATGGCCTCTCATGGGTGGCATAATACATGCTTCAGCCCATGGGAGGCCTCTGGGGTACCTATGCCCTGGGTACATGTGTACCATATACTAGGGACTTATAAGGGCACCCCAGTATCCAATCTGGAGTGTACCAAAGTACATGGCATAATGTTTTAAGGAGAAAGCAGAGAGACTGGGGTCCTGATTAGCAGGTTCCCAGTCAGACTAGTCAAAACAGTGTAACATCAGGCAAAAAGTGGGGGTAACCATAAGAAGCAGATCCTACTTTCCTACAAGCACTACTGCAGATTGTATGCAATGGAAAAGGCTGGCTTGGAGCAGAGCAGACTGCATACTACTCCTTCTTCATCAGACTTGCCACCATCTCAGGAATGTGCTTGTAGTGTATTTTAATAAACAACGGATAATTGTCCACAAGGCCTAAATGAAGGATCCTTATTGATGTATGCCTCTGCATGTTTTGACTCAAACTTGTGGGTCAGTTGAGGCAGAGGTCATAAGAGGGTGATCCAATTAAGGTGAATAGATAATAAACATTTTTTTTGTAGGCTGCAGAATATTTTAAGAGTAAAATCGAAAGAACCATTTTCTTTAGTATATGGGTGAATACTAGCTAAAAAAAGGTAACATCCACCAAATGCTGGGGTGAGGTGAGAGATATGCAGTGTGCCCTGCAAGTTGCAAAAAATTATTTGTGAATTATAAGTTGATAGTTTATAGGAAATAGGGCACAAGTGTAGCTTGTTGAATTACTCCCAGTCCACAAAGCTTAAAGCACACTGTCTCAATCATTGGATGATGTTATCAGTGATGTCATTAGTGTTATCATTTGAGATGCCATAAGTGATGTTATCAATGATTTCATTTACCATCATGAGTGATGTACTATGTGAGATCATAAGCAGTTCATGACAGGCTCGCAAGCTCTAGTTAGTTCACTGAAATAGAACTGCTGAATTTAAGTGGCGTTTTAGGTTTTTAAACGTGAACATGTGTTCTCATTTCAGCATCTAATTATAACATCACTTTAACCTTTGGTTTTTCAGTGAATTTCTATGTTTTGTTCCTATGTATGTTAAGAACTTGTTACCTAAACTAACTATAATTTAACTTTATTCCTTGTTTTTTCAGTGAATTTTTGTTTTTTAAATCTTTTTTTAATTTTTTTAGGGACCCTGCTCAGTTGCTCAATACAGGGCTTGGCTGCCATGCCTGTGGTGGTGCCATGCTATCATTTCAATCACTCCTTTATTTGTTTCTGTGCCATTGTCAAATTGGTGTTTTCAACATGGCAGGTGGCACAAGTTATGGCATGTGTTGCTAACCATAACCGGCAAATTTCAGTGGTTTGAGGAGTTAGTCAGAACCAGAATTCATATTTTAACTGTGTTTTAAAAAAAAATGTCAATGTTCTATGATGTTCTTTAATTTTAAAGGCCACAATCACGCAAGGCCTGGTGCATTAGTGGTTGTCCACAAGGCCTGGCCTTTGATTAGGTCCTGCACCCATCCGGCAAGACCCTGGACTCAACCACCTGTCTATGCCTAACCCACATTGCCAATGTCACTTAGCTGTGTACAGCAGGGGTCAGCCACAGGTCCTGGCCAACATGGCCTAATATCTCAGTCCTCTTAGGCACACAACAAACAACATTCAATAACTCATTGACCAGGTACTGCTTTTGCTTAGAAAATGGAAAAATACTTTATTACAAACACAATACTTTATACAATGCATTAATTCAGAAATATGTACAGGCTGGCAGGAAGAAATACCAATGGTGATAGACTATAGCAGTTGAAATTCCTGCAAGGACTGATCCCTAACACCACAATATTCCTCAAACATGTTAAACGCTGCATAAAGGGGTACACATATGAAATTCAAGCCTACTGGCTTTGTCAGGATGTCATTGCAATTATAAAAGTAGAAATATATTATTAGACGTTAATGCAAACATCTTTCAAATGTGAGAGAGTAGCATAGTTTTTCAAAAGCACTAATTACTAAAAGCAGAGAATCACTAATAGTTTTAACAACAACATCTTTCATATTCCAAAAACCTTGTGCATGAGTCTTTTTTCTAGTTTTTCAAGTGCTGCTAAGCCACCTTACACCACATAACCCAGTTTCTTACAGTGCAGAGCTAAAACAGAAAGCTTCAAAAATGCTTAAAGTAAAGTGATCTCCCAGGTCATACATAAAGGACAATGGGTGATATAGGCTTTGAATATACCATTAAGTGGTCTGAGGGGGGCTCACCACTTATCCTGGGTGCCATCATAGCCATAAAAATAATGCATACTCTACCCCTGCACTCCCGAGCACCATGAACAAAACTTGAAAATTATGCAGCACAAGTGCCATCTGGGGCACACCTTTGCTTTTGGGTGTAATTTTATTGTTAATAATTACAGCCTCGCAAAGCAGTACATTTAATATATTTCTATATATTTTTTAATTCTAATAATTGTAATATCGCCAGGGATCACCACTGTCCTGAGGAGAATGGTCAGTGCCATGCTCTCTTTTCATAACTCCCTGGGTATTGCCACAGTCCCAGAGAGAACAGTGAGCACCTCTGCACTTCTCTGAATCTTCTCGGGGACTGCCACTGCCAAAGGATCAAGAGTGAGCGCAGCCACACTCCTTTTATATTAATCTCCGTGGGGACAACCACCACCATGGAGAGAAGAGTGAGAACAGTGAGCACCACTGTGCTAAAAAAACTACTCCCAGGGAAGCCCAGAGCCTACCCCGGGAGCCCAGTCATCCGCCACTTGCTCCCCATTGTCGTGAGGTTACACAGCCCCAGGTGCAAACTCCTCCATTTTACACATTCACATTTGAAGTTCACATCTTTTTACACAATGACTTTTAACACACATTTGCTTGCATGCCCGCCTGTATGGGATAATGTAAACAGAAATGGGTTGCTTACAGTTACGCTTCTTAGTAGGGACTTTCTCATCCAATAAAACATTCTGTACAAGGTCTAAGCATACTGCGCAAAATGTTGTTCTTTGTTGTTGTCCATTTGGTGGCACCTCTGGATAGGTAGAATCAACAAAGATGGCCAGACCAGAGCTTAAGCATGGAATGAATGGGTCCAATTTATTATATAAACTGCACTAGTCTTTGTTTGAACAGAGGAGCATTTCAATTGGATTGTTGATGTCGCCCCATGCTGGAATTCTAGCCCAGCTGAATCCCATCACTATCCTGGGAAAGATGGCAGCCTGTTCTACATCAAGACTGGCTACCAGGTGACATGCACCCACTGGTAAATGGGGAGTTAGACCACTGTAAGGCATTCTGGCACACTTGTACACCCTATGCCAAATAGGATAGGAAGGGCTAAGTAGGAGTATAAGTATAATTATATGTATTCATATAGCAAAGGCAACTGAACAATGGTTGAATAGTTCATTTACTTCACCATCCTTTGTAATGCTGGTAACTCTATTTTGTTTCCTTCTATTAATCATTGCAGCACATGTATTCTACACAAGAGTCCAATTGCTTCAATAAATATTTGAAATGCGAATCTGTGTACTTCTTGTGTTTCCCTTTGGGCATGCCTGAGTTACTAACGGAATGATAGGATCTGTTTTCACGATTTCCTTGAGGAATCAGAGTTGTCATGTTCTGAGGTTGCAGACACCATCCGGTACCTTCTACGGTTTAGAGGTCCAGGTGGCTCACTGTGAGCTAGCCAGAAATAGGGTCAACATATTCTGATGATATGCACGGACTCAGTCCCACATAGATTGATGCATATGTTTCCCAAACACACAGTGTTACCGAAATAGTAGGACCTATACAACACTATATTCTGTGGGAGCAGGAGGTGACAGAAAGAAGAGTCCCATCACACTGACTGCTGCGCTGAATTTGGAACTGGCAAGGACCCTGGGGGCTTTGGAGCTTCATCACTATCAGCTACGAGGACAATCTTGGATACTCAATTAAAAAAAAGACTAAATTATTATTAAATATGTTTTGGGATGATGGCACAATTATAAACAAAAATATTTGCTGGCCCATCCCTGATATGAGCATCTCAAACAATTCCCAACCAGTATGTGAAAATAAACATTGTAACTGTGAATCCCTGTCAGCACTGTATTTTCTGTTTTAATATGTTTGTTAAACCTATTCTATAATGCCAATGTACTTCATAAGAAAAAAATATTTTAGAATACATGTGAGAGAAATTAGGTTATTTATTTGGGAGGTGGCACCCCTACCAACCCAATAAACCCACTCTGGTTCAAGCAGTACAAACAAATTTAAAGTAAAGAACACAACTCAATATAATTCCCACGCCAACCATAGCAAATTAGGGAAACATTTAATGAACAAAAAGATACCGTGGGAAAAGGTTAATAGGAACAGGAGATATGAGATATGAATTTTTCAAGTTCTAAGGCAAAATATTCAAGCACTATGGAAAGACAACAGTTTGTGGTGAACCAGGTTCACTGCGATGGAGGGAAGGTCAGATACACCAAGCGAGTTGTCCCAGACAAAGTTTTCACCTTCAACGTTAGTCTCCAACTGGAGGCCAATGACTTGACCCTTGGGGATCAGTTTTAGTCCTTGGTTGCCATGAGGATTTAGTGGTCCTTTAGTCATTGTTTGAGTCCTCTTTTTCAGTAGAAGCCACGAGCCAGGAGTAAGAAGCCAGGGTAATTCTTCCAGCAGCACCTTCTTCTTATGATGGAGTGTTCCCAGGTCCAAGAATATTCTGAAGACGTTGTGGTGGAGATGCCAGACTTACTCTGTGCACTAGCCACTGATTTGAGTAATTCTACCACCCAATCTTAACAATGTTCTCACAGCCCTCACATCCTTTTGCAGCACTTCCTCTTTGCTTTACTGTAAAATTACCCAGGGGCCTCGGTTTCAAGATGGAGTGACTCAGCTGCCACCAGGCTTGTGAGTCTTCGGCTCCTTGAAATTCCCCCTCATGAAAGATTTAAAACTGGCTTTCTCTCCTACTGTGGCTGGTGCTTAAATGCCTTGGAGGGTCCTGGAGATGAAGAGAGGAAACCCTAATTGACATCTCCTAGTCAATAGAGGTAGAGCTAAAGCTGCCATTTATTATGCCAACTGTGTCTGTCCACTCCTAGATAGCTAATCGCAGCTAAGTGGTCAGCAGTTAACACCCATTGACCTTTCCTGGATCCAGAGGCAAGCCATTGACCTCTGAGCCAGAGCTGTTACCTTTCCCCACCAATGTGTATACCAGCTCTGGAAGTGTGATAGGTGGCAGAACTGGTTTCCTCCCCTACTGTGACTGAGATGGGCTGTCTAGGAGGGCACTGGGAATTAATATGAGAAGCCTTCCTTGGCACGGACAAGTAGTGCTAAAGCTGCCTTTTGTTCTGCCAACTGTTCCTGTCAACGTCTAGATAACTAATACCTCCTAAGTGAAGCAGGCTATTGTCCTTGGAGACAGAGTCATTAACTCTCCCAGCCAAGGATGTAGATTCCTGCTCTGAGGGTGTGATGAGTAGCAGAACTGTATTTAAGTTAGTTCTGGCTCAGGCTGCCTAAAATACATTTTTAGAAAGTCACTTCTCCACCTAAGTTACCAGATATCTGATTGTTCCAGTAAATCAGATTTTGAAAATTAAGTAGGAAATACATTTGAAGTGAAGATAGTCAATAAAGATTTTAATTCAGTCTAGCCTCTTTGGGGAAAAGTCTAGCAAGGCTAACACAGTGAAATAACATTTGAATTTAATTTCACGGTAACAGCACACAAACTCCTACATGTAGTGTGTTCTATTTTTACATATTAGGACACTCTCCGGTGGACATGCAACAGTCAGTGTACGGGTAACTTATGAATATATAAAAATACGCTTTTCCTGCATTTCAAAGGCTATTTTCCCTGCTGTGTGTGACTGCAGTGATTCCAAAGTTCAGCCAACTCAGAAAACAGTGGTGCTTTAGACAGACATATATTATTGTCATATACGTTGATAGTGTAAACATACCTAGCCCACATATGACATTTAACTTCCATGCCATATGTGCATTTTTTGTCTTCTCTACAATGGTTTTACAGGACAGTTAAAGAGACCAATTGGGTAAAACCAATTTTAACACTATCATTTTAGGTCTAGAGTACCTCCACTGTGACACTGATTAGCAGTGTCACAGTGCACAGTCATAACTCCAACATAACTATAGTCCAGAAAAATTTGAAAAATCTGGGATGACCAGACACAAATGGTGACTGTGCTACAATTACTATTATTATTATTATTATTATTACTAGTAGTAGTAGTATTAGTAGCAGTGGCAGCTGGCACAGGTAAGAGTGGTGAGGCGGTGAGGCAGGGGTGGGGCGGGGTGGGGGAAAAGTCAACGGCTTAGTTAAAATTAAATAAAAAAATAAATAAAACCACTTACCTTGTCCACGCCGTATTGCCGAGTCGGCGATGTGGCGAGCGCAAGGTAAATGGTTTTATTTATTTATTTAATTAATTTTAACTAACCCGTCGTCTGTCAACTTCCCCCTCACCCTGCCCCCACCTCACCCCTCTTATCTGTGCCGGCCGCCACTGAGTAGTCATAGTAGTAGTACTAGTATTATTATCATTATTATTTTGTTATCACTATGGTCCTAACATGATGATCCTTGTTCATTATCAAGCAGTCACAAAATAGAAATTATATTATTATTATTATTATTGTTATTAATAATATAATAATATGATCATCTTTGTGAACTAGCACAAAAAAATCTAGTAATATGAGAAGGCTGCTATTTCAGTAAAATGAGTCTCTTTGAAAATATGATGGTTAACTCATGACTAAACTCAGATTGGCATAAATGCATAAAGATGAATGAAACAATACCACAGTAAAATCTGCTGATCCTCCAATATCTTGCTTTAGGAGGATGTGAATGAACACGTGTAGAGACATAGCACACCCAAGAAATACTGATGTTGTGTTCCTTCCCAGAATTCCATGGTTCAAGGGTATTATTTTTTTAAATTTAATCTTGTTATCTCGTCTTGAGATCATAAAAACACAATGAAACAATTACCAGCGCATGCAAAATCTGAGATTAAATTAGAGGTCGACAACTTGCTGTAGTCAACAGCAATTATAAGTCTGGTGCTCACTTACGATAGTTTTATCTCCTGTTCTATTGAAGTAGCATCATAAAGTCAATTACAAATTGTCAAATACGGGATCATTAGCGCTAATCTAAAACTCAGTCAGATGAATAGAAGTCTGGTAAGTGATCAAACGTGTTTTATATAACTTGCAGTCTAGAAAAAATGCTGATGCGTCTGTAGGATGAAGTCTACGCATAATTTGAAAAGAAATGCTTTACATGTTAATAGTGTTACATTCTATTATTCCAAGGAACTGCGGCCCTAATAAATGTAAAAATGTCAACATTCACAAATCAGATTCAATTGAAATTACGATAAAGCATGGTAAATGAGTATATATTTTAATGGGAATGCTGACCTCAACAGTAGATTTATTAAAGTTTAGCAGTACACTTACAAATTTGGCACGAAGGGGCCATCGTACAAGCAGCAGCAGTCCGTGCAGGTAAGCGCGGTGGGGCGGGCGAAGGGGATGTCGACAGACGACTGAATAGGATTTATTTATTTATTTAATTTTCCCTATTCCGTAGTCTGTCGAATTCCCCCCATCCGGCCCCGCCCCACCGCCCACCACATTTTCACGGGCTGCCTTTGCGTACAAGCCTTTTTGTAGTCACACAGTCTGTGATTTGCAAAATCATAAGATTTGCAACCGCAAAAGGGCTTTTTCTAATTGTACAAAAGCCTTTTTATGATTCTGAAAGTTCTAACTAATAAAAGGGGTTTTGTGATCCTCTCTGAATGGTGAAATGGAGGAATGCAAGGGGCACCCCCGTCTAATTTGTGATTTGCAAAGGAATGGATCAAAGATTAGTGACTGAAAATGTCCACCACCAAGTTTGGGTGGCAACTGGTTCGCAAAGGGGAATGGGTCTCCTTAGGACACCTTCCCCTTTGTAAATCATGTCATGGGTCCCTTGGCAGTCCAGAGGGCCTCTGCCTGGTCCCCAGTGTTTTCCCAAATGGGGATTTTTAAAAAAAAAAATGTAAAGCTGCATCTGTGCCTTTAAGGGGCTCAGGCTTCTGGAAAGTGAATGCTGTGACCGAGGGTCTGCTGTCTCTTGTACTGGCGTAACGAAACTTGAGAGGCCTCCCTACAAGGCACATGGAGGGGCCCCCTCCGGGCTCAATCGGGAGCTCTGCAGCCAGGGTGCTGTGCTGAGGGGGCCCCCTGGAGCTTAGGGGACCCCCCCGCACCGCGGAGGCTGCGGGGGCCTGTGTTACGCCCCTGGTCTCTTGCAGGAGTCCGTCCCTGCATTGGAAGCTATTTACCGGAGGTCACAAAATACGACCTGCTAAATTATTGCTCATTAAGCAGGTCGTTCTGAAAATAAACAATTTGTGAAAAAGCTATTAGGGTAGAAATCACATTGCAAATTGTCTTCCCATTCACAAACTGCTAAGTATTAGTGCAGAGGTTGCATTGCAAATTTCATTCCCATTCACAAACAAGTTGTTGTGCAAATTGCACATCCCTAGTTTATGAACATGAATGATACATCAGGACCAAAGTTGCATTCTACAGACGGGTTCATTCACCTGAACTATGAGTTTTCAGTTCTCAAATTGTTACCTTAGTATTCTGTATCTTTAAAATATGCTTACGTTTGAAACATGCGAAAGCTCACGTGAGTACTTTATTTGCTTACTAATGTATCATTATATGACGTATACCAACATAAAACGGCATATGTTTGATTAAATGCAAATACTAACATGTATCACAGTTTCTAACCAGAGATTTAGGTTTGGGTACAGTGGAAGGGGAGGAATTCAAATGTTAACTCGACAGGAGAAAAATATGTAAGTCAAAATACATCACTTCAAAAGTGTACTGTTTCACGTTTAGGGAAAAGTGTAAAAAGAGTTTTTCTTGCTAGGATTTAAACTCACTCCTAAAAAAGTGGTAACCTATGCATGAATATTTTACATTTATTTCACAAAGCTCTGTTGGTAGAGCATATTCATCTCATCTGCACACTTCATACAAGTAAACACATGAAAACTACGACTGCCCATTTATACATAAAAGGAAAATAATTGGCAATGTGCAGAAACTGAAGTTTTACAATTTCTTCCGACTACACTCCTCACTTTCTCTAATTCCATGATGTCCCTAGGTGGGACCTCATGGAGCATTAAATGGCAGTAAATGGCAAGGAAATGGCTGCACCCTCCCATGGGATACTTGTATGTGTGGAAGACTGCAGTTAGAACATAATAGGGGTGGGACGGGCCACAATGGGTCATGGGGAACTGGACAGGTTATCACAATGTCACAGTGGAGAGGGTCCATGGGATGCACTAGGGAAGGACTAAATGGGAAACTCTTTATTTTTGTTGGCTGAAAATGTCTGTCCAGTTTGGGGGTTGTGGGACAACAGCACAAGATGGGATTGGACCACTCCATTGTCTTAATTTCTGTTTTTTAATACTATGTACAATTCCCACTCCAATCAGTGCAACAATAGGGAAAGTGTTGGACTTCGGTGGGGTAAAAGTTACTATTTCTACTCCACTCTGTGCAATAGTAGGGAAAGTGTTGAACTGCGAAAAGGTTAATTTCAATATTCCTACTGCAGTCTATCTAAAAGTAAGGAAAATACTTCACTTCAAACACATTACATATATAGGTAACTCCTTGAATGTAGAAAAAATAGTAAACTATTAATATCAAAATTATTAGTTAACATGAGTAGGTAGTCTGATGCCTTTACTGTGATGAGCAGCACTCCATCGGAGTAAGTTTTCCAACGATGAAGCAAAATCAGGCATTGCTGATGGCCTTCTTGACTCTAAATAGGGTGAACAGACGAAGAGTGTGGCAGACAGACTACTGCATCATGTTTATGACCCAGTACCCTGTCCACCAATCTCTAAATCCAGTTGTAAGAATTTACGCATATACGAAAATACAGCATGTGTTGTTTATCTCGGTCCATAATTGTACAAATGCTTACTCGATTCACAAATATTTTTGGCCTGCAGTATGTAAATTAAGCATTTTACAGCGTATTGCATTCACCTATATACAATGACTCACTCCTGTTTCGCTAATCTCATGCATATGTACAACATACCGTATGTGCAGGATTGTTGCTTAGGGTAAAGAAAAATGAAGACTAGATGTTCTATAAATGAATCCCCTTTTATATACTCATTGCAACAATGTGGCATTTGAGTTCACTGTTCTCCGATTTCCACACTCCTGTACATGTGCTTACCTGGTATAAGTTCATTTTGTGCAAAACTGTTAAAAATATCTTGTAAAATGCTTGTAAATATTCACAAAGTTGTGAATGTGTGTGTGTGTGTGTATCCCATGCAGTCACATTGTATCTACTTAACCATTCAAACGCTAGCTTCAACATATGCAGTGGCCTAAACTACTTGATTGTTGGGGAGAGAAATATTTAAAGCTTCATGGCTCACAACTCTAAATAAATCTTTGAACTGCAGGCAGTTATTGAAAGTGCATAGACGTACATAGCCGTGCTATACAAATACTGATTGATTAAACAAGACTAAAAGCAATTAATGAATTTACATAAATACTATTCAATCAAATAATTATTCAATGCATAAATAATTGTTATTTAATTATTGATTAATTAACCTCCTACCCTAGACCCCTACAAACCTAAAATTTAAGTAAAATAAATAAGTATTCCATAAATTACAAAATTAAACATCTATTACATATTTAATCAGCAATTAATAATTAATTATGACTTAATTATTACTTAATTAACTTTCCACCATATCACCCCACAAACCCGACAACTCTATAAATGACTTGCAAAATGTAAACAAAAAATTTGAAATCACTTAAGCTTCCAAGCTATATTTAAAAAAAATAATTAACATTTATATAAACAATAGTAACACATAAAGTTAATATATCAACTAAAACATTAATATAATTGACACAATATTTGGGTCATTCTGATGAGCCATCGAATGCAGTCCCACCGCCATCTGCTGCTGCGGTCCGACTGACGCAATACAATGCGTGCGGTCAGAGGTAGCAGGTGGTGGGACAGTCAGACACTTTCTGACGGGCTCAAGGAGCCCGTCGGACAATCGGAGGGTCAGTAATCCCTACAATAGGAGCAGTGCCTTCTCAGGCACCGCCGTAGGGATTACATTGTCCCTTCCTGTCTGCCCTTTCATGGCGGTTCACCCGCAATGAAAAGGCGGGCAGCAAGTGACTTTGGGGGCCCCCTGCTGGTCCCCTTCCCTCCTGCCCATCCGCTATGGGGCCTGGAGGGCACCTATGGTGTCCCCGTAAATATACCTGCACCATGTGGCAGGCTCCGCATGGTGCCTGCCACACGGTGCAGGGATATTTTTAAAGTGTTTATTTTCTATTGCAGCTTGTGCTGCACCCCACAGCACAAGCCACAATAGAAGAAATACACACTTTGCGACCACCATGATGGCAGTCGCATTGTAATAAGTGCAGAGGGACTGCCGACTCCTTGTCAGGCGGTCCCTCTTCCGCTACGGTGCCGGTCGGATGATAGTATGACAGGCATCGCAATGATGCCCTATATTACTGAAAAGAATATCAAAAACCTTGATATCATTTAAAATGATATTACTGACGTCAAAAATGATATTGTTGTCCAAAATATGTGTGCATCAAGAGATTTGTGTGTCACGATATTTTTTATCTCAAATTTCGTCTCCAGATCTTTTTAACTCAATTTTTTGTCCAAACACACTGTACATTATAAGGATATTGCAAGTCACAGAGGAGTTCCTTTATAAGGTTATATAACTCTGAGGTGACTTGCAATATCCTACGCATGTACGGCTGGGGGTACTTTATCCCATATAATACATGGTGACTCCATCACCTTTCCCACAATCCACTTAAAACCTTGGTGCATAGCTCTTTCATATGAAAGAGAGAGAAAGTCTGGGAACATGAAGAATACAAATAGAACCACAAGTGCAAAATTAAACACATCAAAAACCTGTTAGATATCTATTGCAAAAAAATATTAGGACCAGTTCAATACATGTCAGTTTAAAAAAAAGACTGCAGTAGCTTGGAATGTTGGAATGTGTAGAAACATGCAGAAAGATTTAACTTTTCTATAATTATCTAAGGAGTGCAAAAAATAAATATGTTCCATCTGCTTCTTGCTGTAAGATAAAAAAAAGTGCAGAAGAAAGAAAAGCAATGTTTCAGTTTTGATGCTTTAAACAGCTGCTCCATGACCTGACCTGCCTTTCACCTTGACTGCTGGCTCTAGCAGCAGGCATTGTGATGCCAGAACTCAACTGTAATAACTTATTACAGTTAGGTTCTGACATCTTTTCTTTATAATAGGCGACTAGGTGCGGCACAAGCTCCCAATTATAATCCAATTAAAGACTGCATTTATACAGGGATTGTGGAATCCCATGTATTATAAAAAGGATATTGTACCCAATGCCATAAAGCATAAGGATATTGCAAGTCACAGAGGAGTTCCATAAACATATAGAGTAATGATCCCGAAGGCCGAGTTCCTTTATGAGGTTATGGAACACTGAGGTGACTTTCAATATCCTTCTCATGTAATCCAGGGGGTACTTTATCCAATATAATAAATGGTCACACAATCACCTTTGCCACAAACCATTTAAAACCTTGGTGCATAGCTCTTTTATATGAAAGAAAGAGCTTGTTTGCAAACATGAAGAATAAAAATAAAATATCTAGTACAAATCAAAAACATGTTAGATAACTGTTGCAAACAGATATTAGAAACAGTTCATTACAAGTTAATTATTAAAAAAAATTGCAGTAGCTCAGAATGTGTAGAAACATTCAGAGAGATTCTGACTTTTGTCTATCTATGGAGTACAAAAAACGTATTCTCTCTGCTTTTCATTGTAAGCTAAAAAAAAAACAGGACAGAAGACAGAAAAGCAATGTTCTGTTTTCAATGCTTTAAACAGCTGCTTCAATTATGCTCCGTGACCTGACCTGTCTTTCACATCAGTTGCTGGCTCTGGCAGCAGGCATTGTAACATCAGAAATTGACTGTAATAACTTATTACAGTTGAGTAGTTCTGCTGTCTTTATAATCGCCGACTGAATGTGTCACTAGTCGCCAATTATAAAGAAATTAGAAACAGGAGTGTAAACAGGGATTACAGAATTGCATGCATTATAAGAATATTAGGATGTTCCTAATTATGTTTTCATATAATGCAATTCATTTTTTAGTATTACTATTCTTTTTGATATGTCCCTCATTCATTGCCTCCTATAATGTTTTGGGTTCAACAATGAGCAGCACCTACCACTGTGCAAGCTATTCTGTTCTGACATTTGATGTGGAGTTGTCTTTCTTCCATTGATTGATGTGAGTGAACGTGCCACTGGTTTATATTCTACCTGGAAAATAGTGCCTTTCAGGAGCCTAATGTTTTAGAACATACATGCCTGCCCTCATATTGCTTTCATAGTTCAAGGCTGCACCCTTTACTAATAACTTTTACGTTGATTGAAAATAAAGGGTCAAGGTTAATAGTTTACAAGCCCTATTTGCAAAGATTGTGCTATGAGTAGGTGTGACTGATATAGTATTCCTGACTCACTCTTGAAATCCTGGAAGCGATCCAAGGGCCTGATTCACAGAACTAACTTACGTCAAAAACGTAAAGTTAGTACTTTTGGTATTCACAGAATACACTTACTCATTTTGGTATTCACAGAATGAACTTACTCATTTCGGTATTCACAGAAGTTAGTAGTCCTAACTTTAGGACTCCTAAATGCCTTCTGTGAATACCGAAAGTCTTAAAGTTAGGATTTTTCTCAGTTTAGGAGTAGTAAAGTTCTAACTTTCGGTATTCACAGAAGGCATTTAGGAGTCCTAAAGTTAGGAGTCCTAACTTTACTACTACTAAACTGAGAAAAATCCTAACTTTAAGACATTCGGTATTCACAGAAGGCATTTAGGAGTCCTAAAGTTAGGACTACTAACTTCTGTGAATACCGAAATGAGTAAGTTCATTCTGTGAATACCAAAATGAGTAAGTGTATTCTGTGAATACCAAAAAGTACTAACTATACGTTTTTGACATAAGTTAGTTCTGTGAATCAGGCCCCAAGAGTACAACAAGAGTAAGGGCCTGATTTTGATCTTGCCGGTATTACTACCGTCCTGCCACAGCAGCGGTCCCTAGTACTCCGCTGAGTCAATGGTCTTTCTCCCGCTGTATTCAGATGCATACAGGCTGACTCACCGTCCACATTGACAGAGTGTTTCCCTCCGAGGTCGCGGCATATCACCACTGACGCGGTGGACTCCAATGCTGGTGAATACTACTCCATAGTTGTCAGGGTGGCAGGTTCCCGATGAGTCGAATTAGATTTCACAGTTGTGCTGGTGGTCTACTACTAGTGGCGGTTCCCATACGGAGTGAGTCCATCGCTGTATGCGCTAACAATGCACCATCAGTGTGGCCATTGGATGGATGGTAGCAGAACACACCTGATGTCAATTGGCCAAATGGAAACACTTGCATACCACACTATAAAACACACCCCATTTCAGACCATGATACTTTGCCATTCCAGCTCCACCTCGACTTTAAACTTTCAGTTTAAACTGATGCCCGTTGGACTCAAGAATACCCCTGCCAGGTCTTGGCTGGGATGGAAGCCTTCAGTGCTGCCTATTCAGATGACATAGCTGTCTTTAGCCGCACCTGGCAAGACCACCTATTTCACCTGGAGGAAATGCTAAGGGCCTGCAATAGGCAACCCTGACTATAAAGGTCAGGAAGTGCCAGATAGGGCAAGGTTCTGTGGTGTATTTGGGACTCCTGGTGGGCTGGGGTAAAGGGCAGTTCCTCCACGCCAAAATAGAGACTATCCTGGCCTGGGACCCCACAAAAACTCAAACAAAAATGAGCCTCACTGGGTACTACAGGAGGTCTGTCAAGGGAGAAGCACCATTTTGCTCCAGTGACTGAGCTGACTCCCAAGAAGCAGCCCAGAAAGGTGATCTGGACAGAGACCTGTTAGAAAGCCTTTGGCTTACTAAAACAGGTCATGTGCACAGGCCCTGTGCTCAAGGTCCATGACGTTTCCCATGAGTTATTATCCAAAAAGATGACTAGGAGCATGGTGTCATCATAGCCAATAAGTGGGGCCTAGGTCAACCTGTACAACTCAGGTAATAGAGGTGGAGTGCAATTGAGAGAGAAGCCTTTGCTGTGGTCTGGGTACTGAAGAAGGTGAGACCATACTTGTTTGGGACTCACTTCTGGGTTCAGACAGACCACAGGCCCCTCAGGTGGCTAATGCAAATGAGTAGTGAGAATCCAAAATTGTTGAGGTGGTTCATTTCCTTACAGGGACTGGACTTTATGGTGGAACTCTGCGCTGGGTCACACCACGCCAATGCTGATGGTCTCTCCAGGGTTTCCCGCCTTAGTGAATAGAACTCCCAAGAGGTTGGGTAGTTCTCCCCACTTTCAGCTGGGGGACATGTGTTAGACCTGTCAGTCTTAAGGTGGTCATCCCCCAAACCTTTTGTCTCACCTTCTCTATTTTTGCTGAACTTAATTTTGTTAGCCTTAGGACTCACCAGTGCTTGTTCTCACTCCCCTAAAACATGGTGAAATTGCCTTGTACCTAATTGGCAAATTTAAATTACTTATAGTTCCCTTGTAGAGTGGTATACCATATAGCCAGGGCCTGTAAATTAAATGCTCCTAGTGGGCCGGCAGCAGCTATTGTGCCACTCACTTAAATAGTGCTGTAAAACATGTCCCATGCCTGCCATTGCAGCCTGAATACAGTTTTAAACTACCATGTCAACCTGGCATTTAAATCCCCTTGCCAAGCCTTAAACTTCCATTTTATTATATATAAGTCTCCCCTAAGGTTGGGCCTAGGTAGCCCATAGGGCTGGGTGCTGTGTAATGAAAAGGTTGGACATGTACTTTTAAGTTTTACATATCTTGGTACTGAAACACTCCTAAATTCTTTTTTCACTACTGTGAGGCCTACCCCTCCCACAGGATAACATTGGGCATTCCTTATTAGATGTTTATAAGCTGTAATTTCCAATTGGGAACTGCTGGCTATATCACGTTTGGTATCTATGAAATTGTAATAATAAACACTCTTTAATGGTAACGTCTGATTTTTTATTACAGTTTTGAAAATGCCACTTTTAGAAAGTTGTGAAAAAGAACAAGGAACCTGGCTGTCAATTTTTATACCGCTATTTATTTAAGCGGATAAAAGCAAAGACTATTTAGTTCTTATGCTTTCAATGTATAACTCACATTCATTTATCATATTTGACACACATTTTGTATAAACATTTAGTTAATGTCTGAGTTGAATAAATTTCAGATACACGATACATAAAATACATAAAAGTACTTTGTGAAAGTAATGTGACAATACAATTCTACAATCTTAAATTATCTACAACATTGATGAATATAATTACAAAATTTCAAAAAATTACACCAGCAGTGTACTAGTATCAAGAACTTATGCTTGGCAATTCCTAAAGGCCCTATCGCTAGGCAAGATTTAAGGAACTGCAGCCACACGGGAAGAAAAGTGCTACTCTGTGGGGTACATTTGACATTGTGCGCCCTCTCCAGAGGTACAGAATTTTCTGAATGCCCTTTGTGGCAAAAGGTGGAAAGTTGGCATTTTCCTGTCCATAGCCTTTTTGTGCCTGTAGCCTGTTTTGTCTCACAGGACTGGGTGTAGTTGACAAGCTTTGTGAATTCCTCCCAGACAGCCACACAATAGAATGATTAGGTGTGCCTGAATGGGCCATTTGCTGGCAGGATGGGGTAAGACATTGCTGAGCACAGGCCCACTTACAGCTGAATAGCCTATGTTCTGCCTTAACACAAAGGGCTTAAGACCCTGCATAGTCACTTCAGCCAGCTTTGAGCCATGTCAGAGGAGACAGGAAATCCCATGCACTTCAAAGCCACTGTCTAGCGGCTTCGCCCATCTTCCAGAACCAGGGCACCAGGGTATAAAAGTAGGACCTCAGACACAAACTCTTCAGTACACTTCTGGACCTGTGGATATTCTGCCAGGAAGAAGGACTGCTGTGCTGCTGAAAGGACTGTCACTCTGCTGGACTGCTACTCTAAAGGAGCTACTGCCCTGCTGTGCTGACCAGTAGACTGCTGCCCTTTTGCCTGGAGGGGAAGAACTATACCTGCAACTTCATCTTGAACCAAGGATCCCAGAGTGACTCCAAGGGCTAGCCTAATGGGCCTCCTCATCTGATCGCCTCAAACAGCTCCTGGACTAGCTGCAATGAGTTGCTGGCTCCCTAGTGGTGCCTCTCAAGTTCTGGACCCTTGTTGCGGCTCATGGGCTCTTATATCAAGCTTTTGGGCTGTTTGCAACTACGAACTAGCCAATTCACACCGAGACCGCGATGCATGTATTATTACTTTTGTGTGTACACATTTGAGATTTATTCTCTGTTTTGTTACATTACCTTTGCTTAGAGAATTATACATGATGCTAATTATTGGTTGTTGTTTAGGGGGAGGATGTGTAATGTGTACTTTATTGTTAAAGATTCACTATTGTTATGTATGTACGCTTATGTAGTTTTGTCATACCTGCTGCTGACTATCTTGTTACTGATTACTGATGCTTGCATTCTTTTTCTACTGGAGGGAAATAAGAGGTCAGCTGGAGGTGGTTGATCAACCTGGTCAGTAGAATAAATGCTAAATAATACCGACTTGATCTCCAGGATCATCAATACAGAAGCGGTCTCTTGTTTCCTTCATGACTGCCTGAAGAAAGGTCAGTTAAAAATTACCTATTTAAGATGGTCTGAAAATACTAATCTCTGATATGATTAGATGTACCTATTTGTGGGCTGCTCCATTGATATAGAAATGCTGTGCCCATGGCTGTCCTGATCTGGATAACTCTGCAGTGTGTCAAAGAAAGTTCATGGCTCTCTTCTTCTTACTGGTTCTTGTCAAATTTTAAACAACTGCGCATTGTGCCTTTTTGTCAATGTTTTTGTTTTGTACCACGGTGATGCCTTGAAGGTATAATAAGCCTCTTTGGTCCCTTCTGTATCACAACCTCTCTCACCCCAGTTGACTACATAAGGAGAAAGGCTTTTGGTTGACTTTTTGTGCTGTCACTTGATGGAGGATAATAAAGAAAGCTCAGAACTATGTTTGTGCAGAAAATCACATGAGAAGATAACAAATAATTGAATAACATGGATAAAGCAACATATGATGTTTTATCTTTGACAATGAATGCATATGTTCAACTTACATGCTTAGACAGCCTTTATATAGGTGTAAAGCCATGTTTGAGCTTCAGAAAACTTGGTTTCATTCTCACAAAATAATTTCCTTGCACATATTTTTGTGTGAATAAATGTACTCTCAGGAGCAAGAGGAAGGAAAGTACAGGTGGAGATTGACATTTGCACCTGACTGCGCTTTTAGAATTTTTCCTATTAACTACCATTCCCAAAAGTAGGACTAGAAAGCTGCACCAGGCGCAATTATCCAAGCATATCAATATAACCTTTAAATTTAAATGCGGTCACTGCAATATGTGCAGAAGGGCATATAACAAAAAGAAACAATTTTGTTATGATGGTTTTCTGGAATATGTGATTAATACACATATACATAGTGGTACACGCTATGTAGTGTATACGCTTTGTAAGAAATTGAGTTTCTGGTTGAGGGGGATAAAACTCCCCTCAAGCAGGAACCACAATTCTTGTCAGAGTGAAGTCGCAAGTAAACCCCAAATTAACCTGTGCTCAACCCCCTGGTAGCGTGGCACAGAGCAGTCATGCTTAACTTAAAGGCAATGTGTAAAGTATTTGTGCAACACTTCAGACATTAATACAGTGAAAAGATACCACAAAAGGATCGCACATCAGTTTTAGAAACATAGATCACTCTTTAATAAATGAAACAAGACCAAAATGACAAAAGTCCAATCAGTAGAACAGGAGATATGCAACTTTAAAGATTTCAGTGAAAATAGTGTCAAAAAGCACATTGCACCAACTATGTATAACTGGTTGAACCGGACAGGGACAAAATCACATGTTCAGGCCGACCACGATGGAGCGTGGGCCAGCTACAGGGACCCAGTTAGGCCCCCTCATCAAGAGTACATTAAATGCTGGTTGCGTTGCGAGGTCCAGCACAGAGGATACTTTGCACAGCCAAGGCAATACATTGGTTCTGAGGAGCTGCAAAGCTCCGATGTGAGATCCTGTGTCATCTTTGAGGATCCTGTTGACAATAGCTTGTGCTGGAAAGTACGCTGTTGCTGATGCATTGTGCAGTCATGGCGATGTGTTGTTTCTGAGGAGCTGTGAGTCTGCGATGTGAGACCCTGCATCGTCGTTGAGGCTGCCATCAATGAATGATTTGCGATGTGAGGGACTGCATTGGGAAAGCTTCACACAGATGGCGGTTCAGATGCGAGCTGCAAGGTCGATGTTGAGTCCTTGAGCTGAGAGAACAGGGAAAGCTGGCAGCATAGACAATGCCTCAGTTCAGCTCGGGATTGCACCACACAGAAGAGGAGATGTGTCCATTCTGCTGGGTCCACAGATGGGTTGGCAAAACACCTTCAGGCCTACTTCGAAGGATCTAGACTGGGGTGGCACTAATTGGCAGGGTAGGTCTCACAGATGGAAGAGTCCAGGTGCTGGGTTCAAAGTTGTTGGAGCCCTCTGTCCCTGAGACTCTGGTGGCTAGTAGGCCATCCAACTAGCCCTTGGGGTCACTCTTGGTTCCTGGGTTCAACAGATACAGGTCTAGTCCTCACCCAGCCAAGAGGGCAGCAGGCAGCAGGTTAGCACAGCAGGGCAGCGGTCCTTCAGAGCAGCAGTCCAGCAGTGTCGCAGTCCTTTTCATCAGCACAGAAGTCCTTCTTCCTGGCAGAGTATCGACAGGGCCAGAAGAGTTGGTGTCTGTGGTCCAATATTTATACCTGGGTATACCTTTGAAGGGGTAGGAACTTCTAGAGGTGTCCCTTTGAAGTCCACAGGCTTCCTGCCTTCCCTGCCCTGGCTCCAGGCTAACAACAGGGGGTATGCAGCCGTTTGTGTGGAGGCAGGACACAGCCTATTTAAGTGTAAGTAGGGCTGTGCCCAGTTCCACCCTCTCATACTGCCAGGGATGGCCCATCCAGGCACACCTAAACTCTCTATTGTGTGTGGCTGTCGAGGAGGAATACACAAAGCCCAACTGTCAGCTACACCCAGTCATGCGAGCAGACACAGGCTACAGCCACTAAATGGCTGAGGCAGGAAAATGGCAACTTTCTAAAAGTGTGATTTTACAGATTACAATTTAAAATCTGAGTTCACCATAAGAGAGGAATTTTCATTACAATTTCAAAGACACCAATCATGAACTAGTCACCTGTTCCCATTTGAAAATTACAGCTTATTAAAAGTAATAAGGGAACTCCAATTTTATCCTATGGGAGAGGTAGACCTTTTAATAGTGAAAAACAAATTTATGAGTTTTTCACTATTAAGACAAGTAAAACTAAAAAGCACATGTCCACTTTTAAAATACACTGCACCCTTCCTGCTGAGCTGTCTAGGACCTTTCTAGGGGTGACTTACATGTTTTAAAAAGGAAGGTTTGGGCCTGACAAAATGTTTATTTTGCCCGAGTTGAAATAGCAGTGTAAAACTCAACACCCAGGCTGCATTGGCAGGCCAGAGACATTTTTAAATGGCTACTTAAGTGGGTGGCACCACAGGGCTGCAGACACACTAGTAACATTTAATTGACAGGCCCCGGGCACATGTAGCACCAATTTACTAGGGACTTACAAGAAATTAAGTATGCCAATGAAGGATAAGCCAACGTTACCATGTTTTAAGGACTGAGCATATGCACTTTAGCACTGGTTAGCAGTGGTAAAGTGCAAAGAGTCCTATGGTCAGCATTAAGGAGATCTGCAAGAATAGGAGCGGTGAAGCCAAAAGGTTCGAAGGGAAGATCACCCTAATGCTGGCAGGTCTAACATACTTGTATGTAAATGCATTAAAATTATTGTAGGAGGCACCATTAGACCACTTAGGGAGAGGATACTTGAACATTTTAGAGCACTGAAGCACAATGATTTGAAATATTGAATGGCAGTACATGTGATGGAATGTGAAGCTCAAAACCAACATTTAGATTTTAAATTTGATGGTACTGATCATGTTATAAAGGATGCGAGAGAGGTGGGGAAATCATGTATTAAGAGATAGGCAATGTGAGGCTATGTGGATTATGAGATTGAAAGCTGTAGCTAAGGGGTTGAATACTGATCATGAATTGCAATAGTTTTCAGGTGATTAAATTGCCCAATTATGTTCTGACACATATTAAGTTGCCCCTTTGTTAACCTATATAGGGACCTATTTACAAGAATGGTGCACAGTGTAGCACAGCAAGTCACTTTGTTATGCCGCACTGCATACCACGGAAAGGGCAGGAATGCACCATATGTAAGGCAATACAACACATTCCTGCCTTTTCCCCTGGGCTGGTGCTCTTTTGGCACCCTAGTGCCAATGTAGACACCCTTGCACCATAGTGCAAGGGTGCCTGCATTGCAAGCAGGATTTTTATGTGCAGGAAGGGACAAGGAGAAATAAAGATATTTCTGCTCGTTCTGCCTCACCTGATTTGTACTGCGTTGCCTTACTCCAGATTTATGGAGCCACTCAGGACCATGCAAAGTGGCCTTGCGTGGCTTCATAAATCACAAGTAAGGTTTGTGTGGCTCATGCACTGTGTTGCGTGGTGCAGGTGCGACGCAAACCGGCTCATAAATAGGCCACATAGTGTTTTGTAACATTACAATAAGTGATGATTTCTCAACTTTCGGGTTTGAGTGGGATGTTCTCTACTATAAGTTGAAGATGGCAAATGTAATTGGACTTTTTTTTACAATTAGGCTGGTATATCACTGTGTGTCGGTTGAGCACAGTTTAGGAATATTCTATTCCAGTAGTTTACAAAGGATATATACTAATCTTCTTAATTAAATTGGTAATTTGTAAATGGGTGAGTTATTGTGTTAAAGACTGCTACAATAAGTAAAATGATATCTTCTAATTGGTTCTTTAGGTATATGTGCAGCAACTTTGAATAATCTGTACACATATAAAGTTGAGATACCGCTGCTAAGATGGCTGCAATGACAAGTAAGGTGTGATGGAGGTTCTGCATTGTCCTTCCTTTATGATGACCACATTTGAATTTTGTGTTTTAATTTGATTTTCAAAATATGCGTTTTGCTACAGAGTAAATTTTGTTGCATAGAAGGACACTGAATGGTCTGAGAATACTTGATATGTGATGTTACTTTTAGGAAGACGTGATCTCAGGAACTTCCTTACTGTCCTGGCTGCTCGCCACAAAATGCTCTCCGGGGACCTCCTTATTGCATCTGCTGCCTGCCGCAAAACGCTCTAGATGCGCGATGACCACTCCCCTCTCCGGGGACTTCCTTGATACATCTTCTTCTTGCCACATAGCACTCAAGATGCGCAAAGACTATGGGGGTCATTACAATGGCGGGCAGACTCGAGTCCGCCTGCCACCGTAGCGGTGCCTGGGACCGCCCACTTGCAACGTGGCAGTCCCACACGTGAAATTACGATGCGACCGCCACCGTGGCAGTCGCATCTTGCATCTTTACCATTGCGGCGGGTGCTGCTGGCTGCAGCACCCGCCGCAATAGTAAAAATGCATGTAGTGTCTTTCCCGGCACTACGTGGCAGGCACCACAAGGTGCCTGCCACTCAGTGCAGGTAAATGCAGGGGGGTACCATGGGTACCCCCCAGTGCACAACCACCTCCCCAACACAAGGGGGGCCCGCAACGGGCCCCCAAAACCAATCCCCGCCAGCCTTTCAATGGCGTTTTACCCACCACGGAAAGGCTGGCTGCGGCCAGCATCGTGATATGGCAGATGGTGCCTGCTAGGCACCGCCACCATTTTACACATGCTGACCGCTCTGCCAGGCAATCGTGATGATTGCCTGTGGCAGAAGCGATTCCCCCGCCATCGTAATGTGGTGGGGGGAAATTGCTGTCCGATGGCGGAGGGCCCGCCACTGCTCGGCTGGTGGTGGCTGGCCTTCCGCCATCGTAATGACCCCCTTTGTTCCTTGTTCACACCCACACTCCATGGACTCCCTTGATGCAGCCGCTGAACAAGCTAGGCATGCAAATATTACACCCGCTGGGCCAAACTAACCAGCGGAGGATTGATGCTGCCCCCGGTCACTAGTGCACTTTCAATCTCCACCTGAGTGGCCAGCAGAGGCTCGATCTTGCCCCAAGAGCTGGCACATGTCTCACTTCAGCAACCAGGTAAGTCTTGCGTATACATGTGACAATGCTGGTCTCACCCATGTTCATCCTTGACCAGTCACGCGGATGGCACTGAGATCGTGTGAATACCAGCTAGGCCAGCGCAGCAGGAGTTTGAACTCACATGCAGGCTGACGCTCTAAATAGATGGTCTCCTAGGACTCTGATAGGCAATTGGGCCCCAAATTAGACAATCTGCCCCAAAATACGGTCCAGATACTTGCTGCACCATTTAACAGTCTGCTGCCCACTTAACCAAACCGGGAATAAGATGAAGTCACCAAGCACAGTCTCCACGGCGAAATCAGGGACTGTTGTTCAACTGGAACTGGTCACAATGAATCCATCAGCCGTCTGGATCCCATCCTTGTCACCAATTGTAGGAAGACGTCACTCAGGTGATGTAAATAAAGATAGTTTATTGAGCTACCAGTAATGACCCGTGACAGGCAGCCACCTCTTGATCAATAGCCAGCATTCTAGAAACCCTATCAGGAGCTGGGCAGAGATGAGATGACACCTAGATGACATGCTGGTAATACATGAAGTAAATATAACAGTTACATTTATCAGAAGTTAGTGTAATTAGGGGAAGGAGTTTGTACTCTGAATATAAATGATTCTATTTGAGATGTTAAAGTGATCAATATAATATTCTGAATATCTCCCTTTAATATATCATGCAAGAGACTGCCTTTTAACAAAGATACTGCTCATATTTGTGGCAGTAAATGGATGAGGAGGTATAACCAAAGATACATTAGAAGTTGAGTACTGCACCTTACGATGTATTTAGGTTGCAGTGTGACTTGAGATTACTCACTATGTATTCACTATTGATGCAGTAGGTACTTATTTCTGTGGTTGAAATATAATTAATATTGTATGGAGAAATGAGAGATGCAAATTAATTTTGGCTGTAAATATTACTTTGGGATTTTGAGAGATAGACTGGCTTTCCTGAACTAAATATAATTGTAATGTTGATAAAAGCTGAGGAGTTCTGTCAAAAGGGCCACTATGCTGAGTAAGATGCAATAGAAGTCCTATGTTGCCCGCTTTCTATGTCTAAATTTGATATACAATGAGGAACAAGAGGTGAAAAATAATTCTGAAAATTATTTTTCCTTTGGCAATTTGAGAGGTGGTCTGGCTTTCCTGACCCACATATACCCTTTGATATAGGTGAGCGTTTATGTTAAAATGGGCGCCATGTAGAGTAACCTAACCAGAATGCTATAGCTATACACGACATAGAAATGGAGTACTCTCCAGCCAGGTAAGAATATACATGGTTGGAAATATCATTGACTGAATCATTTTATTTTATGGGATGGCTTTGTTGTGTTTGTAAAAAGTGCACTAATTGTTTATGGACTGAATGTGATGTGGGTGCCTTTGACAACGGTTCTGTTGGGATGTAAGGCTTTGAGTATTCTTATTGTATGGCGGTTGTAGTCCTTTGGTGTGACTATTCACTGAGTATGAAATACACATAGTTTGGGGTGCATCTTAATGATTTGAATTGCTTCCTAGTTATGGGTTAAGTATTCTTGAATAGAATTTAATAAGAATACCTTCTGAGTATGACAGAATGATGTGAATTGATATTGGCTGAATGCTATGTTTTTTTTATTGTGTTGTCTTAACCTTATTATCGACTATGGGATAAGATACTATTAACCACATTGTGTACTATTGTGCAATTGTTTGAATTTTTGACTTTATGCATTTTATTTTAGGTTTGCTGGGGTACTCTTCTCCATATTACATGTTGTGAATATACTTAGTTACAGCTATTATACTGGATAAGTAGGTCTGCCTGAACTGTTATGCACTGCATTCTTTGTGTCACATAGATGGCTTAATTCATTTTATTTTCTTATTTAAACTATAGAACTTACATGTGAATAGGTTAGGCTATGACTACCTTTTTGAGGTATGCTTGTTTTGTTTTTCTGTTGGTTTTAGAACTCTTACATCTTCACGCTTGGCTTCAGGTTTACTGACACTGGGGATATAAATTGGTACACTCTTCTTTCCTAAACACTGGTTGATGGAGATGCAAGTTGAGAATATATGATGATACAAAACAAACCATTACGACGCATGCTTTTACAATGCGTTTTTTACAATGCAACTACTATTACATCGCATGATTTTACAATGCATACCATTACATTGCATGATCATAGGAATACACAAAAACTACCATTACAATGCAACACATTACAATGCATACTATTACTACGTTTACTATTACTACGCATATTTAAAAAATATATATTTTCCTTATTTTTTTAGAAAGTATAACTATCTACTGGAACGGGATGCAAGGGAAATAGGGGTTTTGGGTGGGGGAGTGTATTAACACTCAGGTATTAAAAAAATACTCGGGTATTAAAATCAACACTCGTGTACCTTATAATGTCCCAATCCTATTTAATACCCGAATATTAATATCAAAATGTAAACGGAAGTTAATAAAACAGAATAATATATTGTTAAATACTACCAACGGAGCGAATGCGAGATTTTAAAGCCACCATTTTGAACATTGAAAAAAAGAATGTCCATCAAGTATCTTTATGAATGCCCCTTAACCCGCAACTTGCCAAAATGGCTGACATTTCAATGAAAAATGTTTTACCGAACATTTTTTAAAATAACAAATTAATTATACTTTTTGTCAACTTCAGAATCACGCTGAAAAACTATTTACAAAACATATTTTCATTTAAATTATCGTTTACCATCAAAAAAATGTATAAAAGCAGCCGTCCACCATTTTGAGCACAGTGGTAAACTGACTACCACTGTGATCACATGCATTTTTCGAGCCAGAAAACATTTGAGAATTGGATAAGCCAAACAGTGCCATCTACAGACAGAAGTAAATGTACAATTTAAGTATTGATAAAACACAATATTAACACATAATTCACAAATACTAACAAATATTTATTAAAAATGTTTTACAGTATTTGCTGAATTTCAAAACCAGCCTGAACTTTACAACAGATACTACCAAGCAAAAAAATACACTTACCCAGTAAGTAAGAAAAAAAAATGTAATTTTATGAGAAATAAGTAAAAGTAAGCTTTGTTTAAATAATATATATTCAAATTAAAAAATTAATATTTTTAAAAAAGACAGCTGGGAATAAATTGTTAAAAAGATAACAGGGGTCCTTACCTCACATAAAAGCTGGATAGTGATGGAGGGCAAATTTACTATTCCTACTCCGACCTGTACTTGCCTCAGGGAAAATGTGGGATGATTGTGGGAGCCAAATTTACTATTCATACTCCAACCTGTGCTCGCCTCAGGAAAAGTGTGGGATGGTGGTGGGGGCAAATGTACTATTCCTACTCCGACAAGTGTTTACCTCAGGGAAAAAGCTGGATGGTGGGGGGGGGAATTGACTATTCCAACTCCGACTTGTGTTTGCCTCAGAGAAAAAACAGAATGGTGGGGGGCAAATTTACTAATCCAACTCCGAAATGTATTTGCCTCAGGGCAAATATGGAATAATGGTGGGGCAAATTTACTATTCCTACTATGACAGGTGCATGCCTCAGAGAAAGAGCAGGATGGTGGTGGGGGTCTAATTTACTATTCCAACTCTAACCTGTGCTGGCCTCAGGGAAAGTGTGGGATGGTGGTGGGGGCAAATTTACTATTCCAACCCCGACATGTTTGTCAAAGGGAAACTGCTGGATGGTGGTGGGGGCAAATTTACTATTCCTACTCCAACCTGTGCTGGCCTCAGGGAAAGTGTGGGATGGTGGTGGGGGAAAATTTACTATTCCAACTCCGACATGTGTTTGCCAAAGTGAAAGTGCAGGATTGTGGTGGGGGCAAATTTACTATTCCTAATCCGACCTGTGTTTGCCTCAGGGAAAGAGCTGGATGGTGGGCTGGATGGTGGTGGGGGCAAATTTACTATTCCTACTCCGACCTGTGTTTGCCTCAGAGAAAGAGCTGGATGGTGGTGAGGGCAAATTGCGACCTGTGTTTGCCTCAGGGAAAGAGCTGGATTGTGGTGGGGGCAAATTTAATATTCCTACTCCGACCTGTGTTTGCCTCAGGGAAAGAGCTGGATGGTGGTGGGGGCAAATTTACTATTCCTACTCTGACCTGTATTTGCCTCATGGAAAGAGATGGATGGGGGTGGGGGCAAATTTACTATTCCTACTCCAACCTGTGTTTGCCTCAGGGAAAGTGCTGAATGGTGGTGGGGGCAAATTTACTATTCCTACTCCAACATCTGCTGGCCTCAGGTTAAGTGTTGGATGGGAATGAGTGCGAAGTTGTAGCACTCAAATTAAAGGTGGTAATTACTAAAACAGTTATATTAGCATGTTTCAGTCAAATATGTGAAATACAAACAATAAGACATTTATTAAACAGTAATTCTTCACCACAGAATAAAGGGTAAACAACACCAACAGAGGAGGACACACCCTCCAGCTCAAATTAACGACAAGCCACAGTTTTCAAAGAAAATAAGCAAGAAAGCAAGGTAATAATATTCTCTTTTTTTTTTTTAAACATTTGCAGGTTAGAAGTGCGCAAACATTTTTATGTGGTGTTTATGTAACTTTGCATCACAAGTATGAAAAACAAATTCAAAATAAATATGTCTTTTAATCATATTTAAAAATGAAAATGTTTTTTTTTCCAGTCTTTTTGGAAATCTGAACATTCAATAAAGAATATAGAAAACCACCCTAAAACAACAAATTAAATAAAATACAGCCCCTCAGAAGAAAGCCATTGTTACAAGGTAAAGGTTTAGCCATATGTTTTTTTAAATAAAGTTTGAAGTGCACCAAAAAAAGTAAAGCTGTCAAACCAAAGCAAAATGTCAGAAAAAAAGCAAGCCAAACTTTAAACTGCACACGCATTGAAAACCACTACTCTTTTAAATTGCAGGGTTATAGAAAATAATAAAAAATCCCAAAAATAATTCTTAATTATTAATAATTTTTTTCAGAACCAACACAACAACGAAAAGTCTCGAATTGAAGTACAGCCTCGGAACACAAAGCCATCTACAAAGGTCATCAGAACTTTCTGAATTAACAGAAGAAAACACTCCAAAAGGTAAGATTTGCAAACAACTCTAGTGTATTCAAACTTAACCATTATTCATTTGTAGGTCAAGAAAAAGAAGCAAACTATTCCAAAGCAACATCAACAAGCAAAAACAATAAAATCAAGGTTCATACTGCCTAATATTTGAGCTGAAAAAAATAGTGCATTGACTTTTCACTAACACATTTTTTTTGATAGGAAAACAACAACACTTCAAATAAATTAGACAATATTTTTCTCTTTTCCATTTTTTTTCAGATAATGGCATCCAATAAACAAGCCAAATACATCAAGTCCAGCCGAGGAAACAGACTATTAAGTCACTACGGGTACGTTTATTGTAAGGAGAGATTAACTGAGCCCAGGTGTCATTGGAGGTGTGTGCAATATTACTCATCCATTGCACAGGCAGAGCGGTTACTCTTGGTGACTCTGTTGAAAGAACCACATAGCATACCCACTCTGCCTCTGCAATGGAGATAGAGGTTCGAGAAAATATCAATGAAATTAAGGCACTTGCATCCACCTCCAATGATCCCTGTGGCTCAGTTTTGAGGGAGGTTTCACAACACATTCCATCACATGTAGCAAGTTGTATGCCCACAACTCCCAACCTACGCAGAATTATTCAGCGTAAAAAACAGGCAAGTAACCCCCTACGAGTAACACCCCATGGGGTATATTCACAAGAACGTGCGTTAAACATCTCCAAAAAATGTTAACGCAACTTCACACATCGCAGTCTATCGCGGGAAAATAACCCTGTGTTAACGTGGAATTCACAACACGGCGGTACCATGCGATAGTCTACCGAAAACGCGGACAATGTCCGCGATACAACAACCGCGACGGTGATAAAAACCCAAACCCCAACGCAAAAAAACATGAGATGGGCCAAACCGCGATGAGGAAATCAGTGATAAGCAGCGCCAGGCCTGCAATACACACACGGCAGGCGGGAAAATCACTACAAAAGTAGAAAAAACACACAAACAAAATAACCAACACCGAAGCACCATGGAGGCATCCGGAGCAGGCGCAGAGGACGAGCGGAACCCCACAAGCACCCCTGACGCCCAGCCTGGGACCTCGGGGACAGGGAAGGGCAAGGAAAAGAAGAAGAGGAAGAGGCGGTTCGGTCCGCAGAAGAATAGGATCCTGGTCACGGAGGTGATGGAACACCATCAAGAACTGTTCGTCACCTCCAAGGTGTCATTGGGCACCAAAAATGGAATATGGCGGTCCATCGTGGACAAGGTGAATGCCGTCGGAGAGCACAAGAGGTCAATGGACGAGGTCAAGAGGCGATGGATTGACATCAAGCGCAAAACCAAGGAGAAACTCGCAGGCAACCAGAAGGCAGCAATGCAGACTGGAGGTGGGAGCCCAGCGCCACAGTTGGAGCTGGATGACATGGAGGAGCTGGTGTCGACAGTCATCAGTGTGGAGACTGTGGCAGGAGTCAGGGGACCGGACATTGCTCGACATGACACAACACAACAGCAACAGGGTGAGTAACCACCAGGTACTGGGGGGACTGGGCGAGATGGCCACAATGGCACACATGCACAATCAAGCAGAGCACAGTGCACACCCACAATGACTCTGGATCATGGCCCTGATCTACAGACTGTCACAATGTACAATGCCATGCTGTCTGAATGTGAACATGTACCATGCGGCTACATACATCTGGACACATTGTGATACAGCATCTCCCCTTCACATTGCAGAGGCACCGTCAACACCTCCTGCAGAGCAGTCCCAGCCACTCTTCACTGATGACGAGGAGGACACCCCCAGCATCGACACCCAAGGCCTCCAAGACATCATTGACATCATCCGCAACTCACCTCCCGGATCAGGGCAGCCCAGCTGCATCGAGGAGACCCCACCCACTCCACAAACCACCCAGCAGGAGGCACCCACAACCCCGGCTGTCTCCCAAGACCCCCATGAACAACACATGGCCTTCCAACACCGTGTGTTGGAGGGCCAGAGGGAGATGGCTGAGCAGGTGCAGGTGGGGTTCGACCTCATGGCTACCAAACTTGATGCCATCCATGGGTGTCTAAGTCCCATCAGGGACCACCTCCAGTCCCTAACAGACACCCACAGGCCGCTCCATGGTCTCCAACGAGCCCTGGCTGACATTGCTGGAGTCATGACTCAGAGACAAGAACACCTGTCCGCTCAGAGTGGCTCCAGCGACCTCAGACGTGAGCTGGCACACATGCGGAGGCTCATGGAGGACATGGTGTGGATGGAGGCGGAAAGGATGGCAGCCACCGCTGCACATCAGCAAAATGTAGCTGAGATCTACCATGCCCTTCATATCCTCATCATGGCATTGCTGCCACAAGGAGTGGTGCAGATGAATGCTGCTGCTCCTACACCATCCACATCTCTGCCCCCTGGTGTGTCACTGCCACACAGTGCGGCCGACAATCCACCTCCGGCCCCTGATGTGTCAGTGCCACTCAGTGCCGCAGCCGGAACTGCACCACCCACAGGTGGGGCAGAGCACACATCCGAGGACGTGGATGGGATTGAGATCAGAAGGAGGCACTAGCATTCATTTCCGCCACCTGGCCTGTTGCTGCTTGGTGCCGCACATAGCCCCATGACCTTCCACTGACCCGATACACTCTGCTGCACTCACCTTGGACCACGACATGGACTGCCATATCCTGTTTGGTGACCAATGACACAGCGACCAGACTGCGGACTGTACCCTTCCTCTTCTGCTGTACTTGTCATTCCCCGATGGACTCTGACTGGCCCTCCACGGGCCCATGTTGTGAAGTGGGGTTGGCATGGCCCTGTACTGCTCCAGCTGCAAAACTCCACTGGATGTGCATTAAACATTCAGAAACGCACTGCTGTGCATGTCTTTCATCATTCATGTATGAATGTGTGGATGAATGTAGGGACAGTGATTCCCCCTAACATCAATGATGCTCATCTAGTGGAATTCCAGTCACAGTGTGCTACATTGCTGAGTGCGTTCCGGGTGCCGTAGACACTACAACAGGGACACACACATTAGTCACTTCCTTGTCCGGACATGGACTGAACCACGCCCAGAGCCCCCGAGTCATTGTTGCAAGCCCTGCGCTGGTCCTGCGTACGCCAGGCCAGACCACTCCGCTTACGCTCTGAGGGGGGACCACATAGCTACATGTCGCAGGTTTACACGCTAGTGGTCTACAGGTCACTGGTCTAGTTGTCAACATGTCACGGCCACTCCCTGAGGGCAGGTTTGCACACACACCACACCCATCCGCACAGGTGTCACAGGCCATGTGACCCCGCCAATATAAGGGGGCCGACAACGTCACATTCCCCACTGCCGGTGGTGACTGGATGACGGACGTTCCATGATTCTCAATCATAAAGGGCCCATGAGTTGTTGCACACGGGGTTAGTGGCACCCGAAGCCTTGCCGCCGTCACAGGCCTACCACCACATGGCACTGACTGGGGTTGCACAGGTTTAGTGGCACCCGAAGCCTTGCGGCCGCCACGGGCCTACAACCACGTGGCGCTGACAGGGGTTGCACAGGGTTAGTGGCACCGAAATTGCTGAGCGGGTGTGCAGCCTGCGATGATGACTTGTGCACTGATGTGGTCTCTGCCATTGATGCCTCAGGACTCAGCATCATGTATGGGACCTGCTGGGCCGCGGTGCAGGTCCGCATGATGTGGAGCATGCCATGGTGGTGGGACCGGGGCCTGGAGCTTGCACGGGTATGTGGTGTGCCAACTGGTGGACACACCGTTGGTGGCAGGTGAGCAGTGGGGCCTGGGTGCGCAAGTGCGGACAGCCAGCGCTGGCCGGCGGGAGGGGGTAGGGTGCGGCTGCATGTGTGCGCAGGGACGGACAGGCGTTTATGCCGTGTGCAGTGAGATGTACTCTGCCATGATTGACTCTGGCCTCGATTACAGATTGCAGACCTGGTGGCTTGCAGTGGATACCGGTACGTGGTTGGAGACACACCGGTGGCAGCAGGTGAGCAGTGGGGCCTGGGTGCGCGGGGCGGCAGTGTCCCTCCCTCTCTCTCTCTATCTCTCTCTCTCTCCCTTCCTTTCCTTCTCTCTCTCTCTCTCCCTTCCTTTCCTTCTCTCTCTCTCTCTCTCCCTTCCTTTCCTTCTCTCTCTCTCTCTCTCTCCATTCCTTTCCTTCTCTCTCTTTCTCTCTCAGCCTTTCTTTCATTCTCTGTTTCTCTGTGTCTCGCTCCTTTGATGTGCGCATGACACACGTTCTGATTTTGTGCTTTATTTTCCAGGCTGTGACATCAAGATTGTCCCAGACGGACCCGACAAGAGTCTTCCGCATTGGTGTTTTGTGTTGTATTTCAATAAAGTTTTTGGTTGTTACTTCGATGATGTGTGACTGTTTCTTGTTCTTCTGACCACACATGTGTGTTTCTTTTTGTCATTGTGCGACATCATGCGCTTTTTGTGGCTCTTGTGTCGTGCACGGTATGTGTTTGTCCGGGGGGTCCAGGGGGGGGGACCTGGGAGTGGTGGCGGTGGGTGTTGTGGCCCTCTTGGGTCCCCGAGCTGCATGATCATTGTCTCCATGGCATCTGTGGGTCTTCCGATGTGGCTCTGGGCTGGGCTCCCTTTCGTGCTGCAGGTAGTCGTCCTGCTTAACACCAGCAGAAGGCAGGTGTTAAATCCCTGCTGCTACCGCGGCTTATCGCCTGTTTTTGGTTCGCATCGCAGATCTGGCAGTTCGTTGTGAAAGTGGTGTAGTGGTGTTTTCATGTGTTTTTGCACGGGAATGCCTACTCTGCATCTCATTAGGGTTAGTTGGTGGTGTCACCCGTGGGGGTAAAATTTGCGGCAGTTATCGCGGGAATACTGGCGATGTCTGCAGTTTGCACACGCTTGTCAATGGGGCGTTAAATCTATCTCCACTTTTGATGCGTTAAGGTGGCGATAACTCGGTGATAAGTCCTTGTGAATATGCCCCAAACCTTTTCTGACATTAACATTCCTCCTGAACTTGCTATAACAGTTACTAACGAACCCTTTCTTTTACATGACAACAAAAACCCTCTTAAAAGAATACTAATCTTTAGCAAACCCCATAATCTTGCTAAGTTGGAGAGTAGTGATATTTGGATGATGGATGGGACGTTTAAATCCACACCCCATCCACCCACCCAAATATACACTGTTCATGCCTATATTAATCAAACAGTAGTTCCCTTGGTGTACAGTTTACTCCCTGATAAGCAATCATCAACATATACTGAAT
Source organism: Calotriton arnoldi (assembly GCA_963921515.1). Lineage (NCBI taxonomy): Eukaryota > Metazoa > Chordata > Amphibia > Caudata > Salamandridae > Calotriton > Calotriton arnoldi. Next base: position 396,967 of record CAWUFW010004019.1, on the reverse strand, counting down.
TTTTGTCAGTGATAAAAGCTAAAACCATGAACAAAAGTCCTAAAAAAGTGTTAATTGACTTTGAATTACCTATGACTAACACAATTAGCAAAATGTACACAGATACCCAAATTCAAGGATGTTTTTTTCACTTTTCACATGCATATTGGCGAAATATTAAAAAAACATCCTTAGTTGAGGATTATATATCAGACAGCAAACTGCAATTTGAATTAAAAAAAACAACTGCACTTTGTTTTGTTCCTCCTGACAGTGTAGATGAATACTACACATCCATTACAGAATCTGAATACTTTACTGCAAACGAAGACAAATTGGCACCCCTACTAAATTATTTTGAAGACACATGGATTGGCCACCTAAGCAGGTCAGGTCGCAGGAGTAAACCACGTTTCCATGTGAAGTGGTGAAACTGCTACTCGACCTGCTTAGAGGGAGGAGCAAAAACAAATAATGCCATAGAGGGATGGCACAACTCCTTAACCAAATCAAGTGGGAAACCACATACTAACTTCTATCATTTTTTGGAAATTTTGAGGAAGGAGCAAAGTTTCCAAGAAAAGAGAATTTCGCAATCATTATCTGGTAGTCTGAACCCACGAATTTCTAAAAGAACAAAGGAAATTTTCATTGATGGTGGCTTCAGACTACCTAGATAATATTGCACACATCCTCCATTTCTAATCTAGCCTATAACTTGCCTATAACTTGTGTCCTCATGTAATGCAACTGGTGCTATGTAACGCGCTCTGATACCCGATACCTTCGGGTCAAGTTCGCGCTATATAAAACTCTGTAAAAACTCCTTACTTGCCTGTTTTGACAGCAAATCCCCCTAATTCATTTGGCATTTTTCTAAAAAATTTTAAATTAAAAAACAAAGTTGGGTTTTCTTACCTTCAGATGTCTTCTTTTTTCAACTCTTGGACTTACGTTCAATACAGTTTTTCACCAAGAGTCAAGAGCAGTCTTTTAAACCATTGCAAATAGTACATAATCCTCGCTTTAATCCATGGCCCGAGTTAAACTATCTAAAAAGGGCACAGTTCTGCATAAACATATTTTTACAGTAAAAAACGAAAGTGTAAAAAATACTGTGCACACCTACAAAAATCGCACTCAAAAAGCAAATCCTGAAAAATAAATATTGTTTGGCAAAAAACGCAACAAAATTCCATTGATGCAATCCAATCTCAATCGAATTCCATTTCCCAAAAAAACATGAAAAAGTAGTAAACTTTTGAAAAAAATCGCCACCCAAAAATTCCTTCGTTGCAATCTTCTCTTGTTCAAAGTCCATTCGAAGTCCAAAAAACCATATAGCAATGGTTTAAAAATGGCCAAAAATGTTTTTTTCCAAAACACAATGGGGCCGATTCCGATCTCGGCCGGTAGTGCTCCGAATCGGATTCGGATTTACCGGATCCGATTCGGAGCCCTGTTTCCCGACCGAATCGTACGCGGGTCCGGCCGAGCGAGTACGATGCGAGCGCACGCGAAATCTCCGACCGACTCGTTCGCAGGACCCGACCGCTCTGACCGACTCGCACGGACACGACTCGCACCACGCAATGGAGACGTTCCCCGGCCGGGTAAGTACGATGCGCATCGCGACCGCTCCGACCGACTCGCGCAGTCCGGCTCCAAGGAGCTGTCGGAGCTGCACTTTGGGGGTCCGTGTCGGACCCCCCTGGAAGCGTAGGCACGCGAGTCGCACACAGGGGGGACACATGGGTCCCCCCTACACGTGCATGTACGGCGCGACCCGCACCGACGCGAACACACTGTGGGGGCCTGAGTCAATGGGAGCCCGTGTACGCGTCGTACGACTGGCTCCCATTGACTTCAATGGGAGTCCGACCGAATCGAGTCCGATGGCATACATGCGCATCATACTCGTTCGGTCGGACTGCTAGGGTCCGATTCGGTCGGAAATCTCTCCGGGTCTGGCTCAATCGGAGAGATTTCCGGCCCGAATCAGAATCGGCCCCAATGTCTTTCTCCATGTTCCTACAACCTATCCCGAAAACCGCGATGAGCGAATTACTTATTTTCTTTAAAACCCGTTGCTTCCAAAAAATAACTAAAATCGATTACTTTCATAACACTTTTGTTTAATATAATAAATAATCTATATTTTTTAATACATTCTATTAAACAAAAAGTGTTACGAAAGCCAACAACCCGACGTGGGCCTACAACTGCTACCTGTTTTGGAATTAATTTTTATGTTAAAACACACAATATGTACAAAAAACACCTTTCCTATTTCTTTGTACCTCCCTCCTCTCTCCTTACAATAAACTTTACCACCATTAATCTTTTTTTAATAACTAAAATTTGCCTTACCTGGACGCAGCTCTCCCTTGCATCTGATTTGGTGCGCGACGATCCTCGCAATGACGAAAGTTACGTATAAGTGACAACGTCATGTCTTTCCATTAAAAGTAAAAAAGGACAATTTTACCCATTGACTACAATGGGAAACCGTGGGAAAACCTACAAAGAAATTTAAAAATATATGTTACAATACATTCAAAATTCTAAAATTATTTTTATAATTTTATATTGTCAATATAATATTTTTTGAACATTTGTTTCTTATTTATTCATAATGTTTTCTATTTTTAATAAATAGAATAAAATTATTTACAAAATCATTAATCTATTGTTTTTTTTATTATATTTAATATTTATTTAATCCAAAAAGGTATTTTACTGTTTTATTATGTGTATTTATACATACTTATGTTGTGCTATTATGTTTAAATATTTTATAGAATTATTAAAAATATCTTTAATTTATAATTTATTTTATAATTTTTAGCATAATAATTACCTTTCTATTTTTAATATATATTAGATTTTACCCTTAGCATCAACTCACCACCCCTCTCCAAAATCACTCTTTAACTATGAGCACTTAAATTATTTTAATTTTTATAAATATTACTAATTTTAAAGTTTAAAAATGTATTTACTTAAAAATGTAATAATGAATAATATTGTAGTATTAAAATTAATACCCGAGTATTAATATACTCCCCCACCCTAAACCCCTGTTTTCCTTGCATCCCGTCCCAGTGGATAGGTGCAAGTTTTTATTTAAAAAAATGATATCTTTTTTAAAAAAAATCTTTCAATCATAAAATAATGAAATATTATAACTACTTTTTTTAAATTCCTGTGTATTATTACTTTAAATCAAGAGTTTTTAAATACTCCCCTCATTCATAATTTTTTTTATACATTTTAATATGTTACTATCTAAAAATTTAAATTTAAATTAATACTCTTCATTTTATAAATTAACATTATTTTTAATACTCACCTCCTATAATGATAAAAATAAATTTTTAAATTAAAACTCTTCATTTTAGAAATAAACATGATTATTATTAATCACCCCTTCCAATAATAATAAATTGTAAAAAATTTAGAATAGATTTTGTTAATAATTTTCAAATACTCATTTTTTAAAGATTTATAATTATAACTTATCATTAAATACTCTAGTATTAAAATTAGCACCTGAGTATTAATACACACCCCCACCCAAAACCCCAATTTCCCATACATCCCGTCCCAGGTAAATATTTATAATAAATGTAAAAAAATACAAATTACTGTTACTCATACTATATAAAATACTTAATGGCATGCTTTGCAATGGCAAATGCGCTGTAATGGCATGCGATGTAATGTCACCTGCGTTGTAGAAGTTGCATTGTAAAGGCATTACGATGTAATGCCTGCATTGTAATGGACGTCTCCCGCAAGTTGAGGTGTTCTATAATTTGGTGTTATAATGTGTTTGGAGTTGAAAGACAAATTATTGTAACATCATAGGTATGTCGTACAAGGGTGTTATAAGATTGCACTATGTAACTTGAGTTCCCTTGTGAACAACATGTCTTTATTCAAATAGGGCCTTATGTTGTATCATTATGTACCAATTCCATACACTATTAGGGCTGGTGGATGGATGGTGAGTTTTAAGAATAGGTTCCTTGGTATAAATGTTGGAGCCGTAGATGTCATTGCGATAAAACACCTGTTGGCTTGTGAAACCTAATGAACACTGAAATTAAAAGACACAAGGTTAACATTGCGACTTTATTTGTTGATTGACTTTGTTGATACAGTGTGCTATGAGGCGCTTGTTCTTGTGGAACTCTTTGTTTCTTAAAGGCTGTTTAGATGGCCACAATTCATCCTAGAGCACTGAGTTCCAATGATATTACTTTGTTACCTGATATTGCACATGTAGATGTGCATGAAAACACTACCAAGCCACCTTGTAGTTTGCATTATATCACTGTGAATCTCAAGTAACAATTCCAGTGAGTTCTTATACTGCTTTTCAGATTTCTGCACACCACAATAGAGGAATTGACCCTCCCGCCCCCCCATCAAAACACATTTTTTCCTCTGCAAGGAAAGATTTTTCTCACTGGGACACGGCTTCCGGTAAAACCCTAGCAAATCTGTGGGTGACCCATTCACCTTCCCATAGTTGAACAGGATTTACTCCAGGTCTATGTTACAGTAAATATTAGACCATTTCTAGGGTGGAAATGGGTTGGATCAACATCTGGAAATGACCACAAATTTACAAGTGCGTGTTCCCAAACTTCATAGGCAAACTACATAGGGGTCGATTCCGATTCGGGCCGGAAATCTCTCCGACCGAGCCGGACCCGGAGAGATTTCCGACCGAATCGGACCCGTGCAGTCCGACCGAACGAGTCCGATGCGTCCGTATGTTATCGGACACGAGTCGGTCGGACTCCCATTGAACTCAATGGGAGCCGGTCGTACAACGCGTACGCGGGCTCCCATTGCCTCAATGGGTGCGAGGCGGACAAGGGCGCCCTCTACAGCGAGTACGCCGCGAAGCGCTCGCGGCGTACACGCACAGGTAGGGGGACCCTTGGGTCCCCCTGTGTGCGCCTCGCACGGGTACGCATACAGGGGGGTCCGACACGGACCCCCAAAGTACGGCTCCGACAGCGAGTTCGAGTCGGACGGCGCGAGTCGGTCGGAGCGGTCGAGGTGCGCATCGTACTTACCCGGCCGGAAAACGTCTCCATTGCGCGGTGCGAATCGGGTCCGAGCGAGTCGGTCGGAGCGGTTCGAGTCCGAGCGAGTCGGTCGGAGTTGTCGGGACGCCCGGACGAGTCGGTCGGCGACTCCGCATCGTACTCGCTCGGCCGGACCCGCGTACGGTTCGGTCGGGAAACAGGCTTTCGCATGGCTTTTTTCCCGACCGAATGGTATTGGGTCCGCCTCCGACCGAGATCGGAATCGGCCCCATAGTTGGAATGTCCACTTCCCAACACATCTGTTGGCTTTACTACTGTGGGTTACTCAGCTCGTGTGGCAGGGAAACCCTGCCAGGAATTCACCCTTTGTGAATTCATGGAAAGTGTAAATATGATATTTAAAGTTGCAAACTTATATTTATGGACGAAAATAACTTTATAAATAGGCACCATCCTGGTTTGCGGGAATTCATACACTTTTGCATCACCCATTTCCACCTTGGAAATCGTCATACATTTTCTAATGTTGAGGGCAGGAATAAATCAATTTCCAAAGTTTGAATGGAAAGGTATAAGCCACAAAATGGAAGGGGGTGTTGCAGAAGGGGTATTACCACATTATAAAATAATATATTATATTTGCCAGTTTAAACAAAAATAAACACAGTCAAATTAAAGTTAATCATTATGCCTCAATGTCCAAAACAAAAAAATTACCACAATGTGCTCTTCGTGTTTTAGTTTGACACAAAAAGTTTTTTTTATGTCAGATGCTTGCTATGTTGATGCTTCTCATGCTTTTTTCTATATTTGCTGGTAGTCAAGTTGGTGTCAAACTTTTCTTACTTTATTCTCGTATGATGTGAGTATATTTTGTCTATTGCATTGCACGTAAAAATATGTAAAACTTTTATCAATGAAGGCAGTGATATTCAATATTTTTCTCAATGCAACAAAAGATTTCAAATTTGGATTAGTTGTGCTTTGTATAAATTTCTATAGGTGGGCAGTTTGTGCTCTTGAAATAAGCACACAAAAAAGAACCCAGACAAAATGACTGGCTCGATTGTGCATTTTGGAATAACTACCAGTATTTATTCAGATTCTGCTATAGAAAAGCTTATTTTATTATTTCAGATCTCTATTCTGTACATCACTCCTCAGGTCTTTAGGAAGAGTCTGAATAAACGTTTAATAAACATTTGGCGTATTTCATGGATTAACTTTAATAAATAACTGCAGCGTTTTGGATGCTGGTACAATTCAGTGCTTAACTTGAGCCGGTGTTTGCCAGTGTAGGGCACCAGCTTTTATTTTTTGGGACCAGCATTTATTTTTCCTCTTCAGACATTTCCTGAGAGCAAGAGAGGGAAAAATACACAAAAAAGAAAGCAGAAGGAAGAGAAAGACGGAAAGGGAAAAAGAGGGAAAAAGAAGGAACTCACAAGATTGAAAGAGGCATGGATTGTCTGGCACTGGATTATACACGACTTGGGTCAATTCAAGGTTGTGCAGTCATGGGGGCCTATTACGATGTCGGTCAGAGTTTCCTCCGACCGACACCGTGGCAGAAACAAGACCGACTGACCTCTGGTCGGCGGTTCCCACCGCCTAATTTTGATTCAACCGCACATGGTGCAGTCGCATTCCCACATTTGCCTATGAGAGCATGTGTTACGGCCGTAAACCGGCCATAACGCAAGCTCTGATAGAGAAAAGGGAGTCTTTGTTAATCCCTGCACCCTGTGGCAGGCACCGCACTGTGCCTGCCACACGGTGCAGGGATTTACAGGGGGCCACCCTAGGTAACCCCTCGGCCCACAACCGTAGGCCCCCAAAGCCGCTTTCTGACAGCCTTTCCATGTCAGAAAGGCCGGCATGGAAAGGCTGTCTGAAACCGATATGGTAATCCCGACGGCAGAAACACCATCCAAAGGGGATTACAGTGCAGTTCCGACCGGCCAGCGGACTCCGTAAGCCCATCGGAATTGCGTCAGAATGACCGGCCGATTTACACTCCAACCGCCGACATCGTAATTCGGTGGTCGGACTGTAAACCACGGTCAGAGGCTTTCCAACCGACATTGTAATCAGGACCTTGGTATTCATCACGCCGATATTTAATAGCGCCAGCCACAGGCTTCTGGTCACGGGCACTAATTATTTACAAATAAATCACTGGCTACAATCATCTCACAAATATGCACAATAGTGAGATTTGCACATGTGCGTAGCAGTGAAACATTATAAGTATAACCCATTTTTGGTTTGTGAAACCTAATACTGAACAAGAAATCTCTCTTCCAAAGAAGCTGATGTTGTCCCTAAGAGCTGAGCTTTCTGCTACACGGATACAAATAGCTTGATATTTTTTCCATAATTAATTTTTACCTCCTGGGTGTTGGTTTCTTCACCTCCAGACGGTATTGGAAACCATTTTGGCTTAGCTAGTAAAATTGTCTTCTTAACAACATTACTAATGGTAATCAATATTCACCTTCCTGGTCCCATGCAGAATACATGTCTCCTGGGTTCTGTGGCATAGACATTTTCACTGACAATTATTCCTTATCCATGCATTTGCTTCGTATTGGTAATAACAAATTAAATTACATCTACTCTATAATTAGATAAATTATCTTTTTGAAATATAATGTATGATCTCATTCAATAAACACACATATTGAACTAAATGTGCATGCTTCGTTTTCTTGAATAAAAGATATTCCCTTCATTAAGTGCTAAACGTGAAGTGCATAAAATGTGACGGTATGAAATTCAGAAGGACCACAAACTTCACCTCCATTCAAATGTAAGTACGAATTATGGTTAATAGAAATGTATTTGATTTCCTTGTTTATACATCTTGCAATATGAAGCAAGGGCTCACCTACTTCATTCTCTGATCCATTAAGATGTAAAGCACCTATGAATGTTCTGTGGAAACGAATACATTTGCTTTTCTCAATTTGACTTTTTTTTTAGAAGTGTGTCTTTTGATGTGTTTCTCTGTTACTTTAATGCTTTTTAGGTCTCACCTACGCAGCGCGCATGCGCTGCATAGGAGGACCTTTAGCCGTCGCTCTGCTCTTTTTGGAAGCACATACTCGTGCTTGTGGCGGCATCCACCTTGCGGGAGTGAGCAGGGGCGCGCCACAAGCACGAGTATGTGCTTCCAAAAAGAGTCGGCTGCGCGCGCACGCACGCACGCACCACTCCCGGGCCAGCAAACACACGATTGCAGTGCCAGCAGTGTGTTTTGCTTTTACTGTGACAAGCACGCGTGGAAGAAGGCAAGAAGTAGGCAAATCTGAATGTGGAAATGAAGATTCAGACTCTAGTAATAATGATTCAAGATACATACACAGTTAGCTTATTTGTGTTTTATAAGGGGACTTGCACATAGTGGATGCCCTGCTTCTAGTGGCTTTCTTGCACTCTAACTCAGCAAGGATACAAGGAATATCTCACTAACTAAAATGAATACTTCATAGCCCTCTTTGTCTGTTCTTCCTGGATTTAGTGCACTTATGTCCCATGGACTAACTTTATATTAACCAAGACTCCAGCCTCTTTGGTCCAATCTTTTCACTTAAAAACAAGAGGTTTTTTTTCAATTTTATGAAGTTGCAAAAATAAAAAGAGCAGTTTGACTGTGGAATTGACCTTAGATTTCAGGGTTTATTTCTGACCTAGAACAGCAAGGTTTTCAACCTGTTCTTATTGCTAAAAGGGAGCAAGATACCCACTTTCCTCTGCTCCAGGTCCATACAACGTGCCTGTGTCCTAGATACAGATGCCTCCTCATTTAATGTGCAGACAAAGAGCTAATGCTGGCAAAAATGTAGAAATTATCTACTGACCTCGAATATTCAGTTTTAAAAACCTCCTGTTCCGTAGTCCTTTCACAAAATCGTTTGTGAATGCTTCATAGTGTTTTTCCATTACCACGTACCCATCTTGACTTGTGTATTTTTGTACTGGATGACTACTTAGCATCATAATGAATTCTATTCATACAGTGCATTGCATTTGTAGTACTTCAAATAGTAAGTGCTGCTTCAAATAGCGAATTTGAACAAGCATTGGCATAGCCAATAGGTCTCGCCTTTGGGACCTTATAAGTGTTTAGTTATACAGCACAATATCCTTGGTGCAACAATATCAACTGTTGCATGGCTAAACACTTATAAGGTCCCAAAGGCGAGACCTATTGGCTATTGCAATGCTTGTTTTGCCCTGGTAACTCACTAATGTAGAAATCCAACTAGTGCACTCTTTTGTTACAACTGATGGATTTTTAAACTACCAGATTGGGTAAACTGGAAGACTTGATTCCACGTAGATGGTTGTCTTGCGATCATTGCACAAAAAAGGAATTTGTATTGAGACCGGCATTTTAAGTTCCGAGGTGTTATGACCCCCTCTATGTCCCCTGACAGATTTCTCCAGCAAAAACCTAGTGAAATTTATGGGGGAAAAGTGCATCAAAAATGTGGTACATGTCATCATCTGTGCATTAAAGACCCACACCACCTATTGTTTCCACTTTCTCCTTGAAAATGTACAATATGAGGTATTTACTATCCCCAGTGAACAGCCCTGGGTAATGGCATTTATTGAATGTTAAATACCCTGGCTTCCCCCGAGCTTTGCACCAATTATAATCCATGTCTTAATCTAAAAAGGGCACTTGCCAAAACGTGACTCAATGTTCATTCAGTTAACTTATTGCTGTGACAGAGAGGTTGGAGGCCCTTTGTCATGTTCATTGTGTTATTTCAAGCAACCTAAACATGTTTGTAACTTTAATGTATTCATTTTTAAATGTGTTTTAATTACGTGTAGGTGAATCAGGCGCTAATAAGAGTGGTGTGTTGATCTAAGTTTAGTGTAATTTCAGCACACACACTATCCACTAGTCAGACTGTGTTTACTGTTTTTGCCAGCATGTTCCGAGGGGCATTTGCATGCTTTGATGGGCATTGCATTTTTATGCTGTGCATGGTTTGGTTTTGTGTGACTGACCCAGCACGACGCCACCTACAGAAAGGTATCAAGATTATTATGTATCCCATGAAAAACGTGATTATGGGGCGTTTGTCTTTTGAGACTAAACCTTTTCCAAAGTCTCCATAAGGTTGTATTGTGTACCTCTCGCTGTCCCTGCAGCTTGCTTGATGATAGGTCCAGGTTTTTGATAAGAGCATTCTGTCTCTTGTCACTTTGTGATTTTGTGGCATTATTTTGCAAGTATTCATATAAATAAACCTATAATTCCAATGAACGAACGTCTTTTGAACCTGCAAGTCTAGTTTCACTTCACAAAATGACTGCACATAAGTTACATAAGCAAGCAATTAGCCAGAATGGCATAGTGTACTTGAATAGTAGTCTACTGTACCAACCTTACATTTTTTTAGATTCTATTTAACTTACAAATGGTGTTTCAAATAAATATGAATTCCTGTTTTGCTTAGACAATTGATTTGACGAAACAATGTGTTCCTTCTTACCAATATTTTTTGTGAATTATTGTGAAGCTATCCATTAATGCATAGAGAAATAAAACAATGAGAAACGATACTGTGAAAATATTTGTAAATAGATGTGGAATGGATCTAAATGCATATGCTATAGTCTTGGGACTCTACCGTGGGTCATATATAGTCCATGAATATCTTAAAGCACATTTGGGACTTACCCTTCTGGGAATTAGCTGGGATTTAGGGCTAATTGAGAGATACCAGAACAGATTCAGTGCACTTCCATCTATTAGAACATTTATGAGTAAATCTTCTGGGAATTGTAAAGGATTTAGGGCTAATTGTCAGTAGGACAGTCACTAAGGGGCTCATTTATGAGAAAGTCACACAGTGCCGCACAGCAAATGACCTTGCTGCGCTGCACTGCATGACAGGGGAAGGGCAGGAACGTGCCGAATTTAAGACAATAAGCTGCATCTCTAACCTTTCCTATGCACTGGCACCCTTTTGGCAGCCTAGCGCCAACGAGGCACCCTTGCACCATGGTTTAAGAGTGCCTGTGTTGCATGTAGGATTGTTTTTTGCTGGAAGGAGCAACTTCCTGCACAAAAACAATCCTAGGAGGCCCATTCCTCTTTCTGTGTGTGCTACAGAGTGCAGCACACATAGACAGAGGAAGAAACAAGGAGAAATAAAGATATTTCTCCTTGTTACGCCTCCCCTCAGAAGGCATAACTTTTGTGGAGCATGCCCAGGTTATCCAGTTCTGGTAAACCTGGGAATGCATCAAAAACAATGGGAGTTGCATGGGTGTTCCCACGCAATGCCCATGGAACACCTTCCCAGGGCAGAGTAATGCAATGCAGAGATTTGTGCAGTGTTGTGGTACTCCAGATTTATGAAGTCACTCAGGGCCACGCAAAGTGGCTTAGCATGGCATCATAAATCTTACTTAAGGTTTGCGTCATGCATGTACTGCATTGCGTGGTGCAAATCACGACACAAACCTTCTCATAAATATACCCCCAAGTATTTTCAATGTGACACGCTGAGAGTACAAACAGAGGAAAAGCATTCTCCAGCTTCCATATTTGACACAGAGAATTGCAACAGCACATTGTATAGTGCAAAGAGGGACGTTTGGACTGCTGTGTTAAATAGTGCAAAATATTTTTAGCAATATTTCTTCAGGAAATGGTGAGGTTGAGACAGCTTGGGTTACAACACATAAAGTGAGCAATAAAAGTGCTAATTACACACATAAAGTGAGCACTAAAAAGTGCTAATTTCAAGCTTGGTCAACAGTTTAGGGCTGCGTGGTGTTTTAAATGGTTGAAGAGCTTGAGCAGCAGTATTTTACCACCTTGTGAAGTGGTAACTGGCTGTTTGACACCGGAACTTTGAAGGAATGCACTACTTTTGGCTGAAAATTCTGGCTGCATTTGTTGACATCTACGAACCTACAGATTATAGCAGAGCACAACAAAATAATGTAACACGAACCAAACAACAAAAAAACGAAATAAAATCTGAGCACACATAACAACAAAACATTTACAACTGAATGCAATACAATAGTCCAAGTGCAACACAACAACAGCACAATGCAATAATGCAGAACAAAACACAAGAGCACATAAGTGAACATTACCAACATAACAAAATGCAATAAACTAATATGCACAAATCTTATTCTTACACATGACCCCACGCACAAATCTACTTTCATAATTCAGTAGTCAAAGGTGTTTGCACCAAGTACTTCCTTACGTACGACCAAAGACATGTGAATGCGCCAGTCAAAAATGTTTTTGTGATCAGGCCCAGTATCTTCAGAAACTTTTAGGAACATCTGTATATATAAAGGATTGCCGATTTCCAGGAGTGCTAGTATGTTTGATCATACATTATTTCTAAATGTGTTAAAATACTTTTCTATACACTGGGCAAAATAGTGTTTGGCCCATGACCCTAATGTTGAGAGAAATCAAAGGGCATTCTCTGAGATCTATAGATACAAATGTGTGAACAAGGGCACAAATTGGGTGAGAGGATGAATTTTGTGATCTAAAGGGTGACCGAAATAGCTGCTTCGTGATACATAAAGACTAAGGACCAGTTTCACAACAGGCTTAAATGCTAGTCTCAGATGCAAAAGTTCACATCACAACTTGTGAAATTCTGCTACACATGCATTGTTCATAAATCACAAAGACAGAAATGTGATCCAAATTAAGTATGATCCTAAATTTAAGTAGGATTTTTGAATCAAGCTCATTGTATTTTGGAGGACAAGAGTAATCACAAGCACAGGGTGAATTGTGGATATCTTTACACAATGTGATGAGAAATGTATGTTCAAAAGTAATTATGTGTTTGTGTCTGCACCATGAAACATTCTCCCTATTTTGGTTTTAAGATGTCTAATAAGCAGAAAAAACCTACTATGAGCATGGGTGTAATTTAGGGGTCGCCAGGGGTTGTAGCTGCGACCCCTGGCTTGTCCCTTGTGACCTCTGGCACTGCCTTTGAGACCCCTGGCCTCAGAGGTGGAAAAATCTGTGCCAGGTACACATTGGCAGCTTGTCCTTATGGACGTCAGTTGGGGCTCCACTCTTTATTTTCTGTTAATTTTTTCACACTAACAGTGAATAATATGACATTATTCACTATTAGTGTAATAAAAACATGAGTACAATTAGCTGAATATGAGCTTCCCTGGTAGCTTTTACATGCATATTGTGTGAATGCTTGAGGATGTGTGAGTGAAAGTGAAGTTCACAGGGCGTGTGATGACTTGTCGTGTAGTTCCTATATTACCGATACAGGACCTGCGCGTTTGGATAACATAAACTGTGGGTTTGCTGGCAGACTGATTCTGAGCACCCCCACCGAGAAATGTTAGCCTGTTTGCATTAGCTAGCTCACAGTGCCACTAGTGTCTCCTCTTATCGGGGAGAGAATAGTTTCTGGCAACCTTAGAACATGACAACCCTGATCCCTCAGGATCGTGGAAACAATATACTACTTTTCGCTCAGTCTCTCGTGCTTACTTATCTTGTCTCAGAGAATTACACAGAAGAGACAATCTGGAGTGTTACAATAAGTATTTATTGCACAGTCGTTCTTCTAGTTTAAAATAGATGTGCTGCAATAATTGTTAGACAGTAGCAGAGATATATAATCAGCAGTATAGTGAATATAAATGGATAATACAGCTCTACCATTTTGCAACAATCATAAATGCATATATGGATATAAAATGCATGATAAAAGAAAGCGCATACTCCTACGATGCCTATCTAGATGTACCTAAGTGTACCTAGCATGTGAGTAGGTGTGAAGCCAAGAATCCCTCTAGGATTTAGTCAAACCCCATCACCTGAAGTGTGAGAATGTAGGAGCCCTTCTTGGTCACGAGTTGGACACCCCGCGAGGGAGGTTCAGACCACTGTCAGCTGGAGCGTCTGCATGCAGGAGCCTCAGCGTCTCTGGTCAGTGTGTCGGCCTGGAAGTCTCGGTTCCCTCTAACTAACACTAGCAAGATGTGCTGTATTTATACAGAAAGTATCTAGGGTTCCTTTTGTCCCTTCTTGCTTGTATTAGCCATTGTTGGATGTGAGGATGACCTATGGGATGAACCGTGTACGTAGATATGGGGAGGAAGGTGGTGTAGCCCCAGCCTGGTTTCTAAGAACCCTTATAAATATTCATTCATACTGTGTGAGTCTATTGATGGAGTTATAGGACTCTATTGTTTAGGAGAAACCCTCCTTCTGCACCCAGGACTAGAACTAGGTAAAGGTTCAATCCTAAAAGGCTTGTTACAGTGTAGTGTAGGGGAGGTAATGTAGGTGAAGGGGTATGATGTTACCCGGACCTATATTAGGGTACCTAAATGGAACATAACACCCGCTCCTCTTCCGAACAGTCAATAATGATAAAAATGCTAGCGAACTACTATTTCAACTAGGTAGCAGCGCATAAAAATATCAGTGAGCCACGTGAAAACATATTTCTAAAACATTAAAAACATTTAAAAATAGTCTAAGAGGTGAAAATTCTACTGAAAGTCAGTTGTTTTTTTGGAAATGTTATTTAAGCCAAAGTCCTAGATGAGTTTGTTTATATAGGTCGAACCACTATAAGCGTCAGGAGGCCATGCTTTTCAGCGAAAGTGTCAATATTAAAGGAAATGTTCTCAATTTAGTTGAGTTTTGGAGAAAAAGAACAAACTGAATTCTTTCCCAGCACACGATGAGCCAATTTTAGATTAAGTGTCCTGGCTGGGAGACGCAACATCGTCGTTGCTTGCTGCTGCAGGGGATGGTCCTTTTAACACCCCGCAAAGTACGTCAATAGAGCACAGATGGTATTCAGCACTGCCAACACCTGGTGTAGAGGCAGCCGGTGCTGTAGTCGATACCTGGGTGCTAGTGGTGCTAGTGGTGGAGCTGATGCTCAACCCAGTTGGAAAAGGCACCTGGGGATTCTCGAGGAATGCAGCCATCAATATGGGAATACGCTGTGGACATTGCCGAGCATGGGCCCTCAGGGGTGCCAGCCGGGTATTCAAGTCTGCAGGCGTGTCCGTTGCAAGTGTCAGACAGAGGTCCAACAAGCATTTGTCACCGCAAAACAGGCATCGAAGAACAAGTAAAATACAGTCCATCCAGACTGGTCTATACGATAGGAACCAAGAGGCACTTAGTTCCCGTAGGCGAGGTGTGCCCAGATGCTGTACCATGCGCTCACGGTATTTGCGCTTCAGGAGTGCTTTTGCCATCTCGTTGGTAATTGGGCCATCCATTGCGGAGCAGGAAAATGACAATCAGGATCCCTGCGATAGAAAGCAGGATCAGCGGAAGACCTCCAAAAACGCTTCCCAATACGGAGTGTATAAAATTTGGAATAACTCAGAGGATTGTCTGAAAGGTGCTTAGAAATCCTGACCCTATGGTCTTAAATAGGTGTACAATACCACTTGTATCAGACATGTTAAAGATACGACCCACCATTTCTGCGAAATGAAAGGGGCCGTTTGTACGTATAAGTGCCTGTATCTCAGACGAGGTCCTTGCGATTTGAAGATCAGAGGTCTCTCGAGTGGGGGTTAAGGGTACTGTTTGCTGCAAAAGCATGGCTTTCAGCCTGCTCAAAGTATCAAACTGTATAAAGGAAACATTCAATGAAGGCCATAATGGCACCTCCCTGATTGTACTTGTTGGGGGAAACAATACTTGCATACAGCAAGTAACCCTGGAGTTCACAGTGACCAGATAGGCGATGCCCGGAATCATCCCACAGCAACCTTGATCGTTCAGCATCAAGTAACTCCCATTCGAGAGCAGCTCGAATACCGGTTTAATCACGGCAGCCGGAGTCCCTTTCATATGGCAGGACAAGTTTGCTACCGACCCATTACAAGCTCCGTGCAATGAAATGTCCTGGCACATGAGAGAACCGCTTAGAGCATTCTTGCAGTTTGTACCGCTTAGAAACACTTCTCGATCCCCACTCCGACATCGAAATCTGTAAGGTATCTCCCAAGATTCCTTAATGTATTCCTTACCCATCTTTTCATATTTGCCCGCCTGCCTTTGCTCAAGGCAATATTGAAACTGAAAAGTAGTGACCGGTAGAGTGATGTGGCCAAGGATAAGCCATTCCGTAGACAGAAATTCTGCTACCGTGAATGGTAACCTGTCCAGTTTTTCAATACGCAGCATTGTATATTTTGCTCCCCTTTGTGCCATTTCCATCTGTTTATCTGTTAGATTGTATTCAGAAAACAGAGACGTACTGTTGATATAACGCCAAGGCACATAGCCTGCACACAAAGATTGCAGCGTCCAGCTCAATAACATAACAGAACGTAGCTGAGATTGCCCGTGTTGTAATATGGCTAAATCTTGTTCCAGTATGTCTATCGCAGAAGATACAATGTTGCCTAAGGAATATATCCTGGAGGTCAAAGTTGTTAACCCGTTGTCTACACTTCTAGAGATTTCTCCAAGTTAATACGGTCTATTTCCCGTATTCTCTCTGCGGCCTCTTGTTGGGACATTTTCCAGTTTTCATTATAGGCAGCATAAATGCCAGCATATATGAAACATTTCTGACGAGGTTTCCTGGGACCTAGTAAAAAATCCCTAAGATCCATATCTTGTGTGAGTAAGGTCAAATGTTGTTTCACTTCTGTGAGTGTTGAGGTCTCTAGCCAATCAAGGCACATCTTCCCAACACTGTAGGACTTCACTACCCCTGGATGTTCTCTTTGTACATAACGTGGGTCCGCCCTGTGGATGTTGAACATTTCGGTTATACCCCAGAATCTTTTCTGACATGTGTTCGTGTCTAAGGGCCAAACCACCCATTTTTTCCAATCAGGGTCTGTTCTATTGTACTTTAAAACGTCATCTAGTGTTGCACCATCTTTCGAAGTTAAATTTTGCCACCCCTCCATCTGTGATGGTGTTGGAAACCGAGGTGTGTTCAGGTCCTTGTTTTTGGCTAGTCCAAGACAGGACGTCTGTTGCAAAGTGTCATTTAGAAATATTATCTGCTGTGGAATGAGGCATGCTCTAAATAGTGCTTCTGTTCCCTGAACTTGCCCTAGAACCCCAGACTGATTTTAAGTCTATTGTGTCCTTCCATAGGTCAAAACCTTGTTCAGACAATTGGGCAATAAAGGAAGCAGAGTATATCTGTTTGGTGTTTGTTAACATAATTTTCAGTGCCGATGTCGGTGTAACCTTATAATAATATGAGGTCGGGTCAGTGGTGTTAAAACCTGAAAAATTTGCAAATGTATGCAAACTACTTTTTGGTGGTGTAGGGCAATGTTCCCACTGGTAGTACTCAAAAACATTTCTAGGCGAAATAGATTTGTGTTGGAAATGATGACCATAATGTTGGTAACAGTACAAAGTGTCATAGTCTGAATTACAGTCTAACATTTCAGTGTTCGGAAATGCAGAAGTTTTTTCTAAATCAGACAACATGTTATTAACAGTTTCAGAGTCCCAATCATTAGAAAATGTACTGGAGGTAATGATATCACTTAATGAAATTTTAAATATATGTGAAAGTTTTAAAAGTTCAGTCGGACCGAATATATCAAAATCAACTTTGTCCCAGACTATACCGTCCGGTATAGGAGCTGCTGTGATGTTCACTGTTGACAAGTCTCTTTGTTCACGATGTGAAGATTGATGTGGTTTTAAAATCAAATTAACTTTTTGGGCTGTGGAGCTTTGTTGAAGGTATCGTCCATTAATAAGCATTCTAAAAGTTATAACTAAGCCTAGCCAGAAAAGAAAAAATAGTATCCCAGTAATTACCCAGAGTTATAACCAAGGCGATACCAGGTAAGTCTTTTTGAGAAAGTTTAGAACATTTTTAACTTGCTGCTTGCGTGAATTTTGGGCTGGCGTCGTTTCCGGTTCACTTGGATCCAAGGAAAACGTATCAAAGTTCATGAAGTAGCCAGAAGCAGTTTGATCAATTGTAGGAATTGCATCGGGATTTGTTGAAATCGCATTTTGCTCTCTTCGAGGCATGTTGACATAGACGTCTGTATTTGGTCTAATTGCAACTTGTGTGTTGTTTTGAATTGAGTTTTCAAGTTGAACTTCTGGTTCAAGGGAAACGAGTTCCATAGCATTGTTGCTCAGTCCTTCATTCCGCAAAGGAGGCTCTTCAAACGTGATGAGTCTTTCTGTTTGAACTTCTTGGATGGTAGCTAGAGGAGGGCGTCTGCTACTGTGGAGTCCACGAGGCCTACTGTTCAGTATCAGCCACATAGTGTGGTTTGATTAAGTCGATTGAGACAAATCTTTTCTCCATTTTCCCGGCAAGAGGAGGCAAAAGGACAGTTCTTGTTCCTTTAACTGCTAGGACAGGTACAGGCTTTCTGTATGATGGTTCAAATTCTTTTTTGTCTGCTATTTTCTCTCTGACCAGATCCCCGACTTTTGGGATCCAGACAGGTCTTGCCGTGACTGCCTTGACTTCCCCGGTGGCGGTCTGTTTTAAATGGACGTTGCTTTGTTGTGTCCTGGATTCATTTAGATCCTGTAAAACAGATAAACGATCATAGATATCAAATGGTTTCATATGCGCCACTGCGCCTTCACAATCAAGATCAGGTACCCACATTCGTGTCCCAAATAGGACCTCATATGGAGTGACATCCCCTAGAGAACTTCTTGGCTGGTTATTGAGTGCCCTTTGTACCCCATATAGGTGATTGCCCCAACTACTGCCCTTGCCTAATACCCTAGCTGTTAAAGATTGCTTTAAGTCCCGGTTTTCCTCTCCACAACCGAATTTCCCTCAGGATGGTACGGAGAGGAGTACCGCAATGCTACGCCCATACCTTCCATGGCATCTTTGTAAGCCCGAGAGCTAAACGCCGGGCCACGGTCAGAATGTAATGTGCCAACTGCGTATGTCCCTATAAAGACTCGCAAATCTTTGATAATAGTTCGAGCATCAGCCGAGCGCTGAGGCCAAACCCATAGGAATCTTGAGCAGGAACCATGATATACTTGTAAGCCCTATCAGATTGTAAGGGGCCGCAGTGGTCCAGATACACACATGCGAGAGGTTTGTCTGATTTTAATAGCGGTGTCTGCGCCGGATGTGTTATGGTGGAGCCTTTCATCTGTTGGCAGATGTCACATTTCAAGACATAGGGGCCGATTCCGATGTCGGACGGACTCAGGTCCGTCCGACATTGTCCAGGAGCCGTAACCGACCGACCTGCTGTCGTCGGTTACGGCCCTGCGAGCACGATGCGACCGAACCCTGTTCGGTCTCACTCGTATACTGCACAATGGGAGCATGCATTCCGAGCGGAATGCATGCTTGCATTGTGAAAAGCAGGGTGCAGTTCATCCCCGCACCCTGTGGCCGGCACCCCAAGGTGCATGCCACCGGGTGCAGGGATCAACAGAGGGGCACCATAGGTGCTCCCCAGGCCGCCATTCGGCGGGCTCGCACCCATGGGGGCCCTACTGGGGGCACCCAAAGACAGTTACCGACTGCCTTTCGTGCCGGAAAGACCGGCACGAAAAGGCAGTGAAATACTGCCATCATACTCCCTCGGTCGTGAAGAGGCGGCCGGGAGTACTGAAGGATTTCCGGACGGTCGGACGGGCTCTCCGAACCCGTCGTAAGCCATCCGGAAATCCGAGTCGGATTCCTTCCGACCGAGCCCATCGGAATGGCTCGGTCGGAAAGGAATCCGGCCGGCACGTTCCGATTCGGTCGGAAGGGCTCCGACCATCGTTCGGTGCCCTTCCGGCCAAAATCGGAATCGCCCCATAGTCTTTAGTTTGTTTAGTTAGACCTGGCAACCAATAGCGCTGTTTCAACAATGAAATGGTCGCTGTAACGCCTGTATGTGCAGAGCCCAAACCCTCGTGTGCTGCTAGAATTAATCCTTGCCTACGATCCATATTTGGATTTACTCTATCCCCCACTCCAGGAATCTGAGCAAATGGATTGTTGTTTGCATCTAACTTGTAGGAGTACTTGAGTGGAAATTTCTTTGGTACTGCACCCCTGTTTTTGCTTGAAGCAGTAACAGCCACCATAATCTCACCGTCTATCCTCGTTTTTGAACGAGTGATTGCAGCTATGGAAGCCGTGCGGAGAGCCCCCTTTGCGGCTTCATAAGCCAATGAATTCCCTTCAACGTGAACGCCATCACGCTGATGACTCAGTGTATGGATCACTTGAGCCCTCGGTAGTTCGTTCTTCAACTCAACTACCTGTTCCCATAGCATTTTATGCTTAATTGTGCCACCTTTTGCGTCTTTAAACCAGTTCTGTTCCCAATGATATAAATATTAATTGTATGACTGTACACAGTAAAAGGAATCACACACAATTAGTGTGGGGAATTCGTGATCCGTATTTACAAGTGCCAGTATCAGTGCTTTTAACTCTGCCAACTGAGCCGTGCAGTCTCCTAGAGATTGCGTTTTGGTGCAACTTGGATGGAACTTTCCATCCCGCATGCGACCTTTAATGATAGCACATGCCACGCTGTATTGTTGCGTACTCCCTATGGCCGGTTGAGCTGATCCGTCAGTGTAAATAATATATTCATACTGATCGAGAGGCAATATTTCATTTCATAGAGGATATTCTTGTTCGTATTGCAGAAATGCTTGTGTTTTTAGACTTGGATCAAATCTGTATTCAACGTCCGTTGCAGTAAGAGAATTAGCCCATTGTATCCATCTTGGAAGTAAGGCTTTTGCGTTTGAATGCTTGCCTTTGTAACAGCTTCTAAAGCTGGTACTGGGGTTACGACAATTATGCATTTCCCTGAGCCAGTGCTCTTTCTCTTGCTACAGCGGTCTGAACTGCTGTCAGGATTTTTTCTGTTGAAGTGAAACGCATTTCTGCGCTTGTGTACAGGTGTGATTTGTAAGCTGATTGGTACGGTTTCGCCTTCATTGAAGGTTAAGTAAGTGTACCCGCATTGACCCGCTATTATTCGGATCACTAAGTTGCGTACGTTTACGCGTGTCTGTAAGTGTTTGGAAGCTATCATGTCTTCTTGTAGTGAACGTAGGATGTTTGTGTGTTCCTGTGTCCAGTGTCTGACTGAAAAGTCAGGTTTGATTAAGTCATAGAAAGGTTTTACTCTTTCTGCGTAATCTAAGATGTATGTTCTGCCGAAATTTAGGAATCCCAGTATTGATTGTAGATTTTTTAATGATTTTGGTGGTTGAAGCAGCGCACACTTTTCTAAAAAGTTAGCTCCCAGGCTTTTCCCTTCACTTGAAAGCTCATATCCTAAAAATAGGACATTGAGGTGGGCTATTTTTGATTTCCTAAAATTAAATTTGTAGCGAATCCCATAATAATGGTGCTCACCCTGGTCAAGTGCCTTTTAAGTCATCGTCCATCAGATAAATATCATCCACATAGGACAATGCTTCTTCATCAAAATTTTGGAGTAACTCTGTTACTCTTGCTGAGAAAACCCCTGGGCTGTTCTTATACACCTGGGGGAGGTGACAAAATTGCCTCTGGGACCCCACTGCCCACACCTGTGCATATTCATCTTTACGATGAATGGGAACGAGGTCGGAAAATGCTGGAAAAATTACTGTTTCTCCTGTAGGGCACTCCATAACGAATGCTGGCGGCCAATCTTGTTCAGCTAACAGGATGTCATAACCAGATGATAGGTTTTCCCAAAAGAGACCTTTAACTTTCCTGGGCTTGTCCCTCTCCATTTGGAGTGTTATTTCGTGTAACTTATGTGGAACGCTCACCCTTGTATCTGGTGTTTCCACCGTGATGTAATCATTCAAGTCCGCTGTCACCAGAAATTCCATCAGGTTCTGGCTAGCTATTGTTACTTCTGCCGCGCTGTCTAGCATCGTCTGAGCCCATTCCCCATTCAGAAGTTGCGTCCTCAGAATTCTGGGCATGTCTGATTTTTATGCCTGCAACTTTCTTCTTCTTAAACTGAGGGTTTGATTTTGGCTTTTCTTCTTTTTTGGAAGTATAGTCTTGAGCGCGCTGCTTGTCTCTGGACTTTGTATGCTCTTCTTTGTGTTCAGACAGTCCTTCTCTCTCAGAGTTTTTCGTCAAGCCCTGAAAGGAACGAGAGGAACGTGTATCAGTATCCTGATACCTGTCAGGTTTCCTAATATTATCCCTATTCCTGAGGTTATACCTCTTTTCAGAGGGCTCCTCTGGAGGAGATCTACCTCTGGATTGAGATCTGTTTTTAAAGTTTTGATGTTTTTTATTATCCCACTTCTTTTTAGAAGAAGCAGGTGTCTGCTTGGAAATGTCCTTTTCAGGACCGCCCATCAGCTGGGGTTTTAAAGCCTTCCCACCCAAACTGTCTCTGCCCAATTCTGCATATGCAGTTTCAATTATTTTGGGCAGTTCATGTTGTTGATCTAACGGACTGTACTCCCTTAGGCGTTGGCGGATTGCCACTGAAGCTGCTTCCCCTTTAATATTAGCTAGTATTATGGCTGATACCTGGTCATAGTTATTTAGTAACTTCATCCATAAGTTTAGGGCTGGCTCCGCTACATACTCATTTTGTATTTGTCTCAATACATCAGGTACTACTGCTAATGAAGGAATACCATGTGTTCTGGTATATATGGCAGCAAAGACTGTACCCCAAGAGGTGCAATCCTCTACTTGTGGTGTTATCCCCATGGGCAAGTAGATTGTTAGCATTCTGTGTTTTTCAAATGGGGTAGTATTCGGGAATACTGCCTCAAGCTGGGTTATTTTCTGAGCTACCCAGAATGGCATTTGTTCACGTTTCGTGGGCATCTTGCCCATTACTGCGTGTAGTTTGTGGTGTGATTTTAGTTGCTGTACTCTGATATTGAGTTCCATTTGTTGCAACTGCTGTTGGTTGCACTGTGAAAAGTCCTCATGAAAAATTGTGTCAGGTTTCTGTAGATTTTAATTAAATCCTTGTGTTGTAAGAGTAAGTCTGGCTGCGGCATTGTTTCAATGTCAGGATGTGGTGTGTAAGCCGCTAATATTGGCCTTGTTGCCCCGTCTCCTCCGAGCGGGCCTAATCTTACCCTGTTTCTTATATGGAGAAGGGCGCCTTTACTTTAAACCAGTATAGGTGTTCCTGGTACATGAGTGGAACTTCTCTGTCCTTGCAAGGACCATATTCCTGTGGTGCATCTCCTTCTGTATAGTAGTGAAATGTCTGTGTTCTTGCATCTGCTTCTGGGAATGTAACCCACGAATAGAATACCTCTGTTTTGTTTGATTTGTGTGCCTCAATTACGAAAGCTACTCTACCACCCCTAGGTGTTAAGTAGTTTCAGGGTGATAGTACTTCTGAATTTAGGTGCTATGAGAATTCCATCCACCTCTTCGTCTCCTGTTGAGAGGCGTCTAGCCACCACCGGGTTATCTTCGCTCTCAGTCATTTTGCAAAGGAGAAGTTTGTTCAAGGGAACTAAGATAAGGTGTTATGCACAAGTTTTAGGAACAAAATGTCCTTCAAGCTTGATTAACCAGCAGCCAATAAATAGGATATTTCGCCTACTCAGCTGTGGTGGAGTTTTGTGCCCACCCACTCCAGACGTCTCTGGTGTTATGTGAGTAGTGGTCTCTGAGAAATAGCACGACTGAACTACTCAGATTCTACTGTAAAATAAGTACCCAACCAACATTGGCGGAGCCATGTCGTGTAGTTCCTATATTACCCATACAGGACCTGTGCATTCGGATAACATAAACAGTGATTTTGGTGGCAGACTGATTCTGAGCACCCCCACCAAGTAGCCTGTTTGCATTAGCTAGCTCACAGTGCCACTAGTGTCTCCTCTTATCGGGGAGAGAATAGTTTCTGGCAACCTTAGAACATGACAACCCTGATCCCTCAGGATCATGGAAACAATATACTACTTTTCGCTCAGTCCCTCGTGCTTACTTATCTTGTCTCAGAGAATTACACAGAAGAGACAATCGGGCGTGTTACAATAAGTATTTATTGCACAGTCGTTCTTCTAGTGTAAAATAGATGTGCTGCAATAATTGTTAGACAGTAGCATAGATATATAATCAGCAGTATAGTGAATATAAATGGATAGTACAGTTCTACCATTTTGCAACAATCATAAATGCATACATGGATATAAAATGCATGATAAAAGAAAGTGCATACTCCTACGATGCCTATCTAGATGTACCTAAGTGTACCTAGCATGTGAGTAGGTGTGAAGCCAAGACTCCCTCTAGGATTTAGTCGAACCCCATTACCTGAAGTGTGAGAATGTAGGAGCCCTTCTTGGTCATAAGTTGGACACCCCGCGAGGGATGTTCAGACCACTGTCAGCTGGAGCGTCTGCATGCAGGAGCCTCAGCATCTCTGGTCAGTGTATCGGCCTGGAAGTCTTGGTTCCCTCTAACTAACACTAGCAAGATGTGCTGTATTTATACAGAAAGTATCTAGGGTTCCTTTTGCCCCTTGTTGCTTGTATTAGCCATTGTTGGATGTGAGGATGACGTATGGGATGAACCGTGTACGTAGATATGGGGAGGAAGGTGGTGTAGCCCGAGCCTGGTTTCTAAGAACCCTTATGAATATTCATTCATACTGTGTGAGTCTATTGATGAAGTTATAGGACTCTATTGTTTAGGAGAAACCCTCCTTCTGCACCCAGGACTAGAAATAGGTAAAGGTTCAATCCTAAAAGGCTCGTTACAGTGTAGTGTAGGGGAGGTAATGTAGGTGAAGGGGTATGATGTTACCCGGACCTATATTAGTGTACCTATATGGAACATAACAGGCTCTTCTGTTACCCCAGGCATTTTTGTAAATTGACATCCATGACCATGAGAAGAGAAATTAATTATCAGTCAACATGACAAAATGAATGTTTTGATAATTTTCTGTCTTAGTATTGTTTTGCATTTCAGAGCAGTTTTTCTGTTGAATACACTACGAAAACGCCTGTGGCTTTTTGTGCATATTTTGTAATTGAAGCTTGGAAATTAATGATGCAGCGATTTTAAAAAATAAAACAGGCTTCAAAATATTAACATTGGGGTGCACATCTGGACTGAACATGGCACTGCTAATGGATAATCTAATCACTGTAGTTTTAAATTCTGATGCTGTCGCCATGTGATCTGAGTGATGTGATCTGAATCGTTAAAGTTACAACATTTTGTTTCCCTTTTGATCCCTCTAGCCAATTGTGTGAGGTTGGGGCATTGAAAATAGGTCTTTAATAAAGATGTCAGCAGTAAGTAAAATGACTCACTGGGTTTTGGGAAGAACCATGTATAGACTGAAGAGATGCCTTAACAATATTAACTTTTTTCATGTTAAATACATTTAGCATTCCCAAGGCATTCAAACCATCTTCAGGTATTCACAATGGGGTTTGGGGGGGTCGGCTGACCGGAGGGAGAATCCCCCCGCTGGATTTTTGGGTGGGTTTGGGCTATGTTTGGGCTACTTTGTAGCCCAATAAAATGCTCACCAGCCACCATTTTTCATAAGTGACATGGTGGCTAGTGATAATCAGGCAGTAAATTTGGCAGGAGATTTGTGTGTCAAGATGGTAGATAAGGTGGGCCAGTCCATTCGGCTGCTTGAAGAAGTAGGCCGGCTTGACCTCCTAATTAAGGGAGCAAGAGGTTGTGGTGGGCGCCTGGTGCGTTAGCCTTCATCAGGGGTCATGGCAATGGCATGTTCGCTTCCGCGTCGCAACCCCGAATGACGGTAAAACTGCATTGAGTTCAATGGGCAGATTTAGAGTGAGAAGAGTAGCTCCCATCAAGCATTTGGCCGGCCAGCGGGTGGAGGGGGGGCCCGTGCTGCCGCTGTGGAAGGAGGCGGGAGGCACTGTGAGCCCTGGCACGTCCCCACTACTGGAAGTTGCGGCCGAAAAAGGAAAGGGCAGGGCCAGGCATAGAAGGGTGAGATGTCTCTTGTGCGTATAAGCGCAACAACTAGGTGAGAGGGGGTGACGGATGGGCTGGAAGATTCTGGAGCACCCAGAGGTCCCAAAGAAAGTGAAAGGGTCTGGCAGGGTGGCCCAACAGTGGCAAATGCATTGAGGGTAGCCTCTGGGGAAGTGGAACCGAGGGGGCATCATGAGAAGGGGGGAGGGTGGGGCCCTGAGGATGGTGGGGCCGGGCCCTGGTGGAAGCAGGTATCTCTAGACAGGGAGGGGTAGTTGGAGAGGGTAGCACCTGGTGTCAGGGCCATATGGGAGGTGCAGTCCCCCTGTTGGGGGGCTCACTAGCTATGGGCCAGCGGGTGGGTTGGTGTGAAGAAGCCTCTGGGGGTAGGGTTCTGCCAGAACAAGAGCAGCCTGGCCTAATGGACCCATCAACCACTTTGGTGGCGGCCATGCTCGACAGGAGTGCAGTGGAGGAATTAGGTGGAGGGTAGGACAGAGGAGACTAGAGGGAGTGGGGTCAGAGCACTTCAGATGGCACAGGGGCATGAAGGCCCAGGAGGGTGTACTCCAGGTGAGGGCGCAGCATGTCAGTACAGCCGGATATGGCGAGCGTGGTTGGGGGAACACAGTCAAAACTGGTGGACATGAGTAAAGGGGCGCAGGTTTCCAGGTGGGAGCCACAACTGGCGCTGGAGAAATGGGATTGGCTGCCAGATATGGGAGAAATTGAGGTAGGACATGAGGTTGGAACCAGTACACTGGACTATTTTTCACAGGTGGCGACAGGCGGCTGGGAAGTGGACTTGGGAGAGCTCAGTACGGCTCATGGACCCCAAGGAGTAGGGAAGGCAGGGCACAGAGTGGGCAGCCGGACGGCATCGTTGGACCACACGATCACTGGCATTTGAAGGTCCAGTATGGCCTTGCCAGTGCACCCGGCGAGAGGGTCCGGGTTGACCTCTGGCACAATGTAGCATGATACACAGTGTCCTGCATCGGCAGACATGTTGGGAGGGCAGGGTATGACCTCTTAACAGTCAAGGCTTACTTGCAAATTAACAAGGCACAACATACAGCCAAGCTGGCATGCTCGGGATGGACTAGGGGGTGATGGTGGTATGGAACGTACCATGTTGGATTGTGATGAAGAGAGCCCAGAGGAGGGTGTATAGCTAGATGAAGGTCTGCTGGCACGGGAAACTAGCTGGTGGCAAGGGGCAGGCAAGACCTGGGGACTGCGTCTAACCAGCATGTACACGTGTTTTTCAGGATTCAAGGGCCGGTCGGCAGTGGACTGGCGGAGATGGAGCACCTGAACAGCAGGGGCAGCTGGTGAGGTGGCAGGTTCCTATGTGAGCACTGACCTAAGAGCCAGGTGAGGACTCAGCAGATTGGCAGTTCAAAGGAGGTTAAGGTGCTCAGAGCGAGATCAATTAGTTCTGCAGCAGGCCAATAGGCTGTGGATAAGGAAGCGGGGGAGGGGAAGAAGGCAGTGCAGGGGATAGTAAAGCAGACAGGCTAGAAAGCAATGAGCAGATTAAGAAGCTTCCCTACATGGTACATTGGGATGTCTAAATCACTGGGTGCGCATTTAATGACAGCCACCTGAGAAAAGATTTGGAAGGGTGAATATGCAGTGATGCTCAAACTCCTACATCGGGAATTGAGGGTCAAAGAAGGGTCTTATGAGGAAGAGTATGAGTTGGCTAAGAGGCCAAAGGTGCCCATTATTATAGAAAACTGGGTGCAGCATTTTTAACATATGCCAGCGTATATCGGAAGAAACATCCGGAGAGGTGGTTCGCCCTCGTTAAATACATGAATGTGATAAGGAAGGCACATATTAACTGTGGGTGGTACAGGGGGGCCCAATATGATGATGAATTCAGGGACCACATGTTGTTGGATTTTGAGATACAGTGGGGGGAGTTAGACTCTGATTTGTGGTAGCATACGATGTGGCCAGTCAAGTTTGAGAAGACTATATTTATGGCAAGTGGGCTACTGATAGTATATAAGCCGTTTCAGGGCTGCCCCACTTGTGGAGGGGTGGGGGCTACAGGGAAGGGACATGGTAATGAGCTGGGAGTCTGTTGGAATTTCAACAAAAGCATGTGTACAAGGGAATACTGTAAACTCCGGCACAAGTGCTCCAAATGTTAAGGTATACATGACCTTATCCACTGTTATGGGCAGGGACTCAGTCGGGCTTCCTTTCAGGGAAATTTCACCAGCAGTCATTGAATGCAGGGAGTCAGCAGCAGGGGTCCGAGTCAGGTTTCAGGAGAGGTCAAAGGGTACAGGGACCTGGAGGCAAGGGCTCATTAAGCCGATTAAGCTTGACAGGCTGGACTTCTGGCTAGGTCAACATGATTGGAAAGAGGATGCAATGCAGCTCAGGGTCGGGTTTCACAGGGGTTTTCGGTTGAGGTATGAGTGCCTGAGGGTCAGCAGATGGGCCAACATCCTCAAGTCAGTAGAGGCTCACAAACAGGTAGTCAGAGACAAGATGCACAAGGAAGTTCATGAAGGCAGGATGACCGGAACTTTTGATGATTGGCCTATGGCAAATCTGGTAGTGTCCCCGATTGGGGTGGTCTTGAAGAGGGAGCAGGACCAGTACCAGCTTACACAGCACTTATCCTGGCCAGAGGGATCCTCAGTGAATTATTTTATTCCGGGGGACCAGGTCTCCATTTCAGTGGATGTAGAGCTCTCCTTGGTGAAGAAAGCAGGTCAGGGGTGACCATGGCAAAGTGTGATATCAAATCAGCGTGCCGGCTGCTGCTGGTACACCCGGAGGACTTTCAACTGTTAGGTATACAGTTTGAAGGCAAATGATAAGTGGGCAAAGCATTACCAATAGGTTGTTCAATTTCTTGCACCCTCTTCAAGTGCTTTAGTATGTTCTTGCAGTGGCTAGTCTCTTGGTTTACGGATCACAGGCATGTAACACACTACTAACACACTACTTAGATAATTCCATTATTGTGAGCAACCCTGATTCCACGGACTGCCAGCAGCTTCTGGCAAGTTTCCAGTAGCTCACGTCGGACCTAGGAGTGCCATTGGCAATGGAGAAGACAGAAGGACCCAGCACGGTCCTGTCTTTCTTGGGAATGGAGATCGACTCAGTGGGTATGGAAGCCGGTTTTCCGGAAGACAAGAAAATCACAATGCATTTGTTGTTAAATTCCATGTTGGCAAAAGAGAAAGTAACAGTCAGTATGATACAGGTAGTACTAGGGCATCTAAACTTCACCTGTAGATTAGTGAAAGCAGGGAGGACCTTTTGTAGATAACTAGGCCTATCAATGTTGGGCTTACAAGTGCCACTCCACCACGTACGGCTGCATGCTGAGATTCAGGAGGACCTGCTCATGTGGCACTGGTTATTTTGGAAGCATTCAATGGAATGTCACTGCGGGTTCTTATGTAGATCGATTGGGAGGCTCAGATCTTCTCAGATGCCGCAAGGGGCAGTTTCGGTCAGTAGTGGTAGGGTAAGTGGTGTGCTGAAGAATGGCCTCAGGGGGCTACAGTACATATTTGTTTAGTATTGGTACAGCAACGGAAGCAAACCGGGGGGGGGGGTTGGGGCTCGGAGCGGATCAAGGGTTTGGGTAGGTGGTCATCTTAATGCTTTCTGCGGTATGTTCAGGAGGGGGAGGGGGATTGTTGATCCACTATTCGAGGCCTCATCTTTTTTTTTGCTGTTAACAGTTTGGTTCCAGGCTCTGTTTGTCCATATGGATTGTGGGGCACTCATTCGTTAAATGGGGGAAGAGTCATGCAGTCCAGCAGAACCGAGGGGTGAATTTAATGCTTGACCACAGCCTTTTTGCTGTGTGTTGGTACAGTAGAAGGGGCATGAGATGGAAAGATCTGTTAGCGTGAATAGATTGTTGGTGAGGGGCAGGTGCCCAAATGTTCTGGTTTTACATTAAGGGGAAAATGACTTAGTGGTGGAAAAGAGGGTAGCCTTGATGATGGCCATGAAGAATGATGTGTGAGATTCACAGACAGTGGTCAGGTTGTCACGTCATATGGATGGAGTTTATTCTCAGGAGAGCTTGATGGGGTGGGGGCTGAAGCCAGTTGTGATTGACAAGGATTGGGGAAAGATTAACAAGGAGATGATTTCTTTTTGCAGTAGCTTCGGATTTGGTACAATTGAGCATGAGGATCTGAAGTGTGAGAATGTGGAGTTTTTCAGGTGAGATGAGGTACACCTGTCACTTTATGGCATGCAGCTTTACCTGTAGCAGCTTAAAGAAATACTGGCCTCCACACTGAGAGTTCAGCTTTGAGAGGTGAAGGTGCTTGGGTGAGGGCAGAAAAAGTCACTCAAGGCTTTTTTCTGGCTGGCGGTTAGCAGAGAAGTTGGAATGAGTTTTAGCCTTTTTGATTGCTGTTGACAGCGTTAATCAAGGACCAAAGAGAATGGGGGGTGGCTCGTGTCTGGACGAGGCAGAGAGATAAGTTCATTAGAAAGTTGAGTCAAGTAGTGTCAGGGTTCACGTGCCGAGGTGCCTACCTTCACGTAACCCTTGAATACAGCAAGGAACTACAAATCCCATGAGTCCTGCAGCCCTGTGCATTATGGGATAAAACGCGTTAACGCATGTTGCAATCCGTGCGTAATTGTTTCTGTGTCCCGTTGCAGGAGACTCCCCTCGACTCTGCGAGGTCTCCCATTTGTTTTCCGAGAACTGCACCTGGGGGCTTGGATCCCCGCCAGCCCGCTTCCTGGGTGCTGAGGATCCGTACCGGGAGAGGTGCTGTTTGTGCCTCCTTAGTCTCTAGGGATTTGAGACTGGATGATTCTGTGTACGCGGTCAGACGAGGAGTCTGAACCGCGTTGTAGCGCCTGCATCTCAAGGATTCTGAGACGGGTGTTTCTTTGGATGAACCGCGGGGGAGGAATAACAGGCTTGCATCCCGCGAATGATTGGAGGATCGTGAGCATTCTCCAAAGACCTGGAAAAGCATTGGTTTCCAGGTAGGAAGTGCACGACAAAAGGGGAGAAACTTGTATTCTTTTCTGAGGTATGTGACATTCAACATACTAACAATTCAGTACTTGGGATTACAGGCTCACGGAGGTGAGAGTTCGTGACTTTTGGCCATTTTCTTTTGTGCATTTAAAAGGATTAGCGTTCAGAGGGAACGTGAAGAGGAACTCATGGGAGTCAGTGACATTCCGGTTGTTTTCTAAATTCAATTCCCCCCTTCATTTATTTTCTACGTTGTCTTTAGGCATTTATGATGTCAGGAGCTTTTTGAGTTTAAAGGATTTATCAGAGGAGTGCGTCTGCTCATGTCTTCTGAGGTTAAGGAGCATTACAGACGCCACAACATGCATCTCTGAAGTACTTATTGTTTCCATCTTATTGTTTATAGGGGTATGTATGGCGTCCTATGCTCTTTGGTGAACGTAGTCTG
Source organism: Calotriton arnoldi (assembly GCA_963921515.1). Taxonomy (NCBI): domain Eukaryota; kingdom Metazoa; phylum Chordata; class Amphibia; order Caudata; family Salamandridae; genus Calotriton; species Calotriton arnoldi. The sequence goes on along the minus strand of CAWUFW010004019.1, from coordinate 365,551 downwards.
TTTGTACTTAGAAGGGATTGACCGGTGTATATGATTGTTGACTGTTTGTCTCTTGTATTGTCAGGTTCATGCAGGAAGAATCTTGCTGGAAAATTGTTGGCAATGGAATTTCAGAACACCTTTCTGTGTCTTTGAGGTATTTACGGAGATTAGCGAGACTTATTGAGAGTAGACTTGTTTCCTGTACCATACTAATTCTTTGTGTTACTTTATTTCACAGATTCAAATTCCCTGCAGTTCCCTTCCCTATATTCCCTATCCCTCGCTTGATCACTCTTTACTCTGTGTAGAGTTTGTTCCTACAGAGTTGCGGAGATCAGGAGGTGGACCCCTTTGTGTAGCATTTCGGTTCTGAGGAGTTCCCTTCCCAAGGGCATCTGACAAGTAGAGCTTAAGAGTTGCAGTTAAACTGGTTAGGAGGTTAAAGGTCTCAATTGCTGAAGTTCAGCCCAGTAGGAGTTAGAAGCTTGCAGTTTTAAGTTGTGGAGAGGGAGAGGACATTTAGGGGTGGGGGTAGTTTGATATAGGCGAACCGATTTGTATATTGAGGTTCAGTTTTGTAAGGCTTAAGGCCTAGGTTTTATAATTGTTATGTGCACCTGTTTCAATAAATTGGCCCTTTACACATAAAGCTGGTGTCAGTGGTGTGTGCTGCACCCCTTCTCCCCCAAGAGGGCTGGTATTGTATTTCTACAGAAATCACAAATGTATTCTTTGATCCTGGGGCCCAAGGCAATTTGAAGTAGATTTCTAACCCCCCCTATGCTTCAACACTTTTGAGAGAGTCGGGTTCTATAGTACAGCTATACACTTGACCTGGAGCAGGCAGTTTAACCTCCAGATCATGTCACAAAGTCTGCTGCCACATCAATATCGAATGATTTTAGAATGGTGGCAGAATCGCTACATCAGTACAACTACAGTGCAATGCAAAAAGTCTGTATTCATTACTCCACATGTTTGGTTTTTTGTGGAAAATATTTAATTCTTTTTTTATTAGGAATTTCTGAACAAATGAGGTCTGACCTCCAGAAGAGATCTTCAAATGATGAGATCCTGAAAGTAGAAAGTTACTAACATGTTTCCAATGGTTCAATGCTTTTGAAAATATGGCAACTCTTGGTCAATGTTAGATTCAGCAAAAATAGAAATAAAACAGTAAGTTGTTTGCAATGAAGGCTTGTTTAGACCAGTTGGCATATGATGTTGCTCTTTAAATATAAAGCTTTGCATATTTATTTGAAAAGCACACATATGTCTAGGCTGTTATTTGTGTTTGAAGGGAAAGAAATTGGCATGTTGGGTTTCCTGTTCAAAGTCCCAATTCTTGCCCTCCGATAAAAGCTGTGCTGGGCAACAGGACAACTAATGTCATGAGGTATTCCCTTTATTTGCTATGATACCCAAAATTCGCAGATTGGACCTCTGCAGGCTGTTTTCCATATCTTCAAACTTATTATGAATAAGGCCTAATTCACCTTCCACCTATAGAAGAGCACTATTAGGACTGGTAATTTTCTGCTCTGTCTCGTCAGACATACCAGAATTTCTTCCAACATGTCAACGCTGTATAAAACTCCATCAAATATGTAAGTTCTTAAATGTGTATGCTATCATTTCTAGTCTTCTATCCAAAAGAGTTTATGAGATGGTCTAAGCCGTAACATTTTACTACATATAGGGGTTGATTCCGATTCGGGTCGGAAGCGCACCTAACACTATCCGTCCGGAAAAAAACCCAGCCGAATGCATGTTTCCCGACCGATTCGAACAGTCGTCCGAACGAGCAAGTACGATGCGCATAACAGCCCAGATTCCGAGCGAGCCGTACTCACCCATTTCAACTCCTGTTCCCCGCCCGAGCCGGATCCATAAACGCCGAATCGAGTCGCACGGAACCAAATACACAGCACCTTCCGGCCGAACTAGTACGATGCGCACTCCGTACGCGCCGACCCGTTGCTACGTCCGGCACGTCAGAGCATCCGGGAGAGCTGCACATAAGATCCGATTCGCGCCACAAGACGATCCACGGCTACGAGACGAACAAGCCAGCGACGAGTACGAGTCCAAGCCACGAGAAACACGAACGAGCCGAACAAAACATGAATCCCATCGCGCAGGTCCTACCAATATTCTACATCTATTACCGGGACCGGTACGGACGCGTACGGCGAAGACGGTAAGTCAAACACCCACTACACAAAGAAACGACACGTACCCAACATATGTCACACACACATAGGGATGCAGAAATTACGTACACTAGCAACAGCAGAACCATAGGTGCGGGATGGCTACCACCAATGCCATACACACCCATAGGGGGCTGGATGACTACCACTACCACCACCCCTACTCAGGGGGGCCTGGATGCCTGTCACTACTACCCTCCCCACTCATAGGGGGATGGATGCCTACCATTAACACCACCCCTACTCAGGGGGGCCTGGATGCCTACCACTACCACCACCCCTACTCAGGGGGCCTGGATGCCTGTCACTACTACCATCCCCACTCATAGGGGGATGGATGCCTACCACTACCACCACCCCTACTCAGGGGTGCCTGGATGCCTACCACTACCCCCACCCCTACTCAGGGGGCCTGGATGCCTGTCACTACTACCATCCCCACTCATAGGGGATGGATGCCTACCACTAACACCACCCCTACTCAGGGGGCCTGGATGCCTACCACTACCACCACCCCTAATCAGGGGGGCCTGGATGCCTGTCGCTACTACCATCCCCACTCATAGGGGGATGGATACCTACCACTACCACCACCCCTACTCAGGGGTGCCTGGATGTCTACCACTACCACCACCCCTACTCAGGGGGGCCTGGATGCCTGTCACTACTACCATCCCCACTCATAGGAGGATGGATGCCTACCACTACCACCACCTACTCAGGGGTGCCTGGATGCCTACCACTACCACCACCCCTACTCAGGGGTGCCTGGATGCCTACCACTACCACCACCCCTACTCAGGGGTGCCTGGATGCCTACCACTACCACCACCCCTACTCAGGGGTGCCTGGATGCCTACCACTACCACCACCCCTACTCAGGGGGGCCTGGATGCCTGTCACTACTACCATCCCCACTCATAGGGGGATGGATGCCTACCACTACCACCACCCCTACTCAGTGGGGCCTGGATGCCTGTCACTACTACCATCCCCACTCATAGGGGGATGGATGCCTACCACTACCACCACCCCACTCAGGGGGGCCTGGATGCCTGTCACTAATACCATCCCCCACTCATAGGGGGATGGATGCCTACCACTACCACCACCCCTACTCATGGGGGCCTGGATGCCTACCACTACCACCACCCCTACTCAGTGGGGCCTGGATGCCTGTCACTACTACCATCATCCCCACTCATAGGGGGATGGATGCCTACCACTACCACCACCCCTACTCATGGGGGCCTGGATGCCTACCACTACCACCACCCCTACTCAGGGGGCCTGGATGCCTGTCACTACTACCATCCCCACTCATAGGGGATGGATGCCTACCACTACCACCACCCCTACTCAGGGGTGCCTGGATGCCTACCACTACCACCACCCCTACTCAGGGGGCCTGTATGCCTGTCACTACTACCATCCCCACTCATAGGGGGATGGATGCCTACCTCTACCACCACCCCACTCAGGGGGCCTGGATGCCTGTCACTACTACCATCCCCACTCATAGGGGGATGGATGCCTACCACTAACACCACCCCTACTCAGGGGTGCATGGATGCCTACCACTACCATCACCCCTATTCAGGGGTGCCTGGATGCCTACCACTACCCCTACTCAGGGGGCCTGGATGCCTGTCACTACTACCATCCCCACTCATAGGGGGATGGATGCCTACCACTACCACCACCCCTACTCAGGGGGCCTGGATGCCTACCACTACCACCACCCCTACTCATGGGGGCCTGGATGCCTGTAACTACTACCATCCCCACTCATAGGGGGATGGATGCCTACCACTACCACCACCCCTACTCAGGGGTGCCTGGATGCCTACCACTACCACCACCCCTACTCAGGGGGGCCTGGATGCCTACCACTACCACCACCCCTACTCAGGGGGGCCTGGATGCCTGTCACTACTACCATCCCCACTCATAGGGGGATGGATGCCTACCACTACCACCACCCCTACTCAGGGGTGCCTGGATGCCTACCACTACCACAACCCCTACTCAGGGGGGCGTGGATGCCTGTCACTACTACCATCCCCACTCATAGGGGGATGGATGCCTACCACTACTACCACTCCTACTCAGGGGGGCCTGGATGCCTGTCACTACTACCATCCCCACTCATAGGGGGATGTATGTCTACCACTACCACCACCCCTACTCAGTGGGGCCTGGATGCCTGTCACTACTACCATCCCCACTCATAGGGGGATGGATGCCTACCACTACCACCACCCCTACTCAGGGGTGCCTGGATGCCTACCACTGCCACCACCCCTACTCAGGGGTGCCTGGATGCCTACCACTACCACCACCCCTACTCAGGGGGGCCTGGATGCCTGTCATTACTACCATCCCCACTAATAGGGGGATGGATGCCTACAACTACCACCACCCCTACTCAGTGGGGCCTGGATGCCTGTCACTACTACCATCCCCACTCATAGGGGATGGATACCTACCACTACCACCACCCCACTCAGGGGGGCCTGGATGCCAGTCACTACTACCATCCCCACTCATAGGGGGATGGATGCCTACCACTACCACCACCCCTACTCATGGGGGCCTGGATGCCTACCACTACCACCACCCCTACTCAGGGGGGCCTGGATGCCTGTCACTACTACCATCCCCACTCATAGGGGATGGATGCCTACCACTACCACCACCCCTACTCATGGGGGCCTGGATGCCTACCACTACCACCACCCCTACTCAGGGGGGCCTGGATGCCTGTCACTACTTCCATCCCCACTCATAGGGGGATGGATGCCTACCACTAACACCACCCCTACTCAGGGGTGCCTGGATGCCTACCACTACCACCACCCCTACTCAGGGGGGCCTGGATGCCTGTCACTACTACAATCCCCACTCATAGGGGGATGGATGCCTACCACTACCACTCACCTCTACTCAGGGGGCCTGGATGCCTACCACTACCACCACCCCTACTCATGGGGGCCTGGATGCCTGTCACTACTACCATCCCCACTCATAGGGGGATGGATGCCTACCACTACCACCACCCCTACTCAGGGGTGCCTGGATGCCTACCACTACCACCACCCCTACTCAGGGGGGCCTGGATGCCTGTCCCTACTACCATCCACACTCATAGGTGGATGGATGCCTACCACTAACACCACCCCTACTCAGGGGGGCCTGGATGCCTACCACTACCACCACCCCTACTCAGGGGGGCCTGGATGCCTGTCCCTACTACCATCCACACTAATAGGGGGATGGATGCCTACCACTACCACCACCCCTACTCAGGGGTGCCTGGATGCCTACCACTACCACCACCCCTACTCAGGGGGGCCTGGATACCTGTCACTACTACCATCCCCACTCATAGGGGGATGGATGCCTACCACTACCACCACCCCTACTCAGGGGTGCCTGGATGCCTACCACTACCACCACCCCTACTCAGGGGTGCCTGGATGCCTGTCACTACTACCATCCCCACTCATAGGGGGATGGATGCCTACCACTACCACCACCCCTACTCAGTGGGGCCTGGATGCCTGTCACTACTACCATCCCCACTCATAGGGGGATGGATGCCTACCACTACCACCACCCCTACTCAGGGGTGCCTGGATGCCTACCACTACCACCACCCCTACTCAGGGGTGCATGGATGCCTACCACTACCACCACCCCTACTCAGCGGGGCCTGGATGCCTGTCACTACTACCATCCCCACTCATAGGGGGATGGATGCCTACCACCACCCCTACTCAGTGGGGCCTGGATGCCTGTCACTACTACCATCCCCACTCATAGGGGATGGATGCCTACCACTACCACCACCCCTACTCATGGGGGCCTGGATGCCTACCACTACCACCACCCCTACTCAGGGGGCCTGGATGCCTGTCACTACTACCATCCCCACTCATAGGGGATGGATGCCTACCACTACCACCACCCCTACTCATGGGGGCCTGGATGCCTACCACTACCACACCCCTACTCAGGGGGCCTGGATGCCTGTCACTACTACCATCCCCACTCATAGGGGGATGGATGCCTACCACTACCACCACCCCTACTCAGGGGTGCCTGGATGCCTACCACTACCACCACCCCTACTCATGGGGGCCTGGATGCCTGTCAGTACTACCATCCCCACTCATAGGGGGATGGATTCCTACCACTACCACCACCCCACTCAGGGGGGCCTGGATGCCTGTCACTACTACCATCCCCACTCATAGGGGGATGGATGCCTACCACCACCCCTACTCAGTGGGGCCTGGATGCCTGTCACTACTACCATCCCCACTCATAGGGGGATGGATGCCTACCACTACCACCACCCCTACTCATGGGGGCCTGGATGCCTACCACTACCACCACCCCTACTCAGGGGGGCCTGGATGCCTGTCACTACTACCATACCCACTCATAGGGGATGGATGCCTACCACTACCACCACCCCTACTCATGGGGGCCTGGATGCCTACCACTACCACACCCCTACTCAGGGGGCCTGGATGCCTGTCACTACTACCATCCCCCTCATAGGGGGATGGATGCCTACCACTAACACCACCCCTACTCAGGGGTGCCTGGATGCCTACCACTACCACCACCCCTACTCAGGGGGGCCTGGATGCCTACCACTACCACCACCCCTACTCAGGGGGGCCTGGATGCCTGTCACTACTACCATCCCCACTCATAGGGGGATGGATGAATACCACTACCACCACCCCTACTCAGGGGTGCCTGGATGCCTACCACTACCACCACCCCTACTCATGGGGGCCTGGATGCGTGTCACTACTACCATCCCCACTCATAGGGGGATGGATGCCTACCACTACCACCACCCCTACTCAGTGGGGCCTGGATGCCTACCACTACCACCACCCCACTCAGGGGGGCCTGGATGCCTGTCACTACTACCATCCCCACTCATAGGGGGATGGATGCCTACCACTACCACCACCCCTACTCAGGGGGGCCTGGATGCCTGTCACTACTACCATCCCCACTCATAGGGGGATGGATGCCTCCCACTACCACCACCCCTACTCACGGGAGCCTGGATGCCTACCACTACCACCACCCCTACTCAGGGGTGCCTGGATGCCTACCACTACCACCACCCCTACTCAGGGGGGCCTGGATGCCTACCACTAACACCATCCCCACTCATAGGGGGATGGATGCCTACCACCCACACCACCCCGACACATAGGACGGGAAATGCATGACACCACCAGCATACTCCAACATAAGGAATGTCTGAAAATACATCCCACCAACACCATGACAAGCGTGTGTAGTCTGTGTCAAATGCCTACAACACTGAACATGACATTGAGCATACAATGTGACCCCCTATCACATGTGTCACACATAAATGTGTGTGGCCTCCACAATGCAAGCAGACCATGACCACTGTGGCAATGGGGTATAACACCCCATCATCACAGTGACCAAAAGGTAAGTCTGGGGTCCATAGCTGAAGCACATTTTGAACATTGTGGCAATGGGGTCTAAACCCCCATCACCACAGTGACCAAAAGGTAAGTGTGGGGTCCATAGCTGAAGCAAATTTTGAACATTGTGGCAATGGGGTTTAAATCCCCATCACCACAGTGACCAAAAGGTAATTGTTGTCATGGGAAAAGCTGCAAATGCCAAACAGCATGGATGATTCCTGGTCACAGAACAACAAACACATCTGTGGCATAGTAGTGCTTGTGTCCCATAGCAACATACATTGGGTGAGGCAAACAGTGCAGTGCAAATAAGATATACCTTTGGCCATGTGCAGACAAACATCACCCATGGGGGCTGACATTGTCAACATTCGTCAATAACACAATGACAGAAGTGACCATCATAATGCAGGCCCACATATCTGCACCAATGGACACACAAATGTAGATATCCTGTGGAGACTGTAGATGTCAGGTGAACAAATACCATACCATGGCAGCAATGGGACATACAAACCATGATCATTGTGCTGACTGATGACCTAGGAGTCCCAGGGACAGCAGGGGAAACCCACCAAACAACATACAGCCAATGGCACACAAAGATATGCCAATGCAGTGGTGCAGATGCACAAACACAAACAGGCAGCCTCACACTGCATATCAAACACAACAGGTGATGGGGGTGCCAGTGTCCCCAGGCAACCACACAACACATGAGGAGGCCTGAATCACAATTACACAGATGTGTATAAAGTGCCACACAAAAGTAACTCATGGATCGGATTGCCCTATGTGGGCAATCAGGCATTGTTAGATGAGAGGGAGCCCAAATTACACATGTCACACAAGCTTGTAGGAACAGCAAATAACACAGCAAGAGACAGACTCACTACAGCCCTACCCCCAGGGACCCCACATTGTGGTGACCATGGCCTGCATGATAATCCCACTGTGATGACAAAGCTAGATGTCGTTCACACTGTGAACCACAGTCATGTGTCCTGAGCTACAAACTACCATCACACCTACACAAGCACAAATCAATCAGCACGGCCTGTCAGCCAAGGCCAACATGGAGGTAGGGGTCTAGCCGTCAACAACTCTCATTTGCACACACTCAACACCACACACCTTGATCTCCACCAATGTGCAGCTGTGAAGCTCACATGGACTGGTGACATTGCACATGCACCCATGACAATCCCAGGGGTGGTGGTGGGAACTAAGGTGCAGAAACCCATCACACATGGCCAGTCAACAAGACTCGTGAATATCTGACACACTGCACAGTACGCCGTACATGGGCATGATGTGAAATCCACCACAATCAATGTGATCCCGGACACAGTCACACACCAATGAAGAAGTCAAGGTCACCCACAAAGAACACACATAGACAACTTCCAACATTGCAGCTCTGACCCAGATGAGTGGCAGCAGTCACACACACAATGTGTCACAATCACTGAAAGCTAACACAAACTGTAAATTACATGACTTGTGTAACCAACAAGTGCCAAGGGGAATCCTGACTGTGTCTCATCTGCGTTTGCCCACAAACTCAGCCCTGACAGCAAACACACCTATGGATGACACCCTGATGACCAGTAATGTGCCATGCACCCACATCCCAGAGAACCCAGTGCGAAGATTTGGGGGAACATAGGTCAACTCAGCAAGCATCACAAACAGGAACATCACTAGGGATCCCAGCCTGTGTTGCAAAATGGAAGTGAACACACATAGACATGCTCACACAACACACACCTTGGGCTCAGGCAATGTCACGGAATTACACACTGCCATGAGGGGACTCCACTCCTGTGTAAGGAAAGCTGTGCCATACGTTGTCTCTGCAGGGCTCAATCATGTCAGCAGTACACTTGGTCACTCAGTCAACAATTAGCACAAAATGAAGGCTCTCATCACATCAGCCTGGTCATGGGAGTGTCACCGAAATCATCTGCACAGATCCAACACACATGTATAGCAAGTTGCACTGATAACACAGATGAGTCCTTCCCCATTGATGCCCAAACTTGCATGTCCAGTGGAGATGGTCACATGGTCAGGGAAACAGACAAATTGAACAATGGCAAGCACAACTGATGTGCAGGGGTGTAAGCCACAGATGTGATATTGCAAATAAATGTAGGAAATCACATTGGCAAATATTGAAAACATGACACCATCATATTGCTGCAAAGGATGACATGGCTACACACCAGGATAGGACACATTCCCCCTGGACCACATGGGGTCCTGCACAGTAACACTTCATTTTCATGATATCAAAAATCACCATCACTGCAGCAAGGGCATGGTTAGCATCATCAACATCATGTACATCTGAAACTAAACCACCAGAGAACAGAAAGGAGCTTTATTCAGCATATGTGTGTGAAATATGAAAGTCCTGCAAAAATACAAAGGCCAATGGCCAGTCCAACAGTTCAGTCCGAACAGGGTGACAGTGGCAGATGTCACCCTCTGCTTGCCTGCACTGATACGGAGCAGGGACATTCCCCTCGGAGGGGCATACGGGGGCAGGCCAGGCACCGCAGGGACAGGATCATGGCTCACCAGAAGGAGGCAGGGAAGGGGTGGCTGGTGCTGGAGAGTCACTGACAACTGCAGTGGAGATGTCTGACATGGTGTGTGCCGGCCCAACTGGGGGGCATGAGTCAGATGGTGTGGGTGCCGGCACCACTGCAGTGGTCCGGCCAGATGGAGTGGACAGGTTCCCCACTGCAGTCCCCAAGTCAGACGGGGTGGTAGTGGACTCCACTGCAGTGCCTATCTCCAGGGGAGTAGAATGGGGTTCAGGTAAGGTGGGCAGGACAGAGGGGAGGACACGGTCTCCACACCAGTGGCACAAACATGTGCAGCGGGGGTGTGAGGCTGGAAGAGTAAGTGGTAGGTGGAGAAGGCCGGATCATTTTGGGGATGGTGTATCTGTGGGTGGGGGAACCTGGGGCAGGGTGTGGTGGGGGAATCAGTGTTGTGGGGCCAGAGGGATGGAGGAAGGAGACTGTGTGGTTGAGCTGCAGGGCGGTGGCGGGGTCTTGCTCTTCCGGGACCGGGGGACTTGCGTGTGGGGGCCTTAGTCTGTCCGTGCCTGGGGGAGGGTGTCCGGGGTGAGGGGCACTCCCCTCTGTGTGGTGGACTTCCTCTTCCCCTGTATGCTGGATCAGCTGGATCGGAGGGGAAGAGGCCAAGGTCACAGAGAAAGAGCTGCTGTTTAGGTGGGGTTGCAGGTGAGGCAAGGGAAGGGGTCTTGGAGGGAGAGGATTTGGAGGACTGCGGCGTGACTGTGGATGCCTGTGTGTGTGTCTGTTCCCCATCCCCTGTGGGTGTGGTATCAGTCCCCTGAGGATGCTTGCGTGCACGTTTTGCCTTTGTTTTGGGTGATTCTGTGCTGCTTGTGTCTGTGTGTTTGGGTGATTGTGCAGGTGTGCATGTGCTTGGGACAGGTAGGGTGCCAGGAAGTGTGGATGAGGCAGAGGTAGGAGGGGTGAGGGACTGTTGGAGGAGGGACACTGCTACCGTCAGGGAGGAGTCCATGGACTTATTGCTCCTCTGTAGGGCAGACATGCCAGATGAGATGCCCTCCATGAATGACACCAGCTGTGTCAACAGAGTGGTGTGTGCATGGAGGACACTCAGCATAGCTGTCTGCCCTACATGGAGCTGGCGAAGTAAGTACACAGACTCCTCACTCAGGGCAGCAGGGGACACAGGGGCAGGGGGTGCGGTGCCTGGCACGAAGGAGACACGCTCCCGAACACGGGAGCCTCCACGGACCTCTGGAATGGGAGCCAATGGGAGGGCGGTAGTGGTGGTGGTGGTGGTGGCAGGGCCAGCCATACTAGCTGGGGTGTGGTGGCTGCTGACACCCGCCTCCACAAGGGAGTCATCCTCCGAGCTGCTGTGGTCCTCAGCTGAGGTGGATGGTGCTGAGGACTCCTCGGTGTGGCTCCCCTCGCCCTCCGTGCCACTGGGTCCCTCCGACCACTGATCGGCTGCTGACCCAGCCTGGCTCTGCAGCTCCTCCTGGTCCGTGGAGCTGTCCCCTCCTGTGGCCGTGGATGTATCTACAAACAATTAGGGAAACAGACAAAAATCAGTCACCTGCACTGACCGCACACACCACAGTAAGTACAGCACATTACAGAGCAAGCCCTGGCATCCTTAGTTGAACATTGCCAAAAGTGCTCACACAGATTAGGAGAAGCCAATTGTCAGTCTGATGGTCAACCATGGCACTCACACCCCTCCTGGCCTTTGTAGTAGGGTTCTGTTCTACCATATAACACAGACCTATGTACCTTTCTGCTCTGCCCATGAAACATGGCACTCCCATATAGGCCCCACCAGTCAGGCCCTGATAGATGACCTAAGCTGTCCATTGTACTTTTACCCTTTTAGTACCTGTCACAGTGGTCCACACCCCCTTAGATACATACACTTAGGCCCAAACCCACCTCCTTAGATGCACACACACATGTAGGCCCAAGAGGCCACTGCCTCATGCTATCATTTTTCTAATACAACAAATCTTGTAGGCCTTTCTGGCCTGACAGCAGGGACCTGTGCCATCCACCGCGGCACCAGCCCCCCCCTTGTAAATATCCACAGTCACAAGAATAAGGTTAGCCCACACGTATGTGACACTCTGCTGGTTCATCTTGCTCTTTCACAAGCAATGTTTGCAAAATTTTAAGTTATGAAACTTTCAACGCTTGCTCCACTGAAACTGAAAAGGCGGCTACGTGACAGAGAAATAATATATAAAATTCTCAAAGTCAGAGCATCTTACGGTAAAAGTCATCTTTTTCTTATGTTTGCGGTCAAGAGCACCGACCACCTGCTAAAAGCCCCTGTTTTCACCATGATACCACTTCTCTGTTCTTCAAAAAACTTTCCACAGTTACTGTAAGCGTGTGGTCAAGGACCCACGTCAGGGCCCATGTCAACTGTGGGTAGGAGTTCTGCATTAAGCCATATAAAAGCTTTGCACCCATGTCCACGCCCTGAACTCTTCATACCAGTGCATTGCATGGGGAGGGTTCACGGTCGGACGTTCTCCTGATCTTGGGCCTCGAAATTCTACTATCAAAGTGGTAATGCTCTTTTCTGATTGCTAGCCTTTTGCCTTTGTCAGCCTCTCTAATTTAGCTCATCCACACACAATTCATTGCATTCATCCTAGCTTAAACTGTGTAGCCTTGGATGGTTCTTGCTCTCTTATGTAAGATTTGCCTTCTAGGCGCTTGCCTATTCATGATCCCCCTTTTAAGACTTGCCCCCTAGGCTGTAGCTCACTGATAGATAGTTACATAGATCTTTGTGCTTCACTTAAAATATGATTTGTAATATTGTTGATGCTTTCATTTTCATCCTGCTCATGTGTTGACGAGCAGCATCAAATGAACAGTTCTCGGTGTTACTGAATTGCTTAACAAAGTGCCACTGTATTTCACACCGTTGTTCCTTCTTTTCAAGTGAACGAGCAGAGTGCGGGTCGTGCTCTCATGAGCCGGTAAGCAGAAGGGTGTGACCACCCATTTACCCTCAAACAGCTTGCACCCATCTGTCTGGTGCCTGCCGGATGGTAATACCCCAGTGTGGACACATGCACCACCTACCCAGTTGTTGGACATTGCAGGGAACACGGTGAAGTATGTGAACATGCACACATCACATCTCTTGCCCCTGAGTCAGTACAGGTGTCCGGATGAAGGGATGGCCAGAGTCTAATTTGAAATGCATGTGATGCATACCAGCACCAGACACCATGATGCACCCATGTCCTCATAGTCAATGCCACAATGGGGTGCATGTTGCACATGTCACTCCCCTGCAGGATCACTCTTAGGAAGTTTAATGCCATGGCACATGCATGCCTGCAAAGTCATACATCACTGTCTCCAGTCACATGGGCAGGGCAGCCAGCCAACAACAGTCTGCACTGTGTCACAATCCTAGGTCATGGGGAATGCAAGTTCTGCAGCTGACAAGTGCACATGTCCATCCCCCACACACCACATCATCTGAACTCGTATTTGTCCACGTCATACCAATTGGACATATGGGAGACACGAAACACAACTCTCTGAACCTGAGCACCTCACAGTCTGCTGTGAATGAAAAACAGCTGCCTGAACTTCTCAGTCGCATGCACCAGTCTGCACAGTCAAGTGATCAAACACCTATATGTCACCCAAGTATCATCTCTCATGGTCACATCTCAGATGGCATGCTGACCCATAACCGATGAACAGCCCAGTAGTCCTGACAACGAAGCCACAGCACAATGACACAGAGGCAGACACCTGAGGGAACATTTCACTGAGCACAACGTGTCAGCTGATACACGGGAGTGGGAGTACAGAGTGTATTGTATGCATGACTGTCCTGCTCCACGTGAAAGAGGGATGAGCCCTGGACAGTAGGCATGTGGCTAAGCATGTGTGACACACTTGATATACATACTCCTGAGGCCCAAACATGGTTCCCACCCGCAGCATGGGGGTGTGCCAAATACACCAGGCACATGTGGTGAATCACATCAGCAATTGGAACACATATCAAAGTTACATGCAGATTACATGTCAGAACTCAGGCATTGTGTAAGCAATTGACCCACCCATGAAGCCCACCACAAAGGTATGGTAACAAATGCTGGCCCCCACCCTGAGCTAAGCAAAATGCAAGGACACAGTACCCAAGTGACACAATTTCCAGACTGTAAGGGCCACAACTGGGTATCAGATGAGGAGTGGGCATGTCACAATTGAGGGACATGGGTCCTGGACTACAAGACTGATGTACTGTGGAGGTTTAACCAGGCCAGAGGAGGGCACATAGCATGTCAGGCAAAGTTCACAGTGCAGTCATGGACTCACCCCTCCTTGCTGCTGTCTGGCCTTCAGCTGCCCATCCAGGTCAGGGAAGACCACCGCCAGGATCCGGAGCATGTGGGGGTCAGGGTCCGGTGTCCGCCCCTCCTGCGAGGAGGCGACAGCTTCAGCTGGACCCTTGCGATCCTCCGGGTCCAGCCCCGAAGGTCCTGCCACCTCTTCTGGCAGTTGCGGATCCGGCGCTTGTAGTCCCCCACGGATCTTACTGCCCGGACAATGGTCAGCCAGATCTCCTGTTTCTGGTGGGCATCAACCTGTGAGGATGACAAAGTGAAAAAGGCCATTACTACACATGCAACATATCCGTGCATCACACAGTTGGATATACATGTCTCAATCACAGGGGCACATGATGTACACAGGCAGTGCAACTATGGCTATGAACAGTTTATCAGCAGTTACTAAATGGTATCATTGCCTGGGAAGTAAAACCTTGTTGGAATGCACTGTTACTGCACTATACCTGTTCAGTGCATGTAACTACACACTTTGGGGTGTGAGAACTACTCAGTGAGCATGCTAGCCAGTGGTGTGCACACTGGAAGTCTTGCTAGTCAGACAACATGCACATTTAGTAAGGCAGTGGACAGCACACTCACCTGCTCCCCTGGTTTCCCATACAGCTTGCTGTACTGTGGAAGGAGGCTGTCCAGCAGGGCCTGGTTCTCCTCAGTGCTGAAGGCTGGGGCTCTCTCCACAGTACGTGCCATTGCAGTAGCCAGAGGATGCAGAGACAGCAGCAGTGTTGGTGGCAGATGTCGTCCTGGAGCATGTAGTGCAGGCAAGTGAGCTCTCAGGGGAACAGCCAGCATTATATGTGTGCTGCAGAGGCAGATACTGTCCCATGTGTCCAAAGTGATAGGTCCAACTCGTTTGCATCTTCTGAATCTGGCCAATCCATGGAATTGCACCACTTATACACGCCCACAGCATCCTTCAAAAGTTAAACTTTATGACACCCATGAATTTGCAACATTGTTGTGGCTGTCCAACTGAATTCACTGCATCAGACTCGTTACAGATTCGAAAACGCGTCCGTTGCAATGCCATGCCCAGCCAATGCGTGCGCACCGATCGGACCATTGCTGTACAACGCGTATTTCAAATTACAACGCGTACCCGTTGACATCAAATGCAATGGCCAATGCGTGCGCACCGATCGGTCCATTGCTGTACAACGCGTACCTACTCACATCATATGCAATGGCCAATGCGTGCGCACCGATCGGTCCATTGCTGTACAACGTGTACCCGCTCACATCATATGCAATGGCCAATGCGTGCGCACCGATCGGTCCATTGCTGTACAACGCGTACCCGCTCACATCATATGCAATGGCCAATGCGCAGCGCACCGATCGGTCCATTGCTGTACAACGCGTACCCGCTCACATCATATGCAATGGCCAATGCGTGCGCACCGATCGGTCCATTGCTGTACAACGCGTATTCCGGGAAACAACGCTGCACCCGCTCACATCATATGCAATGGCCAATGCGTGCGCACCGATCGGTCCATTGCTGTACAACGCGTATTCCGGGAAACAACACGTACCCGCTCACATCATATGCAATGGCCAATGCGTGTGCACCGATCGGTCCATTGCTGTACAACGCGTACCCGCTCACATCATATGCAATGGCCAATGCGTGCGCACCGATCGGTCCATTGCTGTACAACGCGTATTCCGGGAAACAACACGTACCCGCTCACATCATATGCAATGGCCAATGCGTGCGCACCGATCGGTCCATTGCTGTACAACGCGTATTCCGGGAAACAACGCGTACCCGCTCACATCATATGCAATGGCCAATGCATGCGCACCGATCGGTCCATTGCTGTACAACGCGTATTCCGGGAAACAACGCGTACCCGCTCACATCATATGCAATGGCCAATGCGTGCGCACAGATCGGTCCATTGCTGTACAACGCATCCCTGTACAGGTCACTCGCATATGTCACCATGCTTGTCACTGGTGTACGTATGCCAGCCACATATACTTGCCAGGGACTCAGGGGCACACCTACAACACCACATCCTGTCCACACTGTATCCTAAGGCATGTAAGGCTGCATTACCTTTTCTGTGTATGGGGGTCAACATGTGGTTTTTGGGGTGGCACTTGGGGGCAGCCACTCCCAGGCTGTGCACGTGTTCATGGGGACAGGATCCTTTGTGTGTTGTGCACATGACCACTGTGATATGCAACTGTTCATTTCAGAGCATGTGGCATGGTCACATTTCTAGGTTGTGTATGTGTATGTCATGTCACATACCCCCAGAGTCCCATGTGGGAAGGTATGTACGTCACAGGGTGACCCATTGCCACAATAGAGATGGCCCTCCACAGTCTGTGTGCATGTTGTGTTTCCGATGTCTCTGATTCCATGTGCACAATGGGAGACAGTCTCCACATCCACATTGTTTGTGCATGGACTTTGATGTTGTGCGTGTGTGTGTCACAGACGTCCATGTCTGTCCTGCGGAGGCAACAGGGGCCACTACCTGTGGGAGTCATGTTTGTTTTTCTGACGTGTACATGATACGCCATGTCATGCCAGTCTCCATGTGGCAATACAGGGTCCCTGGGAATCTACCTGTCAATGAGCTGTGATGCCTGTGGCGCATCTGTCCAGACATGTCACTGTGGTGTGTGTTTGGAACGTGACAGCAGTAAATGGGTACTGTGACACAGCCTAATGATTTCCAATTGCACAACCTGGAACTTGTTGTCAACACATGTTGAACTGTGATGTTAGATGTTGGCCATGTAGATGCCATATCTGTCCATACAGAACGGCACACACATCAGGTACTTGTGTCTCGTAATGATGTATCATGTGATATTGAGTATGGTCAATGCCACATATGTGGGGTGACTGACAATCTTTCTTTCTTCACCTACGCACTGCAGGGCACCAGCTGTCCATAGACCATTCCCTGACCTTGCAACGATGGTGGAACGTGACAGCATCCGACGGTACCGCTTCACCAGGCAGCTGATTGAGGATTTGGCAGTGCGCTTGGCCCCACATTTGCAACCTGGCCGGCCGTACCCTACAGCGCTGACCCCCAAGGTGAAGGTGATGGCAGCCCTACACTTCTTTGCCACCGGTACCTTTCAACACACTGTGGCGTCTGCTGGTGGGATGTCACAGACTATGTTCAGCCGTGTGCTACGCGATGTTTTGGAGGCAATGTTGAGATGCCTGAACCAGTACATCTATTTCCCTAAACGTCAACAACTCACTGACGTCAAGAGTGACTTCTATGCCCTGGGGAGGATGCCACATGTCATTGGCTCCTTTGATGGGACACATGTGGCTTTGGTACCACCACAGGCACATGAGCAGGCATACAGGAACAGGAAACATTATCATTCGATCAATGCTCTGGTGGTATGTCTTGCAGATATGAGCATCTCACATGTGTGTGCCTGTTTCCCTGGTTCGGCACACGATGCCTACGTGATGAGGAGTAGTCCTATCCCGAGGATTATGTCACAGATGCAGAACCAGCGTGCCTGGCTTGTCGGTGTGTACTGACTTTGTACCACTGTGTGTGTTCTGCTATGTTGTATACCGCCCTCTTTTCCAACTCAGCTAATGTGCAATTGTCTGTCTGTAGGTGACTCCGGATACCCCAACATGCCGTGGTTGCTGACACCCCTCAGGAACCCTGTGACACCAGCCCAGATGCGCTACAATGAGGCACATGGTCGGACCAGGAGAGTGATCGAGCGGACATTTGGTCTCCTGAAGAGCCGCTTCCGCTGCCTGGACAAGACAGGAGGGGCCCTCCCATATGCCCCAGCAAAGGTGTGCAAGATTGTCATCGTCTGCTGCATGCTACACAACCTGGCAGTGCGGAAGGAGTTGCCTCTCATC
This sequence comes from Calotriton arnoldi, assembly GCA_963921515.1. Classification (NCBI taxonomy): domain Eukaryota; kingdom Metazoa; phylum Chordata; class Amphibia; order Caudata; family Salamandridae; genus Calotriton; species Calotriton arnoldi. Next base: position 347,041 of record CAWUFW010004019.1, on the reverse strand, counting down.
CTGGATGACGATGACCAACATCCGCCACCTGTGGAGGATCCTGGCCTGGGCCAGGATGCCAGTGATGATGATGATGATGATGGTGATGTCCGCACACAGCTCATCATCAACATCTTCAGCTGAATGTGAGTATCCAGAGAGTTGTCATGTCAATGATGTGAGTTTGCGTGATATGTGTTGGTGGTGCTATGGTGCTGTTTGGGTGTGGCCATGTGCTACTTGACTGGAAGCGTGCAGCGATGTGTCCTTACAGATAGTCTGTACTCCCCAACAGTGTTGACATGCTAACTTGGTTTTCTGTAAGTATCTTGTGACATGTATTGGGCATGAGTATTGCAGTTCTGTCCTGTTCTTCAGTGCTTTTGACTGTGTGTCATGTCTGTCCTTCACAGGGTACTTTCAGAGTTGTTTGGTCAACTGTGATCCCCCGACACCATGATTCAACTTCCAGGGTGGAAGCAGTCGTTTCCCTACAGGTGATGTGCCACACACCCCTGGACTTTATTTCTTCTACACTTGTTGACTGTGTGGCCACTGCCACGTAGGATTACCTTGCATCTGTAGTGGAAACAACATGTTGCAAATGTGTAATAAACTTGTGCTTCACTTTGGTATGTGCGTTGTCTGTGGTCACACATCTGACTGACGTGCTTACTGCACCTGTGGGCTAGTTAACACAGACTGTGAATAGGTGTGGTGTCTGTGCATTCCACTGTATTTCCTGGCAACATCAGTGTAGGCAATGAGTCAGATGGCCCTGGTGTGTATGTGTTGTGTAGCCCTAGTGGTGTGTCTCCCTCATATGTGTCACATCGCCATGACTCACATGACGGTGTTGAACTTGCTGTAGCAGTTAGCATGCACAGTGTCATTTAGCAGATCATCATCTCCATGACAGAAACCACGTTGGAATCACAACAGAGGCAAGTATGGTGTATTAGTGAGTTTATTTCCATACATGTGTGAGGGTAGTGCACAGGATGGTGGGTGCTGTACATTGGGATTGGAATCCAAAGTTCCCAGATGAGTTGGAAGTCTTGGTAACAGAAATATCCTGAGTAAAGTCCACTGTCATCTGATACATTGGGCAAACTTAAGCTCCCCATGTCATGTGGGAGAGTTGGTTTGCATTCGACAGGGTGAACAGTTTGCACATAGGAGAATTTCCAGAACAGGTGTTGGGTTCCTGGGGGATGTACATGGCTATCGGCCTCTCATTTTTCCTTCCTCGGACGACCCCTCTTCTTTCGGGGGGGACCCTCACGTGCAGGCTGCTGCGGTGCAGAGGACTCTCCGCCAGAGTCATCCTCCCTCCCTGTGGCAGTTGCAGTTGTTGCAGCACCAGATGTTGTGGGCACACAGGGAGGTGTGGCCATGTTGGTGCTAATCTGGCGGAGGCATGTCAATATGTCCCTATGCACCGCTGTCAGTTCTTCCAATGTGTCCCACTTGGACTCCATGCCAGACATGTGTGTCTCCACATGGGACATGTGTGAGTCCAAGCGGGCATGATGGGCAGCCTGCTGCTGTTGAATGTCCTTGAGGATCCTCACTACCTGGCTGACCTCTCCGGTGCTATTCTGGTACGCATCAGCAATGCGTGCCAGTTGTGGGTCATCATGCAGTCCAGACCCCTCTGCAAACAGCGACCTATGTCTACCACCCCTCCCACCACCCCTGGCGACACGTGCGGGACCTGCGGTGGCACGCACAGGTGACCGTAGGCCCACTTGGGGGTTGTTACTGGGGTAGTTGTCCGTTGCTCCACGTTGGGCCGGGGTCCCTGTGCTGTTGTCATCGGTGGTCCTTGGTCTGTCCGTGTTGGCGGGGGTGGTCTGTGTGTTGGCAGTTGTTGGAGGGGTGGGTGCAGGGGGTGCAGATGTTGGTCCTGCTGGTGCTGCATGATGACTCACACCGGAGGGGCCAGGTAGGTCTTCGCCATCCGAGGAGGGCAGAGGCTGTTCCACACCAGTGAGCTCAGTGTCCCCCGGAGCCTGGGACAGGGACTCCTCATCGTCTGCTGCTGTGTCCCCATCATCACCTGTTTTTGGAAGAGACACACAATGTATGTTATGTTTCTACAGGCATCAATGGTTCACACACCTGACAGTTGTGACTGTACCTCGGGATGCGGGCCTGTACATTGCATTGTCCTAAGTTGTCACAGTCAGAGGTTGATATTGGTGTAGCGCATTGTCCTGCCAACCTGAAGCTTTTCAATGTGAATGTTGAGGTGTGTGCATGGCCAGCATTGGTGGTATTTGGTGGACATCCGGCCCTCCTTCTCCCCCCAGCCCAGTTATCCCACCATGAAGCATGCCACCCTTGCAGTGTGTGCAGGTTGACTTCCAGGATGTCAGTCAGTGGTGTCCTGCTGTTGGTTGTTGCACAGTTCCCAGCAGGGCCTTGTGCTCCCCACAGCTGAGGCCAGTGTCAGACATCTTTGAAGTGGCTTTTCACTGCCTGTGAGGTGTGCATGCTTCAGAGTGGTGTTGATGGGCCAATTGTGAGGGTGACCAATATCTGTGACTACAACTCCCATCATGCTATTGCCTACACCCCCTTTCCCAGCATGCCCATACTTCCTTCCTTTTGAGTGGACTTCACTGTGTGTGAGTGTGACAGCAATGGCAAGATGGCTGACAGTGGTGTCCTGCTGTTGGTTGTTACACAGTTCCCAGCAGGGCCTTGTGCTCCCCACAGCAGTACCCAGTGTCAGCCATCTTGTCAGTTGTTTTCCACTCCCTGTGATGTGAGCATGGTTCAGAGTGGTGTTGATGGGCCAATTGTGAGGGTGACCAATATCTGTGACTACAACTCCCATCATGCTATTGCCTACACCCCCTTTCCCAGCATGCCCATACTTCCTTCCTTTTGAGTGGACTTCACTGTGTGTGAGTGTGACAGCAATGGCAAGATGGCTGACAGTGGTGTCCTGCTGTTGGTTGTTACACAGTTCCCAGCAGGGCCTTGTGCTCCCCACAGCAGTACCCAGTGTCAGCCATCTTGTCAGTTGTTTTCCACTCCCTGTGATGTGAGCATTGTTCAGAGTGGTGTTGATGGGCCAATTGTGAGGGTGACCAATATCTGTGACTACAACTCCCATCATGCTATTGCCTACACCCCCCTTCCCAGCATGCCCATACTTCCTTCCTTTTGAGTGGACTTCACTGTGTGTGAGTGTGACAGCAATGGCAAGATGGCTGACAGTGTGGTCCTGTTGTTTGTTGGTGCCCAGTTCCCAGCAGGGCCTTGTGCTCCCCACAGCAGAGGCCAGTGTCAGACATCTTTGAAGTGGCTTTTCACTGCCTGTGAGGTGTGCATGCTTCAGTGTGAGCTTGCTGGGCCATGTGGGTGGGGGATGTTGAGCTGTGACTACCACTCCCATCATGCTATTGCCTACACCCCCTTCCCAGCATGCCCATACTTCCTTCCTTTTGACTCTGCTTCCCTGTGGGGTAGTGTGCCTGTGCTGACAGGATGGCTGACAGTGTTGTCCTGGCGTTTGTTTGGCTACAAGTCCCAAGAGTGTCCCTGTGCTTCACACAGCATAACCCAGGGTGGTGGTTCTTTGTGGGATATTTAATTAGAGTGTGAGGCATTGCATTCTCCCAGGTGAGTTATGTGGAGTTTGTGTTAAGGGAGTGTATAAGAAAAGCTGCTTGTAACTATGGTCAGAGCTGTAAGTCCTCCTTCCCACCCAGCCAGATATCCCACCATGGAACGTGCTTCCATTGCAGGGAGTGCAAGTTGGCTTTCAGGATGTCAGTCAGTGGTGTCCTGCTGTTGGTTGGTGCACAGTTCCCAGCAGGGGCTTGTGCTCCCCACAGCAGTACCCAGTGTCAGCCATCTTGTCAGTTGTTTTCCACTCCCTGTGATGTGAGCATGGTTCAGAGTGGTGTTGATGGGCCAATTGTGAGGGTGACCAATATCTGTGACTACAACTCCCATCATGCTATTGCCTACACCCCCTTCCCAGCATGCCCATACTTCCTTCCTTTTGAGTGGACTTCACTGTGTGTGAGTGTGACAGCAATGGCAAGATGGCTGACAGTGGTGTCCTGCTGTTTGTTGGTGCACAGTTCCCAGCAGGGCCTTGTGCTCCCCACAGCAGTACCCAGTGTCAGCCATCTTGTCATTTCTTTTCCACTCCCTGTGATGTGAGCATGGTTCAGGGTGGTGTTGATGGGCCAATTGTGAGGGTGACCAATATCTGTGACTACAACTCCCATCATGCTATTGGCTACACTGACTTCACCAGCATACACAGAATTCATTCCTTTCAGTGAGCTTCCCTGTGAGGTGGTGTTCTAGTGGTGGCAAAATGTCTAACTGTGTTTGTTGGTTATATTTGTGCCACTGCCTTGCTGTATTTGTAGTTAGGTTTGTACATATCATGACACAGTTACATATCACTATGAGATGGCATGTATTGTGTTTATCTGACTGACAGACACATCTTGGGGTGATTATCTTTTGGTTGCTGTGGATTTGCTAAGGGTGCATGGTTTGACTATCCCCTTGACAGTGATGTGTGTGTATTGTCACACAATATTGGGTATATTAGTTGTGTATTCACCAGGCTCTGGGATGTTTGATAGTCCATATACGCTCACTGGTGGTAGGATGGCCCGCACCTTCTCCTCCCAGGGCCTGAGGTATAGTGGTTTGGCAGGAGGGCCACTGCCGGTTCGCTGACTCAAGATGTAATCCTTCTTTAGTAGGTCCCTGACCCTCCTGCGCACATCATACCACCTGTTCTGGATGTCTTCCTTTGTGCGCAAACATGGTGATTGTGCGTTCACCCTGTCGACGATCCTCTCCCACATCTTGGTTTTCTGCGACATGGGGGTCTGTTGGACCAATGTACCAAACAACTGTGGCTCTACCCTGAGGATCTCATCTACCAGGACTTCCAATTCACTGTCTAGGAACTTTGGATTCTTCTTTGGGGGCATGGTGATGGGTGGTGGTGGTGATTGATGTGTGTGTGTGCAAGTGAGGGTGTGTGAGTGTAGGTTTTGCTGGGTGTATGTGAGGGTGCTATTTGTTGAGGTGCTAATGGTGTGTGGCTTGTGTGATGGATGAGCTGTGAGTGTGTCTGTGGTTGCTGTCTGATGGTGTTCTGTGCTGGCAGGTCAGTTGAATTTGCAAAGGATCATGGTAGGGATTTCTGGCCTTTATATAGGTGGAGTTGGGGGTGTGTCCTTGTTCCATGTTTTTTTTCCCTGTATTTATTGACTTTGTCATTGCTTGTTTGGCCCCTTTTTTTGTATTTTTTCCTTTGTATTTTTTGTGCATGTAGGAGACGTTCTTCTGACCGAGTAGGACGCTGCAGTTGTCTCGTGCGAGCTTCTCCGAGTCATTCACGCTGTGTTTCTGCTAGGTTTATTGTGCGGCGTACGCGTCGGTCGCGGAGTATTGGCCTGCTTCGGCTGGCTTTTGTATGCGTGTCGGTCGTACGGCTTGAGCTCCGTGCGACTCGGTCTGGTTTTCCACGCATTACATCGTACTGCGCGGGTCGGAGTTTGCGGGTACGTTTCGTTCGGGTTCATTCCTGGTGCGTGTCGGTCAGTTCGATTCGCGTGGTTTCCCGGCCGGATAGCTTGTTTCCGTCCGGTTCGGTCGTTCGGCTTGTGTTCCGTACGAGTCGGTCGTGATTCACATGCATTTCATCGTACTACCCAGGTCGGGCAGCGCCGGTACGTGTCGGTCGGACTATATTCCCGTACTGAGTCGGTCGGTATGTTTTCCGGCCCGAATCGGAATCGGCCCCATAGTATCAAAATACAACTTAGTGAAGTCTTTATATTGACTCCAGTTCCCACACATTATAACCTTCTCTACTAGTAGCACTGAAACACAAACTAAAAGACACAGACCAGAATAGTCTACACTTGACTGAAGTGCCCAGCTGAATCTCTTGGGTCTGTCAGTCGTCATGTGTAGGATATCCACCTACACCTGGCAACTGGTGAATGGTGCGTAAAGGTCACAATTCAAATGTGTGCCATATGGGTATGTTTCTCCGGTTATAAAAGGAGGAAACTCTGCTAGCTGACCATAACAACATCCACTAATCACTCTTCACTAGGCATGATTAGCATAAACAAAGAGCAACCCATTTTTATATTAAATCAGCTCTCACTGACTATACAAAATTAGGCCTAGGTACATAGTGTTTAAAATTGAAATCTAGGCTGTGCTCAAACCGAGGGCCTCGATTACAAGCCCATTGTGCTGTCGGTGCATCACTTTTTTGATGTACCAGCGGCGCAGTGTGCTGGCCCATATTTATAAGGGCACATAAAGTCACCCTGCGTGACTTTTCATAGCCTTGTAAATATGGCCCCTTTCACGCATTACTCTGCATGAAAGGGTTGTTTCATGGGCAACATGACGCAAGGGTGCCTGTGCTGACGCAAGGCAGCCAATTGTGCGCCTGCACAGGTGAAACCATACAGGTTCATCGTATTGTTGTTAATACGACGCATCGTTGTGCTTTTAAAATGACACCGCTCGGTGCAGCAAAATGGCTTGTGGCGCAGTCCTCCATCATTCTTTTGTAAATGAGGCCCCTAGATAATAGGTAACACAAGTTAAATGCTATATCACAACTGAACATCTGTATGCTTAGGAGGACAATGGGGTGCCCAAGCTGGATTTACTTATGGAACTTTGCCAGTCACAGCTAACTTCTCCATATAAGGCCCTGTCCAACCTCAAAACAGACCTTAGAAGAAAGAAGACAACCCCCTTGAGACAGTTCTCATTTGCTTGGTGAATGAAGGAATGAAGAGTGGTGTCTCAAGCTTTGCCTTGAATCTGGCAAAAGATGCTCTGAAATTCGGGTATTCTGTCTTCTTGCTGGCTAACAAGGAGATGAGGGTCTACAATTTGGTTGGAAGACCACTGTGGAACGTTTGTATCTGATGCTGTATCTGCCTGGAAGAAAACCAGCAACAACCGTGGTCACTGACTTTTGGCATTGATTCTGATTGGAAATGGTGAAAACTAATTTTCTTACAAGAGCCTATGAAAGAGAGTCCAAACTATTAGAAAAGTAGTGGGGAAGTCGTTGTGGGAAGTCCAAGTAACTGAAAACTGGACATTAGTGTTTGGAAAATCAGTCCTGTGGATATTTTATTTTCACCAGCTACTTTTATAAGACATGTTTTGCTAGGTGTGAGTAACACTTGTTTTTATTTAGAGTATTTCGAAAAGTCTATTGGGTAGCATTGATTTATTTCAGTTCCAAAAACAAATGCACTTCTGCCTTCTATGGGCATTAAGTTTTTCCTTCAGCAAGTAAACAGCATAGCAACAGACAGTGATCTTAGTAGTAAATTATGGAATTGAGTAAACCTGTGCTAGTGGGTCTAGTCAATTTTTCGCTTCCCTCTGGTGTAGATACATCTTTTGACCCTAACTATGCTGCAGCGGAAGTCAGTAGTGCTATAATGTCTATGCATATCTGACAACTGGGTTTCAATTGTTGCAGTTCTCTAATGTTAAACAAACATATGCTCAGCTGTCTCTCTAGAAACATTTATTCCAATTGTGAGGATTCCAAGGATTCCCTTATCCATTCTGGAGTCCTATTGGGAAGGAGGAGCCACGCAAGCTTTAGGTTAAATGACTTTAAGAGAATTTCCATGGAGGAACCTGTGCAGGCACTCCGGAACTGCGGCTTTGGCTTCCCCATTGACCTGTGCCCTCCTTAGATCTTAAAACTAGTTCCATCAGTTTTAAATCCTATTTTAAACACCCTGGGACTTATTTATGAGAGCCTTTCATCACTTTTACACCACATAAAGTGGTACATGCATAAAGCAGGGCTGTCAATCCGATTTATGAAGCCATGCAAAGCCACCATGGATGGATTTGATTGGCCTAATAAATCTTGAGTAAAGCAACGCAGTGCAAATAGCTGCACTGACTTACTCTGTGCCCAGGAGGCATTCCATGGGCGTTGTGATGGGGTTTCCCACGCAACACCCATGGATTTTGACTCGTCCCAGATTTTCAAAATCATGTAAACCTGGGGAAGAGCCAAATCCGCACACCTCCCAAGGTGAAAGGAAAAAACAAGGAACAATAAACATATTTCTCCTTGTTTTTTCCTCTTTCTATTTGTGATGCATTCTGCAGCACACATAGAAAGAGGAAAACGCCTCTTAGGATTGTTTTTGCGCAGGAAGGTGTCCCTTCCTGCACAAACCAATCCTGCATGCAACGGAGGCACCCTTGCACCATGGTGCAAGGGTGCCTATCTTTGCACTAGGCTGCCAAAATGCCACCAGGGCAGGAAGAAAGGACAGAAATGCACCGTATTGCATAAATACAGTGCATTCCTGCCCTTTCACCTTGGCATAGGGCAGCACAGCAAGTTCCCTTGCTGCGCTGCCCAATGCCAAAATCCCATAAATGAGGGCTAAGGTCTGTTCCCTCAAGCAGGAAGAGAGTTCAGGTACCTCCTCTACTAAAGAAGCTGAATGCTGACCCCTCGATCACTAGCAACTTCAGACCAATTTCACTTCTACCAACACTCTCTAAAATTCAGGAGATGTTGGTCAACAATCAGCTGTCTGAGTTTAAAGAAGAAACCCAGCTTCTACATATGACCCAATCAGATTTTTGTCTTGGCTGTAGCACCAAGTTTGCTTTATGAATTTATAAAAGAAAACTTGGACCAAGGATTGGAGGCAGTGGTAAATATTTTATACCATTTTGCAGCTTTTGACATAGTCTCTCATCCAACCTTACTGGTCCTGTTTGAAGGAAATTGGGGTAGGAGGTTGTTGGACCTGTCATCTTATGGTGGTTTATCCCACACTTTGTGCCTTTTACCCCCTGTTTTGCTGATTCTTTGTGTTGGCCTTAAGACTGAGCACTTTACCACTGATAACCAGTGCTAAAGTGCATGTGCTTCTCCCCTAAACATGGTGACATTGGTGTATACCTGATTGACATATTTGATTTACTAGTAAGTCCCTTGTAATGTGGTATAGCCTAAATCCAGGGCCAGTAAGTTCAATGCTACTAGTGGGCCTGCAGCACTGATAGGGCCACCTTCATAAGTAGTCTTTCAAACCTGTCTCAAGCCTGCCATTGCAGGGCCTGTGTATGCAGCTTAATGCCACTTCAACTTGGCATTTAAAACTACTTGCCAAGCCTTAAACCCCCATTTTATTACATATAAGTCACTCCTAAGGTAGGACCTAAGTAACCCTACGGGCAGGGTGCCATGTAAATAAAGGGTAGGACACATGTTTTTAATCTTTACATGTCCTGGTAGAAACAAACACCCAAATTTGTTTTTCACACCTGTGAAGCCTACCCCTCTCAAATGCTAGCTTTGGGAATTCCTTAATACACTTTTAAGCAGTAATTCATGATCAGAGAGGAGCAGCTTTTTCTTGTGCCCTATCTTTGGAATGGTATTGATAAATTCCCCTCACTGGTAAAGCTGGATTTAACATTACTGTTTTAGAAATGCCTCTTTTCTCTGCATGTACTGCTCTGTGTGCCTGACAGCCTGCCTCCAATACTCGTCTGGGGTGGGCGACAGCTACACTTTGTTCATTCCCTTTAGACAGCCACAACACAGGAAGGATAGGTGAGTCTGAGCACCCATCTACATACATTTGCATTGTGAAGGCCTTGCGTGTGCAGGATGGAAGGGAGGAGTTAACACTTTACTTGAACATGCAGTGTCCTATCTCATCAAAAAGGATTGGTTACCCCCCCACATATAGCCTGGCAGACAGGACTGGGTTGAAAAGGATACTTGTGCACTTCAGAGAGCTTTTTTGAAGTCACCCCCACATCAAAGGCACTTCTGGGTATATGTACTGGGTCTCTAACCCCCTACAATCAGACACTACTGGACTTGTAACAGAAGCTCTGCCAGAAGAACTGATGTGCTGCTTAAAGGACTGAACTGGACTGCTGATCTGAAAGGCTTACTTCTCTGTTGGCCTGCTGCTCTCTGACTTTGCTGAAGGAAAGCTGGATCCTGTCTTCATTCCAAGTGATCTCCAGGGGCTTGGTGGCTTGCCTCCTGTTGTTTGAGACTCAGACATATCAAAGACTCTACCCTTGCCCCTGTGCCTAGCTCACTGGAAGTGACCCAGATACTTGCAACACAGATTTTGACTCATATCTTGTCAGCATATAGCAGAACCGGCTCAACAATCGGGTTGAAGGAGTAAAATCAGCGCATTGCATTGGAACCTGCACTTTGCCTCCAGAGATCGACGCATTGGACAGCGTATCACACCGCTGCAGCTTGGTGAGATCGACACATCCCCTAGACTGAGTGGCAGAATCCAGTGCATCACTCAACCACTCTCAACTCCAGCACCCTTCTTTGGAAGAAACGCATCTCCTTCACTGTGTAGAGAAGATCGACGCATCCTGCACCTGTCGGCCTCAAAATCGACACATCACGCTGTGTGTGACCAGGAAAGGTACTTTGTTTACCAGGGCCTGCATGGGTCCAGAGCTGACCAACGCTCCATTGCGGTAGGCCAGTACTTTGACTTTACCTGATCCAGCGCGACCTAAATGAATCTTTTTAACGCTACTTGCTTGTAAGCACTTTACTGCATTTATTCCTTTAAAATTCAATATCTCAACTTCTATGCATTGGATTTTGGTCTTGTTTTGTTCAGAAGATAATGATCTATTTTTCTAAACCTGTGTGGAGCCTTTTTGTGGTTTATTCATTGTGCTACTGTGTGAATGTGTTTCATAAATACTTTACACATTGCCTCTTTAGATAAACCTGACTTCTTGATGCCAAAGTACCAGAGGGTGAGCACAGGTTATCTTTTATTGTGTATCTAGCTTACCTTGAATAGAGTGGTGGTTGCTGCCTGGCCTGGGTGCATACCTCAGCCAACGAAGAATCCCAGTTCTAACAGAGGTCTTGCCAGACAATGGTTGAAATCTTTTCTGTCTGACAGAACGCAAACTGTTCATTTTCCTCCTTACTCATTCAGTTATAAGCAAACACTGTATCCCACTGTGATCAGCACTGCGTCCCATTCTATATAAAATATACATGGTTCCTCTAGCCAAGGTGGTGTACCCATGGGGCTTTAAAATTGTGCACTATGCTGATGTCAAGCAATTGATGCTCTCCTTCCACCAGGGAGATGAAATGGTGGCAGGGAGATTACAAGGCTACCTGAGTGCAGTGGCAAGCTGGATGCAGAGGAACTGTCTTAAACAAGAAAGAGAATCTATTCTTCGGCAACACTCCCTCATCTGAGTAACTGAGATGGTTGCCACAGGACCTAGGGGGCCCCTTGCTCCTTTCACCATTTTTGTTTTGTAAACAAACTTTATTGGGGTTTACAGACTTTACCAGAGACCATCAATACTTCACGTTTATCATGTATTCGGGTATAAAGTTGCTGATCCCTGATACGTACAGCGCCATAGTGCAACAACATGAAAGAGAACCAGGTCCTTGCTGTACTCCCGAGACCTCCCTACTCCCACATGTATACAACGGTCAAGGTTCGTATATGCCTAGTTCTTGGGTTATTACCTACATCGACACATTCAACTTTAAACTCCCTCCCATCAACTACCCCCCTGCCTTCCCTCCCCCCAGGCGTGTCACTTATAAACAGATTGCCCATTTGTGATAAGCTTCTGGTATAGGCTGTGCTTTGCGATTGACAGAGGTACCATTTTAGGAACCCTTGGCCTATGAGGACGGCGGTGCCCAATGGGTGCTAATCAACGCTCTAGGGCTACTTAGTGGTCAGGGATGTATAGGGCCTAATTTACCCCTATCTGAGGCTCTCCAATAGATTCTTCATCATCAGCCTCATCTGGGAGCCGAAGTAAGACCACCAGGGCTTCCCATGCTCGTGCTGCTTCCATCGTCTTCTCACTTTTTGTTCATTTTGCTATCTGCATCCTAACTATCCCTTCACACTCTGCCCACTTAATGAGTTCTTTCTTCCATCTAGCTAAATTTGGACCTTGTTTTGCTTTCCAGTGCATGTTTATATCTCTTTTGGCTAGAACTAAGCCCATATCTATGAATTTGCTCGTGATTTTGTTTTTCGGTGTGTGTGGGAACCAGTGTAACAGGCAATATCCCTGTGATGCCTCGACTTCCCTGTCAGTGATATCTGCCAGCAGCATAGTTACCTCTTCCCAGAAAGCTACCCAGCTGTGGGCACTCCCAGAGCATATGGCTAAAACCAGCTCCCTCCCTGTTGCATCGCGGACAAGCCGCCTCTTGAGAATCAAAATACTGATTGATTTTCTCCGGGGTAAGGTATGCCCTGTGTAAGATATAAAAATGCATCAATTGGAATCTGGCGTTTCTGGTGCTCTTCCAAGACCTCTCTACTATCTCCCCCCAAGGTTTTTCTGGGATATCCTTGCTGATGTCCGTTTCCCATTTTAATCGCAGCTCCGTTAAGGGCCGCAGCGTTTCCCTCGTTATTCGCCTGTATATACACGTGACCGCTTTAATCGTCCCTGCCGCCATTACCAGATACTGACACCCTAATGACGTTGGTGGCTCACTGAGTCCTTCCCCCCAATGCTTTTGTATGGCCGCGGTGAGGGCAGTGTGCAATAGGAAGTCCCCCCTGGGTAAGTCATATCGGTCTTGCAGAGCGTTGAACGGGATCATGGTGCCCTCTTCATATAAGTCACCTAAAGTATCCAACCCCAGCTCCTATCAAGTCTCCAGTCTCTGCCAACTTCCTCCATGCGGCAAGGCCTCGCACATAAGTAGTGGGATTTCCGGAGCATAGGGGCAACAAATTTTGGCACGTCTCAGGTACCTATGCCAACACCGGCGGGCCGTGCGTAGTTCCAAGGGGAGGGCTGAAGGCGAACATTTAGCCTCAGTATAATTTGGGATATCACTCTCAGTGTCACGGAGTCCTCTCTCGGCTCCTCAAGTCGCGGAATGCGGCTTGCTGTCCATTTCGTGAGCCACTGTAGCTGTGTTGAAAGGTAGTAGGCCTCAAAGTCAGGCACTGCCAACCCTCCCTCTACTCCCGGATGCATGAGAACGCTAAGTGCCACTCTTCGCCTCCCATTCCCCCTCAGAAGCCCCAAGATCATCGACTTAAGTTGGGCGAAGTATCTCGTTGGTATCCAGACCGGCAGAGTTCCGAAGTAATAGAGCAATCTCGGCAGGGTCACCATCTTAAGTAGAGCCACCCGGCCAGCCACCGACACCGGCAAAGAACCCCAGAAATCAAAATTACTTTTTGTGCCCCTGAGAGCTCTCCCTATGTTACCCTCCAAGATGTCTCTCTGAGTATGGTATATTTGAGTACCTAGGTATGTCAGGCTCCTTTTCTCCCATCTCACTCCTTCAGTTTCCTGTGGGCCTACTCTACCCTCCATCGCTGGGAACAGACAGGACTTTGCCCAATTCACTTTCAACCCCGCCACTTCGCTTAGGGCCTGTAGCAAGTCTTTTGCACCCTGGAGCGCCTCCCCCGAGTCTGCCAGGAACAACACTAGATCATCCGCATAGAGGGCAATGTGGTGGATCTGCCCATGTACATTTAGGCCCTGATAGTGTTGCCCTGTCCTAGCCCGGGCTGCAAACGGGTCCATCGCTAGTGTGAACAGAAGGGGGGAAAGCGGGCACCCCTGACGCGTTCCCCGCCCCACATTACAGGTGTTCAATATTAGCCCCCCTGTTTTAACCCTAGCAGTAGAATTAGTATATAAGAGAGCCGTCCAGCCCACGAACCTCTCCCCCAGCCCAATCTTCCTCATCACATGACTTGCTCCTTTCACCATGGTGAGGAACCTGGGGATAACATTTTACTGTGAGCTTTTCTTTAAACCTCAGATCTGGACCATCATTGTCACCTGTTTTGACCTACAAATATCCTTAAAGAAGATTCTAAAATTCCTGCAAGCCCATTCTTGCTAAATTATTGTGCATGCCATGGTAACCTCTAAATTAGATTATGTGAGTTTTATCAATCTGGAGGACCTGGCTGGCCTTAATACCAAGCTGTAGATGGTCCAGATTGCAGCCAAAAAGTTGAGTCTCAATCTGCCTAGACAGCAGTCCACCTCTCCATAATTAAAGTGACTTATTTGGCTTCCAGCAAACTAACGGATAAAATGTAGGGCTTTGCTCGACCCTTTTAGAGCTTACCACAATAAGGACCCTGCCTACCTGACAGGCTCAGAAAATATGTGCCTTCCAGATCTTTGCAAGTAGCCAGTCTGATCCTTCTATTTTCACCCAAAATTCTGAGAGCCAGAAGGAGGGAGCCGTTGCTTCTCTTTCCTGATTCAACCTAATGACTCCCTGTTGCATGGTTATTAGATTCTACATTCCTCTCATTCAGCTATCATCAAGAAATGCACTAAGCTTCAGATTAACACCCTTATTATTCCAAAACATGTAGGGCCTGATTACGATGTCCGTCTGAATTTCCTCCAACCGACATCTCTGCGGTTTTGGAACCGACTGGCCTCGTGTTTCATTGGTCAAAAACCCCAATTATGATGCGACCACACATGGTGCAGCCACAAACTCCCATTTCCCTATGGGAGCTTGTGCAGCAGTCGGAAACCGGCCTCAGCGCAAGCTCACATAGAGAAATGGGAGTTACTGTAAATCCCTATACCGTGTGCCAGCCACCTTCTGGTGCCTGCTACACGATACAGGGATTTACATGGGGGCACATTACGTGCCCCCCTGGCCAACAACCGGAGGCCACAGAGAGAAGGGGTCCCTGCTAGGGGCCCCCAAAGTCACTTTTTGACAGGCTTTCCATGTTGGAAAGCCCGACATGGAAAGCCTGTCAGAAATTGACATCATAATCTTGACGGCAGAAACGCCATCCGTTAAGGATTATGATCGGTTCCTGACTGGCAGATGGGCTCCTTGAGCCCATCGGAAGCCAGTCGGATTTACCGGCCATTTTAAACTCCGACTGCCTTCTTTGTAATAAGGCAGTCAGAGCTTAAACCATTGATGTCGGTCGGAGGCTTTCTGACCGACATCCAAATGAGGCCCCTAGTTGTAAATTGGTTAGCAGCTCCCTGCACCTAATCAACATTTTACACATCTTAATCAAAATATGATTTAGGAAGTTCTGATTACAAAATGAATATTAGATTCATCTGTTTTAAGGAGACTAAACACATTGCAATGTTTGAAACGATATTGAAAGGTATCAATGATTGGTTCCATGGTAGGGTTTTAAACCAATAATTTCACACTGTCAGCTGGCACACAATTTGTCGATGCTGATTGAACTTACACTTATCTATAACACTTATTTGGACACATCTAGAATAAACATGCTAAAGAAACAAATGTGGAGCATTCTAATTATACATTTATTCATAATAAACACAGGTGATCCTATATGTAGTGGAACTCACGATGATTTCAGTTCGCAAAATGTAATTGAAGTGATTCAAACTGTTGTCAGACAGAAATCAAAACAATCATAATATCAAATTGACTGAAATAGTGGTTGCACACCAGCGTCCCTTTAGAAATTCTTCAACGCGTATTTAAAATAGGTGTTTTACCCATATTTAGTTAAAACATAGATTTTTATCTGGACTTGTAACTGGGACATAAGCACACCAATTGACAATTGCTGTACATCCTAGAGTGTCTGCAAAGATGCCAAATGAATTAATCATGCAAAGAAGTTAATAAGCAACAATTCTGCAAACTTGACAACACTATCATAGTGATTGTGAAGAAAACATGATGCTAAACGCATAAACACTTTTCATCAGGTTTGCTTTACTTTCTTAAAACAAAACTGATGTCAAGTGTAGTGGTGATATATATATTCCAAAACAAATCATGATTTGTGCTGGATTTGAATGAAAATTGCACTCCCTTCTATGATAGCAACTTTTGGGTCACGTTTTGCCAATATCGCCACCCCTTTGGTTACAAATGTTTGTTTAGTACACACCAATTGCTGGACCCACTTTCGAGACTTAAAAACCTCCTTACATTCCTTCTCTGTCAGATGTGTCTCCTGTAATATACAGACCTGTTCAGTACAATCTTTAATATTTTGCAGAATCCGCTCTCTCCTGGACCTCACACTTAGCCCATTAACATTCCAAGATAAAATCTTCAAATTCAGCTTCTGTCCCTCTCCCATGTTCCTTTCTTGCTACCCTTTTTTAATGGAGAATGAACGGCTTCTGAGGAATTTTTCTTTCTTTTCTCCCTAAATGCAAGTATTTTGGGGTGAGGTAAATAAGGATTCAAGATAGCCTGGCTGATGATGGCTGTAAGCCAGAAACCGGTCCCAGGATGCTTGTTTCCGATCCAGGGAAGACATGGCTTGGCAGTTCGGGCTGGACTGTTCCCATGAGGCACAGGGTCAGACTGATTTGCATATGGCCATGTCTGAACTGAGGTGGCGGAGTGAGCTAAAGAATGATGATGGATTAAACCCAGATCAGTTGACTGGGGTGAGTGCTTGCAATGTTCAACACTCTGTCCATCATCCCCTTTGGTTTTGCTAAGTTCGCCCTAAGTTGGCAGGGTATGCCCAGACGTGGGTCCCTTGCTCACTTTGCCACTGGATTCAAGATAGCCTGGCTGATGAGGGTTATGAACCCGAAACCGGTCCCAGGATGCTTGTTTCCGATCCAGGGAAGACATGGCTTGGCAGTTCGGGCTGGACTGTTCCCATGAGGCACAGGGTCAGACTGATTTGCATATGGCCATGTCTGAACTGGGGTGGCGGAGTGAGCTAAAGAATGATGATGGATTAAACCCAGATCAGTTGACTGGGGGTGAGTGCTTGCAATGTTCAACACTCCGTCCATCATCCCCTTTGGTTTTGCTAAGTTCGCCCTAAGATGGCAGGGTATGCCCAGACGTGGGTCCCTTGCTCACTTTGCCACTGGATTCAAGATAGCCTGGCTGATGAGAGTTATGAACCCCAAAACCGGTCCCAGGATGCTTGTTTCCGATCCAGGGAAGACATGGCTTGGCAGTTCGGGCTGGACTGTTCTCATGAGGCACAGGGTCAGACTGATTTGCATATGGCCATGTCTGAACTGGGGTGGCGGAGTGAGCTAAAGAATGATGATGGATTAAACCCAGATCAGTTGACTAGGGGTGAGTGCTTGCAATGTTTAACACTCCGTCCATCATCCCCTTTGGTTTTGCTAAGTTCGCCCTAAGTTGGCACGGTATGCCCAGACGTGGGTCCCTTGCTCACTTTGCCACTGGATTCAAGATAGCCTGGCTGATGAGGGTTATGAACCCGAAACTGGTCCCAGGATGCTTGTTTCCGATCCAGGGAAGACATGGCTTGGCAGTTCGGGCTGGACTGTTCCCATGAGGCAGAGGGTCAGACTGATTTGCATATGGCCATGTCTGAACTGGGGTGGCGGAGTGAGCTAAAGAATGATGATGGATTAAACCCAGATCAGTTGACTGGGGGTGAGTGCTTGCAATGTTTAACACTTCGTCCATCATCCCCTTTGGTTTTGCTAAGTTCGCCGTAAGCTGGCAGGGTATGCCCAGACGTGGGTCCCTTGCTCACTTTGCCACTGGATTCAAGATAGCCTGGCTGATGAGGGTTATGAGCCCGAAACCGGTCCCAGGATGCTTGTTTCTATCCAGGGAAGACATGGCTTGGCAGTTCGGGCTGGACTGTTCCCATGAGGCACAGGATCAGACTGATTTGCATGTGGCCATGTCTGAACTGGGGTGGCGGAGTGAGCTAAAGAATGATGATGGATTAAACCCAGATCAGTTGACTGGGGGTGAGTGCTTGCAATGTTCAACACTCCGTCCATCATCCCCTTTGGTTTTGCTAAGTTCGCCCTAAGTTGGCAGGGTATGCCCAGACGTGGGTCCCTTGCTCACTTTGCCACTGGATTCAAGATAGCCTGGCTGATGAGGGTTATGAACCCGAAACCGGTCCCAGGATGCTTGTTTCCGATCCAGGGAAGACATGGCTTGGCAGTTCGGGCTGGAATGTTCCCATGAGGCACAGGGTCAGACTGATTTGCATATGGCCATATCTGAACTGGGGTCGCAAGTGAGCTAAAGAATGATGATGGATTAAACCCAGATCAGTTGACTGGGGGTGAGTGCTTGCAATGTTCAACACTCCGTCCATCATCCCCTTTGGTTTTGCAGAGTTTAACAGGCAGCATGGCAGCTCAGCAAAGTAGAGAAGCAGTTCCTCAGAGCAGTCCTTCATAGCAAAGTGGCAATCCTTTTAGCACAGCAGTCTTTACTCCAGCTGAGTTCTTGCCAGATCCAGTAGTGTACTGATTTGATAGGGCCAGAGCCCTTGTAATTATGGCCAAAAGTGAATTTGATGTCCAGGGTGACTTCAAAAGAACTCTCTGAAGTGTACAAGGATCCATTTGAGCCGAGCTCTGGCTCATTACTGCCAGTAGGGGGTAAATCAGCACTTTTGTGTGAGAGCAGCACACAACCTATTCAGACGTAAATGTGAGACACCTCTCCCCCTTCTTGCCTAGGAAGGCTATCACTATGCAGATAAATCTCCTGTCACACCCAGCCCTTCCTGTGTTGTGACTGTCTAGAGGGAGTGCACAAAGTGTAGCTGTCATCCAGCCCAGACGTGTATTGGAGACAGGCTGCAGGCACACAGAGCAAAGTTAAGAGCAGAGAAGGGCCCACTTTCTAAAAGTGACATTTATAAAATGGTAATGCCAGATCCAACTTTACCATTAAAGAGGATTTATCATCACCATTCCAAAGATATTAAACATGAAGTAGCTACTCCATTCCAATCGGGAATTACAGCTTAAAATATGTTTTAAGGAATCCCTAATGCTATCCTATGGAAGCGTAGGCCTCACAGCAGTGAGAAACTAATGTAACTGTTTGTCGCTGCCAGGACATGCAAAACTTACAAGAACATGTCCTGCCTTTTAGATACACTGCACCCTGCTCTTAGGGTTACTTAGGGTCTACCTTAGGGGTGACTTATGTGTAATAAAAGGGGAGCTTGAGGCTTGGAAAGTGGTTTTAAATGCCAAGTCGATGTGGCAGCAAACTGCACACACAGGACCTGCAATGGCAGACCTGAGACAGTTTTGAAAGGCTACTTGTGTGGGTGGCACATCCAGTGCTGCAGGCCCACAAGTAGCATTTAGATTACAGGTCCTAAGTATATGGTATACTGCTTTACATGGGACTTGCAGGTAAACTAAATATATCAACCAGGTATACACCAATGTCAGCATGTGCACTTTAGTACTGGTTAGCAGTGGTAAAGTGCTCGGAGTCCTAAGGCCAACAAAAGATACAGCAAAAAGTGGAGAGGAGCAGGCAAAACGTTGGGGGAAGACCACCCTAAGGATAACAGGCCTAACACAGTTTCATGACAAATGATCACCCATAATGCCCCGAACATTGTAAAGCGTGGAAATCAAGTGTATAAATTAGGTGAAAACACTCTCTCACCATCTGCCACTACCACTACATGAATCATCAATCATCACTCACTATCACTCAATAATATCTCATTCATTGCTGCAATAGTTAGTTACATGTTCCAATCCAAGCACAGTGATACATACATGTATCTCCTCTTTGATGTAAGCAACACATTGGCGGTCCTGTAAATCACATGATCTTTACTGGGTTAGCCCTGCTAGGGGATTAAAAAGCGAAGGATAGGCATGGGACAGGAGCAGGCATTATCTCCAATGTCCTTGAAGGGAATGGGGAGGCTTCTTCACTGCCCACTGGTCCAACCCTAATCCAGCCATAGTATATATTTAAATAAAAATGGTGGGGCTTCATAATTCAGACACATACAAAATAATGCAATGTTGCCACTAGCTATATAAATTTCTTTTTGGGGGGCAGCTCGACAATAAATAATTAAAAGTTCTATGGTGGCCTACTCAGTTAAGGAAGTAGAGTTTGTCCTCAAGCTCAAGTGGTTCACCCAGAAGTTGGTCAGCTAACATACTTGAGTCTAACCAATCACCCTCATCCTCCTCATACTCCGCCTGTGGTATTTCAGGAACAGTGCAATTGTGTGGTATGAAGTTGGTTCATTTTGATCATGGTCAATCTATCCACGTTTTGAGGCAAGAGACTGGTCTTTCTCACTGTCACAACTGCGCCAGCTTCACTGATCACATGTTCAGCAGACACACTGGGGACCGGACAAGCCAGATACTTTATTGCCAGCCTGCTGAGCTCTTGCCATTGGCGCATCTTCCCATACCAATACAACAATGGGTTTTGATCCACATAAACCTCTCTTGGGTCATCCAGATAGTACTGGAACATCATCTGAATAATCATTGGTGCTGTTCCTTGCTTTACATCTTTTGCCTTTGCCTCTGCACAGGACTGAAGCCCTGCCACTTGAAAGCAAGCCAATGCAGAGGTTGGGACCGATGATTTTGTTCCTGTTGTTGTTGTTGCTGGTGTTGTTGTTGCTGGTATTGGCTGATGTAAGACAACAGCTCAGCCCTCTCTGGAAGTTGAAGGTGGCACCCCAGAACTTCTGCCTGGGAGTGGGACTCTAATTTCCAGCCATTCTTCTTCCATGTCTCTGGCTTGCTCAACAATCTACATCTTGTATTGTGAAACATCCCCTTCTGAAAAGGAATTAAAGTGCCCAGTATGTTTTTTTGTACCGTGGATCAAGTATTGTGGCACAGATGTACTCTTTGGACTACACAATGCCTCTTTGCAGCCTTGTATTAACAGTCAAGTAAAGGATTAAGCTCTCAACAAAGCCAAGTGCTTCTGTGTTTTAGTTCACAACTGCAATCCTTTCAGACACCTTTTATAACTGGCCCTGTAGCAAACGCAACAATGGGATAGTTTGGCCCATCATACTGTTCTCCTCGCTGACTTCCCGAGTGAAAACATCAAAAGGAAGTAGCATCTGTGTCAGGCCTTTGACTAGACCCATTTGTCCATCTCCATGATCATGCTTTTCCCCGTTGCATCCCCTTCTCTTTGAATGAAATAGTCATTGATCAGTTTGTACTGCTCGAACAGACATTGCAACATGTAATAGGTCGAGTTCCCACTTGTTCGGCACCTCCTGTATGAGGGCTTTAACTGGTACTCTATTAGCATGCTGAATGATCCTCAACTGCTTCCGGGCTTTAAAAGAATGGCTAAAATGAGTGTGAATTCTTCTGCAGGTGGTCAGTATGTTGCCGACTAGGTGTTCTTTTTGGAGAAAGTCCTGCACAATCAGGTTGATGCAATGCGCCGAGTACAGGATCCCGAAATAGCCACCATCTGCCATGGCCTTAACTGTATTACTGAAACTGGAAGATGTGGGGCAACCTTTTGCCCCAATGCCAGTCGCACAGCTAAAGGTAAATATACGAATCTTCTATATACTGTAATCCATAGTATTCCATGTAATCCAAGCTTTACACTGCTTTATGATTATTCAACCACGTTTAATCCACAAGTCGGGTGTAATGCTATTTTCCAAGCTTCTCATGTTCCAAGTGTGCCCATCCGGACCTCTATCAAAGAACATGCACAAATGCATAGTTCGTCCGAAGCAGTTTTTATTGAGACCCAATGCATTTCGGGCTCCGTGAGCCCTTCTTCGGGGGTAACTGCAAATAACAATTAAAACATTCAACATCATTGTGTGATTAAATATTGAACATATGTAGAAAATCATTCTAACTGAATGACAATTATCAAACCAAGTATCCCATCATGACCAAAACAAATTACAAATTCCACTGAACATGTAACATAAGCATATTTTTCCAAAAACATACCCTCACCAATTTACAAAGAGAATCCGATTACATGCTCCTTCCACCTTTAGATGTCTCTACTCTTCTTCCGCTTTCTGGCAGTACACTCTAAGTTCAACGTTCATCAAACACGTCACTAATGCTACCATTCGATCTTCATGATTATCTTTTACCCCCACCGTTCTCAATCCTACTTACTTGACTTTCCCACTTCTTTACATATCCCCGCCACCTCATCTGACACCCCCTTGCTTGCCTAACCTCCCATATCACACCACACTTGCTCATTTATCTGCTCATGCTCACACGTAGGGGGAGGGTCCGACCTGTGAGCAGTTGGTTTAAAAATCGGCCGGTTGCAGGGGTGTGTTAAACACTTCCGAAAAACGCGATGGGGAACGGAGGCGTGAATTAGTTTTGGCACCTGCCACCCAGGGCAAGGCAGTAGGCCAGTAAGCACGCACTCATGGATAATGACTGAGTACTAATTGTGAATTATAAATTGAACATGGTGTGCATTCCAACACTTATGTTCTTAACTGTATTACTGCCATATGGATTACAGCCATTCACACACCTTGCTGTTAAAGTCTTCCAAGATGTTTGCAGCTGTATGGAATTTCTCCATGGTGAACATGGCTTCTGTTGTATGTTGTCAAACGCCCCTCAGCACAGAGACCTGTACACAGCCTTTGCCTAACCCCCACAAACGAGATCCAGTGTGCAATGATACACATGTAATCAGTGGTTTGACAACTGGTCCACATGTCTGTCATCAGGTGGATAGTGTGAACAGTGCTCTGCTGCAAAGCTTGTCCAACCAATTGCATCACATCATGATAGAGCACTGGAACAGCAGCATGGCAATGGCAAAATAGGTCCAGATGGGAACCTTCCATTTCGGGCAGATGACAGTCACAAATTCTAAAAATCACTCCTTCCACAAAAGAAAAATTGAGGTGGCCCAGTGCTAACATTTTAGCCAGCTTCCCATTTTACACACGTATTGTTGGGTGGTTGCATTCGTAGGGACCCTCCTGCCTAAATCTGCAGGTAACAGTAGCCTGGATTTTTAACTTTTGTGGTGCCACTGACACAGGCAACTTCCAGACAGAACTAGGAGGAGGTAGACTCAATGTGCATCTTGGGGCAGTCACTGTATGCGGTGTTGTCTCCAACTGACTCTTTTGTCATTTTGAGGTGGCTAAGGCGGGTGATACTGGGGTACTGCTGGGGACAGGGCTGCTTTGTGTAAAGATGTCACCCTCTTCTCCCCCATCACCTGCACCTCCTACTGTGATCTGAGCAGATTCTCCTCTCTAATTACCATCACCACCGGCAGCAATTTCTTTAAGGTACACCTCCCACCGGATTGCGTGATGTTTTTTCATATGAGTCATTTGGCCTCTAGTACCATAGTGTGAACCAGGCTTGCCCCGACGGACACTCGCGTGGCAAATGGAGCATAATGCAATGTTATCCTCCTGCTTGCCAATTGTAACGAAGTCCCAAACTGGGGTGGAGAATTTTCTTAGTCTGCCAATGCCTGAAGAAGAACTGGAGGTAGGTAAGCGTGTCATCTATTGCATCTCTTGGTGAGTACTTCAACTGAGGTAAAGGTGGATACAGGTCTCAATGGGGACCTTACAAATATGGAAGCTGAGTTTGATGGTCATGGTGGTAGCAGTGGTACATCCCTCGGAGCAGGTAGAATAGGAGGGGTAATGTCTGTGTCCTCTGAGCAAGCTTCTACAACAATGACTAGCTCGTCATACTCATCCCATTCCATAATTGTAAAGCTTTCAGGAACTTTCCTATTTCCTTGTCTCTCCTGCCTTGCCTTGGATTCAGCCGGGGTCCAATCTATCTCCAGATTATCAGAAGGGGGCATGGAGAAGATGGTGGAGTACCCTTCCTTTTTCTTGCTGGAGATCTGGAAATTAATGGTTCAATAACTAATATCATAACAACTTTGCTCAGGAGGAAGCTCAGCCTCCTGTTCTGCTCCTACTTCAGGAAGGATGCTGCTCCTGCAGTCACCTACGATGATTTGGTACTAGTTTGCGGGTGAGACAAATCCAATTCAGACTCACTGCTCGTCTCCATGATTCCAGTGGCTGTCTCACTGAGAGACAAGTCCTTGGGCTTATGTTGTGGTGGTGCGGCTGATTCGGGAGTGCTGCTCCCTGCTTCCCCACGGAGGACGGCACGGCAGGCACACAAAGTCTCCTGAAAAAAGTTGGCTCAACATGCCAGTGGTGGCAATCTGCTTTTTCTTCTCCTCCTCACTGGCCACTTCCTTGGCCACACCTTTCTTTGGGGCCATCTTTTAGCTGTCAGTTGACAGTGGCACTTAACTGCACAAGCGGTAGGGACTGGAGGATTCACGTTACGTGTTATGGTTACATCACTTTGTACAGGCCTTCTGTCTGGCTGTAGATGATGTCTCTCGTGCAGCTAAAATCAAGCGAGCAAGAAAAACATTTAGTGAAACGTGGCATTTTTGCAGTTTGAATTATTTATGTTACAGAAAATATAATTTAGTGTGATTACTTATTATCCTAAATAATTAAAAACAATAGTGTATCTATTTCTAAATCAAACCACACCACCATAACATTTCATTTTCAATCAGGATAACAACATAAGATGTAACTGTTTGCTTTATGTGCATCTAAGGAAGACCCTTGTAGCAGTCAGGGAAGTGCAGGGGAAAATGGAATAATCCTTAAAAAAGGAATGCTGGTGTGTACTGTGCACCTAAGACAGGCAGGGGGTCCAGGGGAAAATGGAATAATAATCCCTAAAAAAATTACACTAATGTGCGGCTGTGCACATATGGTAGGCAGGGGGTCCACCGATCCAGGGAAATAGTAATGACAATCCTTAAAAAATTAATGCTGGATGGCTGGTGCGCTGCAAGCACCTACGGCAGCCAGGGGGTGGATGGAGGGAAAATGTAAAAAAACAAAAATGTGGCAGGGGGTCCACCGGTCCAGGGAAATAGTAGTGACAATCCTTAAAAAATGAATGCTGGACTGCTGGTGTGCTGCGGGCACCTAAGGCAGCCAGAGGGTGGATGGAGGGAAAATGAAAAAAACAAAAATGTGAAAATAAAATAGAAAATAAAAAACAAAACAAATAAAAAAGTACAATAAAAAAATAAATAAAAAAGTAATAATTGCTGGTGTACTAGGCGACTATGAGAGACCCAATCGAAGGAAAGGAGGTGCAGGGGAAAAATGAAGAAAAATGCATGGAATATAAAACACTGTTTATAACATATACTACATTAGACCCCTCCAGGATATTTTAGCATAGATTTGCAAATCTTGCAGCACAAAAATGAAAATTTTGCGGCACAAAAATGAACATTTTGCAGCATTATTGAGGCACTTTATTTTACTTGTAATCATTCTTTTGAACCTTAAATCTATGGAACCTGTTTTAGCAGAGTATTCCACTTTGAAATAGGCATGTTTAAAGTGTCTGCCGCTCTATGGAAGCAGAGCTCCAATGCTAACCTCATGGGAGGGGGCTGTATTTTTCCCGGGGATGTTCTAGCACCCATGTATGCACCCCTGCCGGGGCACTGCTGTCTCCCGGATCCGTGAGGTATGACACCTCTTCCTCAAGCACCCTAGGGCGCAGGATCGTAGTGGGTGGAGAAATTTGTGGTAGTGGAGTACATTTTCCACAGATACGTAGGCATAAGGTACCTCTTATACAAATATTACTTAGCAAATGTCTGACCAGAAATCCCAACTCTGCCCTAGTCATCACAAAAGGATGCATAATGATATCCCTGAAAGGAAACTCTCACGTATCTAAATATATTTTTTTTTAGTAAAGTAGCTGAGAAATGACTCCTTAAGGAGAGTCTTGCTGACCTTCATGGTGGTCTACTGGGTTATTTTCTGGGTCCCATGGGGGGGTAATAGATTACGATGGTCCAGTTACTGTATGTATGTGAGATGATGTTATCTACATTATGAGAGTGCATCGGAAGCCCTGCTCTTTTGGAGAAGCTGCCACTACAAACAAACATGTCCCTGTTCTCTCCTCAGCAAGGTGGGACATTGCAGGGAAGGGTGTAGAGGGCAGATGCATTGCTGATGACAGGGTGAGTGAGGGGAGAAGAGCTGCCTGTGACTCTCAGGCCACTCAAACCCAGCCTAAAACTGCCGCCTACTGATGTCATTGCCCTCCTGCCCAACCCCGGTACAAGCTTCAGCGCCAAAACTCCTAGCACTTCAAGAGAAAGGAAGCGTATGAAGTCTCTTGTAAAGTGCATTTTATGTAATGGCCGCTCTTTACAATTATGCATAAATAAATACAATTCGGTAATATCACCCATCTGTGACTTCTTGGGGATTCAGAATGAAGTGTTTGGTGGGCTTGGGTCCCCCCTCTCAGGGGCCTCAACCTGTGATGGTGCCCCTAAAGGTCAAGGAGCATGTTCGCAAGGCAGGAAGTGAGTATTTATCGTACCCTTGGTCTCTAGACTTTGGCTGGAAACCAGCCCCCAAACATCCCCCACACACACTCATTCCCTGCAGCAAATCCCACATTGAGCAGGTACCAGGAAGGAGCGCATACACTAGGCAGTGCCATCTCATCTAAAGAGAGAGCACAGCGAGGTACTGCACAGTAGCATGGCTTCAGATAGTGTGTGCAGTAATACAACAATTTATATTTGAGAAACCACAAATTCCTATTTGAAACAGAATATATTTTGAATGCAAAGAACCGGCTTGGTGTGGCTTTTTGCATGTGTCCTCTCCAGTCTGACCCCTCTCCTGACCTTTATCATCCTGCCCACCCAGCATTTTACCCAATGCCACTTTCACTCGTGTGTGACTCTGGGATCTGTCCCTACATCTTTGTCCAGGTCTACCTGTGCCACCTCTTCATTCTCTGTTTCCGACATTCTGTTCTCCCCCTGTGCTCCAGTAGAATGTCACTGAAAGTGTCACCCACAATGCAAAAATTGTCACACATAGGCATGGTGAAAACTGGAATGTCACACTTAGGCAAACTGAAAACTTGGCAGCTATGCTTCATGGTGAAAAATTATCACACAAACAAAAACTACTAATATCATGGACATCATAAGATGGTCACAAGTGGTCCTCGTTTCCCAAAAGTTGGGAATTGAGAGACGAAAATATTGGTCATGTTTTCATGACCATTTGTCAGCCTTGTCAACAAAAAAAAATGATTGCATTCTCCAAATTTCACTGCAGTTTTGTAAAAATTGCTGCATTTTTACAAAGCTGCCGATTTTGGAATTTGTTTGCAAATCGCGAAATCCTGGTGGGGCATGTACAATGATCCTCAAGCATATTATTAAACTGATATCAGGGAAAAGAAAAAAAATGAACAAAAACAAAAAAACAGAGCCCTATCCTATCTATCTCCCTAGAAAATGGCTTTGAAAACTGGAATAAAAGGATTTATACTGTGGCAGCACAAAATGGCCACCAGACACATGGTCATCCAACAACAACAAGCAAGGAGGCATGGCCCCAACAAAGGACACATGCAGGCCTAAGGCAAAAGCACACTGGCTGGCTACACAAAATGGTCCCCAGCCGCATGTTCAAACAACAATACCAAGCAAGGAGGCTTGGCCCCAACAAAGAATGCATGCAGGCCTATTGCCAAAACACACTGGCTGGCTACACAGAATGGTCGCTGGCCACATGGTAAATCAACAAGCAAGAAGGCATGGAGAACAAAGAACCCACGCAGACACTGACTGAACAAAATGGCCACATGGCACAGAGAACAAAGACAAATGTTGGCCTATGGCAAACAGCACACACACACAGCAGCGGCCGCTGCAGGTAAGAGCGGTGGGCCCAGTGAGGGGGGATTTTGAGAGAAAGCCACGAGGCAAAATTAAATAAATAAATAATTTCCCCTCGTGGTCGTCTCTCAAAATCCCCCCTCACCTGGCCCCACCGCTCTTACCTGCAGCGGCCGCGGCTGCACACACACAAACACAAACATACACACACAAAAAACGCACACAAACACACCCCCAGACAAAGGAGGCATGGTAGCACTGAAGAAAATACTACCATTATTTCAGCAATTCCCAAAACTCAAATTTACTAAGCTACAAAAATTTTACATCAACACACATCCTCCTGAGGCATCAAATATTACCCCACCTATAGAATTTTTGCAGAAATAAAACGTGTAATACAAAAGATAACCACACAATTTAATCCAATGTCATCCTTGCCCTAAATGTTGTTTTAAAATAACATATACCACAGAAACAGTTGTTTCATACACCCATGACTAGTACTGGGCCTAATGGCTGAAGGGCGGTTGGCAGACTAGGCCACATGGTAAAAAAATATGAATATTGTAAATATAACAAGCATGAAGAAAATGTACTGAACTGTGCAACCTTTTTCCCTTAAACAAGATGAAAAGATAAATACAAACAAATAACTAGGCCCCTCCTGAAAATGCAGGCCACCCGCCACAAAAAATGTTTAAAAATCAAATAAAAGTAGAAATAAATTCTGGTGCATGTCCTCTATCAAACAAATTACACCCGTATATAAGAGTTTTTGAACTTACTTGTGATAGCAGAAACACCAAGGGCCAGATGTATCAAGTAAAATTGCGTTTGCAAACGCAATTTTGCTTAGTGGCATGTATTAAGGCAAAACTGCCTCGCAAAATAAGGAATCGCAAAATTTGCGATTCCCTTTTGCAATTGCATTTAAGGAATCGCAAATTGCGATTCCTTAAATCCAATGTAAGAAGCACCAAAAAAGTGCAATTTGGCCTTAAGGAATCGCAAATTACCACCAACTGGTGAAAAAGCTTTGCTGTTGCAAGCCTTTTTACTCCTCATCAGTCTGATTTGAAACATTTTTGTACATTTTATGTGATGCCAGCATTACAAACCACTCAATAGGTGTAGATCTACTGTGAATAAAGACTACTATACTAGACAATGTCACACGCTGAGAAGTGTACCTCAGCCATGACTGAAAACTGTGCTTTACGGGTTAAGAGTGCTAAATTATACCGGGGTGGAAGTACGCCTGTATCTCACACTGCACCGAATTTGTTGGTGCCAAGAGCAGCCATAGGTGTTACAAACCTTTTAATTTGTAAAGTGTGTTTTTGTGACATAGTAAGATCTGGTACAGGTGAAATGTTTACTTTGCCATACAATCCCATATTTGTATGCGGAAATGCATCTCTTCTTATGTCTTAAGCAGATTCTTTAAAACGTTGATTTGTTTGTTTTCAGTGAGTAAAAAGCAGCACCATGTCCTGTAATGCTAGAATTTAGGAATAGGATGTACAATATCATTATTGAATTCCATCTTATGTAAGGTTAGTAATTCAATCCTTGGTGCTCACCGTCTTATCTGTTGCCTTGGGAATTGGTAAGGCGAATACTTGTCTCTCAATTTTTCCTTCTCAATATCTTTGGTCAGTCAATATTATTTAAACAATCATTGTTGTCCAGCCCTGATGTAACAGCTGGCAAATCAAAGGAGTTCTACTCAGTCCTACAATTCCCCGTCCCCACATATTGGAACTGGATACTTGAATTGTTCGGAGGGCAGGACCAGACATCCAGGGCGACAAGGCCATCAACAATGTGCTTATCCTTGTAGCATAGTTCAATTGAGTCAGAAAGCAATGCTATGCCACAACATCTTCTAGCTCCATTAATGACATTCATGATAACCGAGTAGCAACCCCTTATGTGTCTTATCTAATGGATTGCTTTGCTTTTAATCCGCTTGTCATCTTCAGATCTCTTAGGGTCTGACAGTTTCAGGATATTAATCATGGATAGTCTAAATACAGTCTGGGGGTGACTATTTAGGTGAGTGTTCCTACTTTGATGTGCCATACCTTTACAATCTATGGGGGAGGAGGTGCTATCACTATAGCTAAAGCTTCCCCGGTGAGCTTTTAAATCAGTCATGGGCCTGACACCCTGGGAGTCACTAGGTGCTGCTTGGGGCAGATAGGCTGGTCTCAAGAGACTCACAGTAGGATCGTTTGGGAGCCTAGACATAGAAGCTTCTGGAGCGAAGTACTAGTAGAACTCTTCTTAGGAGTATGCAATTTCCATGCTGTACAGTTGTTCCTTTAAGAGACAATACCTGGTCCATTTTGGCCCTAAGTATGCCTAACATGGATTTCAGTTCCCCCACCTGTGCCTTTAAATCCATAATAAGAGGGACATAATTGCCCATGTCAGTTGCTGGTGGGACTGGAAATGTCGATGCGTGTGCCTGCGTGATTGTATTATCATTGTTTACAAGCTTCTCATTTTGTTCTAACATGGGAAGAAATCGATTTTCATATGGAGCAGGTGAACCTAAAAGTGAGACTACAGGTATAACAGCTGTAGCCTCTGCAGGTAAGAGCGGTGGGGCTGGGTTGGGGATGATTTTGCGGACGATGACAAGGGAAAATTAAATAAAAAATTAATTTGCCCTCGTCGTCGTCTGTCAAAATCCCCCTCACCCGGCCCCACCGCTCTTAACTGCACGGGCCGCGGCTGAGGCATATAGTTTAAAATGCAGGTAACAAGCACATAATTAGTAATAGCTTGCTAAGTAAGAAATGGCTGAATAATCTAGGGACTCATGGCCCAAGACTTTGACAATACATATCACCAGTGAGTGTTCCTGGGTCAGACAATGGCCATGCATCAACATGCCCATGTACATGGAGCAGT
This sequence comes from Calotriton arnoldi, assembly GCA_963921515.1. Lineage (NCBI taxonomy): Eukaryota > Metazoa > Chordata > Amphibia > Caudata > Salamandridae > Calotriton > Calotriton arnoldi. Next base: position 316,548 of record CAWUFW010004019.1, on the reverse strand, counting down.
GCTGCTCCATACAACTTTAACACAAGATGGATTCTCATTGCTCACAAGAGGGTGAGTGCAATAAAGACTTGCACCTACCCTCCCAAGTGCTGTATGGATCCCTGCAGGCACTCTGTTTCAGTGTGCACCCAGGCAATCCGAAGGTTCACTGTGATGGACCTTTATATCCTAATCTTGAAGTATAATCATTAAATAACCTCCACTACTGGTCCTACGGACCTTTGTTCATCGACAAAGAGAGTTTAAAAGAAGCAATCATTTACATCAATCCTTCTATGTCAACAATTGGTCTGACATTTGTAATAGTCAATACAGAGGATTAGTGTGAGATATTGGGTTTCATTAATAATTCTGATAAGTTCAAACTGTTTTAATCAGGAAGTATTAGCCTTCAGTCATTGTTATTACAAATTCAAATAATCCATTAGTTGGTCATTCAAAACAAGATAAAATACCAGATTAGTAAAAATTACAAATAACATAGAAATAATACATCAAGCATGTTCCGTAAAGGAATTTCCCTAAGGTGAATTAAATATTTAAATGACAATGTGATCCAAAGTAAAGGTGTCAGCTCACAAACCCAATAGAGTTCTGATGAGAGAATAAGGTGCATAAGCATAAAGCTTTTTATTTTAGACAAAGTAATATTCAAGATGGAAAGTATTTTCAGCTATAAATCAGCAGACATCTTTTAAAAGAAAAAGAATCAAAAGGAAATCTCTCCTAAAGAGAGATAGCTCTAAGGAATCTCATTTAGAGTCCAGAGTGCTCTCCCAAGCTAGAAGTCACAGAGTGCTAGAGAGAGTGCCTTGCTCTACTCTAGGAACACAAATTGAAACATCCAATACATTCCCTTTTCCCGATGTCCAATAGGATTTCAGGAAACCCTGGGAGCAGGAAAACTCCCTAGTTTTTCACGTTTTCACAATAGACCACAAAGACAGGTCCTTCAAAAGATACTTCGTCCATATCTTGCGGTTTAGACAGTTCTTCCCATGAGTCATACTTCTCCTCTCTTCCCGGTGAGAACCTCACTATCAGTTGTCAAATACAGAACAAATGCTAACTAACAGATTGCTTCTGGAAAGTTACAGCATCTGCAGTGAAAGAGAAAAATTCTTGTGCAAAATAACAATTCAATGTAAAAAACAGGCCTTTCAATGCTAATGTATAAATTGCTGTTAATAAGGTAGTAATAGTCAAGCTAACTCAAGTCAGAATAATATGTTATTTCACTTATATTCTTACGACTAAGCATTACTACCCATTACAAATTTGCATTTATTAAATGTATATTATTTTGCAAAGACGTTTGCACATTTCAACTAAATGCATTTTGTTTACAAAATGTGGAATTTCCCTTCAGCAGCCTCCCCCCTCTGATGACTAGAATATCCATCATAATTTTAGCACAAATGAATCTCTAAGGAGCATTCTCCCTCTCTGCTGTGTCATCAATGTTACTTTTCAAAGTTTCAACTTCTTTCTTGTATGCCTTATTTTTTCTTTCTTCCTTTTCTATTTCATCCTTCCTTTGCCTTTCTCTTTCTTTGTTTTTCTTTTTTGTTACATAATACCTAAATCCCTTATATAAAACATATGTTATGTTATTATTGTTGTAAAGCGTTCGATTGCCTAAAAGGCGTCTTGGTGCTGGCTGAATTTACAAGCAAATAATGGACCCCAAAGGAGAAGATTGTTATACAGAGATGACCAGGTTTTCAGAGCCTTCCAAAAGGCAAGCAGATTTGGCTGTAATTTAATGTCTAATGGAAGCATATTGTAGGCTTTTGCTGCTCCTAGCACAAAGCTTCGACCACTCCAGGACAGGCGATGAAACCTAGCCACTACTACTAATTTTGACGATGCTGATCGAAGAGACCTGCCCTGGGTATACCAAACACATCATTTTCCTTTCTGTCTTCAATCTCATTTTATCTTTGAATATATCATTTTCTTCTTGTATTCATCTTTCTTCTAGACATTCTTTAACAAATCTCCTTCTTTATTTGCCTTATGAAACATGTATGCTCTCCTTTTCTCTAATGCAAAAATACATTTAATTTCTTAGGGTCTCAATAAATATGTCAAATTTAGTTTGTATGCCTTAACATGTCTATCTTTGTAGGGGATCTAATGAAATACGAATCTATTTCATATCCTTAGCTTGTGGATGAGCATTCATTTTTTTATCTAACGGAACTTTAGAGAGGGTCATATCATAATTGGTAATATAATATTCTAACTATTCCTGTATATAAAATAAACTATATACTACATGTAACTGCATATAAGAGTGTAATATGCTGGTAAGTTAAATCTTCAGCTGCTAAAGAAGGTAAGTGTGCACAGACATAACAGTCTTTAGCATTTAAAGCTTTGGTGTATTCCTGAACTAATCTAGAATAAACATTGGTTGTTAAATCTTCAACTGAAGCATCTCTAAACAATGCTTTTTCATTTTTTCTCATCTATTGTATGTGCAGGTGATGTCGGTGCAGTTGTAGTTCTGAGTGTTTCTATCTCCGGATTAAAACTTATACTAAACAAAAGAACTATAAACTCTAACAGAACAACTAGTAGTGTGACAGCAATGGTTATTCTACAGCTAAGGAAACAAGTTTGTCTACAGTCAGACCTTCAATTGAATATAGCAGCAGGCAGATATAATCATCTGCATTGAATTTTACTTGCTGTTCATGAATGTCGCAAGATCACCTCCACCTCATGGCGAATGAACAAGCCCTCTACCTTGTAACTACCTCATAGCAAAAATGTGAGCCTCATCTTGCTCTTTAATCTGTCAAAATCGCTCCATTTCTGAATGTACTTCACAAATTCTGAAATGTGCAATCCTATCCCTGAAGATTGAATGGTCACAATTGCCTCATCATCTAATTGTGCCCTAAAGCTTTTCTGTAAAGTTATGCTTTTACTGAGGGCTACCTCATATTTACCAATCAATTCTGTAAATTTATCATGTGTGTCAGCTGCACATCTGATGATCTCCTTACTCTACTATATCAGCTTAAAATACCTAAACATCCCCTAAAATCTCTTCCAATTCCACCTTCAATTTTGGTACATCTAGAGGTCTCACTTTTTCTTGGCTAGAAAATGGCCTCTCTGTATCTCCTGTTCTTTTTCTTCTCAGGAGTTTCCTCACACCATGGGCGGAATATGTCGTCCTCAAATGGTCCTGTATCTGCTTGTGCAATCCGTGCTGTAAAAACAGTTCTCCTCCCATCTCTTAATGACTGAACATTCTGTGGTGAGGTCCAGACAACAATCTGTGAGCTTTGTGTTGCTGAGATAAACCCTGTCATTGCTACTCATCCTACAGCTCCTGGAACAGCAGTATTCAGTACAATATTGATTGGTGCAGTTGCAAAAATAATTGCTAATGTCTGAGCTGATACAACTAGTGCCACTGGTTTAGGAATGGTCACAAAGCTGTAAGAACTGGAGCACTTGCAGCAGTGGCTTCTTCAAAGATTGTTGTAGGTGGTCCCCAATCTGAATCAAATTCCACTGGTGGCTGTAACACTTTCTGATCCTGATGTTGGAACCACATATGGTGGTGGAAGTGAGGACAACAAAGCATCGAAAATATCATCTCCCTAATCACTGTCAGTATCAATTTTCCTCAAGTACTCCTCATCCTCATTTCCCTGCCTTCAATTCTTTTTAGCCTTTTCTGTTTTTACTGCCGGGTACATTCTACGCCCTCAACTACACAGTTTCTCCGTTTCTGTTGTTCTTCATCCCTTTTATTAGCAGTGTAATTTTGTGCTGCTCTCTTTGCTCTGCTCTGGTCCTTTCTTTCTCCTTGGTATGAGCTGCTCGTTCCCAAGCATTTATTGCTTCATACTGTGTGGGTCTAGAAGGTGATTTCATTTCATATAGCTTTTCCCTAACATTTTCAATAATCTTTAAATCAAAGTACCATATTGTGGAAATCTTAATGCTCCTTCTTTTTCAGTGATCTTGTGCCATTGATGAAGCATATAATGAACTGGTGTACCATCTGTTGGAGCGTCACCACCCTCATGGGAAGAGACTCGAACCTCACCTCTCATTAAATATCTAAAAGCTTTTAAGTATTTCATAATTGCAAAAATTCAATAATAAATGAACAATTATCAATGAAGTAAATGTCAATGTTTTTGGTTAATTCACAGTTCTTTGTAAGCCAATATTCACTCACAATCTCACCACAATCCCTCTTTGTGAGCTTATCACAATATACCACCTGATGATTCTCCAACCAATCCCAGCATGGCATTTTACACCAATTGACCTATTCCAGTGCGGCACCCTCTGACGGAATTCTCACTCCCTGCAGCAGTAACCCTCCTTTACAAATTTCTCATACTCTAAATTCCAAAATGTTAAGCAAGCACAATAAACAAACGACTCTTATTTGCTCAACTAAAGAATTCAAGGTTGTTCATTCATACAAGAGACATTCGGAAATAATGCCTTTCAACTGCCTTACATACACAGCGGGAAATCACCCTAAGTGATGTTGTTTCCTCTTTACACAAATAGATATCCCTAACCTTCATCACAACAATTTATTACAGTCCCTATATCAATAGTGCGGTCGATGATACCTCATGAACCGACACCACAAAACCTCAGCAGACAAGTAATACCACAATATGTTATTTTTCTATTTTAACTATCCCGGGATCTGAGACTATTTAAAGTCCAATAGCATCTTCAACTGCTCAACATCAAGTTGCATTAACACAACTAAACAATCAACTTTACCAAAACTCAAGACACATAACTTATTTACAATATCAGACAGTTCAGCAAAGACAATTGTGAAGCATAACCCTATAAATACTCTCACCTCCACCGCTGTAACCACCTTTCAGAACAGGAAACTCATTTAATCTACAAGCTCGGGCTTTGGACTTAAGGGGCATGGGCAATTCTAAACTTGGGCAATTTATTTAAACTCCTTTCATTCTCATGACATCAACCATCCTCTTGCTACCAATTGATGGAGCAGGGCTCTTTATATCTTAATCTTCAAGTGTTATCAATTAAATATCCCCCGCCACTAGTCGTAGGGCCTTTGTTCACCGACGAAAAGAGTTTAAGAGAGTTTAAAAGGAGCAATTATTTACATCAATCCTTCAATGTCAATAGTTCTTCGGACATTTTTGATAGTCAATAAAGAGTATTAGTGTGAGTTAAAGTATTTGATGAATAATTCTGAGAAGTTCAAACTATTTTATTCAGGAAGCATTAGCCTTCAGTCATCGTTATTACAAATTTAAATTATTCATTAGTCTGTATTTCAAAACAAAAAAATGGCAGATAAGTAAAAACTACAAACAATATAGTATTAATACAGGGATTACTGAAAATATTTATGCATACAGTGTCAAAACACAAAAATATCAGACATTTAATTTTAGTACCCAAAAATATTGTCTTACTATACTTAACTAGTAAAACTGCAAATATCAAGAACACAAATATCGTTGTTAAAAATATTGGGCCTGATTCACAAAGGTAATCTGAGACAGAAGTCTAACTTTATGACTTTTGGTATTCACAGAGGTCATTTAAGTGTAGTAACTTTACGTCTGCAGTCGCGGGTGGAATCGACGGAGTCAGGGCGGAATCTCCGCAGTGGGGGCAGAATCTCCACCTCGGACCAGGTTTAAGTGTAATCACATACACCTGAAGCCAATTGACACCACCTGCAAGACCTGCACTACAAACCAAATAAAAGCAGCACACAATTAAGGCCCAGGTTTGGCCACACAGAGTTCCTGCATGCCTGCTCTGCACCGTGCCTCAAAAATGCTACCCCACATGAGGAAGAAAAACTATTCTGAGGTGGAGACCACCATGATCCTGGAGTTCATTGTGAGGCACCACAAAAGGCTTCATGGTCTCCCCACCCCCACAGCACCAGTGCCACACAAAAGGCAGCCCTATGGCAGCAGTTAGCCACTGCAGTCACAGTATTTGGGTAGGATGCCTGCACTGCAATAGACATTAGGAAGAAGGGGCAGGACAAGAAGCAGCGGATGAAGAAGTACGCCAGGATAGAGGTGGCCAGAGTTCTCCCTGGTGTACAATCTGGATCCTGCCTCCGTCCCACCCTACTAGAGGATGGTGTCCTAAACACCATGCACCCTCACATGCTCCATGGGCTGCCTGTGAGTGATGTCCGTAATGTGGTGCAAGGTAAATGTGATGACTATAACAATGATATGGAATGACTGTCTGTGATGCACTACAATTGTGACTATAGAAGATCTCCTATGTATGTGCAAAAAACATGGTGATTCAGAGCCTCATGTGCCTCTTTTCATACTTTGCACTACAAATCCCAGAATCCTTTGTGATGGAAATGGGAAATCCAATTTCCTTTGTCCCAAACAGGTCCCAGCCCTGCTGGTGTATTTTCCTAACACTGGTAAATGGCAGTAGACAATGTGCTCCTTCCACTTAGCAGTACAGTTAGCATGTAGATGCTGCGATGAAATTTGAGACAAGTTGCACATGTACATTTATTGATTGCTGACTTTACTCTGTTCTCCTATATTGCCACATGCAGCCAGAGTACAGTCATCCACCGAAGCAGAAGTCCCTGCATCTGCTGGGAGGCAAGGACATGAGCTACAGAAATCCATATCACCATCACAAACCGGTATGTAAAATTGGTCAGGAGAGGGTCTAAAACCCTACATTGTTAGCAGACAACCCATTGACATATTACATATTTTCCATCACTTCAGCACTTTTTTTGCAATGTACCTAGCGGTGGATTGCGGGCCTAGCTCAGCCAGCACCTAGGGAAACCTAGCAAACCTGTACATTTGTTAAAACTAGACACCCAGAGGAATCCAGGATGGGGAGACTTGTGTGGCTCTCACTAGGTTCTGTTACCCAGAATCCATTGCAAACCTCAAATTTTGTCTAAAAACATATTTCCCTCACATTTTTGGGATTGGAAGTTTTGGAATCTGAGGAGAGCCATAAACTTTCTTCGACCCAGCATTCCCCCAAGTCTCTCAATAAAAATGGTACCTCACTTGGGTGGGTAGGCCTAGTGCACACAACAGGAAACGGCCCAAAATGCAACATGGACACATCACATGTTTCCACTGAAAACTAACACTTTGTTGCAATGTACCTAGCTATGGATTTTGTCTCCTAGCTCAGCCAGCATCTAGGGTAACCTAGCAAACCTGTACATTTTTGAAAGCTAGACACCTAGGGGTATGCAGGGTGAGAAGACTTGAATGACTCTCACAACGTTTTTTACCTATAATCCCTTGCAAACCTAAAACTTTGAGTGAAAAAACATTTTCTCAAATTTCTGTGATGGAAAGTTCTGGAATCTGCGGAGAGCCACAGACTTCCACCCATTCGCCTAAGTCTCCCGATAAAAATAGTACCTCACTTGTGTAGGTAGGCCTAGTGCCCATGACAGGGAATGGCCCAGAACGCTAGGTGGACACATTTTTCCTCTGAAAACTGACCGTTTGTTTGCAATGTGCCTAGCTGTGAAGTTTGGGCCCTAGCTCAGCCAGCATCTAGGGAAACCTAGCAAACCTGTATATTTTTGAAAATTAGACATCTAGAGGAATCCAGGATGGTTTGACTAGTGTAGCTCTCTCCAAGATTTGTTACCCAGAATTCCTTGCAAACCTCAAAATATGTCTAAAAAACACATTTTCCTCACATTTTTGAGATGGAAAGTTCTGGAATATGAGGGGGGCCACAAACTTCCTTCCGCCCAGCATTTTGCCACATCTCCCAATAAAAATGGTGCCTCACTTGTGTGGGTAGGTCTAGTGCCTGTGCCAGGAAATGGGCCAAAACCTATTATGGAAACATCAGGGGACAAAAACATAGGTGCCCCCCTTGCAAAAACAGGTTGTTTTGTGATTGATAGGTGGTCACCTGTCTTTTTGGGCCTGGTCTCGGCGGCCATTTAGGGAAACCTACCAAACCCAGACATTTCTGAAACCTAGATACCCGGGGGAATCCAGAGAGGTGTGACTTCCGTATATCCCCCAAATGTTTTCTTACCCAGGATCCCCTGCAAACCTCAAATTTAGCTGAAAAACACATTTTCCTCACATGTCTGTGTGGTAATGTTGTGGAATCACTGGGCCAGCACACATTTTCTACCACTCAGCATTCCTCTCAGGTCCCCGGATAAAAATGCTACCTCACTTGTGTGGGTGGGCAAGAGCTCGCGACGCAGAAGGGCCCAAAATGTATTGTGGAGACATCAAAATTATCACAAAACGACCTGGTTTTGCATGGGGGGGGTCACCTGCGTTTTTGGTGCTAGGCTTGGCGGACATATAGGAAACCTACCAAACCTAGACATTTCTGAAAACTAGACACCCGGGTAAGTCCAGGAAGGTGTAGCTTGTGTGGATCCCCCAACATTTTCTCACTCAGAATTCCCTGTAAACCTCAAATGTAGCTAAAAAAATCAAATTTTTGTCACATTTCAGTGTGGGATCACCGCACCGGCACAAATTTCCGACCACCCAATGTTCACCTCCATCTCCTTAAAAAAATACTTGTGTGGATGCCCAAAGCAGAGTCAACCTAATGTTGTGTAGTTCCTATAGTACCCATGCAGACACCTGCGTGTTTGTATAACATAAGCTGTGGGCTTGGTGGCAGACTGACTCTGTGCACCCTCACCGCGTATGTTAGATTGTTTTGCATTAGCTAGCTCACAGTGCCACTAGAATCTCCTCTTATCAGGGAGAGATTAGTTTCTGGCAACCTTAGATCATGACAACCCAAATTCCTGGAAACAATATACTACCTTTCGCTCAGTCACTCGTGCTTACTTATTCGGTTTGTCTCAGAGAGTTACACAGAATAAACAGTCGGGCGTTTCAATAAGTATTTATTGAACAGTTGTTATTCTAGTGTAAAATATATGTGCTGCAGCAACCAGCAGACAATAGCAGAGATATATTATCAGCAGTACGATAAAAGAAAGGGATAGAACAGTTCTACCATATTGCAATAATCATGAATACATACATGAATACAAAAGCATTAGGCAAGTGCGCGTACTCCTACGATGCCTAACTAGATGTACCTGAGTGTACCTAGCATATGTGTAGATCTAAAAGCCTAAGAGCCAAGAATCCTTCTAGGATTTAGTCGAACCCCCATACCTGAATAGAGAGAGTGTGGGACCCCGTCCTGGTCTCGAGTTGGACACCCCGCAAGGGCTGTGTCAGACCGCTGTCAGCTGGAGCGACTGCATGCAGGAGCCTCAGCGTCTCTGGTCAGTGTGTCAGCATGGAAGTCTCGGTTCCCTCTGTCTTACCGGGGCAAGATGTGGTATATTTATACCCTGGAGACTCTCATCCCTTTGTGTGGTTTGCATTTGGCCTGGTCAGTCTTGAGGAAGACGTCAGGGGTGAACTTTGTACAGACATATTATGCAGGTGCTGTATTCCTAGAGAATCATGCATAATTAATGAGTACAGTGTGGGTCTGTGTTTGGGAAAAACCCTGCTGTATTCAAAACCACAGAATAGATAACGTTCAGCCCTCAGAGCACGTTGTGTACTAGTGAGGACCAATGTAGGTGAAAGATCATGCCTATATAAGGAATCATGACTATAATAGGACATGTACATTTATGACCGTAATAGGGCATATGCGGCTTTGACCATAATAGGGCAAGTACGAATATGACCGTATTAGGGCAAATACGAATACGTCCATTTTAGGGCATGTATGAACGGGTCTACATTAGGGCCTCTATATGGGACATAACACTAAAAGCTTAAAATAAAACTGCCCTTTGCACACAGTGTTTCATTTTATATGTTTATAGACTGACTATGCTTTGGGCAGTCACACAAGTGAAGCATCCTTTTTATCGGTAGACCGAGAGGAATGCTGGGTGGTGGGAAATTTCTGTCAGCATGGTGATCACAAAACCTTTCCACACAGAAATGTGACAAAAGCGTGATTTTGTAGGTAATTTTGAGTGTTGCAGGGGTTTCTGGGTAATAAAACACTGGGGGATCCATGCAAGCCACACCACCAGTCAAGCGCCAGTCCACGCACACCAGCAGCTAAGGGCCATCCACGCACACCACCAACTAAGCCCCATTTACGCAACTGCCTGCCAAGCATCATCCACACACACCACCAGCCCACCGCCAGCCAAGCGCCATCCACGCACACTGCCTGCCAAGTGCCATCCAGGCACACCGCCAGCCAAACAACAGTCCACGTGCACCGCTATCCAAGCGACAGTCTGGGCACACTGCCAGCCAAGCACCATCCACACAGACCGCTAGCCAAGTGACAGTCCAAGCACTCCGGCAGCCAAGTGCTAGTCCACACACACTCCCAAGGGGTAGATGGGGGGCTATTGCCCACATCTGCCCCCCCCTGGAGGGGCAGAAAGGCTGTGTCCATTTGTTTTTGGGAGAGAGGAGGCATTGGCATGCCCATTCTAGACAGCCCCCACCTGTTCACCTTGAAAATATTAGTCCCTGGTGCCACAGTGGGCTGTCTGACCCCCTGTGGGAGCAGATCGGGGGCTATTGCCCCCATATGCCCACGGGGGGTGCAAAACGCCTGTGCCCATTTGTTTTTGAGGTGGGTGAGAGCTTTTGCATGCCCGTTCTGGGCATCACTCACACATACTCTGGCTTAAAAGAAAATGCTCCCTAGGTGGCAGCAGGAAGACTGTGGCTATTTGTTTGGGGGCATTGGTAAGCCGATTCTGGGCAACGCCATCTCTAACAAATAAACAAAATAGTCCCTGGCACCTAGTGGGCTTTGTGCCCCCCCAGGGATGCAGATTGGGGGCTATTGCCCCCATATGCCCCCCAGGGGGAGCCGAAAGACTGTGCCCATTTGTTTTTGGGTAGGGTGGGGGCATTGGCATGCCCATTCTGGGCATCCCCCAACCCTACTCTTGCTAAAAAAATACTCCTTGGTGCTTAGTAGGGTTTTTAACCACCCCCCCCCGGGGACAGATTGGAGGCTAAAGCCCCTTCTGCCGCCAGAAAAAGACTGAGGCTATTTTTGTGGGAGGGTGGGGGCATTGGCATGCCCAATCTGGGGAGCCCCCACCCCTGAACTGCAACAGAAAATAGGCCCTGGCTTTCTAGTGGGCCTTCTGCCCCCCGCATTTCAGTTTCACTTTCAATGTAATAACGTCAGAATACCATGCATGTGATCGTCATTACATTGAAAAAAAAATGTAAATGCCTCTGGAGGTTGGGGAAGCACTTCTCCAGCTCCCAAGGCTGAAAAACAAAAAAGGAAATCCCTCTGCTGTAAACAGCAGAGGGATTTCAGGGTTGTATGCAGAGGGTGGAACGGTTCTGTCCTCGGCACTGAAGCGGTTAACGCTTACAAATGGTATTACATACAATATTGGGGCATATTAGCAAGAAGAGGCGATAATCATCGCTAACCCGGCTTAGCGTGATTTTTTTTGTCGCCGGCTATCGCTGGAATATATCGCCACGCTAACGCTGTATTAGCAACGATTAGCGCTATGGCGATGAATATTCCAGTGATAGCGGGGAAATGGGCCAACATCGCTGAAAAACCAGCGATGTTGCATGGAGAAGGGAGAACACCTTGCTGATACGACCCTGTGGTCGTATCAGCATAATCCACCCCCCATGTTAGGTATGGCTAACACCTGCTAATTGCAGGTGTTAAATAAATGGCGATGACCCCGGTTAGCGCGACTTTTCACGTCGCTAACTGGGGCCATGGCCACCTTGCTAATAGGCGATAGGCCTGTTAGCAAGTGTTTCCCAGGTTTGTTCGTCGGGAACGCCCACTTTGCATGTCATTAGCGATAAATATCGCTGACATGCAAAGCGGTAAAAAAACGGGCGCTAATGCCCGAAAACTGTCGCTAACTGCTGTTAGAGACAGTTTGCTGATAGGGCGATAGTGCCCTTGCTAATATGCCCCATTATTTTTTACATCAATATTTTTTACAACAATGTTAAAAACAACACTAAAATCAATATTTTTACCTTCAATATTCCTGTTGATGATATATTTGATGTCCCAATATTCTTGACATGATGTTTTGTATCACAATAATTTTTTCCTGATATTCTGTCCAAACACCAAAATACAGCAAGCTTGTTCCATAAAGAAATTTCTCTAAGCTGAACTAAAGATTTAAACAGCAATATAATCCTAAGTAAAGGTGTCAGCTCAGAAACCCAATAAAGAGTCTTGATGTGAGAATAAGTTGCATAAGTATAAAGCTTTGTATTTTAAGCAAAGGGATATTCAAGCCGGAAATTATTCTCAACTAGAAATCAGCAGGCATCTTTTAAAAGAAAAGGAATTAAAAGTAAATCTCTCCTGAAGAGGGATAACCCTACGGAATGTCAGTAAGAGTCCAGAGAGTGCCAGGGAGAGTTTCCTCCTCTACTCTATGAACACACACTAATATACATTTAAAAGAACACAAATTGAAACATTTGATACGTTCCCCATACTCTGTGTCAGCAAACCCTGGCAGCAGGTAAACTCCCTTGTTTCTCACATTTTCTCAATAGACCACAGAGACAAGTCATAAAAAAAGTCTTCATCCACATCTTGTGTTATTATGTTAGGAATTTGTAGAGTGCATGGTTACTCCATTCAGAGTTTCCCCGTGCCATACTTCCAAGAAACCTACAGATCAACCACACACTATTCTGTTCACTCAGCTTGTTTGAAAAACCAGGTTGTGAGTTTTTGGGGGAAAATGTCTACGGAATGTTACATTCTCTGCTCCAATAGGAGAGAATTCCATAGTTTAGTAGTCAGATATCTAAAAGAGCTGCCACTCACAAGTGCTCTCTTTACATTAGGGACCTCAACCGGTGCTGTCCCTGAGGCTCTGAGGCACCTGTTGGGAAGGTATTGTTTCATCAGGGGAAAAATATATTGCTGACCTTTCTGATTCAGGATTTTCTGACAAAAGCAAAGTGTTTTAAACGAGACTCTTTCCTTAATAGGTAGTCAAAGGAGGATAGAGAGCGCTGAACCAGTGAAAGAGTACCTGGGAATGTTCAAAAGCAACTGTGCGGCTGCATTTTCAACTCTCTGAAGCACTTTCAGTCTACCCTAGAAAGCCCCAACATGTAGCACATTGCAGTAGTCCAGTCTGGACACCAGGAGAGCCTGGACAACTGTCTTTTTCACTGACTCAGGTAGGAAACCCAGTATCTCTCTTAGCATTTTTTAGAATGCCAAAGCAGGTTCCGACCAGGGCAGAGATCTGGCTATCAAAGGACAGGGTGCAGTAAAACACAATGCCCAGATTTTTTACTTTTGGTTTGGGGAATGGTGTTGGACCTAGATCGTCTGGCCACCAAGCGGAAGACCATATTGAGGTGTGTTTCCCAACCACCATGACTTCAGTTTTTCAGCATTGAGTCTATGGGCTTTATTATGACTTTGGCGGTCTTAGAGTTGGGCCGCACCCTGCCGCCCGCTCCGTGACCACTCTAGTGGGCGGTTCTTTGGCGATCCCACTGCAGTGCCTATTTCAAAGGAACCACAATGAGTGTGTCAAAGGCAGTTCCTGCAGGGCATGGACTGCCAAGTACATGCCCTGCAGGAACTGGGGGTGCATGCACACAGTGGGGCACATGTGCCCCCCTAAATTCACCCAATGGCGCAGAGGCAACAGGGGGCCCTGTAGCGCCCCCTTTGTTTCCTCACTCTACACTTTTCATGGCGGTCGCACCGCCATGAAAAGTGTGGTAGTGAGGAAACTCCTACTATGTATGTTGGTGCCAAAGCGGCACCGCCAGCATATTAGGGGACTCAGACCGCTGCGCTAACACCAGGGATAGTGGATATCCTGGTGGCAGCAGTGGTCTGCGGACCCTCATTCCGGGTTCGGACGTCCATTGGACTGCCGAACTCGTAATAAGGGCCTAGACAGCTGTGATCCATCCATTCAACCAGTTCCACTGGACATGATCTAAAGCTAGCCACTGCGGGGCCTTCATCCTGCACCAGAGTGATGATTAACTGAGTGTCATCAGCGTATGACACATTTCACCCCATGATGCTCGATCACCTCAGCAAGAGGGTGCATATAAGGGCTGAATAGGGTCAGACTGAGGGCCGAGCCCTGTGGCACTCCCTGCTGTAGAGGAAGGATCTCTGAGGTGCATGGCTGCTGTAGCACTTTGAAGGTGCAGTTCTGGAGATAATCTGACTGCCACTCAAAAGCACAACCCCCGATCCCATCTTGCGGTTCAGACAGTTCTTCCCATGAGTCATGCTTTCTGCCTGCTCCTCTCTTCATGGCGAGAATCTTACTATCAGTTGTCTAATACAGAACAAATGCCTATTCACTAATTAACAAAAGGCTTCTTGAAAGTTCCAGCATCTGCAGTGAAAGAGAAAAACATCCTGTGTAAAACAAGTCAACATGAAAAACAGGCGAATCAATGCTAATGTATAAATTGCTGTTAAAATGGCAGCAATAGTTAGGGTAACTTAAGTCAGTACAATATGTTATTTCATTTATATGCTTTCAATTACTAATTATGACTGCCCACTACAAATTTGTGTTTATTGTGGCCCATCCCAGTCTGGGTTCAGGGCGGGTTTCAGCACCGAATCCGCCCTACTCGGAGTCACAGAATTTCTGAGGCAAGAACTCGATTCTGGTGGGACAGCCGCCCTTATCCTCCTGGATTTAAGTGCAGCCTTCGATACGGTCTCACATTCCACCTTTTTGGATAGATTGGAGGCTTCAGGCATTGCCAGCATTGCCTTGAAGTGGCTATCCTCTTTTCTGAAAGATCGAACATTTAAGGTCTCATCAGCTAGCAACACCTCTACTATCCTAACACAGACCTCGGGGGTTCCTCAGGGTTCTATTCTGAGCCCTTTGCTTTTTAACATCTACCTATGCGTCCTGATGGATGTGATTGAAAAGTCTGGTCTCACCGTATTCCCATATGCGGATGATTCTCAGATTATTTTCTCACTATCTGATGCTCAAAACAAAGATCCTTCCCCCCTCAGGCACGGCCTGACTAATGTTGCCCTCTGGATGAACAGAAACACCCTCAAACTTAATGGCAATAAAACCAAAGTCCTGATCCTGGGAAACAACCCTGAGCTTTGGGGAGTCAGCCACTGGCCCTCCATACTGGGGCCTTTACTCACACTGATGGATAAGGTTAAGAATCTCGGTGTTATTATCAATAAAAATCTTTCCCTGACACCACAGGTCTCCAAGCTTACAGCCTCCTGTTTTTCCATTCTGAAATGGCTTAAGAAAATACTCTGGATGATTCCTCTAAGTTCACAGAGAACAGAGCTGCAGGCCCTGGTTACATCCAGATTGGACTATGGGAATGTACTGAATTTGGGTGCAGATAAAGCCTTGATTCGTCACTTGCAGATCATTCAGAACGCAGCTGCCCGCCTTCTTTTCCGTCTGCCGAGATTTTCTTCCGTCTCTCCCTTGCTTCATAAACTGCACTGGTTGAGGGTTGACAAACGGATTAAATTCAAGTCCTTATGTTACATGTTTCGCACTAGACACGGTCTTGCTCCCTCTTATATTCAAGATCTGGTGTCCCCGTATGTCCCTACCCGAGCACTAAAATCAGCCAGCCTCGCACTGTTTACTGTGCCTAGGTTTCACAGAGCTCATTCTCCGTTCTAGGTTTAAAACTCTGGAATTCTCTTCCGGTAGCTCTCAGATCCTGTAACTCATTGCTTCATTTCCGTAAGAACTTAAAAACGTTGCTCTTCAACTGCCTTGACTGAACCCTCGCCACCTTAGGTTTTCTTCTTGCTGTGCCCCTGCCATTGTCCGCCGATACCGCTTTGAGGCCCTTTTGGGTAGCTGCGCGCTCTATAAGCTTCTTAAAAAAATATATAAATAAATAAATGAAATCTATATTATTTTGCATAGACTTTTGCACTTTTCAATTAAATGCATTTTGTTTAGAAAATGAGGAAAGATGCTGCAGCAACTGTCATTGTCTCTGCAGAGGTATAACTTCCTTTGAACCATTGCGCAGCTTCCCAAATTGAGCATCTGTTATAATGTGCATTATATGCTAAAAGCCATGTTCTCATTGATAAACACACACAATTTGGGGAATGAGGGTGCTTACTTTGGGCCGGATTCACAAAGGTAAATGTACATGTGTAGATCTACTCCTACACCATGTCTAATTCCCCACTGTCGTGCTATTCATCATTTCTTAATGAAGATTCACACCTAAGTGTAGACTTATGTGTCTCTATCCCCTCAAAATATGGAGTGGAGCTTCCTATGAATTAATGCACTAGTGTTAAAGTTACTACAAGTAGCTTTGCACCTTTTTTTGGAGATCTCCACAACCAGTGTGGAGCTCTCTCAGTAGGAATGCATAGGGATTTTTAATAAATGTTATTATTATTGACAAAAAAATACACACATCTTTTAACGTAAAATAGAAACCTAAAATAATTGGAAAAAAAGAAATTAGAACTAATAAAACAAAATGTTACTGCACATGAACTCTTCAAACTGAATGTATATTAAATAATACAGTAATTTAAATATATTATTTTATATTATAAATAATACTTTTTGAACAATAACTGCAAAATACCCACCTTCACTTTTTTTTAACTTTTATTTAAGTTTCTAGATTGTAGTAAATCTAGATACATGTTATGTATATAATTATTTTTTATTTATTTTTTCTAAATCAAGTGTACTAAAAACAATAGGTAAACAAAACTTTTTTCTGGCAGACAGTAAAAGAGCAGGATGAGGATAGAATACCCTTTTGTGGAAGATACTTATAGAGCTAACTGGAGAGAGATTAAAAAGATAATGCAATAAGGTGGCTATAAAATGGATTGTCATAGAAGAAAGATAAAAAGATAATGCCTTTATGAGACTAATTTATGAGCCCTTTTATTTTGTTTTGTTTCATATTCTACAAATGTGATTATTTAAACTTATGAAAGTCATGAATGACACATTAGCAGAGACAAGGAATCTCAGAGAAAAGTGGGATCATGTTCCACTACTGTAGCGAGTCATGGAACCTGGGCGGTTGCATAAATGTTAATACGAGATGCGAGGTCATTAACGGTTGTCTGTTAGAACTTTCCATTTATGCAATAAAAATGTAAAGCAGTCTTCAATATGACTTTTTGTAGTGACTGGTAGGTTTAGGCACAGGATTTGTAGTTTGAAATGACATTTTATGGGCTCGCTAGTCTGAAGAAACATGAAAACTGGTGGCCAGATTTTTTCCCATTACTGGCAGAGGTAACGCCACATGTGGCAGTTGGTTGCTATTTTATTTACCACTCAACAGATTTTTTTGATCTTAGGATTCTCTCTCTCTTGCTTTTCTTTTGAAGTTACTACTTTGAGACTAAAAACTGATGCCTGAGTACCATTCCATTATTTGTTTTACTCTTCCATGAGCTCTGGTGTTGGTATAACGTCGTTCATCCCAATCTAGCACCTATCCAATATTGTGGTCAGTGGGAGTGGAAGGACACCTGCTTCCGCAACAGGCCTGATCAGCAAGGTGACTTCACTTGCCCGTACACAAAAGCCAAGTCATTGATTACCCCTGCAGCACCATCACTCCAAATCTATTTATTCATAAGGTGTGTATAACGTTTTGTATTCTTTCTTTGAAACAATCCTCGGCTTCTTATCATTTTTGGTTCCTGGTGAATATTTCATTTTACAATGTATCTCCCTTTTTCGGCAAATATTTGCCTTGATCTTTGTTTACTGTGCCTAAATGCCCAAACCCTGAATTTTTTTAATTACACATAATTAACACAAAAGAATAACTGAGAGGGGGCCATTTCAATGGTCCTCGTGATATTCCCATGTAGTCTATTTAATCTTTTGTCCATTGCTTTATTACTTTTTAGGGCTATTTTCAGGTTTTCTAAGTCTGTGTAAAATTTTTGGAGCTGAATATAATTAGCTAGACACCGTCAAACTGAAGCATGGAGGCATCTATTGATATTACCTGCAGGTTCTTTTTAGGTACTTGAACAGATATGATTTGTCCATTTTGGAAGTTGTCCTTTAGGTTGGCTAAGATGATGCTACATCCAAAAAGAAGGATAACGAGAAAGGTAGCTCTGTATATGCCTTTGTCTGCATAAGAGTAGCATTTGAATAGGACCAAGGTGCCACTTAGAGCTTGGACTAGTATTTCATGTATGTTTTCCACCAAAGGCTTTAAAGCTTTCAAAAAGAGACAGGAGTGGAGGCAGGTAGCAACAGCATGCAAGGCTTAAAGGGGTAATGTAGTATTTGCCTATGTGCTGCTTCCCAAGAACCTCCTCCTTTCTATCCTCTTTAGTATAACATGCATTGATACAGTTCTAGAATGTAGAGCTATGCTTGGTGCCTAGCTACCATGTACTTGTGTCAGTTGCTGCTGGGTTATCTGTGGATAGGACGCTACTTTCAGATGTACATGAAATAAAGAAGATCATCCCTTTAATCACCTGGTCTTTGGTACTTCTTCACACTGGCGACGAGCGAAGAAGAAAGAACCCTCTGAGACTAGACATCCAACATTAAAGCTACAATGTTCTTCTACGTGCTTCAACAGACTGCAGCATCCTAACACAGACAAGTCTTATTACTGGACTGTAAGGTACTGTGCGCCCCCTTTACAAGCGCTCCCTGCTTAATTTTACACCACTTTACATGCCGATATGCAAGCGCAGCTTCTACAACTTGCACCCCGCAACTTTCGGCTTTCCATATGTGCGTAAAACGGAGCTCTTGGTTTCACACCTCTCTATGTCTGTGGAAACTGTCACTATATCACCTTACATCTTCGTTTGCCTAATGACGCTTCTCTTATTCGTATTTTGGCTTTTGGAAACATTTCATACTTATACTTTGGCTTCATAACACTCTGATACTTTCATTTCATAGTGCTTAACGACAACTTTTCATTCGGCATTTTTCGAATCACCTGCTCGCGCTGACAATCATCAACTGCTTGAGCCCCACATTCTTTTTCTCAGTCTCTTGAGCGTCTCCATCTTCCTCCTTGCTGACGGTCATATGACATACGCAACCCTCTACACACATCATCCGATTGGAACTGTAGTTGCCTAGCCATAGACAACAAACAAGAAAATTCTCGCCGCTCTTACCAACGCATTAACGCGCACAGCTTGGATTATACAGTGATTTCTGTTCGGAGCCTCGTTGCCTAGCGACACAAAACGAGCAAGGAAAACCTTTCTCTCTCTTAGCTACACGCTGACGCACACAGCTTGGTTCACACGTTCACGCTGATACGCACAGCTGACAAGATTTATTTCATAAGCGTATTGGCTCCTTCTTCTTTACACGTATTTTCCACATCTTCTGCGCTGATACGCACAGCTAATAAAGTTCAATCGAATTCATCACAACTTCAGTGCATCTCTTCTCGCTGATGCACACAGCTTGACCATTGATATTTCTACAGGCAACAATTGTTGCGCGTTGACTACGCTGACACGCACAGCTTGAGGTATCTATTTATTTAACGTACTGCTGAGGATCTTCAACTTCAAACTTGCATAATTTCTGTGCGTCCTGATCTCGCTGATGCACACAGCATTACTTTTAATGACTGATACTTGATATTGCCTATGTTTTTAAATACTAAATACATTGACACACAACTTGAATGTTTATTTATTTAATTCATTTCTGCACTCATAAACTGCAATACTTTCTTACAACATTGTGGCTTCATTGTTGCTGACTACTTTTCTCTAACAATATATATTATATATAGTGTCACTACTGTTATTTGGTAAACATGCAAAATGTAACACCTCCTCCCTTCTTTCTTTCCAACCCTGGGGATCCGCCTCTATGGTGGTCGAAGTGGAAAAAGGTTTTCTTAAATTACGCTAGGGTTTGCGGTGTATCCTTGAGTTCTGAAAGAAAATCTGCCCTATTGCTACACTGTTTGGGTTCGGAGGGTCAAGATGTTTTTGAGCACCTTCCGGAATTAAACGATGGAGGATCGGACAACCTCAATGAATTCGAAATTTGTTTAAAAAAACTTGATAAACACTATCTCCCAAAATTGAGTACTATTCTTGAACGTTACCACTTTGGGAAACGTGTACAAAAATCTGATGAGTCTGTAGAAACATACATCACAGCTCTACGCAAATTAGCCGCAACTTGCAATTTCGATGGTTCTCTAGAAGAACGCATACATGACCAGTTCATGCTTGGTTGCAACGTAGAAAAGATCAAGGATGAACTGTGGCAAAAAGATGATCCGAAGCTGGACGAGGTCATTGTATTAGCAAAAAGGATTGAACATTCTTTAGCCTGTGTAGAGGTAATCAAAAAGGAGAATGGAATTTCTGAGGCAAAGGTTCATGCTGTCAATAAAAATCAAACAAAACCGCCTTGGAAACAGCGCGAATCCATTTGGAAAGCTCATGAACAGAACAACCCTACTTTCAACTCTAATGTGAAAGTGAAATGTTATCGTTGTGATCTCCCTGGTTCTCTTGCCAACGACAAGTCATGTCCAGCACTCGCTTTCAAGTGCCACAACTGTGGGAAAGTTGGACACTTTACTAAAGTTTGCAGAGCCAAGAAAATTAAGCCAAACAGGCGTGTCAAGGAGGTTTCCTTTGAGACTGAAAGTGACTCTGACTACTATGATCAGGATGACATCCATTGTGGGGAGATTGTTACACCTACTGAAAAAAACAAGTGCAAAGGTCCTGTTGATGCAGTCCTAGTAAATGACTGCAATATTAGAATGCTTTTTGACTCTGGTGCGAAGATTTCTCTGATTCCAAAAGATTTTTTTGATTTAAAACTCAAAGGGAAAGTAAAAATGTACAAGTCTGATATCAAACCTTTAGCTTATGGTGGCCAACCTATAAAACTTCTTGGTTATTTTCTTGGCAACATAGAATATAAAGGGAGAATGACTGCTGGGAAAATGTATGTGTCATGCAGGGGTGACAGTATAATCAGCTGGTTTCACCAGGCTGATTTGGGCATTTCTCTGGTCCCTGGTGGTGACCCTTGCATTGTTCTAAGGGATTTAACCTCTCATTCCCCTCACCTGAATACTATCTTACACAACAAGGGTGAAAACGTTGTTTCCAGTGTGCGTGAAGATGCCAGTTCGGCACTTAAGGTTGAATTTAAGGAAGTTTTTAGTAATAAGTTATGCTGTCTTTCTGATTACATACACAAAATCACTTTAAAACCTGATGCAGTACCTGTTACATGCAAAGTGCGAAATGTGCCTTTAGCTATGAGAGAGTCCATGCGTGCAGAACTTGAAAAACTAAAAAGTGAAAGCATCATCATTGAAACTGAGGCCAGTCAATGGTTGGCACCAGTTGTTCTTGCACGCAAGGCCTCAGGTGAGGCACGCTTGTGTGTGGATCTGCGCGCACTCAACCGTGCTGTCATCGCTGACAAATATCCCCTTCCAAACATCACCGAAATGCTAGCACAATTGAGGGCTGCACACATTTTCTCCACACTAGACCTACGTGCCGCATACCATCAAGTTAAAATAGATGACTACTCCATGGATTTGACATTTTTCATTACCCCTTTTGGGACTTATAAGTTCACACGTCTTCCTTTTGGATTAATCTGCATCTGTTTTTCAGAGGGCAATGGAAGACGGGTTGAAGGGTGTGGAAGGAGTCAAGATTTATCAAGATGACGTCTTGATCCATGGCTCCTCACAAATTGAACATGATGCAAGGTTAAGGTCCATGCTGGAACATTTTCATGAGAGAGGTCTAACACTTCGTGAAGATAAATGCAAATTTAATCTTAAAGAGATTGACTATCTGGGCCATCGCTTGACGAGTGAAGGTGTTAGACCCAAAGAACGTCTGGTGAAGACCTTTGATGATCTCCCAGTTCTCCAATCCAGAGATGAGCTAGTGACCTTCTTGGGTATGGCTGAGTACTACAATAAGTTTGTGCCTCGCTTTGCCAGCCGCACCCATGACCTTAGGTCTCTCCTGAAGAAAGGAGTAAAGTTTTCCTGGTTGCGTCAGTGTCAGCTGGAGTTTGAGGGGATTAAGAAAGCTCTCAGTGCTGCACCTTCCTTACAAAGCTTTGACACCTCCTCGGAATCCATCCTTGTCACTGATGCAAGCTCGAAAGGTCTGGGAGCTGTACTGAAACAAACAAAGGACGGGAAGGAAGAAACTATCATGTTTCTTTCAAGAGCTCTTGTTGGCCCGGAACTACTATACTCCGTGATTGAAAAGGAGGCCCTTTGCATATTCTGGGCCATCAAGAAGCTCAAGAAGTTTCTTTGGGGTACCTCCTTTGTTGTCCATTCGGACCACAAACCACTTAAAGACCTGTTTTGCAAGAAGGGACTTGATGCCGTCTCATCTCGGATTTGCAAATGGGTCATAGCGCTCCAAGACTTTGATTTTGTAGTAAAATATATTCCGGGTGTAGACAATAAGGTTGCTGATTGTCTCTCTCGATTAGTACCCAATCACTCCATTGATCTTGACCCTGAAGACACATGGGAAATTGATAGCTTCAAAGTGTGTGAGGTGGTTGAAGGTGTTGTTTCTGAGACGGAGTGGAGGGATGCATTGAAAGACGATAGTATCCTGCTTGAAGTATGCAGCCTTGTGTCTGATGGATGGTCAGGCATCAAGAACCTGTCTGAAGGTGCACAAAAATTTGGGAATGTGAGGTACGAACTTTCACTCTGTAATGACCTTTTGTGGAGAGGAACACGTCTTGTCCCTCCATCCTCTCTCCGAGAGAAAATTGTTCACTTAGCACATGATGGTCACCAGGGCAACTCCAAAACCAAGGAGAGGGTCCGTTTACATTTTTGGTGGCCTGGGGTCGACATTCTTGTTGAAAGGTTGGTTAGAGACTGCTCGGAGTGCAGAGTGAGTGACAAAGTTTGCAAAACCAGGACTCAACCCATGGTAGTTCGTGAACCTCCTTCTAGATGTTGGCAACATGTTGCCCTTGACCTCATTGGTCCTGTCTCCTCCAAGACAGGTCAATCATACGTCCTGGTTCTCATAGACATGTACTCTAGATGGCCAGTGGTCAAGATCACTCAAACTGTTGAAGATTTCTAGAGAACATTTTCTCCAGAGAGGGTCTCCCTGAATCTCTATTGACGGACAATGGAGTGCAACTTGTGTCAAGAGAGATGGAAGACTTTTTGGCTAAGAAACGAATTGTTCACAAACGTTGTTCTCTCTACCACCCAGAATGTAATGGGATGGTGGAGAGATTCAACCGTGTTCTAAAAGAATCAATTCAACTAGCCAAGGAACAAGGTCGCGACTGGAGGGCTGCTATGCTGGAGAGGATAATAGCTTACCCTTTAACCCCCCACTCTACTACTGAGAAAGTTCCCTTTGAATTGTTTAGAGGACGCACTCCTAACACCCAACTCTTTCAATCCTGGATGAGAGGGAAAGGATCTAAAATTGAGGTTCCCGAAGATCCCCAATGGAAAGCTTGTCAAGCCCTCAAGTCAACTAAAAGAAAAGCTAACTTTGATGTGAGACACGCAGCGGCTCGTACCTTGGTTAAAGTAGGTGATCACGTGAGAGTGAGACTTCCACAAAAATCTGGGTGTACCAAGTTCTCTTCCCCTCAAATTGTAACTAAACTATTTCTCAACGCTGTAAAACTTGATGATGGGAGAATCTGGAATTTAGGTAGAATTGCACTTGTACGTCCTTCTCCTTCCCTTGTTGCTCACACCCGAGTTGTTTCTCCCAAAATTGTTTCTCATCTGCGTAAGAGCACTCGTGCATGTAAAACTCCGGAAAAACTGTATGACTATGTTTTGAACTAAATGTTTCTTTGTTGATCTTTCTTTTGTAATGGGGGGAAGGTGTGTAGTATTTGCCTATGTGCTGCTTCCCAAGAACCTCCTCCTTTCTATCCTCTTTAGTATAACATGCATTGATACAGTTCTAGAATGTACAGCTATGCTTGGTGCCTAGCTACCATGTACTTGTGTCAGTTGCTGCTGGGTGATCTGTGGATAGGACGCTACTTTCAGATGTACTTGAAATAAAGAAGATCATCCCTTTAATCACCTGGTCTTTGGTACTTCTTCACAGGTAATCTAGTGAATGATGTCACAGCACATCTCAAAATACCAGATGACATCATCAAACAAACATTCTAGAATGCCTATTGCAGGTAAAAAAACACTTTGGGGCATATTATCAAGGAGATGCGATAATTATCGCAAATCGCGCTTAGCGCGATTTACTTTATCGCTGGATTACATCGCCGTGTTAGCGACGTATTATCAACGTTTTGCTAACAGGCGATGTAATTCCAGCGATAGATGCCGATTATCAGGAATAGCACGTGAAATCCAGCAATGATTTCACACCGCTAAGGAGAAGCTTACTGATAGGGGAGTGTGGACCTAACCTGGCAAACCACCTCCCATTATCAGTATGCCTAAGTCAAGTTAAAAGCAGGCGTCACATTCCTGCAATAACCGCGGTTAGCGCGGTTATTTTTATCGCTTCGCGGGTCTGCTGCATGGCTTGTAAATATCGCGAAGCCGTGTTAGCGAGGATTCCCATGTTGTTGTGCTCAGGAACGCCTGCTTTGCATGTCATTAGCGATATTGATCGCTGACATGCAAAGTCGCAAGGAAACACGCGCTAACGCTTGTTAGCGTGTCCTTGTGAATAGGGTGATACAAAAATCGCCGCTTTTTCGGCGCTATGTGCCGAAAAAGCGGCGATGTTTCCCTTGATAATATGCCCCCTTATATTATAAATGTTCCAATGGCTGTGCTCCTGAATAGGATGTTTGTAAAGTGACTGCTGGATTTTCAATACTGTGGTCTTGAAACAAAATCCCGAAGAAAAGCACTGTCTCTGGATAAAGTCATATCAATGAAGTTTAATAGTTCAAGGTTTTCTTTGATTTCCACTGAGTGAGGAGTGCAGCTAAATCAAATCCATCTCTTGATCTGTGTCACACTTTTGAAAAGTTAATCCACAAGAATCATTGCTGGAGAATTTTTGCTTCTTAAGCCTAGCATCATAAAATGATGGTTAATTATTCTGTCTGATCTTTGGACAATATTTCCACTGACCTCATTGATTTTTTTGATGCCAGTGTTGGCATTTTATTTTTCCTAATGTATTATTTCTGTAAATAGGAATATTAATTAAAAAAATGTATTTTAGTTTCCTGTCTTGCTGTAACATGGCAGGTATACGGTCAATATTATTATGTCATTAGTGCCTGCCTTTAGATAAAGGCAATGAACTTCTGTGTACTTTGGTATGATGTGTGTGGATACTCAGATAGCAGATTCTACTCTTAGATCCTAAGGGCCTGAATACGAGTTTGGCAGTGTTGGAGCGGACTGCCAGCTGGCGCCCACTCCTGCACCGCTAAACCCATGTGCCCACCGCCTGCCAGATTATGAGTTTCCGCGTGTCTGGCAGGCTTTTTTGGGCGGTCCCACGGTGGTGCCTCTGAAAATGGGCACTAAAATGGGAACGCCAAGAGCCCAAAAAATTTCCTGCGCGGCATGGACTATAAAGTCAATGCTGTGTAGGAACTAGGGTCCTTGCACACACGGGGGCACATATTGTGCCCCGCTGCATGCATCCCCATGTAATTGGGCAACAGGGCTTCCTTTGTTTCAGAACTGCCAGCCTTTTCATGGAGTAAATACCTCCATGACATCACTGGCAGTCCTGAAACTCATAATATGCATGGCTGCAGCAGCACCACCAGCATATTAGTGTGGCCCTGACCGCCACGCCACCGCCAGGGAACGGTGGTTCCCTGGCACCTGCAGAGGTGCAATGGTGCAATGCGATATGGTGGTCAGTCCTCCGGTGTGGCAGTGGCTGGACCACCACCGCCACGCCTCCGTGAGTCTGGCGGTCCTCAGATTGCCAGACTCTTATTTAGGCCCTAATGCAAAGGAGTCTGTTCTCTGCACTGCCCTGTGACCAAACTGTTTCTTATACGAGAGAGATCCAGCAACACATATCAATATAAAACAGGTTTGACTAGTGTTGCCCCATGAGTCTGTGTCCACAGTTGCTCAAATTGTCTATGAATGTGTTGCTAACTTTTATTCAAAGTTAACTTAAAATGTGTGTGATTAATTGTAAAATGTTTGAAGATTGTGCTGCCTGAAAATTCTTTGGAGTAATTTTCTCAAAAAGATCAGAAATATAGTCCTAAAGGCATAGACCTATGTTTGGAGTACATTTCTCACTTTTCAGGCATACTACTGGGAAGTTGCAAGAGTTATGGTATTGCAGAACTACTTGAGGATTCCATATGTTTTTGTGTGATGGCAGACATTTGCAAATGTGCTGTCCTAATAATTTAGACATTTTTTCTTCATGGATACATATTTCACTTGTGAAAACCCTCTCTTTACTCAAACACTAATTTGGGGGTGCATAGTTTGTTCCCCATTCCCACCCCGGGTATGGATGCCAATGTGAGTAGTAAAGCACTGACTGTACTTAGGATGGTAATGAACCTGGCAAGTGAACAAACTCACAGGTTTGTGGGTGATTCTCTCCTTAGGCAAGCATCCCTGACTAGCAATGCCAAAATCTTCATCTTGACAGCAAATACATTTACAAGTCTAAGGGCCATATGTACAACCGCCAGATTTTGCGACTCGGAAATTGTGATTTTTAGTGACTCGCAATTAGAGAATCGCAAAATCTAATGTACGGTCAAATGCAGGCCCGAAATAGTGACTCGCTAATGAGTCACAACACAAAAATTCAAATTGCTAATAGCGAGTTTGTATCCACCTGCAAATAGCGACAGCGGTCGCAATTAGTGACCACGAAGAATTAAAAATCCCTTTCTGCTTCCAGTGTCAGGTGAAGGACCCCATAGACAGGAAGTGCTGGCCCAGGAAAAGCCAGGAGAACAGAGTGAGGAGGTTAGTCCTGCAGTACACACAAAGAGGAGGCCAAACAGCATCCAAGCCACCCTTACAAATGGCCAACCAACAGTCAGAGAAGGTAGCAGGGCAGAGAACTTGAAATTATAACTAAAGAATGCTGTAATAACCACAACCAGCTATTTGGTCGTGCTTCCATGACTGTGGGAGAGTCATAAAAAAGGAAAATATGGAAAGACATGCAGCAGAGGATCAATGGCCTAGGAGTAGCTGAACGTTCTATAGAGGAAATCAAGAAGCGCTGGAATGGCCTGCGGTCTCGTGCCAAAGAGAGGGTGGCAACATGCCTGCAGACTCTCAGGCAACTGGATGTGGTCCCTCAAATGTACCCCCACCCTCAACAATGGAGGCCATGGTTGAGACGACCCTTGAGCATGAGGCAGTCGCAGGAATTGAGAACGTGGCCACGTCTGCCCCTCCACCATCATCAGGTAAGTGCAAAACTAGCACTATGCCAAAATTTCTGCCCTTAAATCTGGTGTATACATGCATGCAACACACCCTTACCCAGACATATCTGGATAGTCCAAATAGATGGTCGAAAAATCACACATGGTGCATTATGGGAAATGTAGTAATAGACATAAACAGTACAGTTAGTGTCAGACATTTGTAGAATAATGTTGTACGACCAATAAGATAGTGTATCACATGTAATATTTTATTGATATCCCTATTTACCACATAGATTGACCTGTGGAAGTACAGGAATTGGGTTGCAGATGAGGGAGAAGACCAGGGCCAGATGGAGGAAGAGCAGAGTGAGGTGCCTGTGAATTTGCCAACGTCACATGGCCAGTCCAGCGCTGTGTCCACCTCCCCACAGCCGGTAGAGGTGCAGGATAGCCACCAGCCACCCACTCCTAGGCACAATCCAGTCACCAGGGTCCGGCAGCAGCGATCCACTCAACAGGTACATAGGCACCAGCAGGCAAGACAGGCATCTCAGTCCCAGGTGGCATCCATTGAACAGGCAGTGTATGGCAGGCTGGAAGAGGCAATGTTGCAGGTTCAGCACATACAGCAGAAGTAAATGTGGTTGATTAACCAGAAACTAACACTGGGCTTCAACACCTTGACCCCGCAGTTGGCTGACAATCAGGCTCACATGGAGTCCAAAATGGATGCACTTACAGTTGCCATTAGCCAACTGTACACTGAAGTGGCTGAGGACAGGAACCTGCAAAGGGGCAGGGAGAGAAGCAGAGGCGTCAGGATGGATGCCATGACAAGGGCCATACGGAGGCTTTCGCAGGCAACAACAACACTGTCCAAGCACACAGTGGCCTTACAGGTGGATATGGCCACTACAGTGGGGATGTCTCACTGGGCCTGGCTCAGATCACAGCTGCTATAGAGACCATTCAAACTGCCCACATTGCCAGCGGGGTTAGTGCTGAGGCACCGGACAATGAGGTATTAAGCCTTAGCAGTGTATCAGCCTCAGATCCCCCTGTGCTGCGACGGAGTAGCAGCCGCCCACCTGCACCTATACATGGATCCAGATCCCATACTGGATGCAGTTCTGAAGAATGGGTGCACAGTGACAGTCTGGCATAGTGTTTTGTGCTTTTTATTTCCTGGTTGCGGTGATGTAACCACCCAACATGTGTACGTAATAAACATATGTTTTTGTGTGATGGATAGGTTGTCTATTAAAGTTTTTTTAACCCTGCCATTAAGGGAACATAATTTTGAGCATTCAAGGACTTGTTGTTGCATTTTGTGTGAGTATTATGTTAATGGGCATATCTTACCATGCAAAGTAATGACTGTCTATGTGGTCTCTGCGCCTTCTCCCCTCGGCTGCTCTGCATGCCTCGGTTGGCTGCTGGCCAGGTTGGCCAGGGGCATCATCCTCTGTGTCCAATCCGGTCACCTCAATGGGTAAGCCTCTCCTGCAAGCAATGTTGTGGAGTATGGCAAAGGTTGCCACAATCTTGCACGCAGTCTTGGGTGCATATTGCAAGGACCCCCCACTCTTGTGCAGGCACCTGAAGCGCAATTTGAGGAAGCCAAATGTCTGCTCAATCACCGACCTGGTGTGCCTGTGGGCCGTGTTGTACTGCCTTTCATGTGGATTGTTGGGAGAAGGTAGGGTGTGAGGATCCATGCCCTCAGGGCATACGCACTGTCACCTGGTAAAGCAAGTAAATGTGTGAGACAACATACAGGGAGTGATGAATGGGAAAATACATTTAAGGATTGGCATTGCTTTTCAGTACCTAGTAGGTAACCTTCATCAAAATCCCCTCTTTCTAGTCGCTGGCATTGTCGCTGTGCCTGAACATGTAGAAGTCATGGGTGCTCCCTGGATATTTTGCCACAATATCTGTGATGATATAGTGTGCATTGCAGACAACTTGGTTGTTCATGGAATGGGTGTTCTTGTGGTTCTTGAATAGGTATTCCAAACGGGATGGGGGACATATGGACACATGGGTGCTGCCTGTGCACCCGATGACCTGTGGGAATCTGGCTATCTGGTAGAATTGCAATTTCACAGTTTGCATTTCCACATCATTCCTGGGTAGGTAAATGTGTTGCTGTACGTAGAGGAGCATGGAAATTGTGAAACACAATGCAAGAGCGGTCTGGGACATCCCTCCGGCCACTGCTATCACATTTGGTAACTGCCACTGGCCAATAGGTGGAGGGAGCACAACCCCTGAAAATGGGTGGGGATTGCATTGCTACGCTGCGTACAGGGCCGGACTGGCTACCGGGCATTCCTAAGTAAACAATGCAAAACCAAATGGTTTTAAAGTATGCTTTAAAACCATTTGTTTTGCTTTGCCTATTTAGAAGTGCATACAGGTCCCCGTCCACAAAATCAGCCCCCACTGCAGTGAAATTGGCCCCCAGCTCGGCAGCCCACCAAAACGCCCAGTACTCAGTCCGGCCCTGGCTGCATACTGCTTTCAAGGTGCAGCTTTAAGGTGGCTATTAGCTCCAAGATCACATTGCTACTCTTCCTGTATTGTTCATGAATCTCTTCCTCTGTCTTCTCAAACATGGTCAGCCTGACTCGTAATATGCTCTCCTGTCTACAACTTCTCTCCTGAGCAGCCAGTATGTGCATCCTCCTTGCTATCATGTACAGGGCAGCAATTGTGTAAGTCCATGATGCATTCTGGGGCTTTGGGCCCTGTTACCACCTGTTTTGAATTGGTGGTAAATTGCATGCGAAAACTGGTACTTTTGCAACTATTCACAATTTGCGACTTGCTTGTACATGCTGTTTGCGACTCACAATTAGGGATTTCCTTATGGGACTTGCAACATCTGGTTGCAAAATTTACTGAGTCGCAAATCGTTCACATCACTATTTTCCTTTTGCGAATGCTTGTCGTACATCGCATATGGTGGTTTTTGCATTCACAAAGTGATTTTCAACCAATTTGGTAAGTCACAAATCCAGCATACATGTGGCCATAGATCCATGTTTTGTGAATAGAAAGCTTGACCTTACAATAGTAGATTGAGTTAATTGCATACTTTATGTCCACATTTTATGCTTTCATATTACTGCATGTATGAACACATCAGTTAGAATTGGACTCTAAAATGCTCTTTAAGTGCCATCAGACAGAACCTCACCGTTAGAATTATGAGTGAGGAGAAAATGAAATCCCTGTATAGTGGAGTGACCTCTAATGTGGTTGTTAAACGTGTGAGAGGTTTACTTCAGTTACATTGCTAAACAGTCTATAGTCTTGTTGTGTGCCACAGTCCTGATTTTCGGATATTCATCTCTTTCATGCACAATCTTGTATTGTTTCTGTGATGTAGTGCTGTTTTTAAAGTAACTTGACAGTTTTAGTATAGTTGGGTATCTGCTCATCAGTTGTGATTTGTTGTAAGTCAGCGAGAAGGTAAGCGATCATCCTGAAAATCTTATTTGGATTGGGCTCTGCTGGATGTAGACTGGATGCCCCTGCTGCACCATCCATAAAGTACTGTAAGTAACATACTGTTTGACCTACACAGGTTAATGTTATGCCGAAATTCTCTGATTGGATTTGGCACCAAGAACAGAATGGAATTGCAACCTTGACACAAAGGGAGGACCTAAAGCTCTTATAATAGATCATAGAGAATTGAAACCTCGGGCCAGCTTCATTGCCCCTCCTGCAGGGCATCATAAAAGCCGTGGAGGTCTTTCAATAAGGCTTGACTTTCATATACAGCATAGGGCCCTTTCCCGAAGAGAAATGTTCATGACCAGGAAGGAGCACCTTAATTAAGCCCCTACTTTCCAGTCACTGAGGTCCCTGGGTGAAGTCTCTTCATATTCAATGGAAGAGCTCTCTGCCATGTGGACAAGCAGAGAATTCAAATTGGGGAAGGAAGCCAATTTCATCTAGAACCCCT
Source organism: Calotriton arnoldi (assembly GCA_963921515.1). Taxonomy (NCBI): domain Eukaryota; kingdom Metazoa; phylum Chordata; class Amphibia; order Caudata; family Salamandridae; genus Calotriton; species Calotriton arnoldi. The sequence goes on along the minus strand of CAWUFW010004019.1, from coordinate 285,151 downwards.
CCAGGGGGTATTTCTTGGCAAGAAAACTGGAAAACCTAGCATGGCCCACATCTTTCCTTTCTTTTGGCAACATAGCTCTAATAGCCTTGTGAAAGGGCAGGGCATGAAACGAATTTGTCTGATACTGTCAAATGTATGTTATGGGGCAGCAAACAAAACCCAAGCAATCATAATTTTGTGCTACAACTTGTATAAGCTAAAGGTAACCTTGAACCTGCCTCCCATCAAGCAATGGGTCCAAAGAATACTTAGGGTCCTTCTCATCAATACTGCTGCATTTAGCACACAGTTCTTCCTTCTGAAGGGCCCCGTCAATCATCACCTGAAGTCAGGGCCGGACTGGCCGTAGCGGGCACTGGGCGTTTCCCCGGTGGGCCGCCAGGGTGGGGGCCGGTTTGGGCCCCTGGGGGGCCGTTTTTGTTACAGGGCCGTTTTTGCAGCATAGCTGCAATATCGGCCCCTGTAACAAAATCGGCTGAAACCGGCCCTGGCAATGTGCTCGGCCGCACCCCCACCCCCGGGGGCCAGCCGAGCACTTTGCCAGGGCCGGTTTTGGTTCCCAGTCCGGCCCTGCCTGAAGTTCCTTAAGGCTTCAAAAATTGGTGTTTCAGAGAATACATCCTTTAGTCTTACTTCTTAGTCAAGATGCACGCACACCCCACATAGTGAGCTCAGCCGGTCTTCCCTGTTAATATGTTACCAGGCAACGCAGTTTATTGGCCCATGAGAACCTACCATTACAGTGCCAGGTGCACCACACTTGCATGGCAAGCATTCGCCTGCAGGCCCAAATTTAGAGATGCAGATGAGGGTCCACATGCAGGAGACCACAGCATTCTACAGTAACTTCTGCTCACTCCAGCCCAGGAGCAAAAAATAAACCCCATCAGGCAAAATAAAATGGGTAAAAAGGACAAAACCAAGTGAAATCTTACTTGGCAGGAAAAAAAAGAAGACACAAAGGCGGATCCAGGTTATGAGCCTCTAAAACTTAAAGGAGGGGAAACTGATATCCATGTTTTGGGCTGGGAGTCTTTTTGCAGCCTCGCTACAGACAGCTCCAGTTGTCTGTAGCAGACAGCATTATATACAGGGGCGGATCCTCCACTAGGGCTGGGGAGCGTCGCCCCACTGCTTTCTCGCAGTGCGATAAAGCCAAAACATAAAATGGTGATAACTTTTGGTTATTACCTTTTAATGTTTCTTTACGCATTGCGGGCGGGGTGGGTGGAGCTGCAGAGTGGTTTGCCCACACCTGAGTGCGCATAGACAGTTTAGTCGTCCCTCTCGGGCCGCCCAAACCAGTCATGCGCACTCAACCCTTCTCCCTGCAAGGAGAACATGCCATCCCCTACAGCCCCTGGCTGGACGGCGTCCTGATCAATCACAATGCTCCACTGGAGCATTGTGATTGGCTTAGGGGAGGGAGCCTGGCTGTCTGCTTCCTGTTCCTGTCGGAGGCAGTAGAGTAGGAGCAGTGAAGACGCGGGACCCGGGCCGGCGGAATGGTAGGTTTATTTTTTAATTTTTTATTATTGACCCCATCCCCGCCCGACCCCCCCCACGTGCATGCCCCCCATCCGCACGTGACCCCGCTACCGCCCTTCCCCACCCACGAGCCCTGCCGGCCGCTACTGAGTGTATACAATACTCCACCGAGTCAAATTAAATGGCTTTCGTGTCACTCTCTCTTGCTAGAGGCTTTTCTGTGTCTGATCCACCCACATGAGCTTTATGGTTTCACCATCCGAAGAGTTGTCATTCATCAGTGGAGCTAAATGCTGCTTCTGAGGTTCATGTAAAACAGAGGGATTGTTGTGCCAGACACAGTTCACTGTTTTTCACAATCAGTAGGTGAGTCATTCAACTCAAGAGATGCATGCTGCCTCTGGAGATAATATAAAACACGAGGATCACTGTACCAGCAATTACATTGCTGTTTCCGAATGAAAAATATAGAACTATTACTGGCAGTAACATTTCTAAATTTTTCATTTGGAAACACCAATGTAATTCAGTACATCTCTCAGCGAGCTGAAAAGACAAGCATTGACAATGTGCATTTGTATAGGTGTATAAGACTACGAAACTACATTTCAAAGGCAGCTAGGGATACATAAATGATATATTATTGTGACCAAGAGCCACTCTGCAGAGCGTTGAAAACAAGCTTTGATTAACGACAGCACATACTGCAATGAAATCTCAGACAGTGACAAGTGAGACCGATTGTCATTGCCAATGCTTGTTTCAATCTGTAATTGAGGTGTAACAAGGTGCCTGTCTCAAGAGAGCTTGTCTCACAATGTAAGGTCTTGGTAGAAGAAAAAGAACAGGAGGCAATGTGGTATTCCAGCATCAGTTTAATTGTCCTTCTGTTCAGAAACACTATTTCTGGACAAAACACAATTTACATTGGATTTTTAATGGAGCCCTTAAATGGCAAAGATGCAAATTTCAGCAATGAAGCTGCCGCGTCAACCATCTTGGAGGAAATACATTCTGATGCTGTTGGGGGTGCATGAGAAAGAAAGATTCCATGGTTGATATGATGCTGTTGATTGTAAACAAACATACAATAAAAGTATGTCACAAATATTCACGATTTGGTCCCATATGTATGCTGCGAGTGTCTCAGGACCCGCTGACGCTCTCCTGTTTGCAGCTAAAAATAAGGAACAAACTCCGCTGCAGTTAGACGGAAGTTCAACAACTAGTTTATTTATCGAAGCTAAAACATTTTAAAAGATAGCTTCATCTGTCTCACACATTTATAATTCCTGCATCTGGCCTAACTCCCACCTACATTACAGTTCTATAATGAGCAGGGTGTACCAGAACATAGCAACTATGCCATATATCTGCGGTATCATTTAAGACACTGCAGACTATTAAGCCACGTGCTTAAATAGTTCTCTATGGGAAACAATAAAAGAGAAATTTGTGTTTTTCAGAATCCTATGATGTGTCAAAGTATGGTTTTCAATATCATTGCAGATACATAGTTCACCCGTGACTCAATGTAATGCTGTCCCTGGAAAGAAAGCAAGCAAGTAATATTGCTTCTTGCTCTTACAAAAATGCAGCTATTTTACCGTGAATGGAGGCATTTATCGTTGTTCGAAAACAGCAGCTTCAAGAACATATTGATCCCATGTTACATTCAGAACTATAATGTTCTGCTTCAGTAATGGCTCATTCTTCCAATGGAATGACAAGGGATACATTTTTTGTTGAGGTGTGAACCCAAACATCCTGCAGTTCACAGATACATTACTATCTCCTTGAAGGGCTTGTTTCAAGCTGCTAAACCCATTAGAGAATGTGAGAAATCCTTCAACTAAAATGTTCCACAGTTCCGTTCCCTACTATTATCCTCAGATATAAAGTTGCAGGAAAAGCAAAATCTGAACAACAGTATTTGATACAGATCAATGCTGCTTATATAGGACAAGTTAAAGATACATGAATACTTAATATTTTAACATTAACACAGGAGGGGGCCAAATGACAAATTCATTTATGAGTATGGGAAGGAGCGCTACAGAAGTATTCTTGTACGTACTTCTGCATTTCTTTGTGAATCTGCACCAAAGACTTCTGAAAGAGTTACCTTAAATACGAGCAGTTCGTTCATATAAAGGACTCTCATCGCAAAGGTTTGTGTAAATGACATGCACAAAAGTGCAATTATCCTTTCGAGGAATTTCACAAGGATATTGTTTCCAGAATATTGTGCCACCATAATCACTTGCAAAAAAGAACAGCTGATAGACGAAATGCTGAATTAATCAAACATTCACCCCCAGTCACAGATCCATCCAATCCATCGTTTTTTTTGCACGCCACACCGTTCCAGGTTAGACCCAGCCATATGCAAATCAGTCTTGACCCTGTTCCCCATGGGAACAGTCCAGCCCGAACTGCCAGGGCAGGTCTTCCCTGGACCAGAAACAAGCATCCTGGGACCGGTTTCAGGGTAACACCCCTCATCAGCCAGACTAGCTTGAATCTGGTGGCGAAGCGAGCACGGGACCTACGTCTATCACTAGAAAAATATTGAGAACCAAAATATATACAAGGTAAGTCCATACAGATAAGTGTAGGTTAACTTTACTTAACTCCACATATATGTACCGTGACAGTACATTATATTTTTATTGAGGAATAGCACCAGTTTATTTTTTAATACTTCTAATTTGCCTTACTTCGAAATTTTAGTGTGCTCCAATAAATGAATTAGGTGCAGAGTTACTGTGAAAAGCAATTCTTTGAATTTTCTTATTTTGATCAGAAAGACAAAAAAGTGTAACAATCATAGATAAACATAAAATTAAACACATCTCCAATGGTGATACTAAACAATTGTAATTATATGGGTTAACCCTTTACCCCAAACCCAAAACGCCGTATTCTAAACCCATAAACCATATTGTTTTACCATTTGACCTTAACCCTAAAACTTTACGTTTATGTCCTTAATCATATATCCTTTAGCCCAGACTCTTAACCCCCTCACAGCATATACTCAACCCTGCACCCTACACCATTAACCCATACACCAAACTATTAATCTGATTTCCCTTATATGTAATGCCCTAGATGACTTCATCTATACCCTTAACCCCTTACCCATAATACCTATTCCCTATCCCATATATTGTATAGTCCTTAAATTTAATCCTGAGTCCTATAGCCATAACCCCTATGCTCTTTTCACACTGTATCTCTGTACCCTAAGCTCTTAACCCCAATACCCTTAACCGAAACTTTAACCATTTAACCTTAAACCTATATCACAACCTTTAACCCAATAATCCAAACCCTCAACACTTAACCCTATACCAAAAACCCTAATTCTTCTCCCCTAAGCTTTCACCCATGACCTATATCCACATTCTGTACTCTGTACCCAAAATTCATAACCCTATACCCTTAACCTCCTAACTCCATACTATAAAGTCCATAAGCCTGACACCATAACTTAAACCTTAATCCAACTTCCCAAACCCTTAACCCTTTTCCCCAAGACTTTAAACCTATAACTTTAACCTTATATCCCATAACATAAATGCTATATTCTTAACCCCTAACCTTTCACCCCTTGATCCGCCACATTGTAATTACTTCACATATTTTTTGGAACAAACAGTTTGGAAAGTGTTCATTTTTCTAGGTATTTATTTTTAGAATTTATGAATAAAAAGTGATATTTATAGAAGTGTTATTTTAGAATTTTTCAGGTAATACCACCTGGACGATATCAAGGTATGTAGATGTGGAGTTAAAATAGTAAATCTTTACTACAATGTATGGACTTACTTTTTCAATATTTTGGTCCACGATATTACAGTGCCATGATATTAAGCTTTTTAACGATTTAGCATTTGCGACCATTGAAATATCTTTTTGTATTTACTTATCCCTTTTTAGGAGTCAGAAACGTTTTTCTGTCTTTTAAATGGTATTTTGAATGGGTACCTATTGGGTATCTGGAAGGGGCCTTCCAAATACTGAATCAGTATCTAATGTATCAATATTTTGCAAATAAAATCCGGTCACAAAACATTGATATTTTACCGACACCTCAAAGGAGCTGGTAACCCATTCACAGAGGGTCCCAATGGGTCCCCTGCCCCTTTGTGAATGTAAAACAAAAGTCTGTTTAAGAAGAGGTAGTGGACTGCGCAACCACTGCCTCACATTAAACAAACAAAAAAGTAAACTTTTCTTTTTAAATGGAGTCTTGTTTCCTCTAAGGAAAGCGGGCTGCATTTAAAAAAAAGTCTGCTTTATTAAAAACCAATCACAGACATTGTGGTCTGCTCACCCTAACAGGCCACCATCGTGTGATAGCCTCCAACTATAATAAGTTGGAATTGCATCCTACCTCATTAACAGGCATGGCTTAGGTTGAATTCTAACTCATTACGATCCGGATTCAGATTTTTAACAACTGGCCTATTAGTACATATGTTGGTTCTTAAAACATTTTACTGGTTTCAAAAATACTGGCCGCAAATTGCAACCAGTATTTGCAACCAGATATTAGTACATATTCCCAAGGTGAAACTGCCTGTAGCTCCGTGATAAAGCCAAGAGTACATCAAAAGGGGGAAGGAGAAAGAAAAGACAGGGCACAAATGAGGCCACCGCCCTGGACATTAAGGATATAAAAGAGGGCAGCAAAAGAGCTGAACAAAGGGTTTCCATGACAGTCTAGGGCTCGGTGTGCATGGGGGGCCTAAGGAGGGAGCATGGCTTGAGGAACCTGTGTAGAAAGAGCGGAGGGCAGAATGGGGAGAGCTTTCAGTGGAATGTGGAGCCAACAATAAGAACCTGGGAAGATATCAAAGTGCACAAAAAGGCAACAAATACAATGGCATGCACTGCAACCAAGAACAAAAGTGGAGGTAAGACGTATCACCGCCTAGGCATACTCTGAACTAGATCAAACAGTGTCACAAGATTTTGCTGAAAGTGACACATCCATAAGGTTGTCAAACTTGTCAAAGGAAATATGGACAAGTTGTGGACAGTGAGCATTCCGAGTAAAAAAAGGTACAAGGGGCAAGAGATGAGGGAAGGTCTACCATTCACAAAAATAAAAAGATTAATCCAAAAACAGAAGGGTTGTCATGGAGCATGTCAAAAGGGATAAAGAAGGGGAACACTCAAAACAACATTGCAAGACTGATGAGGCGATGGAATGAGTTATGATCATAGAATTGTGGTTTTAAGCAGAATGTAACTAGGTATGGCAGTGAAGATTGAGAGTCCATGTAGCCTGAATAGGGCTATAGGCATGACTGGAAGAGAGCCTGCCTCCCAAAATGAGTGCCTTACTGATGCTTGTGAGTACAGTGACCAATGGAGAGGTGATAAAGGAACATTTGAGGTGGTCAAGTAATTGGATGAGAAGGAGACGAGGCAGTAAGCATTGATCAGTTGATAAGGTAAGGAGATGAGCAAGTATCAAAAAGTATAGTAGGACACATGAGGTAAGTACCCGGAGCATACAAGGGTCAAAGAAAAAGCAAGGCTGAGACAGTTTGAAAAATAAAATAGAAGGCTCGAAGAATAGTAGAGAGAAGTCAGGTGAACAGAGAGTAAGTAAAAAGAGGGAGGCTCAGAAAATGACAACTGATAGTACACATCATAAAAGCAGACCACTGGCAAGAGTGAAGTGGAAGTTGTTAGTTCTAAAGCTATATCAGAGAGGAAGGAGTTGGAATGGCAAACTAAGGGGCAAAAATTGTCTTTCATGGGTATAAAAAAATCAGTGGGGTCACACCTGATGGTGACTTTCAAATGAAAATTATAGACACAAGACTTTGTGTAGACGTTCAAATTATTACTCAAAGAGATCTCATGTATAGAACACTATGAATGAATAAAGGAATACTTTATGCAGTTTGGTAGAACAGATTAATTTAGCATAAAAAAATAAACATAATAAATAACAATAATAATAATAATAAATGCAATCTTAAAATTTTCGGTGGTTCAAAAATTTCAGATTAATAATGATATCAACGACAACAGCAATTCTATTGACAAATCAATTGAGTGCTATGCTCCATCAACCTATTTACTCCATTGCATTCTCCATTATTAATACCTTGCAGTCATAAAACGTAAGCTAACAGTACTGTGTGAGCTAATTGCATGTTAAACAATGGTAAAGTTTTCTCAAATTCAGCGATCATGGGAAGATACATAATAATGTGGGCCCTGTTCATTTCCACATCCAGACACTGCCACAAACTGCAGGAAACATTTATTATTTTTTCTGACAAAGGGCTCCAGGTGTCTCATCGTGATTTTTCAATATAGTGTAAGGCATTTTGATCCCAGTATAGGCTTAGGATATTCCATCACATACTTTGGAGCATGGAGTAAAGGTCGATGACAATACTTCTCCAAGTTTTGTGATATTGAGCCTTACAATATCATCTCTAAAGGTCCATCCTTTTATGATTAGTTTTGCTAATCTTTTAAACTAAGGATCCAATATAGAACTGTCATCACAAATTACTTTCAGACCATAAACCTTTAAATGTTTTGAACTTTGCCCCTTACTGCATTTATTATCCCTTATATTTTGTTTCGCAAAAACAATACAAATGCCTCAGTGCAGCTTCATCGCAAACTCTCCCAGCTGCAAATATTCCATTTTCTAGTTGCACTATTACACTGGGTGTTCCATGCCTAATCTTGAAAAATGATTTTCATTTCTATGCATTGGTTTTACCATTATAAGGAACCAAGAAATATTTCAAGTTAAAAAAATCTTGCTCTAAAACACTTCCAGCACCAGGAAATAAGGGGTGGCCCCATAATTAGAGTGGAATACCCGCACTCCTTGACTTACACTTTCAGAATTCCTCCTTAATTGCTAGAGTTGGGGTACCCAGGACAAATTTGATGATAATCTTACAACAAGAAAGTCATATTCCAGGACTTGGTAGAATTCCATCTACCTTCCGTGAGACGTTTGCCAAATATGATCATTCTTGTTTTTTTAAGTTCATTCCGAAATTTCATGCTTCAAACTTGTTGCACTTTGGGACTTTGCACTTTGGGAAATCTGCCATGTAAGGAACGTAACTGGAAATACATAAGTTGATTAAACAGTTAGCGCTCTCTGGAATTACCTTATGCAAGTTAAAATATGAAAGGGGGTACACTCTAGGCCTGGATACAATTTGATTATGCAATAATGTCACACTGCGTAACAGAGGTATCCACATGAAAATCCTATCCTGAGAGCAAGGGCACAAAGCTATCTGAACTAGAGCAGCACCGATAAAATTAACTCAGAAATTAATCCTTCCGATGTTGTCGGAAAGGCTCCGAATGGCATTCAGATTTTCCTAACCTGAGTCAGAACCCATGTTTCCGACTGACTCGGAAACATTTCCGACCGACCGATTATGATAAAGGTAACCATTCGGTCTGTCCAACTCGGTTCCGAATGGCATTTGGAGACTCTGAGTCAGTCAGAGCCAAATCATACAGGTCTATGGACTGCATTTACGGCCGACGTATTATGATGTTGGATTCGGACAGCCTTTCCTTTCGTGTGTCCGACACAAAAAGGCTGTCGAAAACTGAATTTGGGGGCCTGTAGCAGGCCCCCCTTCATCCTGAGGCCTCCGTTTGGGGCCTGTGGGGTACTCATGGGACACCTCTTTCCAACCATGCACAGTGTGGCAGGCACCATGGGGTGCCCGCTACAGGGTACAAGGTTTTCCGCAACCAGCCCTTTCTTCAATGGGAGCCTGTGTTGTCGGTCGGAACACAGGCTCCCATTGAAGTCAATGGGAGTCCGACCGAACCGTGTTTGGAACCATCGTAATCGGTCGGTTGGACTCCCTGAACCAGAGTCAGTCAGAAATGATTCCGACATGGAGTCGGTCGGAATGCTTTCCGACCGACATCATAATGAGGCCCTATGTCTTTATGCAGGTGGGCCATTCGGGTAATTTTTGTAAGTGAAATGCAACTATTTTTTTTCTTTTAATTGCAGAGGAAGTGCCATAGAGTGTATAAATGTAATGTAAATAAACATCACTAGACCAGTGTGCACAGCACAGATAAATAATCAAGAAGGACACAGCCATTTTAGCCTGGTGACTGAGTGATGAGTGGTAATCCTGGCACCAGAGGGAATGTCTTCTGGTGTAGTGTTGGCAGAGGATGCTGTCTTACTCCAAGACCTCCTTTTCGTTGGTGTTCCCGAAAGGAGGAAAGAAAAATACATTGATTAGTAGTGCTATCTACAATAATATTAAAGCATATTTAATAATTTATAGGCAAACAAATGCACTGCTTGAATAAGCAACCCTATTCATCTCTTTAACCTCCATCCTAAAAACAGCAGACAAATTAGTAATTACTGCAAATGATAATGTTCATCTGCTACCTTCACATGTTTTTAGTTTTATTATCGCATTGTACAAAAGTAATTTAAAATTGACAATATTGCACTGCAGCACTTCACGGTTAAGAAGACTGTGCTGCAACAGGAGTCCCACCACCCTTGAACTCTTGCTTCTGTCCTCCCCACATCCTGGCCATCAACCTAAGCCTAAACATACTTGGCTCCCTTGCTGCCTGCAGTGTTAACATCCTAGGTGACCTCCACTCATTGAGAAACACATTTTTAAAAAATCCCAATACTCTGCAGTATGACTTGACTTGATCAGCAAATCAATTTACAGTAAATAGTGCATGATGCTGCTGCAAATAAGATATTGAATAAAGGAAAGATTGTCATTTTAATTAAGGCATCCGGCCCCAACAACGTAAGAGGAAGTGACATCCATCTAGAAAACAGATTTTTAACCTTAATCAGTAATGATCTGTAGTTCAAATCATATAAAGCATTCTCTTCTTCTGAAAAATAGACCCCAAAATACCACTTAGGACAGGCTTGAACATAGTCTCTAAACTCTGGAATAAGCTCTGCAGTGGTACAATTACTCAAAATGACACCAGTTTTTGCTCTATTCACATTATACCCTCCAAGCAATTGAAAACATGCAAGAATATCAAGAACGCTTCTCTGCCCTTCTTCCCTAAGAGCGAGCAAAAGCATGATGTTGTCGGCATACAATTTAATCTTGGCCATAAAAGGGACCGGTGCTTGAATAGTTATACCATTCCGAATTGCTGTCACCATGGGTTCAATGAAAGACAGATTACGTTCCGTCCAAGCATAATAAATATTACAAAAATGTTCTGAAAAAATGGCCTTAATATAGTCCTCCGACGTGCAGAGTCTCCCCGTTCTGGGACACTTAACTGTTTTAATTGTATTGCACATGGCCCACTCTCGCTCCTGGCAAGCCAAAAACTTTCCAGCAAAATTACATTCTTTGTAAACCTTTTGGCCATAAGTAGAGTTTTGCCCATAGGTTCTAGCATAATAGTAATCCAGAAGGGACTCCTTCACTCTCCCCAGTGCCTTCCAGTCAATATCTGAGCCATTCTGCAAAAACCTTCTGTGTGCATGATTGACCTGATTCTCCAATCCTATCTCTTCATGCCGCAAGGATTTATACTGAGCTATATCCCTGGAAAGAATGAAGGCACCCAGGGAAACTTTAATGGCATCCCAAACTATACAGGCAGTAGCAGACCCCTTGTTTTGTTTTAAGAAGCTCTCCATCTCCACCAAGTTCTCATCCTCTAAATAACTTTTATTAAATACCCATCTTCGGTTTCTGGGGCCTGACTTCTTAGTGATTATTTCTAACACCAGAGCAAAATGGTCTGAAGAACCATTTTGGCGGCATAACCACACTTTTAACCCACACCGTAGGTGAAATTTAAAAGTAGTCTAGGCGAGCTGCTTTTTTATACCTAGCTGAAAAACAGGGGTATTCTCTCTTGGCCACTCTCCATGGATCTATCAACCACCAAGTCCTCTGGAGTTCTTCAAGCTTTTTGCAAGTTTGGGTTTCAACTGCATCTTTTTACTAGAGGAAGAATCGTGGTCTGGCTGTTGCAGATAATTAAAATCTCCCCTGATACTCAATTCTCCCTCAGCATCAACTAATGACAAAAGCAATTTATAAAATGGGTGGGATCATCTTCGACTGGGGCACATACATTCACCCTGGTTTGATTGATCGTGCAGTCCACCCAGCACCACCTCCCATCTGAATCATATTGCCACCTGTGGACCCACAGCTGAACATGTTTACCGATAAAAATAGCTACCCCTCTGTGAGCAGCTTTCACAGAGGAGAAGTATCTAAAGCCATGCCCAGGTATTAAACATATCAAACTTGGAAATCCTGCTACGGGGGATATGAGTCTCCTGTAAAAAAATCCCTATAGGTTTATGAGTTTTTATACAAATTTCCACTGATTGCTTCTTGCTAATATTTTTTAACATGTTCACATTAAGGGAAAACACCTTCATCATTCTTTCTTATTTCTTACTAGTAATAAGACAATAAACATTTTCCTGATTCACGCACCCAAACAGCGAATCAACGTTTCAGCACACCTAAGGGTGCAAAAATGCTAAATGGAAAGTTCCAAGTGGATACAAGTGCAAAAAATGCAAAAAACACAGAAATTCATAAAACTCCCCAGCACCTTATCACATACATAAAAAACACATCCTTTCCTTAGCAGCCTGCTTGCCCCATTAAAGTGCATTAAAGTGCATCTCAAGTCCCATATTGAAGTGCCTTAAACTGATTTCCCTTTTTTATTAATACTGGCATCACAGCTTAGCCTCCCTGCTAGCCCTGCACACATTCAGACCATTGACAAAACAGCCTTCCGAATCTTCATGCTCCTTGCTTTTGTTTTTAATCCCTTTGGTGGCATAAACGTACCAGAGCCTCTCTGAGGTGAAACTGAACTAAATGAAGTCCTCATAAATCCGACTGCACCCCAAAGGTTATTTATACAGTCTTGCCGTGGTTATTTAACATTTGTGTAGTGCCCTTAATAGCATCAAAGCTCTCTGGGAGCCTGAGAAGCAACCACGCAAATACCAATCACACTGCCCGCCTCAAATCACCCCTTCTCCTTTTCTCTACATCGCAGCTGAAGTTCGACAAATTCAACAGTTCAAATTCAAGTTCGACAGGGAGTAGTAATGGCAGTGAGTTATTCTACTATCCACTCACCCACTCCATCTTGAAGCAGCATTAGCCCTCTTTCTCGTTCCAGATAGTCAATACGGATTTAGTGTAGTCCATGATTTTGGGCAATTATGGTCACAGAGAGGTTTCATGACCTCTTCAGGAACCACAATTAGAAATGGGGTGCAGGTGAAATACTTATTAGAAGCTCTCCAATTACCTGTTGAAATTGGAGTTGTTAATTATGCAGCTCATCAAAATGGAAATGGCTGAATGCTGATTCAGTGGCATGGTATTGTGCCTTTTTGGCCTGTACATTGAATAGAGCTTTCAAATGTGAGTCTGAAGAAGACACATCATTTTCTATGTTGATTAAAGTAACAGATACTTGGGATGATTTAAAAAGGATGCAGGAAAATGTTTTAGAAGCAGAACAACAAAGTTGGATTGGGGCAGGTTTTGAGAAAAATGCAAATGACATTTGGATGTCAGCTGATAGGAGACTAGTATTTCCTGATAGTTTGTTATTCCCAATGACAAGATACTATCATGAATACACACAGTTAGGAAGGGACCCCATGACTCTCCGTTTCTAGAGACTGGTTTAACAGCAGGTTAAGGATGCTGGCAGAGGAAGTGTGTCACAGATGTTTGACATGTCAACAGATAATGGCAGGAAAAAGAACACACGTCACACTGAGTCACATAGGGAGATCAGGCGGTCCTTTCAACAGAAAGCAGATGGACTTCATCGAAATGCCTGTTTGCAATGGGCTGAGATATGTCCTGGCCATAGTATGTGTCTTCTCAAGATGGCTGGAAGGCGATCCAATCAGAAGAATCAGAAGAAATGACAGTCTCACAGTAGGAAAGTTATTATTATGAGAACTGATACCCAGGTATGGGATGCCAGTTTCTCTGAAATCAGATAGGGGTTTCCTGGATAGTTGAACAGATCATCTGGACTATCAAGTCTTGGGTACCAAAAGAGTCACGGAAACGGCCAGACACTTTACTGTAGTATTCAAGTCAGGTTAAGCATATGTTTGCATTACAGGGACCTTTGTGGTTGTTTCCCTGTGACAATGTTCCATTATAGAACGTATTAGTATAAGAGGGTTATTTGGAATGTTGGGGAAGCGATTTTGTTAGTTAAGAGCTGCGTCTCACTGGGAGCAGTTTGGGATGATTTCAATTGTGATTTCGTGCCAACATACCTGTACCATTATTTACCGGTGGATGGAAATAGGCTTATCTTATGTAGTGACGAGTTGTCAAGCAATCACCGCAAATGTCACAAACCCACATAGTGCCACTACTGCCGCAATGCTTACTTTTGAAGAAAATGACATGAAATTGAAGTACCTGAAATCGTAAGTTCAGGACACATCCAAAAGTGCTGCATGAAATCTACAAAGCAGGTATGTTTCGTGCATGTACGCTAGCTGCTGCCACTTGATGTGATACTGTGAATAACATTAGCAAGTTCGGGTGGCTGCACACTGTATACAACCTCCATCAGAAAATGATTCAAAATCAACGGTGGCCATCTTAGGAGTGTGTTAATCTTTGCGTTTCAGCGACTGCTGAGAACATCAGTGACCGGCAAGTACAATCGCCTGTCAAAACCTAAAGAAACACTGGGGGCCATTTTAGTAAATGTGGAAGACATTTTCTTTCCAATAGTTTTGTGCCCTGCATGCTATAAAAAGGAGTAAAGAACCGCCGACCATTTTAAGTGATTGGGCTCCTCAGCATTGTTCAGCATGGGAAGTGACTCCTTTTCGGTGTCTGCAAAGTGTTTTTGGTAGTAAAGGTGGAAAAGATCATTAAAACCTACCCTACGTGTTGGTGAGGCCACACGAATCAATGCAGCAAAGCAGTCTTAAGGGGATTTAAATAAAAAAATATATATATAATAAAATATAAAGCATTTAGCTATATCATAGCTATGGTGTCAACACGTTTGTTAACTGTTCAGTATGCATTTAAGACTACACTGTGACAGGTGCACCTCATCAGTATTGGATTCAGCCTGTGTTATTCACTGCATTTGTGACTACACGGAGACAGGCACACCACGTCAAATCAGGCACACTACGTCTAAATTGATACATATCTATCCTCAAAAGGCTTTTAAGATCTTCATTGACACACAGTGACAGGCATAGAAGCTTGTTTCAGCCCGTACCAACACATTTTCACCTCATCAGCCTCCATATATGGTCATAAGTACATGGGACCAGGCACGCCACATAGGTGCTGATTTTAGTAATCGGCACACCTGCTTTTGTGCATGCGCATGGTTCATGGCATGCTTAAACGTCATCATTTATAAAAACTTTTAGCACTCACGAATTAAAGTCAACAGTACCAGGGTCTTCATTTTATATTGGTATGAAGATAGGGTATTATCCAAGCCTGCACGGTGTTTGTCATGCAGTCAGTGAGTCCATCACCGCCTTATTTAGACACCCCAGGGGATCCACCTATACCTTGGAAGCAGCGGTATGATGCATTTGAGACATACTTAGGAGCAATTGATGCATTGAGATTTAGGCCAGAGTAAAAAATATTTCTTATTGAATAGCTGGGATCTGAAGGTAGATCCACATTTAACCATCTGCCAGATGTCCAAGTAGCTGAGGAGGAACTTGATGTCTACCAATAAGCTATCAAAAAATGGTCCTTAGGTTTGATATTCCACCCAACTTAGGGGCTTATTGCAATGTCGGTCAGAAACTCTTCCGACCAAATCGGTTTCGGAATCATTTCCGACCGAATCGGGTTATGCGAGTCCAAATGACCGATTACGATGCTTCCGAACATTGTTCGGTTGGACTCGCATTGACTTCAATGGGAGCCTGTGTTCCGAACGACAGCACAGGCTCCCATTGAAAAAAGGGGTGGGTGGGGAGAATCGTGCACCCTGTGGCAGGCACTCCATGGTGACTGCCACACTGTGCATGGTTGTACAGGGATCATCCATGGGTACCCCCACAGGACCCATTCAGAGGACCCCGTGTGAAGGGGGGCCTGCTACGGGCCCCCAAAGTAAGATTCTGACAGCCAATCTGTGTCGGAACAACCGATTCGGAAAGGCTGTTCGAATCTGATATCTTAATCGCTCGCTAGGAAATGCGGTCCATAGACCCGTACGAGTCAGCTCTGACCGACTCGTTTCCTCCGAATGCTATTCAGAACCGACTCAGAAAGCCCGAACGATTCCCTTCTATAGTGATTGGTCAGTCGGAATGGTGTCTGAATTGGTCAGAAATGCGGGTTCCGAATCGTATTTGGACAAACGGAATGCCATTCAGAGCCTTTCCGACCGACATCGTAATCGGCCCCTTAGTCATCCCAAGACATACATTTTTCAACAGGGAGAAAAAGCATGTGAGGATGTTGATGCTTATATTTCAGTGTTGCGTAAACCGGTTGCAGAATTCTGCTGAACAGCTTATTCAAGACCAGTTTATCTGTCATTGTGTTAAGTTATTATTGATGGGCAACCCATTGTTGCCAGATACTAACAGAGTTGCAAAGAGCATTGAGACATCGATTAGGTCAGCAAAAGAGCTTGTGGATAAAACTGTGGACCAAGTAAATTTCATACGGTCTAGGGAGGGAAAAGGAAAGATGAACAAAGCAATGTCTCCAATTCTCACCTCAACTAAGTCTAGTCAACTAGGGTTTTTCAAACAAACTAATATTTATTTTAGGTGTTGAAATCAGGCTTGTCAAAAAGGAGGGAGAGTATGTCTGGCCAAAAATGTTCAGTGTAGAAGATACTGGAAAAGAGTGTGTAACGCAAAAGCACCAAGGTCTCTGTGGTATGTGACGTGTGTAAGAACAGCATTGATGATCTGATGGGTGAAGTCCAAGACATGGTGTTAGTTGTGGGTGATGGCAATGTGAGAAGGGGGGATCCTGAACAGTGAGTTGATCGTTATGTGTATGTACAGGTGGGTGATGAACAAATACATCTTTTGGTTGATTCTGGGGCGAGAATTACAATGATCACTCAGGAGGTATTTTAGCAGAATTGGTCTGATCGAATTTTGTCTCCACCTAACAGGGCCCCTGTCTCTTACGAAGGGAGAAAGATTGAACTGCAAGGTTTTTTTGAGGAGGTTTTGATCTTTAAGGAAAGATACATTTATGAAAAGCTATAAGTAGCATTTAAGGGGTTGAACATATTGGGATGGTTCCACCAGGGATTGTTTGGAATGGTTCTACACCCAGGCACATGTGAACAGATAACAGTGATAAGAGATGCCAGTGGCATTGAAGGGCTGGTAAAGGAGTTTCCCAAAGTATTCTCAGGTGACTTGGGGAAAAAAGCTAGTTTTCAGCACAAAATCAAAACAAAGGAGCATGCCATGCCTGTTAAGCATAATTTGAGAGGTGTTCCTTTCAATGTTCAAAATGAGTTGGAGAAAGAACTGGGAAAAATATGCATCAAAGGTATTATTGAACAGATTGAATCCTTGTTGTGGCTTTCTCCTTTAATGGTTGCTAAAAAGAAAAAACTGGGGAGTTGAGGGTTTGTGTTGGCCTTAGGGCCCTTAATAAGGAAATCTGGGTTAATTCATACCCTCTCCCGAAATCAGTGAAATGTTGGCTACTATTTCTGGAGCAAAACTTTTCACTAAGCTTGACCTCGCCGCAGCTTAACATCAGGAAGAGCTGGCACATGCATCTCCTCACTTAACAGCATTTGTGTCTCCTTGGGGGACATATCAGTATGCTGTATGCTATTTGGTCTTGTGTCGGCTGCATCTGTGTTTCAGAGGGTCATGACCACATTACTCAAAGGTATCAAACATTTTTAAATATTCCAAGATGATATGTTGATTCCTGAAAGTGAGTGAACGTGGTGAACATGACAGCATTTTGAGACAGGTCCCCATGGCCTTTGATAAAGGTGGGGTGGTGCTCAAGAGAGAGAAATGCCAATTTTGGGTTCTTCTGTAGAATATCTGGGCCATATCATTACAAGTGATGGAGTACAGCCCAATCCAGGTTTAGTAGAGTCTATTTTGGATGCACCTCCTCCTGAAGATGAGGTAGGGGGTCTACTCTTTTCTTGGCCTCTGAATTTTACTCATGGTTTATTTCCAGAGATTGCCACCAGAGGCAGACCCATTGTCTTATTGAAGGACAAAACAGAATTCCAGTGGGATTCTGAGTATGTGGCTGCGTTTGCAGACATTAAACAGCAGTTGACAAAGGTTTGTGCTCTTGAACCTTATGATCACAATCTTAAATGTTGTTTAACTATAGATGCTAGCAAATTGGGTGCTGGTGCAATTTTGTCAAAGTAGTCTGGTGAACAGGAATACACAATTGGCTTTGCTGCTTCAAGAGTTCTCACAGAAACTGAAATTCATTATTCAGTAATAGAGAAGGAACTTCTTGCCTGCTGGTGGGCCATCGAGGACTTTAAAAGTTATATGTGGCGGAGGCATTTTGTTCTACGAATGGATCATAAACCATTTGTTTCCATCCTAAATGCTACCAACGTCAAGAGCAGTACTCCAAAGAGTGCAAGATTCCCAGCTCGGTTGCTTGAGTTCAACTTTGATGCTGTTTACATATCGGGGGTCGGAATGTGAGAGCTGATTATTTGTCTAAATATCCACTCAACGGTAGTGATGAAGAGATTGGCATGCATGAGGAGGAAAGTTGTTTAATTGCTGCAATCGAGGTAGAAAATGTTAGCCCTTTCTCCGAAGTGAAATGGAAAACTGTCACAACCAATGACATGGCTTTGGGTACTGTGATGAAGTGTGTCAGAGAAGGTTGGCTTCAGGAGAGGTTGTTGGATGTTAATATTTGACAATTCTTCAAGATTTCTGAATAATTGACCATAGAGGATGATTTACTCATGAGAGACGATAAATTAATACCTCTAATAAATCTTAGACACTTGATTCTCAAAAAGCTCATGAGGGACACCTGAGTGCCACGTTACCTAAACGGAGAGTACGCATGTCATATTGGTGCCTCAAATGGATACTGAAATTGATTTATTAGTGAAAAGGTGTCCGGTGCGTGCCACTTGCAATAAGTCACTTAAAACATCTACTCCACAGTTGTTACTGATAGAATGTCCATCTGAACCCTGTAAGAAATTGGGAATTGATTTAGTGGGGCCATTTAATGCTCTGCATCAAAATTCACGCTATGCTTTGGTCCTTATGGATTACTGCTCTAAATGGCCTCATGTTAAATTTATAGGTGAACCTAACTCCAAATCTGTGGTGGCGTTTCTTAAAGACGCCTTCATGAGTGAGGGCTTTTCATAGGTGCTGATTTCTGGTGTACAATGGGGTACAATTTGTGTCTGAGGAGGTGGAACACTTTTTTAAACATCTCAAGAGTTCACATCAACTCCAAACTAATGGCCTAGTAGAATGCTTTAGTCGTGTCTTAGGAGAGTGTATACGTTGGGCATTAGCAAATAAGTGAATCATTAGTACTGCTGTCCAAACGATGTCAAAACTATTAAAGAATCAGTCATCCATTGAGGGTTGCGATGATATCATTCATTGCAATGTTAAAAAAGCACAAAATAAGCAAAGGTTTTATTATGAAGTCAAAAAAAGTGTTAAAGACATTCCATATGTGATGAGGAGACTGGGTTTGCATTAAGGATTTCTTAAGAAAGGTGATCAAAAGTTCTCTGATCTAGTAGTCATAGACAAAGAATGTGGTAATGCTGTAAGAGTAATGGGACACAACTGGTGGAATACTGCCAAGGTGGATGAGTATTCAAAGTTCAACCTATAGGAAGACTGGTTTATCGCCTCATGAAATTTTGATGGGACGTGCAATTAGACTGGCTGCTGTACCTGCAAATGCATTGTTGAACATCACATATGACATGATACTCAATATCTGGAAAGGATTGGCATATGGTGTGTTCTGTTTCTTACCAGGTTGCAGCTGCCACAAAAGATCCACACCAAGAACAGTGCCATGACCTAAATCCTGGTTGATTGGGTCGTTACCAAGAAGCACATTCAGAAGAATTGTCTGGCGCCAAGATGGAAAGGCCCCTTCTAAGTCATATTAGTGACTGCTGTAAAGTGTGGTGGAGTGCCAAATTGGGTGCATGCATCACACACCAAGAAAGTGAGAAATCCGGAAGAGGAATTTGTGCTCTTTCGTCCTGAACCAAGAGCAGTGGTGACTGCACTGCCACAAGCTGTGAGATCATGGGGAGCACTGGTAACGGGATCACAACAGCAGCCAAAAGGAGAAAGGGGTGAATAACTGCAACCAATTGCACCAGTTCAAGTACCTGTCATTGCGCCACGTGGCATTGAAGTCTCTAACAAAGTAGAAGCAGAGACGGACGCTCAATTTGGAAATGTGACTGAAACAGCATCAATACAGAAAAGAAACCCAGGTGAAGGAACAAGTACTGAACTGAGAAGGGTCACCCCTAAAGTTGAATGGCCACAGAAATCTAACAAAGGAAGTCTGAAACAGAGCCTGTCAGTTAACCGGATCCCTTTGACTATTCCAGAGGAGACCGAAACAAGTGATGAAAGCGATACAGGGAGAATCAACAAAAACCAAGAAGATCAAAAAGAGCAAGAATATCTTGTCGGAGGTATTCAGCACCTGAGTGGTCTTACTATGTTGACAAAATACTGAAAGTCACAGTAGATGAACTGTGTGATGCAAAATCCGAACTGTTTGAACCTCCATGACATCATCACAATGAGCATTATTAGAGAAAGTTCATCTGACTAGAACAAATTATGCAATTACAAAAAGACTTTTGAAAATTCAAAAAGAAAGTTGCATGAAAACTAGAGACCAATGTTAATCAATTCCTATTTTTATTTTACAGAAGATCGACCTAGGGCCGAGTTTGCAGTAGAATAGAAGGGATAACTTTAAAAGAAGAACACAGAGTAGGGTTGAGGATTGTCTAAAAGAAGATCGCTTTGTTGGAACTAATCACTTGGAAAAGCTAGTCACAAAATTCTGCATAGAACTTTAACTTGGCTACATCTAATGTGAGTTTGGGGAAACGTGTTGTCTTAGAAATAAATATAAATATATTATGTGTTCAATTGTCGTAATAACTAGCAATAATAATGATTACCATAGTGTTAGTAGGATTTTATTTAACACCTGAGAAACATTTTAGAAATGCAAACACAACAAAAACACAAGCATACTTGATTGATGAAGATCAACTGAAGGCTTCATTTGTTGCGTACAATAGAGAGGATTATTCAACAAATGTTTACTCTAGGTTAATACAGGAATACAAACGCGCTATGGGAGCAAAGTCTGTTATGTCTGTGCTCATTTACCGTCTTCAGCATCAGAAAAAGTCACCTATCTTATGGAACTACATATAGCATACTGCTTACACTTGCATATAGAAGCAAACATTTAGAATATTTCTATTCTAACTATGACTTAATACGTTCTAGAACGCCTTTAATAGAAAGCTTGAATTTACACTTGCAAAGGAAAGAAATGGACATAGCTTGGCATTACTTTATGCCACACAGACCTATAGATAGTGTTAAGGCTTATCAGAACAATTTGACCTGTTTGATGCAACCACTAGAAAAGGTTTTTATTATGACTTTAGAAGAAGGAAACACTAACCTGCCACGCAGTAAAGACAAGCACAGTGATGTTTTGAACAATGTTTCGAAGAAAGAGAAAGATGAGTTCAGAAAGAAAGCGGTTTACCCAAAATTAAAATTGGGCAGCCAGCATGAAGGGAAAATTTGCATTTAGAGAAGAAGACCTAAACGAACCAGACATGTAGAGATAAGTAGTTGTGAACACTCATTTGAATTAATGGGAGGGACATGACAAATTTTGCAAGAAGAAGAATCAGTAATTCCAGAAGTTTTTTTTGCTTGTGGAAAGAACCCTTATTTTCTGTTGCCTGCCAACTGGGAGGGTATCTGCTATTTAGCTGTGCTATTTCCGAAAATACATCGTATGAATAGTATAGATGCATTAACAATGACACCAGCACACAGACACACCCGTAGTACCGAGAGTGGAGCTCAATTAGTGGGAGATATGTTTGGTGTAATCATTCCACCTGTAGGAGTCATTCTAAAAGACGAAAAGATTAGAAAACTGTCAACTGTTGTAAACAAAATGGCAACCAGTACATCTGGAGCTTTGCTAGTAGTAAATACTGAGATTATTGCCATATGTTCAATGGTTCTGCAAGATCGTTTAGCATTAGACATTTTGTTCGCAGAAAAAGGCAAGATACTGTTCATGCATACCTGATGAGAGTAAGAAAATAGAGGAATTTGCATTGAACAGATCTGACTTAAAACCTGAATTAGAAGAACTGGAAACACAAAGTATTTTAGAAACGTTTGGGAAAGGGATTCCTACCATTGGAAATTGGTTCAAGAAAGAAGGAGAAGGTATTCTGAAGGCTATAATCATGTCAGCATTAATCCTAGGGCTTTGTTTGCTGAGCTTATTTACTTTTTTTTAAAGGCTGTAGACATTATTCATGCAAGAGAAGTGAAAAAGAAATTAATAAAAGATTTGTAAAAGACTTAACTTTAAACCACATCATGAATGATGACTACAGAAAGTCATTGAAATTTCGAAGTTTACAAGAAGAGACAGGATTCAACTGACGATGAAAGTGCCCTTTGAGTAGGAGTCAGATGTGAAATAGTGATAATGTGATTGATAAGATAATTGTATCAGATGGGGGAATAATACAGTCAACTAATTAACACAAACATTAGTTAACTAAGTAGCTAAATATGCAATGATAAATGTAAAATTCAATGCTCCAATGAACACGCTTTTGAAATATGCTGATTTCCAACAGGCAGTCATAGTTATCCATATAGGCAATAGAAAATCTAAGAAGCAAGTTTCTTTAACTAAAAGCAAACCTAATATTGGTGAAATGTGCACAACATGAATTGAAAGCTTGACCTTAAAATGACATGCTTAGAAATGTTTAACTGCAGAACATTCTGGTTTAATAAATGTATTACTTTATAAGCAACTTTTTAATCTTAAATGTCAAGAGCTTCCAATTTTCTCATGTTCTCACATAAATGTTTGATTAAGATAGCTGTGCATTATAAACAATAATTCTTGTTCATATTAAATGGAATGCATTACCTAACAGTGATATTTTCTCTTAGTTAGTATAGTTAATTGTTCTCGCAGTGAAACAAAATGACCAGAAGGTCGACCTGTGCTCAAATGCCTATGGGAACTAAGGCTTATGTTTCCAGAATGTAACTATGCAAGAATGTTATAGCTAACTTTGTGATAGCTTTAGAAGCCGCATGCATTTTTCATGGGAGAAGGAGCTGAACTTCTCAATTATGAGAGATGCCGCCTGATTGGACCGCGGATAAAGGCGCCTTATACAATATCTTCAACATATATTCATGTCTTTTATATTAGTGCATTTTATTAGCTAGATGGGCAATGCCTTTCTACCCTTTCCTTCCCTTTGCCAGAATCATGATGACTGCAGCTACTGCTGCTGCAGTTTCCCTACTGCCCTATTATTGCCATTTGTTTTGACAGATTGCTGCTGCAACTGTATGCTGATTAATTTGGATTTATTGAGACTCGGCTGAGATTCATGAACTACTCTTTATGGGAAGATCTGCTGCCTTAGCTTGGCTTTGAGCTTTGTGCTCTTCTGATCTCACTCTTTTCCTTTTGAACCAGAACTCTTCATGGGTTCTACGAATCTAACACTTGGATATGATCTTTAATATAGGGAATAAATCTTTCTGGAATGTCTGTTTTACTTGATGTTTGAATCTGGCCATTCTTTTTTATGAGATTTCTGTATACTTATTTGATTTATGAACTAATCAAAATAAAAACAACCAAAAGAACTTTATTATTCTCTTAATGAGAATAAAGATTTTAAAACTTACCTCAACGCTAATCATTGACTGAACTTAAAACTATTAAGGAAGTTTAAGTTATGATGCCTGATTTGCTCTTTGACTCATAATACGATATTCAAAAGGTCCATCATCGGAGGAGAGAGATTTCCAGCGCGGAAACAGGGCCTAACCCTGCAAGTGAGGGAAAATTGGTAAATAAACAGTATGACTCCAGGGAAGTGATAAGATAACATTTGGGGCCCAGTTCATGCTATCACCTGCATCATTAGGGGTTCGACGATAATGCGGGCCGGACTGCGAGGCTCGGAACCGACACATCGAGGCTTTGACGCTGATGCTTGCTTCATCCAAGGCACTTTTTCAGTGGGATCTGCGTGGATCCCGTAGCCAGCCTGCCCTCGATTGCATTCGGCCTGAATCTTGTATTTACCCCGGTCCAGAACTACCTCAAGTAACCCCTAAGTGCTATTCTCTTTCAAGCACTATATTGCAGTTTATTCTTTAAAAATTAATATCTTAAGTTCTACTTATTGGATTTTTGTCGTTTTCGTCCTGTTTTTCTCATAAAAATATTCTTTATTTTTCTAAACTGGTATGGAGTCTTTTTGTGGTGTTTTCCCTGTGTTGCTGTAATTTAAGTGCTGCACAAATACTTTTCACATTGCCTCTTAAGGTAAGCCTGACTGCTCTGTGCCAAGCTACCAGAGAATGAGCACTGGCTAATTTAGGGTGTGTCTCTGACTTACCCTGACTAGGATTGTGGTTCCTGCTTGGACAGGGTACATGCCTCTGCCACCCAGAAACCCAATTTCTAACAACCCCTTTTTTTGCAAAAAAAGGTGCTAGGCCTGTGTGGTGTAGTGATGACACAGCTGCCAATGTACTAGTAGTTTGTCACGGTTATTTTGCAGCCTGCTGGGACTAATTCACTTAAAATCATCATATTTTCATATTCTAGCCATTTTACCATTATACTAAGGAGATCTATGTCATGTTAAATTAACAAATCTGTAACATTTTGTTGATTGCAAACTGCTGACCAAATGTTCAACAATGTCACTTTAAAGCCTGTTCCACTTTCGCTGGTGGATTTGGGAACACGTTAAAGACATCTGATTAGTCTTACCTCTTGCTACTATTTTGCAGGTGAGGACCTGCATGGTTCGTAAACTTTGTTAACATACCCAGCTCTTTTATCATCTCAACACAGTTGTTCCCCAAGGGGTCGCTATAACTAGCCAAGCCACATTGCTCACTCACAGTATATCTTAATAATTGGTTATCTGTGGTATTCCTCTCTAAGCAGCAGAATCTCTGGCTGATGTACGCAACTTAGGAGTGGACGGGTGGAGTTGAGCTTGCCTTTGGCACAAGTGGCATCTTTAGATAGCAGCCCTGCTTCCACATTTGAGTGAGCAGATAGGCCATCACCCAAAATGGTGGTGCAGCCAGGAAGTGCCTGAAGCAGAACATTCAACTGAGGAGGGAAATCAGGAATTAAAAGAAGCTGCATTCTCTTCTGGATCGCTTCAAACACTAAAAAGTCAATATTTTCAATTTTTAAAAAGCAACATTAAGAACGCAGTGGGTTTGTTCGTGTGCATAAAGTATGCTGTTAAGTAAATATTTTAGTATGTCTGACCTAAAACTTGAGTGTACTCTGTGATTTTGAACGTCAGTGCTGTTAATGATTAGTGTTTAAATGTAATAGAAAATGAAAAGGCAAATTATTTTTCACTAGAGCATAGCATGTTAGTTGATAAGATTGCGTCAAATAAACAGAGCTGCCTCAGGATGGTATATCTGGACAGAGTGGTAGTAGCCCATCACTTATTAATGATAAGAGACTGTCGAACCACATGAGTACAGCAACCAACTTAGCAGCTCAAGACAATATGAGTTAACTAGGCAATCACGGGCCTTGGATACCTGGATTTGGGCAGTGAAGATCTGTATTATCTGTATCTTATCCCCTTCACATGGTAATGTTATTTAACACGCAAAAAGCTACAACAATGTTGCACACAACAATTGGGGAGTACACTAACCCTGTTCCCGTTCAGTTAAGACATCTGAAGCAAATCTTAAGGATCTTAAAATGACTCATGTATGTATGTGTCCCTTTTGTACCTCTGTTGAGTTAGTGTGGTTGGACATCCTTAATGTGTGAAGAGATGGGGGTTACACCACCTACAACAAAAACAAAAATCTAATCTACATGTAATACACTATGTCTACAATTATGTAGTGGATGTGAGGGTAATATAGGTGTGTTGTGCTGTAATGATCAATGAGTATGTTAGAGATGCTACCCCGCAGATGAACATTTAGCACCGGTGTGAGTTGTTTTTACTTACTAAAAAGCTATGTCAGTGAAATCCCCAGCAACCTAGTAAGGTGCAAGATGTGA
Organism: Calotriton arnoldi; assembly: GCA_963921515.1. Lineage (NCBI taxonomy): Eukaryota > Metazoa > Chordata > Amphibia > Caudata > Salamandridae > Calotriton > Calotriton arnoldi. Next base: position 259,220 of record CAWUFW010004019.1, on the reverse strand, counting down.
CTATTGAAAGATGTAGCTCTCATGTCGTCATCTAGGAAAGGCACCAAACACATTAGTGAAGCAGCCCCTAACATAATAGAAAGCTTATATGTTGATGGAGTGCCAGCAGTTTGGTGCTGTGTGTGCTGTGTGGTAATGTGGCTGAACTTCCACCTAGGTGCAGTCAATGCCACCTAGAATACAAGGGAGTTGCAAAATGTCATTGAATTCTCTTACAACCCTTTACCTTTCTTCCTATGACTGTGGCATGGTGATAAACTGGAGCACACTTTGGTTGATGCATCTCAGTACCTGATGCATGTGCCTGATGCAAGCATTGAGAATGGGTTGCCTGTGGAATACCAATGTTGTCGGAGGTGACCCTCTGGAGAGATCAATTGGCCATAAAGTGCAGTGCAAAAAAATATTTTGACATAGGCAGGGATAGATTAGGAGTGGGCTGTAGGCGAAACAAGCTTCCGCTCCCAGTCTACAGTCATGTCAAGGATCACATAAGGTGAGAACAGATACCTGACAATAATAGCAATGGAAGCTTCAATTAGACATACCAAAGATGGATGTCTCTCTCTTTTTCTGTTCTAATAATTAATCCTAAAATGAGGGACAAACAGACATGTTCGCAGACATAGTTAAGACAGACAACGTTGTTTGGTGTTTGAGGTCATTAACCATGTGTTCAACCTGGTGGGGCATGGCCAAGATGGTGACAGTGACGGATGCTTGCTGAGAGAGGTCCGTGCTGTCCCGGACATTATCCTGTCCCATCGCAGCCCTTAGTCCACAGTAGTACCTCCCTACCTTCGCCTTGTGAACTGCAGGTGTCACCTGCTGCAGACACCTACTGTTTGGAGTTTACGAGATCCAAGAGAGGTGTTTGATAGTGGTGTCACTGGCAGCGACCTAGTGTGGCCTATTACTGCAAGGAAGATCAGAGCATACTGGGGAGTGCGCTGGAACACTGTGCCGCTCCCCAACCGGAGTACCTGCCCGTGAGCTCCAGAGGAGCTGCTGGAAGTGCAGTGTCACTGCTGAATCGGCCCCACCCCTGGACCGTAACTGGGCTACCCAAAGCTGATGTGGCCGACACCCTGCAGGAGAGCGTCGGCGACGGGCTGGGAGAACTTGCCCTGTATTGCCTTGCCTTTAAGAGAGCCCGCTGCAACTGTGTAGCCGACGAATCCTACGGCCTCTGGGCACCACCCACAGGCTTCACCTTTGACTCTGCCGTGCTAGTGCTACCCGTGGACCCTATCGCACCACCTCCTCCGGCTGTGGGCTTGCGCGTGGCCCTCGAGGTGCGCCTAGATTTACTGACTGGAGCAATGTCCTGCAGTGGTGCCCCTTTGGGCTGCTGGGGACCCAGACTGCACTATGGCAATGCCGAAAATGGAGGTGTGCCCACTTATATAATTAAGGCCCCTCGTTGGGACTGCACTGACCCCCCTGGCCTTATGGGACCCAATGACCCTAGGATAACACCAGCTCCCTGGTGGCTGGCTGGGGACCTCATGGTGGTGGGCCTGGTGGTTGACTTGGCTGAAGGCCTTGGCCCTGGGGCCCACACAAAAAGGCCATGCATCACTATCTTGCCTCCTGTGACCCCTTCTTGCTGCAGAGACCCCAATACACTGCTACTCCCCCTCGAAAGGAATCCATCCACAAAAGACCTTGCCCCTCTGCCAGTGGTCCCTGGTGGGGTCGCGTGGGAGCTTGGTAGGCCTGCAGTGCCCAGGACTCTGCTTTAAGCCAGAAGCAACCAAGATACACATTGAGCTGTCCCACTCCATGCTACTCGCCTCCTGTTTTTTCCTTTCCTGTGCTCCATCATGCCAGGCAGGGGTGGAATACTGCACATTGATAGCCCATACATTGGAAGTCGAGTCGACACTAGCCACTACAGCCTCTCCAGGGCACAGGCGGGCGGCCTGAGATTTGCGATGCCTTTGCCTGTTGTTACTAGTCTGTGGCTGACATTGTAGTTGCCATCTTGTGCTGTGAGGTTGGCGAGACCCCCTTTCGGGACCCTAGGACCCATTACCCGTTGAACCACCTGAACCTCAACAATATCTCAGGTTACCGCGAACATCTATTAGAAAGTTGGGCAGTACATATTGTACACACTATCCAGATTAGCTTTTTCCTGCTCAACCTAAAGACTACTCCACGGCATACAGACATTGCCTGGATGGGGAAACAGAAGGCTAAATCGGCGGGGGTACTGCCTGAGACAGGAGATCTGTTGGTGGACACTGGGGAACTGGCCCCTGATAGACCCTATCCATCTCCCCCTGGCAGCTTGTCCCAGACCTGACACCCCGAGACATAAATCGAGGAAGTGACCCTGCAGGACTCAGCACACTAGGCCTCAGAGGGGACCATCTCCATCACAAGCTCAACAGAAGGGAGCGGCTGCCCTCCAGGCAGTGGCAGCCCTTGGGAAGACTTGGAGTTCGGGCTTAGACACTGGCACTCCCTCTGGGCGTCAATCCACGCTATCAGGCTCGAGATCTTCTCAGGCAGATGGTGCTGAGCTCTCCAGGGTGACTCCACAGTCGGTGGAGGAACTGATTTAATATCCTTTGTCACTTGAGTTCTGGGTGTGGGAGTACCTACTGGTTATTTTCAAACCTCTGGAGTTGTTTGGGATTACCACTTTAGATGTAAAATAGCTGTGCAATCTTTCTGTTTCTCCTTTAGGATCTCTGGCTCGACATGCACTGCTATCTTTTTGTGAATTGGGTTAGGCTTCTGCATCGTATGTGTGAGGAGGGCCGCATGGCACAGGCCTTGCCTACCCACCTTGGCCTACCCCCTCACAAATAGGCCCCTGCCAGGTGACTGCAGAAGACATGCTATTGACTATGTTTTACATTTTTTGTTTGGGTTGGGGAATTTATGGGTATGGGTTAATGTTCTTTTGCACAGGGACCACACCACATGTTGTGCATCGGAGCTTGGGGGTAAGACTGGGCGCTCTGGGTGAGACATGCACAAATTACAAGTAAATGGAGGACAAGCGACATACACTGACTTTCTTATCCTGGACTATAAGAGGGGATCGGCTCAGCCTCCAAGAGTATCAATATTTATAGATACCTGAAGAGACGCAGGGTACATGTGACTATGCTCCAAGAGACACATCTTACTGGGAGTGAGATAGATTGGCTCTGGCGTAGGTAGCGAGGTCAGCTATATGCTACTGCGTACTCTACCTTTGCTTGGTGCACACTGATCTGGGTCCGGGCTGGGACCCCCTTTGAACTTGTACGCTCCCTCATCGACAAAGAGGAAATTATGTTCTCCTTAAGGGTAGGCTTTTGGGGAGAGAGGTAACATGGGGAAGTATATATGCCCCGAACCAGCACAAGGTGACCTTCCTACATTCCCTCTCTACACATATAGCGGGTTTACTTACTGAGGGTTTTTTCTTTTGGGTGGGGACTTCAATTGCGTGACGGATGACCTGTTCAACCGCTCCAGCCCCCCTGCCGGGGGTCCTCACACACAGACTGACTGAATGTTTCAGGGATTGGTCAGAACACTGGAAGCTGATGGATACTTGGAGGACACAGAATGGGGAGGGCCCGGACTATTCTTACTTTTCCCATATCTACAGTCTTCACACCTGGATAGATAGGTTTCTGAGCTCCTGTGAGCTTAGACAGTATGTGACACATACCAAATATCTGGGGCGTACCCTTTCAGATCACAGTCCTGCCCAGTTAAGATTCCAGCCCGTGGAGGAACACCCACAGATCCCAACATGGCGTCTCAGCCCAGAGTCCCTGGAGATTACTTGCTTTTGGGATTCCTTGGGTGAAGCGGTCTCAGGTATTTCGCCCTTAATCATGGTTTGGCATCCTCGGGTTTGGTTGAGTGGGAGGCCTTAAAGGTGGAGGTCCGGGGCCATTGCCTAGGCCAATCCATTGGTGTCCGTAGGGAACTGAATGGGGAACTTCAAACTATAGATACTAGACTGCATGTCCTGTACAACACTCTTGGTACAGATGCAACAGTGCCTGATAGGCTTTGGGAGGCCTGGGAGCAATACAACGTGGTGTTGGAACGGTTGTATTGTCATGATCATAAGCAATACGTTGCTAGGGCGCATGAGGAGGAAGGGCAAACAGGTAGACTACTGGTCTGGCTCATTCGACCCAAAGACTGGGGGGCCCCTCTAACACACATCCAAATAGGGACTTGCCTCTTTATTTTCCTGAGGCCATTAATGCCACGTTTCGCTAATATTACGAAACACTGTATAAAAATCCAGAGTCACTCCAAAATGAGATCCAGGCTGCATTCTTGGCAAGGTTACAATTGTGGAGACTCCCCAGAGAGGACCAAGAAGGGTTGAGGGAACAATATCTATACAGAAGATTAGGACTGCCATCTAAGAGATTGCGATGGGTATAACCACGGACCCGGATGGTCTTCCTGCCGAGTTTTATGCATCATTTGCGGGGACCCTGGCTCCAAGATTGGTAACCTCCTATGTTGAATCCCTGAGACAGGGTGCCCTCCCCGAGTCAACTAAAGATGCAGTTGTGATCCCTCTTCCTAAGACCAAGACCCAAGGTGCCCAGACCACTGAGTTTTGACTGCTCTCCATGCTAAATATGGATTTCAGAAACCTTAGTAAAGTATTTGCCCTTCACCCACTCCCCCACATGCCCATCTTAATCGACAGTGACCAGAATGACTACATCCTGGCTCGCAGTACTTCCCTGAACCTTTAAATGTTATATCATGTCCTATATCACCTGGAGGTCCAATCTCACCCACATGCACTGCTGCTGTCAGTTGATCTCGAAAAAACTTTTGATACAGTACAGTGGGATTTTCTGTTCAAGGTCATGCAGCAGATGGGTTTAGGGGAATGCTGGATTAAATGGGTCAAGCTGCTTTATTTACACTACTCCAACAGCCAGGGTTAAAACGGGCGCCACAATATCCCTACAGTATAGAGTGTATAGGGGCACCAGGCAGGGGTGTCCCTTGTCCCCTCTTTTGTTTGCCCTGGCCATCGAACCGCTGCCAGACTTTTTTCAGCTAGAAAGCAAGGGTAAAGGTGTAGAAATTGAAGGACGGGAACGTATTATTTCCCTCTATGCCAATGACATCCTCCTCTACTTGAGGGATGTATCTACGGGTTCTGCGGTGGCACTGGGACATCTGCGAGAATTCGAGAGAGTCTCAGGTCTCTGGGTTAATACAGCCAAGACGCATGCGTTTCCTCTGTCCCCTGAAGTCCAGAGACTCCTACACCTGCCCCCAGATTTAAACTGGTCCCCTTTCTCATTTTGCTACCCAGGAGTTAAGATCTACCATTCCCTGGACAATTTACGGGAGGGCAATTTGGAAAGGCTCTCCGATCCCTTAGTTCCTGTGTTCCCTTTTGGTGCTCTCTTAAGTTATCAATCATGGCCCGGATATTGGTGTCTAAAATGGTGTCTAAAATTATTATGCTCCCGAGATAGCTCTATTGTTTTGTTAACCTTAAGTAAGGGTGCCTGTCTCTTGGTTCAAGCAACTGAGCACCTTGCTGCCCGACCTGCTATATTGGATGATGGGTGCCACAGGGTATCTCTAGACATTCTCTGGTGCTCTCCTGCTTAGTGGGGTCTAGGTGCCCCTGATTTTGAATGGTATTTCTTGGCCTCCTCACAGCTTTAGTAGGTACCCAAATGGCTGAACGGAGCCCATCAAGAGGAGCTAGGGTTGGTGGGGCAGTCCACACATCTGGGAGTCTTCTTAGCTAAACTGCTCAGCCCTACGGTGATGATACCATGCCCAGGAGTGTGAGAAGTTGGCCTGGTATATGCTGTCCACTAATTATAGTGGGCACCTTGCACCAGTCCAAACAACCCCTTATTGGAGATAGGTTAAAGACAACCTTATTGAAAGCTATCCTAGTGGTAGCTATGGAGAGCAGCCTTCAGGCTAAGTCTTGAAGGAATGTAAAGCAGCTTGTTTTACCAGTCTATAATCTCTTGAGTGATCAAATGAAAGAGCACCACACCAGGTATATATTCAAAATATATGTATTTATTGCTAAACACACCCCTCTAGTCTCTTTATGAGGCTAGAGTTCGAAGTACATAAGTTAGAAGTTATTAAATCACAGTAATAGCACAAATACACGTTTGGGCCCTAGGGGCGTACCAAACCATATACCAATAAAGTGGTATGCGAACCACGACTGAACTAGACACTAGGCCTAGAGCCTCTAGAAGTGCTTGGACCACAAGGAACCACCCAAGGTAGTGACACAGGGGACCTACGGGAGACGCGTGCAGTGTAAATACACAACCGCGATACGCCGTTGACTTCTATGGAGAAAGTCGGGATCGGGAAATTAGAGAAAAGGGACACTTAAAGGAGGACTAGGACAAAACCCTTTGAGATCTAGGACTTTGAAGAGTCTCTACCCACGGGAGCACCGGAGTACTCGTGTTACCTCACCCAGGGAAGCCGGGTGCATAGGTGCCTTTCGGGGTCGGGTTTCGTCGTCGATTCGAATGGCGATCTGCTGCAAAGTGCTGCTGGCGGCCAAGAGAAAAGTGTCCGGGTGGATCCAAGACTGGATCGGAGTTCTGAAGAACCTGAAAGCAGAGGGGACAGAGTCTGGGTCACTAGCCAGTGACCAGGAAGGCGATGGACAGATGCCCACCGATGTCGAGTGCTTCAGGTGCGTTGACGGTCGTCTTGACTCTTCAGCCACGAGGTCCAGGAGGCGTTGTCGGCAACCAGGAGCAGGATTCGGGCTGGTACACGATGTTTGTCAAGTGCTGAGGTGTCGGCGACCAGATTGGACCCAACAAGCCTTGGCAACGGCAAGTCTTGGTGAAGATATAGATTGTCGATGGTACAGACCAGCAAGATCTGTGGAACTCATCCAGCGAGGGTAAGTGAGGGCAGGCCTGGAGCAACCAGGATGCCAAGTAAGAAAAGTATTGGCCTTCGTTAAGGGCTACTAGCCAATGGGCTAGCAACCGTGAAGGAGCCTCGTGACGCCGCACGTGGATCTGGCTTACAGGACACTCGTGGAGTGGGGGCCAGTGATCTTCGGTGCAGGTGGTGCTGGAGGCTAGGGCTACTCGGAGCCCAAAGCATGACTTCTTGGGAGACCCAGAAGAGGAAGCACTTGCAAATGTGCTCGGTGTCCAGGGGTCACGGTCTCAAGTCACCCACGATAGCCACGGGCCTCAGCTTTGCTGGGGACTCAGGGTAGCCTCGGGGAAGTCTGAGAATCCACCTCTGGTGATGCGATGACTTCGGCGTCTGACGGGAGCTTTAGAAATGCGAACCGGACAGATGCTTCTTTGGTGCCTGCCAAGCAGGGGAGTCACTCCTTGACCCCAAGGGAGATTCTTCTGTCCTCTAATCGTGAGTAGAGCGTCGAAGGTCCAGGATTCAGTTTCATTGTTTCGTCCAGGGATAATCTAAAGTCCTAAGGACTGGGTTCCTATCTTTATACTAAAGATAGGGGTTGGACTACTCTGTGGCCCCACCTATGGGTGGGTCAGGGCAGAGGGGTGGCTACACCCCTTTCCCTTTGTCCAGTTCGCGCCAAAGCAGGGGCTGCAAGCCCCTGATCCGGTTTGAACTGGGGTATGCACTAGGGACACCAAATGTGCCCCCAGTGCAGGACTTCAAAGCACCCGAAAGTGCTCCCGCCCAGCCCCAATACACATTATCCTGTCTGGGGAGATGGTCACACCTCCCTGGGACAGGAAACCTGTGTCCAGGCCTCCCCTGCCGGAGTTTCGTCCAGCAGCAGGAGGCCAGACTCGTGTCTGTGGCAGCAGCATCCATTTTGTGATGCCAGGGCTCTGGAAAGAAGTTACCGGACTAGTCAGAGTTAACATGTCTTTCCCTCTAGAAGGGTGGAATGCTACCCCCGCCGCCAGGATTGGCGGGGGGTAGTATTCCAAGATGTTTGACACCAAACACGACATGTTTAGGTGCAGCCATTCCAAAGTTAGCATTTTACCGCGAGGATATAATGCGCTTAAGAGTATATGGTCAGGCTGCACTACAAACAGCATCAGAGATGGTCTCCGAACGCTGCAGAGGGGCCCTGCTCATGCAGGGGCACCCTCTCACATAGGAACCATGCACTCTGCCTTTAGGATTGATAAGGCCTGCCTTAGGAGTGACTTATAGGTTTATATGTGTGTATGCATTTAGTGATATAGGTAACCTATATCACAGTAAGGAGTGCATGCACCACCTTACCCAGGCTGCAGTAGCAGACCTGTGGTGTCAGTTTGGATGGCCTTCCAGGGGTGGCATAATACATGCTGCAGCCCCTGGCAGGTCCTCTGACGTACCTATGCCCTTGGTACATAGTATACCATATACTAGGGACTTATAAGGGCACTCCAGATCCCAATCAGTGATGTGCCTAAGGCACATGGAAACCATTTTAGAGAGGAAGCAGCTAGGCTGGGGTTCTGATTAGCAGGGCCCCAGCCAGACTAATGTCGAAAAACAGTGAAGCATCAGCAAAAAGTGGGGGTACCCATGTGAAGCAGATCCTACTCTCCTACACAACCCCCCAAACGTAGGGACATTAAACTAACCTTGCCCAGTTAAGTCTTCATGTTCTAAGTGGAAATACCTAGAGAGTCCATCTGCATTCGCATGGTTACTCCCAGGCCTATGTTCCACTGTAAAGTCCATCCCCTGTAGGGAAATGGACCACCTAAGCAGTTTGGGGTTTTCACCCTTCATTTGTTTTAGCCATAAGAGGGGCTTATGGTCTGTCTGAACCAGGAAGTGTGTACCAAACAAGTATGGCCTCAACTTCTTCAGAGCCCAGACCACAGCAAAGGCCTCCCTCTCTATGGCTGACCAACGTTTCTCTCTAGGGATCAGCCTTCTGCTAATGAAAGCTACTGGCTGATCCTGACCTTCTTCATTCAATTGTGACAGTACAGCCCCTACCCCCAATTCAGATGCATCAGTTTGAACAATGAACTTTTGGAGTAATCAGGACTCTGCAGAATTGGAGCAGTGCACATGGCCTGCTTGAGGTCATCAAATGCCTTTTGACAGCTAACTGTCCACTGAACCTTTTTGGGCATTTTCTTAGAAGTTAAGTCATTCAGGGGTGTCACTATTGATCCATACCCCTTGACAAATCTCCTATAGTACCCAGTCAGGCCTAAGAAGGCTCTCACCTGAGTCTGGGTAGTGGGAGCAGTCCAGTCCATGATGGTCTGGATCTTGCTCTGCAAAGGTTGAACCTGGCCTCCACCCACAAGGTGGCCCAGGTACACAACCTGACTCTGCCCTATCTGGCACTTAGTGGCCTTGATAGTCAGGCCTGCTTTTGCAGGGCCTGTAAAACATTCCTGAGGTGGACCAGGTGATCCTCCCAGGTGGAGCTAAAGACAGCAATATCATCTAGATATGCTGCACTATAGGCTTCCAGTCCTGTGAGAACTGTATTCACCAACCTCTGGAAAGTGGCAGGTGCATTCTTCAGACCAAAGGGCATTACCACAAATTGATAATGTCCACTAGGGGTTGATAATGCTGTTTTGGGCTTTGCAGTATCAGCTAGTCTGATCTGCCAGTAGCCAGCTGTTAGGTCAAATGTGCTGAGATATTTGGCAGAGGCCAAAGTATCTATGAGCTCATCTGCCCTGGGTATTGGATGGGCATCAGTCCTAGTGACTGCATTGAGACCCCTGTAGTCCACACAAAACCTCATCTCTCTTTTTCCACCACTGGTGTGAGGTTTCAGTACAAGGACCACTGGACTAGCCCAAGGGCTATCTGAGGGTTCAATAACTCCCAATTCCAACATTTTCTGGACTTCAGTCCTGATACAGTCCCTGACATGGTCAGGTTGCCTATAAATCTTGTTTTTAATAGGCAGACTGTCCCCAGTGTCCACTTCATGAGTGCACCAGGTGGTCTGACTGGGTGTCAGTGAAAACATATGTCTAAACTGATTGAGGACTTGCCTGCAATCAGTTTGTTGCTGGGTAGTGAGGCTGCCTGCCAAGGCTACACCATCAACTGACCCATCGTCAGGGTTCTGTGAGAGCAGGTCAGGGAGTGGGTCACTCTCTTCCTCCTGCCCTTCATCAGTAGCCATGAGCAAGCCCATGTCTGCCCTGTCCACATATGGTTTTAACCTGTTGACATGGAGAACCCTGTGGGGACTCCTGGGTGTTCCTAGGTCTACTAAATAAGTGACCTCACCCTTCTGCTCAACAATAGTGTGGGGTCCACTCCATTTATCTTGGAGAGCTGCTGGGGCCACTGGCTCCAACACCCACACCTTCTGTCCTGGCTGGTAAACAGTCAGAACAGCCTTTGGTCATGCCAGGCCTTTTGAAGTTCCTGGCTAGCCTCAAGGTTTTTGGTTGCCTTTTTCATGTACTCAGCCATCCTGGAGCGGAGACCAAGTACGTAGTCCACTATATCTTGCTTTGGGGGCTTGAGAGGTAACTCCCATCCTTCCTTCACCAAGCACAGTGGACCCCTCACAGGGTGGCCAAACAGAAGTTCAAAAGGGCTGTAACCAACCCCTTCTGAGGCACCTCCCTATATGCGAATAAAAGGCAGGGCAAGAGTATGTCCCATCTACGCCTAAGCTTTTCTGGGAGCCCTTTAATCATGCCCTTCAAGGTTTTGTTGAATCTCTCAACTAAACCATTGCATTGTGGGTGATAGGGTGTGGTGAACTTATAAGTCACTCCACACTCCTTCCACATTGCTTTTAAGTACCCAGACATGAAGTTAGCACCCCTGTCTGATATTACCTCCTTAGGAAAGCCCACTCTTGAGAAGATTCCCAGGCGGGCCCTTGCCACCACAGGTGCTGTAGTGGTCCTGAGGGGAATAGCTTCTGGGTACCTGGTGGCATGATCCACTACCACCAGGATAAACCTGTGCCCAGAGGCTGTCTGGGGATCCATGGGACCAACAATGTCAATCCCTACCCTTTCAAAGGGCACCCCCACCACAGGTAGTGGTATCAGGGGGGCCTTTGTAGTGCCACCTGCCTTGCCACTGGCTTGGCAGGTTACACAGGAGCGACAAAACTCCTTACTGTCTTCAGACATGTGGGGCCAGTGAAAGTGAGGGACAATTCTGTCCCAAGTCTTGTTCTGGCCCAGGTGACCTGCTAAGGGAATATCATGGGCTAGGGTCAATAGGAAGCCCCTGAACTTCAGAGGTATAACCAACCTCCTGGTAGCACCAGGCTTGGGGTCTCTACTCTCTGAGTACAGGAGTCCATCATCCCAATACACTGTATGGGGACCACTAGCTTTCCCAGCAGCCTCAGCAGCAGCTTGCTGTCTGAGGGGTTCAAGGGAGGGGCAGCTCTGCTGCTCCTGGCTCAGATCTGCCCTAGAAGGTCCCCCTGTCCCCAAGAACTCAACCTGGTCAGGTTCAAGTTCCTCTGGGACAGTTCCTTCTTCAGGGCTGAGATCATCCCCCTCAAGGGACTGATCTTCCTCCTGAGCCAAGGGGGAAGGCACTGCCTTAACCCTACTACTCCTCCTCTTGGAAGGCACTTGGTCCATTCTTCCAGAATCCAAGGCCTGTTCAGTGCTAGACATTTTGGCTTGTGACCTGGTCACAGCAAACACATCTGCAGGGATCCCCAGCATTTCTGCATGGGTCCTGAGCTCCACTTCTGCCCAAGCAGAAGTCTCTAAGTCATTGCCAAGCAAGCATTCGACTGGTAGGTTTGCACTTACACAACCTTCTTAAGGCCAGTTACCCCTCCCCAGGAGAAGTTAACAACTGCCAGAGTATGGTCTGTTCTGACATTGCTAGCATTGGTCACTTGGTACATCTCACCAAGCATAACTTGCCCAGGAAGCACAAGGTCTTGTGTCACCATTGTGACACTTGCCCCTGTGTCCCTAAATGCCAAAGCCTCACGTCCATTAATTAAAGGCTGTTGTCTGTACTTGCCCAGATTACTGGGACTCACAGTGGAGGTCACATCCATGCCTCCATCACAGACTAACACAGCCTGAGTCAGTTCTCTGACTAGGTCAGAGCCCAACTCAGTTCCCAGGGTGAACCCTACTAAACCCTTTGCTGGAGCACTTCCACCAACTGTACTAGGGGGAACAGGTGCCTTAGGGGCATTGGTGGGTGCTGGACTGGAGTCTTTGGACTTGGTGCAATCACTGGTCCAGTGGGTCTTTTGCTTACAGACCTTGCACCATGGTTTTCTTTGGCCTTTCCCTTTGGTAGACTGTGAATCCCCACCAGAAGAAGATTTTTGGGGGCCTGATGAAGACTTTTGATCTTTACCCTTCTCCCCACCCTTTTCAGAGTTCTTAGCATCTTGCTTCTTGGTTTCCCCACCTTGGTTCTGTACCTTCTGCTTCACCCTGGTTCTGACCCATTTGTCTGCCTTCTTTCCCAATTCTTGGGGAGAGGTCAGATCAGAGTCTACCAGGTATTGATGCAACAGCTGATTTTGACAGTTATTAAGAATCTGCTCCCTCATTATCAGATTGTACAATCCTGAGAAGTCACACACCTTACTGCCCATCAACCAGCCTTCCAGAGCCTTGGCAGAACAATCCACATAGTCTACCCAGTCTTGAGTCTGTGCTTTTTGGGTATCTCTGAACTTCAACCTGTACTGTTCAGTGGTTAGGCCAAACCCATCAATAAGAGCACTCTTCAAGACCTTGTAATTATCAGCATCCTCCTCTCTAACAGTGAGGAGCTTATCTCTACCTTTGTCAGCAAAGGAGAGCCACAAGATTGCTGCCCACTGCTCTTGAGGGACCTTCTGTACCTTACAGGCCCTTTCTAATGCAGTTATCCATTTGTGGATATCATGCCCACTCTGGTAGGGAGGGACAATCTTGCTCAGGTTCCTATGGTCATAGGACCTTTCCCTGTCTCTAGGGACATGGCTGCCACCATGGGACTCTAGTCCCAACTTTCTTCTCTCTCTAAGGAGATCTAGGGATTCCCTATCTAAAGCCAATTGCTTTTTTCTGATTTCCAGCTGAGTTTCCTCATACTGGACCAGTCTGTCTCTCCTCTCATGAGAGTATTCCCTCCTGTGAGAGGAGACAGAGCTCCCTATAGAGGTGCCAGAGTGGTTAGACTCCTGAGAAGGAGATCTAGACTTCCTGAGCACACTCTTAATCCTTCCTGGGGGGACAAAGAGGGCATCATCCTGATCATCCTCATCATCTTCCACAGGAGGGATTGGGTTATCCAGGTCAGGGTCATTGTCACCCTCCTGGCCAGTCTCAGAGGGGGGCTGGGGGTATTGGTACCCCTGGCCTCCTCCTCTTCTCCTGCCCCACCCTCAGCTCCTACCCCTTCAGTCCCCAAGGGCTTACTAAGGTCATAAGCCACCAACAACTCCTTGAGGTGTTGGGTGGTGGGGCTTTGGCCTGTCCTTATTTTTCTCAAGTTGCATAAAGCTCTCAATTCCAAGAATGGGAGTGTATCATACTTGGAGGGTGGAAGCTCAATGGCTTCCTGCAAGGATTCTTTGGATCCTGCCCTTAAAGACATTACTAGTGTGGTGTGGTGTATGCACTACCTACTCTAGTGTGGCCTACTAAACTCTCTTGAGTTGTAGAAAGGGTTGTGCTATCCCTTAACACACAACTCTAAGTTCAGTAGAACTTACTGTATTCTAAGCTTAAATTATATGTACCTTAGGTACCTTTAGTGGTTTTCAGTTGATCAATTCAATTGAGATTATCTGGTAAAACAATAGCAAGCTGGAATCCCACACGCTGCACACCAATGTGAGAAGTTGGCCTGGTATATGCTGTCCACTAATTATAGTGGGCACCTTGCACCAGTCCAAACAACCCCTTATTGGAGATAGGTTAAAGACAACCTTATTGAAAGCTATCCTAGTGGTAGCTATGGAGAGCAGCCTTCAGGCTAAGTCTTGAAGGAATGTAAAGCAGCTTGTTTTACCAGTCTATAATCTCTTGAGTGATCAAATGAAAGAGCACCACACCAGGTATATATTCAAAATGTATGTATTTATTGCTAAACACACCCCTCTAGTCTCTTTATGAGGCTAAAGTTCGAAGTACATAAGTTAGAAGTTATTAAATCACAGTAATAGCACAAATACACGTTTGGGCCCTAGGGGTGTACCAAACCATATACCAATAAAGTGGTATGCGAACCACGACTGAACTAGATACTAGGCCTAGAGCCTCTAGAAGTGCTTGGACCACAAGGAACCACCCAAGGTAGTGACACAGGGGACCTACGGGAGACGCGTGCAGTGTAAATACACAACCGCGATACGCCGTTGACTTCTATGGAGAAAGTCGGGATCGGGAAATTAGAGAAAGGGACACTTAAAGGAGGACTAGGACAAAACCCTTTGAGATCTAGGACTTTGAAGAGTCTCTACCCACGGGAGCACCGGAGTACTCGTGTTACCTCACCCAGGGAAGCCGGGTGCATAGGTGCCTTTCGGGGTCGGGTTTCGTCGTCGATTCGAATGGCGATCTGCTGCAAAGTGCTGCTGGCGGCCAAGAGAAAAGTGTCCGGGTGGATCCAAGAGTGGATCGGAGTTCTGAAGAACCTGAAAGCAGAGGGGACAGAGTCTGGGTCACTAGCCAGTGACCAGGAAGGCGATGGACAGATGCCCACCGATGTCGAGTGCTTCAGGTGCATTGACGGTCGTCTTGACTCTTCAGCCACGAGGTCCAGGAGGTGTTGTCGGTGACCAGGAGCAGGATTCGGGCTGGTACACGATGTCTGTCGAGTGCTGAGGTATCGGCGACCGGATTGGACCCAACAAGCCTTGGCAACGGCAAGTCTCGGTGAAGATGTAGATCGTCGATGGTGCAGACCAGCAAGGTCTGTGGAACTCACCCAGCGAGGGTAAGTGAGGGCAGGCCTGGAGCAACCAGGATTCCAAGTAAGAAAAGGATTGGCCTTCGTTAAGGGCTACTAGCCAACGGGCTAGCAACCGCAAAGGAGCCTCATGACGCCGCACGTGGATCTGGCTTACAGGACACTCGTGGAGTGGGGGCCAGTGATCTTCGGTGCAGGTGGTGCTGGAGGCTAGGGCTACTCGGAGCCCAAAGCAAGACTTCTTGGGATACCCAAAAGAGGATGCACTTGCAAATGTGCTCGGTGTCCAGGGGTCATGGTCTCAAGTCACCCACGATAGCCACGGGCCTCAGCTTTGCTGGGGACTCAGGGTAGCCTCGGGGAAGTCTGAAAATCCACCTCTGGTGATGCGATGACTTCGGCGTCCGACGGGAGCTTCAGAAATGCGAACCGGACAGATGCTTCTTTGGTGCCTGCCAAGCAGGGGAGTCACTCCTTGACCCCAAGGGAGATTCTTCTGTCCTCTAATCGTGAGTAGAGCGTCGAAGGTCCAGGATTCAGTTTCAGAGTTTCGTCCAGGGATAATCTAAAGTCCTAAGGACTGGGTTCCTATCTTTATACTAAAGATAGGGGTTGGACTACTCTGTGGCCCCACCTATGGGTGGGTCAGGGCAGAGGGGTGGCTACACCCCTTTCCCTTTGTCCAGTTTGCGCCAAAGCAGGGGCTGCAAGCCCCTGATCCGGTTTGAACTGGGGTATGCACAGGGACACCAAATGTGCCCCCAGTGCAGGACTTCAAAGCACCCGAAAGTGTTCCCGCCCAGCCCCAATACACATTATCCTGTCTGGGGAGATGGTCACACCTCCCTGGGACAGGAAACCTATTGTCCAGGCCTCCCCTGCCGGAGTTTCGTCCAGCAGCAGGAGGCCAGACTCGTGTCTGTGGCAGCAGCATCCATTTTGTGATGCCAGGGCTCTGGAAAGAAGTTACCGGACTAGTCAGAGTTAACATGTCTTTCCCTCTAGAAGGGTGGAATGCTACCCCCGCCGCCAGGATTGGCGGGGGGTAGTATTCCAAGATGTTTGACACCAAACATGACATGTTTAGGTGCAGCCATTCCAAAGTTAGCATTTTACCGCGAGGATATAATGCGCTTAAGAGTATATGGTCAGGCTGCACTACAAACAGCATCAGAGATGGTCTCCGAACGCTGCAGAGGGGCCCTGCTCATGCAGGGGCACCCTCTCACATAGGAACCATGCACTCTGCCTTTAGGATTGATAAGGCCTGCCTTAGGAGTGACTTATAGGTTTATATGTGTGTATGCATTTAGTGATATAGGTAACCTATATCACAGTAAGGGGTGCATGCACCACCTTACCCAGGCTGCAGTAGCAGACCTGTGGTGTCAGTTTGGATGGCCTTCCAGGGGTGGCATAATACATGCTGCAGCCCCTGGCAGGCCTCTGAGGTACCTATGCCCTTGGTACATAGTATACCATATACTAGGGACTTATAAGGGCACTCCAGATCCCAATCAGTGATGTGCCTAAGGCACATGGAAACCATTTTAGAGAGGAAGCAGCTAGGCTGGGGTTCTGATTAGCAGGGCCCCAGCCAGACTAATGTCGAAAAACAGTGAAGCATCAGCAAAAAGTGGGGGTACCCATGTGAAGCAGATCCTACTCTCCTACAAGGAGTACTTCTGACTGCGGCGCTAAAATACTGGAGACACTGCATCTTAAGAAACAGGGGGATGCCTTTATATGCACCAGCATTGCCTTTGGTGGGCCTCCCTCCAGCACCCCCTCTCCTTTTTTACAGCAGGCAGGCTGTCAGCCTGGACAGATGCCTGACTGGTGATAATGGGAGACTGTTAACAACAGGGTGCACTGTTGCTGTTTGAAGATGTGATGGCTCACTCTGACCTACCCCCAAGACAATTCCTTATTTACGAGGCACTGACTCGAGCATTCCAGGACCTCTAGGCCGAGGGACGAGATGAACCCGCGACCCATACTGTGTTGCAACTACTGGTTTCTCTGGGTACCGCCAGACATTTGATGATGTGGATTTATCGCTCTGTCTCCGAGATGGTCCACAGACCTCTAACTGCATTACGGGGGCAATAGGGGGTCTTGGGTCGAGATATTGCAAATTCGGAACGGCGCAAGGTATTAGAACACCCAAAAAGGTCTCCAGAAATATGAGTCTGAACTACACCAAATTGAACTATGTTCTCATGACAAATATGGCACCGCCCAAGAATTGGGTGGTTTATGGGGGGGGGGGGGGGCATTGCACCGCTGCCCGAGATGCGGGCACATGGACACAGATTTTGTCCATATGATCTGGTGCTGCCCCAGATTACGTACATTCTGGGACGAAGTGATTAACGCTCTAAATGACACACTGGGATGCTCCCTTCCCTGCTCCTTAGAGGCCTGTGTATTAAGGCTGTTCACAAGACCACACAGATGAAAAGTGGGCCTCAGATCTGTAGTCCTGGCTCTGGTGCTGGCTAAAAGGTGAATAGCGATGGCCTGGAAATCAACTATCGGCCGGGGATGGGTACCTGGAGAGCAGATGTGCTCAATAGGCAAGAGCAGAAGCGAGGCCCTGCTTCAGGAGGATGCTAGAGGGGTACGACAACGCCCAATAGCAAGACTGTGGACAAAAATTCTAGGGGAGCATCTGGAATGAGAACTGGATGAGGACACTGAGGACCAATCTGATCTGAACGAGGGATATGTGGCACCATTCACTTAAATGGACAGTCCAGTCTTGATAACCAAAGTGTTGTAAATTGTATGTTTATTGTACATGGAATGTTTCATTGCTTAGCATTGTTTTAATTTGTCCCGGACATCTTGATCTTGTAATACCTTGATTAATGCAGCTATCCACTGTGACCGTCTACACCATCAGGTGTCTATTATAAATGCCAATAAAAAGATGTTTAAAAAAAAAAATTTGTTTAGCCTGGCTGTGATTGATTGGTGTTTAAATGTGTTGCAGACTGAGATTGGGGGTTGCGTTCAGAAGTATAAATCCTTTCATTGCTGTTGTGTTGCAAATGTTGTAATCCTTATTACATGATTCAACAGCATTTACTTTTAAGGGGAAAATAATAGAAAAGCAATAAATTACCCTTGCTCTAACATTCAGCAGGATTTGCTTTTATGAAAAAAATATGATCTAAAAATAAGTGTGTTATGGAGTTCAACAGGGTTTGCTTTCAAAATAATAAAAGATCGGAAAATTAAAAAAAAATTCCCATTCAAGAAATTTAGAGAATTGTGGTCTCACACACTCATACTTTGAAATAAATCCTGCCCACTAGGGCTTCTTTCCACATGATGTAAAAAAAACTATTTTCTGAAGATTATGTTTCAGAAGAACTTCTAATTGTGTCATTATATAGGATAGTGTGACCACATGTTATTGTGAATTTAGAAATGTTACCTGCCCACTGGGGCGGTATTTTACCTATGCAAGGCCCAATAGTGTTCTAAATGTAAGTATATTTAAGCTGCCCACAGATGCTGTATTAAACATTCATAATGCTTATGAACGCTGCATACACAATCGAGATTTAACAATATGATGCCCTGAGGGCGTGAAGTTACAATCATGAACTAGTGATATTGTATCTGTTGACTATGTCTTATTGCAATGTCCAATATTCTAATTGACAGCTCAGCGCATTTCAAATGTGTACATATATACCGCCCTTAGTATTTGTGTTCGTTTGACATTACATGATGGTGACGAAATAAATGAACTGATGTGAAGGCCTGCATTTATATTCTTTCCATATGCACAGGAACGTTGCATAAACAATCGAGTTTTAACATCAAGGTTATCTGATGCCGGAAAATTATGCTTAAGAATCAATTATATTGTATCTGTTGAATATAACGTTATTGCAACGCCCAATTTTGAAACTGACAGCCGCAATATTGAAAAGTGCACGTATACACCGCCTTTTGTATTTGTTATTATAGGATGGTGTCGAATTGAATGTACTGATGTGTAGTCTTAGTTTATTTTGTCTATTTGTGGAGAAAGAATTTTAAAATGGTTTATATTGATGAGGTCAGCTTCGTGACAAGGGCTTGACAGCTGAAATGCGCCTGATGCTATATCTTTGCTGAATGATGGGTTAAATGGAATGAAAACCCTGTGTAGAGTGCCGTTTCCCTTTTTTGATTCGGAATCAGGATTGTCTTGAAATGTATATATATATGTATATATATACAAATATATATACAAATTCAGGTTAGTGAACATGACTCATAACTCAAAGAGTGCACAGCAGTGTCAATAAATCAATGTCCAGTCAAATATGTACTTTTACAATAAAAATAACTCTACGTATTCAAAGCAATGTTACGACATATATATAAACAATAACACACTTTCCCTTGAGGTTGTGGTGCTAGAGTTTCGCTTGGAAATCCCTGACCCACCCATTCTTCGTTATGTAATGTGGTAGGGGTTATTTCCCATTCACTGGTGGCTACATCCAGGGAATGCTCATTATAGGCCTTAACTCAAGAGTCTACTCCGACTCTTAGCAAAGTAGACAAAAGTGTCTTGGTGCCGCGGCACCCTTAGCAGTGAGTCCACTGGGGCTCGATAGGCCCAAAACCAGTTTTACCCGCTCTGGTAGCAAAGAAGCTTGAAGTATCTCAGCGGGTGCTCGATACGCAGACACTCACAATGCTCTGGTCTTGTTCACAGAGTTGGCTGCATGTGGGTTCTCCTCTGAGCTTAGGCAGCAGGTTCCAGTAGCAATTGGAGGTGATACGGTGCTCCTCCAGCACAATCAATTCTGCGCTCCTCAACAAGGGGGTGTTGGACTACAATGCACCCGGTCAGTGTCCCAGTGGTAGGGCGATGCACCCACTGTGTCCTCCTTTGTTCACATGGGCAGTTCAGGTACAATCTTCAATGCTTCCTTGTGACCTATGGGTCACACGACTTCCCAGTTCTTGGGCGATGTCTTGCTCCTCACAGCAGTCTTGATTTTGGCAGCCCTTCTGGCATATGTGGTTGTCACAACACTACAGACCAAGATACCAGCCCTTCTCACACTGTAGTCCTTACCATGGCGGACCCTCCGCGCCTACGGGGTCACCGCTAGGTTCCGCACAGGCTTCGGCCCTGAGTATCTGGCAATAACTTCCACTGCTCTCCCACTGCAACCAATGCCACCCAGGCTTCACTCACCTCGCACAGCACTCTGCTTGTGGGTATCTTTACGACTGCCCTCCTGGCATACAGGGGTCACTGACTTGAATCTGCACTTGGACAATGACCCGATTGGTGCAGCATTCGCCTCCTCACACCTCGCATTGGGGGTCCACTCGGCTAGGCTCCCTACTGGACCATGCTCCACTGCTCTTTCTCACAGGACACACTGGTTCTAGCAAGCAGGCAGGTGCTGGTGCTTTACGCTGGGAGTGACTAGTGTTCACTCTTGGATGTCAGCCAAAGTGCATCGAAAGGTTAAGCTTGGGCTTGAGCCCTACTCTTTATGATTTATTTATCAACCTCATTCCCTTTCTGAGATGTGTCCAGACCTCTTCCTTTTCATCTTTCACTGAATCAAAGAGCATCCTTTGAAGGGTACAGGGGGAGTCTCAATCTCTCCCAACTCCAGAGTGTCCCACCCAGCTCACTGGAATGCAGAAATACACAAATATGTCTGGGGGATACTCCTACCTCCTCATGTTTTCAACAAGCAGGTCTGGGCTTCTCAAAATTTAACCCAGTATATTCCATGTGATGTACCATTACAGGCACACTTGTACTCGGTGTATACACACAGCATACACACTAACCAGTACTATTAATAGGAGTAGATGTAATGTTTCATTCCTCTTGTGGAATTGGTGGAGTTCTGGCCAAATTCTCCCACTCGCCATCTGACAAAAACGTTTTCCCATGAGGCTCCAGAAATGTGAACTGGCCAGTACGAGCGAGATTTGGCATACCTTAGCATGATTTTCTAATGCGGGTGATCGCAAGCGGTCGTGGTCAGAGGGCTGCCTCTCAAATAGATCTGCTGCCGCTTGAGTAGATTTTCTACCTGAGCGGCAACAAAATCAACTCAAATGGCTGTGCGCTCTTTCGCAGCTAACGGTGCAGTTCATGCTGATTATTCAGTGCTACTCACGCTTCTAGCACTAAATTGCAGCACAACGTGCATATTTTCTGCCCATTGTTGGACCTCAGTAGAATCTTGCAGGGATTTTCATTTCCTCCGCAGGATTCCACAGAGTGAAACTCTGTGAGTTTCTCCCACAGCTGACTGTTACCTCTATGCATTGTGCCGCCCCAGGTGCCCACACATTCAACTCACACATTCACTCTGTATAGTACTCTAGCCTTTCTGTATGGTGCCATGGAGTGCCACTTGCAAGCACCCACACTGATAGCACACAAATTCATCATGCTTGTTCTGCACAACACTTTGCTCTTCATGTATTGTACTTCTCGCAGGTACACACACACAGTACATGAATTAGTCACACACACACTGCACATCACTACATCTCTAACACAATGTACTCCTCGCAGGTATATATATACCCAGTACAGGCACTCACAATGCATGCATGGCACAGTGCCTCTCTATCCCTGTACAGTATTGTTACCAGGCACATATACATCCAGAGGAGAGTCACCACTCCTGATCTGCGCAGCACTTCACATTTAACTGATGTAGGCCAAAGGTGAATGAGCTGGTAGGCCTCACCCCTGTGACATAGGTTAACTAGCATTGGCATAGCCAATAGGTCTCGCGTTTAGGTCCTCATAAGTGTTTAGCCAGAGCTATTGGCTCTGCCAATGTTTTTAAGATTTGTTGTAGTGCAGTGTGGCTGCTGTGCAGCATGTTAAAAAGTTGCAATAAAAAAGTGTTATAAGTATTTTTGTTACTGTTTTGTTACTGTAATGGATAACAAATCCTAGAACTCATATGAACCGTGCGAGCCACGAGTTCAGTGTTGCGCAATACACTACTTTTAAAACACTTCTCACTGATTATTTAAAAGAAAATAACCATAGGAGAGGTCTGCACTTCCCAAACGTGCTCCCAAATGTACCTGCCTCAGACCACCATGGCTATGGCACTGAGTCTCAGAGAATTAGACCAAGACTCAGGGAAATAATGTTTCCAGGAGCACTCACATTTCTTGCCACATGCACGAGGAAATCGACGAATTCCTGTATCGTTACCAGGTGACGCAGTATGATTTTTCTTTTTACACATTTTCGAAACCAGCGCAATCTAGGATTTTAGTAGGGGCGTGAGAAATCGTGCAAAATGTCATGAAAATTTCACGAAACATTGCTTTTGTAGTGAAATGCGGTTTGTGAGTATCACGCATCATTTGTTTCACCTAAGTGAACCCGTTGCAGGAGACAGGGTAGAGCAGAAATTATCTCTCGAGGAGGTATTTTCTGTGCGAACCAGTAGTCCCTGCTAATATCTAATGAGACTTTCCCAAGCGGGGCAAAAATAATTATGCAAAACTGAGCATTTTCGCATGTTGCCAATATTATTAAAATTTCGCAAAGGCCTGGAGTTCAGCCTAATTGATGTGAAGGAGCACTGCAAGACCCATAATAAATAATATTGCCGTATGGAATTCTAAGGCTGGAACACGGAGTCGTCTTCTAACCGCAAACATCTGCCTTGGGATCACCTACAACTGATGATTCCATCTATGGAATTCGCATCACATGCAATATCCCAGTCAATAACAACGGAACATGTGTTGTACGCGGAACACACCAGCTGGCGCAAACGTAAAGATAAAGTTTACTCACCGCCACATCAGGACCCAATGCGCCCAACAGCCGGCGGTGCCCCAGTACACAAATCAGTGCAAAATGAAACCAGCGAACAAAAAAACCCTGTCCCGAGAACACAACCCGAGCATCACTCCTGCACGAAGCACTTAGAGGTTGCCCAGTACACAAACCCTCAAGGCCCCCACGGAGGACGAAGGTGGCGAGGCATCAACTCACTCACCCAAAAGCATCTTCGGTCCGGTGGGCGCCGCCGCTGCTGCGATCTGTGCTCCCGAGCCCCGACTGCATGGAATGAAGCACCTCCTCGCGCAGATCCGCAGCCCACGCCCCCACTGTCCCTGGTGCTCGCGCAATGATGGGCTCACTGCTCCGGATCGGGGGAGGTAAACATGCTTCGCCATGCTCACTAGCCCGGCCCTATCACTGGTCCTTCCCGGCGCCCAATCAGAGGCGCAGAGGTGGAAGGAACACAAGTGCAGCCTCTCCAAGCTGAGGCGGCATGGCACAGCTGAGCCACAGCGGGAACCACGCCAAGGCGTAACGCTGCGCCCTGTGCGTAAAGCGGGGCATTTGTTTCCATAAACCTGTCCGCGTTCACGGAGGTTAAGTTATCCAAGTCCGGTGTCAGTTGCTCACCCAGTCTCTCTGCTGTCTATAACTTGGATTCTGCATTTATGATGAAAAACCTTCTCAAACCCTGGGCTCCCAGGCACCAAAGACCTTAGAACACAGTGGGCCAGTGTTGGGGCAGAGAAAGGTGCCACATGACTCTGGCAGAGCGGGAGCTGCAGGAAAAAGGCAGGATCAATGAAAGGATGTTCAGTGCTTGCGGCAAACAGAGATTTGCAGACTGGAGCGCTCTCCGTCCACTTAAACAAGCGCTGAAACACAAGCGCGGCCCCGCGGCCGCAAAAGTGAAACAGTACTCCGGGTTAACACGTGGGAGGGGTGGGGGGAGTGCGGCCGGGAGAACACACAGCGATTCCCTTGCGGGAGCGAGCCTTGGGCACCATCTGTTTGGAAGTTAATTACAAACAGATGTTGCCAAAGCTCGCTCCCGCAAGGGAATCGCCAAACGTGCACGCGTTGCCATTGAAAGCAATGCAACGCGTGCACGTATTTGGGGACAAAAGCGGATCGATTCCAAGAGGTCGCCCCTATGCAGCGCATGCGCCCTGCGTAGGCAAGACCTAAAAAGGACCTGTTCACTCCTACTGATCATTACACTGAATGCTGACACCACAGCGATGAAATGAAATGAAAATAGGTATTTGTAAAGCGCGCGGCTACTCACATAGAGTGTCCCGGCGCTAAACCACCAGAAACCGCAACAAGATGAGCTAAACCTTGCCTACCAGAGTGCTATTGCTGAAACAACCAGGTTTTTAGTTGTCTCCTGAAAAGCAGCAAGTCCTGGGCCTGTCTGAGATGCAAAGGCAGATCATTCCACAGACGTGCCGCTAAGACCTGAAAGGAGCGTCCCCCAGCCCGAGAACGGGCAAACTTAGGGATAAACATGAGGGACTGCCCTGAGTACCTCAAGACCCGTTGGGGCTCATAGTGTTGGATCCTCCTTCTCAGATAAACGGCGCCCGTACCATGGAATGCTCGATAGGCCAGCACTAGAGCCTTAAACTGGAACCTCTTTCTGACCGGGAGCCAGTGCAATGCCTTCAGGTGGGGCGACATATGCGTTCTGGGATTCACCATAAGAATAGCTCTGGCTGCGGCGTTCTGAACAACCTGCAACCGATTGAGTAAATATTCTGGTAAGCCCAAATACAGAACATTAACATAGTCCAACCTGGATGAAATTAAGGCTTGCACTACGGTTTTACGGAATTCAACCGGTAGCAGAGGAAGAAAGTTTTTTACCATTTTTTGCAGACCAAAACATGTGCTAGCAATGGTTTGAATTTGAGTCTTCATCGCTAAATTAGCATCCAATTTAACTCCCAAGTTTTTTACTGTACTAACTGGAGCAGAGGGAGGAGACATGTCACGCGGCCGCCATTGGCTCCAATCCTCACATGGTGGCCAACCAAAAAAGACAATTTCCGATTTTTGCGGGTTGCACTTTAGTTGGTTGAGTCGCATCCAAGAAAAGACCTCCGTCAAACATCTGTTGATCTCACTCCCTCTGAAGTTTGTCCCTTTGTCGCACGTGAACAGCAGTTGCGTATCATCGGCGTAAGAAATAATCTTTGCACCGTGCGATTCTGCTAGGAGAGCAAGGGGAGCCATATAAATGTTAAAGAGTGTTGGGCTCAAAATTGCACCCTGTGGGACACCCACCTTCATAGGTGGAATTGCGGCTGATAAGGGAGGGGACCAGATTTCCTGCTGCCGCTCGCTCAGAAAGGAGGCGAACCATTTGTATACCGTGCCGCCAATACCACACTCCATCAACCTTCGCAGGAGCCGGTCATGGGCCACGGTATCAAAGGCCGCAGACAAGTCCAATAATATCACCACAGCGCTTCCCCCTTTATCCAACTGTGTTTTGATAATTTCTGAAACTTCCAGTAGCGCTGTTTCAGTACTGAGGGAGGCTCTGAAGCCCGACTGACTAACATGGAGAACATGGTTCACTTCCACATATTCCGTTAGTACTAAATTAACGTACTTTTCAAGAACTTTTGAGAAAAAAGGCAGCAGAGATATGGGCCTATAGTTGGAAGCGACTGCAGGATCAGCCGTTGATTTCTTTAACAGTGGAATGATTTTTGCCTTTTTCCAACAGCTAGGTACCGTCCCCTTTTGGAGCGAGGTATTCAGAACTAAATTAACAGCAGGATTTATAGTCTCCGCAATGTTCATCAGAATTTTTGCGGGACATGGGTCTGAAGGGGAGCCCGACTTCAGTGTTGCCATGATCTCAAGGGATTTTTCTAAGGAAATGGGGGGAAATTGGGTAATCAAATAACCAACCCCAGAGGGCGAGGGGTAAGCACCCCACGGCTCATCGATTTTAAGTGTGTCCGTAGAAACAAAAGATTGTTGTATCAAACAGATCTTATCATGGAAATAGCTGGCCATCTGATGAACCCACACAGAAATGGGAGTGAACGGCATGCTCACTGCACTGGGGGATGAAAAGTCCTTGACAATTTTAAAAATGTCTTTGCTCTTGTGGGCCGCACCCTTGATTTTAGAGGTGAAGAAATTTTTTCTTTTCAGTACGCACATTATTGTAATAGACTTTCAGAGCTTGTTTATAGATGGCTTTGTCCTCAGTGTTAAACTTGTTACGCCATACTCTCTCTAGTCGTTTGCAGGCACTCCTGCTTTTCCTAAGGGTTTCCGTAAACCACGGTGCGGAGGGGCGAACAGATTTAGCTTTACGAGTAGTGAGGGGGGCCAACTCAGAGGCACGATCTTCAAGCCAATTCTCCAAACTGAGAGTGTCGAACTCAGGATCGCCGCTAAAGGGAATCGGGTACTGACCCAAAGCTGCCCTCATGGTGTCAGGAGTAACCTGATCATGCTGCTTAACTCCTGGTGAAGGCAGTAGCCCTCCACCACCATGAGGGTAGTGCTTTGGGTGCCCCTCTAGGTCCAACAAGAACACAATCTATGAGACAGGGATATTTTATGGCATACACGTATGATCCGTGTTTGCCTATGAAAACCAAAATCAGCGTTAGAGATGTAGACACCAGTACAGCTGGGCCTTTAGGACAGGTACATGTCCATTATCATGCAAAGGACTTTTATGTCCCAACAGACCCAGCTCGAAAGACCCAAACACCCTGACCCAACTCCTAACATGGAGAGGTTGGGTGGTCAGATTGGTAAAACCGGTGGGAAAGTCCATCAGCATTCCTGTGGCTTAATCCGGCACTGTGCTCCACTACAAAGTCTAACTGTTGCAAAAAAATAGATCAAATATACAACTTGAGGTTCTCGTCTTTCATATTCAGCAACCATTTCAGAGGCTTGTGATCTGTTTGCACCACAAACTTAGTGCCAAACAAATATGGGCAGAACTTATGAAAGGCCCACACTATGGAAAAGCAATAGAAACCCAGCTTTGCTCTCTGGGTAGTAATCTCCTACTAATATTGGCTACTGGATGCTCTCTACCTTTGTCATCGAGTTGAGCTAGCACCACTACAACTCCTTTGTCAGAGGCATCTGTCTGTACAATGAAAGGCTGACTGTAGTTAGGTGCTTTCAGTACTGGTACGGTGCATAGTGCCTTCTTCACTTCCTCAATTACTTTCTGACACTCTGTAGTCCTTATTACCTTCCTGGGCTGCTTTGTAGAGGTCAAAGCAGTCAATGGGGCAACTATACTTCCATAGTTAGCCTCAAAGTTCCTGTAATACCCAGTGAGTCCTAAAAAGGCCCTCACTTCAGTGTTGGGTGGTATGCACTGCCCACTTCATCACAGACTGAATTTTGGCATTCAATGAGCGTATCTTCCTATTCCCCACTTCATGCCCAAGGTACACTACAAAGGACTGCCCCACCTGACACTTAGTTGCCTTGATTGTCAGTTACGCCTCCTGTATCTTAGCCAACATATACCCAAAGTGTCTCAGGTGGTCCTTCCATGAATTATTGAACACTGCAATATCATCCAGGTAGGCCACACAGAACTCTTCCAGCCTGTGAGATCACAGTTCACCAGGCGCTGAAAAGTGTCAGGAGCATTTTTCAACCCAAAGGGCATTAACTTGAATTGATATAGCCCCTCTGGCATAGAAAATAGCATCTTCTCCTTAGTATTTGGTGCCAAAGCGATCTGCCTATACCCATTGGTCAGATCCAAGCTGCTCAAGTATTTTACAGCACTTAATCAATCCACAAGCTCATCCGCTCGTGGGATTGTATGGGTATGGGTTTCGTTTACCTCAATGAGAGCATGGTAATCCACTCAGAACCTCAAGTCAGTAGACCCTTGCTTTGGTACTAGAACCACACGACTAGACCAATGACTACTAGATCACTCAATGACCCCCAGTTTCAACATTTTGGCAACTTCCACCTTAATGCATCCCTGATCTCTGTCAGACCTTCTTTATATTCTGCCTTACCAGCAGACTGTCGCCCATGTCTATGTCATGCATACAGACAGGTGTCAAACTTTGTGTCTTGAAAATCTCTTTTAAAATGTTCCTCCTTGGACTTGGAAGGAATTCTTTGCCTTCCCTTCTCCTGTTGCTCCTTCCCAGATACATCATTACTATTCCCATGTTTCCTGGGCCCTCCTTGAGTCCCATGA
Source organism: Calotriton arnoldi (assembly GCA_963921515.1). Classification (NCBI taxonomy): domain Eukaryota; kingdom Metazoa; phylum Chordata; class Amphibia; order Caudata; family Salamandridae; genus Calotriton; species Calotriton arnoldi. The sequence continues at coordinate 231,336 of CAWUFW010004019.1, read as the reverse complement.
GAATTAACCTGGCCTTTACACTCTGGTTTGGAACCAGTCTGTGAAGAGATCTTCTCCCCTTTTGGCTTAAAACTGTGTTGCTGTTAGCCTACCACTTATCAGCTAACACTATAAGTTGTGTTGGCTCACTTTCTGTCAGATCAGACAGGTTTTGCCTAAGTGGGCTAGAGCACTCCTCCTTGAGTTGCTCTGTTACCATCAATTGGTTAAGGGATTGAAATCCTTGGCTTCCATCCCTCTTACCCACTCATTTCCATCACATAATACACCATGCATCCAAATGTAAAAGGGAACACCATCCACTCTCTTGCAGTCATGGAATCTCTGCAGGTACTGAGCTAGCCTCAACCCAAACCGCCTAATGAGAGCTTCCTTCATTTGCTCGTAGACCGTCTGGTCTGCCACAGGCATTTTCTCAATGACGGCTTCCTCTTCCAATTGCATGCACCCTATTACGGCAGCTGCCTTAAACAACTCATCCAAGGCCTGTGCCTTATAAGCAGCTTCAAACTCACAACCTATTCCAAAATATTCTGACTTTTCACCTACGTATGCACAAGATCTTTTGGAACCTTGGCCCCCACTGGCCTCAACTGGATGTAGAGTCACTTATCCGGGATGTAGTTGTGATTGTTGCCATCCTAATTTTCTCTTTCACAAGGGCTATCCTTTCCCTTTCCAACTCTATTTCCTTTTTATTCTGTTTTTCTTCCCACTTTCTCTGTTTCTTCTCCTGTTCTCTCTTTTTTTCTTCCCTCTCCCGCAATTTCTCTTCCCAGGCTCATCCTTCCTATCTCTTCCGCCTCCTCTAATCTTTTCGGTGGGCTAGTCTTAGCTTCTCCCTCTCAAACTCTCTGGCTTTCTCCTCTTCCTCAGCATTAGCTTTCTGAAGTAGCAACTGTAAGCTCAGGGTCTCTTCTAGACTCAACCCACCCAAGTGATTTATTTCTGGAAGGGTGACAGAGATACCATAAAAATTTGAGGTGGTGTACCCATTTGAAGTATTTCAGAATCTAAAGGTGGTGAGTGTCTTGCTAAAACTCTGGAAAATGTATCAGGGGACACACTTGGGTGTGCCTGTGATAGATCTGTGCTAAGGGCAGCCTAAAGCCTAAGTCCATGACACTCTCTTCCTAAGTTCATACTATGGTTCCCTCCCCAGAGTCAACTAAAGTCACATCTCTTTCACCCGGTGTCTCAAACTGGTCCCTAATGAAATTAGCAAGGACCTCTCTTCTCATACTCCTGGGAATTCTCCACCCTATGTCCCTACATAAATCCTTCATCTGATCAGTCTACATCGTGCTGAGGTCAATTCCCAAACCTGTGTTTTCCATTGTCTATGACTCTCAGTGGTAGCTGTGGATGAGCAGCAATGTCTTTTTCGGGGTGGAAGTGTGAATACAGGTTGATAAACAGATCTCATAACTCAAAGAGCGCACAGGATTGACGATATATCAATGTCCAGTCAAATACTTATTTTTTTAAAACAAAGAAGTATTTTATTTCTAACTCTACACTCAATCCAATGTTATGACATATATAAAGAATAGCATATTTCCCCTTGAGGACAGGGCTCTAGTGTTTCGCTGGCAAATCCCTGTCCCACCCACTCATTGTAATGTGGTAGGGCTTATTTCTAATTCACTGGTGGCTGCATCCAGGGAATACTCACTAGTAGGCCTTAACTCAAGAGTCCACTCCGATTCTTAGCAAAGTAGTCAAAAGTGCCTTGGTGCCACAGCACCCTTAGCAGTGAGTCCCTTTGGGCCCGATAGGCCCGTGATCAGTCTTACCCGCTCTGATAGCAAGGTACCTTGAAGTGTCTCAGCAGGTGCTCGATCCGCGGACACTCACAATTCTCCGGTTTTGTTCACAGAGTCGGCTGCACGCTGGTTCTCCTTTGAGCTTACGCAGCCTGCTCCAGCAGCAATAAGAGGTGATACAGTGCTCCTCCTGCCTGGTAAGTTCTGAACTCACCAAGAGGGGAGTGGATTTCCGATGCTCCTGGTTGAGGTCTCAGTGATGTAACAATGCACCGACGGCATCCTCCTCAATTCAGGTACAATTCCCAATGCTTCTTTGTGACCTACATGTCTTCACAGTTCTCGGTCAAACAGCCCACTCCTCATAGCAATCTTGATTTTGGCAGCCCCTCTTGGCATGCAGGTTTGTTGCAACATTACTGGCCAATGTGCTGAAACTCACCACAAGGTAGTCCGTACCACGGCAGTCCCTACTGGCATACAGGGTCACCGCTAGGTTCCGTACAGTCTTCGGCCCTCAGTATCTGACAATAACTTTCCCGGCGGCCCCTCCTGGTATATGGGTTTGTTGCAACCTGTGCTGCCTAGGCTTCACCCGCCCTGCACGGCACTCTGCTTCAGGCTATCTTCACGGTGGCCCTCTCTTTGCAAATGGGGTCACTGAGTTGAATCCTCATATGGGCAACAACCCGATCGGTGCAGCAGCTGTCTCCTCACTAACCCTGGGCGGCGAACTCCGCTCCGCTCGCGGAGTTTGCGGAGTTTTCCGCGTTACGCGGAGATTGCGGAGTTCCGAAAAACTCCGCCCCGCGGAGCGGAGTTTTTGGCCTCGCTCGCGTTCGTCAACGTCAAGTTGGCGACCGCGAGCGAGGAAAATCAACCTCCCGGCGAGATTTTTCCTCGTTTGCGATCGCCAACATCAAGTTGGCGAGCGCGGAAAATCAACCTCCCGGTGAGATTTCTCAACGCGGGGGGTCAGGTTTCTTATCGCGAGTGGTCGCGTATGCTCACGACCGCTCGCATTGAGAAACAGCCCGTTCACGTTGAGAAAGCTGCCGCTTGAGTAAAAACCTACTCGAGCGGCAGAAAAGGAAAGCAGGGACCGCTTGCGCTGTGCATGGTGCCATTCGCAATGATTGCACAGTGCTGACAAGCATCCGGCACTGTGCAATCACCTAGAACAGCATTTTTCTATCGTACTCAGCCACTTGCGGAGCTCCGCGTAGTGCGGCGGAGTTTTTTTTGCACTTCGCAGTGTTCCGCGTAGTGCAACTCCGCGAACTCCGCCCACGGTTACTCCTCACACGTCGCACTTGGAGTCCACTTGACTGGTCTGCCAACTGGACCTCCCTCCGTCCAAAGCTTTTCTCTTCCTCACAGAGCACACTGGTCTTGGCAAGAGGCAAGTGCTAGTCCTACAGGCTCCAGAGCAAGTGGTCTTGGCTTCCCTGAATGCTGTCCCCTCAACCAGCAGGGAGACTAGCAGCCCTTGGCCCCCAACCCTGATCACAGGCAAAAGAATTGCAGACCTTCCCCTACTCACACAGCCCTTCTGGTGGCTAAGTAGATTACACATTTTTGGGGTTCTATTACTTTTGAAGCATACAGTTCTCTCCCTCTTCTTCTTGAAATACTGTCTGTCACAACAGGAGGGACTCCGAAACTGTCCCATAACATAACACAGGCCATGGGAGTGACTAGAGCTCACACACGGATGTCAGCCACAGTGATATTTTCATCAAAAGGTAAATCCTGGGCTCCCAGCCCTCCTCTTTATGATTTCTCTATCAGCCTCATCTCCTTCCTGAGATGTGTCCAAGTTAATTTCTTGTGATCGTTCACTGAATCAAAAAGCACCCTTTTGAGTGTACAGGGTGAGTCTCTCTCCATTCTCCAGTGTACCCTACCCAGCTCATCGTAATTCATCAATATGCAAATCTGTCTGTGGGGATTCCTCTACCTCCTCATGTCTACACCAGGCAGGCCTGGGCTTCCCAAAATGGAACTGAGGGTCCTCCATGTAATGTGCCATTACAGGGACACTTGCACTCAGGAGCATATTAATGAACCTTGTGACGCTCCGGTGGCACAAACCTTGAAATCATATATATGAGGCCACGCAAAGCCAGTTTGCATGGTTTTGAACTGCCTCATAGACATGGAGTAAGGCAAGGCAACGCAAATCACTGCATTGTCTTACTCTGCGCTTGTGAGGCGTTCCATGGGCATTGTGATGGGTATTCCCATGCAACACCCATGGATTTTGATGCTTCCCCAGATTTACAAAACCATGTAAACCAGGGGATGCAACAAAACCTTACGCCTCCCGAGGTGAGGCCTTAACAAGAGAAATAACTTTATTTCTCCTTGTTTATTTTTCTTTCCATGTGTGCTGCATTCTGCAGGATTGTTTTTGTGCAGGAAGGTGCCCCTTCTTGCACAAAAATAATCCTGCCAACAACCCAGTTGCTGCTAGACTGTGGAAACTGTGCCAGCGCAGGGGTAAAGGACAGGAATGCACCGTATTGGATAAATACAGTGCATTAAAGCCTTTTCACTTTGATGTAGGGCTGCGCAGCCAGGTGACTTGCTGTGCTGCTCTATGCCAAAACCTCATGAATGAGACCCTCAGTGTATGCATATGGCACACAGCGCATACACTAACCAGTACTGATACCTCCATTCATTGGCCCATCCCAGGCACACATACATTCAGCACTCTGAGCACACAGCTCAGTACTGCAGCCTTTTTGTATGGTGCCATGATATGCCATATGCAAGTACACACAATGCTAGCACACACATTCACTTTACATGCACTGCACAAAAATTCACCCTTCATGTATTGTACTTCTTGCAGGTACACATACACCCTGGACATGCATTCACTGTGCATGCACTGCACAGCATTACATCTCTCATGTAAGGTACTCCTCACAGGTATACATACAAAAAATACATGTACTCACCATGCATGCACTGCTCAGCTCTCCTGTATCCCTGTGCTGTACCCTTCCCAGGCACACATGCATCGAGTGCAGAGTCACCACTCCTGTGCTACACAGCACTTCACATTTAACTGAGGCAGGCCAAAGGTGAGTTAATCATACAGCAGAGTAAGTGAGTGAGCTGGTAGGCCTCACTCCAATAGCATGGATTAAAAAGGACCTGGTCATTCCTACTGATCAGTACAAAGTATGCTGTCACCACCACACTTGTACTGCCTAACTCTTGTTGGAGGCAGTAGCCTTCCACTACAATGAGTGTAGTGCTTAGTGCGCCCCTTCAGGTCCAACAAGTTCGCAAACCATGAGACAGGCCTATGTTATGGCACACACGGTTGATACGTGTTTGACTATGAGAACAAAAATGAGCATTAGGGATCCAGACATCAGTTTAATTGGGCACGCAGGGCAGGGGTACATGTCCATTACTATGTAAAGACCTTTTCTGTCCCAACAATGTGAAATATTTATTGTTTTTATATAACTTTCTTTAAAATCTCATCCTATATTTTTGAGGTAACCATTACATAAACCAAGTGAGCACTTGTCTTAAAATCAGTGTTTTTGTTTCTGATTTAGTTTTATGGAAAAGAGAGTCCTTTTTGTTGTCCCTGGGTTTCAACTCCGGCTACAAGAGACAATATAATCTACTCTTTAAAACTACAGTGTAACTCAGTCTAAGAACAGGTGGTGCTGATGATGATATTAATATCAATTTAATTGCACCCTAGTGTTCTGTTTTTGATAAATGTAAAATGCAAAAAAATTGATTGTGTAGTCTAGATTAGGGGTCTACATCCTTTTCTATAACAAGAGATACTTCTGATCAATTAACATAGTCCTGAGCTTCAAATGGCTTTGATCATTGTTGACCACATCAAACACAACCACAATATTGATCACACCTAGCAGGATTACTTGTAGTGACCACCCAGATAGATGTCATCATATTGAGTGAAAAAAGTAATGTCATGCCAAAATGTCATAATCAGAATATTGATGAATACAATGTATGTGTGTGTATATAGATACGTAGATAGACTATTCTTAACTCTATATCTATGCACCTTGAAGATAAGCATATTTTCAAGATACATACACTTGGAGCTATGAATGTAAATAAAATTAATTTTACCTATAAATATTTGCCTCAATGATTGTGGTTGTATATGTCCTGGATACAATAGTTTAGCTGGTCAAAATTTAAAATGTTATATTGTGGTAGAGCACCAACCACTCCAACAAATAAGGCAGGGTAACTAACAGCAATGTCAGGAAAAGTTTTATCAATATAAAATGCCTCCACACAACAAACGAAATAACAGCCTCAGCAAAACGAGCCCAATGGCATTAAGGAAATAACAAACAGCTACATCTTGTCAAGGTTACCAATGCACTCTTACCTGAATATCAGAGACCTTACCTGTAAGGTGCTTGGTTGTGTTTCGCAGAGACGCTATGGGCCAAACTCCCAGGAACCCTATCCTACAACCAGTGCTTTTATATTTCTACACTAAGGGTTGGTGATAGTAATCAGGGAGGAGGGCCGGATTCGGATGCTAATGAAGTTCCTGTCGTCGACCTGCGAGGCAACAAGAAGCACCCTTAAAATACTGTTCTGGAAATTGCTTTAACTATTTTTTGTCATCCTAAAAAGTATGGTCTTAAGATTATTAATGTCGTAATTTTCCTACCTGCGAACTACAGGGTTGGGCTTTGCGTCCTGGGTGACGTCGTCGTGAGATGAGTCAGGAAGTAGATTGTTGTCTCTTGTGGGCGTTGAATCAAGCGCGTCTCCACGCTCTCACGCTGTGCTTCCTGGAATCACACCGCGGTTGAGAGCGAGCGAATGCGAGCATTTTTTCAAAGACGCTCGCTCTTCACTTTCCCAGTCTATTTCTTCAGGATTCAGGAAATAACATGTCAAAAGTGTTCTGAGTCATTGCGCAAAGAGAAACTCCTGCCACAATCGTGATTCCCAACAGAGCATGACAACAAACAGTGGAAACCTTCAATTGTACAGACAATAAGCATTGGCAATTGTAACAGTCACAAATACGCTAGTACAATCACACCGTAACACACAATATCACCTAGCAACATGAAACACACTTGGAGTACAGGATGCACAGGACAGGGGTGGGTTTTAATAGTGAAAAACTATGACTCATGAGGGACAAGAAACCTCATGGGGAATAGGGAACCTTGTATTATAGCGTCTCTACGTTTGTGTTGTTTTTTTGAGAAAGGCAGGATCATGACAGTACCCCCCTCGTAGAATCCCCCCTAAAACCATAGGAATAGGTTTGGGTTTATCAGGATACCTAGCATGGAAGAGTTTCAAAATCTTTGGAGCGTTTTGTAAATTGGCCAGTGGTTCCCATGAACGTTCTTCAGGGCCATATCCTTTCCAATCCACCAGATAAAACAATTTGCCCCTAATTCTTTTAGAATCGAGTACTGATTTCACTTCAAACTCTGGAACACCAGGAGGAGGAAGTAGAAATCTTGTTTTAGGATTAAAAGGTTTCAATAACGAAACATGGAATACCGGATGAAAATGATATTTTGAAGGAAGAGTTAATTTAACACTAACTGGATTAATCACTCTTTCTATGACAAAGGGACCTATAAATCGTGGACAGAATGTTTTATGACTTTTGATTTTTAAATGTTTAGTAGATAACCAAACCTTGTCTCCAATAGAGTAAGAGGGTGGATTTGAACGATGCTTATCTGCAAATTGTTTTTGATTTTCTTTTGCCTGAGCCAAATGATACTGTGCCTGTTGTTGAACAGATACTAACTGTTTTACATAGTCAGTGACAGCTGGGATTACATTTGACGTAGTGTCTAGTCCAATAATATCTTTGGGGTGAAAACCGTGTGCACAAAAAAAAGGAGACATTCCAGTAGAGGAATGATCCATGTTATTGTAAGCAAATTCCATAGCCCATAGAATATCTGACCATTCTTGATCACAAGTGGCTAACATGCATCGTAAGAATTGCTCGATAGTTTGATTTGTGCGTTCGGTTAATCCATCCGTTTGAGGATGATAACTGGATGAGGTGCGCACTTCCATGTTTAATGATTTTCCCAAATGTTGCCAAAAATGAGAAATAAATTGGGGACCTCTATCCGAAATTACAATTGATGGTATTCCGTGTAATTTCACGATTTCCTTTACAAAGATAGGAGCCAAATCTAATGCTGCAGGAAGTTTTTTCAAGGGTATGAAATGAGCTTCTCGTGTAAAGTGATCTACGACGGTTAAAATAGTAGTAAAACCTGACTTTGTAATAGGCAATTCCACAATAAAATCAACGGAGACAGTATGCCATGGTTGTGGTGGTATTGGTAGGGGTAAAAGCAAACCACTAGGAGCATGATGTACTGGTTTATTTTGGGTACATGTTGTACAAGTTTCTACATACCTTTGAACATCTTTGAACATAGAAGGCCACCAAAACTTTCTTTTAATTAACTGATACATCTTAGTAACTCCAGGATGTACTGTCAAGGTAGTATCATGATATGTTTGTAAAATGCGATTTTGAAGTGAATTGGTAGGTACAAAGATCTGGTCATTCATACATAATGAATCATCTTTCCATTGTAACAATGGATATTTTTTATGCCATTCATCTTTTGATTTTGTCTTTAGTTCAGTTTTAATATCCAATAATACATTAGTATCTATAAGTCCGACTTGAAAACATTCTGTAGGTATTATTGGTTGTATTTTTTCTTCTTTTGTATTCATATCATCACTTATGCCAATTCGTGATAAAGCATCCGCCTTACTATTTTCTTTTCCTGGTCGATAAGTGATGATGAAGTTGAAGTCGTTAAAAAATAAGGTCCAACGTAATTGACGGGCAGACAAAGCTTTGACAGATTTTAGAGTTTGTAAATTACGATGATCAGTATAGATCGTAACTGGGTGTCGAGCACCTAGCACGTAATGTCGCCATTCTTCAAACACTGCTTTTATGGCCAATAATTCTCTATCAGCTATGGCATAATTTTGTTCTGTGGGAGATAGTTTTCTGGAGTAGAATGCAATGGGATGCATTTGGCCTGTATTTTTATGCCTTTGAGATAAAATACCTCCTATGGCAAATCGTGAGGTGTCTGCTTCAACAATGAAGGACTGGGTTGGATCTGGATGCATCAATATGGGAGCTGAAATGAACTGATTTTTTAGGGTAAGAAAGGCTGATTCGGCCTCTGGGTTCCATTCAAACTTTGTGTTTTTTCTCAGTAGTTTCGTAATTGGAGTGATTACCTTAGAAAAACTATCAATGAAACGCCTGTAAAAATTGGCGAATCCCAAAAAACTTTGGACCTGTTTTACTGTAGTAGGACTAGGCCAATTAATGATCACTTGAATTTTCTTTGGATCCATTTCAATTCCGGAAGGAGTAAGGACATAACCTAAAAATTCAACTTTGGTGACATGAAACATACTTTTTTCTAATTTCACATATAATGAGTTTTGTAAAAGCTGTTGAAGAATGGCTCTTACTTGTTTTACATGTTCAGCTGTATCTTTTGAATAAATAAGTATATCGTCAATATAGACAACACAACATATGTCCAAAAAATCTCTCAGAACTTCATTTATAAAAAACTGAAATGCTGCCGGAGCATTACAGCGTCCGAAGGGCATGACTTGGTATTCGTATAACCCAAATTTGGTACGGAATGCTGTCTTCCATTCATCACCCTCTCGGACTCTTACAAGGTGGAATGCTCCTCGCAAATCCAGTTTCGTATAAATGGTTGCGTCTTTAATCTGATCAAGTAAGGTTGGTATCAAAGGTAATGGGTATCTATTTTTTATGGTTACATTGTTAATGGCGCGATAATCGATGCACGTGCGCAAATCTCCCTCTTTTTTAGGAATAAAAAAAGAGGCGAAGAAACCGGGGATTTAGAATGTCTTATAAAACCATTAGCCAGGTATTCATCAAGATAATTACGTAAATGTTCATTCTCCTTTTCAGTAAGGCCATATGTGCGACTGCATGGTAAAGTCGCCCCAGGCATCAAGTCAATTCGACAATCATAGTCTCTATGAGGAGGCAAAGTGTTAGCCTTTTTTTTGTCAAATACATCCATTAAGTCACTGTAGTCATTTGGAACTCCTTCAATAATCAAAACAGTTTTTGACTCTTTTGGGAACTCATATCCTTGTATAAGGAGTTCTGAAATCTGATGATGTTGGAGACACTTAATATGGCAATAGTCAGATTTGAATAAGATGGTTCTGTGTGTCCAGTCAATATAGGGGTTGTGAAGTACCAACCATGGGATACCTAGTATTAAACGGAACTGAGGTGCGTCAATAATATCGAAAGATATCTCCTCAATGTGTTTAGTGGCACATGTCATGGTTAATTGTTCAGTATGGTATTTTATGGGACCTGATGTTAATTCCTTTCCGTCCACTGCTCTCACCATTTCAGGATTTTCTTTCAAGACCTTTTTTAGACCTAACTCTAGTAACAACTGTGTATCAATGAAATTACCTGTGCTCTGAGTCTATTAAGGCATCTACGGACCAAGATTTAGATTTATCGTCTTGAGATTGCAGTAAGACTCTTATACAGAGATGGCATTGAGAAGCAGCTGGAGTTGTGGAGGCCAAACTGGTTTGCTCACTCGATAAACTGACCTCTTTATCTATCGAGTTTTTTAGTTTTCCGAATGCTGTGTGAATGCCGCTTCTGATGTTTTCTGTTTTATCTTATTAGGTCGAGTTGGACATTCTTTTACAAAATGTCCTGTTTTACCACAGTATAAACATTGATTTAATTTTCTGCGTTTTCCTTTTCTTCCTTAGTTAAGAGCCCTCTGACTGTCCCAATTTGCATTGGTTCTACCATATCTGCTTTATTCACTGATTCACTCTTAACGCTGGGTCTCTCCTTAAACAGAAACATTCTATGATCGGATCTTCCCTTTTCTCCCTTTCTTTCAATTATACGATGATTTAATTTTACCACCAGGTCTATAAACTCTTCACAGTCAGTTGGAGGATCTAAAACTTGCGTTACCATGTCTTTTAATTCGTCCCTTAACCCACGCTAGAATAGGGAAACTCGCTTTTCCTCGGGCCACTCTGCTTCAATTACCAGTCTATTAAAGAGTGAAATATAATGCAACAAATCTGAAGATCCCTGTTTTAAATTTAGTAATTCGTAATCTGCTGATTGAACAAACACATGTTTTGCAAATAACTTTCGCATAGTATTTTTAAAGCGTCCAAGGTCATACAAAATGGGGTCGTCTCTCTCCACATAGGGTACTGACCATAATGCTGCATCTCCTCCTAAATATGACAAAATAAAAGCTACCTTGGAGGAATCATCTGGAAATGCTGCTGGTTTTGCTACGAAATGAAGATGACATTGATTCAAAAAGATAGTAAATTTATTACTATCTCCATAGAATCGTTCTGGAGGAGCCAAAGGTACAGAGACAGGTGTTACTACCTGAATCTGTGTTGACGCTGGGGTAGTATTACCATTATACAGAGTTTGCATAGTTGGTTGAAAGGTGGGTGGTTTTAAAACTGGTTTCTTTAAGGATGGAAAACTCCATGTAGAAGGACTGGCAGTTGACGTTGTTTGCATATTAGCCTGTAACACTGAAATATCTCTACGTAATTCTGCATTTTCAGATTTAATATCTGCTAACATTGTAGCGATATCCTGTAACGACACCTGTGATGTTTGATCCATAGCGTCTGCGTGAAACTGTACACGTGGGCTTAGCCTTCTGTCAAGGTTACCAATGCACTCTTACCTGAATATCAGAGACCTTACCTGTAAGGTGCTTGGTTGTGTTTCGCAGAGACGCTATGGGCCAAACACCCAGGAACCCTATCCTACAACCAGTGCTTTTATATTTCTACACTAAGGGTTGGTGACAGTAATCAGGGAGGAGGGCCGGATTCGGACGCTAATGAAGTTCCTGTCATCGACCTGCGAGGCAACAAGAAGCACCCTTAAAAAACTGTTCTGTGAATTGCTTTAACTATTTTTTGTCATCCTAAAAAGTATGGTCTTAAGATTATTAATGTCGTAATTTTCCTACCTGCGAACTACAGGGTTGGGCTTTGCGTCCTGGGTGACGTCGTCGTGAGATGAGTCAGGAAGTAGATTGTTGTCTCTTGTGGGCGTGGTCAGTGTAGTGAAGTAATAAGCCCGAGTTTTCTATGTAGTCACCTTTTCTGAGAAGAAACAATACAAGCTGTATTAGTGTTTATATCCTCTTAGTTTAAAGACGCTTTAAACATATACTATACACTTTGATAACCACTTCTCTTACATTCACCTTCTTCACTTGTGCCCATATGTCAATCTTCTCACGAAATGCTGAAGGAAGAAATTGAAAACACGAAACATACACACAATAACTTCTTATAAGAAGTGGAGCTTTCTTTGAATAATATTTTTCTATAAAGTCCTTGAGTCTAAAATGTCTTTTCTTCAAGCAGAAAAGAGTTTCCAAAAATTGTTCTTTTGATTCAATTGCAGAGCGCTACTAAAATCTTTCTTGCGTTGGGCGCCTTTAAATTAAAAGAATTCACTTAGCTTTTTCTTCTTTCTCTTCTGCAGGTGTTGTTCTTCCGTCGTCCTGGAGACTCTGGAGGCGCCGAAAGAAGCAGGTAAGCGCATACCGAAAGAGCTGCTGATGCGGTGATGTCCGGAAGGCTAAGCGCCTTCTAGAACTTGGGTGTGGCATTATATACTCATGCCACACCCAAGGACGTCCGTTTAATCAAGCGCGTCTCCACGCTCTCACGCTGTGCTTCCTGGAATCACACCGCGGTTGAGAGCGAACGAATGCGAGCATTTTTTCAAAGACGCTCGCTCTTCACTTTCCCAGTCTATTTCTTCAGGATTCAGGAAATAACATGTCAAAAGTGTTCTGAGTCATTGCGCAAAGAGAAACTCCTGCCACAATCGTGATTCCCAACAGAGCATGACAACAAACAGTGGAAACCTTCAATTGTACAGACAATAAGCTTTGGCAATTGTAACAGTCACAAATACGCTAGTACAATCACACCGTAACACACAATATCACCTAGCAACCTGAAACACACTTGGAGTGCAGGATGCACGGGACAGGGGTGGGTTTTAATTGGGAAAAACTATGACTCATGAGGGACAAGAAACCTCATGGGGAATAGGGAACCTTGTATTATAGCGTCTCTACGTTTGTGTTGTTTTTTTGAGAAAGGCAGGATCATGACACATCTCCTCAACTTGATTTGAATAATATTCAAAGATCAGCCTTAAATGCTGCACCCTAAAGATACGGTTATCATTCACAAAGTGTTTCACCTTGGAACCCCGAACTATCTGGCCAAGAAACCCAAGATGTCGGGAGGCAGCCGCTCACTGAGAAGCTCAAACTCTTACTACTAGAGTCATCCAGATTCAAGAAAAAATATCCTACTTCTGCTCCTTCTCTGGCAGCACACTGAGACCTATCCGGTCTTCAAGAAGAGAGTGAAAACATTACTTTCCTAAAGATACTTAATTAACAAACTGTTTTGTTGATATCTCAGAAAAGATATGGACTAATAGAGCTTCCCTGAACTCGATATAAGAGCTGTACCAATGTTACTTTAACTCATTCTGATGTGAAGGTTTTTCTACAAATTCAACCTCAAGCCTGGCAACTTGTTGCTTGTTTATGTTTACATGGTTTATACTTTATAGCACTCTGCTACCTTCGGGTCTTGTTCAAGCTTTATCAAATTAAATAAATATGTTTTTCATTTTTAATAATTTCGTTTCATATATCAGAAAATCAATTCATGAAAGTATTTTTATATCAAATATGCATTCTCCATATTAGGGCAATACATAAAAAAAATATTGCCTTTTCTTTTAAAAAAAGATGTTTGCCTTAACTAATCAGTTTTCATGCATGGTCCCCAAATGTCACCTTGAGATTTCCGTAGTTCATCACCTGAACAGATTTTCCTCCACCTGTCCAGGTATTATCATGACATGCCAAGGATGCTCATCATCATAATACCAAAAATGGCAACATTATGCCAAGGATTCTCACCATTATGGCAGGACCACACTTGTGCCATGGCTGCTCACCATAATGCTAAAAAGCTCCACATGATAGCAGACATGAAAATTAATATTCAGTGAATGGTCACAATTATGTGATACATGAATACCATCAGGTTAAGCCTACTCACAATATGGCAATAATAGCTGCCATTATTCCATGATTAGACAAGGTGCCAATGTTATGTCAGAAATAATCACAGTTGTGCCAGAGATGAACCACTTATGTTGGGGGGCCCATATACTTTTGGCGTTCCCTTAAATCAGAAATGGCTGATAGGGTGGAATAATGTCTTTCAAGGAGGGACACAACACCAGACATACATGCAACACATACATAATAGCACACATATGCGTAAATATGGAGCTAAACATTTAAACAAATGCTCATACATACATGCACACACCACTTCTACTGTCTGAAACAAACAAGGTCATTGCCTGTCTCCACCTTCAATCCAGCCTCTGCTCTCCTTGGCTACAGGGCTGCTTACGCATGGTTATCCCATACTTCCACTATGTCTCTAGCATTCACACACTGTAGCGACTCCACTCTGGCTATTGCTGGGACTTCTTTTCCAGCCCAATTCTCACAGGCACTGGATGAACGAAATATTGGGGCTTGAAAAGTGACCTTCCCTAAGTGACTTTGCTAAATTGAGAGTAGAGACAGGTGGTCATGTTGCAATTACTGCAGGTTGTCACAGCATGTATTTGTATGTAAGCTTGTGGCCCTGCCATTGGTTCATCTGGCGGCCACTTCAAGAATACAGAGGTGTGTAGCACTTACATTTTCAAAGTGGCGAGACCCTCTGAATTACATACTGTGCTGGGCTGTACTTCAAGTAGCCTTAGCTGTTCCCAGTAGGCTCATGTGATGAACAAAAACATACTCAACGAGTGAATGATCCACTTTCAGTCACTGATTTCTCTCGCTCAGCCATAGTGCTTAATATGTGCTGGTGGTAGCAGGCTGTGGGCACCAGCACTCAATTTTGGAGAGCAGATCTTCTTTTTCATCATTAGGCTTTGACCTGAAGCAAGAGAGCAAGAAATGCAGAAAATAGAGAAAGAAAGGAATGAAAATATAGGAAAATAGTGGCTAGGAGAGAAAGCAGGGCTGAAAAATAACCTGTAAGCCTGAGATTAAGAGACAAGAAGAGTTGGATGATAGAAGAAAGAGGCATCAGGTGGAAACAGGAATACACAGTCTTGGTATTCGGATACCTGGAATCCAAGAGCACAAGTGACATACTCCTAAGAAAAACTGAGGGTCCCTTTACATGACATCACAATTTAAGCATTGTTATAATGTGGATAAGGTGGAATATTAAACTAGAATCCCTAATTATAAAGTTCCTTGTATCTTATTTGCCACTTATTTGAAATATGTCTTCTACACTGATTGAATCTTGGTCAGATTTTACCAATGGTTTGCTAAAATCTCTAGCAAAACTGCAGCCTTCTCATGGTCTCCTCAGCAACCCATACCTTGGCCTGATGAATACCCATGGCCTCATACTGCTTAAAAGACAGCTCAATAGGGCATAAGGGTGGTGCACAAGGAACCAATGAATATGGCACAAAGAGAAGAGATTAGTTTTGCAAGAGCTATAGGCAATGTCTTTACAAGAAAAGACGGCGTGACTTGGACACTCAATGACAAGCGGTCTTTTCAGCAGTAAAAGCAAGAGACTCTAAAATGTTTGGCTCATGGTTAACAAGGCAACTGGGAAGCAAAAATAAGAGGAGCTGTTTAATATCTCCATGGCTAATTGGACGGCATACATATCTACTCTATATGTTGAGCAATCGTCTGCACAGGAGGCCTTTCAGCCGATGAACTCTGATGACATGCTCAGCCCTGCATGCGGTCATTTGAACCAAATTAGGGACCAAATGGTTTAGAACGCCTTGGGGATGATCTGCTCCTCAGGTGCCCCATGTCCCAACGGCCTCCCGGCATGCATTTTTCAGGTAGCAATTGACAAGTGGGCTACCTATTTGACCCCCCTGTTAAACATCAGTTTACATAAAGATTTGGTGGTGGAGAGCTGGTGTGGATCCTGTCTAATCCCAATTCATCAGAAGGGTGCGCTAGATAAGCCAGAAAATTTCAGACTCATTAATTGGAGGGTAAATGTTATGCAAAAATTATCCATAAGGAATTGGATGCCTGGGCACAACACAATAAAATCATTCCTGTTACACAGACTGGATTTCAAAAGGACTAGGGCCCTGAGAATAATCTATTACATATGTCGGTCTTAATCAATAAAGCAACAAAAAGGTAGGTTGGACATCTCTAGAGTGCATTTATTGATTTTGCAACGACCTTCGACAAAGTAGACAGAAACTTGCTGTGAGCCAAACTGGCAGCATAGGGTATTCCATCATGTCTACTGATAGCTATTTAGGAGCATTTACACAAATGCATGGGTCAAACTGCGAGGGTCCTGTAAATGGGCCTACTCTGTTAAGATTCATACCAACCAGGGCCGTAAGCAAGGCTGAATTTTGACCCCTTTACTCTTAATTTGTACCTTGAGGACCTGAATGACCGCCTTATTAGAGTAAACTATTTTCTGCTAAAATTCCAAGGGAAGAGGGTGCATCTGCTACAATATGCTGATGACACAATACTTTTGGACCAAACTGCAATTGGTCTCCAAAGAGCCCTGATAAGCCTGGGCCCATATTGTAAGATTAATAAACTTCAATAGGAGAATGGTTTGTAAACGGTCAGAAGGTTGAAAGAGCACCTAGTATTAAGTCCTTAGGAGTCTGGATAACTGAACATGGTCTGTCAACTCCGCATACTGAGGCCTTGATTACATCAGCTAAGACTCTTAACTTTGCCTTCCAGCACCTTCTTAAGAATCTTTCTGGTCCGGACCCGATAGCAATTTGCAAAGTCATTGAAAGCAAATTGATGCCCACACTTGCATTCAGAACTTTTATTTACTTAAACCATATAACAAGCTGGCTTGATCAGGCCCAATGTCATTGCTACAGGCGTTTATTTAGGCTACCAGCCTGAACAGTACAGGACCAAATCAAATAGGTTTGTAGTTTAATCTGGCTCATCAAACATGTTTTAAACGCCAGCTTTCTATCTCTGTGCTCTAAGCTTGTTACAGCAGAACAAGGTTAATTAAAAAGACTCTTGTGGGACATTACACAGGATCTGAAATCAGATCTCTACAAGCTCATCTAGGCAGCCACTGATCGACTCGTTGCCAAAGACCTTTAGTTGTCTGCATTGCCCCCAAAAAGTCTCTCCAAGATAGTGATGAAGCAAGCAAGGTTTTTATCTGCTCAAGAGTATCCAAGAATTATTCATTTAAAAAAGATGGCTAATTTGAAAATCCCTTTATATCAACCAGTGACACTTCCAGTGTATTTACTTCCTATAAACTATTGCGCTTGAGATTCGGCTTAGTACTACTCAAAGCGTTTAAGTATGGTCGTCTGACGGGCACCCAGGATGTTTCATGTAGGGGCTGTGGTTTTAGTCAGGAATCACTTCCACCCATTTTATGTCTGTGCCGCTTTTTATCTCAGCTTAGACGCTATTATCGCTTTCCAATTTTCAGGCAATTGAGCATCAGGGCCTGTAACACTGCTGTTATATATAGAATGTCTCAAAGGTGACTCAAGCCAGCTGACTGCAAGACTTATAGGGGCATATTCTCAAGGACTCATCGCCGAATTAGCGGCACTTTTCCGCCACGAAAGTGGCGATAGATTTATCGACCTATTCACAAGCCTGCGCTAACAGCCGACATCGTCAGTTTACCTACGATAGCTGCTGCTAAAAACATCGCCAAGGCTGACAGCGACAACTAACGCTAATCATATGCAGAGTAGGCGTTCCCGTGCAAAAACTCACAATGACACCACTTCGTAATATTCTCAACGACCGGCGATGCAGTCCAAAAACAGGCGATAAGGCACGTTAGCAGCAGGGACTTAAGACCTGCTTTTTTCTGGTTTTAAGTAGGACGAAAACCTGCAGTATAAAGGGAGCCCAGCCCAGAGCCACATCTGAAGACCAACAGATGCCACGGAGCTACTAATCATGAAGCTTGGAGACCCAAGAGGGCCACAACACCCACCGCCACCACCCCCAGGACCACTCCCACCCCCAGGACCACCCCACCCCCGGACTGCCACCGAGGCAGCGCAGAACAAGACAGCGGACCTTCCGAAAATGCACCAGCCTCAGAGACTTAACGCCAGAGGATGCCATTGCCCACTACAGGCTCAAAAGGACAACCATCCTCCGCATCCTGACCCACATTGCCCACAGGCTGACGGTACCATCACAGCGGACAACCAACATCCCTCCGCAGACAAAGCTGCTGGCTGTGCTGCACTTGTTGGCCTCTGGTACCTTCCAACCAACAACTGCCACAGTCGGAGGAGTCTCACAGCCTGCCCTATCAAAGTTCCTCACACCTGGATGCCATCATCAGCTTGATACCCCAGCACCTTCACTTCCCTCACACTGCGCAGGAACAGCTGGAGACCAAGCAAGGCTTCTACGCCATAGCTGGCTTCCCACACGTGTTGGGGGCAATTGACTGCACACATGTCCTACTTGTGCCCCCTGCCGACACTGCACACAATTACCGCAACAGAAAGCACACGCATTCCATCAATGTGCAGGCAATAGTGGACCACCGGTGACTGTTCACCAATGTCGTCGCCAACTTCCCAGGCAGTGTGCATGATTCCTACATCTTCCGACAGTCCATCATCAACCAGCGCTTTCAGGATGGCACCTATGGAAATGCACTGCTCGTTGGTAAGTACCAACGGAATACACCACACACCTCAACTCCACAATCATACAACTCACAACTGTGGGAATGCACACGTAACACAATCACATACAACATGCCAACCAACATGCCCATCTACCAGACACGACAACACAAGTAACTGTGGTAACAGGGGCAAGACATGTAGACAAACCATCCACAAAGGCATACCCCCTCGCAGAATGTGGGGAGAGGTGGGAACCAAGAATGTGCGAAGGAGGCAATGGACCCATGAATTAGAATGTACACAATGCCAAGTGTGGCGGTGATGTGCTGGACACTCATGAGTATGCAGAGCACAGACATGTCCATGTGGACATATACTGCTGGTGTTTGTAGTGTTGTGGACAGTGGACGCACTCATGTTACCCCAGGCAGTGGGGAAGACCTTAGACATGTAGCTATGTCGCCCCCCCTGTAAGCGTAGTGGGCTGGGCGGCATACGCCAGTCCAGCGTAGGAGTGTGAATAAATAGCCCGGGGCTCTGTGCGTGGTTCACTTCCGGGATGGCCACCAAAGTAGCTACTGCTTGTGTCTCTGTGTCCGCCATATCCTGACCATAGGCCTACACACACGTGGCCGACCACCTTCAACGGGCAAATTTACACCGGCGACGAGGTGGCTACGTCACACGCCACCCAGCGCACATCTCGTCATCGCCTGCAGCGGCGTGTCTGCCAGGGCGGCGCCCCTCACCCTGCCACGAGGCCGCTGCCGTGACCGGTGGTGCCTGCACGATCCTGTGCTCCTGCTGCACCCCAGCCCGCTGGTCCACAGACCCGGCCGGCGCCCAGCGGTGATTGCCCGCCCCTGCGCACCCAGGCCTCACTGCTCACCTGCCGCCACCGGCGTGTCTCCAAGAGGGCCCACCACGTGCCGGTGCAATCTTCAAGCCCGAGGCCCGCGTGCTTGGCAGCCTCCTCAGCCGATCGCTGGCTTCCTTGCAACAGGCCCCCAGCGCACCCTGCGGCACCGCACCACAGAGTTCTGTGTGTGCTGACTGCTCCCTCCGGCCTACACTGCGGTCCAGCAGGTCTCAGTCAAATCCATTCCAGTCCGTCCCCCAGGCCTACTGCATCATCGCAGGCTGCACACCCGCTCAGCTCTTCAGGTGGGCCTACCTCAGTGCACCACAAGTCATCGCCACGTGGCGGTAGGCCCGTGCCGGACGCAGTGCCTCAGGTGCCACTACCTCTGTGCACCACAAGTCACCGTCCAGCCTCCAGACCTACTGCATCATCGCAGGCTGCACACCCACTCAGCTCTTCAGGTGGGCCTACCTCAGTGCACCACAAGTCATCGTCCCGTGGGGCTACCCCACAAGTCCGCCTCCAGCAGCCAACAGCATGTCCTCGGTAACGCCACTGGAGCCCTTCACAGTCACGGGGCCACCCCCGTCCCAGGCAGGCTGCTGGAAAGCCTGGGTGGAACTTCTGGAGACTTACTCCGAAGCGCACGACATCCCAGCGCCGCGGCGGCCCACGCGTAGGCGTGAGAGGAGTGTGAAAAAATGGCCCGGGGCTCTGGGCGTGGTTCAGTTCTGGGCTCTGGGCGTGGTTCAGTTCCGGGCTGGCCACAAAAGTAACTATGGCGTGTGTCTCTGTTGTAGTGTCGGCGCCACCCGGCCCTTAATCGACAATCTTGCAATGTAGCATGCACCCGGAGGGCGGCCTCGCCCGAATGGATAAATAAAGGAGCGCAAGACCGCTCGGGGTCTTGGCTCATACATGCCAACTGTTGTGTGTGTATCTTCATTGCCGCATCATAAGCCAAAGGCCTAGTCTCAATCGCAGCGCGAGTTCAGCCAGGCCTGAACTCCACATCTGTGTCCGCCCTATCCTTACCATAGGCCTGCACACACGTGGCCACCCACCTTCAACGGCCAACATTACAGTGTTGTTGTCAGGCTTGCGGAGATGTGCAGACAGGCATGACAATGGTGTGCCATAGGAGTGCAAGTGATGCAACCGTGCATCGCACACAAGTAAATAGGCTCGGGTGGAGGGAGGAGCAGCTGTGAGGCTACGTAATACACATTGATCCCGCACATTTGCCAGAAGCAATACATTGGCAAACATGAATCCCAAAGTCACACAAATCACACACCACAAAACTTGTAAGTCTGCCAACACAGCATGCAGAACCACCAATTTACACTAATCTCACTTACCTCTCACAGGTGATCAAGGATATGCACTCTGTCCGTGGATGATGACACCCCTCCGAGCCCTGAACACCCCGGCCCAGAGGCAGTACAATGTGGCCCACAAACGCACCAGGGGCATTGTTGAGCACACATTTGGCGTGTTAAAGTCACGTTTCAGGTGCCTGGACATCACAGGTGGAAGACTCCTGTACAGCCCAGAAATAGTGTGCAAGATGATCATTGCATGTTGTGTATTGCACAACATATGTGTACGCACCAAAGCCCCATGGATCCAAGTGTCAGATGCACCGGACGATGATGAGGAAGATGAGGCAGGTGGACCACACCCCACTGCAGCTGCAGCAGGAATAGCCAGAAGGAACACAATCATTAACAATTTCTTCGCATGAGCACGTCACATTGTGACTGCCCTTAGCAATCATGGAACAGTACAAAATGACCACATGAACAGCATGTGCAAACAAATTCATTGCAACACACATTCCCTGTGTGCATATCAGTCCTCTGCATTGGCACATCACTCTGACAAGTGTAAGTGCAACATTAAGGGCTAACAATCTCACAGAGAGCAAATAGATAGTGGGTATGTCACCTCTGTACAGAGAGGCTGTTCAGGGTGTCACGTATTCGGACTGCCATTTCAGGGTGTCAAATGTAGTATGTAATCCCACTCATCAGCATATCACATGTGTACATAAACATGACATGAAGGCTGTCAGTGGTGTTCAAAAAAAGACAGCAGGGTGTCATTTGGGGTCAAATATCACATTTCGGGTGTCATTTGGGGTCAAATATGAAATTGCGGGTGTCATTTGTGGTCAGATATGAAATTGCGGGTGTCATTTGGGGTCAGATATGAAATTGCAGGTGTCATTTGGGGTCAAATATGACATTTCGAGTGTCATTTGGGGTCAAATATGAACCACCCTGATGCAGAGATGCACCCTGTGACTCAAGTCCCACAACATGAGCAACATGGACGTAAGGGGGATGGGGGCACAGTGAACACCTCAGCAACATGGGAGATGCACACCAGCAAAAAAGCCAGCAGGAATACCTTGCGTAGAACACACCAAGGTGTCCCCTGGACATATGTGCCATGGACAGATCACATGTGTACACGGACGTCATCCATCAATAGTAGTGAACAGTGTCAGCTAATAGGTGCAAGGTGAGAAGTCACGTGCCTCCTCACAGCTACCTGTACCCATCACTGTCAGACTGCAGCAAAACACCACTGCTACATCAGAGCATGAAAATTTGACCGTGAGGGCACGTACATGGCTGGTATGGGTTCAACCATGCCGGAAGGCGAAGCAGTGACACCCCCCCCCAAAAAAAATCCACATCACATTTCCAGAATGCAAGCAGATGACAAACTAACATTAGGGATGAAAGCTCCTTTGTCTGAACTAGAAGGCGGTAGCACATCTGCACCTCCGACCTTGGAATTGCATGCGCCCGGCACCCCCTGAGAGATACCATAGCAGCTGATGACGACTCCCACACCACGCACAGCGCTAACCAAAGACCAACGTATACACACCCCACACATAGAAGTCCTTGCTTGCAGTTCTCTTGCATGGAATGACCTTCACACTTACGCACAGACCATCCCAGGAGTCCAACCGCTGCACACTCAAACAAATCATTGCTCTGAGCTGTGGCATCCACATAACTTTGACTTTGACTTTTTTACACACAGCCCTATTTCCTACATTGACGTGGGGCTACATTGGGAAATTGCGAGATTGTTGTTTAGGAGCAATGAGGCCACAGCTAGTTCACACATTCCCAGTCATCTCACTGCCTATCTGGGTCACGGTCAAACATGCGCATTGATATCAGTTCCCAGGGAGTACCTTTTTTTGGAATCACTGCCTCTATATATTCATCCATACTTTCATACTTGCTTGATCATAGACATGACACATCTGTGTGAATTAGAATGTTTTAATCACATTCGGTGGAGTGTTGAAGCTGGACCAGTACATGGCCATGCAAACCCCACTTTACATTGTTGCCCCGTGGCCAGAGTCCTTTAGGGACTGACAAGTTCATCGGAAGAGGAAGAGTTCAGTCCGCAGTCTGATTGCTGTGTCATTGGTGACCAAACCAAATATGGCAGTCCATGTCGAGGGCCAAGGTGAGTGTCGCAGAGTGTATCGGGGGACAGTGGAAGGTGTTATTCCAGGGCATGTTGCAGAGGGCAGAACCAAGATGAAACAGGCCATATGGCGGAGATGAATGCTACCACTTCCTTCTTACCACAAAGGCAGAATCATCCACATAATCGTCCTCTGATGTGTGATGTGCCTCGCATGTGGGTGGTGGTGTTTTGTCTGCAGCACTGTGTGGCACTGACACATCAGGGGCCGTAGGTGGATTGTCTGCCGCACTGTGAGGCACTGACACATCAGGGGGTGGAGATGTGGATGGAGTAGTAGCAGCAGCTTTCATCTGCGCCAGGCCTTGTGGCAGCAATGCCATGATGAGGATCTGCAGGGCATGGAAGATCCCAGCTACATCTCGCTGGTGTGCAGCCGTGGCAGCCATTCTTTCTGCCTGCATCCGCTCCCTGTTCTCCATGATCCTCCGCATGTGTCCCAACTCCCGGCTGACATTGCTGGAGCCACTCTGACTAGACAGTTGTTCTTGTCTCAGAGTCATGACTCCAGCGATGTCAGCCATGGCTTGTTGGAGAGCATGGAGCGGACTGTGGGTGTCCGTTAGGGACTATAAGTGGTCCCTGATGGGACTTAGACACCCACGTATGGCAACTAGTTTGGCTGCCATGAGGTCGAACCCCACCCGCACCTGATCAGCCATCTCCTTCTGGCCCTCTAACACACGGCATTGGAATGCCATGTGTTGGTCGTGGGGGTCCTGGGAGACAGCCGTGGTGGTGGGTGCTTCCTGCTGTGTGGTCTGTGCAGGGGATGGGGTCTCCTCGATGCAGCTGGGCTGCCCTGCTTCTGGGGATGGGTTGCTGAGGGTGTCCATGAGCTGTTGGAGGACGTCGGTGTCGATGGTGTGGAGGTCCTCTTCATTATCAGTGAAGAGATGTACGGTCTGCTCTGCAGGAGGTGTTGATTCTCGCTCTGCAATGTAAAGGGGAGATGCAGTTTAACAGTGTGTTCCATGTATGTTCACGCATTGGACAAGTTTGCAAACAGACTGCATGACAATGTACATTGTGACTGTTTGGGAGGAGATGCCTATTTGATGCGGGACAGAGGACATTTCTACAGCAACAGGGATGTGGGGTTGTACTTTTACATTATCATCTCACAGTTTCCTGCTATGCCAAATGTAATTGGCCAGTTTCTACACACAAGCTGCAGCAGTTGTGTCCTCTGTTCTGTTGTGAAAGTATTGCAGTTTGTACCACATTGTTGTCAATGTTGATGTGCTCTGATTCTTATGTGTGTGTGCTGCATTGCGGGAGAGTCGCCCCTGCAGCTCTGATTTTGCTGGCCCTTATCCCTTTCAGGCGGTGTGCCTTTCACTTCTGTGCTTATACAGTGCTGAGATGTTGCAGACTTGGGTAAATTGGGCTCTTGGTGGGAGTTGGGACTCTTGGGCATGGTTTGTCCGCAGATGTCTCGTTGACGTCAGGGGTTGTTTGTGCATGTGGATGTGTCAGAGTGTGACCTGCTCCTTTACGGATGTGGTCCACACTCAGCCACCTCAGTGTCGTGGCGTCCACCATGTCATGATGATTGGTCTGCAGCCATGCTAATCGTCATGCAGTGTCACTTGCATTGTCAGTGTGGCTCACGGACCCGCAGCTTTGCTGGGTTCAGCACATGTGCATGGGTTTGTTGTGAGATTAGTGATGTGTGGGGAGGGCCCCCTCTGGGCACATTGTCGACGGGGGCCTACTTGCTGTTTCTATGTGTGCTGCAGTATGCCAAGGAGATCAGGGACATGATCCAGAGTCATTGTGGGTGTGCACTGTGCTATACTTAATTGTGCATGTGTGCCATTGTGCCCATCTCCCGCCGTCCCCCCAGTCCCTGGTCGTTACTCACCCTGTTGCTGTTGGGTCAGGTCATGTTGAGCAGTGTCCGGTCCCCCAACTCCTGCCACCGTCTCCCCACTGATGACTGTGGACACCATTTCCTCCATCTCATCCAGCTCCTGTTGTGGCGCTGGACTCCCACCTCCAGTCTGCATTGCTGCTTTCCGGTTGTTAGAGAGTTTCAGCTTGGTTTTGCGCTTCACATCATTCCAGCGCTTCTTGCAGTCATCCACTTCCCTTCTCTTCACTCCGACTGCATTCACCTTGGCCAAGATGGACTGCCATATTGCATTTTTAGTTGCCAATGACACAGTGGAGGTGATGAACAGTTGTTGGTGGTGTTCTATCATCTCCGTAATCAGGATCTTGTTTTCCTGCGGACTGAATCGCGGGTTCCTCTTCTTCTTCTCCTTGCCCTTCTCCTTCCCCTCGGTCCCTGGCTGGTCCTCCGGGGGGTTTGTCGGGTTCTGGTTGGCCTCTGTAGTTGCTCCAGCTTCCTCCATGGTGCTTCTCAGTTTGTTTGTTTTTGCAGCTTTTATGGTGATTTTTCCCGCCTGACGTGGGAATAGCAAGCCTGGCGCTGCTTATCACTGATATTTTTATCGCTGTTGGGCCCATCGCCACTTTTTTCACGTTCGTGTTTCCTTTTTTATCGGCGTCCCGGTAATTTTAACGCGGACATTTGACGCGTTATCGGGATACTATCGCCTGTTGCCGGCGTGTTGAGAATACGCCGTTGACACAGCGTTAGTTTCCTGCGATAGACGGCGTTATGTAAAATTGCGTTAACCTACGTTGGCGATAATTATCACCCGTTCTTGAGAATAACCCCCATAAAGTTTTTGGCAATTGCTTCATCAATGCTGTGAGAAGTTGGCCTGGCATATGCTGTCCACTAATTATAGTGGGCACCTTGCACCAGTCCAAATCGACTCTTATGGTAGGTAGGTTAAAGACAACCTTATTGAAAGCTATCCTAGTGGTAGCTGTGGAGAGCAGCCTTCAGGCTAAGTCTTGAAGGAATGTAAAGCAGCTTGTTTTACCAGTCTATAATCTCTTGAGTGACCAAATGAAAGAGCACCACACCAGGTATATATTCAAAATATATGTATTTATTACTAAACACACCCCTCTAGTCTCTTTATGAGGCTAGAGTTCGAAGTACATAGGTTATAAGATCTTAAATCACAGTAATAGCACAAATACACGTTTGGGCCCTAGGGGCGTACCAAACCATATACCAATAAAGTGGTATGCGAACCACGACTGAACTAGACACTAGGCCTAGAGCCTCTAGAAGTGCTTGGACCACAAGGAACCACCCAAGGTAGTGACACAGGGGACCCACGGGAGACGCGTGCAGTGTAAATACACAACCGCGATACGCCGTTAACTTCTATGGAGAAAGTCGGGATCGGGAAAATAGAGGAAAGGGACACTTTAAAAAGGACTAGGACAAAACCCTTTGAGATCTAGGACTTTGAAGAGTCTCTACCCACGGGAGCACCGGAGTACTCGTGTTACCTCACCCAGGGAAGCCGGGTGCATAGGTGCCTTTCGGGGTCGGGTTTCGTCGTCGTTTCTTATGGCGATCTGCTGCAAAGTGCTGCTGGCGACCAGGAGAAAAGTGTCCGGGTGGATCCAAGAGTGGATCGGAGTTCTGAAGAACCTGAAAGCAGAGGGGACAGAGTCTGGGTCACTAGCCAGTGACCAGGGAGGCGATGGACAGATGCCCACCGATGTCGAGTGCTTCAGGTGCGTTGACGGTCGTCTCGTTTCTGCAGCCACGAGGTCCAGGAGGCGTTGTCGGCGACCAGGAGCAGGATTCGGGCTGGTACACGATGTCTGTCGAGTGCTGCGGTGTCGGCGACCAGATTGGACCCAACAAGCCTTGGCAACGGCAAGTCTCGATGTAGCTGAAGATCGTCGATGGTGCAGACCAGCAAGGTCTGGGGAACTCACCCAGCAAGGGTAAGTGAGGGCAGGCCTGGAGCAACCAGACTGCCAAGTAAAGAAAAGATTGGCCTTCGGTAAGGGCTACTAGCCAACGGGCTAGCGACCGCGAAGGAGCCTCGTGACGCCGCACGTGGAGCTGGCTTACAGGACACTCGTGGAGTGGGGGCCAGTGATCTTCGGTGCAGGTGGTGCTGGAGGCTAGGGCTACTCGGAGCCCAAAGCACGACTTCTTGGGAGACCCAGAAGATGGTGCACTTGCAAGTGTGCTCGGTGTCCAGGGGTCACGGTCTCACGTTACCCACGATAGCCACGGGCCTCAGCTTTGCTGGGGACTCAGGGTAGCCTCGGGGAAGTCTGAGAATCCACCTCTGGTGATGCGATGACTTCGGCGTCCGACGGGAGCTTCAGTGATGCGAACCGGACAGATGCTTCTTTGGTGCCTGCCAAGCAGGGGAGTCACTCCTTGACCCCAAGGGAGATTCTTCAGTCCTCTAATCGTGAGTAGAGCGTCGAAGGTCCAGGATTCTGTGTCAGAGTTTCGTCCAGGTATAATCTAAAGTCCTAAGGACTGGGTTCCTACCTTTATTCTAAAAATAGGGGATGGACTACTCTGTGGCCCCACCTATGGGTGGGTCAGGGCAGAGGGGTGGCTACACCCCTTTCCCTTTGTCCAGTTCGCGCCAAAGCAGGGGCTGCAAGCCCCTGATCCGGTTTGAACTGGGGTATGCACAGGGACACCAAATGTGCCCCCAGTGCAGGACTTCAAAGCACCCGAAAGTGCTCCCGCCCAGCCCCAATACACATTGTCCTGTCTGGGGAGGTGGTCACACCTCCCTGGGACAGGAAACCTATTGTCCAGGCCTCCCCTGCCGGAGTTTCGTCCAGCAGCAGGAGGCCAGACTCGTGTCTGTGGCAGCAGCATCCATTTTGTGATGCCAGGGCTCTGGAAAGAAGTTACCGGACTCGTCAGAGTTAACATGCCTTTCCCTCTAGAAGGGTGGAATGCTACCCCCGCCGCCAGAATTGGCGGGGGGTAGTATTCCAAGATGTTTGACACCAAACACGACATGTTTCGGTGCAGCCATTCCATAGTTAGCATTTTACCGCGAGGATATAATGCGTTTAAGAGTATATGGTCAGGCTGCACTACAAACAGCATCAGAGATGGTCTCCGAACGCTGCAGAGGGGCCCTGCTCATGCAGGGGCACCCTCTCACATAGGAACCATGCACTCTGCCTTTAGGATTGATAAGGCCTGCCTTAGGAGTGACTTATAGGTTTATATGTGTGTATGCATTTAGTGATATAGGTAACCTATACCACAGCAAGGGGTGCATGCACCACCTTACCCAGGCTGCTGTAGCAGACCTGTGGTGTCAGTTTGGATGGCCTACCAGGGGTGGCATAATATATGCTGCAGCCCCTGGCAGGCCTCTGAGGTACCTATGCCCTTGGTACATAGTATACCATATACTAGGGACTTACAAGGGCACTCCAGATCCCAATCAGAGATGTGCCTAAGGCACATGGAGACCCTTTTAAAGAGGAAACAGCTAGGCTGGGGTTCTGAATAGCAGGGCCCCAGCCAGACTAATGTCGAAAACCAGTGAAGTATCAGCAAAAAGTGGGGGTACCCCTGTGAAGCAGATCCTACTCTCCTACACAACCCCCCCAAACGTAGGGACATTAAACTAACCTTGCCCAGTTAAGTCTTCATGTTCTAAGTGGAAATACCTAGAGAGTCCATCTGCATTCGCATGGTTACTCCCAGGCCTATGTTCCACTGTAAAGTCCATCCCCTGTAGGGAAATGGACCACCTAAGCAGTTTGGGGTTTTCACCCTTCATTTGTTTTAGCCATAAGAGGGGCTTATGGTCTGTCTGAACCAGGAAGTGTGTACCAAACAAGTATGGCCTCAACTTCTTCAGAGCCCAGACCACAGCAAAGGCCTCCCTCTCTATGGCTGACCAACGTTTCTCTCTAGGGGTCAGCCTTCTGCTAATAAAAGCTACTGGCTGATCCTGACCTTCTTCATTCAATTGTGACAGTACAGCCCCTACCCCCAATTCAGATGCATCAGTTTGAACAATGAACTTCTTGGAGTAATCAGGACTCTGCAGAATTGGAGCAGTGCACATGGCCTGCTTGAGGTCATCAAATGCCTTTTGACAGCTAACTGTCCACTGAACCTTTTTGGGCATTTTCTTAGAAGTTAAGTCATTCAAGGGTGTCACTATTGATCCATACCCCTTGACAAATCTCCTATAGTACCCAGTCAGGCCTAAGAAGGCTCTCACCTGAGTCTGGGTAGTTGGAGCAGTCCAGTCCATGATGGTCTGGATCTTGCTCTGCAAAGGTTGAACCTGGCCTCCACCCACAAGGTGGCCCAGGTACACAACCTGACTCTGCCCTATCTGGCACTTAGTGGCCTTGATAGTCAGGCCTGCCTTTTGCAGGGCCTGTAAAACATTCCTGAGGTGGACCAGGTGATCCTCCCAGGTGGAGCTAAAGACAGCAATATCATCTAGATAAGCTGCACTATAGGCCTCCAGTCCTGTGAGAACTGTGTTCACCAACCTCTGGAAAGTGGCAGGTGCATTTTTCAGACCAAAGGGCATCACCACAAATTGATAATGCCCACTAGGGGTTGAAAATGCTGTTTTGGGCTTTGCAGCATCAGCTAGTCTGATCTGCCAGTAGCCAGCTGTTAGGTCAAATGTGCTGAGATATTTGGCAGAGGCCAAAGTATCTATGAGCTCATCTGCCCTGGGTATTGGATGGGCATCAGTCCTAGTGACTGCATTGAGGCCCCTGTAGTCTACACAAAACCTCATCTCTCTTTTCCCACCACTGGTGTGAGGTTTAGGTACTAGGACTACTGGACTAGCCCAAGGGCTATCTGAGGGCTCAATCACTCCCAATTCCAACATCTTCTGGACTTCAGTCCTGATACAGTCCCTGACATGGTCAGGTTGCCTATAAATCTTGTTTTTAATAGGCAGACTGTCCCCAGTGTCCACTTCATGAGTGCACCAGGTGGTCTGACTGGGTGTCAGAGAAAACATATGTCTAAACTGATTGAGGACTTGCCTGCAATCAGTTTGTTGCTGGGTAGTGAGGCTGCCTGCCAAGGCTACACCATCAACTGACCCATCGTCAGGGTTCTGTGAGAGCAGGTCAGGGAGTGGGTCACTCTCTTCCTCCTGCCCTTCATCAGTAGCCATGAGCAAGCCCATGTCTGCCCTGTCCACATATGGCTTAAGTCTGTTGACATGGAGAACCCTGTGGGGACTCCTGGGTGTTCCCAGGTCTACTAAGTAAGTGACCTCACCCTTCTGCTCAACAATAGTGTGGGGTCCACTCCATTTGTCTTGGAGAGCTGCTGGGGCCACTGGCTCCAACACCCACACCTTCTGTCCTGGCTGGTAAACAGTTAGGACAGCTCTTTGGTCATGCCAGGCCTTTTGAAGTTCCTGGCTAGCCTCAAGGTTTTTGGTTGCCTTTTTCATGTACTCAGCCATCCTGGAGCGGAGACCAAGTACATAGTCCACTATATCTTGCTTTGGGGGCTTGAGAGGTAACTCCCATCCTTCCTTCACCAAGCACAGTGGACCCCTCACAGGGTGGCCAAACAGAAGTTCAAAAGGGCTGTAACCAACCCCTTCTGAGGCACCTCCCTATATGCGAATAAAAGGCAGGGCAAGAGTATGTCCCATCTACGCCTAAGCTTTTCTGGGAGCCCTTTAATCATGCCCTTTAAGGTTTTGTTGAATCTCTCAACTAAACCATTGCATTGTGGGTGATAGGGTGTGGTGAACTTATAAGTAACTCCACACTCCTTCCACATTGCCTTTAAGTACCCAGACATGAAGTTTGCACCCCTGTCTGATACCACCTCCTTAGGAAAGCCCACTCTTGAGAAAATTCCCAGGAGGGCCCTTGCCACCACAGGTGCTGTAGTGGTTCTAAGGGGTATAGCCTCTGGATACCTGGTGGCATGATCCACTACCACCAGTATAAATCTGTGCCCAGATGCTGTTTGGGGATCCATGGGACCAACAATGTCAATCCCTACCCTCTCAAAGGGCACCCCCACCACAGGTAGTGGTATCAGGGGGCCTTTGTAGTGCCACCTGCTTTGCCACTGGCTTGGCAGGTTACACAGGAGCGACAAAACTCCTTACTGTCTTCAGACATGTGGGGCCAGTGAAAGTGAGGGACAATTCTGTCCCAAGTCTTGTTCTGGCCCAGGTGTCCTGCTAAGGGAATATCATGGGCTAGGGTCAATAGGAAGCCCCTGAACTTCAAAGGTATTACCAACCTCCTGGTAGCACCAGGCTTGGGGTCTCTACTCTCTGAGTACAGGAGTCCATCATCCCAATACACTGTATGGGGACCACTAGCTTTCCCAGCAGCCTCAGCAGCAGCTTGCTGTCTGAGGGGTTCAAGGAGGGGCAGCTCTGCTGCTCCTGGCTCAGATCTGCCCTAGAAGGTCCCCCTGTCCCCAAGAACTCAACCTGGTCAGGCTCAAGTTCCTCTGGGACAGTTCCTTCTTCAGGGCTGAGATCATCCCCCTCAAGGGACTGATCTTCCTCCTGAGCCAAGGGGGAAGGCACTGCCTTAACCCTACTACTCCTCCTCTTGGAAGGCACTTGGTCCATTCTTTCAGAATCCAAGGCCTGTTCAGTTTTAGACAGTTTAGCTTGTGACCTGGTCACAGCAAACACATCTGCAGGGATCCCCAGCATTTCTGCATGGGTCCTGAGCTCCACTTCTGCCCAAGCAGAAGTCTCTAAGTCATTGCCAAGCAAGCATTCGACTGGTAGGTTTGCACTCACCACAACCTTCTTAAGGCCAGTTACCCCTCCCCAGGAGAAGTTAACAACTGCCAGAGTATGGTCTGTTCTGACATTGCTAGCATTGGTCACTTGGTACATTTCACCAAGTATAACTTGCCCAGGTAGCACAAGGTCTTGTGTCACCATTGTGACACTTGCCCCTGTGTCCCTAAATGCCAAAGCCTCTCGTCCATTGATTAAAGGCTGTTGTCTGTACTTGCCCAGATTACTGGGACTCACAGTGGAGGTCACATCCATGCCTCCATCACAGACTAACACAGCCTGAGTCAGCTCCCTGACTAAGTCAGAGCCCAACTCAGTTCCCAGGGTGAACCCTACTAAACCCTTTGCTGGAGCACTTCCACCAACTGTACTAGGGGGAACAGGTGCCTTAGGGGCATTGGTGGATGCTGGACTGGAGTCTTTGGACTTGGTGCAATCACTGGTCCAGTGGGTCTTTTGCTTACAGACCTTGCACCATGGTTTTCTTTGGCCTTTACCCTTGGTAGACTGGGAATCCCCACCAGAAGAAGATTTTTGGGGGCCTGATGAAGACTTTTGATCTTTACCCTTCTCCCCACCCTTGTCAGAGTTCTTAGCATCTTGCTTCTTGGTTTCCCCACCTTGGTTCTGTACCTTCTGCTTCACCCTGGTTCTGACCCATTTGTCTGCCTTCTTTCCCAATTCTTGGGGAGAGGTCAGATCAGAGTCAACCAGGTACTGATGCAACAGCTGGTTTTGACAGTTATTAAGAATCTGCTCCCTCATTATCAGATTATACAATCCTGAGAAGTCACACACCTTACTGCCCATCAACCAGCCTTCCAGAGCCTTGGCAGAACAATCCACATAGTCTACCCAGTCTTGAGTCTGTGCTTTTTGGGTGTCTCTGAACTTCAACCTGTACTGTTCAGTGGTTAGGCCAAACCCATCAATAAGAGCACTCTTCAAGACCTTGTAATTGTCAGCATCCTCCTCTCTAACAGTGAGGAGCTTGTCTCTACCTTTGTCAGCAAAGGAGAGCCACAAGATTGCTGCCCACTGCTCCTGAGGGACCTTCTGTACTTTACAGGCCCTCTCTAAAGCAGTTATCCATTTGTGGATATCATCCCCACTCTGGTAGGGAGGGACAATCTTGCTCAGGTTCCTATGGTCATAGGACCTTTCCCTATCTCTAGGGATATGGCTGCCACCATGGGACTCTAGTCCCAACTTTCTTCTCTCTTTAAGGAGATCTAGGGATTCTCTATCTAAAGCCAATTGCTTCTTCCTGATCTCCAGTTGAGTTTCCTCATACTGGACCAGTCTCTTTCTTCTCTCATGAGAGGATTCCCTCCTGTGAGAAGAAACAGAGCTCCCTATTGAGGTGCCAGAGTGGTTAGACTCCTGAGAAGGAGACCTAGACTTTCTGAGCACACTCATAATCCTTCCTGGGGGGACAAAGGTGTGGTTCTCCAGATCCTCATCTT
Organism: Calotriton arnoldi; assembly: GCA_963921515.1. NCBI lineage: Eukaryota > Metazoa > Chordata > Amphibia > Caudata > Salamandridae > Calotriton > Calotriton arnoldi. Next base: position 198,175 of record CAWUFW010004019.1, on the reverse strand, counting down.
CATCTTCCCCAGAAGGGATTGGGTTTTCCAGGTCAGGGTCATTGTCACCCTCCTGGTCAGTTTCAGAGGGGGGCTGGGGGTGGTAGTACCCCTGGCCCCTTCCTCATCTGCTGGCCCACCCTCTGCTCCTACCCCTTCAGTCTCTGAGGACTTACTAAGATCATAAGCCACCAACATCTCCTGGAGGTGTTGGGTGGTGGGACTTTGGCCTGTCCTTAATTTCCTCACGTTACACAAAGCTCTCAGTTCCAAGAATGGGAGTGTGTCATACTTGGAGGGGGAAGCTCCATGGCTTCCTGCAGGGTATCTCTAGATCCTGCTTTTAAAGACATTACTAGTGTGGTGTGGTGTATGCACTACCTACTCTAGTGTGGCCTACTAAACTCTCTTGAGTTGTAGAAAGGGTTGTGCTATCCCTTAACACACAACTCTAAGTTCAGTAGAACTTACTGATATTCTAAGCTTAAATTATATGTACCTTAGGTACCTTTAGTGGTTTTCAGTTGATCAATTCAATTGAGATTATCTGGTAAAACAATAGCAAGCTGGAATCCCACACGCTGCACACCAATGTGAGAAGTTGGCCTGGCATATGCTGTCCACTAATTATAGTGGGCACCTTGCACCAGTCCAAATCGACTCTTATGGTAGGTAGGTTAAAGACAACCTTATTGAAAGCTATCCTAGTGGTAGCTGTGGAGAGCAGCCTTCAGGCTAAGTCTTGAAGGAATGTAAAGCAGCTTGTTTTACCAGTCTATAATCTCTTGAGTGACCAAATGAAAGAGCACCACACCAGGTATATATTCAAAATATATGTATTTATTACTAAACACACCCCTCTAGTCTCTTTATGAGGCTAGAGTTCGAAGTACATAGGTTATAAGATCTTAAATCACAGTAATAGCACAAATACACGTTTGGGCCCTAGGGGCGTACCAAACCATATACCAATAAAGTGGTATGCGAACCACGACTGAACTAGACACTAGGCCTAGAGCCTCTAGAAGTGCTTGGACCACAAGGAACCACCCAAGGTAGTGACACAGGGGACCCACGGGAGACGCGTGCAGTGTAAATACACAACCGCGATACGCCGTTAACTTCTATGGAGAAAGTCGGGATCGGGAAAATAGAGGAAAGGGACACTTTAAAAAGGACTAGGACAAAACCCTTTGAGATCTAGGACTTTGAAGAGTCTCTACCCACGGGAGCACCGGAGTACTCGTGTTACCTCACCCAGGGAAGCCGGGTGCATAGGTGCCTTTCGGGGTCGGGTTTCGTCGTCGTTTCTTATGGCGATCTGCTGCAAAGTGCTGCTGGCGACCAGGAGAAAAGTGTCCGGGTGGATCCAAGAGTGGATCGGAGTTCTGAAGAACCTGAAAGCAGAGGGGACAGAGTCTGGGTCACTAGCCAGTGACCAGGGAGGCGATGGACAGATGCCCACCGATGTCGAGTGCTTCAGGTGCGTTGACGGTCGTCTCGTTTCTGCAGCCACGAGGTCCAGGAGGCGTTGTCGGCAACCAGGAGCAGGATTCGGGCTGGTACACAATGTCTGTCGAGTGCTGCGGTGTCGGCGACCAGATTGGACCCAACAAGCCTTGGCAACGGCAAGTCTCGATGTAGCTGAAGATCGTCGATGGTGCAGACCAGCAAGGTCTGGGGAACTCACCCAGCAAGGGTAAGTGAGGGCAGGCCTGGAGCAACCAGACTGCCAAGTAAAGAAAAGATTGGCCTTCGGTAAGGGCTACTAGCCAACGGGCTAGCGACCGCGAAGGAGCCTCGTGACGCCGCACGTGGAGCTGGCTTACAGGACACTCGTGGAGTGGGGGCCAGTGATCTTCGGTGCAGGTGGTGCTGGAGGCTAGGGCTACTCGGAGCCCAAAGCACGACTTCTTGGGAGACCCAGAAGATGGTGCACTTGCAAGTGTGCTCGGTGTCCAGGGGTCACGGTCTCACGTTACCCACGATAGCCACGGGCCTCAGCTTTGCTGGGGACTCAGGGTAGCCTCGGGGAAGTCTGAGAATCCACCTCTGGTGATGCGATGACTTCGGCGTCCGACGGGAGCTTCAGTGATGCGAACCGGACAGATGCTTCTTTGGTGCCTGCCAAGCAGGGGAGTCACTCCTTGACCCCAAGGGAGATTCTTCAGTCCTCTAATCGTGAGTAGAGCGTCGAAGGTCCAGGATTCTGTGTCAGAGTTTCGTCCAGGTATAATCTAAAGTCCTAAGGACTGGGTTCCTACCTTTATTCTAAAAATAGGGGATGGACTACTCTGTGGCCCCACCTATGGGTGGGTCAGGGCAGAGGGGTGGCTACACCCCTTTCCCTTTGTCCAGTTCGCGCCAAAGCAGGGGCTGCAAGCCCCTGATCCGGTTTGAACTGGGGTATGCACAGGGACACCAAATGTGCCCCCAGTGCAGGACTTCAAAGCACCCGAAAGTGCTCCCGCCCAGCCCCAATACACATTGTCCTGTCTGGGGAGGTGGTCACACCTCCCTGGGACAGGAAACCTATTGTCCAGGCCTCCCCTGCCGGAGTTTCGTCCAGCAGCAGGAGGCCAGACTCGTGTCTGTGGCAGCAGCATCCATTTTGTGATGCCAGGGCTCTGGAAAGAAGTTACCGGACTCGTCAGAGTTAACATGCCTTTCCCTCTAGAAGGGTGGAATGCTACCCCCGCCGCCAGAATTGGCGGGGGGGTAGTATTCCAAGATGTTTGACACCAAACACGACATGTTTCGGTGCAGCCATTCCATAGTTAGCATTTTACCGCGAGGATATAATGCGTTTAAGAGTATATGGTCAGGCTGCACTACAAACAGCATCAGAGATGGTCTCCGAACGCTGCAGAGGGGCCCTGCTCATGCAGGGGCACCCTCTCACATAGGAACCATGCACTCTGCCTTTAGGATTGATAAGGCCTGCCTTAGGAGTGACTTATAGGTTTATATGTGTGTATGCATTTAGTGATATAGGTAACCTATACCACAGCAAGGGGTGCATGCACCACCTTACCCAGGCTGCTGTAGCAGACCTGTGGTGTCAGTTTGGATGGCCTACCAGGGGTGGCATAATATATGCTGCAGCCCCTGGCAGGCCTCTGAGGTACCTATGCCCTTGGTACATAGTATACCATATACTAGGGACTTACAAGGGCACTCCAGATCCCAATCAGAGATGTGCCTAAGGCACATGGAGACCCTTTTAAAGAGGAAACAGCTAGGCTGGGGTTCTGAATAGCAGGGCCCCAGCCAGACTAATGTCGAAAACCAGTGAAGTATCAGCAAAAAGTGGGGGGTACCCCTGTGAAGCAGATCCTACTCTCCTACAAATGCTTTAAAACATGGCACCTTGATATTAAAACTTAAAAAACAATGTTTACATTTTTAGGCACTGGAGCATTTGCCCGGTTTGGCAAGCCCTTTCCTTGATTGTATGAGTGGCCCTGTGGCTAATTGGTATTTGTACTTTTTGCACTTTGATTATAGTAAATGTGGGACGAGGGTCCGTTTCTTTTGTAGAAGGAACTGATATGAACTTGCACTTTCCTTCACTTGTTCAAGCTTGGTAGTGACCTTTTAGTTGCTGTTGGCATGAATCAGTGGTTTTCACTTTCAATCATGAGAAAATGCTCATTCATTTTGAAAGAAGCCCTTGTGGTATTTTTTAATTTGTATGGCCCAGTTCTTTTATATTGTTGTGCTCCTATATCTTGTAATGTTTGCTATGATTTTAAATAACCATGAGATCAGAATAAACTTTGAAACTTTGAAGCACTGTTATGTGTGTGCCTTTAGCAATTGCTAAAAGAAAGCTTCTATTTCTGTCCCTGAATAGGTTGTTTAACTTGTCTTATGTTATTTAAATAGCTTATAACCAAGCTCAGACTCATCCACTAAACTGTAAAAACAAAGAGTGAAACACCAGTGATATTAACGATCCCACTCACTGTTTGCACACAGTTTCAGCGATGTCTTCCCCAAACGTATTAGCAAATATAGATTTGGACATAACAGAGATGGTAGGCAAGAGGGAAATAAACATCTTCTAATGATCATACAGTATAGAATGCAATTTTCTTCTCCGCGGAGGAGATAGAGGCAGGGGAGACACGGAGGCTCCAGCGCTGGAAGACTTTTTGTATTACCTGAATACATTTATTGTGATCCAATGAACTGTGACTTGATGGTCTGTTTGAGTTTGTCTGAGTATGCGTATGTGTGGTTGGTTTGATAGAATGAGTGTGTGAGACTCATGATGTTTATTGATTATTGTGATATTGATCCTTTGGTAAATAGACATAATATCGAAAAAAATATAGAATGGACAGAATATCGAATTCAAAATATAGAATGGACATACTATCGAATGGACATAATATAGTGGTTAATAATATCGAAATGAAGGTAAGTAATATCGATTTTCAAAATATAGAAGTACATAATATAGGCATTAAAAAATATCGAATTTTTAGTGAGATCGAATTTTTGTAAGTGTTTAGTATGTTAGTATATGAGTTAAAAATGTATATTATTTTTGTAATGTATGTTTAATATTTTTTAAAGTTACGAAATTAATGTAAAATTATTTTTGGGTAATTTAATTCTGTAGCGGGTTGTGGGTTTATAGGGGAATAGGGTGGAAAGTAATTTAATTATAGTAAATTAAATATAAATTTTTAGGAATTATTAATTATTTTTAATTTAATTTAGCGTTTTAGTTCTGTAGCGGGTTGTGGGTTTATAGGGAATAGGGTGGGAAGTAATTTAATTGTAATTAAGAAAATATTTATTTTTATTTATTGGTATTGATAATTAATTTATTGTTAATAAATTATTAATTGGTAATTAATTTTTATTAATTGATTAATTGATAATTATGTTAATTGTAATAATTTATTATTCGGAGCGGGTTGTGGGTTTATAGGGGAATAGGGTGGGAAGTAATTTAATTGTAATTAAGAAAATATTTATTTTTATTTATTGGTATTGATAATTAATTTATTGTTAATTAATTATTAATTGTTAATTAATTTTTATTAATTGGTAATTAATTTTTATTAATTGATTAATTGATAATTATGTTAATTGTATTAATTTATTATTCGGAGCGGGTTGTGGGTTTATAGGGGAATAGGGTGGGAAGTAATTTAATTGTAATTAAGTAATTATTGAAATTCTTTTTGTGTATTGATTAATTTATTGTTAATTAATTATTAATTGGTAATTTTTTATTACTTATTACATTTTTGGTATTGAAAATTAATTGGTTGTTTAATTAATTATTAATAGGTAATTAATTTTTAATAAATAATATTTATTGGTATTTATAATTAATTAATTATTAAATATTTTGTAATTGGTAATTAGTTTTAATTAATTTTTTATTGGTATTGATAATTAATTTATTTTTATTTAAATATTAAATCATTACTTTCCCTACTGTTGCACTCACTGGAGTGGGAATAGTAATTTTTACCCCTACGCTATCCAACGCTTTCCCTACTGTTGCAGTCACTGGAGTGGGAATAGTAATTTTTACCCCTACGCTATCCAACGCTTTCCTTACTGTTGCACTCTCTGGAGTGGGAATAGTAATTTTTACCCCTACGCTATCCAACGCTTTCCCTACTGTTGCACTCACTGGAGTCGGAATAGTAATTTTTACCTCTACGCTATCCAACGCTTTCCCTACTGTTGCACTCTCTGGAGTGGGAATAGTAAGTTTTACCCCTACGCTATCCAATGCTTTCCCTACTGTTGCACTTACTGGAGTGGGAATAGTAATTTTTACCCTCCCGCTATCCAACGCTTTCCCTATTGTTGCACTCACTGTAGTGGGAATAGTAATTTTTACCCTCCCGCTATCCAACGCTTTCCCTACTGTTGCACTCACTGGAGTGGGAATAGTAATTTTTACCCTCCCGCTATCCAACGCTTTCCCTACTGTTGCACTCTCTGGAGTGGGAAAAGTAATTTTTACCCCTACGCTATCCAACGCTTTCCCTACTGTTGCACTCACTGGAGTGGGAATAGTAATTTTTACCCCTCTGCTATCAAATGCTTTCCTTACTGTTGCACTCTCTGGAGTGGGAATAGTAATTTTTACCCCTACGCTATCCAACGCTTTCCCTACTGTTGCACTCACTGGAGTGGAAATAGTAATTTTTACCCCTACGCTATCCAACGCTTTCCTTACTGTTGCACTCTCTGGAGTGATAATAGTAAATTTTACCCTCCCGCTATCCTACGCTAAAAATATTGAATATTTTTTATTAATATTAAGTTAATATATATATGTATTAAAAAATAAAAATGTATGTTTATTTTTTTATAACTTACATTAATTATTTATTAATTTTAAGGTTATTTAAGTATTTTTAAGTATGTTTCAGTTAATTATATTTATTATTTTATTAATTTTACATTACTTTTAATACATTTAAAAAATTCGATATTTTAACAAACTATATTATTTACAACAATATTTTGGATTCAATATTTTTGTACTTACCTGTTTGTAGATAGGAATTCGATATTTTGGCATTCTATATTTTATCCACTATATTTTTGCAGGTCGATATTTTGGCATTCTATATTCTGTCAGTGATCCGATCCTTTTATGTCTTGTGTACTGTGCTGATCAAAGAATGAAAATAAATATAATATACTTTCTTATCCATTTGTATATATCATGATTGGGAGGGCATTTGGTTTTCAGGACTTTGTTCATTCTACCAGTGACTTGTTAGCACTAGTTAAAATAATTTTTGGGCAGAGTGTTGTTGTTTGTTGTATTACTTATTTTCTCGTTCCCCTGCTACCTCTGACAGCTATCAGACTCAGGGGCCCCCCTTCTGTGTGAGTGTTTAGTTTCCAAACAGGTACTGCCTCAGCTTCTTCAGTGCACAAACCACAGCAAAAGCTTCTCTCTCAATAGCACTCCACCTATGTTCCTTGGGAAGTAACCTCCTATAGATGAAGGCTATAGGTTGGTCTAGGCCGTCCTCATTAAGCTGAGATAGTACTGCCCCTATGCCAAGCTCTGAAGCATATGTGTGAACGATAAACTCCTTGGAAAAGTCAGGAGCCCTGAGCACAGGAGCTGTGCACATGACTTGCTTCAGGGAGTCAAGTGCAGTTTTGCATGCCCCAGACCAAATTACATTCCTGGCTGCTTCTTGAAAGTCAGCTCAGTCAAGGGGGCCACAATGCTGCCATATCCCTGACAAATCTCTGATTGTACCTAGTGAGGCCTAAGAATGTTCTGACCTCAGTCTGGGTTGATGGTTTCTATCAGGGCCTGAAGGGGATGCACCTTCCCGCTGTCCACCAGGTGTCCCAAGTGCACCACCCACCCATGCCCTATTTGGCACTTACTTGCTTTGATAATCAGGCCTGCTTGTTGCAGAGCCCGAAGCACTTCCTGGAGGTGAAAAAGGTGGCCCTTCCAGCTGCTACTGAAGACAGCTATGTCATCCAGATAAGCAGCAGAGAAGGCCTCCATACCAGCAAGGACCTGGGTCAACAGCCTCTGGGAGGTGGCAGGAGCGTTCTTTAATGCAAAGGGCATCACTCTGAACTGGTAGTGGCCCTCTGGATTAGAGAAGTCTGGCCTTGCTCCCTCTGTTAAGTCGATCTGCTAGTAAGATCAAAGGTATTGTGATACTGTGAAGCCCCTTACCGCACAATCAGCTCATCAGCCCTGGGAATGGGGGAGCATCAGTCTTTGTCACAGAATTTAGCCCTCTATAATCCACACAGAACCTCAGTTCAGGTGTGGTGCTTCCTGCGGCAGCTTTTGGTACCAGAACCACAGGACCCAACCAAGGGTTACTGGAGTGTTCTATCACCCGAACTCCAACATTTTGGACACCTTAGCCTTAATGCTGGACCTCACCTTATCTGACAATCTGTAAGATTTATTCTTAATACAGAGGTTGTTCCCTGTACCCACATCATGGGTACACAGGTGGGTAGCTCCAAGGATAAGGGAGAAAAGAGAGGAGTACTGAAACCAACACTTAGTGGCAGTCTCTCTGTTGTTCAGGAGTTAGAGTGAGGGAAAGGATTACTCCTTACACAAGCCCATCTTTCTCCTCACAGACTAAGAGATCAAGGAGAGGTTCTCTCTCCTCTTCCTCCTTGCCATATGTTGCCATCATCATTGTGACCTCAGACCTCTCAAAGTGAGGTTTTAGGCAATTGACATGAGGCACCCGGTGGGGTTGCCTATGGGTCTTTGTTGGACTTGGCCCTTTTTCCCAGAAATGTTTCCCTTTTCCCCCCCTAGCGTATGTAATTACCTGATGTGTCTAAAATGTAAAAGGGTAATACTGTGTAATGGTGTCACTGTCACTTTTAAAATGGACGCCATTCCTGCCTGCCTATGTGCCGCCTGACTGAATTGAGTGGCGGTCTAGTTGTTGTTTCCCAGCACTCCCAGCTTTTGGAGGGAAACCTGGCAGCCAGGGTGCCCTACACCCCCCCCTAAACCAGTTAATACCGGTTCCCCAGGGAACCTTCCAGAAGTTGCCAGCTTTTCTGGTAGGTGGGGTGAGGGGCGGATATATAGGAGGGGCTGGGCTGCCATGTGCTCAGTGACAGAGCAGGAGAAGTGACCGAGGGGGAACTCTGCCAGGAGCTACCGCCACATTGGGCCTGTGTGCTGGCCCCTGTGCCCATCCGCCCCCCCCCCTGTTGTCCCCCGGGGCTAGTAAAGAGACATCGCCGGAGTGGAGGCTGCTGTGCTGGCAGGATTGCCACCTTACTGGAGGATGACCGTTCCGAGGATCTGCTGCTTCAGGACTGGTGAGCCGCCCTGCTAGCCACTGATCTCGCCCTGCACTACTTGTTTCCTGGCCTCTAGCGCCTCGTGAGCGCCATATTGGGACTGCCTGTACTCAAGGAGGTGAGGAGCGTGGACAAAACCCCCCCCCTCTGTGGGCCCTGGACCTGTGAGGTCCCTAGCGCCTTGGGAGCGCTCCACTGTAATTGACTGTGCCTTTCTGCCGGCTCCCTAGCGCCTTGTGAGCCCTACAGCTATTTCTCAGCACCCCAAGCACCTTTTGTTCCTGCACCCCGGGAATCAGCGCTACAACTTTCTCCCTGCCTGAGGAGAGCGCTTGATTTTAACTGCCCAGGAGGAGTGCTGGTGGCCTGCAGCGCGTGGCTGCAACGTTTGTGGGTTCTACAGCGCTGTGCTGAGAAGCGCCTGTCCCCTGCCGTGCTGCGTTGCCTGAGGGAGCTGATTCTTTAAAAATAGCGGGAGCCCACCCCGCATGTGTGGTCCTTCGCGGGTGCCCACCCCGCGTTATTGCTCTTGAAATATAGCGGGAGTCTACCCCGCGGTTGCCTGCCGTGTGGGACTACTGGCGGGTGCCCACCCCGCGTGTGTGCTTATACCCGGAGGGAGCCCACCCCTCCGTGAGGAAAAGAGGAACTGCCGTGAATCACCGCCGCCGGCCCAGGAGCGCCGCGCGGGCTTCCCCGTGACGTCAGGGGAGCCGCGCTGGGATTGGCGCTAGCAAGAGCGCCTGAGGGAAGTCCTGCCCCACGAGCGGCAGGAAGTCCGGGAAGCCGTCGGGAGCCTCGCGGGCTCCGCATCAAAGTCCCGGGTCCCAGGAGGGGGCCCGGGTGAAGTCCGGCAAGGTGCTGGCATTGGCGGGGCTCCCCGTGACCAGAGGAGAGCCCCAAGAGGAAGCAGGATCTGCCTTAAAGTCCCGGGTCACAGGAGGGGCCCCAGGTGAAGAGGGTGCCTCGTGTCTGCCCCGGAGCCAGGCGGGAGCCTACCGCGCGCTGGCCCCAATGCCGCTGGAGACTTCGCTCCGGAAGAGAAGGAAGTGGTGGGGGCTCCCCGTGACCGGAGGAGAGCCCCGGGCACCGCCGGAGTCGTTTGGAGCCTTGCCGGCTCCAGGACAAAGTCCCGGGTCCCAGGAGGGGCCCCGGGTGAAGAGTGGAGTGCTGCCTGAAGCAGCGCGACGCCTGCAGGACTGCTGGTGAGTGGGGCTGTGTGTTTCGACCCCCGGTGGGGGCCAGCTGAGGCACATTGTCGGTGCCTGAGGCCCCGGGGCCCAGGGAGGGGCCGCCAATATTTCTCTGGTTGGCCAGGTAGCTGCCCCGGTTGGCAGTGGGCAGCTACCCTTCATCCCTCTCCCACGTTGGGCTGCACAGCGGTGCCGCAGTTGCGGGCCGCTGCCACGTTTTTTTCCTTGTGGGCCACATTTGAGTCGAAGCCCCCGTAGGGCTCCCCTTACGGACCGGGCCACAGTGCCCTGGGGGCTACACAGCGACGCCGCAGTTGTGGGTCGCTGCAACGGGAGGCCTTTTTCTTGAGCCTCGGGTCCCAGGAGGGGACCCCCAACTGACCCGTACTTTGGGGGCCACATAATTGTTGTATTCCCGAGTCCCCGAGTGGGGCTCCCAAGGGCACGGGGGTGCCAGTACTCTTTTTGGACATTTGTGCCTTCGAGTCCAGGAGAGGGACTCCAACTTACACCGTGGGGCCAGTTTCCTGCCAGAGTCCCAGAGTAGGGGTTCCCCCGGCGCAGGGGCGCCAAAGACTGAACTGCGACAGTTGGGGCAAGTAGGGTTGTTATGCCCACGTTATGCGGGTGGTATGGTTTATGCCCAATGTGACCGATGCCGCATGACTGGTACCTAAGAGTATGTCCAGGTGGTTGCCTGAGCCAGTTGGGTACACCTAATGTTTTCATAATGAGGATGCCTCTGTGCTCACATGTGTACGCCCTAAGCTAATGTTTGTATGCCTATTGTGCATGTTTAATGCTTTCATGCCACGTTAGGGGGCTTCATGTTTATACCCACAGGTTATGCCTAATACTTTTAGGCTAATGTTTCATGCCAATGTGGTTGATGCTCCAGAGATTATGCCAATGTCATAGTATAATGCTAATCAGGCTATGCCTAATGGTAATGGGTTCAGGCCTGATGTTCTTTTTCCCCAAGGCGTATACTGTGGGTGTTCTGCCTAATAATTTCTGCCTCGACCTAATGTGACCTATGCTAATGTGCTTATAATGATTCTGGCAGCGGCCCGATTGGCGCTGCCCTGTACATAGTCCCCACTGTTATGTCTACCGGGTGCCGGTTGGCGCCGTGTTCCACTGTGGTTACCATCTGTTAAGCTGTTGCATAATACAGATGCTAATTTTTCTTACTTAAACTGGTGTGGTCTCCTTTTTGTGGTGTGTCTGGTGTGTCGCCTGTGTGTGCTGCGCGGATACTTTACACAATGCTCCTGGTTTAGCCTTCCCGCTCCGCACCACGCTACCCCGTTTCCAACATTGGTGCTCAGCGGTGGGATAGGACTTGTGTTTGCGCAGTACCACAGCGACAACTGGTTGCACTACAAAGGGTGCACTTGAGAGTAACCACAGATTTGGGGACTGTTTTGCTGACTGTATTTCCTCCTGGAAGTGTTGTTTTGGGGATTGTGTCTCCCTGTTGCACTGTGGGTGGTGTATCCCGAGGGTATCTCACCAGGATGGGGTTAACCTACGACGAGGATTGCCTGGGGGAGTACACTGAGCAGGAGGTGATAGACCTCTGCCGAGAGAGAGGGATACCCACAGTAGGAAACACCCGCAGGAAGTTGTTCCTCTATGAGGCCCTGAGAAGGGGGGAACCCTTAGAGCCCTGCGGGGACCTTTCCGATTACCCCTCCGCATATTTAAGGGATGGATTTGGTAGAGACCATGAGGGGGACTCTGAGAGTGAGGGGTCCCAGTCCATAACCCTGGAGGGTGGTGACTCTGAGGAGGAAGGAGATGTTAGGGCAGAGACACCGGTAGCGAAGGAGGACACCATAGAGAGGGAGTCCCGTGCTGGGTCCAGCCCCAGGGGCACTGCCCCACCCTTTTCCCTGTCCCCAGAAGAGCGGGTAGATAGGAGGCAAGAAAGGGAGCATCAGCTGGTGCTGGAAAGGCTCAGAGTGGAGCTAGCGCAGCTGAGAGTTGAAGAAAAGAGGCTAGAGACCAAGAGGGTCCTAGCACAGGAGAGGATGGCGGAGGCGGAGAGGGCCTTCGCCAGGGAGAGACTAGCTCAGGGGGGTAGGTTGTCCCCTGAGAGTGGTTTCTGCGGTCTGGATTCACCAGTGAGGGTGGGATCCAGTGGTGGCAGCGAGAGTTTAGCCATGCAGGAAGTCCCACTCCCGGAGCCCGGAAGATGGTGCCTGATCCCCAGGAGAAGGGGGGCAGGTTGGACTTTAGGGGCGGCAAGAAACTGTCCCATCAGTCTTGGGGGGAGTATGTGGACGTGTGTTGGACCGCACTGGAGGAGTGGATGGTGTGTGGCGCGGTGACTGATGGGGAAGGGCTGTTCCGCCTGATCATCAGGGAGCATGTGCTCAAGAGTTGTTTTCCCAGGTTGCGCCACCACCTGTTGCAGTGTGGGCTCTCCGACCCCAGGGAGCTTGCACGGGAGGCAGACCTTTGGGTGAGTGCCAGAGAGTCTGAGAGGGCATTGGGGAGTGATCCTGAAGGGAGTGGTGCAGGGATCTTCCAACCCAGCGAGGTGGGAGAGGTGGAGAATAGCCCAGCTAGGTCCCAGGATAGTGAGAGGGTTGTAGGGCCTCACATCCTATCTATAGGAAGGAGTGAGACGGGGAGGTGTCCCAACCGCAGTCTCAGGGCCTGGAGAGTTCCATAAGGGAACCCCAGGTTGGGAGCCTAGGCTGTCCCGATGGGCCATCCATGGAAGGGGATCCCCCAGTGTCAGGAGAACCCGGGGCATCTATAATCCGAGCTCCAGGGGTTCTGGGGTCTGCTCAGCCACAGGGTTTAGATCCTGGGCTGGGGTGCCAGGTTCAGGGGCTGCCTGACCTGGCGGGAGGGACGTCTGTAAGCAGTGTCCCCCCGGAGTTGACTTCCAGGGGTACTTCTCCAGGTGGGAGGGTTCGGAACTCTGGGAGGGGGTGCCGAGGGAGGAAGGACTCGCCTCTGGCACCGGCTCAGCCACAGGGGTTAGATCCTGGGCTGGGGTGCCAGGTTCAGGGGCTGCCTGACCTGGCGGGAGGGACATCTGTAAGCAGTGTCCCTCCGAAGCTGTCTTCCAGGGGTACCACTCCAGTTGGGAGGGTGCGGAACTCTGGGAGGGGGTGCAGAGGGAGGGAGGACTCGCCTCTGGCACCGGGGCAACCTAAGGGTTTAGACCCTGGGTTGGTGGATCGGATGCAGGGTCATGGCCCTGGAAGAGTGAGAGATTGGTGTTCTGAGGGTGCCCCGCATAGGAGGAGCGTGCGGAACCCCAGAAGGAGAGGTAGGGGGAGGAGAGCCTCGCCCCTGACTTGTGGACAGTGTGAGAGTGTGGTCCCCCGGTGGGAAGACCAGTGGCAGTTTGGGACTGCACGGAGGAGGAGCAGAGTGGTCAATGGGCACTACGGGCCTGGGGCTACTGCCCCCCACTCTGTGAGACATCCAGGGCCAGAGACATCTGGATGGCCTAGGGGCCGGTCCTGGCTGCAGCCAACTAGGGAGCACCAGGGGGGTGGCCTAGTTGGTCCAGGAGGAGTGGAGAGAGGGAACCATCGGGTTCCAGAGTGGCGAAGAACCTGCGGGTGCCCCTGTAGTTGTGGGCCCGCGTCCACGTGTTCTCGCCCCAAGCAGGGAAGCCCATCAAGGCATTGATCGGTCTACCCTGGCTTTTGGCTGGGAGGGGGTTGTGTTGGACTTGGCCCTTTTTCCCAGAATTTTTTTGCTTTTTCCCCCCTAGCCTATGTAATTACCTAATGTGTCTAAAATGTAAAAGGGTAATACTGTGTAATGGTGTCACTGTCACTTTTAAAATGGACGCCATTCCTGCCTGCCTATGTGCCGCCTGACTGAATTGAGTGGCGGTCTAGTTGTTGTTTCCCAGCACTCCCAGCTTTTGGAGGGAAACCTGGCAGCCAGGGTGCCCTACACCCCCCCTAAACCAGTTAATACCGGTTCCCTAGGGAACCTTACAGAAGTTGCCAGCCTTTCTGGTAGGTGGGGTGAGGGGCGGATATATAGGAGGGGCTGGGCTGCCATGTGCTCAGTGACAGAGCAGGAGAAGTGACCGAGGGGGAACTCTGCCAGGAGGTACCCCCACATTGGGCCTGTGTGCTGGCCCCTGTGCCCATCTGCCCCCTCCCCTGTTGTCCCCCGGGGCTAGTAAAGAGACATCGCCGGAGTGGAGGCTGCTGTGCTGGCAGGATTGCCACCTTACTGGACGATGACCGTTCCGAGGAGCTGCTGCTTCAGGACTGGTGAGCCGCCCAGCTAGCCACTGATCTCGCCCTGCACTACTTGTTTCCTGGCCTCTAGCGCCTCGTGAGCGCCATATTGGGACTGCCTGTACTCAAGGAGGTGAGGAGCGTGGACAAACCCCCCCCCTTTGTGGGCCCTGGACCTGTGAGTTCCCTAGCGCCTTGGGAGTGCTCCACTGTAATTGACTGTGCCTTTCTGCCGGCTCCCTAGCGCCTTGTGAGCCCTACAGCTATTTCTCAGCACCCCAAGCACCTTTTGTTCCTGCACCCCGGGAATCAGCGCTACAACTTTCTCCCTGCCTGAGGAGAGCGCTTGATTTTAACTGCCCAGGAGGAGTGCTGGTGGCCTGCAGCGCGCAGCTGGAACGTGTGTGGGTTCTACAGTGCTGTGCTGAGAAGCGCCTGTCCCCTGCCATGCTGCGCTGCCTGAGGGAGCTGATTCTTTAAAAATAGCGGGAGCCCACCCCGCATTTGTGGTCCTTCGCGAGTGCCCACCCCGCGTTATTGCTCTTGAAATATAGCGGGAGCCTACCCCACGGTTGCCTGCCGTGTGGGACTACTGGCGGGTGCCCACCCCGCATGTGTGCTTATACCCGGAGGGAGCCCACCCCTCCGTGAGGAAAAGAGGAACTGCCGGGAATCACCGCCGCCGGCCCAGGAGCGCCGCGCGGGCTTCCCCGTGACGTCAGGGGAGCCACGCTGGGATTGGCGCTAGCGAGAGCGCCTGAGGGAAGTCCTGCCCCGAGAGCGGCAGGAAGTCCGGGAAGCCGTCGGGAGCCTCGCGGGCTCCGCATCAAAGTCCCGGGTCCCAGGAGGGGGCCCGGGTGAAGTCCGGCAAGGTGCTGGCATTGGCGGGGCTCCCCATGACCAGAGGAGAGCCCCAAGAGGAAGCGGGATCTGCCTTAAAGTCCCGGGTCCCAGGAGGGGCCCCGGGTGAAGAGGGTGCCTCGTGTCTGCCCCGGAGCCAGGCGGGAGCCTACCCCGCGCTGGCCCCAATGCCGCCGGAGACTTCGCTCCGGAAGAGAAGGAAGTGGTGGGGGCTCCCCGTGACCGGAGGAGAGCCCCGGGCGCCGCCAGAGTCGTGTGGAGCCTCGCCGGCTCCAGGACAAAGTCCCGGGTCCCAGGAGGGGCCCCGGGTGAAGAGTGGAGTGCTGCCTGAAGCAGCGCGACGCCTGCAGGACTGCCGGTGAGTGGGGCTGTGTGTTCCGACCCCCGGGGGGGGGCCGGCCGAGGCACATTGTCGGTGCCTGATGCCCCGGGGCCCAGGGAGGGGCCGCCGATATTTCTCTGGTTGGCCAGGTAGCTGCCCCGGTTGGCAGCGGGCAGCTACCCTTCATCCCTCTCCCACGTTGGGCTGCCCAGCGGTGCCGCAGTTGTGGGCCGCTACCATGTTTTTTTCCTTGTGGGCCACGTTTGAGTCGAAGCCCCCGTAGGGCTCCCCTTACGGACCGGGCCACAGTGCCCTGGGGGCTACACAGCGACGCCGCAGTTGCGGGTCGCTGCAACGGGAGGCCTTTTTCTTGAGCCTCGGGTCCCAGGAGGGGACCCCCAACTGACCCGTACTTTGGGGGCCACATAATTGTTGTATTCCCGAGTCCACGAGTGGGGCTCCCAAGGGCACGGGGGTGCCAGTACTCTTTTTGGACATTTGTGCCTTCGAGCCCAGGAGAGGGACTCCAACTTACGCCGTGGGGCCAGTTTCCTGCCAGAGTCCCAGAGTAGGGGTTCCCCCGGCGCAGTGGCGCCAAAGACTGAACTGCGACAGTTGGGGCAAGTAGGGTTGTTATGCCCACGTTATGCGGGCCGTATGGTTTATGCCCAATGTGACCGATGCCGCATGACTGGTACCTAAGAGTATGTCCAGGTGGTTGCCTGAGCCAGTTGGGTACGCCTAATGTTTTCATAATGAGGATGCCTCTGTGCTCACATGTGTACGCCCTAAGCTAATGTTTGTATGCCTATTGTGCATGTTTAATGCTTTCATGCCACGTTAGGGGGCTTCATGTTTATACCCACAGGTTATGCCTAATACTTTTAGGCTAATGTTTCATGCCAATGTGGTTGATGCTCCAGAGATTATGCCAATGTCATAGTATAATGCTAATCAGGCTATGCCTAATGGTAATGGGTTCAGGCCTGATGTTCTTTTTCCCCAAGGCGTATACTGTGGGTGTTCTGCCTAATAATTTCTGCCTCGCCCTAATGTGACCTATGCTAATGTGCTTATAATGATTCTGGCAGCGGCCCGATTGGCGCTGCCCTGTACATAGTCCCCACTGTTATGTCTACCGGGTGCCGGTTGGTGCCGTGTTCCACTGTGGTTACCATCTGTTAAGCTGTTGCATAATACAGATGCTAATTTTTCTTACTTAAACTGGTGTGGTCTCCTTTTTGTGGTGTGTCTGGTGTGTCGCCTGTGTGTGCTGCGCGGATACTTTACACAATGCTCCTGGTTTAGCCTTCCCGCTCCGCACCACGCTACCCCGTTTCCAACAGTCTTGCGATCCAAAAGGTAGGTGGTCTCCCCCATATTCAATTCAATTCAAAGATCTTTATTTCGGCACGTAGGCCATAAAAGCACATAAAAAAGATCACTACATAAAATGTATAAAAACATAATTGGTCAAATCATTATAATTCCACAATGAATCAGCATTCATGACCTTTCGAATCAATAAAAAAGTTTCCCTAAAAATCTGTAAGCGATAATAAGTTAAAACAATGTAAAATTCAAGCAACATTCAGGTGTGTTTCATACAACACTAAGGCGGAGGATATTAACCAAGCAGCAAATATTTTGCACATCAGGTGAATCGCCACAGTCTTATTTCGCAAGGGGGATACACATTTTTTGCCTAACTCTCCACATTACCATCAGGTAGCGAGTTAGTGCAAAAACCATTGATTTACTAGTGTCTGATCTCAGAATCCTTAGAGCCTCCTTGTGCTCCCTGACACCTAGGTGACACAGCAGGATTATCCTGCACCTCCCACTGCTCATATAGGCTGGGCAGAAGAACATAAAATGCTCAATGGTTTCTTTGAGGGTCACCAGAGGACGAACACCACCAGTCCTCAGCCCTAGGGGCTCGTGGTCATTTTGCAGTGAAAGAACGGAGGGGCAAAGGCTCATACCAGAATTGCAGATCCAGACTCCTAGCTAGTGGTGACTATATATTGTCCTGGAAATCCTCCTTTGTGAAGGAGTCCTTAACTGAGGAAAGCATCAGTTAGTGGACCAAGTTTTGTCTGAGCATGTAAAAGCTGCTCTTTGTATTGCCAGAAGGCTGATTTAATTTGTGTCTTAGAGGTCACCCGCCCACATCAGAGGTGCTCAACAGGCTTGCTTTCCAGTTCTCTAGCAGGGTTGCTTTTATATATTTTAAAAAACACACAGAAGTACGTCTGGTATATGTAGAAAGACCAGGAGAGATCTTTCAGAAATGGATAATCTGTAGGAGAATGCTTTTCTGAGGATGAGAACCTTCACTCACCCTTGGGTGACATGCTTCATCATAGGATTCCCTCTTCACACCTGCACAGCAAGGTACCCTGTGTGGGCTACAACTCTCCAGAGGAAAGGAGCAGAGGTGTTTTGTAGGGCGGAATGGATGAGATGTTAAAGTGAAATGCAGAGTGCTAAATGCTATCTGGATGTTGACAAAAATAGTGAGGCAGTGATTGGATTAAATATGTCTCCTGGTAAGCGAAAACTCAATGTTATTCTGGGGCCTCCAGTGGACAGGAATAGAAAGCAGAATAAATGGGAGTTTGGCAAGAATATTCCCTAAAGCATCAAGGTAAACATGCTTCTGCCCTTTAGGAACCCCAAGCGGGGTTCAGGGGAATTCGTCAGGACCAAAAAATATAATGTCATTCTGAAAATAGTTCCATGTTTAAAACCATATACTGGCCTCATCATAGTATTCCAGAGGATACAGACAAATGGTGCACTGTCTCAATCAAGGGGTCGACTGCTGTATGGAAAAACAGAAAAAGATTTTTACAAGCATTCAAACCACTGATAGTATAATATGTGTCTAACGAGGTGACTGGGTGAAAAAATAGTGGAACCTCCACCACCACAATCCATACTAGTGTAACAAGCATTTGCAATGCAATAGGTCTCGCATTTACGCGAGTTTAAGCTATTGGCATTGTAAATGACAATGCCTTTTATTTATGTTTTAAAAACAAAAATAAAAGGCATTGTTATTTGCAATGTCAATAGCTGAAACTCGCGTAAATGCGAGACCTATTGCAAATGCTTGTTAGATTAGTGAGTAGAAACGCTCCCTTTCGGCCCGCACGGCAAATTAATTAAATAAACAAGCGCGGCCGCTAAAATGAAAGCGGACCACGCTGCAAATAAAAAAAAATAGTGCTTACTGACTTATGAAGGAGACCTTGTAAAAGATCCAGTCCTCATAGAAGGTAACAAATGGCGACAGGGCGGTAACAAGGAGGGACTAACAAGCCTCATTATCAATCGGAAACCAGCATTTATCAAGGACAATGACACCAGCCAATCAAAAATATGGGCGGAGAGAAGGCGAGGCTTCCACAGCATACTCGACTACTGCATGCCTCGCAGAGCGAGCAGCGCATGCGCGCTGCCGCTAGGCTTGACCTAAAAAAGAGTAGGGGTATTTCTTACCCGTAATCAATATTACAATTACTCACTCACGCCTCAAAGCCTGCCTATCATGTAGGCCTGCTTCATAAAAGAATAGATACATTTGGTTAGAAGGAAGACAAGGTATCAAATGATAACATGTAGTATTATTAATATTTAGAAT
This sequence comes from Calotriton arnoldi, assembly GCA_963921515.1. Lineage (NCBI taxonomy): Eukaryota > Metazoa > Chordata > Amphibia > Caudata > Salamandridae > Calotriton > Calotriton arnoldi. Next base: position 179,131 of record CAWUFW010004019.1, on the reverse strand, counting down.
CTGAGTCTTCTGTTCATGGGTACTCATTTGTGGCACTCAAACAGGTCTGCAGGTGTATAATATAATCCCGTGTTCACGTTAAACTATATGCTCTTAGGAATATGGTATTAGGATGACCACAGAGTTCCATGGGTCACCCAGGTAATAACAAGTGACATTTTGTGTTTATCGGGACTAAACTTACGTAGGCAAAGATGCTGCCATAAGCCTCCATTTGCTTTGTATTGCGTGTCACCAGGGACCATTCTACACAGATTCCCAGGTGTGAGCGCTACAATGAGTGCCGGGTTCATTTGGTAGTGATGGAGTTGTGGGAGGAGGGCACCTCAGCGCCCAGGGGGTTGGCGCCAACCTCTCATGGACAGCAGCTGCTGCTCTCCTCTGTAAAGTAAAGAGAAAGGTGCCGCTCAGTAGGACGTCAACAGACAAGGAGCATGGAGGCGTTAACTAAAGATCCCTAACAGTGGAATGCATTTTACCATTGTGTATAAAAGTGTAGTTCAAATAAAAGCTCCCTGGTTCCCACATACCTTAAAGTCTGCTATGTGAACCCAACACTCCAGCAAGTCCAGCGAGAGTATGGCCATCTTGGCAGACTCGTATTTAAGGAGTGGCAGTGTAATAACCAATCACAGGTGTGGTGAGTATGATGGGAAATGTAGTTCATCCATCCTCCTTGCCGTGTATAGTCTGTTGGACCAACACGGGCACCTGGGAAATGAAGTCCTCCTACATGAGGAGTCTACCGATACTAGTATAGCATACGGAAAAATGTCCAATGTAACTGTGACAGTGGCACCATTGCTGAGTGTATCAATTGTACGTTTACATTTAAATGGTGTGTATAAAACCATCCTCAATGCCATAGGAAGTAATCTAGTCCCTACTTATGTATAAAGCACCAAGAGCATTCAGGGCATCGGGGGATATCTCAGAGCACCCTCTAGTTAAAACTATACATACTTGGAGCTACACCAATAAATACATACAATCTCAGAATCAATGTGTGGAATCATTCTTCTTCAATATGTGTAATGGACATTGGCATTAAAAACCTGACTTTGACAAGTGCCGGTAAAAGGTCAGTAGTCTAACAGCCTGTCAATTCACTATTTGTCGATATGGCTAAGTGTGAACATTCGGTGTTATAGGGTAGTCCATGGAATGTCATCATTCAGACAGTTCACATGACTCTTCAATCTAAAAATCCAACGTTGTTTCCTTTGGAACAGCAGGGCCTCTAGACTTCCCATACCACTGTGATGGTGAGGTTTGTCAATAATGAGCCATCTTATGTCTTCTTCTGTATGTCCAGTCATCAGAAAATGTCTCATCAACATTGTATGGGATTTTTTGCACCTGACTGAGCTGCGGTGTTCCACTACTCTATCTTTAAATTTGCGAGTAGTTATGCCTACATATTTTAATCTACATGGGCATGTAAGGAGGTAAATGACCCCACTGGTGTTGCAGTTTGTGTGATTGTGTAACTGCTAAGGGGTCCTTAGGTCTAGTTTCACCTTGCTTGCTGTTAGTGTCAATTGGCAGACAGAGCAGGACCCACATGGAAAGTGCCCTTTCTCTGGCTGTAAGGACCACAGGGTATCCTGAATACCCCTCTGCAACGGTGCAGGCTTGGTGTGGACAATCAAGTCCTTTATATTTCTGCTATGTTTGAGGGCAAACAAGAGTTTTTCCAGCCAGGGTATGCTACTAGAACCAGAGAGGCAAAGTATTTACTCTAAGCCCTGGCGATGGAAGAGGAGCTCTGGGGTCTCCCCGTTCTTCTCAATCACATCATATGGGCCAATCCAGCAGTCCTGGAGAACTCTGGGCTTGCACTGGCTCCATTACCCACACTTTCTGACCAGACTGCCAATCCACAGTGGCAGAAATTTGGTCATACCACTCCTTCATGAAGTCCTGGATGGCTTCTAGGTTAATGGAAGCTTGCTTCCATAACTTAGCCATTTGGCTCCTGGAGGCCAGCATGTAGCTCTCTACATCCTGGGGAGCTTTCCTGGGAGATTGTTCCAGACTTCCTTGACCAAAATCAGGTGTCCTTTAACAGGGTGCCCAAACAGAAGTTGAAATGAACTAAAGCCCACTCCCTTCTGTGGTACCTTCCTGTAGGCAAACAACATGCATGGTAAGAGGTTATCCCACTTCTTCCTCAGGCCCTCAGACAGGCCTCTGATCATTCCCTTCAGGGTCTTGTTGAACCTCTCAACAAGCCCATTGGTTTGTGGGTGGTAAGGGGTGGAGAAATTATAAGAGACCCCACACTTCGTCCACATTGACTGCATATAAGCAGACATGATGTCTGTTCCCCTGTCAGACACAACTTCCTTGGGGAAACCCACATGGGTAAAAATCCCCATCAGGGCCTTTGCCACTGCGGGTGCAGTCATGGTCATCAGAGGGATTGCCTCTGGGTACCTAGGTGCATGGTCCACCAAGACCAGGAGGAACCTGTTGCCTGAAGCCCTTAGGGGATCCAAAGATCATACCATGTCAATGCCCACCCACTCAAAGGTTGTGCCAATGACTGGCACTGGGTACAGGGGGGCCTTAAGCCTCTTTCCTGTCTTCCCTCCCTCTAGCCTGACAGGTTAGGCAAGTCCTGCAGAAAGTATCTGAGGAAGTCTTGGAACTGGGCCAATAAAGGTGTGCGACAAGATTTCCAAAGTTCTTGTTTTGGCCCACGTGTCCTGCCACTGGTATGTCATGAGCCAGCTCCAGTAGGAAGGCCCTGTAGCATTGGGGAACCACCAGGGCCCTTGTTGTCCCATGCACTGGAACCTTAGGCTTGCTGTAAAGGAGGCTGTCCTCCGGGTAAAGACTACCAGAGGCATCACCTGCTGCTTGGGCTTAGGCCTGTTGCCTCACTCCCTCAAGGGTTGGGCAATCACACTGAGAGTGTCCCTCCAGCCGATCCACAAATATCTGAGCTGGGAATTCCACTGCTCAATTTGGTTGCATCACAGGCAACAATGTGCAGGGTGCCAGACTCCTATAAGCTAGGGGTAAATCTGTGGGACAGGGGAATCCCTTTGTCTTAGAAAGATGAGAAGGGATTCCCAAATATCTTTGGGCCGGGATCGTGGTGGCATAAGTTCCCAGAAGTGACATAATTGTTCTTGACAATATGTAGTATCCTTCAGCCACGCCTCTAGGGTGGGGGCGGGCCGTCATCACCACTGTATAGCTACTCTGTGTTTGGCCAAGAGGAGGAGCATAGCTGTGAGTTTGTGATTCCCCATGGGCACGTCCAGCACATAACACAGAAGGCCGACTACGTGGCTGCGCACTGGAGAATAACTCATGATGGCCTGCAGAGTAGAAAACACAGCAGACCAAAAGGCCACCACCTGCATACATTCCCATGAGAAGTGTAAGAAGCACGCTTGAGGCGCTGTGCAGTGGAGACAGTGGGCATCAGTCACCTGCCCCATTCGGAGGAGCTGTGAGAGGGTACGATATAAGCGATGTTGAAATTTAAAGTGAATAAGATGCAGTCTGTAATTTGGGGAGAAGTTCGCCATCTGGCCAAAACAGTAGGACTGCTGTGCACCAATTCATGATGGATCAGTGTCAGCCTCCCAGTCCATGCGCATGACCGGTATGCGAACAAGCGCTGTGGCCTGCATAACAGAATACATTTGTGTAGTTGGCTTGCATGGCGATAGATTTGTGAGGATGTGTTCCAATGCTAGGAGTAAAGGGGAGGCAGGGAATTTATCATTCAGTGCCCTGTAGGAGCCCGAAGTTGATGATATAATATGAATTCAAGCACAGTTGGGTGTGTCGCTCTATGGTCTTCAAATGGAGGTATGAAGTGTTCATCTGGATAGAGATCTGAGAACAGAATGAGACCTTGTCCGAGCACCTCATTCTGGTGCCTAATTCCAGCAAGGGTGACACAGTGGGGTTATGCCCAATGGGTGTAGAAGGGGCGTATAGACATGAGAGCCCTGCACACTTCCGCTTGCCATCGCACACCCAGTGCATGCACTCCATGGTGTCGATTGCCTTCTGCGAAAGCTTGTAAGTTAGATATAGTGTTGTAGTTAGGGGGCATGGTGCAGTATGGTCTGCCTCGATGGCTGTGTGTATGTATTGTGCCTGTGCAAAAGTGCATATAATGTCATGTCCAGTGCACCCAGCCCCCCTTGTTCAAGTAGCAGAATGAGGGTTTCCCAGGAAATCCTAGATTGCTTACCAACCCAGGTCAAGTGCCACCAGATTGGATCTCAATCACCGGAGGAATTGAACAGTAAGAGGCACTGGTAGGTTGAGAAAAAGGTACAAGACACTGGGAAGTATGATTGTCTTGGCAATGGCAATCCATCCAGACACCGATAGAGGTAAGCGAGACCATACCGGAACTCTATCCACCAACCACGCCATGGTGCGGCCTTAGTTGGCCCTCCAGAGCTCATCTGGCTCACGACTTGCCAAGATAGCGGACCAAATCCGATGCCCACTGCAGCGGGTACTCCCAGGGGAAAGGCGGTGTGCAATCAGTGAGGGGAAAAAGTGTTGATTTGGACCAATTTACATGTATGCCAGAGAGTCCACCAAAGCGTATGACCTCTTGTAGAGTTGGAGCTACGTTTTCAGAGGGCCTGCGATTATAGAGGGTTGCCTAATCTGCGTACATTGAGACTACCGGCCCGCACACTGTAAAGCTGAGGCCGCATTGGAAATGATGCTAACAAAGGCGCGCCGCAAGGGGTTCCATTGCTACTGCAAATAGGAGAAGGAAGAGCAGTCATCCATGGCGTTTCCCTCAAGTGATCGGGAATGGATCTGATAACATGCCATTAAGTTGGATTCGGGCAGTGGGTAAAGTGTATAGAAGTTGAATTTGTCGGATGAATTATGGACTGATGCCCAGACTTGCAAGTAGAGGAAAAAGATAGGGCCATTCAAGAGAATTGAAAGACTTTAAGGAGCGAAGCAGCAGCAGGTAGTTGCGGGTCAAGCATGTGCATGAGGGCAGAAATCGTATGGACATTGTGAGATGTGGAGAGACCCGGTACAAAACCGGACTGGTCCAGTCGCATTGTGAAGGGCAGCAGTGGAAGGAGGCAGTTAGCTAGTAGTTTAGCAAATATTTTAATATAAACATTAATCATCGATAGCCGCCAAGGAGCGCCACTATGACCTCTTTGCGGAGTGATGGTGGAAGGACCCCCCGCTCCAAGGACTCCTCAGACATTGCTAACAAGCATGGGGCCAGCTTGGATGCAAACTCCTTTTAAAGGGAGGTGGTCGTACCGGTGCCTTGTCACTCGGAAGGCTCTGAATAATCTGCACTATCTCTTCCACCATTGTGGGGGGAGTCTAAGTATGACCTTTGGGCCTGCTCCAGCCATAATAACTAGATGGAGTTCAAGTATGCGGCCAAGTCGTCTGAATAGTGTGCTTGAGTGGCTGTGTAAAATTTAGAATAAAAGGAGGCTTGGGGTTCAAGAGTCCCGTGGGCGTGGATTTGAGTCCTTGTTCATCATCGAGCAGCTCCACCACATACGTGGAGGCCCTAGACTTGAGGAGCAAGCTCACTTGCATTTTACCAGGGTGGTCACTTACCACTTATCTGCTTACCCTAACATCCCTGTCAAGGTAATTCATCTCACGTAATGCCTCTTCATTGAAATCAGTCAGCTTCTGGAGACGGCAGAGCGCGCGAATCAAGATGGCCGCCGCTAATTGAGCTCCGTGCTCACCTGCTTAATTGACGGTCTTTTTTCATCGATAGAGGAGCTTTCGACGAGCGGTTTGCGGTGGAAGACCTTTTCTTTTCCAGGGACAAGCTGCAGAAGCATTTTTAAGGCGGTTCCTGAGGGTGTGCGAAGCACGGTAGGCTCTTTTCTGATCTACTCAGCTGAGGCTCCTTTCATCTGCTGGGCTCTATGTGAGGTGAGGTGGAGGCGGGCTTTTCTCCCTTAACACCTCCCCTTCTGAGAAGCTTACCCCCCCCTTAAAGGGATTTAGTTCAACCTGCCTTCCTGAATCCCTCACTTATTAACTTTAAAGGGGATTTTTCCTTCTTCAAAACTATAACTTCATTTAAACTATTTTGATAACTGTTATAATAGCCATAAATATCTCAAATGTGGTCTATTGTTAGCTATTTCAACATTCAATTCACTTATTACTATTGTATATCTCTCTGTATTACAACATGGAATCCAAATTGACATCTAACCACTCAAATAAACGAAAGCAAGCTGTTTCTCCGCCTCCTGCAAAGTCTAAAGCTATAGACTCACAAGACACCTCATTATCAAAAATATTGGAGGAAATTCAAGCTATTCATACAAATACTGAGACCATATGCTCAGATATTAATAATATTCAGAGAGACATTGCCTCTCTATCTGTGAAAGTTTCAGACAACGAGAGTAAGATTCATGACAATACTAGAGCTATTACTCACTTGTGTGGGTAGGCCTAGTGCCCGCAACAGGAAAAAGCGCAAAACGCAACGTGGACACACCACATTTTCACAGTGAAAAATGACCCTTTTTTTGCAAAGTGCCTAGCTGTAGTTTTTGAACTAGACACCCAGGGGAATCCAGGATGGGGTGACTTGACTGGCTCTCACCAGGTTCTGGTACCCAGAATCCCTTGCAAACCTAAACAATTGTCAAAAAAACCACATTTTCCTCACTTTTCTGTGGTGGAAAGTTCTGCAATCTGCGTGGATCCACAAAATTCCACCCACCCCGCGTTTCCCAAAGTCTTCAGAGAAAAATGGTACCTCACTTGTGTGGGTAGGCCTAGTGCCCGCGACAGGAAACAGCACAAAACGCAACGTGGACACACCACATTTTCACAGTGAAAAATGACCCTTTTTTTGCAAAGTGCCTAGCTGTAGTTTTTGAACCCTAGCTCTGCCGACACCTAGGGAAACCTAGCAAAACTATACATTTTTTAAAACTAGACACCCAGGGGAATCCAGGATGGGGTGACTTGACTGGCTCTCACCAGGTTCTGGTACCCAGAATCCCTTGCAAACCTAAAAAATTGTCAAAAAAAACACATTTTTCTCACTTTTCTGTGGTGGAAAGTTCTGGAATCTGCGTGGATCCACAAAATTCCACCCACCCCGCGTTCCCCAAAGTCTTCCGAGAAAAATGGTACCTCACTTGTGTGGGTAGGCCTAGTGCCCGCGAAAGGAAACAGCGCAAAACACAACGTGGACACACCACATTTTCACAGTGAAAAATGACCCTTTTTTTGCAAAGTGCCTAGCTGTAGTTTTTGAACCCTAGCTCTGCCGGCACCTAGGTAAACCTATGCATTTTTGAAAACTAGACACCCAGGGGAATCCAGGACGGGGAGACTTGACTGGCTCTCACCAGGTTCTGGTACCCAGAATCCCTTGCAAACCTAAAAAAGTGTCAAAAAAACACATTTTCCTCACTTTTCTGTGGTGGATAGTTCTGGAATCTGCGTGGATCCACAAAATTCCACCCACCCCGCGTTCCCTAAAGTCTTCCGAGAAAAATGGTACCTCACTTGTGTGGGTAGGCCTAGTGCCCGCGACAGGAAACAGCGCAAAACGCACCGTGGACACACCACATTTTCACAGTGGAAAATGACCCTTTTTTTGCAAAGTGCCTAGCTGTAGTTTTTGAACCCTAGCTCTGCCGGCACCTAGGGAAATCTAGCAAACCTATACATTTTTGAAAACTAGACACCCAGGGGAATCCAGGATGGGGAGACTTGACTGGCTCTCACCAGGTTCTGGTACCCAGAATCCCTTGCAAACCTAAAAAATTGAATAACAAAACACATTTTCCTCACTTTTCTGTGGTGGAAAGTTCTGGAGTCTGCGTGGATCCACAAAATTCCACCCACCCCGGGTTCCCCAAAGTCTTCCGAGAAAAATGGTACCTCACTTGTGTGGGTAGGCCTAGTGTCCGCCACAGGAAACAGCGCAAAACGCAACGTGGACACACCACATTTTCACAGTGAAAAATGACCCTTTTTTTGCAAAGTGCCTAGCTGTAGTTTTTGAACCCTAGCTCTGCCGGCACCTAGGGAAACCTAGCAAATCTATACATTTTTGAAAACTAGACACCCAGGGGAATCCAGGATGGGGTGACTTGACTGGCTCTCACCAGGTTCTGGTACCCAGAATCCCTTGCAAACCTAAAAAATTGTCAAAAAAAACACATTTTCCTAACTTTTCTGTGGTGGAAAGTTCTTAAATCTGTGTGGATCCACAAAATTCCATCCACCCCGCATTCCCCAAAGTCTTCCGAGAAAAATGGTACCTCACTTGTGTGGGTAGGCCTAGTGCCTGCGACAGGAAACAGCGCAAAACGCAACGTGGACACACCACATTTTCACAGTGAAAAATGACCCTTTTTTTGCAAAGTGCCTAGCTGTAGTTTTTTAACCCTAGCTCTGCCGGCACCTAGGGAAACCTAGCAAACCTATACATTTTTGAATACTAGACACCCAGGGAATCCAGGATGGGGTGACTTGACTGGCTCTAACCAGGTTCTGTTACCCAGAATCCCTTGCAAACCTAAAAATTGTCAAAAGAAAAACACATTTTCCTCACTTTTCTGTGGTGGAAAGTTCTGGAATCTGCGTGGATACACAAAATTCCACCCCCCGCGTTCCCGAAGTCTTCCGAGAAAAATGGTATCTCACTTGTGTGGGTAGGCCTAGTGCCCGCGACAGGAAACAGCGCAAAACACAACGTGGACACACCACATTTTCACAGTGAAAAATGACCCCTTTTTGCAAAGTGCCTAGCTGTAGTTTTTGAACCCTAGCTCTGCCGGCACCTAGGGAAACCTAGCAAACCTATACATTTTTGAAAACTAGACACCCAGGGGAATCCAGGATGGGGTGACTTGACTGGCTCTAACCAGGTTCTGGTACCCAGAATTCCTTGCAAACCTAAAAATGGTTAAAAAAACACATTTTCCTCACTTTTCTGTGGTGGAAAGTTCTGGAATCTGCGTGGATCCACAAAATTCCACCCACCCCGCTTCCCCAAAGTCTTCCGAGAAAAATGGTACCTCACTTGTGTGGGTAGGCCTAGTGCCGCGACAGGAAACAGCGCAAAATCCAACGTGGACACATCACATTTTCACAGTGAAAAATCACCCTTTTTTTGCAAAGTGCCTAGCTGTAGTTTTTGAACCCTAGCTCTGCCGGCACCTAGGGAAACCTAGCAAACCTATACATTTCTGAAAACTAGACACCCAGGGAATCCAGGATGGGGTTACTTGACTGGCTCTCACCAGGTTCTGGTACCCAGAATCCCTTGCAAACCTAAAAATTGTCCAAAAAACACATTTTCCTCACTTTTCTGTGGTGGAAAGTTCTGGAATCCACGTGGATCCACAAAATTCCACCCACCCCGTGTTCCCCAAAGTCTTCTGAGAAAAATGGTACCTCACTTGTGTGGGTAGGCCTAGTGCCCGCGACAGGAAACAGAGCAAAATGCAACATGGACACACCACATTTTCACAGTGAAAAATGACCCTTTTTTTGCAAAGTGCCTAGCTGTAGTTTTTGAACCCTAGCTCTGCCGGCACCTAGGGAAACCTAGCAAACCTATACATTTTTGAAAACTAGACACCCAGGGGAATCCAGGATGGGGTGACTTGACTGGCTCTCACCAGGTTCTGGTACCCAGAATCCCTTGCAAACCTAAACAATTGTCAAAAAAAACACATTTTCCTAACTTTTCTGTGGTGGAAAGTTCTTAAATCTGTGTGGATCCACAAAATTCCATCCACCCCGCATTCCCCAAAGTCTTCCGAGAAAAATGGTACCTCACTTGTGTGGGTAGGCCTAGTGCCTGCGACAGGAAACAGCGCAAAACGCAACGTGGACACACCACATTTTCACAGTGAAAAATGACCCTTTTTTGCAAAGTGCCTAGCTGTAGTTTTGAACCCTAGCTCTGCCGGCACCTAGGGAAATCTAGCAAACCTATACATTTTTGAAAACTAGACACCCAGGGGAATCCAGGATGGGGAGACTTGACTGGCTCTCACCAGGTTCTGGTACCCAGAATCCCTTGCAAACCTAAAAATTGTCAAACAAAACACATTTTCCTCACTTTTCTGTGGTGGAAAGTTCTGGAGTCTGCGTGGATCCACAAAATTCCACCCACCCCGCGTTCCCCAAAGTCTTCCGAGAAAAATGGTACCTCACTTGTGTGGGTAGGCCTAGTGTCCGCCACAGGAAACAGCGCAAAACGCAACGTGGACACACCACATTTTCACAGTGAAAAATGACCCCTTTTTGCAAAGTGCCTAGCTGTAGTTTTTGAACCCTAGCTCTGCCGGCACCTAGGGAAACCTAGCAAACCTATACATTTTTGAAAACTAGACACCCAGGGGAATCCAGGATGGGGTGACTTGACTGGCTCTAACCAGGTTCTGGTACCCAGAATTCCTTGCAAACCTAAAAAATGGTTAAAAAAAACAAATTTTCCTCACTTTTCTGTGGTGGAAAGTTCTGGAATCTGCGTGGATCCACAAAATTCCACCCACCCCGCGTTCCCCAAAGTCTTCCAAGAAAAATGGTACCTCACTTGTGTGGGTAGGCCTAGTGTCCGCCACAGGAAACAGCGCAAAACGCAACGTGGACACACCACATTTTCACAGTGAAAAATGACCCTTTTTTTGCAAAGTGCCTAGCTGTAGTTTTTGAACCCTAGCTCTGCCGGCACCTAGGGAAACCTAGCAAATCTATACATTTTGAAAACTAGACACCCAGGGGAATCCAGGATGGGGTGACTTGACTGGCTCTCACCAGGTTCTGGTACCCAGAATCCCTTGCAAACCTAAAAATTGTCAAAAAAACACATTTTCCTAACTTTTCTGTGGTGGAAAGTTCTTAAATCTGTGTGGATCCACAAAATTCCATCCACCCCGCATTCCCCAAAGTCTTCCGAGAAAAATGGTACCTCACTTGTGTGGGTAGGCCTAGTGCCTGCGACAGGAAACAGCGCAAACGCAACGTGGACACACCACATTTTCACAGTGAAAAATGACCCTTTTTTGCAAAGTGCCTAGCTGTAGTTTTTAACCCTAGCTCTGCCGGCACCTAGGGAAACCTAGCAAACCTATACATTTTTGAATACTAGACACCCAGGGAATCCAGTATGGGGTGACTTGACTGGCTCTAACCAGGTTCTGTTACCCAGAATCCCTTGCAAACCTAAAAATTGTCAAAAGAAAAACACATTTTCCTCACTTTTCTGTGGTGGAAAGTTCTGGAATCTGCGTGGATACACAAAATTCCACCCACCCCGCGTTCCCCGAAGTCTTCCGAGAAAAATGGTATCTCACTTGTGTGGGTAGGCCTAGTGCCCGCGACAGGAAACAGCGCAAAACACAACGTGGACACACCACATTTTCACAGTGAAAAATGACCCCTTTTTTGCAAAGTGCCTAGCTGTAGTTTTTGAACCCTAGCTCTGCCGGCACCTAGGGAAACCTAGCAAACCTATACATTTTTGAAAACTAGACACCCAGGGGAATCCAGGATGGGGTGACTTGACTGGCTCTAACCAGGTTCTGGTACCCAGAATTCCTTGCAAACCTAAAAAATGGTTAAAAAAAACACATTTTCCTCACTTTTCTGTGGTGGAAAGTTCTGGAATCTGCGTGGATCCACAAAATTCCACCCACCCCGCGTTCCCCAAAGTCTTCCAAGAAAAATGGTACCTCACTTGTGTGGGTAGGCCTAGTGCCGCGACAGGAAACAGCGCAACATCCAACGTGGACACATCACATTTTCACAGTGAAAAATCACCCTTTTTTGCAAAGTGCCTAGCTGTAGTTTTTGAACCCTAGCTCTGCCGGCACCTAGGGAAACCTAGCAAACCTATACATTTCTGAAAACTAGACACCCAGGGAATCCAGGATGGGGTTACTTGACTGGCTCTCACCAGGTTCTGGTACCCAGAATCCCTTGCAAACCTAAAAATTGTCCAAAAAACACATTTTCCTCACTTTTCTGTGGTGGAAAGTTCTGGAATCCGCGTGGATCCACAAAATTCCACCCACCCCGTGTTCCCCAAAGTCTTCTGAGAAAAATGGTACCTCACTTGTGTGGGTAGGCCTAGTGCCCGCGACAGGAAACAGCGCAAAATGCAACGTGGACACACCACATTTTCACAGTGAAAATGACCCTTTTTTGCAAAGTGCCTAGCTGTAGTTTTTGAACCCTAGCTCTGCCGGCACCTAGGGAAACCTAGCAAACCTATACATTTTTGAAAACTAGACACCCAGGGGAATCCAGGATGGGGTGACTTGACTGGCTCTCACCAGGTTCTGGTACCCAGAATCCCTTGCAAACCTAAACAATTGTCAAAAAAACCACATTTTCCTCACTTTTCTGTGGTGGAAAGTTCTTAAATCTGTGTGGATCCACAAAATTCCATCCACCCCGCATTCCCCAAAGTCTTCCGAGAAAAATGGTACCTCACTTGTGTGGGTAGGCCTAGTGCCTGCGACAGGAAACAGCGCAAAACGCAACGTGGACACACCACATTTTCACAGTGAAAAATGACCCTTTTTTTGCAAAGTGCCTAGCTGTAGTTTTTGAACCCTAGCTCTGCCGGCACCTAGGGAAATCTAGCAAACCTATACATTTTTGAAAACTAGACACCCAGGGGAATCCAGGATGGGGAGACTTGACTGGCTCTCACCAGGTTCTGGTACCCAGAATCCCTTGCAAACCTAAAAATTGTCAAACAAAACACATTTTCCTCACTTTTCTGTGGTGGAAAGTTCTGGAGTCTGCGTGGATCCACAAAATTCCACCCACCCCGCGTTCCCCAAAGTCTTCCGAGAAAAATGGTACCTCACTTGTGTGGGTAGGCCTAGTGTCCGCCACAGGAAACAGCGCAAAACGCAACGTGGACACACCACATTTTCACAGTGAAAAATGACCCCTTTTTGCAAAGTGCCTAGCTGTAGTTTTTGAACCCTAGCTCTGCCGGCACCTAGGGAAACCTAGCAAACCTATACATTTTTGAAAACTAGACACCCAGGGGAATCCAGGATGGGGTGACTTGACTGGCTCTAACCAGGTTCTGGTACCCAGAATTCCTTGCAAACCTAAAAAATGGTTAAAAAAAACAAATTTTCCTCACTTTTCTGTGGTGGAAAGTTCTGGAATCTGCGTGGATCCACAAAATTCCACCCACCCCGCGTGCTCCCAAAGTCTTCCAAGAAAAATGGTACCTCACTTGTGTGGGTAGGCCTAGTGTCCGCCACAGGAAACAGCGCAAAACGCAACGTGGACACACCACATTTTCACAGTGAAAAATGACCCTTTTTTTGCAAAGTGCCTAGCTGTAGTTTTTGAACCCTAGCTCTGCCGGCACCTAGGGAAACCTAGCAAATCTATACATTTTTGAAAACTAGACACCCAGGGGAATCCAGGATGGGGTGACTTGACTGGCTCTCACCAGGTTCTGGTACCCAGAATCCCTTGCAAACCTAAAAATTGTCAAAAAAACACATTTTCCTAACTTTTCTGTGGTGGAAAGTTCTTAAATCTGTGTGGATCCACAAAATTCCATCCACCCCGCATTCCCCAAAGTCTTCCGAGAAAAATGGTACCTCACTTGTGTGGGTAGGCCTAGTGCCTGCGACAGGAAACAGCGCAAAACGCAACGTGGACACACCACATTTTCACAGTGAAAAATGACCCTTTTTTTGCAAAGTGCCTAGCTGTAGTTTTTTAACCCTAGCTCTGCCGGCACCTAGGGAAACCTAGCAAACCTATACATTTTTGAATACTAGACACCCAGGGGAATCCAGTATGGGGTGACTTGACTGGCTCTAACCAGGTTCTGTTACCCAGAATCCCTTGCAAACCTAAAAAATTGTCAAAAGAAAAACACATTTTCCTCACTTTTCTGTGGTGGAAAGTTCTGGAATCTGCGTGGATACACAAAATTCCACCCACCCCGCGTTCCCGAAGTCTTCCGAGAAAAATGGTATCTCACTTGTGTGGGTAGGCCTAGTGCCCGCGACAGGAAACAGCGCAAAACACAACGTGGACACACCACATTTTCACAGTGAAAAATGACCCTTTTTGCAAAGTGCCTAGCTGTAGTTTTTGAACCCTAGCTCTGCCGGCACCTAGGGAAACCTAGCAAACCTATACATTTTTGAAAACTAGACACCCAGGGGAATCCAGGATGGGGTGACTTGACTGGCTCTAACCAGGTTCTGGTACCCAGAATTCCTTGCAAACCTAAAAAATGGTTAAAAAAAACACATTTTCCTCACTTTTCTGTGGTGGAAAGTTCTGGAATCTGCGTGGATCCACAAAATTCCACCCACCCCGCGTTCCCCAAAGTCTTCCAAGAAAAATGGTACCTCACTTGTGTGGGTAGGCCTAGTGCCGCGACAGGAAACAGCGCAACATCCAACGTGGACACATCACATTTTCACAGTGAAAAATCACCCTTTTTTTGCAAAGTGCCTAGCTGTAGTTTTTGAACCCTAGCTCTGCCGGCACCTAGGGAAACCTAGCAAACCTATACATTTCTGAAAACTAGACACCCAGGGGAATCCAGGATGGGGTTACTTGACTGGCTCTCACCAGGTTCTGGTACCCAGAATCCCTTGCAAACCTAAAAAATTGTCCAAAAAAACACATTTTCCTCACTTTTCTGTGGTGGAAAGTTCTGGAATCCGCGTGGATCCACAAAATTCCACCCACCCCGTGTTCCCCAAAGTCTTCTGAGAAAAATGGTACCTCACTTGTGTGGGTAGGCCTAGTGCCCGCGACAGGAAACAGCGCAAAATGCAACGTGGACACACCACATTTTCACAGTGAAAAATGACCCTTTTTTTGCAAAGTGCCTAGCTGTAGTTTTTGAACCCTAGCTCTGCCGGCACCTAGGAAACCTAGCAAACCTATACATTTTTGAAAACTAGACACCCAGGGAATCCAGGATGGGGTGACTTGACTGGCTCTCACCAGGTTCTGGTACCCAGAATCCCTTGCAAACCTAAACAATTGTCAAAAAACCACATTTTCCTCACTTTTCTGTGGTGGAAAGTTCTGGAATCTGCGTGGATCCACAAAATTCCACCCACCCCGCGTTCCCCAAAGTCTTCCGAGAAAAATGGTACCTCACATGTGTGGGTAGGCCTAGTGCCCGCGACAGGAAACAGCACAAAACGCAACGTGGACACACCACATTTTCACAGTGAAAAATGACCCTTTTTTTGCAAAGTGCCTAGCTGTAGTTTTTTAACCCTAGCTCTGCCGGCACCTAGGGAAATCTAGCAAACCTATACATTTTTGAAAACTAGACACCCAGGGGAATCCAGGATGGGGAGACTTGACTGGCTCTCACCAGATTCTGGTACCCAGAATCCCTTGCAAACCTAAACAATTGTCCAAAAAAACACATTTTCCTCGGTTTTCTGTGGTGGAAAGTTCTGGAGTCTGCATGGATCCACAAAATTCCACCCACCCCGCGTTCCCCAAAGTCTTCCGAGAAAAATGGTACCTCACTTGTGTGGGTAGGCCTAGTGCCCGCGACAGGAAACAGCGCAAAATGCAACGTGGACACACCACATTTTCACAGTGAAAAATGACCCTTTTTTTGCAAAGTGCCTAGCTGTAGTTTTTTAACCCTAGCTCTGCCGGCACCTAGGGAAATCTAGCAAACCTATACATTTTTGAAAACTAGACACCCAGGGGAATCCAGGATGGGGAGACTTGACTGGCTCTCACCAGGTTCTGGTACCCAGAATCCCTTGCAAACCTAAAAAAATGTCCAAAAAAACACATTTCCCTCACTTTTCTGTGGTGGAAAGTTCTGGAGTCTGCGTGGATCCACAAAATTCCACCCACCCCGCATTCCCCAAAGTCTTCCGAGAAAATTGGTACCTCACTTGTGTGGGTAGGCCTAGTGCCCGCGACAGGAAACAGCGCAAAACACAACGTGGACACACCACATTTTCACAGTGAAAAATGACCCTTTTTTTGCAAAGTGCCTAGCTGTAGATTTTGATCCCTAGCTCTGCCGGCACCTAGGGAAACCTAGCAAACCTATACATTTTTGAAAACTATACACCCAGGGGAATCCAGGATGGGGTGACTTGACTGGCTCTCACCAGGTTCTGGTACCCAGAATCCCTTGCAAACCTAAACAATTGTCCAAAAAAACCACATTTTCCTCATTTTTCTGTGGTGGAAAGTTCTGGAATCTGTGTGGTTCCACAAAATTCCACCCATTCGTGTTCCCCAAAGTCTTCCGAGAAAAATGGTACCTCACTTGTGTGGGTAGGCCTAGTGCCCGCTACAGGAAAAAGCGCAAAACGCAACGTGGACACACCACATTTTCACAGTGAAAAATTACCCTTTTTTGCAAAGTGCCTAGCTGTAGTTTTTGAACCCTAGCTCTGCCGGGCACCTAGGAAAACCTAGCAAACCTATGCATTTTTAAGACTAGACACCCAGGGAATCCAGGATGTGGTGACTTGACTGGCTCTCACCAGGTTCTGGTACCCAGAATCCCTTGCAAACCTAAACAATTGTGAAAACAAACACATTTTCCTCACTTTTCTGTGGTGGAAAGTTCTGGAATCTGCGTGGATCCACAAAATTCCACCCACCCCGTGTTCCCCAAAGTCTTCCGAGAAAAATGGTACCTCACTTGTGTGGGTAGGCCTAGTGCCCGCGAAAGGAAACAGCGCAAAACGCAACGTGGACACACCACATTTTCACAGTGAAAAATGACCCTTTTTTTGCAAAGTGCCTAGCTGTAGTTTTTGAACCCTAGCTCTGCCGGCACCTAGGGAAACCTAGCAAACCTATACATTTTTGAAAACTAGAAACCCAGGGGAATCCAGGATGGGGTGACTTGACTGGCTCTCACCAGGTTCTGGTACCCAGAATCCCTTGCAAACCTAAAAAAGTGTAAAAAAACCACATTTTCCTCACTTTTCTGTGGTGGAAAGTTCTGGAATCTGCGTGGATCGACAAAATTCCACCCACCCCGCGTTCCCCAAAGTCTTCCGAGAAAAATGGTACCTCACTTGTGTGGGTAGGCCTTGTGCCCGCAATAGGAAACAGCACAAAACGCAACGTGGACACACCACATTTTCACAGTGAAAAATGACCCTTTTTTTGCAAAGTGCCTAGCTGTAGTTTTTGAACCCTAGCTCTGCCAACACCTAGGGAAACCTACCAAACCCACACATTTCTGAAAAGTAGACACCCGGGGGATTCCAGTGAGGTATGTCTTGCGTGGATCCCCCAACGTTTTATTACCCAGAATCCCCTGCAAACCTGAAATTTTGCTGAAAAACCACATTTTCCTCACTTTTCTGTTGTGGAAAGTTCTGGAATCTGCGTGGATCCACAAAATTCCGACCACCCCGCGTTCCCCAAAGTATTCTGAGAACAATGGTACCTCACTTGTGTGGGTAGGCCTAGTGCCCGCGACAGGAAACAGCGCAAAACGCAACGTGGACACACCACATTTTCACAGTGAAAAATGACCCTTTTTTGCAAAGTGCCTAGCTGTAGTTTTTGAACCCTAGCTCTGCCGGCACCTAGGGAAACCTAGCAAACCTATACATTTTTGAAAACTAGACAACCAGGGGAATCCAGGATGGGGTGACTTGACTGGCTCTCTCCGGGTTCTGGTACCCAGAATCCCTTGCATACCTAACAAATTGTGAACACAAACACATTTTCCTCACTTTTCTGTGGTGGAAAGTTCTGGAATCTGCGTGGATACACAAAATTCCACCCACCCATCGTTCCCCAAAGTCTTCCGAGAAAAATGGTTCCTCACTTGTGTGGGTAGGCCTAGTGCCCGCGACAGGAAACAGCGCAAAACGCAACGTGGACACACCACATTTTCACAGTGAAAAATGATCCTTTTTTGCAAAGTGCCTAGCTGTAGTTTTTTAACCCTAGCTCTGCCGGCACCTAGGAAACCTAGCAAACCTATACATTTTTGAAAACTAGACACCCAGGGGAATCCAGGATGGGGTGACTTGACTGGCTCTCACCAGGTTCTGGTACCCAGAATCCCTTGCAAACCTAAAAAATTGTCAAAAAAAACACATTTTCCTCACTTTTCTGTGGTGGAAAGTTCTGGAATCTGTGTGGATCCACAAAATTCCACCCACCCAGTTTTTTGGGCAAATTTTAATTAGGGTGGGGGCTGCCCAAAACAGGCATGCCAATGCCCCCACCCTAATTAAAATTTGCCCCAAAAAATCCCTGGAGTCTAGTGGGCTTTTTGCCCCCGGGGCAGATTGGGGCTACTGCCCCATCTGCCCCCAGGGGGCAGGAAGGCTGTTATTTTTGCAGGGGAGGGGTGGGGGCATGGGCATGCCCATTTTGGGAGCCCCCACCCTAATTCAAATTTGCCCCAAAAAATCCCTGGCGTCTAGTGGGCTTTGACCCCCGGCGGGGGCAGATTGGGGGCTAATGCCCCCATCTGCCCCCAGGGGAGAAAGTCCACTAGATGCCAGGGAGTTTTTGGGCAAATTTTAATTAGGGTGGGGCTGCCCAAAATGGGCATGCCAATGCCCCCACCCTAATTTAAATTTGCCCATAAAATCCTGGCGTCTACTGGGCTTTTTGCCCCCCCGGTGGGGCAGATTTGGGGCTGATGCCCCCAGCTGCCCCCCAGGGGGACAGAAAGGCTGTCATTTTTGCGGGGGGTGGGTGGGGGCATGGGCATGCCCATATTGGGCAGCCCCCACCACAAATTATATTTAAATAAATCCCTGGCATATAGTGGGCTTTTTGCCCCCCCGGGGGGGCAGAAAGGCTGTAAATTTTGCGGGGTGGGGGCATGGACATGCCCTTTATGAGCAGCCCCCACCCTAATAAATTAAGCCACCAAAACAAAATATCCCTGGGGTCTAGTGGGCTTTTTGCGCCCCCTGGGGGGGGCAAAAAGACTAAATCAGACCCCAAAAAATTGGGGGGAGCAAAAGCCCTTGCCCAAGGGGCCGCTCCCCCCTCCCTGGTGTCTAGTGGGTGGATCCCTGCTTGGGGATCGCCCTCCTGGGGCGATCCCCAAGCAGGGATCCACTGGAAAGGGGAGATTCTCCCCTTTCCAATGATACCTCTCCCGTCTTTCTACGTGCCCGGGGGGCTGAGATAGCCTCCTGAACACATTGAAAGTGAAACTAAAATGAGCCTAAAGGCTCATTTCAGTTTCGGTTTCTGTGCAATGAGGACAGCGCGACGTGCGCGCTGATCCTCATGGCACAGAAACCAGGGAGGGGCCTCGGGAGCTGGGGAAGCTCTTCCCAAGCTCCCAAGGTCACAGGGGTGAAATAGAAATCCCTCTGCTGTCTGCAGCAGAGGATTTCGTGCCCCTGGCCTCATGACGGAATGGTTCCGTCATGAGCACAGGGGCACCGATGCTCATGACGGAACCATTCCGTCATGAGCATCGAAGGGGTTAATACACTGGAAGTTTTTGTTTGGGCCAACATTTCTTAACATGATTAAAGCATTGTATTTGGTGCCCTCAGCCTCTATTTATGTTCACGGTGCTTCTTCATCCCCATTCCATTTATATAGAGGCACGAGTCAAGGTTGCCCACTTTCCCCTTTGATATTTCTTATTGCCATAGAACCCCTTTTGTGTTTCCTCTGCATTAGCAACAAATATACTGGTGTTGCTTTGAAGAATACTTCTTTTAAAGTTTCTGCATATACTGATGATGTGTTATTATATGTTAATGATCCTCTTGTTTCCTTACCTGTTATCCTCAATATTATTTATAGTTATGCTGTGGTTTCTGGATACTCATTGAACATTAACAAGACAGAGTTTTTCCATTAAATGCTTTTTGTAATTCTACAATGTTGGCAAATACTAATATACTACGGTCTCCAAAAACACTCAAATATCTAGATATAACATTTACCCATTCGATTAAAAGTACAGTTGAAACCAATTGTTCTACATTATTAACCAGTATTAAAGAGAAACTGGATAGATGGTCCAATCTTCATTTAAATGGGTGGGGACGTATCGCGGCAATTAAAATGTCTATAACTCCACAAATTCTTTATTTGCTGTCCTTGTTGCCCCTTTCTTTTCCTTCCACTTTTTTTGTCAACCTTTACAAATGATTTACTAAATGTATCTGAAACAATAAGCCTGCACGCATTAGTTTTAAGACTTTGCAAATGCCCAAATGTGAAGGCGGGGTTGGTCTTTCAGATTTTAAAAGATAACATGTATCATTTATTGTAGCGCAATGTTCATTGTGGTTCCAAACCCCCTCTCCTTCTAACTCTCCTAAATGGCTTACTCTGGAGAGGAATATACTGGCTCCGTATCCATTACCTGCATTTCTTACCATGGTCAATAGTTCAATTGGTAAAAGATCACCCATTGTTGCGACTTCTAAGACTGCCCTTTTATCATTTGATGAAAAATTCTCTATAGCCATTACATCTACCAAGAAAGTTTCTCTTTGGTTCAATTCCAAACTCCCGTACCATAAACATATTTCTTTTTGGAATTTGTGGATAGTTGCTGGTGTTTTTCTTTGTTGCTGATATATGTCAAGGAGATATCTTTTATACTTTTGAAGATCTTAAAGCCAAATATAAGTTACCTTTGTCTGAATTGCCTAAATATACGTTACTATGTAATACCATTCTTAATGCGTATCCTCAAATATTATCTATGACCCAACTTTCTAATATGGAGTTTTATATTAACATGTTTAGTCATACAGGACACGTAGCATCTAAAGTATATAAAAAGCTTTCTACCCCTATGTCCTCCTTTATGCATTTTACTCAAAAATGGTCATCATACATAAATATCCCCTTTTCAAGTATAGCATGAAAGGATATCTGGAAGTCTAACACTGCTGGCTATCTCCCGGCTACCCTCATACAAACTAATATTTATTTACTGTACCAATGCTTTTGGACTCCAGATAAACTATTTAAAGCTAAACTCTTACATACCCCGATTTGTTGGCATTGTAATACCATGACTGGAGATTTACAACATTTATTATACAAATTTCCTGTTATTTCTCAATTTTGGTCTGATGTGTGGAACATTATAGCTCAGATTCTTAATATCAAAACACCGTTATCATTCTTTATCTTACTTTTTGAGTCCTTTCCCCTTAAACCTGTATTATGTCCTATGGATTGCAAACTTTTAGACTTTCTTATTTCTACTACCCTGAAATCTATAACTTCCAATTGGCAAGATGCTAAGTTGCTTTCAGTCAAGGCTTGGTGGGAATGGATTATTTTTTTAAGACGTGGACACCCCTCTTTTTTACATACTCGTACTGAACCATCTTCTCCCAGTTCTAACATGTGGTCTAGTTTGGATTCATATATTACTGCTTGTTCCTCTATTTAAAATAAGTACTATAGTTCTCATTCGCCCGTATACCTTCAATATAGCCCTTCTTGTTTTTTATTCTTTATTACTTGACATTTTATTGTTATAATATCAAATTTGGATGCAAACTGATACTTTATATTTCCTTATTATTGCATTGTATTTATTCTTCATAGTCCGGTGTTATTTTTTGTATTGTGTTTATGTATGACGAAATATATTTAATAAAAATTTCTGAACACAAAAAAATAAATAAAGAAATGAGTCAGCTTAGCCCGGATAGCAGCCATGGTGGCTGCACTTTTTGAGGTGAAGTATTCCAGTTCGAGCGATCGGATTTCCCGCTCTGGTGTGGAGAGATGCCCACGGTTTTCTTTGAGGATACCAAATTGTTTATCAATGCAAACTCCGCAGATCACCACCTTAATTGCCTCCCATAGTGTTGATTGGGAGGACACCAAACATTCTTAATGTTCCAAATAGTCATCTATTGCACTGAGGATCTCCTCACGGAAGACCAAATCCCGAAGAGCACACGAGGGCAGGATCCAGATAAAGACCCAAAGGGACCATCTGGGGTACGTCCAGCTCCAGCAGGACTGTGACGTGGTCAGAAAGGGTGCAGAGTAGTTGTATCATGTTTATGACCCATGTCAGTGCTTCCTGGGAGAGCAACCAAAAATCTATACGAGACCATGGGCTGTGGGATGTTGTGATGCAAGTGCCCTCCACGTCTGTTGGGGGTGTAGCTCATCAAATTTCATTGAGATAGCGATCTTGTATAATAGTTTTGAGCAGTGTGGCAGCGTTAGGCCGTCTTGATGTCCCAGCACAGTCAAATCTGTTGTCCAGTATAACATTAAAGTCCCCTCCGCAAAGAATAGCAGCCCGTCAATGAGCTGCTGGAGCTACCAGAAGAAGCTCGGATTGTCAGTGTTAGGACCATAAATGATGGCAAGTGTGACGGGGTGTTTATGTAGGGTACCAGTTAGGATAACATAACGACCATTGGCATCACATATAGTGCGCTTCAGCTGCCAAGGCAAGTTCTTATGCATTAATATAGCTACCCCCTAGCATAATTGGATTAGAGGGAGATATAAGCATCCGCACACCGTAGCGTGCAATTTTGACGCCATGGCCTGCATAAGATGGAGTTCTTTGGGAAAGCAAATGTCAATGTCGTGCCTAGTGAAGTGCGCATGGACCAGACTGGCTTTTCTACCGTCATTGAGCCAGCGGATATTCCATGTGAGAGATTTAGTGGTAGTCATGGCGTCAAGTGAAAGGGTCATGGGACAGGTGTATGGAGTGGCTAATGGGGGAATGTCGCAGGGCTAAGTGAATGCAAGGGATAGAGTCATGTAAGGGATCTGTCCAAAACAAAAACAACAACAAAGAGTAGTGTGTGAACCTATACCTCCCACCTCCCACTCCAACCCCCGAACTTGGTTGAGTGAAGCAGACCCTCCCTGCTCCCCAAAAAACCTCAGTAGATACTGTAAGTAGACCAGGAATCATCCCGGGGGCAGAAGAGAACCAGAGGAAAATCCCAGCAAAGACCAGCTGGGTGGCCGATGTGGCTTGCAGCCCCCAAAGTGTCAGCAGGGGGCTCCCAAATGATAGCAATAAAAGTATGTTCACAGCCGCTTATTGGGGAGGTAAGGTGCAGGGGCTCCTGTCCACATCCGACAGTGCCCGACGCCCCCCAAGCAAGCAAGGGGGAACACCCAGAAGCAGACCAACCCCAGTAGGCATCAAAGACATGAATACTTTGTCATCATCGCTGAGGTGTCCACTGAAGACCTAGCAACCCTTAGTGTGGTCACTGACTGGTCTAAGACAGCCTGTCACCACCATATAGAGCTCTGACCTCATGAGGTGAGAGCCAGTACGCTCAGAGGCCGATCACAAAGTCTGTCCTGGGCGAATGTGTTCACACCTCTCCCTGGTCAGGAAGAGCCATCTGTGGTGGGAAGTTTCAAAGGCCTTGCCGACTTTGAAAAGTAACCCAGCATCTCCTGATAGAAGGAGTAGCCCCTCCCTTCTGTCCTCACACCTTTTGGTGGGAAGACAGGTGGGAAAACCAAGTTAGAGTAGTGGGTGCACCTCCTTTTTCCAACTCCACCCCTCAGGTGTGAGTGGGGCGATGCCGATTTGGCTGTGATGTGCTTAGTGAATTAAATGGCGGCCTTGACATTTGTAAAGTATTGTGGTTTCCCTTTGTGAGAGATACGTAGCTTGGCCAGGTAAAGGAGTACATATGGAGTGTCTGATTTTTGCAGGAGCTCCTTTAAGGGCATGAACTTGCGCCAAGCAGCCTGCACTGTGAGGGTGAAGTTCGGATAGAATAAGAGGTTGTTACCCTGGTAGCAGACAGTGCAGCGGTCCCGGGTAAGGCCCAAGATGAAGTTGCTGTTCTCTGTAGTTTTGGATCCACACAATAATGGGCCTGGCAGCGGCTCCTGGAGGAGGACGTGGAACCAGGGAGTAGTGAGCTTGCTCTATGATAAAGACTGGCAAGAGGGCCTCCCCAAAGAGTTCACGTAGCATGGTATCAACGAAGGTCTCTATTTTCTCAATGGCAGTAGACTCCGGCAGGCCTGTAATCCTGAGGTTGTTGTGCCTTGAGCGCGCTTCTAAATCTTAATTTTTTCTATTTTATGAGTTCAAGTACCTTGTCCATGGGAAGGAGATGTTCTCTTGAGTGGGTGTCACCGGCATCAGAAACGCAGTTTTCTAAGTGGTCTAGTCTGTCCTCGTGTTTATCGGCCCGTTCCTTGATATGGTCTAGGCGACTGGTGAGTAGATCGAGCTTGACACCTATGGCGTTAGGCTGGTCTTGACCTCCACAAGCAATTCTGTGAGATCGCTGCTGCATCAGGTGTCTTCATTGGGGAGGTCAGAGGATCCCTCAGAGGAGGCTTCCCACTCAGCCTGCTGGGCGTGTCTCTTGCCCTCAAATGTAATTTTGAACTGACACACATCTGGCTTGCCCATGGTCATGTTGCAGTCCCAGCAGGTGGGCGCTCCATGCTTCAGGGGGCTGACCAGCCCTAGTAGGCCAAACATGCACCATCGGCCCCTCACCAAGCCGCCGGTGTCCTGAGGAATCAAAGAAGCAGCAGAGCCATGAGACATGATGATTGTCCAGGTGTTCCCCTCCCCCATGCCCTGCCACTCCCCGAGCCAATCACCACACACTATGGCAAGAGCAGGCCAGGGAGAGTCTTCAGGGCCCTAGTGTTAGAGCCGATGGGTTTCATAGGTATAGCAGGAGGAGCTCACACCAGTAAGGGGGGCCTCCAAGAGAAGGAAGGTGGGATCCGGCACAGTCACACTATGGCTTATGCAGTAGTCAGGGAGGTGGATGTTTTGAGGATCCAAAAGCCCCCCCCCCAGCTTGCCACTCCCCGCCTCCGCCTCGCTACACGGGGGCACGAGCGGGCAAGGGGTCTCCAATCTGTATTGCTGGGGGAAGGCAGAGAAAGCTCAGGAGTGCTGCCCAGGATGAGGTTCCAGAGAGGATCAGTCTACTACCCCTATGCATGCCACCTGGGGGAGGCACAGCAGGGTCGGGCAAAGGGACATGCAAAAATGAGGCCCAGATACAGTGCAGCACCACCCAGTCACTGCCCCTGTGATTGCCGCAGGTCCCATGCTGCTGTGAGAAAAAGCTGGGGCAAGCCAGGCTGTGGCAGGCCATTGGTCCCACGAGAGGCTGGCAGAATGAATGGACAACCTGGTAGGATGACAACTCTCCAACGCATCGCTAGTATCCTCCCCACCAGTTCAGGGAGGAAAATCACTGCACAGCTGGTGGCCAAGCCAGACCACCACCAGGCCGCGAGGGAGCTCCTTCAGGGGCTGGCCCTGACACCACCAGGCGCCTGTGTGGAGTCAAGAGGCATCAATGTTCAAATCTGGAACTGCCAAAGGCTTAAGGGCTGCACTCCCCTCGCACAAGTGGGTGACACTTCCACACCAGATCCAGAGCCCACCACAGGCCAAAGACCAGGTCGCCTCGATGCAACTCTTAGAAGCCAACAGCCCCCAATCTCACCAGCAGCCTCCCGCTGCTCCTTTACTGCTGTTGTTGTGGATGGCTACAATTAGAAGGACGCTGTGGCTGGATTTATGGCAGATTCTTAAATCGTCCGGCAGAGCCCTCTATCGAGTGGTCCTCCTGCTGCCTGGCTAGGCTCTGCCCCCATGTCAGCCTAAACTTAGTGGCCAAAATGGTCTTCATTGCAGTGTAGCATCTCTGGTCCCCTAACCTCTAGTGTAAGAAGACTGTCCCTCCCATCTGTGGGCATGTACCGGCATAAACTACTACCCCAGAACTCCTCTGGGACCTTGTGCACTCTTAAAGTCACTTCATAGACTGCAAACCACTTGTCCACATCATCCCCACCACATAACTAGGCACCAAATCCTTGGGTACTCTATACTTTTCAGGTATGCTGCCAACATTACTGTTGCTGGATCCCACTTGTAGGTCTATTATGTCCAGCTCTTTGAGACTTAGCTCATGGGACATCTTCCTTTCCTTCATGGCCAGTCTCTTCTCTTCTAGGGCCTGCTATTTCTCAGCCAGTGCCAGTTTCTGCTGTTGCTCCAACTTGGAAAGATCTAGTCTCATTTTCCTTTTTTCACTCCTGTCCCCCCGCTCCTCTAGGGACAGGTTTCTGGAGGAGACACTGCTCCTGGCTAGGGGAACCACTATTGCTTCCTGCAGGTCATTGGCCCCCTCCCCAAGAGGTGGTAAACCCATATGGGAATCTACAATCTGGTTATCCTCATCCGCTATGATTTCTGCCACTCCTCCCCTGGGTTGTCTAAATCTGCAACCTGGGTCTCCACCCAGGCTCTCAATGTTTTCGGGAACTCTACCTTCCAGGTGAGTCCCTTAATTGAAATCTGAAATCCCTTACAGAGCCCCTATAGTTGGGTCCCATTATAGGACTCTAACCTATCCAGCTCAAGTTCGGGACATGATCAAGAAGGATAAAATCACAAAGGCTAAACAGGCAAAACTGAAACAACCAAATTGAAATGGTCTTTGTGCAGAGTTGTAGTGCACAATGAGTTACTGCATGATACTGTACAAACACAAGTCCTTTCAAACCACTGCCACCAATGTTATAAATGGCATTTCTGGTTGGCTAAGGTATACACTCAAGCCAGG
The DNA here is from genome assembly GCA_963921515.1 of Calotriton arnoldi. Lineage (NCBI taxonomy): Eukaryota > Metazoa > Chordata > Amphibia > Caudata > Salamandridae > Calotriton > Calotriton arnoldi. The sequence goes on along the minus strand of CAWUFW010004019.1, from coordinate 152,555 downwards.
CAGAACCCAACACTCTAGTCAGGATAAGCTAGATACACAAAAAAGAAAACCTGTGCTCACCCTATAGTAGCTTGGCACAGAGCAGGCAGGCTTATCAACAGAGTCAATTGTAATTGTATTTATATAGCACTTACTACCCGTGACGAGGTGTCAAAGCGCTTTTCGGCGAGTAGTACACTACTTTTGAATCCAGAAAGATTAATGGTGGCTTAGTATAGGGAAATATGAGTATAGTATTAGTATTAGTATAGAGAGGTATGAGTTAATTTGAGTGGAGGACATGTGAGTCTGTTAGTTGGATTGAATAGAGTAATGAAGGGATACAAGAGGGAGGAAACCGAAAGTGTTAATTTGGATATCATAGTAGTAAGTTGAGGTCTGGGATGAGTAAGGGAGAAATGGAGGAAGGAAGAGCCTGCAGAAAGGGATTAGGGAGAAAGAGAATCAAGGTAGAAAAATGAGGTTTGAGATGAGTCATAAGAGAGATAACATGAGGGAGAATTTAGTAGGGTTGTTTGGGGGGGAGCCAGGCGGTCATAGCAGTAAACTGATGTTTGGGGTGAGCCAGGAGGTGTAGAGGAGGGAGGAGTCTAAGGGGCATATTCACAAGGACTTATCGCTGAGTTATCGCCATCTTAACGCATCAAAAGTGGAGATAGATTTAACGCTCCATTCACAAGCGGGTGCAAACTGCAGACATCCCCAGTATTCCCGCGATAACTGCCGCAAAATTTATCTCCACGGGTGACACCACCAACTAACCCTAATGAGATGCAGAGTAGGCGTTCCCGTGCAAAAACTCACGAAAACACCACTACACCACTTTCACAACGAACTGCTAGATCTGCGATGCGAACCAAAAACAGGCGATAAGCCGCTGTAGCAGCAGGGAATTAACACCTGCCTTTTGCTGGTGTTAAGCAGGACGACTACCTGCAGCATGAAAGGGAGCCCAGCCAAGAGCCACATCTGAAGACCTACAGATGCCATGGAGACAATGATCATGCAGCTTGGAGACCCATGAGGGCCACAACACCCACCGCCACCAACCCCAGGCCCGCCACCACCCCCAGGACCCATCCCGCCCCCCCCAGACCACCACAGAGGCAGCGTACACAAAGACAGCGGACCCACCTTAAACGTACCAGCCGCACAGACCGAACGCCAGAGGAGGACATTGCCCACTACAGGCCCAAAAGGACAACCATCCCCCGCATCCTGACCCACATCGCCCACCTGCTGATGGTACCAACACAGCGGACAACCAACATCCCTCCGCAGACAAAGCTGCTGGCTGTGCTGCACATGTTGGCCTCTGGTACCTTCCAACCCACAACTGCCAGAGTCGGAGGAGTCACACAGCCAGCCCCATCCAAGTTCATCACACCTGTCCTGGATGCCATCATCAGCCTGGTACCCCAGCACCTCCACTTCACCCACACTGCGCAGGAGCAGCTGGAGACCAAGCAAGGCTCCTACGCCATAGCTGGATTCCCTCACGTGTCTGGGGCAATCGACGGCACACATGTACCCCTCGTGCCCCCTGCCGACATTGCACACAACTACCGCAACAGAAAGCACACGCATCCCATGAATGTGCAGGCAATAGTGGACCACCCGGGACTCCTCAACAATGTCGTGGCCAACTCCCCAGGCAGAGTGCATGATTTCTACAACTCCCGACAGTCCATCATCAACCAGCGCTCCCAGGATGGCACCGATGGAAATGCAGTGCTCATTGGTAAGTACCAAATGAACACACCACACACCTCCACCCCACAGTCATGCAACTCACGACACTGGCATGGGCACGCAGCAGAACTACATGCAACATGCCACACAACATGCCAACCGACCAGACACGACAACACGACTCAATTGGAAACCTGGGCTTGCCATGCACACAACCTAGCCACGGCATGGCACCACAGCCACACAATAGCAGAATGTGAGGAGAGGCTTGGAGCAGGCATGCGCGAGAGCAGCAAGTGACTAATGAATGAGAACCTACCCAATGCCAGGTGTGGCGTGGAGGTGCGAGACAGACTCCAATGTGCAAACCACGGAAATGGACATGTGGACATTAACTGCTGGTGCATGGAGTGTAGTGGCCAGTGGATGCTACCATGTCCCCACAGCCTGTGGGGCAGAACACGAAAATGTTGCACGTTATGTCCCCCCCTGTATGCGCTATCGGAGTGGGTTGGCCCTGCGTACGCCAGGCCTGCGTAGGGGTGTGAATAAAAACCCCGTCGCACTGGGCGTGGTTCTCTTTCGGAATGGCCGACGTGTCTGCCAGGGCGGCGCCTCTCAGCCCGCCACGAGGCCGGCACCGTGCGCGGCGGGGCCTGCATCCCTGTGCACCTGCTGCACCCCGGGCCGCTGGTCCCCAGACCCGTCATGCCTGCCCCAGCACACCAAGGAGGCTCCGCTTACCTGCCGACACCGGCGTGTGTCAAAGAGGGCCCACCACGTGCCGGTGCAAGCTCCAAGCCCCAGTCCCGCGACCTTTGCAGCCTCCGCAGACCATCGCTGGCCTCCACGACGCTGGCCCACAGTACTCCTTTTTTATTGACATACTCCACCGGCGTACTCTTCGGCACAGTTGTTGGCACATGTTGTACTGAGTCGTGAATTAAGAATGGCAGTGACCCCAAGTCTGTGGCAGCGTCCACATCACTGAACTCCCTCCAATCAGTGAAGCCAAAGTCTGCATCGCAAGCCTGTGACACGTGGTGCCACTAACCCTGTTCAACGCAAGCCGGCGACACTTGGATGAGGGCTCAGGCCTACACTGCGGCACAGTAGGTTCCACATGTGGAACTATGTCCTGAGTCTTGAATGGCAGTGACCCCAAGTCTGTGGCAGCATCCACATCACTGAACTCCCTCCGATCAGTGAGGCCAAAGTCTGCATCGCAAGCACACAACACGTGTCTGTGGGCCCGAGCTGACCGCTGCCCCCGGCCTACACTGCGGTCCAGTAGGTCCCACATCCAGCACTTAGTCGTGATTCATGAATGGCAGAGTCCATATCAGTGAACGCACGGAGAGGAGTAAGAGGAAGATGCGGCTCAGTCCGGATGAAAGCCGGATCCTCGTCACGGAGGTGACCGAACACTAGCAACAACTGGCCTGGTGCCACCAACCCTGTTCACTGCAAGTCCGCGTCCCATGGTGCCACTGAACCTGAACTACGCAGGCCGGTGGGACCATCCAACGTAAGCCGGCGACACTCGGTGATGGCCCCTGCTGACCGCTGCCTCAGGCCTACACTGCGGTCCAGTAGGTCACACATGTGGAACTGTGTCTTGGGTAGGTTTTGGAGGAGTCCACACCATTGGACACACCTCATCGCAGGCGGCATCCCCTATCAGCACTGGTGCCACTAACTCTGTGCGCAATGAGTCATGGGCACTTTCTGGTTGGACTTTGGTGGCGTCTGAGTCCATGGCCTGGGGGTTGTCTGCATCATCATCTGGCTGGGCCGGACTTGGTGTTCGACATGTGTCTGTTCCATTCATCTCCACCATAGTGACACCTTCCACTGTCCACCGAGACACTCCGCGACAAGCCCCTTTGTCATCTACGAGAACCTTCTCTGCTCTCGTGACCCTGCCCCAGTGCACCGCAAGTCAGCAGCCCGTGGCGGTAGGCCCGTGCAGGACGCTGTGCATCCGGGGCCACTAACTCTGTGCAGCTCAAGTCATGGGGCCTTTATGGTTGAATGGTTGTGTCCTTGACTATGTACACTGTTGTCGTTTTTTGACTGCACCAGGCACTCCATGACGGCTGGTGTACACACACCCCACACACATCCAACACAGGTGTCACTCGAAATGTGAGCCTGCTAATAAAAGTGGCCGGGCGCACGTGCCCGTAGCCATTCACACTATCTAAGCAAGTGTGTCCGTGTGGTCATTATGTCAGCATGATGGGCCCGAGCCCTGCAACATCACAGTGTGCTGACTTCAGCGGACGATACCATGTCACCTCAGCAGTGACTGAGACCTTGGACATGTAGCTTCGCCCGCCCCCCCTGCATGCACAAGCGGCGTGTGCTGGTCCGGCGTACGTCAGGTCAGCGCAGGGGTGTGCTGATTCGGCAGGGGGATCAGGGAATGGCTCTGGTCTGGCCTTGAGCAGGAAGTGCAGTAAGCGTGTCTCTGTGTTGGAGTGTTGTCGCCACCAGGGCCACAGTAGTTGATGTTGCAATGTAGCATGCACCCGGAGGGCGGGCCCGCACGTACGGGGAAATGTAGGAGCGCAAGACCGCTCGGGGTCTTGGCTCATGCATGCCAAGTGTTATGTGTATCAGTCCTGCGGCTGCATAAGTCAGATGCCTAGCCTCAATCGGAGCGAGATCACAGCCAGCCTTGGACTGTACACCTGTGTCCGCACTGTCCGGACCATTAGCTTACACTCACGTGGCCGCACACCCTCAACGGCTAGCTTCACGGTGTTGTTGGCATGCCGCTGGACATGCGGAGACTGGCATGACAATGGTGTGCCATAGGAGTGCACGTGATACAACCGCGCAGCGCACACAAGTGTGGGGGCTCGTGGGAGGGAGGATCAGTTGTGAGGCAATGTAACACACAGTGAGGCCGCTCATGTGCCACGTGCTTGACATATCATCCATGATTCCCTGGGTCGCAGACATCCCACCCCACTCACGACAGGCCTCTGTACATCTCCTGTATGCAAGCAGATGGTAAAGTTACTGTAGGGATGAAAGGTACTTTGTCTGAACTATCAGGCGGTAGCACATCTGCAGCTCCGAGCTGGGACTTGCATGTGCCCAGCACCCCCTGACAGATATGATAGCATTTGCTGGCGACTCCCACCCTACTCACTGCCCGACGTGAGACCAACGTGTACACATCCCACACACAGAAGTCCTTGGTCGTAGTTAGCGTGCATGAAATGGCCTTCACACGTACTCCCACCCCACCCCAGGCCTGCACCCATTGCACACAGACACTGCTCATTGATCCGAGCTGTGCCATTTCATCCACAGGACTGGCGTGGGTCAGCACAGTTTCACTTCAAGCGGAGCCACTGACGCAATGGCAAACCATCTCGGACACATGCACAACTCCAGTCACGTGGACTGGTACCGTGCACGTCTGCTGCATGTACTGGGGGCACTGCCATTGGCAGTGCTGCGGATCAGTTACCGGCTAAGCTTCCACCTTGCCAACGTCACCTCATCCAGTGGACCATGGATGTCTGCCTCTCCAACGTAACGGTAGCTGACCTGGATTTCGACGTGTGTGTGCGCCCCCTGTTGGCCCACGACCAGGAGTGTCACCGTGATGCCCGTTTATGGCATGCCTGGATGATTGGCATGCATGCTGGCAACTGGACCTGGGAGATTGCACGAGTCGTCGTGTGCAGTGACCACATTGAGCCGCTCCCCTATTGGGCTTTAGTGCCAATTGGGGCCAGGGGTTGGAGTCAGCACATCTGTCCGGGACAGCTGATGGGTTACGTCGCTGACATGTTAGATCTACTCGACAACGAACTTTCATTGGAAATGTTCGCCTACGCTGCTGCACTCGCATTCATGGACGAGTGACAACGTACCTGCAGCCACACTGAATGTGACCCATTGCACTTGTCCCGATGCCTGGTTGCATGTTGGGGATCTGATCACATGTCCCAAGACAACAGTGGACATGGCTGCATTGGCCTGGACTCCGGATCCATGCGCGGACAACCAACGCGGGTTGGCACTGACTTGTGTGGGTGATGGACTCCCCCATGGTGGACATGGGCGCTTTCCAACGTTCCTCATTCAGACATGCTGCTGCATTGGTCTGCATGTCGTGGCACTTCTCTTGGCCGTACTGACACGCAATTGTTGATAAAGTTTCCGCACCTTCACTTGTCTCCAACTATGATGAGTGTTGATTTGTATGCCAATGTGTGTGTCACGGCCTATCTGGGTCCCTGCCATACATGCATTGCTACCCCATCAGGGCTGTGGGTTTGTACTTGTGCATTATCATGTCCCTGTTTCGTGCTTTGCCAGATGCGTATGGCCATTTACCGGCAACAAGCGGGTGCACTTGTGTCCTGTGTTCGGTTGTGCAAATGTTGCTGTTTGTACCACATTGTGTTCGATGTTGGGGTGCTCTGCTTCCTATGTGTGTGTGCTGCATTGTGTGTGAGATGTCCCTTCAGTTCTGATTTGGCTCACCCTTCTCCCTTTCAGGCAGTGTGGTTTTCACTTCTGTGCTTGTTCAGTGGTGTGATATTGACGAGTTGTGTGACTTGTGCTCTTGGTTGGTGTTGTTACTCTTGGGCATGGTTTGTCTGCAGTTGTGCTGTGCTTAAATGTGCATGTGTGCCATTGTGCCCATCTCCCCCCGTCCCCCCAGTCCCTGGTCGTTCCTCTCCCTGTTGCTGTTGTGTCTGTTGATTTTGTGCAGTTTCCGGTCCCCGACTCCTGCCACCATCTCCAGACTGATGTGGTGGACACCATTTCCTCCATGTCATCCAGCTCCTGGTGTGGCGCTGGACTCCCACCTCCGGTGTGCATTGCTGCCTTCTGGTTGTTGGCGTGTTTCTACTTGTTTGTGCGTTTCGCATCATTCCAGCTGTTCAGGTTTTCTTCCATTGTCCTCCTCCGCTCTCCGGCTGCATTCACCTTGTCCACGATGGTCTGCCATGTAGAATGTTTTGTTGCCAATGGGGCTTGTGGGGTTGTGTACTAGCTCAGGCTGCCTCCATTGTGCTTCGCTGTTGTTTTCTGTTTGGTTTGTCTTCCTTTTTCCTGCTTTTGTTGTGCTTATTCCCGCCTGCCGTGTGTGTGTCGCAGGCCTGGCGCTGCTTATCGCTGCTTTCCTCATCACGAATGGGCTCATCGCCCATTTTTTGGTGTTGGGGTTTGTGTTTTTATCTCCGTCGCGGTGGTTGTATCGCGGACATTGGCCGCGTTTTCGGCAAGCTATCGCATGGTACCGCCATGTTGTGAATTCCACGTTAACACGGGGTTATTTTCCCACGATAGACTGCGATGTGTAAAGTTGCGTTAACGTTTTTTTGAGATGTTTAGCGCACGTTCTTGTGAATATCCCCCTAAGAAGGGTTATTTTGGAAATCATAGTAGTAGAAAGGGTTTGAGATGAGAGAGAGTGAAGATAGAGGATACATTGATAGAGGTGTAGGGTGATGGTAGGACAGAGTAAAGCTTTCAAGAAAGTAATTTTGTTTTTCTTGTACAATAGGAATAAAATATTAAATATATAGATACATGATTACATAATAAGGGAATATATGTGTAAGGAATATAATATATTGAGATTTGTGTGTTTTGTTTTTGTGGAGTAGTGAAAGGAGATATTGATTTAGAGTGAAAGATTTGTATGAGCTGCACTGCTGGTGAATGGTATTTGAATATTACAGGGGTAGTGATCTGTTTTGGAGAAGAGTATGTGGTTTGTAGGAGAAGATCGACAAGAGTTATGAGTGTTTGTGTTAGATTTGATCACTGGAATAGGTAGTGGTGTGTAAGGAGTGCATGTTTCTGTGTAATTGGTCAAAAGAGGAGGCAGGTATTGGTGAATGGAGTGATGGAAGTATAGGTTTTGTCATGATTAAAGGGGATCTGTTAGGAGCAAGTAGAGGATAGAGCTGGTGTTTTGTTTGAACAGGGAGTGTGTGTCTGGATACATTAACATTATGTATAATGTGGCTTGTGTTGTGTTGATGATGTGTGGATGTTTTAATGGTATAGGACAGAGTTTTGTGTGAGAATGCAGGTGCCATAGTGTTGTAGTTGGGGTAGACTTGTATGTGGGTGTGGTTTGTGGGGTTTTATAGTGGTTCAATACACATTGACATCTGTCTGACGTTTGTTTGTCGTGCATGAGTAGAATGCCTTTGCTGATATTGCGTTTGGATGTTGACGGATGTGAAGGCTTTTAGGTTGTCGCTCGTAAGTGAAGATTGGGCAGTATTTCTGACCCTAGGCCTGACCCGAAAAGGCCAAAACACGCAACTGCCCTTGTCCTCTCCGCCCAGCCCAAACAGGCAATGGCCCTTGTCCTCTCCATCAAGTCCAAACAGGCAACTGCCCTTTTCCTCTCCGCCCTTAGCCTCGACGTGTGGCTGCGACACCCTGAGCCCTATGCTTAAAATTGCCCTATTGGCCATTGGAACCCTAGCCCTAACAAGCCAGAACCCTAACCCTAAACCCTAGAGTCAATGGGAGACCTGGCCCTAATAACCAATCACAGCCCTAGCCCTAACAGCCAATAAAAGCCAAAGCCCTAATCCCTTTGTTCGATAGGAAACCCTAGCCCTAGTAGCGGATCAGAACCCTAGTCCAAACAGCAAATCAGAAATCAAACCCTAGGCCCTTAGTACTATAGAAGTACTAGTCCTAGCACCCAATCACAGCAACAGATCCAACAACCCATAGAAAACATATATAAGAGCCAAGTGACCTTAAGCTCAGACTGCTGTGGTGGGAAAGTGATCCTCCATTCGGAATCTCCTTGGATACAGACAGGCACAAACCACACTTTCTAGCTTTCAGATTCTACTTTTCAGGTAAGGGACATATTTGAAGGCACTGAAACACTGCTTTTTGCACATTTAAACCCATCACTTTTCAAGCCAAAAAAATGAGTGCTGCATACACTTTCTGAGCACAGTTTAAAACCAGAGAGCAGATTAAGCAGTCTCCTAAGCACACTCTGGTTAGCTACTGAGGTGTATGGATGGTAAGGCTTAATACAGTCTTTGGGAAGAACTAGAAGGGAAATGCATACAGTCACGGGTAGAACATAACAGCAGTTTGAAAATATGAAATTTGCAGATAGACAAGAGGTAAATTCATATAGTCACGGTCAGAACAAAGCATCAGTTTAAAACTACCAAATTTGCAGAATAACAAAGAGGCAAATGTAAACCGACACAAGCAGGGGAAAAGCACTTTTTAAAAATTACAACTAAAAATCTGTTGTATGGTTTAGCTTCCTCTGAGGATTCAGGCGTGTTAGCCAAAACGAAGTTTAACATGCACTGCATGTCTTTTATACATTTGAGAAAGACTCTTTTGGCAGCAACATGTTGCATTCTGGGATTTGAAGTTTTTTCTTTAGCATTGACTCAAAAATCCCTTATTTCACTCATTCCCACAAGCAGTTGTGAGCAGTGGTCAACTCTGAGTCAGAGATCCCTCATTGAAGTGGGCACTCAACATTTATGACCCAAAGTTAAAAGGGGGTATGAGGGTCTGCATATTTCTTTCATTCAAACTGGTCCAGTCAACCTTCAAAAATGCTTTCCTCAAAACCCGCCACACACTTGCAACAATAGTCACAGAACATCAAGAACCATCAAGACCCTCCCTTACCTCCACAGCCCTCATGCACCCACTGGATACCTAGACCTGGAACACAACTCGGGTCGGGTGAGAAACTAAGCTCTCTAACATGTGCGGCACCCGGGGGCAACAATCAAAGGAAAAAGGATTCCAACTAATGGGTGTTTGCGAGGTATGAAACACTCATATACTTATCCCATAAGGGGGCAGATTTGCAATAAACTAACGCACCGTTAGCAGCAAGTCATTTTGCTGCGCTGCGTTAGTTTGAAAGCACAGGGATGCAACATATTTACAGAAATATGTCGCATCTCTGTGCTTCCCCCTGCGCTGCCGCACAAACTGCTGCCATGCGCCGACGCAGGCCCCCTTGTACCATGGTGCAAGGATGCCTGCGTCACGGGGATGACTGTTTATGTGCAGGAAGGGTTCCCTTCCTGCACATAAACAATCAGAAATGGCGTTTTCCAAATTCTATGTGTGCTGCATTAGCACACATAGAACTTGTAAAACGTCATTTATTTAAAGGATTGTTTATGTGCAGGAAGGGACACCTTTCTGTACATAAACAATCATTAGACGTTATTTCCTCATTCTATGTGTGCTGCAGAATGCAGCACGCATAGAAAGAGGAAAACAACGAGGAGAAATTAATACATTTCTCCTCGTTGCGCCTCCCTGCGCCTCCCTTGGGGAGGCGTAGCATTCAGACACATTTCCAGATTTACGATTTCTTGTAAATCTGGAAATGTGTCTGGTTCCATGGCTGTTGTGTGGGAACACCCACAGCAACACCCGTGGAACGCCCCTTTCACGCAAAGTACTGCTTGTAAAGGGGCCATATTTACAAGGACAGGAAAAGTCACGCATCTGATCAGAAATGACCATTTAAAAGGTAAAAGGGTATTCCAGTGCTAACCTATAAGAGGGATCGGCCTCACAACAGTGAAAAACATATTAGGCTGTTTGTCACTACTAGGACATACAAACCACAATAGTGCATGTCCTACCTTTTACCTTAATAGCACGCTGCCATTTAGGGGCTACCTGGAGCCTACCTTAGGGGTGACTTGTATGTAATGAAAGGGGAGTTTACAGCCTAGCAAATAGTTTTAAAGGCCAAGTTGAAGTGGCAGCAAATTGCACACCCAGGCACTGCAGTGGCAGGCCTCAGACAGGTTTGAAAGGCTACTTGTTTAAGTGGCACAATCAGTGCTGCAGCCCACTAGTAGCATTTAACTTACATGCCTTGAATATATGGTATACCACTTTGCAAGGGACTTACTACCAAATTAAATATGTCAATCAGGTATTCACCAATTACACACATGTCTAGGGAAGAAGCACATGCACTTTAGCAGTGATTAGCAGTTGTAAAGTGATCAAAGTCCTAAAGCCCCCAAAAAGATACAGCAAAACGTGGAGGTAAAAAGCAAAAAGGTTTGGGGAAGACCACCCTAAGGATGCCAGATCTAACAGTTGTGGGCTTTTTTCTATGCTTATTTATTCTGTTATCTGTTTCTCAAATCTTTTCTCCTCTTCTTCATTTCTCTCCTTTTAGTTCTATGCATTTTTCATTGCATAGTCTTACTATTCATTGTCGTGTTTCATGCATAGTTTTTAGGTTTGACGTGTATTTCATTGTTACTATATATTTACTTTTGCAAGAACTCGGTATTCCCATTAAAAGACAAAAGTTTCTTATGCATTTGTCACAATATAATCCCCAAATTGCTCTATTGCAATATTTCTGTTTATTAAAAGAGGAAGCTATAAAATTTTCAAAAACGGGAAGGGTTGGTTATATTATGGTTCCCCTGCACAAAAGAACAAGAATGGAGTCACTATTTGTTTTATTAAGCATATAGATATCTCGGTGATGCACTCAAGAAATAGATGATAATGGCAAATGGATAATTGCTAAGTTTATCATAGGTGTCCCAATGCAACTGCAATGGATTTTAAAGCTTCCTAAGATTTACAAGTAATTGTAAACCCGCGGAAGTGCCAAAAATGTACACCTTGCAAGGGGAAGCTTAACGAGTAGAAATATCTCTTTTTCTCCTTGTTTCTTCCTCTTTCTATGTGTGCTGCATTCTGCAGCACACATAGAGAGAGGAATATGCCTCCAAGGATTGGCTTTGTGCAAGAAGGTGCCCCTTCCTACACAAAAACAATCCTGCATGCAACACAGGCACCCTTGTACCATTGTACAATGGTGCCTGTGTTGGCGCTCTGCTGCCAAAAACGTGCCAGCGCAAGGGAAAGTACAAGAATGCACAGAATTGTCTTAAATATGGCTCATTCCAGCCCTTTGCCTATCATGCAGGGCAACACAGCAAGGTGACTTGCTGCGCTGCACTGAGTGACTTCCTCATAAATTAGGCACTTACGACCAGATGTACGACCCTCAGTGTTTGTGACTTGCAATTAGTATTTTTTTGCAATTTGCAAATTGCGAGTCGCAAACACTAATGTACAACAGTGTCTGAGACACTGTTTGCGATTCCCAAATGGTCGCACAGGACCTGCCTAATTAATATTCATGAGACAGGTCGCGCTTTGTGACTCATAGGAAATGGCCAGCACTCACAGGGATGGTGGCCTGCTGGGGTCAGCAGACCACCATAACTGTGACTGCTTTTTCAATAAAGTAGTTTAAAAAAAAAAAAAATGCAGCCCGTTTTCCTTAAAGTCAGTTAACATTTTTAAGAGCAGGCACTGATCTATAGGCCCTGGCCGCCCTAGGCATGCCTGTTCCTAATAGCAATTTGCAAAACCTATTTTGTGAGTCGGTAATAGGTTTAGTAAATACTACAACCCTTTTTAGCGGTTGCAAATGGGCTGATTTTCTATATACTAGCGCTAAAAACAGTTGTACATCTGGCCCTTAGAGTGTATAGAGTACACTATTTACTCTAAATAGAGTGAATGGTAACTGCCACCAATTTTGTTTGATGTCCTGCATTGGACAAGCTCTAAATAGGTCCCACATTTTTATCCAAAATATTTTAAATTGTTAATGGTTTACAAAGTGAGCCAATTCCTACAAAAATATGAAGAAGGCTTTAATTTTGTTCTCTGTAATCATTCCGATGCTGATATTGTTTTTAAAATTTCTTACATTTTAAAGAACATTTCAGTGTACGTGTATTCATCCCCAGAGCCGTAATGTTATGGATACCCAGTTATTAAACTTTGATGGTATTGTGAAAAATTGCAGTGTTAACAAGCCTTCAGAAAAAATACAACTAAATATTTTAACACACTCCCAATATGCAATAGAAAAATAAAAACACAGGGGGATATTCACAAGGACTTATCTCCGATTTATCTCCACCTTAACTCATCAAAAGTGGAGATAAATTTAAGACCCCATTCACAAGCGGGTGCAAACTGCAGACATCGCAGTATTCCCGCGACAACTGCCCCAAAATTTAACACCACTGTGGACACCACCAACTAACCCTAATGAGATGCAGAGTAGGCGTTCCCGTACAAAAACACACAAAAAAACCACAACACCACTTTCACAACGAACTGCCAGATCTGCGATGCGAGTCAAAACCACGCGATAAGCCGCGGTAGCAGCAGGTATTTAACACCTGCCTTCTGCTGGTGTACACCCGGACGACTACCTGCAGTAGGCAACGGAGCCCCGCACACACCCAAACCCGAAGAACAAACGACGCCATGGAGCTACTCATCATGCAGCTCGGAGCCACCACCCCCAGGACCGCCACCACCCCCAGGACCCGGACCCGCACCCCCCCCCGGACCACCACAGAGGCAGCGCAGAGTAAGACAGCGGACCTACCGAAAATGCACCAGTCTCACAGACCTAACGCCCGAGGAAGTCATCGCCCACTACAGGCTCAAAAGGAGAACCATCATCCACATCATGAACCACATCACCCACAGGTTGACGGTCCCAACCCAGCGGCGAACCAACAACCCTCCGCAGACAAAGCTGCTGGCTGTGCTGCACCTGTTGGCCTCTGGTACCTTCCAACCAACAACTGCCAGAGTCGGAGGAGTCTCACAGCCAGCCCTATCAAAGTTCATCACACCTGTCCTGGATGCCATCATCAGCTTCATACCCCAGTACCTTCACTTCCCCCACACTGCGCAGGAACAGCTGGAGACAAAGCAAGGCTTCTACGACTTTGCTAGCTTCCCACACGTGTTGGGGGCCATTGACTGCACACATGTCCCACTTGTGCCCCCTGCGGATACTGCACACCACTACCGCAACAGAAAGCACACGCATTCCATCAATGTGCAGGCAATAGTCGACCACCGGGGAATGTTCACCAATGTCGTCGCAAACTACCCAGGCAGTGTGCACGATTCCTACATCTTCCGACAGTCCATCATCAACCAGCCCTTCCAGGCTGGCATCTATGGAACTGGACTGCTCGTTGGTAAGTGCCAAATCAACACATCACACACCTCAAAGCCACCATCACACAACGCACAACTGTGGGAATGCACACGTGACCAAACCGCATACAACATGTCAATCAACATGCCCACCTACCAGACACGACAACACAACTCCATGGTGATCCTGGGCTTCCCCTGCACACAATACAGCTATATCATGGCACCACAGCCACACAACAGCTGAACGTGTGGAGATGCGGAATGCAGCCATGTGCGAAGGATGCAAGTGACCCGTGAATGGGAATGTACACAACGACAAGTGAGGCGTGGATGTGCTGGACAGACATGGCTATGCAAACCACAGATATGTCCATGCAGACATCAACTGCTGGTGACTGCAGAGTAGTGAACATTGGACGTAACCATGTCACCCCAGGCCGTGGGTCAGATCGCGGAAATGTCACTCACTGCGTCCCACCCTGTGTGCGTGAGCGTAGTGGGTTGGCCCGGAGTGCGCCAGGCCTGTGCAGGGGTGTGGACAAAAACCCTGTGGCGCAGAGCATGGTTCACTCCCAGAAAGGCCAACGTCACTGCCAGGGCGGCGCCTCGCAGTCCGCCACGAGGCCGACACCGTGAGCAGCGGGGCCTGTGCGCCTGCTGTACCCCAGAACACTGATACCCAGACCAGACCTGCCCGTGCCAGCGCTCCAAGGCCACACTGCTCACCTGCCGACACCTTCGTATGTCAAAGAGGGCCCACCACGTGCCGGTGCTAGCTCCAAGACCCATGCCTGTGACCTTGGCAGCCTCCTCAGGCCATCGCTGTCCTCCATGACACAGGCCCCCAGGGGTCCCCATTTGTTGACACACCCCACCGCTGCAGCCCGGCTACACTGCAGTCCAGCATGTCCCACATCTTGAACTGAATCATCAGTAATCAATGGCCGGGTCCATGCCAGTGTACGCAGGGGGAGGACTGAGAGGGAGATGCGTCACAGTCCAGTGGTAACACGGATCACGGTTACGGAGGAGGTCAACCAGTAGCATGGACTGACCTGGTGCCACTAACCCTGTGTGCCGTGAGTGACCGTCAGCCTCCGGCAGGACATCGTTGGTGTCTGAGCCTGTGGCCTGGGGGTTGTCATCAGCAACGGGCAGGTACGGACTTGGTGTCTGGCATGAGTCTGTGGCATTCATATCCGTCATGTTGCCGGTCACAGCTGGCATGTGCCCTCTGCATCATGCCCTGGGGGTACACCTCCCATTCTCTCCCGAGACACTCCGCGGAAGGCACCTCTGAGACATATGAGGCCCTGCTCTGCCCTCATGACCCTACCCCAGTCTCCCGCAGGTCATCGTCCCGTGGCGGTGGGCCCATGTCGGCCGGTGTGCATCCGGGGCCCTAACCCTGTGCGACTCAAGTCATGCTCCCTTGTTGATCTGACATTGCATTTCTGTGTGCCTGATGACTGTTGGAGTTGTTGCCAGCACCAGCTACTCTCTGAGGGCTGGCTTATACTCACCCCACACACAGCCACCACAAGCGTCACTGGATCAGTGGGCCTGCCATCACATCGTGCCGAACCAAGTATTGACTCTTTTCTTTCTGCACTGTCCCAGGTGATCAAGGATATGCACTCCGCCCTTGGATGATGACACCCCTCCGAGACCCGAACACACCAGCCCAGAGGCAGTACAATGCGGCCCACATACGCACCAGGGGCATCGTTGAACGCACATTTGGCGTGTTGAAGTCACGTTTCAGGTGCCTGGACGTCACAGGTGGAAGGCTCCTGTACAGCCCAGACATCGTGTGCAAGATGATCGTTGCATGTTGTGTGTTGCACAACATCTGTGTACGCACCAATGCCCCATGGATCCCAGTTCCAGAAGTACCAGACGACGATGGGGACGATGGGGCAGGTGGCCCACATCTCACTGCAGCTGCGGCAGGAATGGCCCATAGGAACACCATCATTAACAATTTCTTCTCATGAGAACGTCACATTGTGGCCGTCCCTGGCAATCATGGGACAGTACAAAATGACCACAAGCACAGTATGTGTGAATAAAACATATTTGCAGGTTACAGGTTGTACTTCTACATTGTCATGTCACAGTTTCCTGCTGTGCCAGATGTGATTTTGCTCAAAAACCCTAACACACTCAAACAATAATACCACTATAACATGCAATACAAAAAGGGTCAATTTATTTCTTTAGTACATGTGAATATTATTAAAAACACAATTTATATAGTAAAACACCTAAAATACAACACAATGCATGAATTCAACATAATTAAAAACAATACAATTCATCAGATCAGGACATAACATAACATCTTATGACACTTTTACCACAGAGACCCCTAAAAAATAGGGAAAAGAACAATGATAGACAGTACACTTTGTCTTTTAACTCAACAATTCCCTAGGAATAATTTTAGCAAGATTAGCCTGGATACATATACTCTATTTTGTATCTACAGGTCCAACTTGTCCTCGGGATAATGTACAGAAATGCGTCGACGCGTTTCGATGGGTATCTGATTATTCCATCTTTATCAAGACAGTCATTATGCTCACTTTTCATTGTGGTACATTAGGTTGTTATACCCTGAATGAAAAGGAGTTGATATTTGCACTTATTCTTATATTTCTTTTGCAGGCTCGAAGAGTGGTCTGTTAGTAGATCCACTTCTTAAACGGACGCGAATAATCACTGTTTCCCAACTGCCGTATATTCTTGAATCTTCAGTCCGGAACCCCAGTGTGTTTTACACTTTCAAGAAGGACGAAGTAGGACGGGGAATCCATGAGCCAATAAGAGTGCCACGTAAGCGCATCGGCAGGTGAGGAGGTGGATGTATTTAAGCCCCTCTCCCTTGAACGTGATTTGCAGTTTTTTTGGACACAGAACTAGAAACCTGGGGGTTCGGATTGAACCATTCAAGAATATACGGCAGTTGGGAAACAGTGATTATTCACGTCCGTTTAAGAAGGGGATCTACTAACAGACCACTCTTCGAGCCTGCAAAAGAAATATAAGAATAAGTGCAAATATCAACTCCTTTTCATTCAGGGTATAACAACCTAATGTACCACAAAGAAAAGTGAACATAATGACTGTCTTGATAAAGATGGAATAATCAGATACCCATCGAAACGCGTCAACGCATTTCTGTACATTATCCCGAGGACAAGTTGGACCTGTAGATACAAAATAGAGTATATGTATCCAGGCTAATCTTGCTAAAATTATTCCTAGAGAATTGTTGAGTTAAAAGACAAAGTGTACTGTCTATCATTGTTCTTTTCCCTATTTTTAGGGGTCTCTGTGGTAAAAGTGTCATAAGATGTTATGTTATGTCCTGATCTGATGAATTGTATTGTTTTTAATTATGTTGAATTCATGCATTGTGTTGTATTTTAGGTGTTTTACTATATAAATTCTGTTTTTAATAATATTCACATGTACTAAAGAAATAAATTGACCCTTTTTGTATCGCATGTTATAGTGGTATTATTGTTTGAGTGTGTTAGGGTTTTGAGTGAGATCCCCTCAAAAACAATTTCTATGTGCTTTATATGAATTAAGAATTCCACTAATGATAGGGTGTTCTTGTTGATTGAGTAAATCAAGGGATAATTAGTTTTTTGTACTGGTAGTACCCCACTCCCTTGGTAGCTGACAAGGGGTCTCTCTCTGTTTAAACACACCATGTGTGATTTGCCATGTTGTGCACAATTGCGGCACCAGTTGTGTCCTGTGTTCTGTTGTGGAGGTGTTGCTGTTTGTACCGGGATGTTGTCAATGTCGAGGTGCAGTTATACTTATGTGCGTATGCTGCACGGTGGGTGCTTAGCTCCTGCGGTTCTGATTTGTCTGCCACTGATCCCTTTCAGGCGGTGTGCCTGTCAGTTTTGTGCTTCCAGGGTGCTGAGATGTTGCAGACTTGGGTAACTTGTGCTCTTTGTTGAGTTGTGACTCTTGGGCATGGTTTGTCCGCAGATGTGTCGTTGAAGTCAGGGGTTGTTTGAGCAGGTGGTTGTGTCCGAGTGTGACCTGCTGCTTTTCGGGTGTTGTCCGCACTCAGCCACCTCAGTGCCATGCCGTGTACATTGCCATGGTGATAGGACTGCAGCCAGGCTACTGGTCATGTGGTGTCTCTTGCATTGTCAGTGTGGCTGATGTATGTGCATGTTTGCATGTTCGCACGTGGGCATGTGTTGGTTGTGTGACTGTTGATGTATTGGGTGGGTGCCCCTTTGGGCACAGGCTGTTCATGGGACTACTTGGTGTGTGTGTGTGTGCTGGAGTGTTCCCATGGGATCAGGGACATGTACCAGAGTCATTGTGGGTGTGCAGTGTGCCCTGCTGGATTGTGCATGTGTGCCATTGTGCCCATCTCCACCCGTCCCCCCACTCCCATGTCGCTACGCACCATGTTGATGTTATGTTGGGTCATGTTGGGCAGTGTCCAGATCACCAACTCATGTCACCATCTCCAGACTGGTGACTGGTGACTGTGGCCACCATCTTCTCCATGTCATTCAGCTCCTGGTGTTCTGCTGGCCCCCCTCCTCCGGGGTCCGTTGCTGCTTTCGAGTTTCTGCTTGGTTTTGCCATTCACATCAGTCCAGCGCCTCTTGTGCTCTTCCATTGTCCTCCTCTGCCATGCGGCGGCATTCACATGGTCCGAGGTGGTGTGCCATCTTTGCCTCCTTGTTGCCAATGACACGTTGGAGGTGACGTACAGTTGGTGGTGGTGTTCTGTCTCATCCGTGGTGATCATGTGGTTTTCCTGTTGACTGTACCCCGTCTTCCTCTTCTCATTGCCCTTCCACGTGCCCTGTATTCCTGGGTGTTCCTCCGTGGGGATTGTGGGGTTCATGTTGTCCTCTGCAGTCTGTCAGGGTGCGTCCGTGGTACTCCGCAGTTGATTTCGTTTGTGGTGGCATTTTCCGTATGCTGTTCTTGTGCTTTTTCCCGCATTGCGCGTGGGTTTTGCTGGCCTCTTGCTGCTTATCGCTGATTTCCTCATCGCGCTTTGGCCCATCGCATGTTTTTTCGCGTTGAGGTTTGTGTTTTTTTCACGGTTGCGGTGATTGTATCGCGGACATTGGCCGCGTTTTCGGGGGACTATCGCATGGTACCGCCGTGTTGTGAATTCCTGGTTGATAAGGGGTTATTTTCCCGCGATAGGCTGCGATGTGTAAAGCTGCGTTAATATTTTTTGTAGATGTTTAGCACACGTTCTTGTGAATATCCCCCACAGTGTTTTTCCTATATGGGATTACTGTACAGAGCTGATCATCACAATATTCGATGACTCTGCTAGTCAACATTCGCGCTTTGTTTTTCAATTTGGGAAATAGCTTCAAAAATAGACCTCGACAGCAAATGACCAGATAAACACAAATACTCATAGAATATATTGACAAAACCCCGATAGCTACGGTTCACACATGTGAATTCTCCCAATTATAAATGCATTTTTAATCAACAAATAATTACTAGAACCATAGGTCATTTCACCACGGTAGTAGTTTCTGTTCTCATCAACTATGGTATTTTTCTTTAGACTTTATACCCTGAGCATTTCATTCTCAGACAACATTCAGCAGCTCTAGGATAACACAGTCCACCTAAGCTTCCTGACAGAGCTCTCAGATGCACAGCGCTTCTCTCTTTATTTGAATGAACTGCCAGGGAGATCCCCAGAGGCTGTTCTAATGTTCCCCTTTGAACATAAATATAATGACTCAATCTGACCCACTAAGTAGCCTTTTCATAAAGTACAATTAGAGTCTGTAATGTGACAGGTCTGGAGGTATGCTCTCTTATCCTGGGATACCTGATTGCTGCTTCATTTCAGATACAAAAGTAAATGGCACAGACCCTCCAGAGGCGGTTACATTTTTGGAGGAATAGTGGCATCTGAAACAGTTAAATTGCATCCATGTGAAAGGCGATGATCCTGCTAAAATATGCTCTCTGCAGTCCAATTTGCAACCTTTTCAACCATACACTGCTGAATAGTTCACTACAGGCTGAAATGCTGATCGGTTCAGAAAATATAACCCTCAGAAACATATATCTTGGTGCAGTTAATTTCAAGTATTCACACACCTAAGTGTGTGCTCTTAAAAATCCCAGGAATAGATTCCACTAATTAACACGAAAATTAGTTACCTTAGTAGCTGAATATGCAATGAAAAATGTAAAATTCAATGCTCAAATGAGAGGTTTTTGAAATGTGCTGATTTGCAATAGGCAGTCATAGTTATCCTTATAGACCATTGAAAAACTAAGAAGCAAGTTTCTTTAACTAAAAGCAAACCAAATATTGGTGAAATGTGAACATTGTGAATTAGAAGCTTGACCTTAAAATGACATGCTTGGAAATGTTCCTCATAACTGCAGAATGTTCCAGTTTCATAAATGTATTACTGAATAAGCAACATTCTCTTCTTAAATGTCAAGAACTTCCTAATTTTTCTCATGTTCTCACATAAATGTTTGAATAAGATACGTATGCATTATAGACAATAATTCATGTTTGCATTAGATAGAATGCTTTACCTAACAGTGAATTTGTCTCTTGGTTACTATAGTTCATTGTTCTCGCAGTGAAACAAAACGTGATGTAGAAGGCTGACCTGTGCTCAAAGGCCTATGGAAACTAAGGCTTATGTTTCCAGAATCTAACTATGCAAGAATGTTTGTAGCTAACTTTGTGATAACTTTACAAGCTGCATGTATTATTCATGGGGAATTGAGGAGCTGAACCTTCTCAATGACAAGAAAGGCCACCTGATTGGTCTGGGGATGAAGGAGCATGATACAATGTCAGCAATCTGTATTCATGTCTTTTATATTAGTGTGTGTTCCTAGGTAGAGAGTAAGTGTTTTTTTCTCTTCTTTTCCTTGCTAGACTCTTGACAGTTGCAGCTACTGCTGCTGCTGTTTCCCTATTGCCCTGCTATTGGCATTTAAATTGGACAGATTGCTACTGCACCTATATGCTGATTTTTTGGGGATTTACTGAGACTCGGCTGGGTTTCATGAACTTCTCTTAATGGGAGTTCTGCTGCTTTAGTTTGGCTTTGAGCTTTATGCTCCTCTGATCTCCCTCTTTTCCTTTTGAATCCGCACTCTTTATGGGTTCTACGAATCCAAACTCTGATCCTGATCTTTAGTACAGGGAATAAGTCCTTTATGGAACGCGCTTAAATGTTTTACTTGATGTTTGAATCTAGCCATTGTTTTGTATGAGATTTCTGTATATTTATTAGATTTATGGACTAATCTTAATGAGAATAAAGGGTTTAAAACGTATCTAAACTCTCATCATTGATTGAACTTAAAATATTAATGCAATTTAAGTTTATGATGCCTGGTTCGCTCTTTGATTCCTAATATGATATTCAAAGGTTCATCGCCAGTTTTGAGGAAGTTCCAGAATGGAAGCAGGGCCTAACCCTGCAAGTGATGGTAAATTGAAAATTAAACCATGTGTCCTTGTAGGAGAGAAAAGATAAGAAAAACATTTGGGGTCCAGTCCATGCAATTATCTGCATTATCCGGAAAGGTAAAGCAATCTTTGTTTGTCAAGGTGGTCAATGAGTGAACACGAGTCACCCTTTCAATCCAGGCAAACCATCTCAGCCTTTGATCCTTCTAACTTCGGTAAAGTGACTAGCACTAAAATGAGTCATATTTAGTGTTGTTACTTACAGTGCTTAAATAACATAAATGGCGACTTATACACCATCAAATTATTACTGTTACAGTCTTTTGGGATGTCAGCATGTATAGGAAATGTGTGATTTTGGAAGCATTTACTGGAGGCAACTGAAACACAAAAATAAATTTTGAATATGTGTATCCTTTTCACCACGAGCTCCATCAGAACATAATTATCATACCACAGTTAAGAAAACATGGAATTTGATCAACATGCTGTTTTTGGTGTTCTTTGCGTAATTAATTATTGAAGTTTTTGTAAAAGGACACAAGGAACTTTTTCTTTTAGCTATTTCATGTTAGTATGAATTTAATGTTGTATTCTTCTACATACTCTTATATGCCTTTGTGAATCACCTCTAAACTTTTGAAATGGGAAAAATTTAGAAATATAAGGGCCATACTCATATACAATTAGGGCCATATTTATTAAAGGGTTGCATTGCTTTTCCACCATGCAACGGGGTGCATGCGTGACGCAACCCTTAAGGGCGATTTATCAAGCAATAACTAGTTTTGGAGAGGTCTTAATTCCTGGGTTTGCCCATCCTTAATTAACAAGGGTATCTACATTCTTATTTGTCCTTAGTGAATGGGAGACCCCTAACCCATTAATTCCGAAAGTATATATATATAAACCAGGACAAGTGAATATTCTTGAAAAGTTCCTGCAATTCTGGATAAAGAACTGGTATGTCGCAAATAATATGATAGTAGTGTCTTTATTTTCAATGGTGAACCAAGGCTTCAAAGTGATTTCCTAAAGTCAGAATTACTAACTCCAAAAGATACAGCCAAAATGTGCTTCGCCCCCTTAACGGCTCGCAGGCTTGGGGCTTTTTCAAGGCGTTATTCAGTTGCCTGTTATTAGGGCTGGTTGACAATAAAATAAAAGTCTGGCAAAGATACGGCATGAAAATATCCGAAGGCCGTGTCAGCATTTTATTTCGAGGACATCTTAGGAAAGCTGTTGCTTCTAAGTGTCAGGATCACTTGCTGTCCATTTTCAGTGAGAGGGGTAGGGAAGCATTTGTTTCCTCTTAAGTTCAAGACAGATTCTTGCCTTGGTATGGGTGTTTTAAAAGATAAAACAGTCAGCCATTGGTGTTGAGCATAAAACTCACTAGTCTTGAGTTCTTAGCAAACTGATGCAACTGAATCCACGCTTTGTGGTATCCAAACTATTTCATAGTCCACCAAAAATAAGAAAAATGGTGCCCCCCTTGTCTCAGCTGTGTTGGCTGCTCAATCTTACTCCATAATTGTCCGCTCTCCCCTCGTTCTCCAAGTTGAGTCATCTTGGCATCCCTTATGAAAGGAAAATAGGAGTCTGATTATATTCAGGCATGGATGTCCTAGCTGGTAGATCCAAGGGGACTCCTCCCACTCCGACTGGGCCTTTTGTGCCGGTCCATTGATGGGTCAGGTAGAGTGATGTGTCATCATCAGGTCCGAATTGAGTATAATTCCACCCAGGATCACAGGATTGGAGCAGGATATATGATGTTATAAGACAATTTCTTTAATGGAATCCAACTTTGTCACTGCTCTTTTCAACTGGGTTACATGAATGCTGACAATTTGGGTGTGATAGCATTAAATGCCATATCATACATTAAAATGAAAGCATCATATATTATAAAGCAGAAGATGAGTACTGAAGCTGATGCTGCTTGGAACACATGATCTATAAACACTTATTATGTTTTAGAAGCAGGAGGGATAAATACCGATCATTCTTGCTTTCCATATCTGTGCAGATGTAGTGGCGACGTGAACTCAGACATCTTCCTTACAGGAGTAGCACGTAAGTCAGTTTGACAAATGAGCTGCCTATGAACACATGTGGCTGTGCTTGTTTAGCAGGATGCAGCCACTTCAGAAGTAAAAAAAGAAGAAATGTACAGAGCAAGTAAATGGCGAAAACATAGAACAAATTGAATTTCCTTACCTTGGGAAATTGCGTAGACAATAATGATGTAAATGGGTAAGCAATGGACTGGAAAGACAGAATGCTGAGGAGGAGGCAGATCTGCTTTGCGCATCTGGGATGGTAACACCTGGTGCATCTAGGAAACTGAAAATCTGAACATAGAAATGATAGACATGAGAGCGGAAGAGGGTAAGCAGCGGACAGTGGATTAGGAGAAGTTGGAGAGCTAGGAAGATGGGGAGTGGGGCATTGAACAGCCTAAGTGGTGAGAAAGTGCCATCTTTCTTGCATGGTATGCCCCCACTTTTTGCTGAATTGCTGATGTGCTTTGACTGAGTGTGCCCTGGGCTCCTGCCAATCAGGTACCCAGGGCCTGTGTTCCTTCCCTAAAACTGCATTGATACCTACACCCAATTGGCATCCCTGGCCACAGGTCAGCCCCTGGTAAATGGTACCATGGGTACCCAGGGCACTGTGACCAGGGAAGGCCCCTAAGGGCTGCAGCACTTGTTGTGCCACCCTTAGGGACCCTGTACCTTTACACACACACACTGCCTTTGCAGGCTGCGTGTCTTGGTGCAGAACAAAAGTGAAGAGTCGACATGGCACACATCCCTGTGTGCCATGCCTACAAGCCACTGCCCTGGCCTAGGTCAGCCACCCCTCTAGCTGGGTGCACTATGCCAGTGGTGAGGGCACAGAGGCATGAGCCCTGTGCCCCTACAGTGCCCAAGTCCATTCTTGGGCATTGTAAGTGCAGTGCTGCCATTAAGAGTATATGGTGCTGGGAGTCTGTCATTACGAACTCCACAGCACCATAATGGCCCCACTGAAAACTAAGAAGTTTGGTATCAAACTTCTCAGCACATTAAACCCCCACTGATGCAAGTGTGGGATTTAATGTAAAACGCACTCCAGAGGGCATCTTAGAGATGCCCCCTGAAACCAACCCGACCTCCAGTGTCTGGACTGAGTGGCTGCCCAGGCTGCCACCACCAGACATGTTTCTGGACCCCTGGGTCGAGAGCCTCTGCTCTCAGGGGCCTGAAACAATGCGCATCCTGGGGCGAGGTGCCAAAGCCTCCTCCCCAGGATGGGCAGGGGAAGCTTCAAAGGCCTGCCGCCTTTTGAGCTTCCCCAGACCATTTGCTGCTCCCAGCAAACTGGTCCCCACTGGTTCTACCCCCACTTCTGGCGGGAGAACCGGCGGGAAAACCAGAGGCAGGAAATGGGTTGTGCCCACCTCTGCCAACTCCACCCCTAAGGTGGGGGAGGCGAGGTGAAGCCCAAACTCAAGTCCCCGCCATCTTGAGGATGGGGGGACCCAGCCAACCAGGGACAGGCTCCTGCCCCCCTCCCACTGGAGAGTGGCAGAATAGGGGGTGTACCCACCCCAGGGACGGGACCCATTGGTCCCTGCCCTTACCTACCTGTAACCACCCCTAAATTTAGTATTTAGGGGCTCCCTGAACCTTCCTTCCTCAGTTCCCGAATCCAAAACAAGAAGAGAAGACGAAGCAAGAAGACCAGCCGTGCAGCTGCTAACAAGGAGGCGAAGACAACTGACTTGGCCCCAGCCCTACTGGCCTGTCGACCTCTGAACCTGCTCCTGCGGAACCCCGGCCTCAGCAACCTCAAGAACCCCGGAGGACCTGACTTCTGTGCCACAGCCTTCAACCCAGGGACTCCCACGAGCAGTGGTACTGTTCAAAAGAAAAACTACAAAAGACCCGGACTGGCACGGAACCGCGAAACCTGCACACTCTGCACCCGCCGAGCCCCGCCGGTGCCTGAGTGAACAAAGACTTTGAGGACGTCCCCCCGGCGATTCTGACCTGGAATCCAGTGCCCAAGGATCCTCCTCGACGACCCAGACGACGCCTGCAGCCTCAGGACAAGGGACCCCTCCAACCGCGACCAGCAGGGGGTAAAATTTCCCGACCTCAAAAGACCCCCCTGCACCCGGCGCCCCACGGCCCCCTGTGCCCAACTCCTGGGTGTCTACCTATCCTCCAAGACCCCAACTTACCTCTTGAAGTGTTGGTCGCTCCTGAAGAGTCACCGTCCCCGAGCCTGCAGCCTTTTTTCACCTCCCAAGGTCTCCATTGGTTAACATTGAGCGCCCGACGGCTCAAAAGCACCCAGCACCCAGCCGCCCGAGTGCCCCTGGAAGTGCAACCTTTACCCTAACCTACTTCCCCATTTGCCCTGAGCAAGTGACCAGGAGCCCAGCTCCCACAGCCGCGTGGCCTGCTTGCCAGCAGCCACCAACCCAAGGCCCCCTGCCTGCCATAGGATAACATTGGGCCTACTCACTCTGCACCCGGCCGCCCCTGTGCCGCTGAGGGTGTAACAACTGTACTTACCTGATCCTGGGGGACCCCTGAGTCTATGCCCAGAACCTTAACTCTGCCAGTCGAGTACTTACCCAAAGACCGATAACTCATTTTTCCTCCATAGGGTAACACTGACTGGCTCCCCCCTGGAATTTCTTCTAAGTGTGGATTTTTTAAACTTTAAAATATTCACCTAAATCAACCGAGTCACGAAAACGAAAATACTCACCTACTATTAGAAGAGATCCCAGTGCTGGATCGGGGTGCCCAGCACTGACCCTAAAAAGTAATCACAACGTTACTTACTGCTAACTCAATTTTCTTCCATAGGGATCCATTGACTGGTTTTCTGTGAAATTTCTTCTAAGTGTCCACTTTTGAAATACTAAAATATTGTTTAAAAATCACAACAGTAACGAATTCCGAACTACTCACCTGCTATCAGGAGAGACGTCAGTACTGCACCTTTTAGTCCAGTACCAACCATGTAAAGTAATTTTGACTGTACTTACCGGTAACTTGCAATTCCTGCCATAGGATATCATTGCCTGCTTTTTACTGAAAAAGTTTCTAAGTGTCGATTTCTGAATCTTACAAATATTCTTTAAAAATCGTGCCAACGATACAAACGTAATTACCTACCTGTGTTAGATAGATATCCCAGTGCTGACTCTGAGAACCCAGCACTGAATTACAAAAGTAACGTAAACCTACTTTGCTTGCAAACTGCATTTCCTTCCATAGGATAACATTGGTAATTTTACCCAGAAAAGTTTCTAAGTGTCAACTTTTGAAATACAGTAATATTCCTCAAAAATCACTACTATAACCAAAACGCTTTTTCTTACCTGTTTACAGGAAATGTCCCAGGACTGAATCCAGGATCCAGTCCTGTGGTTAGAGAAGTAATCTACAAAGTAATTAATTGCAATTAACCAAAACTGTCCATTGAGCTCAATGTTACATGGTGTTTGAACTTGTGTTGCCTCTTGCACCAACTGTGACTACTATCATCAAACAGTCTATTGCCTATTTGTAAAGTGGTTAACCAAAGCATCTCATTCTGAGAAAGTATATTCTGATACCTATTGTCGGTTCTAAAATAAAACAAGCATATATTTTTATATACAAACCATTGGCCTAGAGTTCAGTTCTTGAGTGTGTGGCTTCATTTGCTGACTGAGTGTGTACAACAAGTGCTTTACACTGTCCTCTGATACTGCCTTACTGCTCGACCAAGCTACCACTTTAGAGAGTAAGGTTATATCTAACTTAGCCTCTGCCTTACCATTGGGGAACTGTGGACCCTATACACCCTGTACCTTACTTTGGTGCAGTATATATAGAGTCACTTTCCTACATTGGAGGATCAGCGGTGGGATACAACTTGCATTTGTTGGACTACTTGGTTACCATCTGATCACACGACAGAACTCTTAAATTGCCTTTAGAATTCTGATTTTTTTAAATTGGTATTTTTTTTCAAATTACTAAAAAACTTGTTAGGGCCTTGCTTAAGCCCCTTTAGAATTTTAGAAAATAAAAAGTCACTATAGTCAAGGGTAGAGGGGTTAGAACTTTTTGTTAAAATGTCTCAAGACAAGAACCCAGCTATTAGTGAAGATAATAATGACATACAGGACCTGGTTGAGGAGCTCGACCTCACCCCTTATCTTCATTTGTCTTTCAAAGAGATAAGGTCCTTATGCAAACTTAAAGATATACCCATGGGCCAGCATCCAACCAAACAAGGTCTCCAGGAGCTCCTGGCTGAGTATGCTAAGGCCCACCCCTCTGAGCATGGTGATGACCAAGCAGAGGAGGAAAGGAGGGAGGAGGATGGGGATGGTAACCCACCTCCACCACTGCCTAGGGAAGATAGGGTCCCTGCACCCTTATCTCCAAGAATCAACCTCTGGGGACCTAGAGGCCACATAGGTGGTTCAGGTCTCAGAGAGGACCCTGAGGACAGTCTCAGGGAAGAGGACAACTTTTAGCAAAGTTGGCCAAAAGACTGGACCTAGAGACCAGACTCCTGGCTCTAGAGAAGGAAAGAAAAGAGATGGGTTTAGCACCCATCAATGGTGGCAGCAATACCAATAAGGAGGATAAGGAGGAATCCTATGATCCTAAAATCCCCAAAGGGATTGTCCCTAAATATGAGGAGGGTGATGACATTACCAAATGGTTCACAGCCTTTGAGAGGGCTTGTGAAATGAGAAGGGTGAAGAAACCTCTCTGGGGGGCACTCCTGTGGGAACTGTTCTCTGGTAACTGCAGAGACAGGCTTCTGACCCTCTCTGGGCCAGATGCCGGGTCCTATGACCTCATGAGGAAGACTCTGATTGAGGGATTTGGATTCACTACTGAGGAGTATAGAATTAGATTCAGGGGGCTCAAAAAACCCAGACCCAGTCCTGGATTGACTTTGTGGACTTCTCAGTAAAGACACTGGATGGTTGGTTAGCTGGACATGGTGTGCAGGATTTTACTGGATTGTACAATTTGTTCATGAAGGAACATATATTAAGTAACTGCACAAATGAAAAGTTGCATCAGCATTTGGTAGACCTAGGTCTAATTTCTCCCCAAGAATTGGGAAAGAAGGCAGACCACTGGGTCAAGACTAGGGTGACAAGGACAACCACTGGGGATGACCAAAGAAGGTGGTCACCAAACCTCCCCAGGGGAAAGGTGGTGAGAATCCCCAAGATAAGAAGTCTGAGTCTTCCAAAGGGCCCCAAAAACCTGTTCTGGGGGTGGGTCCCAAACTACTCCCTATGTGCCTCAACCCTATAGGGGGAAGAACTTTGATCCCTTGAAGGCCTGGTGTAATAACTGTAAGAAGTTAGGACACCTAACTGTAGATAAATCTTGCCCCCACAACAAAGCCCCTAAGGCACCCAGTACAGCTACTCCTGGGGCAGCAAGTCTACAGATGGGATCAGAAGAGTGCCCTGAGCAAATCTGGGGACACACTCAGGCAAGTCTAGTCTCACTAGGGGAAGTGGAGTTTGCCACTGTAGTTGTGTGGCCACCCAACTTAAAGAAATATTTACAATACCCCTGGGTGAATGGAACTAGGGTAGAAGCTCTGAGGGATACAGGTGCCAGTGTCACTATGGTGAGAGACACACTGGTTTCCCCTGAGCAATACTTGATTGGGAAAACTTACCCAGTCACCAATGCTGACAGTGTCACCACTAGTCATCCCATGGCCATGGTGACATTAGGCTGGGGGGGGGGGTTACTGTCCTGAAGCAGGTAGTGGTCTCTCAGAAGTTACCACCTGCATGTCTGCTAGGAAATGATCTGGAAACCTCAGCCTGGGCAGAGGTTGAGCTAAAGGCCCATGCAGTCATGCTGGGCATCCCTGAATTGGTGTGTGTAAAAAAAAGAGCACAGAGCAAAAGGCAGGGTGAAGAAATAGTGTTGGAGCCTGAAATGATGGCCCAACCTACCAAGAGAAAAGGAAAGAAGACTGGGGGACCAGCTTCTACACAGCCACAAGAGCAGGACCCCTCTCCTCAGGGAGAGAACCTGGATACCCCAGAGGGAACTGAGCCCCTGGAGCTTGACCCTTACCAGGTTGAACTCTTGGGCCCAGGGGGACCCTCTAGGGAAGAGCTGTGCCAAGGACAGCAAGACTGTCCCACTCTTGACAGCCTGAGGCAGCAAGCTGTTTCAGAAGCCAAGGGAGGTGTCAGTGGTATCCACAGAGTCTATTGGGAAGAGGGATTACTGTACACTGAGGCAAAAGACCCCAATCATGGAGCCACCAGGAGAGTGGTGGTGCCCCAGAAGTACAGGGAGTTCCTCCTAACTTTGGCTCATGACATCCCCCTAGCTGGACATCTGGGCCAAACCAAAACTTGGGAAAGGCTAGTTAGCCACTTTTACTGGCCCCAGATGCACCAAAAGGTGAAGGAGTTTGTCAGCTCCTGTGTTACCTGTCAAGCCAGTGGCAAGACAGGTGGCCATCCAAAGGCCCGCCTGATACCACTATCTGTGGTGGGGGTTCCCTTTGAAAGGGTAGGTGTGGACATAGTGGGTCCACTGGAACCTCCCACAGCCTCAGGGAACAAATTCATACTGGTGGTAGTGGATCATGCCACTAGGTATCCTGAGGCTATTCCCCTTAGGACTACTACAGCTCCTGCAGTAGCCAAGGCCCTCATTGGTGTCTTCACCAGGGTAGGGTTTCCTAAGGAGGTGGTTTCAGACAGAGGTTCCAACTTCATGTCTGCTTACCTGACCCACATGTGGAAGGAGTGTGGGGTGCAGTACAAGTTTACTACACCCTACCATCCACAAACCAATGGCCTTGTTGAGAGATTCAACAAGACATTGAAAGGCATGATCATGGGACTCCCTGAAAAACTCAAAAGGAGATGGGATGTCCTACTACCATGCCTGCTTTTCGCTTACAGAGAAGTGCCACAGAAGGGAGTAAGTTTCTCACCCTTTGAACTTCTGTTTGGCCATCCTGTGAGGGGACCACTCTGTCTTATGAAGGAGGGCTGGGAGAGACCTCTCCAAGAACCCAAACAAGACATTGTGGACTATGTGCTTGGCCTAAGGTCCAGAATGGCTGAGTACATGGAAAAGGCATCCAAGAATCTTGAGGCCAGCCAGGAGCTTCAGAAGCACTGGTATGACCAAAAAGCTGCACTGGTTGAATTTCAACCTGGGCAACAGGTATGGGTTTTGGAGCCAGTGGCACCAAGGGCACTCCAGGACAGATGGAGTGGCCCTTACCCTATCCTAGAGAAAAAGAGTGAGGTCACCTACTTGGTTGACCTGGGCACAAGCAGGACACCCAAAAGGGTTATCCATGTGAACCGCCTAAAACTCTACAATGACAGGGCTGACATCACCATGCTGATGGTGACAGATGAGGAACAGGAAGCTGAGAGTGAACCTCTCCCTGATCTCCTCTCCCACAGCCCAAAAGATGGGTCAGTAGATGGAGTTGTCTTTTCAGACACCCTCACTGCCCAACGGCAGACTGACTGCAAGCAAGTCTTGCAGCAGTATGCTGGGTTCTTTTCCTTGACCCCTGGCTGACAAACTGGTGTACCCATGATGTGGATACTGGTGACAGTGCACCTGTCAAAAACAAGATCTATCGTCAGTCAGACCAAGTTAAGGAAAGCATCAGAGCTGAAGTCAGCAAGATGATGGAGCTAGGGGTTATTGAGCCCTCTGAGAGCCCTTGGGCTAGCCCAGTGGTTCTGGTCCCCAAACCTCATCAACAGGGTGAAAAGAGAGAGATGAGGTTTTGTGTGGACTATAGAGGTCTCAACTCTGTCACCAAGACAGATGCACACTGTTGGACTTGGCCCTTTTGCCCTGAAATTTTTCGCTTTTATTAAGGGTAAAACATGGTGTGTCCGAACAGAAAATGCCAAATGCTGTGTAATGTGGTACACACTGTTAGCTCCACCATTTTAGAAAAGCACTGTGGAAAAATGTCACTGTTAAAATGGACGCCATGCCTGCCTGCCCATGTGACGCCTGACTGAGGTGGGTTGGCAGTCTAGTGGTTTGTTTTCCAGCGCCCCCTGCGTTTGGAGAGAAACGTCGCACCGAGGGTGCTCTACTCCTCCCCTGAACCAGTTTGAACCGGTTCCCCAGAGAACCTTCTGGAAGCTGCCAGCCCTGTCTGGTAGGTGGGGTGAGGGGCGTATATAGAGGGGGCTGGGCTGCCATGTGCTCAGACAGAGGCAGTGCAGAGCATGGACTGAATGAGAGGGGACACTCTGCCAGGGGAGACCGCCACATTGGGCCTGTGTGCTGGCCCCTGGGCCCATCTGCACCCCACCACTGTCCACAGGGCCAGTGAGAGCCCCTTACTGGAGTGTAGACTGCCATGACAGGAGGAGTACCACGTTATGGGGGATGACTGCTTCTAGGAGCTGCGGTCCTGTTCCGATGAGTACCCACTGCCCGTTGATCTGACCCAGTATTGCTGACTGCTCTCCTACAGCCCTGAATCCTGGAATCGCTGCATGCTGCACCCAAGAAGCGCTAGTTGCCAACCTGCCTGTCTCCCCTGCAAGCGCTGTGCCTTCACCGCGCTGGACTGTCCTCTCTGTGTGCCCTACTGCCAGCGCTGTCTTCCCCCCAGGAGCTGCTGTGCCTGCTGGAGCGCTGTGCCCAAGAAACGCTCCAGCGCTGGAGGGGCCTTTTCCCCCAAGCGTGGTGCCCTGCGTGCTCCACATTGCCAGGAGTGCGGACTGCCCCCGAGCGCTGGCGCTGTGGCCGGAAGTAGCGCTGCCTGTTGCCTGCCTGCACCCTAGCGCTGTGCCCTGAATCCTCCCCAGGACAGCGTGGAACCCGGAGAGCCTGGGAGCGTGGGCCACCTCCCCGGTCTGAGCCCCGCGTGCGCCAATAAGGAGAGCCTGGGCCCGGCGGGAGCCCACCCCGCCTGCGTGTTGCTGCGCCTGCAGCCAGAGAGGACTGGAGCCTGCTGCCGGGAGGCCGCCGAGACGCCTGCAGCCCCGAGAGCCCGGTGAGTGGGGCATTGAGGGAACCAGTAGCAGGGAGGGGGCAACGGGGCACATTGCCGGTGCCCGCCCCCGGGACCAGGGCCCATTTTACTCCCCAGCTGCCCCACTTGATAGCGGGCAGCTGCAACATTGAGGGGCATTGTTTGCCAGGGGCCCGGGAGTCGGGCTCCCCTGTGTGAAGTGGGGCTGCAGCAACTTAGAGTCCCAGAGAGGGGGCTCCCCAGGCGCAGTGGCGCACAGGCTAATCTGCAGCAAGGGGCATGCCAGGCTTGTAAGGCCTATTGTATTTACGCTGATGACTCCTGCCCCCGAGTTATTAGCAAGGTTTAACCTCTGCATGAGGGTGTTCACATATAATGCCTCCAATTAATTTAATGTACCTCCATGAGTGGAGCCTGTGTTCACCTGCCAAAAGTTAATGTGTTCCTATGTTGTAGGCCTACCTGATTTGCGACACCCACTGTATGGAAAGTGATTGCGCCTAGAATGTTACAGGCTCTTCCTCATTTACAGTGTAATGTGCATCTAATGTCTAGCTAATTGCATGTCGCCAAATGTATTGAAGTATATGTTGGGACCTACTGTGTTACCTGCTTTTACAGGTGGTTGTTGCTATGGCCTCCTACCGGCCTACTGTTCTGCTGTTATGATGTGCTTGAAGGAATCTACGCACTGGGTTTAAGAGGCTAACTGAAGTGAAATGTTGCCTAAGATTACCTGCGTCACCTATTGCTGACTTAAAGTTAGATAAAGAAACTTGCTTTTACATAACAGCCTGGTGTGGTCTCCTTTTTGTGGTGTGCCTGGTGTGTCGCCTGTGTGTGTTGCGCGGATGCTTCACACAATGCTCCTGGTTTAGCCTTCCCGCTCCGCACCACGCTACCCGTTTCCAACATTGGTGCTCAGCGCTGGGATAGGACTTGTGTTTGTGCAGTACCACAGCGGCAACTGGTTGCACTACAAAGGGGGTACTTTAGAGTAACCACAGTTTTGGGGATTGTGTCCCCCTGTGGCACTGTGGGTTGTGTATCCCGGGTCTATCTCGCCAGGATGGGGTTGGTCTACAATGAGGATGACCTGGGGGAGCACACTGAGCAGGAGGTGATGGACCTCTGGAGGGAGAGAGGGATACCCACAGTAGGCAACACGCGCAGGAAGTTGTTCCTCTATGAGGCCCTGAAAAGGGGGGAACCCTTAGAGCCCCACGGGGACCTTTCCGATTACCCCTCCGCATATTTAAGGGATGGATTTGGTAGAGACCGTGAGGAGGACTCTGAGAGTGAGGGGTCCCGGTCCATAACCCTGGAGGGTGGTGACTTTGAGGAGGAAGAGGATGTTAGGGCAGAGACACCGGTAGCGAAGGAGGACACCATAGAAAGGGAGTCCCGTGCTGGGTCCAGCCCCCGGGGCACTGCCCCACCCCTTTCCCTGTCCCCAGAAGAGTGGGTAGATAGGAAGGAAGAAAGGGAGTATCAGCTGGCGCTGGAAAGGCTCAGAGTGGAGCTAGCGCAGCTGAGGGTGGAAGGAAAAAGGCTAGAGACCGAGAGGGTCCTAGCACAGGAGAGGATGGCTAAGGCGGAGAGGGCCTTCGCCAGGGAGAGACTAGCTCAGGTGGGTAGGTTGTCCCCTGAGAGTGGTGTCTGTGGGCTGGATTCACCAGTGAGGGTGGGATCCAGTGGTGGCAGCGAGAGTGAAGCCAGTGCAGGAAGTCCCACTCCCAGAGCCCGGAAGATGGTGCCTGATCCCCAGGAGGAGGGGGACAGGTTGGAGTTCAAGGGCAGGGGAAAACTGTCCCATCAGTCTTGGGGGGAGTATGTGGACGTGTGTTGGACTGCACTGGAGGAGTGGATGGTGTGTGGCGCGGTGACAGATGGGGAAGAGCTGTTCCGCCTGATTATCAGGGAGCATGTGCTCAAGAGTTGTCTTCCCAGGTTGCGCCACCACCTGTTGCAGTGTGGGCTCTCCGACCCCAGGGAGCTTGCACGAGAGGCAGACCTTTGGGTGAGTGCCAGAGAGTCTGAGAGGGCAGTGGGGAGTGATCCTGAAGGGAGTGGTGCAGGGATCTCCCAACCCAGCGAGGTGGGAGAGGTGGAGAATAGCCCAGCTAGGTCCCAGGATAGTGAGAGGGTTGTAGGGCCTCACATCCTATCTATAGGAAGGAGTGAGATGGGGAGGTGTCCCGAGGTGCCCCAACCGCAGTCTCAGGGCCTGGAGAGTTCCATAAGGGAACCCCAGGTTGGGAGCCTAGGCTGTCCCGAGAGGCCACCCATTGAAGGGGAGCCCCTAGTGTCAGGAGAACCCGGGGCGTCTGTAATCCGAGCTCCGGGGGTTCTGGGGTCTGCTCAGCCACAGGGTTTAGATCCTGGGCTGGGGTGCCAGGTTCAGGGGCTGCCTGACCTGGCGGGAGGGACGTCCGTAACCAGTGTCCCTCCGGAATTGACTTCCAGGGGTACTTCTCCAGGTGGGAGGGTGCGGAACTCTGGAAGGGGGTGCAGGGGGAGGAAGGACTCGCCTCTGGCACCGACTCAGCCACAGGGTTTAGATCCTGGGCTGGGGTGCCAGGTTCAGGGGCTGCCTGACCTGGCGGGAGGGACGTCCGTAACCAGTGTCCCTCCGGAATTGACTTCCAGGGGCACTTCTCCAGGTGGGAGGGTGCGGAACTCTGGAAGGGGGTGCAGGGGGAGGAAGGACTCGCCTCTGGCACCGACTCAGCCACAGGGCTTAGATCCTGGGTTGGGAGGCCAGGGACAGGTACTGCCTTACCTGGCGGGAGGGACGTCTGCAAGCAGTGTCCCCCCGGAGTTGTCTCCCAGGGGTGCTTCTCCAGGTGGGAGGGTGCGGAACTCTGGGAGGGGGTGCAGAGGGAGGGAGGACTCGCCTCTGGCACCGGGGCAACCTAAGGGTTTAGACCCTGGGTTGGTGGATCGGATGCAGGGTCCCGGCCCTGGAAGAGTGAGAGAGTGGTGTTCTGAGGGTGCCCCGCAGAGGAGGAGAGGGCGGAACCCCAGAAGGAGAGGGAGGGGAGGAGAGCCTCGCCCCTACCTGGTGGACAGTGTGAGAGTGTGGTCCCTAGGTGGGAAGACCATTGGCAGTTTGGGACTGCACGGAGGAGAGGGAGAGTGGTCAAAGGGTACTAAGGGCCTGGGGCTACTGCCCCCCACTCTGTGAGACAGCCAGGGCCAGAGACAGCTGGATGGCCTAGGGCCCGGTCCTGGCTGCAGCCAACTAGGGAGCACCAGTGGGGTGGCCTAGTCGGGTCAGGAGGAGTTGAGAGAGGGAACCATCGGGTTCCAGAGTGGAGAAGAACCTGCGGGTGTTCCTGCAGTTGTGGGCCCGCATCCAAGTTCTCTCGCCCTAAGCAGGGAAGCCCATCAAGGCATTGATTGGTCTACCCTGGCTTTTGGCTGGGAGGGGGTTGTGTTGGACTTGGCCCTTTTGCCCTGAAATTTTTCGCTTTTATTAAGGGTAAAACATGGTGTGTCCGAACAGAAAATGCCAAATGCTGTGTAATGTGGTACACACTGTTAGCTCCACCATTTTAGAAAAGCACTGTGGAAAAATGTCACTGTTAAAATGGACGCCATGCCTGCCTGCCCATGTGACGCCTGACTGAGGTGGGTTGGCAGTCTAGTGGTTTGTTTTCCAGCGCCCCCTGCGTTTGGAGAGAAACGTCGCACCGAGGGTGCTCTACTCCTCCCCCTGAACCAGTTTGAACCGGTTCCCCAGAGAACCTTCTGGAAGCTGCCAGCCCTGTCTGGTAGGTGGGGTGAGGGGCGTATATAGAGGGGGGCTGGGCTGCCATGTGCTCAGACAGAGGCAGTGCAGAGCATGGACTGAATGAGAGGGGACACTCTGCCAGGGGAGACCGCCACATTGGGCCTGTGTGCTGGCCCCTGGGCCCATCTGCACCCCTCCACCGTCCACAGGGCCAGTGAGAGCCCCTTACTGGAGTGTAGACTGCCATGACAGGAGGAGTACCACGTTATGGGGGATGACTGCTTCTAGGAGCTGCGGTCCTGTTCCGATGAGTACCTACTGCCCGTTGATCTGACCCAGTATTGCTGACTGCTCTCCTACAGCCCTGAATCCTGGAAGCGCTGCATGCTGCACCCAAGAAGCGCTAGTTGCCAACCTGCCTGTCTCCCCTGCAAGCGCTGTGCCTTCACCGCGCTGGACTGTCCTCTCTGTGTGCCCTACTGCCAGCGCTGTCTTCCCCCCAGGAGCTGCTGTGCCTGCTGGAGCGCTGTGCCCAAGAAATGCTCCAGCGTGGAGTGGCCTTTTCCCCCAAGCGTGGTGCCCTGCGTGCTCCACATTGCCAGGAGTGCGGACTGCCCCCGAGCGCTGGCGCTGTGGCCGGAAGTAGCGCTGCCTGTTGCCTGCCTGCACCCTAGCGCTGTGCCCTGAATCCTCCCCAGGACAGCGTGGAACCCGGAGAGCCTGGGAGCGTGGGCCACCTCCCCCGGTCTGAGCCCCGCGTGCGCCAATAAGGAGAGCCTGGGCCCGGCGGGAGCCCACCCCGCCTGCGTGTTGCTGCGCCTGCAGCCAGAGAGGACTGGAGCCTGCTGCCGGGAGGCCGCCGAGACGCCTGCAGCCCCGAGAGCCCGGTGAGTGGGGCATTGAGGGAACCAGTAGCAGGGAGGGGGCAACGGGGCACATTGCCGGTGCCCGCCCCCGGGACCAGGGCCCATTTTACTCCCCAGCTGCCCCACTTGATAGCAGGCAGCTGCAACGTTGAGGGGCATTGTTTGCCAGGGGCCCGGGAGTCGGGCTCCCCTGTGTGAAGTGGGGCTGCAGCAACTTAGAGTCCCAGAGAGGGGGCTCCCCAGGCGCAGTGGCGCACAGGCTAATCTGCAGCAAGGGGCATGCCAGGCTTGTAAGGCCTATTGTATTTACGCTGATGACTCCTGCCCCCGAGTGATTAGCAAGGTTTAACCTCTGCATGAGGGTGTTCACCTATAATGCCTCCAATGAATTTAATGTACCTCCATGAGTGGAGCCTGTGTTCACCTGCCAAAAGTTAATGTGTTCCTATGTTGTAGGCCTACCTGATTTGCGACACCCACTGTATGGAAAGTGATTGCGCCTAGAATGTTACAGGCTCTTCCTCATTTACAGTGTAATGTGCATCTAATGTCTAGCTAATTGCATGTCGCCAAATGTATTGAAGTATATGTTGGGACCTACTGTGTTACCTGCTTTTACAGGTGGTTGTTGCTACGGCCTCCTACCGGCCTACTGCTCTGCTGTTATGATGTGCTTGAAGGAATCTACGCACTGGGTTTAAGAGGCTAACTGAAGTGAAATGTTGCCTAAGATTACCTGCGTCACCTATTGCTGACTTAAAGTTAGATAAAGAAACTTGCTTTTACATAACAGCCTGGTGTGGTCTCCTTTTTGTGGTGTGCCTGGTGTGTCGCCTGTGTGTGTTGCGCGGATGCTTCATACAATGCTCCTGGTTTAGCCTTCCCGCTCCGCACCACGCTACCCGTTTCCAACACACACCTTATCCCAAGAGCTGATGAACTGATAGACAGATTGGGTGCAGCCAAATACCTCAGTACCTTTGACTTAACTGCAGGGTACTGGCAGATTGGCATGGCCCCAGGAGCCAAAGAGAAAACCGCATTCTCCACACCTGATGGGCATTTTCAGTTCACTGTTATGCCCTTTGGTTTAAAGAATGCCCCTGCCACCTTCCAGAGGTTGGTGAATCAAGTCCTTGCTGGGTTGGAGTCCTTTAGTGCAGCCTATCTTGATGATATTGCTGTCTTCAGTTCCAACTGGCAGGATCACCTGGTCCACCTTGGGAAGGTTTTAAAGGCTCTGCAAACTGCAGGCCTATCTATCAAGGCATCCAAATGCCAGATAGGGCAGGGCACTGTGGTGTACTTGGGCCACCTGGTTGGTGGAGGCCAGGTACAACCCTTACAGCCCAAGATCCAGGCCATCCTGGACTGGGCAGCTCCAACAACTCAGACCCAAGTCACGGCATTCCTTGGCTTGACTAGGTACTACAGGAGGTTTGTGAAGGGATATGGGTCCATTGTGACTCCCCTCACAGAACTCACCTCCAAGAAGATGCCAAAGAAAGTAAACTGGACAGTCTGTTGCCAAAAGGCTTTTGACACTCTGAAAGAGGCAATGTGCTCAGCACCAATTCTAAAAGCACCAGATTATGCCAAGCAGTTCATTGTGCAGACTGATGCCTCTGAGCTAGGGATAGGAGCGGTCCTATCCCAGACCAATGATGAAGGCCAAGACCAACCTGTTGCTTTTATAAGCAGAAGGCTTCTCCCCAGGGAGCAGCGTTGGAGTGCCATTGAGAGGGAGGCCTTTGCTGTGGTTTGGTCCCTGAAGAAGCTGAGGCCCTACCTGTTTGGGACTCACTTCCTAGTTCAAACTGACCACAGACCTCTCAGGTGGCTAATGCAAATGAAAGGAGAAAATCCAAAACTGTTGAGGTGGTCCATCTCCCTACAGGGAATGGACTTTGAAGTGGAACACAGACCTGGCACTGCCCATGCCAATGCAGATGGCCTTTCCAGGTTCTTCCACTTAGACAATGAAGACTCCATAGGGCAAGGTTAGTCTCATCATCTTTCGTTTGGGGGGGGTTGTGTGAGAAAGTGCCATCTTTCTTGCATGGTATGCCCCCACTTTTGCTGAATTGCTGATGTGCTTTGACTGAGTGTGCCCTGGGCTCCTGCCAATCAGGTACCCAGGGCCTGTGTTCCTTCCCTAAAACTGCATTGATACCTACACCCAATTGGCATCCCTGGCCACAGGTCAGCCCCTGGTAAATGGTACCATGGGTACCCAGGGCACTGTGACCAGGGAAGGCCCCTAAGGGCTGCAGCACTTGTTGTGCCACCCTTAGGGACCCTGTACCTTTACACACACACACTGCCTTTGCAGGCTGCGTGTCTTGGTGCAGAACAAAAGTGAAGAGTCGACATGGCACACATCCCTGTGTGCCATGCCTACAAGCCACTGCCCTGGCCTAGGTCAGCCACCCCTCTAGCTGGGTGCACTATGCCAGTGGTGAGGGCACAGAGGCATGAGCCCTGCGCCCCTACAGTGCCCAAGTCCATTCTTGGGCATTGTAAGTGCAGTGCTGCCATTAAGAGTATATGGTGCTGGGAGTCTGTCATTACGAACTCCACAGCACCATAATGGCCCCACTGAAAACTAAGAAGTTTGGTATCAAACTTCTCAGCACATTAAACCCCCACTGATGCCAGTGTGGGATTTAATGTAAAACGCTCTCCAGAGGGCATCTTAGAGATGCCCCCTGAAACCAACCCGACCTCCAGTGTCCGGACTGAGTGGCTGCCCAGGCTGCCACCACCAGACATGTTTCTGGACCCCTGGGTCGAGAGCCTCTGCTCTCAGGGGCCTGAAACAATGCGCATCCTGGGGCGAGGTGCCAAAGCCTCCTCCCCCAGGATGGGCAGGGGAAGCTTCAAAGGCCTGCCGCCTTTTGAGCTTCCCCAGACCATTTTCTGCTCCCAGCAAACTGGTTCTACCCCCACTTCTGGCGGGAGAACCGGCGGGAAAACCAGAGGCAGGAAATGGGTTGTGCCCACCTCTGCCAACTCCACCCCTAAGGTGGGGGAGGCGAGGTGAAGCCCAAACTCAAGTCCCCGCCATCTTGAAGATGGGGGGAACCAGCCAACCAGGGACAGGCTCCTGCCCCCCTCCCACTGGAGAGTGGCAGAATAGGGGGTGTACCCACCCCAGGGACGGGACCCATTGGTCCCTGCCCTTACCTACCTGTAACCACCCCTAAATTTAGTATTTAGGGGCTCCCTGAACCTTCCTTCCTCAGTTCCCGAATCCAAAACAAGAAGAGAAGACGAAGCAAGAAGACCAGCCGTGCAGCTGCTAACAAGGAGGCGAAGACAACTGACTTGGCCCCAGCCCTACCGGCCTGTCGACCTCTGAACCTGCTCCTGCGGAACCCCGGCCTCAGCAACCTCAAGAACCCCGAAGAACCTGACTTCTGTGCCACAGCCTTCAACCCAGGGACTCCCACGAGCAGTGGTACTGTTCAAAAGAAAAACTACAAAAGACCCGGCCTGGCACGGAACCGCGAAACCTGCACCCTCTGCACCCGCCGAGCCCCGCCGGTGCCTGAGTGAACAAAGACTGTGAGGACGTCCCCCCGGCGATTCTGACCTGGAATCCAGTGCCCAAGGACCCTCCTCGACGACCCAGACGACGCCTGCAGCCTCAGGACAAGGGACCCCTCCAACCGCGACCAGCAGGGGGTAAGATTTCCCGACCTCAAAAGACCCCCCTGCACCCGGCGCCCCACGGCCCCCTGTGCCCAACTCCTGGGTGTCTACCTATCCTCCAAGACCCCAACTTACCTCTTGAAGTGTTGGTCGCTCCTGAAGAGTCACCGTCCCCGAGCCTGCAGCCTTTTTTCACCTTCCAAGATCTCCATTGGTTAACATTGAGTGCCCGACGGCTCAAAAGCACCCTGCACCCAGCCGCCCGAGTGCCCCTGGAAGTGCAACCTTTACCCTAACTTACTTCCCCATTTGCCCTGAGCAAGTGACCAGGAGCCCAGCTCCCACAGCCGCGTGGCCTGCTTGCCAGCAGCCACCAACCCGAGGCCCCCTGCCTGCCATAGGATAACATTGGGCCTACTCACTCTGCACCCGGCCGCCCCTGTGCCGCTGAGGGTGTAACAACTGTACTTACCTGATCCTAGGGGGCCGCTGAGTCTATGCCCAGAACCTTAACTCTGCCAGTCGAGTACTTACCCAAAGACCGATAACTCACTTTTCCTCCATAGGGTAACACTGACTGGCTCCCCCCTGGAATTTCTTCTAAGTGTGGATTTTTGAAACTTTAAAATATTCACCTAAAATCAACTGAGTCACGAAAACGAAAATACTCACCTACTATTAGAAGAGATCCCAGTGCTGGATCGGGGTGCCCAGCACTGACCCTAAAAAGTAATCACAACGTTACTTACCGCTAACTCAATTTTCTTCCATAGGGATCCATTGACTGGTTTTCTGTGAAATTTCTTCTAAGTGTCCACTTTTGAAATACTAAAATATTGTTTAAAAATCACAACAGTAACGAATTCCGAACTACTCACCTGCTATCAGGAGAGACGTCAGTACTGCACCTTTTAGTCCAGTACCAACCATGTAAAGTAATTTTGACCGTACTTACCGGTAACTTGCAATTCCTGCCATAGGATATCATTGCCTGCTTTTTACTGAAAAAGTTTCTGTGTCGATTTCTAAATCTTACAAATATTCTTTAAAAATCGTGCCAACGATACAAACGTAATTACTTACCTGTGTTAGATAGATATCCCAGTGCTGACTCTGAGAACCCAGCACTGAATTACAAAAGTAACGTAAACCTACTTTGCTTGCAAACTGCATTTCCTTCCATAGGATAACATTGGTAATTTTACCCAGAAAAGTTTCTAAGTGTCAACTTTTGAAATACAGTAATATTCCTCAAAAATCACTACTATAACCAAAACGCTTTTTCTTACCTGTTTACAGGAAATGTCCCAGGACTGAATCCAGGATCCAGTCCTATGGTTAGAGAAGTAATCTACAAAGTAATTAATTGCAATTAACCAAAACTGTCCATTGAGCTCAATGTTACATGGTGTTTGAACTTGTGTTGCCTCTTGCACCAACTGTGACTACTATCATCAAACAGTCTATTGCCTATTTGTAAATTGGTTAACTAAAGCATCTCATTCTGAGAAAGTATATTCTGATACCTATTGTCGGTTCTAAAATAAAACAAGCATATATTTTTATATACAAACCATTGGCCTAGAGTTCAGTTCTTGAGTGTGTGGCTTCATTTGCTGACTGAGTTTGTACAACAAGTGCTTTACACTGTCCTCTAATACTGCCTTACTGCTCGACCAAGCTACCACTTTAGAGAGTAAGGTTATATCTAACTTTAGCATCTGCCTTACCATTGGGGAACTGTGGACCCTATACACCCTGTACCTTACTTTGGTGCAGTATATATAGAGTCACTTTCCTACATTGGTGGATCAGCGGTGGGATACAAACTTGCATTTGTTGGACTACTTGGTTACCATCTGATCACACAACAGAACTCTTAAATTGCCTTTAGAATTCTGATTTTTTTAAATTGGTATTTTTTTTCAAATCACTAAAAAACTTGTTAGGGCCTTGCTTAAGCCCCTTTAGAATTTTAGAAAATAAAAAGTCACTACAGTCAAGGGTAGAGGGGTTAGAACTTTTTGTTAAAATGTCTCAAGACAAGAACCCAGCTATTAGTGAAGATAATAATGACATACAGGACCTGGTTGAGGAGCTCGACCTCACCCCTTATCTTCATTTGTCTTTCAAAGAGATAAGGTCCTTATGCAAACTTAAAGATATACCCATGGGCCAGCATCCAACCAAACAAGGGCTCCAGGAGCTCCTGGCTGAGTATGCTAAGGCCCACCCCTCTGAGTATGGTGATGACCAAGCAGAGGAGGAAAGGAGGGAGGAGGATGGGGATGGTAACCCACCTCCACCACTGCCTAGGGAAGATAGGGTCCCTGCACCCTTATCTCCAAGAATCAACCTCTGGGGACCTAGAGGCCACATAGGTGGTTCAGGTCTCAGAGAGGACCCTGAGGACAGTCTCAGGGAAGAGGACAACTTTTTAGCAAAGTTGGCCAAAAGACTGGACCTAGAGACCAGACTCCTGGCTCTAGAGAAGGAAAGAAAAGAGATGGGTTTAGCACCCATCAATGGTGGCAGCAATACCAATAATAAGGATAAGGAGGAATCCTATGATCCTAAAATCCCCAAAGGGATTGTCCCTAAATATGAGGAGGGTGATGACATTACCAAATGGTTCACAGCCTTTGAGAGGGCTTGTGAAATGAGAAGGGTGAAGAAACCTCTCTGGGGGCACTCCGGTGGGAACTGTTCTCTGGTAACTGCAGAGACAGGCTTCTGACCCTCTCTGGGCCAGATGCCGGGTCCTATGACCTCATGAGGAAGACTCTGATTGAGGGATTTGGATTCACTACTGAGGAGTATAGAATTAGATTCAGGGGGCTCAAAAAACCCAGACCCAGTCCTGGATTGACTTCGTGGACTTCTCAGTAAAGACACTGGATGGTTGGTTAGCTGGACATGGTGTGCAGGATTTTACTGGATTGTACAATTTGTTCATGAAGGAACATATATTAAGTAACTGCACAAATGAAAAGCTGCATCAGCATTTGGTAGACCTAGGTCTAATTTCTCCCCAAGAATTGGGAAAGAAGGCAGACCACTGGGTCAAGACTAGGGTGACAAGGACAACCACTGGGGATGACCAAAAGAAGGTGGTCACCAAACCTCCCCAGGGGAAAGGTGGTGAGAATCCCCAAGATAAGAAGTCTGAGTCTTCCAAAGGGCCCCAAAAACCTGTTCTGGGGGGTGGGTCCCAAACTACTCCCTATGTGCCTCAAACCTATAGGGGGAAGAACTTTGATCCCTTGAAGGCCTGGTGTAATAACTGTAAGAAGTTAGGACACCTAACTGTAGATAAATCTTGCCCCCACAACAAAGCCCCTAAGGCACCCAGTACAGCTACTCCTGGGGCAGCAAGTCTACAGATGGGATCAGAAGAGTGCCCTGAGCAAATCTGGGGACACACTCAGGTGAGTCTAGTCTCACTAGGGGAAGTAGAGTTTGCCACTGTAGCTGTGTGGCCACCCAACTTAAAGAAATATTTACAATACCCCTGGGTGAATGGAACTAGGGTAGAAGCTCTGAGGGATACAGGTGCCAGTGTCACTATGGTGAGAGACACACTGGTTTCCCCTGAGCAATACTTGATTGGGAAAACGTACCCAGTCACCAATGCTGACAGTGTCACCACTAGTCATCCCATGGCCATGGTGACATTAGGCTGGGGGGGGGGGTTACTGTCCTGAAGCAGGTAGTGGTCTCTCAGAAGTTACCAGCTGCATGTCTGCTAGGAAATGATCTGGAAACCTCAGCCTGGGCAGAGGTTGAGCTAAAGGCCCATGCAGTCATGCTGGGCATCCCTGAATTGGTGTGTGTAAAAACAAGAGCACAGAGCAAAAGGCAGGGTGAAGAAATAGTGTTGGAGCCTGAAATGATGGCCCAACCTACCAAGAGAAAAGGAAAGAAGACTGGGGGACCAGCTTCTACACAGCCACAAGAGCAGGACCCCTCTCCTCAGGGAGAGAACCTGGATACCCCAGAGGGAACTGAGCCCCTGGAGCTTGACCCTTACCAGGTTGAACTCTTGGGCCCAGGGGGACCCTCTAGGGAAGAGCTGTGCCAAGGACAGCAAGACTGTCCCACTCTTGACAGCCTGAGGCAGCAAGCTGTTTCAGAAGCCAAGGGAGATGTCAGTGGTATCCACAGAGTCTATTGGGAAGAGGGATTACTGTACACTGAGACAAAAGACCCCAATCCTGGAGCCACCAGGAGAGTGGTGGTGCCTCAGAAGTACAGGGAGTTCCTCCTAACTTTGGCTCATGACATCCCCCTAGCTGGACATCTGGGCCAAACCAAAACTTGGGAAAGGCTAGTTAGCCACTTTTACTGGCCCCAGATGCACCAAAAGGTGAAGGAGTTTGTCAGCTCCTGTGTTACCTGTCAAGCCAGTGGCAAG
The DNA here is from genome assembly GCA_963921515.1 of Calotriton arnoldi. NCBI lineage: Eukaryota > Metazoa > Chordata > Amphibia > Caudata > Salamandridae > Calotriton > Calotriton arnoldi. Next base: position 107,646 of record CAWUFW010004019.1, on the reverse strand, counting down.
ACAGGTGGCCATCCAAAGGCCCCCTAATACCACTACCTGTGGTGGGGGTTCCCTTTGAAAGGGTAGGTGTGGACATAGTGGGTCCACTGGAACCTCCCACAGCCTCAGGGAACAAATTCATACTGGTGGTAGTGGATCATGCCACTAGGTATCCTGAGGCTATTCCCCTTAGGACTACTACAGCTCCTGCAGTAGCCAAGGCCCTCATTGGTGTCTTCACCAGGGTAGGGTTTCCTAAGGAGGTGGTTTCAGACAGAGGTTCCAACTTCATGTCTGCTTACCTGACCCACATGTGGAAGGAGTGTGGGGTGCAGTACAAGTTTACTACACCCTACCATCCACAAACCAATGGCCTTGTTGAGAGATTCAACAAGACATTGAAAGGCATGATCATGGGACTCCCTGAAAAACTCAAAAGGAGATGGGATGTCCTACTACCATGCCTGCTTTTCGCTTACAGAGAAGTTCCACAGAAGGGAGTAGGTTTCTCACCCTTTGAACTTCTGTTTGGCCATCCTGTGAGGGGACCACTCTGTCTTGTGAAGGAGGGCTGGGAGAGACCTCTCCAAGAACCCAAACAAGACATTGTGGACTATGTGCTTGGCCTAAGGTCCAGAATGGCTGAGTACATGGAAAAGGCATCCAAGAATCTTGAGGCCAGCCAGGAGCTTCAGAAGCACTGGTATGACCAAAAAGCTGCACTGGTTGAATTTCAACCTGGGCAACAGGTATGGGTTTTGGAGCCAGTGGCACCAAGGGCACTCCAGGACAGATGGAGTGGCCCTTACCCTATCCTAGAGAAAAAGAGTGAGGTCACCTACTTGGTTGACCTGGGCACAAGCAGGACACCCAAAAGGGTTATCCATGTGAACCGCCTAAAACTCTACAATGACAGGGCTGACATCACCATGCTGATGGTGACAGATGAGGAACAGGAAGCTGAGAGTGAACCTCTCCCTGATCTCCTCTCCCACAGCCCAAAAGATGGGTCAGTAGATGGAGTTGTCTTTTCAGACACCCTCACTGCCCAACGGCAGACTGACTGCAAGCAAGTCTTGCAGCAGTATGCTGGGCTCTTTTCCTTGACCCCTGGCTGACAAACTGGTGTACCCATGATGTGGACACTGGTGACAGTGCACCTGTCAAAAACAAGATCTATCGTCAGTCAGACCAAGTTAAGGAAAGCATCAGAGCTGAAGTCAGCAAGATGATGGAGCTAGGGGTTATTGAGCCCTCTGAGAGCCCCTGGGCTAGCCCAGTGGTTCTGGTCCCCAAACCTCATCAACAGGGTGAAAAGAGAGAGATGAGGTTTTGTGTGGACTATAGAGGTCTCAACTCTGTCACCAAGACAGATGCACACTGTTGGACTTGGCCCTTTTGCCCTGAAATTTTTCGCTTTTATTAAGGGTAAAACATGGTGTGTCCGAACAGGAAATGCCAAATGCTGTGTAATGTGGTACACACTGTTAGCTCCACCATTTTAGAAAAGCACTGTGGAAAAATGTCACTGTTAAAATGGACGCCATGCCTGCCTGCCCATGTGACGCCTGACTGAGGTGGGTTGGCAGTCTAGTGGTTTGTTTTCCAGCGCCCCCTGCGTTTGGAGAGAAACGTCGCACCGAGGGTGCTCTACTCCTCCCCCTGAACCAGTTTGAACCGGTTCCCCAGAGAACCTTCTGGAAGCTGCCAGCCCTGTCTGGTAGGTGGGGTGAGGGGCGTATATAGAGGGGGCTGGGCTGCCATGTGCTCAGACAGAGGCAGTGCAGAGCATGGACTGAATGAGAGGGGACACTCTGCCAGGGGAGACCGCCACATTGGGCCTGTGTGCTGGCCCCTGGGCCCATCTGCACCCCACCACTGTCCACAGGGCCAGTGAGAGCCCCTTACTGGAGTGTAGACTGCCATGACAGGAGGAGTACCACGTTATGGGGGATGACTGCTTCTAGGAGCTGCGGTCCTGTTCCGATGAGTACCCACTGCCCGTTGATCTGACCCAGTATTGCTGACTGCTCTCCTACAGCCCTGAATCCTGGAAGCGCTGCATGCTGCACCCAAGAAGCGCTAGTTGCCAACCTGCCTGTCTCCCCTGCAAGCGCTGTGCCTTCACCGCACTGGACTGTCCTCTCTGTGTGCCCTACTGCCAGCACTGTCTTCCCCCCAGGAGCTGCTGTGCCTGCAGGAGCGCTGTGCCCAAGAAACGCTCCAGCGCTGGAGGGGCCTTTTTCCCCAAGCGTGGTGCCCTGCGTGCTCCACATTGCCAGGAGTGCGGACTGCCCCCGAGCGCTGGCGCTGTGGCCGGAAGTAGCGCTGCCTGTTGCCTGCCTGCACCCTAGCGCTGTGCCCTGAATCCTCCCCAGGACAGCGTGGAACCCGGAGAGCCTGGGAGCGTGGGCCACCTCCCCCGGTCTGAGCCCCGCGTGCGCCAATAAGGAGAGCCTGGGCCCGGCGGGAGCCCACCCCGCCTGCGTGTTGCTGCGCCTGCAGCCAGAGAGGACTGGAGCCTGCTGCCGGGAGGCCGCCGAGACGCCTGCAGCCCCGAGAGCCCGGTGAGTGGGGCATTGAGGGAACCAGTAGCAGGGAGGGGGCAACGGGGCACATTGCCGGTGCCCGCCCCCGGGACCAGGGCCCATGTTACTCCCCAGCTGCCCCACTTGATAGCAGGCAGCTGCAACGTTGAGGGGCATTGTTTGCCAGGGGCCCGGGAGTCGGGCTCCCCTGTGTGAAGTGGGGCTGCAGCAACTTAGAGTCCCAGAGAGGGGGCTCCCCAGGCGCAGTGGCGCACAGGCTAATCTGCAGCAAGGGGCATGCCAGGCTTGTAAGGCCTATTGTATTTACGCTGATGACTCCTGCCCCCGAGTGATTAGGAAGGTTTAACCTCTGCATGAGGGTGTTCACCTATAATGCCTCCAATGAATTTAATGTACCTCCATGAGTGGAGCATGTGTTCACCTGCCAAAAGTTAATGTGTTCCTATGTTGTAGGCCTACCTGATTTGCGACACCCACTGTATGGAAAGTGATTGCGCCTAGAATGTTACAGGCTCTTCCTCATTTACAGTGTAATGTGCATCTAATGTCTAGCTAATTGCATGTCCCCAAATGTATTGAAGTATATGTTGGGACCTACTGTGTTACCTGCTTTTACAGGTGGTTGTTGCTACGGCCTCCTACCGGCCTACTGTTCTGCTGTTATGATGTGCTTGAAGGAATCTACGCACTGGGTTTAAGAGGCTAACTGAAGTGAAATGTTAGCTAAGATTACCTGCGTCACCTATTGCTGACTTAAAGTTAGATAAAGAAACTTGCTTTTACATAACAGCCTGGTGTGGTCTCCTTTTTGTGGTGTGCCTGGTGTGTCGCCTGTGTGTGTTGCGCGGATGCTTCACACAATGCTCCTGGTTTAGCCTTCCCGCTCCGCACCACGCTACCCGTTTCCAACACACACCCTATCCCAAGAGCTGATGAACTGATAGACAGATTGGGTGCAGCCATATACCTGAGTACCTTTGACTTAACTGCAGGGTACTGGCAGATTGGCATGGCCCCAGGAGCCAAAGAGAAAACCGCATTCTCCACACCTGATGGGCATTTTCAGTTCACTGTTATGCCCTTTGGTTTAAAGAATGCCCCTGCCACCTTCCAGAGGTTGGTGAATAAAGTCCTTGCTGGGTTGGAGTCCTTTAGTGCAGCCTATCTTGATGATATTGCTGTCTTCAGTTCCAACTGGCAGGATCACCTGGTCCACCTTGGGAAGGTTTTAAAGGCTCTGCAAACTGCAGGCCTATCTATCAAGGCATCCAAATGCCAGATAGGGCAGGGCACTGTGGTGTAATTGGGCCACCTGGTTGGTGGAGGCCAGGTACAACCCTTACAGCCCAAGATCCAGGCCATCCTGGACTGGGCAGCTCCAACAACTCAGACCCAAGTCAGGGCATTCCTTGGCTTGACTGGGTACTACAGGAGGTTTGTGAAGGGATATGGGTCCATTGTGACTCCCCTCACAGAACTCACCTCCAAGAAGATGCCAAAGAAAGTAAACTGGACAGTCTGTTGCCAAAAGGCTTTTGACACTCTGAAAGAGGCAATGTGCTCAGCACCAATTCTAAAAGCACCAGATTATGCCAAGCAGTTCATTGTGCAGACTGATGCCTCTGAGCTAGGGATAGGAGCGGTCCTATCCCAGACCAATGATGAAGGCCAAGACCAACCTGTTGCTTTTATAAGCAGAAGGCTTCTCCCCAGGGAGCAGCGTTGGAGTGCCATTGAGAGGGAGGCCTTTGCTGTGGTTTGGTCCCTGAAGAAGATGAGGCCCTACCTGTTTGGGACTCACTTCCTAGTTCAAACTGACCACAGACCTCTCAGGTGGCTAATGCAAATGAAAGGAGAAAATCCAAAACTGTTGAGGTGGTCCATCTCCCTACAGGGAATGGACTTTGAAGTGGAACACAGACCTGGCACTGCCCATGCCAATGCAGATGGCCTTTCCAGGTTCTTCCACTTAGACAATGAAGACTCCATAGGGCAAGGTTAGTCTCATCATCTTTCGTTTGGGGGGGTTGTGTGAGAAAGTGCCATCTTTCTTGCATGGTATGCCCCCACTTTTTGCTGAATTGCTGATGTGCTTTGACTGAGTGTGCCCTGGGCTCCTGCCAATCAGGTACCCAGGGCCTGTGTTCCTTCCCTAAAACTGCATTGATACCTACACCCAATTGGCATCCCTGGCCACAGGTCAGCCCCTGGTAAATGGTACCATGGGTACCCAGGGCACTGTGACCAGGGAAGGCCCCTAAGGGCTGCAGCACTTGTTGTGCCACCCTTAGGGACCCTGTACCTTACACACACACACTGCCTTTGCAGGCTGCGTGTCTTGGTGCAGAACAAAAGTGAAGAGTCGACATGGCACACATCCCTGTGTGCCATGCCTAGAAGCCACTGCCCTGGCCTAGGTCAGCCACCCCTCTAGCTGGGTGCACTATGCCAGTGGTGAGGGCACAGAGGCATGAGCCCTGCGCTCCTACAGTGCCCAAGTCCATTCTTGGGCATTGTAAGTGCAGTGCTGCCATTAAGAGTATATGGTGCTGGGAGTCTGTCATTACGAACTCCACAGCACCATAATGGCCCCACTGAAAACTAAGAAGTTTGGTATCAAACTTCTCAGCACATTAAACCCCCACTGATGCCAGTGTGGGATTTAATGTAAACGCACTCAGAGGGCATCTTAGAGTTGCCCCTGAAACCAACCCGACCTCCAGTGTCCGGACTAAGTGGCTGCCCAGGCTGCCACCACCAGACATGTTTCTGGACCCCTGGGTCGAGAGCCTCTGCTCTCAGGGGCCTGAAACAATGCGCATCCTGGGGCGAGGTGCCAAAGCCTCCTCCCCCAGGATGGGCAGGGAAGCTTCAAAGGCCTGCCGCCTTTTGAGCTTCCCCAGACCATTTTCTGCTCCCAGCAAACTGGTCCCCACTGGTTCTACCCCCACTTCTGGCGGGAGAACCGGCGGGAAAACCAGAGGCAGGAAATGGGTTGTGCCCACCTCTGCCAACTCCACCCCTAAGGTGGGGGAGGCGAGGTGAAGCCTAAACTCAAGTCCCCGCCATCTTGAGGATGGGGGACCCAGCCAACCAGGGACAGGCTCCTGCCCCCTCCCACTGGAGAGTGGCAGAATAGGGGTGTACCCACCCCAGGGACGGGACCCATTGGTCCCTGCCCTTACCTACCTGTAACCACCCCTAAATTTAGTATTTAGAGGCTCCCTGAACCTTCCTTCCTCAGTTCCCGAATCCAAAACAAGAAGAGAAGACGAAGCAAGAAGACCAGCCGTGCAGCTGCTAACAAGGAGGCGAAGACAACTGACTTGGCCCCAGCCCTACCGGCCTGTCGACCTCTGAACCTGCTCCTGCGGAACCCCGGCCTCAACAACCTCAAGAACCCCGGAGGACCTGACTTCTGTGCCACAGCCTTCAACCCAGGGACTCCCACGAGCAGTGGTACTGTTCAAAAGAAAAACTACAAAAGACCCGGCCTGGCACGGAACCGCGAAACCTGCACACTCTGCACCCGCCGAGCCCCGCCGGTGCCTGAGTGAACAAAGACTTTGAGGACGTCCCCCCGGCGATTCTGACCTGGAATCCAGTGCCCAAGGACCCTCCTCGACGACCCAGACGACGCCTGCAGCCTCAGGACAAGGGACCCCTCCAACCGCGACCAGCAGGGGGTAAGATTTCCCGACCTCAAAAGAGCCCCCTGCACCCGGCGCCCCACGGCCCCCTGTGCCCAACTCCTGGGTGTCTACCTATCCTCCAAGACCCCAACTTACCTCTTGAAGTGTTGGTCGCTCCTGAAGAGTCACCGTCCCCGAGCCTGCAGCCTTTTTTCACCTTCCAAGATCTCCATTGGTTAACATTGAGCGCCCGACGGCTCAAAAGCACCCTGCACCCAGCCGCCCGAGTGCCCCTGGAAGTGTAACCTTTACCCTAACCTACTTCCCCATTTGCCCTGAGCAAGTGACCAGGAGCCCAGCTCCCACAGCCGCGTGGCCTGCTTGCCAGCAGCCACCAACCCGAGGCACCCTGCCTGCCATAGGATAACATTGGGCCTACTCACTCTGCACCCGGCCGCCCCTGTGCCGCTGAGGGTGTAACAACTGTACTTACCTGATCCTGGGGGACCCCTGAGTCTATGCCCAGAACCTTAACTCTGCCAGTCGAGTACTTACCCAAAGACCGATAACTCACTTTTCCTCCATAGGGTAACACTGACTGGCTCCCCCCTGGAATTTCTTCTAAGTGTGGATTTTTGAAACTTTAAAATATTCACCTAAAATCAAGCGAGTCACGAAAACGAAAATACTCACCTACTATTAGAAGAGATCCCAGTGCTGGATCGGGGTGCCCAGCACTGACCCTAAAAAGTAATCACAACGTTACTTACCGCTAACTCAATTTTCTTCCATAGGGATCCATTGACTGGTTTTCTGTGAAATTTCTTCTGTGTCCACTTTTGAAATACTAAAATATTGTTTAAAAATCACAACAGTAACGAATTCCGAACTACTCACCTGCTATCAGGAGAGACGTCAGTACTGCACCTTTTAGTCCAGTACCAACCATGTAAAGTAATTTTGACCGTACTTACCGGTAACTTGCAATTCCTGCCATAGGATATCATTGCCTGCTTTTTACTGAAAAAGTTTCTGTGTCGATTTCTAAATCTTACAAATATTCTTTAAAAATCGTGCCAACGATACAAACGTAATTACTTACCTGTGTTAGATAGATATCCCAGTGCTGACTCTGAGAACCCAGCACTGAATTACAAAAGTAACGTAAACCTACTTTGCTTGCAAACTGCATTTCCTTCCATAGGATAACATTGGTAATTTTACCCAGAAAAGTTTCTAAGTGTCAACTTTTGAAATACAGTAATATTCCTCAAAAATCACTACTATAACCAAAACGCTTTTTCTTACCTGTTTACAGGAAATGTCCCAGGACTGAATCCAGGATCCAGTCCTGTGGTTAGAGAAGTAATCTACAAAGTAATTAATTGCAATTAACCAAAACTGTCCATTGAGCTCAATGTTACATGGTGTTTGAACTTGTGTTGCCTCTTGCACCAACTGTGACTACTATCATCAAACAGTCTATTGCCTATTTGTAAAGTGGTTAACCAAAGCATCTCATTCTGAGAAAGTATATTCTGATACCTATTGTCGGTTCTAAAATAAAACAAGCATATATTTTTATATACAAACCATTGGCCTAGAGTTCAGTTCTTGAGTGTGTGGCTTCATTTGCTGACTGAGTGTGTACAACAAGTGCTTTACACTGTCCTCTGATACTGCCTTACTGCTCGACCAAGCTACCACTTTAGAGAGTAAGGTTATATCTAACTTTAGCCTCTGCCTTACCATTGGGGAACTGTGGACCCTATACACCCTGTACCTTACTTTGGTGCAGTATATATAGAGTCACTTTCCTACAGTATTGTGTTGGAATTATTTGGCAGGAGCTTGTGATAGATGGATGCAGCAATTGTAGAGATAGTATGGGGAAAACAGAGAGATCATGAGCAGATTTTAAGGGCAATTGCGGAGTGGTGAAGAAATGAAATGGTCGTTGTGAGTGAGAGTTGCTAGGGACTTGTGATTCTATTGACCTATTGCGTGAAACTGAGGATATGTGGCAGTGAAGAGCCACGGAGCAGTAAAACTGTGGTACTGTGCAACTTGAGACTATTGGAGTTGGGAAAGTGGAACACACTGGAGGTGGATGGAGAGAGAAAGAAGAAATGGTAAAACACGTAGAGGGGTGAATTAAGAATTATGGCTAATGGTAATCCCAGCTAGCAAAAGTACATTTAAAACATCAAAACTATTCAGTCACCCAGCTAAAACACTTAACATGGGAATGATCAAAGAATGTCAGAAATGATAAAACTTTACGTCTACTTATACAATAACTGCACTTGATCTACGACCACATGAAACACTGCAGCAATATTAACTATGCAGCCTTGTATCCTTCCACAGCATACAGCAAATTACAAAGGTAACTTTGCTTATGTTATATTTCAGTACTTCAAGAGTTACACCACTGATTACATCAGTATTGCACTGTCAATTACAGTGCATATGACACCACCAACTTATTAATTACTGGACCCAAGAGAAAGGAAGGCAAGTTCAAAATAGGAGATTAGCCTGAAGTGAAATTTTGAATTTTCCAATTTTATTCTGTACGAGGTAGAAAGAAAGAGAAATTATTTTAGGCATTCTGAAAGATATCTCTATGTGCACTGATGATTGATTAATTTCCTTAAAAATCGGCAAATTCACTTCGCCACTATAGCAGTTAGAATATTGGGCTCTCCCTTCCATACAAGGATCCCCATGAAACTGGGAGGCATATTTACAAGGGTATTGCGCCACCGGAGTGTCACTTTTTCCGATGTTCCAGTGGCGCAATGTCCTGCTTCATTTTTACAAGGTTGCTCTAAGCCAAAAACTAATTAGAGTGGTGCAACGAGGAGATATACTTTTATTTCTCCTCGTTTTTTGCTCTTACTCTGTGTGGAGCAAAACACCATTAATGGTAGTGTTTTTTGCAGGAAGTTGTCCCTTCTTGCACAAACACAATCATCCCTGCAACTCAGGCTCCCTTGCATCTGGTGCTAGGCAGCTTTGTTAGCTCTGTCGCAAGGGAAAACACAGGGCTGTGCCATATTCTTGTCAGGTCGTAAGACCTTCAATGGATCCCCCTTCAAATGGATCCCCCTCGAACACCGAAAGACCGTCACTCACGCCCTGGTCACCAGCAGACTCGACTACGGCAACGCACTCTATGCCGGAATAAACAAAAACCTCACCCTCAAGCTACAGAACATCCAGAATGCCGCCGCAAGACTGGTCCTCAACCTGCCAAAACACTGCCACATCTCCCAGCACCTGCGCACACTCCACTGGCTCCCTGTCGAGGCGAGAATCACCTTCAAGATGCTCACCCACGCACACAAGGCCCTCCACGGCACCGGACCAGCATACCTGAACAGCCGACTCAAATTCCACGCACCCCAAAGGACCCTACGATCAGCCCAGCTCTCCTACGCCGTGGTCCCCCGCACCAGAAAGACCAGATCGGGAGGCCGCTCCTTCTCCTTCCTCGCGGCCAAAGCATGGAACGCCCTTCCGCTCCACCTCAGACAGACAACATCGCTCCCCATCTTCGCAAGAAACCTCAAAACCTGGCTCTTCGACAGACCCTCTCCTTGATGGATGGAACCTGCACCCCCCCCCCCCAGCTGCTTGAGACCCTTACGGTTGAGTAGTCGCGCTTTAACAAACCCCTGATTGATTGATTGAATATGGCACATCCCTGCATTTTTGAAATGACGCAGTGCGGCACTGCTATATTGCTTGCAGCGCCGCACCATTTTTTTGCAAATATGCCCCACAGTATCTGTAGCCATTCTCTAAAACTTCTTGTTTTGACACAAAAGAAGCAAGATCTTTTCTTAGTTGTTTAACCTAAGAATGGACATAGCACAAAAAAAATTCAAGTTTAAAATTAATCCTCAAAACGTTTTATTTTAAAAAGTCAACACTGTCTACTGGTGAGGCACTCAATGGATTTCTGAGAGTGTATTTATTTTTTATTTTTTGGGGAGTTTTATATAGCGCGAACTAGACCTAATGGTATCAGAGCACTTTACATGAGCACCAGTTACGTTACAGACGGACCCATTAATTTTTTTGTTGGGCACGGGGAGATTAAGTGATTTGCCCAGAATCACAGAATGTTGAGCGTCCCAGCCGAGATTCGGACCCGGTTCCCCAGCTCCGAGGTCGACCGCCCTAGCCGTTAGGCCACATTCTCTCCCCATGTTAGGTTTAGCAGTCCGATAGTATCTCTGGTTCGGTACCTTGAGGTTCAAGAGGGTATGTGCACAGGAATAAGAGGTCTGCAGTAAATTATATATAGGAATTCTCGCATATTGCATATTTGACACAGGGCATATTGCTTTGTGCCAGTCTTTGTGTATTCATATTTATGCAATGTGCCCACTGGAGGAGAAAGGTCTATTACGACCTTTAGGAGGAGGAACGCTTTACAGGAGCATGGAAAGCATCGAACGTTTGTGTGATATTTTAGTTGCGAGTCTCAAAAAGCATGGCATGGTTATCAAAGTCTACTGTTAGGCAATCCGGTAATACAGCGTCAAGTCAGCTCTTAATTAAGTATGGAAGGCCATGTTGTAATCTTCTATAATAAGATCTAAAGCTGGCACAAAAAGTCCTTACATCCCCTGGTACATGATCATTTATTTAATGGAGGAGAAGTGTGCAGCTATGCTATTGCACCTTTAGGGCCACAAGGAGGGTGGAGGCCAAGGCCAGAGGAAAATCATTGCCAAGTGCTACAGAGTATGGCTGTCAGAGTATGCACCCTGTACAAGCAGGAATCACCACTCTTGTCAGGGTAAGCTAAATACACACTAAAAGATAGCCTGTGCTCACCCCATGGTAGCTAGGTACAGAGCAGTCAGGCTTATCTAAAGAGTCAATCTGTGAAGTATTTGTGCAACACACACACAGTAACACAATGAATACACCATAAAAAATACCTCACACAGGGTTCGAAGAATAGATTATATTTCTATGAGTAAATCAAGACCAAAAGTAGTGCTTAGAAGCAAATTGCACTTAGGGTTTTCTTGAGGTCACGCTGGACTGGGGTAAATCCAAAGTTCAGGCTAACGATGATGGACGGCAGGATGGCTACAGGACTCACACAGGTCCCACTGAAACAGTACCTTGGACGGAGCAAGCATCAAAATCGAAGACTCAATTTGTCGGTTCCGATCCACGTGGGCGATGAAGACTTCATAAACACACCCCTTTATGATGCAGGCACTGCGTTGTCATCGAGCCACGCTGTCCGTGGTCGCCGAGCCATGCAGTCTGTTGAAGTAATATAATTGATCGGCTCCTGCGTCAAAGGGCAAAGCGTTGGTTCTGATCATTGCAGAGTCATCACCGCATCGATTTTGATCATTCTGGACAGCAGAAATCACCTTTCAAGGGCCCAGGACTGGATTGGCACCACTTGGCAGGGCAGGACTCACATAAGGGGAGTCCAGGTACTGTTGCAGGGTTGAAAGGAAGTCTATGATGGCTCTGAGACTTCAGAAGAGGGGGCAAGCCAACAAGCCCTTGGAGTCACTCTGGGTTCAAGTGAGATGGTTTCTGTCCTTGTCCTCAGCAGGGCAAAGATCAGCAGGCAGCAGAGCAGCACAGCAATTCTTCCAGAGCAGCAGTCAAGCAGAGTGGAAATACTTGTAGCACAGCAGTCTTTACTACTGGCAGAGTTCTTCACAGGTCAAAGGGGAAGTGTCTTGGTAGGGTCATAGCCCCAGTACTTATACCCAGTTGTGCCTTTGAAGTGGGGGTGACTTCAAAGCAGGCCCTTGAAATGCACAGGTCTCCCTTTCATTCCAGCCCTGGCTCCAGACTATCAGTAGGGGGTAATCCGCCCTTTCTGTGGGAAACACGACACTGCCTATTCAGGTGTGTCAACTCCTGCTCTCTCTTCCTGCCCAGGAAGAGCTATCAGAATGCAGATAAATGCAGATGTGTTCTCTGACACACCCACCCTTCCTGTGTTTGTGGCTGATTTGAGGGAATGTACAAAGTGTAGCTGTCACCCACCCCAGACGTGTATTGGAGACAGGGTTCAGGAATACAGAGCAGTAATAGCAGAGAAATGCCCACTTTCTAAAAGTGGCATTTCTAAAATAGTAATGTTGAATCCAACTTTACCATTAAAGGGGATTTATCATTACCATTTCAAAGATATACAACATGATGCAGCTACTCCTTTCTGGTCAGGAATTACAGCTTAAAAGTGTTTTAAGAAATTTCCAATGCTGGCCTATGAAAGGATTCAGCCTCACATTAGTGAAAAACAAATTTAGGGGTTTGTTACTTCTCAAACATGTAAAACTTAAAAAGAACATATCCTACCTTTTATTTACACCACACCCTGCCCTGGGGGCTACCTAGGGCCTACCTTAGTGGTGACTTATGTGCAATAAAAGGGAAGTTTAAGGCTTGGCAAGTGGTTTTAAGTGCCAAGTCAAAGTGGTATTAAACTGCACACACAGGCCTTGCAATGGCAGGCCTGAGACAGGTTCAAAGGCACTTTGTTTGGGTGTCACAACCAGTGCTGCAGGCCCACTAGTAGCATTTAGATTACAGGCCCTAGGAATATGGTATGCCACTTTATAAGGGACTTACAAGTAACTAAACTATGTCAACTGTGTTTACACCAATGTTACCATATTTAGGGGAGAAGCACATACACTTTAGCACTGGTCAGCAGTGGTAAAGTGCTCAGAGTCCTAAGGCCAACAAAACGAGACAGCAAAAAGAGGAGGTGAGGAGGCAAAACGATTGGAGGAAGACCAGGATGACAGATAAGAGTGGCCTTCTCACTTATTGTGTCATAGCAAAGGACATGGCAATGATAATTAACATTGTGTTCCTGATGGCTGATTTGTCGATGTATCTGTTTACATGCCTTTACATGCCACAACATGGATCAACTCACAGGTTTGAAATGAAATTAAATTCTCCAAAGTCGCGCGGCCACATGTAGTGCTCGGCCGTGCTCAGACCATTATAATTGGACTTGGATTAGGGCTGGATGTAAGTGCTCGGGGGACTTTGGATCTCCTGATCCTCTTCACCTACAGCTCCAGATGGATGGTGAGTGAGTTGGGTGGTGTGGTGATGTGGATCCAAGGCTCTTCCGTTGATGTGGTGATACAGTTTGGGTGATCTTGGTGTGCTGGGGAAGGTGCTATTTTGAGTGTGGTGCACAGTGCAGGGCATGGTGTCTGAAATCACTCAAAATATTTCCCCAGTTGCACTCAACGAATCTCCTAGTTTGTGATTGGTGTGTGTGTCTTGGAAACTGCATCGATATTTGTTGGTGACTATCAAGTAGGCATGTGAAATCTATCAAGTGGTGAGTGATCCCAGAGCTCACTGAAGAGCTGCCATCTTACTCAGGCCTCAGGCTACGCCCTGTAAGTGGCACAAATTGTTTAAAACGAGAACTTTAGGCATATACTGTATTATACAAATCAGCGGTGGAAGCACATACATGCTTGCCATCAGCCAAATAAACTAACTAAAAGGAGTTCTAAACATAGGGTTTAAATAAAAAGCTTCAAACATTGTAAATGAACACATTAGTCTGCGACAATTCAAGCTTTTTGTACATACACATCAAAAACATCAACGGGCCATGTAAATTTATGCCAAAGAAAATTAAATGGAAGAAAGGAAGGGATGTAGTGAAACTAAAAAAGAAGAAAGCTATCACAGCTTTAACTAACATCTCTGCAGGACAAGTCATATATATTTTTACCTGATGCTGCCTAATATTTGTAACACAAGTTTTTTATGATGCAAACGAGCTATTAGGCATATGTCAAAATATTATAATATTTGTCTCATGCATAAAGAAGGTGCAATACAATGTGGATGAGAAGCACATAAAGTAATAAAAGAGTCCACATTTGTGAATATTGATTCACGTGATGAGATACCATTTAAAAATAAAGAATTTTAACCTCTTCATTGCGGGCATTTGCCACTTACCCACACCCACCCCTGTGCATCCGATGGCCATTGGCCAATGCTGGGCAGGGCTGTAAGGGAACCTCTGGTGTTTTGCACCTGAGGGATTTCCTTTTTTTTCCAGGTCGGGTTGCCAGGGAAGAACTTTCCCAGCAGACTGAGGCATCACAGAAATGCTAGTAAAATGTGCAATTTTAGGCAAACTTTGAAGGTTTCAGGGCATTGTGGGTAAGAAAAGGATTCAGGCAAGGCACCCCACCCTGGACTGTCCCATCTACTGCAGCTATCGCCTTTGACAAATCAGGTAATTTGTTTTTACACAAAATGTTGATGTCTCCACATTGGGTTTTGGAACCTTTCCTGCTGCTGGAACGAGGCCCACCCAAACAACTTAGGCACTTTTTCATCAGGTGACATGTCATCAGGTGACATGTGAGAACATTGGGTGGTAGGAAATGTGTGGCTCCCCTCAGATTCCAGACGTTTCCCGTACAGAAATGTGAGGACAATGTCCAAGTTTGACGTTTGCAAGGGCATCTGAGCAAGAAAACCTGGTAAGAGCCACACAAGTCATACTACCCTGAACTCCTCCGAACTCCTCCTGTGTTTAGTTTTCAGAGATATATGGGCTTAGTGTGTTTCCCTATGCTCCGGTTGAGCTAGGAACCTAAATCCACAGCTACCCAAACTGCAAAAATGGGTTAGTTTTTAGAGAAAAAATGTGGCGTGTCCATGTTGCGTACATTTTTGGAAAAACATCAGGAGACAGGAGGTAAATCAATTATGTGCATCTTTGTAGTGCTAAAGCCAGACTATGACAACCACTTAAAAGGAATTAAAAGATTCTAGGCTTTGTTCTGATCCTGAAGTGGTAGAGAGGGGAGCTGTACTTTTTAGCAAAAGATAGTAAAGTAGGTTGCTTGAAGAGCCCTTTATTCAGCACGTCTGATCCAGAAGTCTGGAACAGATACATAAAGGGTCATCTAATTATAATGATATGGCTAAATGAATTATACGAAGGAGAGCCTGGGCGATGTCTCATAGTTTGTCTTATGGGTACAGTCTGTCTTTCATTTAAAATGCTTGCAACAACAAGAAGTTTGACAGTGTTTCAGTCTTCACCTCGGTGCCAGTACAAACATTTGAAGACAGGTGTGAAGTGCCCCTTCCAAAAGCATGAAATATTGGGGCCTTGTTTGATGGCAGGGGCCTGCCCGCCTCCTGACTAGAGGATTAATAGTTAAAGTCCTGGCACGAGAAAAACAGGAGGGTGGAAAGGGCCAGGATCCAGGGTCAGGCTTGGGCAGAAAATAGGCCCAGTTACCAAAATAAAATTGGCCCCCATTAGTGAATGAGATAGCTAAAAAAGTGTCCCACATCTGCAAATCAGGACATTTTTAGGTTTCGCAAGCACAGCGCTTGTGCTGTGCTTGTGAAATCTCTTGTATTTAATATATCTTAAAAGGGGCTCTTATCAGTTCCCAATGCTGAATTACTGTGTTCATTCGCTTTTGTGTGGAACATTTTTGTTGTTGTTAACGTCTCCTGGCTGCACGAATTTACGATACGTCTACTAAAGCTGTTCAAACTGTTTAAGCCCTATTCACTGTCAAGATAAGATCTCTTCCCACGAAAAAGGCAGACAGCTTCTAACAGTATGCTGGAATGCTTGCTTTTTATTACTCAGATGTATAAAGCAGATGCTTTAGCCTTAGAACGCTAGTGGCATTTCCTATTCATGCCTCAGCACCTTTCTGTGCACTTTGTAGGCATTATCAGATTGATTTTTTCTCAACACTATCTATTTGGTCATTATGATCAAATTCTAAATGTTGTAATAAACATTCCATGCTAAAAATAAAGTTATTATACAAGAGGTATGCTATATTTTATTACTAAACAGGCAGCCACAAGTGCAGTTACCTTGCAGACAACAAGGTCATGATTTGAATGGGGCAGCAGGTTCAGTAGCATCGGGCCCAAAAGTTGTCAGAACTCCTCTAAACACATAGGGGCATATTCTCAAGGAGCTATCGCCGAGTTATCGGCACTTTATCGCAGCCAAATCCGCGATAAATTTATCTCCCCATTCCCAAGCTCGTGCTAACAGCCCATAACACCAGTTTACCTGCGATAGCAGTCGCAAAAAACATCGCCACAGATGACCCCGGCAACTAACGCTAATGATATGCAGAGTAGGCGTTCCCGTGCAAAAAGCAGTGACAACACCACTCCACAACATTCTCAACGACCAGCCAGATCGGCGATAAGATCACAAAACATGCGCTAAGGCCCGTTAGCAGCAGGAAACTAACACCTGCTCCTACCTGGTGTAAAGTCGGACGACAACCGGCACCAAACAAGGGAGCACAGCCCATAGCCACACATGAAGAACAACAGATGCCCTGGAGCAACCGATCATGCAGCCCGGAGCCCCAATAGGTCAACAACACCCACCGCCACCACCCCCAGGACCCCACCACCCCCACCCCCTCCCCTGGGGCCCTACCCCGGGCACCCCCCACCCCCCTTTGGACAAAGATATTGCACCTCAACTCCACGAAATCATGAACCAAACAAATCGCCTGAAGTCGCACAATCACAACACCCAACATACATGTGTGGTCAGAAAAAAAGGGAAATCATACATCCATATCATAATATCCAAACAATACGTTTATTACAGAAGAAACCAAAACAAACAAATCTGAAGAGGCATGGCGGGTTGTCTCAGGACATTCTGTAAGTCACAGCCTGCAAAACAGAGATCTGGATCAGAAGGTGTGCCATGCGCCCATCAAAGTACAGAGAGAGAGAGCGAAAGAGAGAAAGAGAGAGGGAGAGAGAGAGAGGGAGAGAAAGAGAGGGAGAGAGAAAGAGAGAGGGAGAGGGGGAGAGAGAGAAGAGAGAGAGGGAGAGAGGAGAGAGAGAAAGAGAGAGGAGAGAGAAAGAGAGAGGGAGAGAGGGAGAGAGAAAGAGAGGGTGAGTGAGTGCCGACACTGCGGACCTAGGCCTCACTGCTCACCTGCTGCCACCGGTGTGTCTCCAACCACGTGCCGGTATTCACAGCAGTCCCCCAGGTCCCTCATCTGAAACAGTTTCCAGAGACATGAATGGCAGAGTCCATACAGCTGCACACGCCATCATCGCTTGCCCGCCCCTGCGCACACAGGCTGCTGCACCCCAGCCCCTCCCGCCACCCAGCGGTGATTGCCCGCCCCTGCGCAACCAGGCCTCACTGCTCACCTTCCGCCACCGGCGTGTCTCCAAGAGGGCCCACCACGTTCCGGAGGGATCTCCAAGCCCGGTGCCTGCGACCATGGCACCCTCCACATCATGCAGCCCGCACCGCGGGCCACCAGGTCACACACATGATTCTGGGTCTTGATTTCGCAATGGCAGAGACCACATCAGTGCACACGGCATCATAGCAGGCTGCACACCTGCACAGCGCTTGAGGTGCCACTAACTCTGTGAACTGCGAGGCAACGGCAAGTGGCGGGAGGCCCGCCCTGCCCGCTGGCTCAGGCCTACCCTGCGGTCCAGCAGGGCTCACACTAATCCTTGCCAGTCCGGACCGCCAGGATGGCGCATCATCGCAGGCTGCACACCTGCTCAGCACTTTAGGTGCCCCTATCTCACTGCACCGCAAGACACCGTCCCATGGCGGTGTGCCTGTGCCTGCCGCAGTGTATCCGGTGCCACCAAGTCTGTGCACCGCTAGCCATGGACCCTTAATGATTGAGTCCCGTGGTGCAGACGCCATCATGTCACCCCTGGCACTGGGCAATGTGAGGTGGCAGGGCCCTAGGCCCTCATGCATACATGAGAACTACACGGAGACACCTAGTCAGAGAGAGTGGAAATGGCGTCCAGCACGTGCGCCAGGCCCTTTTCATTGGCAGGGTCACATGTCCTGTGATGCCTATGCTGGATGGGTGTGGTGTGGGTGTACACCAGCAATGAGGGAGTGGCTGTGGCATGCTGACAACTAGACCTGTGAGCTGCAGATCCCAACAGTGAAGACCTGGGACATGTAGCGTTTTCGTCCCCCGTGTGTGTAATTGGAGTGGGCTGTCCTGGCGTATGCCAGTCCAGCGTAAGGGTGTGAACAATGACCCCGGGGCTTTAGGCGTGGTTCCGTCCTGGGCTGGACAAGGAAGTGACTAATGGATGTGTCTCTGTTGTAGTGTCGGCGCCACCCGGACCGCAATCGGCAATGTGTCACCCTATGACAAAAGTCCCACAACATGAGCAACATGGACGTAAGGGGGAATCACTGACCCTACATTCATCCATACTTCCACACTTGAAAGATCATAGACATGACACATCTGTGTGAATATGAGTTCCAAGCGCACCTGCCGGAAACTGGAGAACAAATGGCACAGCGAGAAGACGCCGGACAGCCGCGCAGCCCACAAAGACGCCATCCGCAACCACCATCACCTCATCAGGTCCGCCAAGAGGACCTCCTTCAAAGACCGCCTCGACAACAACGCACACAACAGCAAGGAGCTCTTCAGCATCGTGAAGGAACTCTCCAACCCCAGCTCCAACGCCAACGACATCCCGCCGTCGCAAGCCCTGTGCGATTCCCTCGCCACCTTCTTCCACCGCAAGATCGCTGACATCCACGACAGCTTCGACTCCCGGACGACCCCAACAGGCCCCGACACACCAGACCCGCTGCACCCCATCGACCACGACCCCCTGACAGCCTGGGTCAACGTGAACACCGAGGACACAATCAAGACCATGGGCACAATCCACTCCGGCTCCCCAACAGACCCTTTTCCACACCACATCTTCAACAAAGCCGGCAGCTCCATCGCACCCCACCTGCGCAACGTCATCAACCTCTCCTTCGAGACCGCGACCTTCCCAGAGAGCTGGAAACACGCCGAGATCAACGCCCTACTCAAAAAACCCAAGGCGGACCCGAGCGACCTCAAGAACTTCCGGCCCATCTCCCTGCTTCCATTCCCAGCTAAGGTCATCGAGAAGATCGTCAACAGACAGCTCACCCGCTACCTCGAAGATAACAGCATCCTGGACCCCTCCCAGTCAGGATTCCGCAGCAACCACAGCACCGAGACCGCCCTCATCGCTGCCACAGACGACCTCAGGATCCTGCAAGACGGCGGCCCTCATCCTCCTGGACCTCTCCGCCGCCTTCGACACTGTCTGCCACCGCACACTATATTTGAAAATAAATCCCTAGGCAGTCATATGGTCAAATTCAGTCAAAGACTCATGTCGAAAACAGGCATGATGCAATTAACTCAGTGTCAACTACAGACATAACTTTTATAAAAAGTTTCTATTTATTATTAATCTCATTTAAAAAAACACACAGACAATTCTAGACATACATGTGTATATAACTCATCAGTACAATAATTCAATCATTACAATTTGAAAACAAACAACATAAATACAATGAAGTATATTACAAAAAAATCCAAAATTGGGTACGGTAGAAAATTAATTAAATTGATAACGGAATTATAAAACCAAAAATGATTGAACAGTGGCTACAAGATGGATCTTCTTCAACGCGCGTTTCGGCGCACACTGCGCCTTCATCAGGAAAAGCCACAAACAATGTCCTTGAATAAGTGCGAAGGATGAGGTATAATTCCTACAAGTCGTCAAAGTAGGCTGCTAGGACTGATAAACAGCAATTCAATTCTTGGTTGCGTTCAATGCGCTGGCACACGATATGCGAAACACGAGGAATTTAAAAACTCTTCAAGAGTCGATGTAAGTTCGGTAATGGTAAACAGCCTGCGGTCTGGCGTCTTGGATGAACGCTTGATACTAGCGGAGTAATTACGTTCCCACTTCTGCAAGAATGCCACCGCACACTACGCACACGCCTCCATGACGCAGGGATCTGAGACAAGGCCCTGGATTGGACCACCTCCTTCCTTTCCAGCAGAACCCAGAGCGTCCGCCTCCCCATTCCGATCCGAAGCCTCCGAGATCATCTGCGGCGTACCCCAGGGATCTTCCCTCAGCCCGACACTGTTCAACATCTACATGGCTCCACTCGCACGCATCGCCCGACAGCACGACCTCAACATAATCTCCTACGCCGACGACACTCAACTGATCCTCTCCCTCACCAAGGACCCCCTCACCGCCAAATCCAACCTCCACGAAGGAATGAAAGCCGTCGCCGACTGGATGAAGTGCAGCCGACTTAAGCTGAACACAGACAAGACGGAGATCCTCATCCTCGGCTCCAACCCATCAGCCTGGGACGACTCCTGGTGGCCCTTGTCACTAGGGGCACCCCCGACACCAACCGACCACACACGCAACCTGGGAGTCATCCTCGACTCAACGCTCACCATGACCAAGCAAGTCAACGCAGTCTCCTCCTCCTGCTTCAACACCCTCTGCATGCTCCGCAAGATCTACAGGTGGATCCCGACAGACACGAGAAGAACAGTCACCCAGGCCCTCGTCAGCAGCAGACTCGACTACGGAAACGCCCTCTACGCAGGAGCCCCGACCAAGCTCATCAAACGACTGCAAAGAATCCAAACGCCTCTGCACGCCTGATCCTCGACATTCCACGCCACAGCCACATCACCCCCACCTGAAAAACCTGCACTGGCTCCCCGTCGACAAGAGAATCTCCTTCAAACTCCTGATCCACGCACACAAGGCACTCCACAAAACTGGCCCAGCCTACCTCAACAGTCGACTCTCCTTCTATGTTCCCAACCGTCAGCTCCGCTCCGCCGACCTCTCCCTGGCCACCGTCCCGCGCATCCAGAGAACCACCACCGGAGGCAGATCCTTCTCTCACCGCGCCGCCAAGATCTGGAACACCCTTCCCTCAACCTACGACAGACCCAAGACCTGCTGACCTTCAGGAGACGACTCAAGACCTGGCTATTCGACCAGTAGCGGCAACACCCCCTCCTCTCCCTCAGCGCCTTGAGACCCTCGCGGGTAAGTAGTGCGCTTTACAAATCTTGTGATTGATTGATTGATTGATTGATTGAATGTTTATTGCACATTCAAGGGAGTGTTGCAGCTGGAGCAGTACAGGGTCATGCCAACCCCACTTCACATTGTCGGGCCATGGAGGGCCAGCCAGAGTCCTTCAGGGAATGACAGGTACATCAGGAGAGGAGGACTTCAGTCCGCAGTCTGATAGCTGTGTCATTGGTGACCAAACAGAATATGGTAGTCCATGTCGAGGTCCAAGGTGAGTGGCACAGAGTGCATCGGGGGACAGTGGAAGGTGATGATGCAGAGGGCAGAACCAAGCAGAAACAGGCCACATGGCAGAGATGAATGCTACTGCGTCCTCCTGACCACGATGGCAGATTCATCCGAATCTTCGTCCTCTGCTGTTGCATGTGCCTCACATGTGGGTGGTGGTGTTCTGTCTCCAGCACTGTGTGGCACTGACACATCAGGGGCCGGAGATGTGGATGGGGTGGTAGCAGCAGCATGCATCAGCGCCAGGCCTTGTGGCAGCAAGCCATGAGGAGGGTCTTCAGGGCATTGAGGGACCCAGCTACCTCTCACTGGTGTGCAGCTGTGGCAGCCACTCTTTCCGCCTGTGTCCGCTCCATGTTTTCCATGATCCTCCGCATGTGTCCCAACTCCCGGGCGAGATCGCTGGTGGCACTCTGACTAGACAGTCGTTCTTGTCGCAGAGTCAGGACTCTAGCGATGTCAGCCATGGTCCGTTGGAGAGCATGGAGCGGACTGTGGGTATCCGTTAGGGACTGTGAGTGGTCCCTGATGGGACTTAGACACCCACGTATGGCGTCTAGTTTGGCAGCCATGCGGTCGAACCCCACCTGCACCTGTTCAGCCAGCTTCTCCTGGCACCCCAACACACGGCGTTGGAAGGCCATGTGTTCATCGTGGGGGTCCTGGGAGGCAGCCGTGGTGGTGGGTGCTGCCTGCTGCGTGTGCTGTGCAGGGGGTGGGTTCTCCTCATGGCAGCTGAGCTGCCCTGTTCCTGGAAGTGGGCTGCGGAGGCTCTCCAAGAGCTGTTAAAGGGCGTCGGAGTCGAAGGTGTGGTGGTCCTCTTCGTCATCAGAGAAGAGCGGTTCGGACTGCTCTGCAGGAGGTGTTGAATTTCCCCCTGCAATGTGAAGGGGAGATGCAGTTTAACATCGTGTTCACATGTATGTTGACACATTGTACATGTTTACATTCAGACTGCATGACAGTGTACATTGTGACTGTTTGGGGGGAGCTGCCTATTTGATGCGGGACAGTGGACATTCCGACTACATCACGGATGTGTGTTTGTACTTGTACATTGTCAACTCACATTTCCCTGCAGTGCCAAATGTGATTGGCCAGTTTCTACGCACATGCGGCACCAGTTATGTCCTTTGTTCTGTTGTGGATGTGTTGCGGTTTGTACCACATAGTTGTCAATGTTGATGTGCTCTGCATGTAATGTGTGTGTGCCGCATTTTGGGGGAGTCGCCCCTGCAGCTCTGATTTAGCTGCCCTTATCCCTTTCATGCGGTGTGCCTCTGGGTTCTGTGCTTATGCAGTGCTGAGATGTTGCATACCTGTGTGCATTGGTCTCTTGGTGGGAGTTGTGGGTCTGGGGCATGGTTTGTCCGCAGATGTGCTATGCATCATTGTGCATGTGTGCCATTGTGCCCATCTCCCCGTGCCCCCAGTCCCTGGTGGTTACTCACCCTGTTGCTGTTGTGTCCGGTCATGTTGAGCAGTGTCCGGTCCCCAACTCCTGCCACCGTCTCCCCACTGATGACTGTGGACACCATTTCCTCCATCTCGTCCAGCTCCTCCTGTGGCGCTGGACTCCCACCTCCAGTCTGCATTGCTGCCTTCCGGTTGTTTGCGAGTTTCAGCTTGGTTTTGCGCTTCACATCATTCCAGCGCCTCTTGACCTCATCCATTGTCCTCTTCAGCACTCCGTCTGCATTCACCTTGTCCACAATGATCTGCCATGTTCCATTTTTAGTTGCCAGGGACACAGTGGAGGTGACGAACAGTGGTTGATGGTGTTCTATCACCTCCGTTATCAGGATCCTGTTTTCCTGCGGACTGAACCACTTCTTCCTACTCTTCTTGTCCTTGCCCTTCCCTGACCCCGAGGTCCCTGGCTGTTCCTCCGGAGGGCTTGTGGGGTTCTGGTTGTCCTCTGTACTTGCTCCGGATGCCTCCATTGTGCTTCGCTGTTGTTTGGCATTTGTTGGTATGTTTTTTTTCTACTTTTATAGTGCATTTTCCTGCATGACGCGTGGGAATTGCAGGCCTGTGGCTGGTTTTCGTAGATTTTTGTATCGCGATTGCCGTCATTGCTACTATTTTCGCGTTGGGGTTTCGAGTTTTTGCGGCGTCACGTTGTTTTTAACGCGTTCATTTGACGCGTTGTCATGTGACTATCGCATGGTACCGCCGTGTTGTGAATACCACGCTGACACGGAGTTGTTTTCCCGCGATAGACTGCGTTGTGAAGGGTTGCGTTAAGCTATACTTGCGGTGGTTATCACACGTTCTTGAGAATATGCCCCATAATAATATTGCTATATTTGACTACTAAACAGGCAGTCACAATTGCAGTTACTTTGCAGTTAAAAGGGACTTTATTTGAATTGTGCAGCAGGTGCAGTGCACCAGGGCCAAAAGCTTTAGGGTCCCCACTAAACCCAGGTTATTGCTAAAATTTTAAACTAAACAGGCAGTCACAAGAGCAGTTACACTGCAGACAACAGGATCATGATTGGAATGGTGCAGCAGGTGCAGTGACACCAGGACCAAAAGCTCTAGGCACCCCACTAAACACCTAATATTGCTGCATTTTACTACTAAACAGGCAGTCTAAAGTGCAGTTACCTGTGCAGACAACATGGTCATTATTTGAATGGTGCAGCAGGTGCAGTGGCACTGGGCCCAAACGTTGTCAGAACTCCTCTAAACACCTAATATTGCTATATTTTACTACTAAACAGGCAATCACAAATGCAGTTATCTAACAAGCGCTAGGGTCTGATTTCAATAGTGTAGCAGGTGCGGTGGCACTCGGCCAAACAGTTGTCAGAACTCCTCTAAACTCCTAATATTGCTATATTTTACTACTAAACGAGGCAGACACAATTGCAGTTACCTTGCAGTTTGAAAGGGGCTTGATTTAAATGGTGCAGCAGGTGCAGTGGCACCCGGGCCAACAGTTGTCATAACTCCACTAAACAGCAAATATTGTTATATTTTACTACTAAACAGGCATTCACAAGTGCAGTTTTCTTGCAGGCAACAGGGTCATTATTTGAATGGTGCAGCAGGTGCCATAGCACCAGGCCCAAAAGTTGTCAGAACTCCTCTAAAAACATAATATTGCTATATTTGACTACGAAACAGGCAATCACAATTGCAGTTACATTGCCGTTAAAAGATACTTGATTTGAATGGTGCAGCAGGTGCAGTGGCTCTGGGGCTAAAAGCTCTAGGGACTCCACTAAACGCAGATTATTGCTAAATGTTACTACTAAACAAGACAATCACAAGTTCATTTATCTAGCAAGCAATAGGGTCATGATTTGAATGGTGCAGCAGGTGCTGTAATAACAGGACCAAAAGCTCTAGGCACCCTAATAAACACATAATATTGCTATATTTTACTACTAAACAGGCAGACGCAAGTGCAATTACCTTGCAGACAACAGGGTCATGATTTGAATGGTGCAGCAGGTGCAGTGGCACTGGGCCCAACATTTGTCATGACCTCCTTAAAACACCTAATATTGCTTTATTTTACTACTATACAGGCAGACACAACTGCAGTTATCTTGCAGTTAAAAGGTGCTTGATTTGAATGGTGCAGCAGGTGCGGTGGCACTGGGGCCAAAAGCTCAAAGGACCCCACTAAACGCATAATATTGCTAAACTTTACTACTAAACAGGCAGTCACAAGAACAGTTATCTAGCAGGCACTAGGGCCATGATTTCAATGGTGCTGCATGTGCAATGGCACTGGGGCCCTAAGCTCTAGCAACTCCTCTAAACACCAATTTTGCAATATTTTACTACTAAACAGGCAGTCACAAATAAAGTTATCTTGCAGGCACTAGGGACATGGTTTGAATGGTGCAGCAGGTGAAGTTGTGCTGGCCTCAAAAGTTGTCAGAACTCCTCTAAACACAATACTATTACATCAATTAATTCTATTATTTCCCTCTTTCATTTCATTTTTCAAAATGTTGCTATTACTTTCCCGCACTCTCCAAATAGTAAAAGCACAATATATTGCCTTTTTGTACATGAACAAGTCATAACACTTTAACAGACTTTCTATAACTTACATTGTACAACTACTCAGCAAGCTACAACTTACAACAAAAACCAGCTTCTTATTATCTGCATGCAGTTGTGCTTGCTGCAGGCAATGTTTGTGAAAAGATCAGAGAGATCAACAACAACAAAAAAGCTAACTGGGCAATAAAACACAAAACCAAAGCACAGTCCACACACTGGCCTCTCAGACCAGCCCTTCTGCCACTGATAGATTGCTCTAAATGACAGTCAAATTCTGCCACCGACCTAAACATTTGGATGCCACCAAGCAAAAAGCAGATTCATAAAGTACACACCCCACTTCATTTCACTATCAGGTCTTGTCCGAAACAAGTATTCCCTTTGCAGGGAAATGAGGAAAAACAGAAAAGAGTTCATGGTTAGATCTAGGATGCAAAAGCAGGCAGTAATAGACCTATTTTTAAATATGAAACAGAAGCATGAATCACTCGCATTGGGTTTAAGAATGCACTTCAGCAACTCTGAATCCAAACATACTGTCACCATCATGCAGTCAGGCATGTGGACTAAGTACGAGCTTGACACTCATAGATTGCGCTGGCCTACCAGTAGCTGGTGTTACCACTCAGTAATACTGTGCCCAGTATTCTACAGAAGATTCTGACTGACCATTGTGCCAAGCATAGGATTTCAAAATTGGGGGCATATTTACAAGGGAATATTGCCACCAGAACTTCACTTTTAGCAACGTTCTGGTGGCGATAAGCCCTTCTCCAAATTTGCAAAACGGCGTTAAGCCTTGCAAATGAGGCCCCTTTACTCGCATCACTTAGAGTTAAAGGGGCGTTCAATGGGTGTTGCTGTGGGCATACACCCATTGCTTTCGACGTTTCCCCAGATTTACAAAGAGATGTAAATCTGAGGCAGCGCCAAAAAGTATTTCCATGCAAGAGCAGGCGTTAGAATGGCAAAACGAGGAGAAATACGTTTTCTATGTGTGCTGCAAGACAAAGAGTAAAATGCCATTAATGATTGTTTATGTGCAGTAAGGTGTCCCTTCCTGCACATAAACAATCATTAACTAATGACAATTTGCTACTTCTATGTGTCCTGCATTCTACAGCGCACATACAAGTAGTAGCTCATTGCCATAAGTGCGTGTTTATGTGCAGGAAGGAACACTCTCCTGCACATAAACAATCATTCCCTGCAACGCAGGCACCCTTGCACTATGGTGCAAGGGTGCCTGCATCGGCGCTAGGCAGCTAAATTTAGCACCAGCGCTAGGGAAAACACAGGGGCACACTGTATTCTTCTGAATCCCTGCGTTTTGAAAATATCAGAGCGCAGCACTGCCAAAATTGGCGCAGCTAGCGCTCTGATATTTTCTTGTTAATATGGCACTTTATTAATATGGAGCAGGGCATTGCACCAGAGGAACGTCGTTAAAAGTGACGTTTCTGTGGCACAATGCCCTTGAAAATATGCCCCCTAGGGCCTTATTTACAAGCCTCTTGCACCTTTGGTGTGTCACTTTTAACACCTTGCCTGCAGCAGGAATTCCAGTCCGGTGTTGGACATTCCAATCGCGGGCGTGGTCATGACAGAACCCAGCCGTCATGCGCACAGGCCACCGGTGGCTCATGACGGCTGAGTTCCGTCATGAGCATCGAAGGAGTTAACATGGATGGGGAACCTGCGGTGGCCGCCTCGGAGTCCACTTAGGAGGACATTGCTCCCCTTGGTGACTTGCCTACACCTGCTGATTGGCATGAAGAAGGAGGACCCACCAGGGAAGAGTTCTGTAGGGCACAGAGGGAGTGCCCAATCCTTGAGGGCATGAGGCACCAGGCCGAAGCCCAAGGAGCAGGTGATGTCTCTGCGAGCTATCACATTTACTGGGAGGACAACCTCCTTTACAGTGAGCCTAAGGCTCCCGTGCATGGGACATTAAGGGCCCTAGTGGTCCCCCAATGCTGCAGGGCATTCTTACTGGAGCTGGCTCACGGAATATCGCTGGTAGGACACTTGGGCCAAGAAAAGGTTTACCCCACATTTCTAATGTCCTAAGATCAGGACACCCTCAGATACATTCTGTAGGACCTGTGTGACCTGCCAGGCTAGTGGGAAGACAGGGAAAAAGCTAAAAGCTCCCCTGGAACCACTACACGTCATTAGCACCCCGTTTGAAAGGGTGGGCATCAGCATTGTTGGTCTATGGATCCCCAGACTGCTTGAGGCAACAGAGTCATCCTGCTTCCGGTGGATCATGCCACCTGGTACACAGAGGCCCTCCCTCTGAGGAACACCACTGCACCTGCGATGACAAAGGCCCTGATGGGGATTTTTACCAGAGTGGGTTTCCCCAAGGACGTTATGTGTGACAGGAGCACAAACTTCATGTCTGCATATATGCATGCAATGTGGAAAGAGTGTGGGGTTACTTACAAGTTCTCCACACCTTGCCATCCCCAGAAAAATGGGCTTGTTGAGAGAGTCAACAAGACCCTAAAAGACATGGTTAGAAGTCTGCCTGATGGCCTGAGGAAAACGTGGGACATCCTCTTGTCCTGCCTGTTGTTTTCCTACAGGAAGGTACCGCAGATTGGAATGGGCTTTAGCACCTTTGAACTTCTGTATGGTCACCCTGTCAGAGGACCACTCAGTTTGGTGAAGGAAGGTTGGGAACAAGCTCCCAGGGAGGTTCCCCAGGATGTAAGGAGCTACATGCTGGCCTTTCGTAGCCAAATCGCTAAGTTGTAAAAGCAAGCTTATGACAACTAGGAAGCCAGTCAGGCTGTAACGAATGAGAAGTATGACCAGAATTCTACCACTGTGGAATTATAGCCTGGACAGAAAGTGTGGGTCATGGGACCCATAAAGCCCAGTGCCCTTCAGGACCATTGGACTGGGCCATATAAGGTAATTGAGAAGATGGGAAAAGTCACCTATGTGGTGGACTTTAAAACCCCCAAGCAACCCCACAGGGTGCTTCAAATCAATCGCCTCAAACCACACTAGGAGAGGTATGAGCTCACCATGTTGATAGTGACAGATGGAGCACAGGAAGAGGAGAGTGACCCTCTCCTTGACCTCTTGGCCTTCAAGGAGAAGGATGGGTCTGTGGAAGGAGTAATCCTTTCTTCCACTCTGACTCCTGAACAGCAGAGGGACTGTCGCCAAGTGTTGGAACAGTACTCCTCTCTTTTCTTCCCTACTCCTGTGATTACCCACCTGTGTACCCATGATGTACACACAGGGGAAATACTCCCTGTTAAGAATAAATCTTACAGGTTGTCAGATAAGATGAGGGCCAGCATCAAATGCTAAGTCTCTAAGATGCTGGGGGTGATAGAACCCTCCAGTAGCCTCTGGTCCTGTCCTGTGGTTCTGGTACCAAAGCTGCCCCACCAGACACTCATTGACAGGTAA
The DNA here is from genome assembly GCA_963921515.1 of Calotriton arnoldi. Lineage (NCBI taxonomy): Eukaryota > Metazoa > Chordata > Amphibia > Caudata > Salamandridae > Calotriton > Calotriton arnoldi. Next base: position 78,797 of record CAWUFW010004019.1, on the reverse strand, counting down.
GGGGCTGCCCAGTACTTAAGTACCTTTGATCTTAGATGGGGGTACTGGCAGATCTCCCTAACAGAGGGAGCTAAGGAATGGTCAGCCTTCTCCTCTCCAGAGTGCCACTATCAGTTTAGGGTGATGCCCTTTGGACTAATGAACGCCCCTGCCACCTTTCAGCAGCTGGTGAACCAGGTCCCTTGCTTGTTTGGAGGCCTTCTCAGCTGCCTACCTGGGTGACATAGTTGTCTTCAATAGCAGTTAGGAGGACCACCTCTTTCACCTATGGGAAGTGTGTTAGGCCTTGCAACAGGCAGGCATGACTATCAAGACCAGTAAATAAGTGTCAGATAGGGCAGGGCAGAAACCATCATGGCCTGGCAGCCCCTCAAAACCCAGAGTGAGGTCAGATCATTCTTGGAACTCACTGGGAACTATAGGAGGTTTGTCAAGGGTTATGACACCATTGTTGCCTCCTTGACAGAGCTGACGTAGAAGAAGGAGCCCAGAAATTTCATTTGAACAGAGGTATACCAAAAGGCATTTGACTCCCAGAAGCAAATTATGTGCACAGCTCCTGTGCTCAAGGCCCCTGACTTCTCCCAGGAGTTTATCATTCAGGCAGATGCCTCAGAACATGGTAAAGGGGCAGGAATTTGACAGCTCAATGAAGAGGGCCTGGACCAACCTGTATCCTTCACCTCCAGGTGGTTACTCCCCAGGGAAAAGAGGTGGATTGCAATAGAAAGAGAAGCTTTTGCTGTGGTGTGGTCACTGAAAGTTGAAACGATACCTGTTTGACATTTACTTCCTGATTCAGACAGATCACAGGCCCCTCAGGTGGCGCATGCAAATAAGGGCAGAAAATCCATAATTGTTGAGGTAGTCCATTTTCCTACATGGTATCGACATTAGGGTGAAACACAGACCAGGAGTAGAGCACACCAATGCTGACAGTCTATCCAGCTTCTTCTGCCTTAGTGACGAGAATGCCCTAGAGTTTGGGTAGCTCTCCCCACTTTCAGCTGGGGGGACTCGTGTTGGACCTGTCATCCTTAGGGTGGTCTTCCCTCAACTTTTTGTCTGCTGCCCTCCACTTTTTTCTGTATCTTTTGTTGGGTTTAAGACTCTGAGCACTTTACAATTGCTAACCAGTGCTAAAGTGCATGTGCTTCTCCCCTAAATATGTTGACATTGATGTATACCTGTTTGGTGTATTTATTTTACCTGTAAGTCCCTTGTAAAGTGGTACATCATGTCCCAGGGCATGTAATCTAAATCTTACTAGTGGGTCTGCAGCACTGGTTGTGCAACTCACACAAGTAGCTTTTCAAAGCTGTCTCAGACCTGCCAGTACAGGGACTGTGTGTGCAATTTACTGCCACTTCGACTTGGCATTTAAAACCCCTTGCCAAGCCTTAAACTCCCTTTTATTGCACATAAGTCACACCTAAGGTAGGCCCTAAGTGACCCTAAGGGCAGGGTGCAGTGTAACTAAAAGGCAGGACATGTACTTTTAAGTTTTACATATCCTGGCAGTGACAAACAGCTACATTTGTTTTTCACTGCTGTGAGGTCTACTCCTTCCATAGGCTAGCATTGGGGATTCCTTAAAATACTTTTTAAGCTGTAATTCCTGACTGGAAATGAGTAGCTGCCTCATGTTTAATATGTTTGGAATTGTGGTGATAAATCATCTTTAATGGTAAAGCTGAATATGATATTACTGTTTTAGAAATGCTACTTTTAGAAAGTGGACATTTCTCTGTTCCTAACTTTGCTCCATTTGCCTGCAGCCTGTCTCCAATACACATCTGGGCTGGATGACTGCTGCACTTTGTGCATTCCCTCTAGATAGCCACAACGCAGGAAGGGCTGGGTGTGACAGGGGATACATCTGCATACCGATAGCCTTCCTGGGCAGGAAGGTGGAGAGGTGTCTCACACTTACATTTGAATAGGTTGTGTCTGCCCTCACACAAAGGGCTGATTTACCCCCTACTGGTAATCTGGAGCCAGGGCTGGGTTGAAAGGGATCCTTGTGCACTTCAGAGAGTTCCTTTGAAGTCACCCCATACATTAAAAGCACTTTTTGGTATGAGTACCAGGGTTCTGGCCCTTTCAAATCAATGCACTACTGAACCTTGGAAGACCTCTGCTGCAGTAAAGGCTGTTGAGCTAGAAGTATTGCCACTTGGCGTTGACTGACTGTTCTGAGGAACTGCTTCTCTGCTTTGCTGAGCTGCTCTGCTGCCTACTAATCTTTGCCCTGATTAGAACAAGGACTTAACCCAGAGTGACTCCAGTGGCTTGTTGATTTTGCCTACTGTTATCCTTGAAGTCCCTGGGCCATAAAGGACTTCCCGCCTCACCCGATATGGCTGCAGGACTCTACATACTGTGGATTTCACTAAGGGCAGCCCAAACGCTGTCTGATCTACATCAGAGGCTCTACAATGTTCCAGCACTTTGTTTTTGGACCTGCAATGCTCTAGAATGGTCCAGTGCTTCACTTGTGGACATGCAACGCTCTACGATGATGACCAGCGCGCTGTGCTGTTCAAGATCCCCGTGTTTGTCAGCTTCCAGATGCCGCAGTGCCAAGGAAAGCCCTTTCTGTGGCCCCAGTGGGTTGCCATGGTAATAAGGAGTCATTGCTGTGCCAACGCATCAACTCCCCTCACGTGAGCAGATTCAGCGCTGTGCAGCCGCGTCACCAGCTCACCTGTGCCCTGAGGAAGAGTGCCACAGATGTGAGCAGATTGGTTCTACCCGTAAGGACTGATGCCGCCCCGCCTTCTTGTCTGAGAGTCCCAGTGGCACGGACCCATGTCCAAATGGCCATCACCCCCACGACACTTCCATTCAGGTACTGTGGGCCAGACCCATGAGGTCTTTTCAAGTTAAGCCACGCACTTGCAGGCAACTGAGATTCTCCCACCTTCCCGGTCCCGAGGGGCCTGGGGTGCAATTCCCTAGAGGCAACTCCTGTTAAAAATAATATTTTTTGGCAACAATACTGCGGAGAAACAACCACCACTCATCTCTACTTTGATCTGTGTCATTTATCGCCAGTACTAAATGTGACCCATTGATCTTAAGTGCTGCTTAGCACTGTGTTTACTTGGAGAACTGTAACATGCACATCTCATCAACTACTTATTGTTTTTTTGTCGTTTTGGTCTTAATTTAATCAAATAAACAACCGTTATTTTTCTAAACTAGTTTTTGGTCTTTTTATGGTGTTTTCATTGTGTTACTGAGTGTTTCTGTGTGTTGCACAAATAATTTACACATTGGCTCTTTAGATAAGACTTACTGCTCTGTGCCAAGCTACCAGAGGGTGAGCATAGGTTATCTTATTGCATGTCTAACTTGCCCTGACTAGAGTGGTAGTTCCTGTCTAGCCTTGGTACATACCTCAGCCAACCAGGAACCCCATTTCTAACAGTATCATAAATTAGTATTATGAATGAATGGTATAGGACATGCACGATTATCAAATGATTGTACAGGTGTCTTCCACAGTTAATTAAGCTTCACATAATTGGGATGTGGGTATATTCATTGAGAACAAGTTGTAATACATTTAATATGGATATGGATAATGGTATAAAATAGTGATATGGATGTATAGGGCCATTTTCATTTCTTATGATAATTACTTAACTCTTTGAAAGTTATAAATACTTTTATTTCAGATGTGTATACCGATTTTGGTGTGTTGAAGTGGTGACATAATGAGAAACCCTTGGATTTGAAGAGATTCATTTATGTTTTAGTTGAATAAGATGTTTTTATAATAATATTTAGCTTTTAATAATACATTTGATATTTATATGCATATATTTGTCATTCACAGCCTTGAGAAAGTCCCAATGTTGACGAAAAGCGTTGGCTGCCAATGAATTGATTGGATGTGAAATTTTGAATTAATTTGGAAAAATAAAGAGAATATAGGACATTTGAAAGCTAAAAGACATCCTGACTGGAAGAACATAATTTTTTTCTTATTACTTTTGAATGTGTTATACACGGAATTAATTTGGAATATAGTGATCATTAGTGGGTGCATACTAAATAGTGTCAATTTATGTGAAGTCAACATTAGTGCAGTGTGGCACAATACAAGAACAGTTCCGATTGTCTCTATTATTTATCTAAATGTTGTCTACATCTGATAAGAGGTCTGACAATAAAGATCTAGAATCTCTTTCCTAAATGGACAGTGTTTTGAGTGATGTTTTGAGCATGTCTCTTTAAATTTCATGTATGTACATTGAGGGGCTTTTTGGTAGGAATTAGGGCAGAGCACCGGCTGTCACCACATCCTCACAGAGATGTACATGCGGTTACTCCTTCCAAATAATAAGATTGTATCATACAATGTGACAACCAGATTGCTCACTACACAGAGGGAAGAATATGGCATTCTTCATTGAGCGGTAGATGTATGGTTCAGGACATTACATATAGGCCTTGGTTTGGATTCGGTGTTGCCTTGTCTTGCAGCTTAGTGTGCAATATTTCTCCTTTGTTATTTTCAATTATTTTATTATTTGGTCCTGATCCACTTTTTCTGCGGTTATCCAGACTTCAATCCTGTTCTCCTCCAATTGTGGTGTATTGGTGGCCATGGAGGATCATGTGACCATGCTGACCCTGAGATATTAGCGGAGAGAATAGCAGGATCCATTGTAGAGCTCAGACAATAGGGCAAGATAATTCACTAGCATCTCACATTTTTTAGAGCGGAACACTCAGGGGTCGATTCCGATTCAGGCCGGAAAAAGCACCGACCGAGTTGGAGCCGGAATTTATTCCGACCGACACGTACCTGTGGCGCCCGACACGCCAAGTACGATGCAAAGCGTGCAAAATCCGACCGACACGTACCGAACCCAAACCGAACGACCGAGCCGCACGGAAAACAGCAATCCGGCCGGAAAAACACGCGAAACGAACCGACCGACACGCACCCGGAACAAATCCGACCGAAACGTACACGCGAACTCCAAACCGCAAAGTACGATGCAAGGCGCAAAAACCACGACCGAGTCGGACGGAGGACAAGCCGTACGACCGACACGCATACAAAACCGAGCCGAAGTAACACAAAACACTGCGACCGACGCGTATGCAGCATAGAAAACTGCACAAACACAGCGTGAGCGAAGCGGAGAACACCGTACGAGACAAATGCAGGGTCCGACTCGGTCACAAGAACGTTTCCAACATGCACAGACAGTACAAAGGAAAAATGACACAAAAAAAGGCCAAACAAGCAATTACAAAGCCAATAAATACTGGGGGGGTGGGGACAGAGAACAAAGACACACCCACAACTCCACCCATATAAAGGACACAAATCCCAACCATGATCCTTTGCAAATGCCATTCCACTGCCAGCACCCAACAGACAGCAACCACACACCCACAGCTCATCCCTCACACAAGCCACACACCATCAGCACACCAACAAATACCTACCTCACATACACCCAGCAAAACACACACTCACACACCCTCACCTGCACACCAACACACACATCACTCACCATCACCACCCATCACCATGCCCCCCAAGAAGAATCACAAGTTCCTAGATTGTGAATTGGAAGTCATGGTAGACGAGATCCTCAGGGTAGAGCCACAGCTGTTTGGCACACTGGTCCAACAGACCCCCATCTCCCAGAAAACCAAGATGTGGGAGAGGATCATCAACAGGGTGAATGCACAATCACCATGTCTGCGCACAAAGACCGACATCCAGAACAGGTGGTATGACGTGCGCAGGAGGGTACGGGACCTGCTCAAGAAAGACTACCTCCTGAGCCAATACACCGGCAGTGGCCCTCCTGCCAAGCCAGTATACCTCAGGCCCTGGGAGGAGAAGGTGCGGGCCATCCTTCCGCCAGTGAGCGTATATGGACTAGAGAACATCCCAGAGCCTGGTGAGTACACAACAAATGTACACAATATCTTGCCACAATACACACACACATCACTGTCAAGGGGAGAGTCAAACCATGCACTCATAGCAATTACACAGCAACCAGAACAGAATCATCCCAAAATGTGTATGTCAGTCAGAGAAACACAACACATGCCATCTCAAAGTTACATTCAACCGTGCCATCACATGTACAAACACAACTACAACTACAGCTAGGCAGTGGCACAAATAGAACTAACAAACACATCCAGACATGTAGCCACCACAACAACACCAACACACAGTGAAGACCACTGAAAGGAAGGAATTCTGTGTATGCTGGCCAAGTCAGTGTAGCCAATAGCATCATGGGAGTCGTAGTCACACATATTGCCCCCCACAACTGTCCCATCAACACCACCATGAACCATGCGCACATCACAGGGAGTGGAGAAGGACTCACAAGATGGCTGACACTGGCAACTGCTGTGGGGAGCACAAGGCCCTGCTGGCAACTGTGCACCAACAAACAGCAGGACACCACTGCCTGACATCCTGAGAGACAACTTCCACTCCCTGCAATGCAAGCACGTTCCATGGTGGGATATCTGGCTGGCTGGGTGGGAAGGAGGACTTGCAGCACTGACCATAGTCACAAGCACCTCCCCTCACACCCCCTCAACACAAACTCCACAGAACCCACCTGGTAGAATGCAATGCCTCCCATCCTAACTCAAGATCCCACAAAGAACCACCACCCTGGGTTATGTTGTGTGAAGCACAGGGACACTCTTGGGACTTTTAGCCAAACAACTGCCAGGACAACACTCCCAGCCATCCTGTCAGCACAGCCAGCCCACCCCACAGGAAGCAGAGTCAAAAGGAAGGAAGCATGGGCATGCTGGGAAGGGGGTGGAGGCAATAGCATGATGGGAGTGGTAGTCACAGATATTGCTCAGCCTCACAACTGGCCCATCAACACCACCCTGAACCATGCTCACATCACAGGGAGTGGATAAGGACACGCAAGATGGCTGACACTGGCTACTGCTGTGGGGAGCACAAGGGCATGCTGGGAACTGCACACCAACCAACAGCAGGACACCACTGTCAGCCATCTTGCCATTGCCCTCACACCCACACACACTAAACTCCCCACAAAAGCAAGTAAGTATGGGAATGCTGGGAAGTGGGGTGGAGGCAATAGCATGATGGGAGCCACAGTCACAGACATAGCTCACCCCCACAACTGTCCCATCAACACCACCCTGAACCATGCTCACATCACAGGGAGTGGAGAAGGACTCACAAGATGGCTGACACTGGCTACTGCTGTGGGGAGCACAAGGCCCTGCTGGCAACTGTGCACCAACAAACAGCAGGACACCACTGACTGACATCCTGAGAGACAACTTCCACTCCCTGCAATGCAAGCACAGTCCATGGTGGGATAACTGACTGGCTGGGTGGGAAAGAGGGCCGGCTGTCAACCAAATACAACCAATGCAGACCATGTTCACACCCCAACAAATACATAGAAATGCCCAAATAATGCAGGACAATGTGCCACACCAATATCAACCCCTGACTGTGACGACTTAGGACAATGCAATGTACAGGCCCGCACCCAGAGGCACAGTCACAACTGTCAGGTGTGTCAACCATTGATGCCTGCAGAAACATAACATACATTGTGTGTGTCTCCCAAAAACAGGTGATGATGGGGACACAGCAGCAGACACTGAGGAGTCCCAGTCCCAGGCTCAAGAGGATGCGGAGCTCACTGGTGTCGTACAGCCTCTGCCCTCCTCGGACGAAGAAGACCAACCTGGCACATCCGGTGCAAGTCTACATGCAGCACCAGCAGGACCATCAGCTGCAGCACCAGCAGGACCACCAGCTGCACCCCCTGCACCCACCCCTCCAACGACTGTCAACACAAATACCATCCCTGCCGACATGGACAGAACAAGGAGCAACACCAGCACAGGGACCCTGGACCAACCTGGGGCCATGGACACCACCACCACCACCAACCCCAAGGTGGACCAGGGTCATCTGTGCGTGCCACTGCACACACTGCACATGTCAGCAGGGGTGGTGGGAGGGGTGGGAGACAGAGGTCGCTGCTTGCAGAGGTTGCTGGTGTGCATGATGACCCACAACTGGTACGCATAGCTGATGCGTACCAGTCCAGCACCGGAGATCTCAGCCAGGTAGTGGGGCTCCTCAGAGACATGAAACAGCAGCAGGCTGCTCATCATGCCCGCTTGGACTCTCACATGTCCCACGTGGAGTCACACATGTCCCGCGTGGACTCACACATGTCCCGCGTGGAGTCCAAGTGGGATGCACTGCATGAGATGACGGCGGTGCACAGGGACATTTTACAATGCCTCCGCCAGATGAACAGCAACCAGTCCACACCTCCCTGTGTGCCAACAACATCTGGTGCTGAACAACCTGCAACTGCCACAGGGAGGGAGGATGACTCTGGCGGAGAGTCCCCTGCACCGCAGCAGCCTGTACTTGAGGGGCCCCCCAAAGAAGAGGGGTCGTCCGAGGAGGGGCAAGTGAGAGGCCGATGGCCAAGCGCAACTCCCAGGAAGCCTGAACCTGTTCTGGATGTTCACCTTTGTGCACAGACTGTTCACCCTGTTGACGGCAACACTACTCCCACACATTGCATGGGGAGTACAAGTTGGACCAATGTCTCAGACAACTGTGGCCCCGATACTGGGGATTTTGTCTACCAGGACTTTCAATTCACCTAGGAACTTCTGATTGCAAGATTTATGTACAGCACTACCCATCCTATGCACTATTCACACAAATGTATCACAATAAACACACTAATACACCATACTTGCCTCTGTTGTGATTCCAACGTGGGTGCTGTTATGGGGATGATGAACTGCAAAATTACACTGTGTATGCGAACTGCAACAGCAAGTACAACACAGGCATGTGAGTAAAGGCAACGTGACACATATGAGGGAGACACACCACCAGGGCTACACAACACATACACACCTAGGCCATCTGACTCATTGCCTACACTGATGTTGCCAGGGAAGACGGTGCAATGCACAGACACCACACCCATTCCCAGTTGTAGTCAAGTAGCCCACAGGTGCAGTAAGCAAATGGCAGTCAAATGTGTGACCACAGACAACGCACATCACAAAGTAAAGCACAGGTTTATTACACAGTTGCAACATGTCGTAACCACTACAGATGCAAGGTAATCCCACCTGGCAGCGGGCACACAGTCAACAACTGTAGACGGAAGGAAGTCCATGGGTGTGGTGCACATCACCTGTAGGGACACAACAGCTACCACCCTGGAAGTGCAATCACGTCGTCGGTGGACACAGTTGACCAAACGAATCTGAAAGTACCCTGTGAAGGACCGAAATGACACACAGTCAAAAGCAATGGAGAACAGGACAGAACAGCAAAACTCATGCACAATACATGTTACAAGATACCCACCCAGAACCAAGTTAGCATGTCAACACTGTTGGGGAGTACAGCCCACCTGTAAGCACACATCGCAACACAGATCCAGTCAAGTAGCCCATGGACACACTCCAACAGCACCAGAGCACCACCTACACATATCATGCCAACTCACATCATTGACATGACACCTCAGGATACTCACATTCAGCTAAAGAAGTTGGTGATGAGCTGTGTGCGGACATCACCCTCATCATCATCATCATCATCATCATCACTGGCATCGTGGTCCAGGCCAGGATCCTCCACAGGTGGCGGATGTTGGTCATTGTCATCCTGGATGAGAGGCAACTCCTTCCGCACTGCCAGGTTGTGTAGCATACAGCAGACAATGACAATCTTGCACACCTTTGCTGGGGCATATGGGAGGGACCCTCCTGTCTTGTCCAGGCAGCGGAAGCGGCTCTTCAGGAGACCAAATGTCCGCTCAATCACTCTCCTGGTCCGACCATGTGCCTCATTGTAGCGCATCTGGGCTGGTGTCACAGGGTTCCTGAGGGGTGTCAGCAACCACGGCATGTTGGGGTATCCCGAGTCACCTACGGACAGACAAGTGCACATTAGCTGACTTGGAAAAGTGGGCGGAATACTACAGATCAGATCACACACAATGGCACAAAGTCAGTACACACCGACAAGCCAGGCACGCTGGTTCTGCATCTGTGCCATCATCCTGGGGATGCGACTACTCCTCATCACAAAGGCATCGTGTGCTGAACCAGGGAAACGGGCACACACGTGTGTGATGGTCATATCTGCAAGACACACCACCAGTGCATTGACCGAGTGGTAGTGCTTGCGGTTCCTGTAGGCCTGCTCCTGGGCCTGTGGTGGTACCAAAGCCACATGTGTCCCATCAATGGAGCCAATGACATGCAGCATCCTCCCCAGGGCATAGAAGTCACTCTTCACATCAGTGAGTCGTCGCAGTCTAGGGAAATAGATGTACCGGTTCAGGAATAGCAACATTGACGCCAAAACATCGCGGAGCACACGGCTCAACATGGTCTGTGACATCCCACCAGCAGTCGCCACAGTATGTTGGAAGGTACCGGTGGCAAAGAAGTGTAGGGCTGCCATCACCTTCACCTTGGGGGTCAGCGCTGTAGGATACGGCAGGCCAGGCTGCAAATGTGGGGCCAACTGCACTGCCAAATCCTCAATCAGCTGCCTGGTGAAGCGGTACCGTCGGATGCTGTCCCGTTCCACCATCGTTGCCAGGTCTGGGAATGGTCGATGGACAGCAGTGCAGAGGAGAAGTAAGCAAGATTGTCAGTCAGCCCACATATGCGGCATTGAACACACTCAATATCCCAACATACATCATTATGAGGCACAACTACATGAAGTGTGCAGTTCCGTAAGGACATGTATGGTACATACATGGCCAACATCTGTCATCACGGTCCAACAAGTGGCATCAATAAGTCCCAGGTTGGCCCATTGGATATCATGAGGCCGTGTCACAGTTCCCATCTCCTGCTGCCGTGTCACAAACACCCCCCACAGTGACATGTGAGGACAGATGTGCCCCAGGCATTACAGCTCAACGACAGGTATATTCCCAGGGACCCTGTATTGCCACATGGACACTGGCATTACATGGAGTATCATGTATACACCACAGCAAAACAACTATGACCCCCACAGGTAGTGGTCCCACTTGCCACTGCAGGACAGACATGGACGTCTGTGACACACACACGCACAACATCAAAGTCCATGCACACACAACGTGGATGTGGAGACTGTCTCCCATTGTGCACATGAAATCAGAGACATTGTAAACACTACATGCACACAGACTGTGGAGGACCATCACTATTGTGCCACTGGGACACCCTGGCTCAAATATACCGTCCCACATGGGACTCACGGGGTATGTGACATGACATACACATACACCACCGTGAAATGTGACCATGGCACATGCACAGATATGAACAGTTGCACATCACAGTGGTCATGTACACGTAACACCCAGGATCCTGTCCCCATGAACACGTGCACAGCCTGGGGTTGGCTGCCTCCAGGTGACACCCACAGGACAACATGTACACCAACATACACACAATAGGAAATGCAGCCTTACATGCCTTATCATACAGTTTGGACAGGCTGTCGTGTTGTAGGTGTGCCCCTCACTCCCTGGGAGCTATCTGTGGCTGGCATATGTCCATCTGAGACAGGCATGGTGACATATGCCAGTCACTTGTACAGGGATGCGTTGAACAGCAATGTACCGATCGGTGCACCCGGCCGGCCCATTGCATTCAATGTGTGCAGGTACGTGTTGTACCCCTGTACGCGTTGATCAGCAATGGACCGATCGGTGCCCCCGGCCGGCCCATTGCATTCAATGTGTGCGGGTACGCGTTGTACCCCTGTACGTGTTGTACCGCAATGGACCGATCGGTGCCCCGGCCAGCCCATTGCATTCAATGTGTGCGGGTACGCGTTGTGCCCCTGTACGCGTTGTACCGCAATGGACCGATCGGTGCCCCCGGCCGGCCCATTGCATTCAATGTGTGCGGGTGCAGCGTTGTACCCCTGTACGCGTTGTACCGCAATGGACCGATCGGTGCCCCCGGCCGGCCCATTGCATTCAATGTGTGCGGGTACGCGTTGTGCCCCTGTACGCGTTGTACCGCAATGGACCGATCGGTGCCCCGGCCGGCCCATTGCATTCAATGTGTGCGGGTACGCGTTGTGCCCCTGTACGCGTTGTACCGCAATGGACCGATCGGTGCCCCGGCCGGCTCATTGCATTCAATGTGTGCGGTGCACGCGTTGTGCCCCTGTACGCGTTGTACCGCAATGGACCGATCGGTGCCCCCGGCCGGCCCATTGCATTCAATGTGTGCGGGTACGCGTTGTGCCCCTGTACGCGTTGTACCGCAATGGACCGATCGGTGCCCCCGGCCGGCCCATTGCATTCAATGTGTGCGGAGTACGGGTTGTACCCCTGTACGCGTTGATCAGCAATGGACCGATCGGTGCCCCCGGCCGGCCCATTGCATTCAATGTGTGCGGGTACACGTTGTGCCCCTGTACGCGTTGTACCGCAATGGACCGATCGGTGCCCCCGGCCGGCCCATTGCATTCAATGTGTGCGGGTACGCGTTGTACCCCTGTACGCGTACGCGTTGATCAGCAATGGACCGATCGGTGCCCCCGGCCGGCCCATTGCATTCAATGTGTGCGGGTACGCGTTGTACCCCTGTACGCGTTGTACCGCAATGGACCGATCGGTGCGCACCCATTGACAATGGCCTTGCCTGGCAACGGACGCGTTTTCGAAATTCGAACGAGTCGGTTGCTGGAAATTCAGTTGGTCACCCACAACAATGTTGCAAAATCATGTATGTCATGAAGTTGAAGATTTGAAGGATGCCGTGGGCGTGTATTGGTGCTGCTATTCCATGGATTGGCCAGATTCAGAAGATGCAAACGACTTGGACCTATCACTTTGGACACAAGGGACAGTATCTGCCTCTCCAGCACATATATATTGCTGGCTGTTCCCCTGAGAGCTCACTTGCCTGCACTACATGCTCCAGGACGACATCTGCCACTGCACTGCTGCTGTCTCTGCCCCTCTGGACCCTGCAATGGCACGTACTGTGGAGAGAGCCCCAGCCTTCAGCCTTGAGGAGAACCAGGCCCTGCTGGACAGCCTACTTCCACAGTACAGCAAGCTGTATGGGACACCAGGGGAGCAGGTGAGTGTTCTGTGCACTGCCTTTCTGAATGTGCATTTTGTCTGACTAGCAAGGCTGAAAGTCTGCACGCCACTGGCTAGCAGGCTCACTGAGTAGTTGTCACCCCCATAGTGTGTAGTGACATGCACTGGACAGGTATGGTGCAGTGACAGTGCATTTGAACAAGGTTTTACTTCCCATGCAATGATACCATGTAGTGACGTCTGGCAAACTGTCCATGGGCAGCGTTGCACTGCCTGTGTACATCATGTGCCCCTGTGAATGAGACATGTATATACAACTGTGTCATGCACGGATATGTTGCATGTGTAGTAATGGCCTTTTCACTTTGTCATCCTGACAGGTTAATGCCCATCGGAAGCAGGAGATCTGGAAGGACATCGTCCGGGCTGTCCGGTCCGTGGGGGTCTACAAGAGCCGGATCCGCAAATGCCAGAAGAGGTGGCAGGACCTTCGGGGCTGGACCCGGAGGATTGCACGGGTCCAGCTGAAGCTGTCGCCTCCTCGCAGGAGGGGCGGAACATGGACCCTGACCCCCACATGCTCCAGATCCTGGCGGTGGTGTTTCCAGACCTGGATGGGCAGCTGAAGGCCAGACAGCAGCAAGGAGGGGTGAGTCAAAGACTGCACTGTGAACTCTGTATTACATGCTTTGTGCCCTCCTCTGGCCTGGTTCAACTGCCACAGTACAGCAGTCATGTTGTCCAGGAGCCATGTCCCTCTATTGTGCACTGCCCACTCCTCATCTGATACCCAGGTGTGGCCCTTACATTCAGGGAATGTTGTCACTTGGGACTGTGTCCTTGCAGTTTGCTTCACTAAAGGTGGGGGACAGCATCTGTTTCCCTAACTCTGTTGTGGGCATCATGGGTGGGTCCATTGTTCACACAACGCCTGTGTTCGGACATGTAATCTGCGTGTTGCTTTGATATGCGGTCCACTTGCTGAGCTGAGCCACCACATGTGCCTGGGGTATGTGGCACACGCCCATGCAGCGGGTGGGAACAATGTTTGGGCCCCAGGAGTGTGCAGATTACGTGTGTCACACATACATAGCCAGCTATCCACTGTCCAGGGCTCATCCCTCATTCATGTGGGGCAGGACAGTCATGCCTACTCCAGGCCATGCAATGCACTCTGTACTCCCACTCCCGTGTATCAGCTGACACATTGTGCGCAGTGATTTGACCCCTCAGGTGTCTGCCTCTGTGACAGTGTGCTGTGGATTAGTTGCCAGGACTGCTGGGGTGTTTCTCGGTAGGGGCTCAGCATGCCACTGGAGATGTGACCATAGGAGACGATACTTGTGTGTCACATAGGTGTTTGATCAGCTGCCCGTGCAGACTGGGGTATGCGAATGTGAAGTTCAGGCAGCTGTTCCCCATTCACAGCAGATTGTGAGGGGCTCAGGTTCAGAGGGTAGTGTCACAGGTCTCCCATATGTCCAATCGGTATGACCTGGACAGATGAGGGTTAAGATGATGTGTTGTGTGGGGGATGTACATGTGCACTTGTGCAGCTCCAGGACTTGCATTCCCCATGACCTACTATTGTGACACAGTGCAGAGTGTTGTTGTCTGGCTGCCAAGTCATACATCACTGAGACAGTGATGTATGACTTAGCAGTCATGCCTCCGCCATGGCATGTGTCTACTTATTGGTGATCCTGCAGGGGAGTGACATGTGCTACATGCACACCATTGTGGCGATGGCTATCAGGACATGGGTGCATCATGGTGTCTGTCGCTGGTATGCATCACATGCATATCCTATTTGACTCTGGGCGTCCCTTTCATCCGGAAACCTGTACTGACTCAGTGGCAAGAGTTGTGATGTGTGCATGTCCACATGCTACACCGTGTCCTCTGCACTGTCCAACTACTGTGTAGTTGGTGCATGTGTCCACACTGGGGTGTTGCTATCCAACAGACACCAGACAGATGGGTGCAAGGCCATGTGGGATGTGAGTGCCATGGTTGGCATCAGACTGACAATTGGCTTCTCCTGTTCAGTTAGGGCACTTTTAGCAATGTACAACTAATGATGCCAGGGCTTGCTCTGTAATGTGCTGTGCTCACAGTGGTGTGTGCGTTTGGTGCAGGTGACTGATGTCTGTCTGTTTCCCCATTGTTTGCAGATACATCCACGGCCACGGAAGGGGACAGCTCCACGGACCAGGAGGAGCCGGAGAGCCAGACTGGGTCAGCAGCCGAGGAGTGGTCGGAGGGACCCAGTGGCACGGAGGGCGAGGGGAGCCACACCGAGGAGTCCTCAGCACCATCCACCTCAGCTGAGGACCAGAGCAACTCGGAGGATGACTCCCTTATGGAGGCGGGTGTCAGCAGCCACCACACCCCAGCTAGTGTTGCTGTCCCCGCCACCACCAGCACCACCACCGCCCTCCCATCGGCTCCCATTCCCCAGGTCCGTGGAGGCTCCCATGTTCGGGAGCGTGTCTCCTTTGGGCCAGGCACCGCACCCCCTGCCCCTGTGTCCCCTGCTGCCCTGAGTGAGGAGTCTGTGTACCTCCTTCGCCAGCTCCATGTAGGGCAGACAGCCATGCTGAGTGTCCTCCATGCGCACACCGCTCTGTTGACTCAGCTGGTGTCGTTCATGGAGGGCATCTCATCGGGCATGTCTGACCTACAGAGGGGCAATAGGTCCATGGACTCCTCCCTGACGGCAGCAGTGTCCCTCCTCAGACAGTCCCTCACCCCTCCTGCCTCTGCTCCATCCACACTCCCCAGCACCTTACCCGTCCCAAGCACACACACACCGGCACAGGCACACACCAGCACACACACATCCAGCACACAGACACACACGCCACAAACAAAACGCACACGCACGCACAGTCAGGGGACTGAAACCAGACTCACAGGGGATGGGGCCCTGGAACACACACACGCATCCACGAGCACTGCGCAGTCCTCAGTTGCCTCTCCCTCCAAAACACCCTCCCTTGCCTCACCTGCAACCCCAAAGACCCAGCGGCTCTTCCTCAGTGACCTCGGCCTCTTCCCCTCCGATCCAGCTGATACAGCATTCAGGGGGAAGAGGAAGCCCACCCACACGGAGCAGAGTGCCCCTCGCCCCCGGACACCCTCCCCCAGGCGCAGACAGACTGAGGCCCCCACCCGCAAGTCCCCCGGAGTCGTAAGAGCAAGACCCCGCCGCCGCCCTGCAGCTCAGGCACCAGGTCTCCTTCCTCCATCCCTCAGGCCCCCACTCCACAGGTGCCCCCACCACACCCTGCCCCAGGTTCCCCCACCCACAGATATACCATCCCCAAGAGGATCCGGCCTTCTCCCCCTGCCACTTGCTCTCCCGGCACCACACCCCGCTGCGCTTGTCTGTGCCACTGATGTGGTGAGGGTGTCCTCCCCCTCTGTCCAGCCCACCTTGCCTGTTCCCCATTCTCCTCCCCTGGTGGTAGGCACTGCAGTGGAGTCCACTACCACCCTGTCTGACTTGGGCACTGCAGTGGCGGACCTGTACACTCCATCTGCAGGGTCCATCTGAGTCATGCCCCCCAGTTGTGCCGGCACACACCATGTCAGACACCTCCACTGCAGTTGTCAGTGGCTCTCCAGCACCCACCACCCCTTCCCTGCTTCCTCCTGGTGAGCCCTGATCCTGTCCCTGCAGTGCCTGGCCTGCCCCCCCGGTTGCCCCTCCTAGTGGATTGTCCCTGGTTTTGTGCAGGCATGCGTAGGGTGACATCTGCCACTGTCACCCAGTTTGGACTTTGACAATGGACTGGCCATTGGCCTTTGTGTTTTTTCTGGACTTTGTTTTCATTACACACATATGCTGAATAAAGCAACTTTCTGTTCTCTAGTGCTTATGCTTCTGATGTACATGTTGTTGATGATGCTAACCATGCCCTTGCTGCAGTGATGGTGATATTTGGTCTCATGATAATGAAGTGTTACTGTGCAGGAACCCATGTGGTCCAGGGGGAATGTGTCCTATCCTGTGGTGTATCCATGTCATCCATAGCAGCATCTGAGGGTGTCATGTGTTCAGTATTTGGCAATGGGATTTCCTACTTAGATTAGCTATTTCACATCTGTGGCTTCCACCCCTGCACATCTGTTGTGCCTGCCATTGTTCAATTCGTCTACTTCCCTGACCGTGTGGCCATCTCCACTGGACATGCAGGTTTGGGCATCAATGGGGAAGGACTCATCCGTGTTGTCAGTGCAACATTGCTATACAAGTGTGTTGGATCTGTGCTGATGATTACGTTGGCACTTCCATGACCAGGCTGATGTGACGGGAGCCCTCATTTGGTGCTAATTGTTGATTGTGTGACCAAGTGCTCAGCTGACATGATGGGGCCCTACTGAGGCAACATATGGCACAGCTTTCCTCACACAGGAGTGGAGTCCCCTCATGGCAGTGTGTACTCCTGTGACATTGCCTGCGCCCAAGGTGTGTGTTGTATGTGCATGTCTGTGTGTTCACTTCCGTTTAGCTGTGCATGCTGTGATCCCTAGTGTTGTACCTGTTTGTGATGCTTGCTGAGTTGACCTATGTTCCCCCAAAGTCTTCTCCCTGGGTTCTCTGTGATGTGGGTGCATGGCACATTACTGGTCATCAGGGTGTCACCCATAGGTGTGTTTGCTGTCAGGGCTGAGTTTGTGTGCAGACGCAGATGGGTCACAGTCAGGTTTCCCCTTGGCACTTGTTGTTTGCCCCTGTCATGTGATTTCCAGTTTGTGTTATCTTTCAGTGATTGTGACACGTTGTGTGTGTGACTGCTGGCACTCCTCAGGGTCCGGGCTGCAATGTTGGTTGTTGTCTATGTGTGTTCTTTGTGGGTGACCTTGGCTTCTTCATTGGTGTGTGACTGTGGCTGGGATCCCATTGGTTGGTGTGGTATTGCCGTCATGTCCATGTACAGCGTAGTGTGCAGTGTGTCAGACATTCAGGAGTCTTGTTGAGTGGCCATGTGTGATGTGTTTCTGCACCTTGGTTCCCACCCACCACCCTGGAATAGTCATGGGTGCATGTGCAATGTCACCAGTGCATGTGTGCTTCACTGCTGCACATTGTTGGAGGTCGAGGGGTGTGGTGTTGAGTGTGTGCAGATGAGAGTTGTTGCCCGGCTAGGCCCCTGCCTCCATGTTGGCCTTGGCTTACTGGCCATGCTGATTGATTTGTGCTTGTGTAGGTGTGATGGTAGTTTGTTGCTCAGGACACATGACTGTGGTTCACAGTGTGAACGACATTTAGCTTTGTCATCACAGTGGGATTGTAATGCAGCCCAGGGTCACCACATTGTGGGGGCCCTGGGGGTAGTGCTGTGGTGTGTCTGTGTCTTGCTGTGTCAGTTGCTGTTCCTACGTGCCTGTGTGACATGTGTGATTTGTGCTCCCTCTCATCTGACAATGCCTGCTTGCCCACATAGGGGATTTGGATCCATGAGTTACCTTTGTGTGGCACTGTATGCACATCTGTATGATTGGTATTCAGGTCTCCTCATGTGTTGTGTGGTTGCCTGGGGACACTGGCACCCCCCTCACCTGTTGTGTATGATGTGCAGTGTGGGTCTGCCTGTTTGTGTTTGTGCATCTGCACCACTGCATTGGCATATCTTGGGTGTGCCATTGGCTGTATGTAGTTTGGTGGGTTTCCCCTGCTGTCCCTGGGACTCCTAGGTCATCGGTCAGCACAATGATCATGGTTTGTGTGTCCCATTGCTGCCATGGTATGGTATCTGTTCACCTCACATCTACAGTCTCCACAGGGTATCTGCATTTGTGTGCCCATTGGTGCAAATATGTGGGTCTGCATTCTGATGGTCACTTCTGTCATTGTGTCATTGATGAATGTTGACAGTGTCAGCCCCCATGGGTGTTGTTTGTCTGCACATGGCCAAAGGTATGTCTTATTTGCACTGCAGTATTTGGCTCCCCCAATTTATGTTGCAATGGGACACATGCACTACTTTGCCACTGATGTGTTTTTGTTCTGTGACCAGGAATCATCCATGCAGTTTGGCAGTTGCAGCTCTTTCTTTGTCAACACTTACCTTTTGGTCACTGTGATGATGGGGGTTTGGACCCCATTGCCACAATGTTCAAAATGTGCTTCAGCTATGGACCCCACACTTACCTTTTGGTCACTGTGGTGATGGGGCGTTAGACCCCATTGCCACAATGTTCAATATGTGCTTCAGCTATGGACCCCACACTTACATTTTGGTCACTGTGGTGATGGGGCGTTAGACCCCATTGCCACAATGTTCAGAATGTGCTTCAGCTATGGACCCCACACTTACCTTTTGGTCACTGTGATGATGGGGGTTTGGACCCCATTGCCACAATGGTCATGGCCTGCTTGCATTGTGGGGGCCACACACATATATGTGTGGCACATGTGCTAGGGGGTCACATTGTATGTTCAAAGTCATGTTCAGTGTTGTAGGCATTTGACACAGTCTACACACGCTTGTCATGGTGTTGGGGGATGTCTTTTTCTTGCATTCCCTAGGTTGTGGTGTGCTGGTTGTGTCATGCATTGTCCATCCTATTAGTGGGGGTGGTAGTGGTGGTAGGCATCCAGCCCCCCCTGGGTGAGGGTGGTAGTAGTGGTAGGCATCCAGCCCCCCCTGGGTGAGGGTGGTAGTAGTGGTAGGCATCCAGCCCCCCCTGGGTGAGGGTGGTAGTAGTGGTAGGCATCCAGCCCCCCTGGCTAAGGGTGGTAGTAGTGGTAGGCATCCAGCCCCCCCTGGGTGTGGGTGGTAGTAGTGGTAGGCATCCAGCCCCCTGGGTGAGGGTGGTAGTAGTGGTAGGCATCTGGCACCCCCATGGCTAAGGGTGGTAGTGGTGGTGGGCATCTGGCACCACCCTGGCTAAGGGTGGTAGTAGTGGTAGGCATCCAGCCCCCTGGGTGAAGGGGTAGTAGTGGTAGGCATCCAGCCCCCCTGGGTAAGGGTGGTAGTAGTGGTAGGCATCTGGCACCCCCTGGGTGAGGGTGGTAGTAGTGGTAGGCATCCAGCCCCCCTGGGTGAGGGTGGTAGTAGTGGTAGGCATCTGGCACCCCCTGGCTAAGGGTGGTAGTAGTGGTAGGCATCCAGCCCCCTGGGTAAGGGTGGTAGTAGTGGTAGGCATCCAGCCCCCATGGCTAAGGGTGGTAGTGGTGGTGGGCATCTGGCACCACCCTGGCTAAGGGTGGTAGTAGTGGTAGGCATCCAGCCCCCTTGGGTGAGGGTGGTAGTAGTGGTAGGCATCCAGCCCCCCTGGGTGAGGGTGGTAGTAGTGGTAGGCATCTGGCACCCCCTGGCTAAGGGTGGTAGTAGTGGTAGGCATCCAGCCCCCCTGGGTAAGGGTGGTAGTAGTGGTAGGCATCCAGCCCCCATGGCTAAGGGTGGTAGTGGTGGTGGGCATCTGGCACCACCCTGGCTAAGGGTGGTAGTAGTGGTAGGCATCCAGCCCCCTGGGTGAGGGTGGTAGTAGTGGTAGGCATCCAGCCCCCCTGGGTGAGGGTGGTAGTAGTGGTAGGCATCTGGCACCCCCATGGCTAAGGGTGGTAGTGGTGGTGGGCATCTGGCACCACCCTGGCTAAGGGTGGTAGTAGTGGTAGGCATCCAGCCCCCCTGGGTGAGGGTGGTAGTAGTGGTAGGCATCCAGCCCCCCTGGCTAAGGGTGGTAGTAGTGGTAGGCATCCAGCCCCCCTGGGTGAGGGTGGTAGTAGTGGTAGGCATCCAGCCCCCCTGGGTGAGGGTGGTAGTAGTGGTAGGCATCTGGCACCCCCATGGCTAAGGGTGGTAGCGGTGGTGGGCATCTGGCACCACCCTGGCTAAGGGTGGTATTAGTGGTAGGCATCCAGCCCCCCCTGGGTGAGGGTGGTAGTAGTGGTAGGCATCCAGCCCCCCCTGGGTGAGGGTGGTAGTAGTGGTAGGCATCTAGCCCCCCTGGCTAAGGGTGGTAGTAGTGGTAGGCATCCAGCCCCCCTGGGTGAGGGTGGTAGTAGTGGTAGGCATCCAGCCCCCCTGGGTGAGGGTGGTAGTAGTGGTAGGCATCTGGCACCCCCTGGCTAAGGGTGGTAGTAGTGGTAGGCATCCAGCCCCCCTGGGTGAGGGTGGTAGTAGTGGTAGGCATCCAGCCCCCCTGGGTGAGGGTGGTAGTAGTGGTAGGCATCCAGCCCCCCTGGCTAAGGGTGGTAGTAGTGGTAGGCATCCAGCCCCCCTGGGTGAGGGTGGTAGTAGTGGTAGGCATCCAGCCCCCCTGGGTGAGGGTGGTAGTAGTGGTAGGCATCTGGCACCCCCATGGCTAAGGGTGGTAGTGGTGGTGGGCATCTGGCACCACCCTGGCTAAGGGTGGTAGTAGTGGTAGGCATCCAGCCCCCCTGGGTGAGGGTGGTAGTAGTGGTAGGCATCCAGCCCCCCTGGGTGAGGGTGGTAGTAGTGGTAGGCATCCAGCCCCCTGGCTAAGGGTGGTAGTAGTGGTAGGCATCCAGCCCCCTGGGTGAGGGTGGTAGTAGTGGTAGGCATCCAGCCCCCCTGGGTGAGGGTGGTAGTAGTGGTAGGCATCTGGCACCCCCATGGCTAAGGGTGGTAGTGGTGGTGGGCATCTGGCACCCCCCTGGCTAAGGGTGGTAGTAGTGGTAGGCATCCAGCCCCCCCTGGGTAAGGGTGGTAGTAGTGGTAGGCATCCAGCCCCCCCTGGGTAAGGGTGGTAGTAGTGGTAGGCATCTGGCACCCCCCTGGCTAAGGGTGGTAGTAGTGGTAGGCATCTGGCACCCCCCTGGGTAAGGGTGGTAGTGGTGGTGGGCATCTGGCACCCCCCTGGCTAAGGGTGGTTGTGGTGGTTGGCATCCGGCCCCTCCTGGGTAGGGGTGGTGGTGCGCATTCTGGCCCCTGTGTGCATATGTGGCATTGGTGATGGGCATCCCGCCCCTATGGTGCTCCTGTTGCTGGTGTAAGTATATTCTGCATCCCTCTGTGTGTGTGTGATGTGTCGTGTACGTGTTGTATGTGTTTTGTGGTTGGTGTCTGACTTACCTTCTGCGCCGTACGCGTCCGTGCCTGTTCCAGTAGTAAATGTAGAATATTGGTATGATCGGGACGAAGGGATTCATGGTTGGTTCGTGTCGTTCGTCCTTCTCGTTGCTTCGCGTCGTCCTCGTCGCTTCGCGTCGTCCTCGCCGCTGGCGTGTTCGTCTCGTAGCCGTGGATTGTGTTGTGGCGCGAATCGGAGCTTATGTGCGCCTCTCCCGGATGCTTTGACGTGCCGTGCGTAGCGACGGGTTCGGCGCGTACGGGAAGCGCATCGTACTTGTTCGGCCGGACGGAGCTGCATTTTCCCTTCCGTGCGACTCGATTCTGCGTTTCCGGATTCGCCTCGGTCGGAGAACAGGACCTGGATTGGGTGAGTACGGCTCGGCCGGATTCTGTGCTGTTGTGCGCATCGTACTTACTCGTTCGGTGTGCTGTACGGATCGGTCGGGAAACAGGCATTCGCATGGCTTTTTTCCCGACCGAATGATATTGGGTGCGCCTCCGACCGAGATCGGAAACGGCCCCTCAGTAGATCAGGTGCACACTCAGCGTATTCTATGTGATGCTCTCTGTCACCGCAGGTCCTATCACAAGGAGTGGTACTTCGGTAGTAAGCAATAATCAGTGCATTTGTGCAGAGCAGTGGATGTTTATGCTCTACCAATATGGATATCCATGATCGGAGTGAGTAAAATATTCCTGCTGGCAACCAATGTCCAAATCCCCTGCAGCCAGGTGCCTAACCTTTCTTGGGTCTGACTTCCAGCAACACAGACCTGTCTGTCAGATGAAGTAAAACATGACCTTAGACAATGCTAGGTGAAACCAGAAAACTTTATTAGAGTACAGTAATGTCAAAGTTATCCATCTTTGCAAGACTTTGCAGATAAAGTTTAGGAATATAGGACTGTCCTATCTTTTTATGTTTGGAAACTCCGCAGTCGTAAAAATACTATTTGCAAAATTTTAGAAAAGGTGAAATGTTCCCTTCAACCAAACTGTTTAGAAACCACGCGATTCTGCTTTATCTTTTTACTTCAGGATTTATATTCTCATATATTAGTTAACATTAGCATCTGCAATGAAAATATTATTAATAACACGAGGCAGAAAGAGAACATTAGCACTCTAGCGCTACCTCTGATTCCAACACATCAAAAAGGATAATAGAAAATGGAATCAATGAAACCCATTTTAATTTAAAGTAATGAAAAACAGTAAAATGTAGAGGTATATTACAAGCAAGAACACTATTCAGGGGTCGTCATTATTAACAACTGCGACCCTATGGTCTGCCCTTTGTGCTCCTTACGACTACCTTTGTGACCCATGGCTTCAGAGGTGAAAAAAGAAGGGGGATATCTACAAGAAAATGTTGGTGCGCAGTGTTACGCCAAAATTGGTAACGCCACACTTTGACATTTTTTAAACGCAGGGATCCGCCATATTTACAAACATACGGCGCACTCCTGAGTTTCCCCTAGCTCTGGCACTAAAAAAGCTGCCTAGCGCCAGCGCAGGTAGCCTTGCACCATGTTGCAAGGGTGCCTGCGCTGCAGGAGGTATTGTGAATGTGCAGGAAGGGGCAACTTCCTGCACATAAACAATCTTTAAAGGCGATTAGCTGTTTTTATGTGTGCTACAGAATGCAGTACATATGGAAAGAGCAAAATATGAGGAGAAATTAATAATTTTCCCCGTATTGCCATCCTAAGACAAGGTTTTACCTGGCCTTAGTTTTTGGCGCTGCCCCACCCGTGTAAATATGGGGCAGCGTCAAAAAGAAATGGGTGTTGCAGCAGAAGGCCCATTGCAACACCCATTGCCTGCCATTTTGCTGCAGCAGACTACGGCAGTAAGGGGCATATTTGCAAAGTGGCAGTAAGCCACGTTAAGTGGCTTAAAGCCACTTTGTAAATATGGGGTAGAGAGCAATGCCACCGGAGCGTCAGAAAAAGTGACTCTCCAGTGGCGTTAGGGGCTTGTAAACATGCCCTGAAATGCTAAGAATAAAAGATAAGAAGTGTTCTGATGAGCACTGTTTACTAGATCCTATGGGCACAGTAAACATTTTGGGGCATATTTACAAGAAAGTGATGAAGCGTGTTGTTAAGCCATAAAGGCTAACGACATGCTTCGTCACTTTAGAAAAGCAGGGCTGCACCATATTCACTAGAATATGGTGCATTCCTGCGTTTCCCCATGCGCTGGAGCTAAATTTAGCTGCCTAGCGCCAATCCAGGCACCCTTGCACCATAGTGCAAGGGTGCCTGTGTTGAGGGGAAGAATGTTTATGCGCAGGAAGGTCCCCCTTCCTGCACATAAACAATCTATAAATGCAATTTTGCAACTTCTATGTGTGCTGCTAAATGCAGCCCACATAGAAGTTGCAAAACAGCATTTTTTTTTTAAATGATTGTTAATGTGCAGGAAGGGGGACCTTCCTGCACATAAACAATCATTGGCGTTTTGCATGTGTGCTGCCCAAGGCAGCACACATGGAAACAGCCAAAACGAAGAGAAATAAAGCATTTCTCCTCATTTCGCCTGTTTAAGACCAGGTTTTCCCTGGTCTTCATTTTGGCGCTGCCTCCTATTTATGCTGCTCTTGTAAATAGGGGGCAGCGTCAAAATCAATGGGTGTTTGCATTGGAACGCCCACCGCAACACCCATTGTCCGCCCCTTTCACGCGTGCCTTATTTACAAGGCAGCCAGTAGCGGCTCCTGGAGGGAGTGCTGCGTGGCGGTGGGGCGGGGCGGGGGAGGTGCAGGGTGGGGGATAGTAAACTCCGGCATACGTCCGAACGGAGGTAAGTACATAAATAAATAAATAAAACGAATTACATTGCGCGCCTGCATCGCCATTTGGCGTTGCATCGTGCGCAATGTAATTCGTTTTATTTATTTATTTATGTACTTACTTCCGTTCTCCCGTATGCCGGAGTTTTCTACCCCCCGCCCCGCCCCACCGCCCCGCAGCACTCCCTCCAGGAGCCACTACTGAAGGCAGCGTTAAGCCATGTTAAGTGGCTTATCACTGCCTTATAAATAAGGTGAAGCTCCTATCGCCATCACAACATCACTAAAAGTGACGCTGTGATGGCAATAGGGGCTTGTAAATATGCCTCTTTATTTGGTAATATAAATGCAAAGCAGCAGTTTCTTTTTCCAATACATGATAAAATGAAACTAATTAAAAACACATTTTTTCAAACTTCTTGCAATGTGTTATTCTTGTGAATAGTTGAAAAAACAAGCATATAGTTCTGGCTATAGCAAATGGGTGTGATGTTTCTTTTTTTATTATTGGAAGGATATATCACAAAAAGAGAAAGAAAAAAACATGCCACCTAAACATGGTGCCTTACGCTTTCGATAATAATTTTAAATAAACTAAATCACACACAAGTCTACTAGAACAGTATTGTTCCTTCCTGGAGACAAGTGTGCTCATAAAAGGCATAGAACACCTTCTTAGTTTTAACAGGAAAATATGCCTTTTATTAGTGCAGAAAAAATATTACTATTGACTCAGAACTACTGTAATCTGATGACAGCTTAAACACAAAAGGATAACTAAACATAAAAATGATAATGAACGGGAAGAAAATATTATTGGAAAAGTAAAGTTTTTGCACACCAACAATGGCACAAACATGCACTTCTTTGTTAGGTAGATGTGCATTTGTGATTTGGCAAAAATGTCGTAGCTCATAGCGCAAGGCAGCCAACTGAAGCAATGAATTGGCCCATTGCTTCATGGATGAAGAGTACTGACCCAAAGTTCCTTTATGTATATATAGATTTGTTTTTTTATTTGAGATTTTTTTCATTATAAGAGAATGGCAAAACGCCTAAAGATGCTGTGGGCCTCACCTAATGATGTGTTGAGGAAAACAGTCACCTCTATGCTTCACAAGTGTGATAGTTGCTTACAAGTCTTCATAATATAAACTTGTTAACAATGATAAGGATTAAATCAAGCATTTAAGATAGTTCAATGTAAATATTTGATCAATATGGATTAATACTGGTGGGTATGACCACTATTGTTTTTTAGGTCGAGCCTAGACAGCACTTGCACTGTCTCTTCGAGACTTGTTGTATGTAGCTTGTGGGGTTAGAGCCAGCCCACTGCTTTCCAGTCCTTGCTTTCAAGTGCGTATTTGATCCCATTTGTCCCTTTTTTTCGTTGATTGTTCCCTCCCATAGAGCAAGCCGCCAGGACTTGTAGGCTTCCACTTGAGGGCATTTAGGCTGGCTCCTGCACAGTTTTCTTAATTTGTTACTGCAGGGCAGCATGGGAAGGCTCTCCTTTAGCACAGCTGCTCCCCCTGCCTTTCAATTACGAGCTTGAAAACAGGTCTGTAAATCTTGTCACGGCACCCGCTTCCATGTTTCACTATCGCGTGCCTTTTAATTACTAACACAATGCACCACTGTTTAATTATTTTATTTTGGAGGCTGCACACCTTTTATTTGATCCCCACGGCGCCCGTTTCATGGCTGCCACGCTTCATGTTTTAGTATGGCGGCCACGCGCCTAACTTTACTTCTACACGGCACACGCTTTCAGACCATGTCTCAGACTGGTTTATTTAAACTTACTTTGGAGGCTGCATCTCTTACTCTGTTGCTCTTTGCCCCGTCGCTTGTTTTCCAGCCAGGCTGGATGCAGACAGAACACTGGGGATGCACAGATCAGTCCTTCCTGAAGTCAGCCCCCCTTGACCCCCTGCCCAGCCCTGCAACTCAGCAGAGATCAGTTTTTTTTGTGCTCCCTGCTATTGAACTAGGTTGGCACAATAGGAGTAGGTACATTACTTAGGGTGAGGGAGGTGGTGATCCTTCTCATAGCAGGACTCCTGGTTTTACCTGTTTTGATTTGGGTTTACAATCAGCATTTTTTTTGTGTTGTGGCATTATATTGTTAATTATTTATTTAGCCACAAAGACACACTTGTTGCAATAATTTGTATTTTTTTTGTATAAGCTGCATGCAAGTAGGGGGCTGAGAAGTGACGGAGTGCGGAGTTAGCCTTCCTGCCGCCGCACTCTGCCACTTCTGAAAATGCAGGGCTTCACCATATTCACAACATTATGGTACAGCCCTGCATTGGAGCTAAATTTAGCTGCCTAGCGCCAACGCAGGCACCCTTGCAACATAGTGCAAGGATGCCTGTGTTGAGGGGAAAATTGTTTATGTGCAAGACGGTCCCCCTTCCTGCACATAAACAATCTTTAAATGCTGTTTTGTAACTTCTATGTGCGCTGCTTAGTACAGGACACATAAAAGTTGGAAAACAGCATTTTTTTTAAATGATTGTTTATGTGCAGGAAGGGTCACCCTCCTGCATATAAACAATCGTAGGCAATTTGCTGTTTCTATGTGTGCTGCACAGGGCAGTACACATGGAAACAGCAAAAACGAGGAGAAATAAAATATTTCTCCTCGCTTTGCGTGTTTAAGACCAGGTTTTCCCTGGTCTTAATTTTGGTATTGCGTCCTATTTATGCTGCCCTTGTAAATAGGAGGCAGCGTCAAAATTAATGGGTGTGGCGGTGGAACGCCCACCGCAACACCCATTGTCCTCCCCTTTCACGCTAAATACAGCGTGAAAGGGTGCCTTATTTACAAGGCAGCGTTAAGCAACGTTAAGTGGCTTAACACTGTCTTGTAAATAGGGCAAGGCCCCTATCGCCACCACAAAGTCACTGAAAGGATGTTGAGCCGATGCTGAGACTCAAACCTGGCAGGCATGCAAGTTTACAGCGTTTGGTACTTTAAACAGAATTAAGCCACCCAGACTGTACTCTGTCATACAATACGTCACCGACTACTTCCCCCGTAGACAGTCTACCAAATCTTCAGATAAAACCTCTGTTTGCGCTGCATTTTGAACGTCAGTCTTTGAAAGTGATCTTCTTTCTTAGTATCATTTTCTGCCATTCCATCACCTTTATACCCTGGGCATTGTATCTCCTGTAGTCCCTAGCAGCCTTGTTTCACCTCTAACAATGCACCTTGCCTTTTGAGTCGCTCTGCCACTATCACAATGCTCTGAAACCCTCTTTGTTAGACCTCTCACTCCATAACTTTAAGTAACTTTTCAAAAGTTAGCACTTAAAACATTCTCCAAGCTTTTGACAGCACCCACTTCCCAACTACATGCTCTCATTTCTTTGTGGCCCCCACCTCTCCCTACAGTACATCTAAAACACGTCTCCCCTCCAGATGCTGCAGTTCTATGTTCAGCATCCTAACTCTTCCCTCCGCTAGCCTCTAAACCTCCTCTCACATTCACATCCCAATATTGTCTTTTCAATTTCTACGACTTCCCTGCATGATCTGCTGCATAGCACACCCAGCGCACTTATGTCTGACACCTCCTCTTCCTTGACACTATCGCACCCACCATCCTGTGGCCTCCGTCTTGTCACTGTGCCCCACCGTCTGTTGTGCTCGAGTCGGAGCACAAGTTTCCCGGTCCTACGCAAACTTCTGTGCCTCGGGGCTTGTTTCACCGAACTCCAAAAAACTTGGGGCCATATGTATCAAAATGTCCATTTGCGATTCTCAAATAGCAATTTTTTGTGAATCGCTATTTGAGAATAGCAAAAGGCTATGTATGTAGGATTTGCAAATAATTTTGCGAATCCTACATATTCCTTAATGGCGAATCGCAATTAAGGAATACCTCCCCATTCATTCCTATGGGCCTAGAGGCCCATAGGAATGAATGGGAAGACATTCTCAATTTGCGATTAGCAATTAGAGAATCGCAAATTGAGAATGCAATTTCAAGGTTGCAAGGGTGTCAAAAGGACACCCTGTTGCACCCCTGAAATAAGCATGGGTGCACATGTGGCGCACATACATGCCCTAAGGGCATCTATGTGCGCCACATTGCACTTTGAAAAATGCAAAAAAAGTGCATTTTTCTAAGAAATCGCATATTACCACCAACTTGAAGTTGGTGGTAATTTGCGATTCCTTAAGGCCAAATTGCACTTTTTTGGTGCTTCTTACATTGCATTTAAGGAATCGCAATTTGCAATTCCTTAAATGCATTCGCAAAATAGGGAATCGCAAATTTTGCGATTCCTTATTTTGCGAGGCAGTTTTTCCTTCATACATACGACTAAGCCAAATTGCGATCGCAAACGCTGAAATTCTGCGAATTTCAGCGATCGCAATTTTGTTTGATACATATGGCCCTTGGTTGTTTGCAGCAGTGTAGTCTTGTCTTTACATCATCTAGTTCCATGTTTGGGTCGAGCCTACGAGAGCATTCGCATGCGTGTCTCTTGTGACACATTGTTATACAAAGCTTTTGCTCACGTAAAGTTAAGGCAATCACTGTGTGTGGTTTGCGATCGCCCATCCTTGGAAATTGTAATTAGTTACATTGTCATGCACAAAGGCAGATGTCAGATCTATTATCTATGTGACTGGGGGTGAGTGTCTGAAAAGTTTCAGCGCTCCGTCCATCATCTCCTTGTGTTTGCTTAGAATAGATCTATTATCGTTGCCACCCCTACAAGTGTGTGTGCAAGCATGCATGTGTAGTGCTATTCGCCTTTTAATTCGTATTTTCACAGTTCTATTTTTTAATTTTCAATATCCTGCTCTTGGTGGGTTTATTTCTTTAGTTCGTAACAGAAATGATAAACACAAGAAAGAACTCCACTCAAAGTTAATAGATTGTAACTAATGTCCAAGTCCGTGCATGCTCAATTGCTGCTCCTTTTACTGCTGCAATTGTCTTAGAGTTGTGACAGGGCAGGGCATTTGGTCCAGTGCGACTGAATCCTTGCAAAGCAGTGGCGTAGCTAGCCCTTGTGCTGCCCGTGGCGGTCACTGCTTTTGCTGCCCATGGCGGCCGAGTGAAAGAGCGGGGGTGTGTTTGCTGGTGCTGGTGGTTTCTGCGTTGCTGCTTGCGGCGGCCGCATGAAAGAGCGGGGGTGGTGGGGGGTTTGAGGCCGCTGCCCCCAAAGCTCATGACACCTCCCCTTCCTACGCCACTGCTGGAAAGGGGTACATTTCTGCAGATATTCCCATTGATATTTGCTTTGTTTCACAGATGTTGCTAGTTGTTGGAATATCTCAGTAGGCACAGTAGGTTAATGCGCCTGCAACGAGTTGACTGCAGCCCATAGGTCACAGGCAGGGGCGCAACTAGGTATTAACTTCGGGGGGGCTAACATGGCAAACAAAGGGGCGTGGTTAACATGTTAATCAATGGGGGCGGGGCTAAAATGGCAGACAATCAGGATAGGGTAATGATCAGGCCAAGCTGAGAAAAAGAAGTGGCAAATTCTGCATTCGAAACTGGACAACAATCAGTTTTATGAGAATTAAAATAGAGAACAGAGGGTAATGTGAACCATTTATATAATAACAGATAAGGGATTTGTTCATCTGGCAATAAAGGGTCACTCAAATACATTATATTGTCTCACAACGATATTATGTAGACGGTTAAAATTACACCCTTTTTTCTAATGGAATGCCCATGAAACTGGGTCAAAAGAGCCCAGAACAACATGCTACTCTCTGAAAAACCTAGACTGTTCACAGATACAATTCACACAAAAAAGGGGACTCTGTCCACCCCCCAAAGACACAGAAGGAATTTCAGATTTTGCAATGTGTCCATTTGCAGTGTTGTTACAAACTATAGCACCAACAAACATTAATTTATTGGCAGTACAGACATTAAAGTATGGTGCTTTAATGTATAGGCAGTGGAAGTAGGGGTTGGTGGGGTGCTGTACAGCAGCACCCCCAAAATAACCATGCTGGAATTCAGAGGGTGCATGTGAAATAATAAAGCATTTACATTTTGATAATATCATGTTACATTTGCTGTTCTAAAGAAGACAGGTCAAATGCCAGGCTGTTGATACTGTGAAAAACACAGAACTTGGTAATTATATCCCTGTCACAAAGTTCCAATCCTCACCTCTTCGGCTGGTGCAGCTCCTATTGTAATTGCATTTATTTAGTGCTTACTAACCCTGACGAGGCGATTGAGCGCTTTTTCGGTGAGTAGCACGCTACTCTGGAACCCATAGAGGATCAGTGGTGAATTAGTATAGTGAAATATGAAAGTAATTTGAGTGGTGGATATGTTAGTCTGTTATTTGGATTGAGAAGGATAGTGGAGGGATAGAAGAGGGAAAAGGTTTGCATTTATATAGAACTTACTACCCCATATGAGGTGTTGAAGCGCTTTTTGGTGGGTAGCACGCTACTCTGGAACACAAACAGGATTAGTGGGGAACTGGTATAGGGAAATATGAAATTAATCTGAGTGGTGGAGATGTTAGTCTGTTATTTGTATTGAAAAGGAATAGTGGAGGGATAGAAGAAGGAAGGGTCTAGAATGTGTTTTTTTGGGGGGAGTTCATAGCAGTAGGAGGGGGTTTGGGATGGAGCGGGAAGAGTCAGAGGGAAGGGTTTAGAAAGGCTTGTTTGGGAGATCGGAATAGTAAAAGAGGTATGAGATGATGGAAGGAGGGGTAGAGGAGGGAAGAGTATGGGGTTTAGGATGAATGAAAGAGTGGAGGTAGAGAATATATTGATAGAGGTATAGGGTTAGAAATAGGGCAGTGCATTGGAGAGAGTAGTAGAGTGAGGTTTGAGATGAGTCAGAGTGGAGGTGGAGAATATATTGCGAGAGATATATGGTGAGATCTAGGGTAGTGCAAAGTAATAAATATAAAGATACATAAGTACATGAAAGGTATCTAAATGCATAAGGAAGGTAATCTATGTAGAATAAAGTTGCATTTAATAAACTAAGACTTTCAAGTGTTTTTGTACTTGTGTGTTTGTGTTAGGTGTTAGATCATTCCGTACCATTACAGACCACTATCCCACCTGAAATAAAGGAAAAAGCTAAAAACCTGTATTTTCACACTATAATTCCTTCCACGAAGCTGAATCTGTTATCAGTTTTATATCTATAGCACCAAGAGGCTCCTAGCGTACATGTTTAACAAATGGCCAAATAATACTAAAGAATGAAGAAAATAACAAAATGAGACCACACACAAGCCAATTTGCCTAGTAAACGAAATATGAAATGAAACTAGGCTAGACCCATGGCCTGGGAACAAGCCTGGTGTTATATATCAGCTTAACACATTGGGCCTGGCTTCAGATGGAGGAAATTCTTACAAAGAACTGCTGGTTACTTGCAAGAGGCATCTTAAAATGTGTATTATGATTGTGTAACAATTGAATTACAGCACAGTGAATGTTTAAGATTGGCAGGTTTTATCGGTCTTTATTGAGATAGAGGGTGAATCGAAGAAAAACGTGAAAATAAACTAAAAATCCACAAATAAACTTACGAACCTGTCTGCAATACACATACTACCAATACAAACTTAGGACATGGTAGACATATTCTGCCATCATCTGTTGTTACAGTCCTGCAGACTACTTTAGAAAGGCCAACCTACCCCCTTGACTGGATGTATTAGAAATGGGCCCCATATGCTTCAAACAACATCACAGACAGGGCCCCCCCCCACCCCTGGCACCAGTGGCCGGGGCCACTCAGCAGATAAGGGGGCTTGTTCTACTTCACATCAGCATCTCATCTCTTGCAAGGACATGCCAGGGGCACCAGTGCCTCAAGGCCACTTGCTGAAAATGAGGCCACGATCTGCTTCGCAACAGCATCACTTGCAAGCACCACCTGTCCATAGTACCACTGTCCGGCCCACTCAGCAGACACGGGGCAGGTATCTGTGGCATCACTGCCCCAAGCCCACACAGCTGAACTGGGGCCTAGCACGCGCCCCTGACCACCACCTCCATCACAATTGTGATGTAAGGTGAGGACGCGCCAGGTGTCGCACAACTTCACAGCCATC
This sequence comes from Calotriton arnoldi, assembly GCA_963921515.1. Lineage (NCBI taxonomy): Eukaryota > Metazoa > Chordata > Amphibia > Caudata > Salamandridae > Calotriton > Calotriton arnoldi. The sequence continues at coordinate 45,735 of CAWUFW010004019.1, read as the reverse complement.
ATTCTCAACGCAGGATCTCTGCTCTCACTTCACCATGTTACCCTACAGCCCACTCAGAAGTGCAGAAACCGAATCCAAGCACCTACATCCATCGATGCACAAGCATTGTGGGGAACCAGGGCCTAACATGTAATTTACAACCAAGTAATGCCCTTCAGTGGCAAGATTTGTTAAAAATGATAAATACGGATTGATCATAGAACGGACCAGTCAAGCATTAAATTATAGAGTTGCTTTCCGCACGGCTGCTAGCGCCTTCCTATTAAAAGTTGGGCCACTGTTGCCAGCTTCTGGTGACAGCGCCACTCCAGGCACCAACTGTAGGGGCTTCCATGCTCCCTACCTCAATGTGCCGCTTTCATAGCCAGCACGAGCACTGTCACCAGTGCCAAAACCCACTAGGCGCTATATCCGTGCTTACGCACATTCACAGCTTCTCTCCACCCCAACAACCACTTCCAACCAATGAAGGGGCCATAGGAAGAAATGAGCAGCACTATTGCGCGCCCCTATTCACTGTGTTCAGTCAGGAAACTGATAATGCGTGTAAACCTGGGAAGTACTGTGCGCACAACGGCGGGTCACACGAAGAATGCCCGTACAGTACCCCCAGGACGCGCGTGTGGTGCTCTTGACACAGCCCTCTAACAATTACCATTGCAATGTGTCTCCTCCCCTCATGCAGATCTGCGGATTGAGCGCGTGCTGCATGGATCTCATGTGTAGCCTACGCTTCACAAGCTTGATTCCCGGCACAGCCACTCAACTTTTTATCCTCCCAACAACAAAATGAAGAGCACTGAATCTAACAACGCTCCAAGTACAGACTGGATACAAGTAAGGGCAGCTCCTGAGAAAAAATCAGTTGAGCTGTTCCTCGAAAAGATGTGTCCAAAATGCCCAGGGCAGGCGGGGCCTCACTTGAGAGGTCAGTCATGAAACTCAAGCTCACACAACAGGACTCTTGGCGCAGGGAGTGGGAAGATGTGCACAGCAGGGGTAAAGGGATGGCCAGTGCAGGTGACGCTTTTCCTTGGTAAAGGATTTCCTGCTGGTGTCATATCCCCCTGCTGTGCACATCTTCCGACTCCATGCTGCACAGCGCATCAAACGTGCTTAGGTGAAATCCCTGCTTCAGGCAAGGATATCACCTCGGTGGCACCCCTCTCAAAGAAAACAAAAGGTGGGGGGCAGGGAGGGTTGCTGAAACCTTCAGAGGCTGGCTGCCTCCGGCTGGTTCTGGGCCTCTCAGAAGGGGTCATTAAAATCACAATCTCGGTTTCTAGAACATCCGAGAATAAAAGTGGAGCCTTAATACAAATGAAACTGGGGAAACGGTTTTCATACTTTCATTATTTTAGATCATTGTAAATCAGGAAAGTTTGTCTGCTGTCATCTGAACCTTGGCAGCCCGGGCTGAAGATGACGGGGGGCTGAAGCCCGTTCAGCCCAATGGGTGTTGCTCGCCTGGTCACAGGTTATATTCAGTGTGTGCGTGTGTTATCAGCACAGTTTATACAAAGGACATTTATTGCTATTAGCTGTCCCCCCAGTTATTACGGCTGTGGTCCATTAAGTGACCTGTTGACGATTTTACAATTGCTTCTTCTGACTGCTTCCTCCTAGCCCCTCCCTCTTTCCACAATTGTACCTGTACCCGAGTCCCGGACCACGTTGTCGTTCATTATTCCGTTGCTTTCTTTTCCTCAAAAAGTGATGCCGAGGGGTTTGCCACCACTTGTTTAGTTAGCATTTAGCACTCTATGGGAGTTCACATGTTTACTTCTTCTGAGGACAACAAAAAAGTGATGGATGAAATTCTTGATTTAATCTCATCTGCTGGTAATTACTCGACTCTGCATTCCAGTCCATCACTTGTTTGTCCCCACTCCACCTTGCTGTCAACTCCCCTCCATCTCTGCCGCTGCTCCCCGTCCCACCTAACTTTTTTTTTTTTTTTTTTTTTTAATGAGGGCCCAGAAGATGCAAAGTGCTGCTGGACTGTTTACTTAATTTATTTACACTTGTGCACGTTTTTTTACTTCTCCTATTACTTAACCAAACATAGCTGCCCACCATGTTAGATTGATAAACTAAAAATGTCTGATGTGTCAGTACGCATACATGTACATACGTTCACTACCCCCATTAGCCACCCCCACCCCATTGACCAAGCCAATAGTTCTCCCATCGGTGAGGCCTATTGGCATTGCCAATGCTTGTTTCTCCTTGTGATTGGTCAATACATTTTCTGTTTGAGTTAAGCACTAGGCTTCAGTGAGATTAATTATTGTTAAGTCATTAGGAAAAAGGTCATGTCACATCACTTCCTGGAATTCAGGGTTCAAAGACATATTATGTCACTTCCTGTGATATCATTGTGGTCAAAGCGTGTGTGATGTCACTTCCACTACCTCTGACATTTTGGAGAATCGATGTCTGTGTTTCTGTTTAGTTTTCGCTGGTTTCCAGTCACCACTGACGGATGATAGATAATTATCTCTGCAGCATCTGCTGAAGATTAATTTTGGCTGCAGTTTATGAAATTTCTACACAAGAAGGATTATTTATTGAGACTGTGCATAGTAGTATGCTGTAAAATGGATGCTTGTGGAAAATAGTGCAAAGAGCCCGGAGACAACATCAAGCAGTGCTGAGAGCGTGTTCAGTTATTATTTTGCAAAGTGATATCCAACCATCCACAGCCAAAGTGCCAGACTGTGCAAGAACAAGCTGTACTTGTTTTTTTTTCTCCAAATGATTTGTTAACAGTTATGGCACTGTTGGTTTCTCATATGTATTCAGGCTTTGTTTTGCTCTTTGATGCTTGATAGCCGTTGTTTATAGCCTGCTGGAAAGGAGTTGAATTTGTTTTACAGGTTTTCGCATGGGAAGCTAGCAGCAAAAGTAATTCCAGTAAATTACTAAATGTCACACTACAATACAGTGCTATATGTAAGAAATAAATGTACATCCCGCTAAATTTTAGCTGAAAATAAATTGACCAAATAACTAATTGACTGAAAGCAGGTAACAAGCATATCAACACTAATCACCGCCTCATCCCATTGCTCATGCCCTGACTTACTTCTTGCAGTAGTGAGGCCCCATCTCACTCCAGGTAACATTTACAAGCATTTCCTTGCTACCTCAAACAAGTACCTCTCCCTTTTAACATTAAGGGGCCGTTTACGATGCAGTCGGAAAAGGCTCCGACCATCGGTCGGAGCCTTTCTGACCGCATCATAATATGACAGTCGGATTCCTTACCGACCACCTCATTACGATGGAGGCGGTCGGAAAGGAATCCGAACGGTCATTCCGACTGGCTTTCGACGGGCTCGGAGAGCCCGTCCACCAGTCGGAATGCAGCCAGTATTCCCAAGGGCGGCTCTTTCCGCCCTTGGAACTATGATGTCAGGTTTCGACAGCCTTTCTGTGCCGGCCTTTCCAACACAGAAAGGTTGTCGGAACTCATCTTTGGGGGCCCCCAGCAGGGCCCCCTTGGGTGCACGGCCTTCGTGCACGACACCTTGAGGTGCCTGCCAAGGGTGCAGGGATGAACTGCACCTACTATTTTACAATTGGAGCATGCATTCCGGCCGGTTTACGGCCAGAATACATGCTCCCATTGTAAAGCATAGGAATGCGACCGAGAACAGTGTTCGGTCGTATCCTAATTAGTCGGTCGGGACTGCCGACCGGGTGTCGGTTGGTCCCATGACCGGGACGATGTCGGGCGGAGGAAACTCTGCCCGACATCGTAATCAGGGCCTAAATACGCATGACTACTCCAAAACATTCTGTTTTTGATCTGTGTGCTCTTTATGAGTACACTTCCTTAGACAGGGCAACATGCCTTTGTCCTGCCCCTACAGTGTTGTTGCTCATTTTTGGCTTTTTAAAAAAAAAATAATATTACCTTGATTTGTTCTCATTTTTCATGAATCCTTCCTTCCTGGTGGTGCGTACGGCCCGCATTAGTGAGGCGGCTGTGGCCCTGGTTGCCGTGTGCATTATCTCATCAGCTGAGTCAGTCTACAGTGGAATTAAGGAGAAGACCACTGTTTGGGTCACAACTTATTCATATACCAAACCAGAATAGCGCTTTCCTTGTTAGGGATGCAAACTTGTGAGTATTCACAGAACGTTTGGAATGGTGTTTTTTGCCTTTTTTCAGGAAGGTTCCAGGATCATCTAGTGTGTTTTTAAGCAACTGAATTGAGGAAGCAACATCTAGGTTTATAACATTTTGGAGGTAAACTCAGTGTGAGATTAAAATAATTTTATAAATCTATGTTGGACCTGGCCCTCTCTGCAGAGTCACCCCCAAACCTTTTTCTTTTACCCCTCCTGCTCAGCTGAATTTGTTTTTGTTAACTTTAGGACTCTGTGCACTTTACCACTGCTAACCAATGCTAAAGTGCTAGAGCTCTCTCCCTAAAACATGGCAACCCATGTTCAGTACATTTAATCTACTTGTAAGTCCCTAGTATATGGTACTACATGTACCTAATGCCAGTAAATTAAATGCTACTAGTGGTCCTGTAGCACACATTAAAGTAGCCTTCTAAAACATGTCTCGGGCCTGCCGTTGCGACATGTAGTGCAGTTGTAAACTGCAATTTCGGCCTGGCAAAGTGAACCGTTTGACAGATTTTAACCTTCCTTTTTAGGTTTCGCCTGCACAGCGCTTGTGCTGTGCTTGTGAAATCTCTTGTATTTAATATATCTTAAAAGGGGGCTCTTATCAGTTCCCATGATCGAATTACTGTGTTAATTTGCTTTTATTTGGAACGTTTTTTTTTTGTTAACTTCCCCTGGCTGAGCGCATTTATGATACTTCTACTAAAGTTATTCACACTGTTTAAGCCCCATTCACTGTCAAGATACGATCTCTTCCCACGGAAAAGGCAGACAGCTTCTAACAGTGTGCTGGAATGCTTGCTTTTTATTACTTAGTTGTGTAAAGCAGATGCTTTAGCCTTAAAATGTTTGTGGCATTTCCTATTCATGCCTCAGTACCTTTCTTTGCACTTTGTAGGCATTATCGGATTGATTTTTTCAACTTAATCTATTTGGTCATTATGATCAAATTCTAAATGTTGTAATAAACATTGCACGTTAAAAATAAAGTTAATATACAAGAGCTATGCTATATTTATCTACTAAACAGGCAGTCATAAGTGCAGATATCTAGCAAGCACTAGAGTCATGATTTCAATAGTGCAGCAGGTTCAGTGGCACCGGGACCAAAAGCTCCATGGACCCCACTAAACACCTAATATTGCTATATTTTATTCCGATACAGGCAATCACGAGTGCAGTTAGCTTGCAGACAACAGGGTCATGATTTGAATGGTGCTGCAGGTGCAAAAGTACCAGGCCCAAAAGTTGTCAGAACTCTAAACACATAGGGGCAGATTTACTTAAACTGGCGCATCTCTGCATATTTGCAGAGATGCGCCAGTTCATTTGCGTGACGGAAAAATAGCCTTGCGCCACCATGGATGCGCCGCATTTACAATGCGGCGCACCGTGGCGCAAGGACAGACAGATGCGTGACGCATCTTTTGTCGGAAAGGCAACGCATTGCTGGAGTCGTGTCGTAAGCACGACACAACTCCAGCAATGGTCAGGAATGCCTATTCCGACCATGCTGTGTCGCTCCTTACACCTGCTTCAAGCAGGCGCAAGGTTTTGATGCAGTGGCGTCGTAAAAGTCACTCAGTGAAATCTTGTAGATTTCACTGAGTCACTTTTACGAGGCTTCCTTGCGACGGAACGCCCACCCTGCGTACATTATAGCTGACGCAGGTATAATGTAGCGCAGGGCTTTACAACGTGACGCATCTCCCTAGATGCGTCACGTTGTAAATATGTTGCATCGTGGCACATTGTTTATGACGCCGCTGTGCAATGGCGGCGTAAAGTTGGCTCAAGGGGCTTATAAATCTGCCCCATAATATTGCTATAGTTGACTACTAAACAGGCAGTCACAATTGCAGTTAACTTGCAGTTAAAAGGGACTTGATTTGAATGGTGCAGCAGGTGCAATGGCACTGGGGCATAACGTTCTAGGGACCCCACTAAATCCAGATTATTGCTATATTTTTACTACTAAACAAGACAGTCACAAGTGCATTCATCTAGCAGGAAATTGGGTCATGATTTGAATGCTGCAGCAGGTGCAAAAGCACCAGAACCGTAAGCTCTAGGCACCCCACTAAAGACCTACTATTACTATTTTTTACTACTAAACAGGCAGTCACAAGTGCAGTTATCTTGCAGGCAACAGGGTCATTATTTGATTCGCGCAACAGGTGCAGTGGCACCGGGCCCAAAATTATCAGAACTCCTCTAAACACCTAATATTGCTATATTTTACATCTAAACAAACTCTAGCAAGTGCAGTTAACTAGCAAACGCTAGGGTCAAGATTTCAATAATGCAGCAGGTGCAGTGACACCGGGACCAAAAACTCCAGGCACCCCACTAGAACACTAATTATTGCTATATTTTGCAACTAAACAGACAGTCACAAGTGCAATTACCTTGTAGACAACAGGGTCATGATTTGAATGGTGCAGCAGTTGCAGTAGCACAGGGCCCAAAATTTGTCACGACATCCTCGAAACAACTAATATTGCAATAATTTACTACTATACAGGCAGACACAATTGGAGTTATCTTGCAGTTAAAAGGTGCTTGATTTGAATGGTGCAGCAGCTGCAGTAACACCTGGGTCAAAAGCTCTAGAGACCCCAACAAACCCAGAATAATGCTAAACTTTATTACTAAACAGGATGTCAAAAGTGCAGTTATCTAGCAGGCATTAGGGCCATGACTTCAATGGATCTGCAGTGGCAGTGGCATCGGGGCCAAAAGTTGTCAGAACTCCTCTAAACACCAAATATTTCTATATTTAACTACTAAATAATCAGCCACAAGTGTAGTTACCTTGCAGGCACTAGGGTCATGATTTCAATGGTACAGCAGGTGTAGTGACACCAGGGCCCAATGCTCTAGGAACCCCTCTAAACACAAAATATTGCAATATTTTACTACTAAACAGGCAGTCGCAAGTGCAGTTACCTTAGAGCCAATAGGGTCATGATTTCAATGGTACCTCAGGTGAAGTGGCACTGGGGCCAAAAGTTGTCATAACTCCTCTAAACACGAATATTGCTATATTTTACTACTAAACAGGCAGTCACAAATGCAGTTATCTTTCAGGCACTAGGGGCATGGTTTGAATAGTGCAGTAGGTGCCGTGGCACTGGGCCCAAAAGTTGTCTGAACTCCTCTAAACACATGATATTGCTATTGCATTAATTAATTCTATTATTTCCTCTTTCATTTCATTTTTCAAAAATGTTGCTATTACTTACCCGCACTATATCACTAGCAACAGCACAATAAATGGCCTTTTTGTACATAAACAAGTCATAACACTTTAAAAGACTTTCTGTAATTTATATTGTACAACTACTCAGCATGCTACAACTTACAACAAAAAACAGCTTATTATTAATCACATAAGCGAAACCTAATGCATTTACCAATGCTTGTTAATACTTATAGGTCACCTCTAAGGTAGGCCCTAAAAGTCCATAGGGCTGGGTGCATGGCATTTAAAAGTAGGACATGTGGGTTTAAATTATACATATCCTGGTAGTAAAAGGTCGTTAATCACTACTGTAAGGCCTATCTCTCCCTTTGACTAACACTGTGTGACATTTTAAATTTAATAAACTATAATTCCTGATTTTAATGGTAAAGTCGGATTTTAGATCACAACTCTGAAAATGCCACTTTTAGAAAGTTGCACACTAAACAACGGAACACATAGGTATCATTTTAAACAGAATTAAGGAATATGAGAGGTTGATAACCAAACATAAAATAACAAACACCCTTGAGAAGGCAAACTGACTTTTTTATTATCACTGTTGTTTGTTGAATGAATCACACTCCGATTTTTGTTGACTGTAATTCTTTGTGGATTTTTCAATTAGCTGGGGACACTGTGCACATAAGAATTTAGTAAAAATGCTGCTTATTTTCATGTAATAAATTGGATAACGACTAAAATACAAGTACTATGGTTGTCTGAGATTTGAAAATAGGCTGATAGCATTCATGCTGTAGGCTATTTCAACCTCTCATACTTCTTAATTTTAGTTCAAAGGATACCTATGGGTGTCATTGTTTAGTTGTGCTATTATTCCTCCCTCCCCCGGGTTTATGGGTAGCTCTTGTTATTTAGTATACCTTTAGTAAGTTGGCATTTTTTTACCTCACCATTTGTGCCTTCTGACAGTGTTCTTTAGTTCAGAAGTAAGTTTATTGAAAGGAATTAAAATAGAACTACATAATATGACAAAGCAATAAATAGTCACATAAATAGGAAAAAAGCATTTCAAGGAATAGCTGGGTTTAAATACAGATTTAGCATGGTTTGAAAAAAGGGAGATTAAATTGCTATGGCTAAAGAAGTGTTACATTACATATAAAGAATAAAATAATAAAAATAAGCATAAACATATTAATATATTGCCAAAATGAGGAAAGTCATGGAAGTTGAAAAACTTCTTGTTGAGTAGGGGTTTGAGAAAATGAGCGCCTAGCATTAGCATCCAGGAACATTGTAACAGGTGACCATAAATTCAAACGTTTCATAGCAATATGAACAGGATGTACAAAAGCTGTGTCTAATCTATGGTTATGACAAACTGCATACCACCAGGCTTGAAAAGATAATTTTGTGAAATCCTTCCAATTCTGGTAATTTGCTGAAAACAACTGCTAATAATAGGTCTAAATCTTTACATTAGAATTACAATTATTCCAGGCAGAAGATAAACTTCCTAAAAAGAAGTTAGTGATGGAGAGGGGGATTGTGGAGGCAAAAATTGAGTTAATTTGAGACCAAACCCTTTTCCAGAAATTGTGCACATGGTCAGGTAAAAGTAAGTGTTTTAAATCAGCGGAGGAACTAGTCCAACAAGTGACAGAGAGGTCAGTGTGCCTTTTATGTAAAGCTACAGGACATGAAAGAAGTGTATTATAGATATAAAAGAGTGTTTGTGTGGCATTTGCCGCTCTAGAGGATTTCCTAATTTTGGTCCATATTTTATTCCATAGGAGAATCGACCAGTCCACCTCTAAATCGCATTCCCAAGACAGTTCTATTTTAGTTTTTTCTCTAGCAATGTGTGATATACGGAGATGAGAATATATAATGGACATTCTGGGATAAGTGCGAAGAAAAGTGTGCAGCCTGCTAACAGAAGAGGAAGTAGGAGGACTGGGAGAAGGAAACTGTGGGTATGCAGTGTAGAGGGCATTCTTCAAGAGAGTATATTTGAACTGAAAAGAGGGGGGGGGGGTCGAAAAGACGCCTAGCTTGTGGTTAAGGGATAACCTCATCTTGTTCAAAGAGTTGATGTATAAAGATTAGACCTCTGTGTCTCCAAGATTTCCAATACAAGGTTTTGCCACAAATCAATACAAATTTATTATGCCATACTGTGGATTTAAGGAAAGAGTCTGGATCCCTAGGGACTGATAACAATCCAGATTCTAAAAGTTTGCATGTATGTTTGAGGATAGGAGTAGATATGGTTTGTGGTTTGTGGGTTAAAGATAAATATTTTTTAAATGAAAAGGGAGAAAGGTAAGAGTGTTCTAGCTCGACCCAAAGCGAGCAATCCAGAAAAGACTCAGAAAGCCTGTAAGTAACTGGAAACTGAGGCAAAGGACTCAACTTCCTGTAAAAATACAGGGAGAGAGGATTGAGGTTGTGAAACAAATAATAATACATCGTCAGCATATGCTGCTAGTTTAATTTGTTGATTTTTTAAGTAAAATCCATGTATATTTTGATTGTGACGTATTCTAGACAAAAAAGGTTCTAAGGCTAAACTAAAAAGAAATGGGGAGAGAGGACAACCTTGGCGAACACCCGTGCCCAAATTAAAATATGGAGATGTAAGGCCATTTATACAAACAGCTGCACGTGGATGTGAATAAAGAACAGAAATCTAATATATAATTTTTGGGCCAAAACCAAACCATTTAAGTGTTTGAAAGAGGTAAGACCAATCAACTCGGTCAAATGCTTTTTCCGCGTCTAAGGCCACTGCTGCTAGAGAATGAGGTAAATGGGAGGATTTTGACAAGATGTCAAAAAACAATCAAGTGTTGTCAGAAATAAGACGACCTTTAACAAATTTGAATTGTTCCTTGCCTAGTAATTGGGGAGGTATGACTCCAAACGTAGAGCCAGAGCCTTAGAAAAAATCTTATAATCAATATTGACTAGCAAAATAGGTCTATCATTTTTGCAATATTTTAAATCTTTCCCTTCTTTAGGAATCAGGCAAATTAAGGTGTCCAAAAAAGAACCAGAAGATTCGCCTGAGCGTAAAAAAAAAATCTAAAAGGTTGTATAGTTTAGGAAGGAGTAACTGTGCAAAATGTATGAAAAACTCAACAGTAAAGCCATCCAGACCTGGAGCTTTGTCTTTCCTAAGTGTATGCAAGGCAGTAAGGAGTTCCTTTTGGTATATATCAGATTCTAAAAAGGTAAAATATATTTGAGTGTCAGAGGAGTGATGAGTATCAGAGAGGTATAAAGAGAGGGAAAGTTCTCTGGTGTGTATAATGATTTATAAAAATGAAGAAATTCATTTAAAAATTCAGAATCTTTAAACTTCAATCTTTGTTGTACATCCATTATAGATTCAATATTAAGCTTATTATGTTTAACCTTTAAATAATTTGCTAATACTTTACCAGCTTTGTTCTGACCACCATAGAACTTTGCGCTAGACTTTAATAAAAAAAGTGAGGCATTGTCTGTCGGATCCTTATTGAATTGAAACTTGGCATTAATAAGCTCAGATAAACAATCTTTTGATTTAGAAGAATAATAGGAGTGCTCCAAACTCTTAATCTTTGCTAAAGGTTCTTTGGCCTGCTTACGTGAAATGTTACGTTTTTTGGAAACATAACTAATAATGAAATCATGAGCAGCCGCTTTAAATGCATCCCAAATAATAGAGAAAGGTAAGGTATCAGTTTGATTAAAGTTAAAATATTAATTAAAAAAGGAAACAAAAGAGGAGGTAAACGTAGGATCCAAAAGGAGAGCGTTATTAAAATGCCATCATTTAGGCACATTAGGTTTATGCAAGATATCCAATTTAATAGAGATGGGAGCAGGATCGGATATTAGAACAGAACCAATATCCGCAGCCTGTAAGGATTGGGAGATATTGTGTGATATAAAAAAATAATCAATTAGTGATTGGGTCTGGTAAACCGGAGAATAGTAAGTGTATTCTCTCGTGGTGGGATTACAAAGTCTCCGAGCATCAATAAGCTTATATTGTTGAACAGTTTGAACAAAAAATGTATGTGCTTTATGGGATGCGAAGGAGACCGCCAAGTTATGATCTGTAAAAGGATCAACAACTTGGTTACACTCACCTGCAAGGATGAAGTTATCATCAATGCATTGAGTAATTTGTTGAGAAAGAAGCAACCAAAAAGAGGGGTCTCCAACAGTGGGCGCATAAATATTGAGCAAAGAAACTGAAGCACTCCCAATCAACAATTTAGTATAAAGCCATCTGCCATCATCGTCGGAAATCTGAGAGGGCAATTTAACAGAAAGTGATTTACGACAGAGGCAAAACCCCATTTCGTTCGCCATCTCCAGGTGAGAAAAAGACTTCACCTACCCAACCCCTTTTCAATTTTAAGGATTCATTTGTGGTGAGGTGAGATTCTTGTATAAGGGCGATATATGCCTCAATTTTAGACAAGTGCGATAAAACACGTTGTCTCTTTATGGGAGAATCCAAACCTGTGACGTTCCAAGATATAATTTTCATAGACATAGAAACATTTCAGAGAAAAAGAAAGACAATGATCTAGACAAACCATAGAAGACACAAGAAACAAGCCATATATCAGCCCAATCATTCAAACAAATAAATAATAAAATAGTACATATAAAACAAGAAAAGTGAATACAAATACATAGAAGAAAAGGTGAATAAAGAAAAGGAAAAGAAGTCCAACAAAGGAGAAGGAGGGGGGAAGGACAGGTAAAGAAAAAGAGAGAAGAAGAAAAGTATGAGAGGACAAGAGAAGTAACACATACCTAAAAGGTCCAGATAAGGATGGGGGGTGGACCACATGGAACAGACGACACGCCCAAACTCAACGGAACCGAGGGCGAGAAAGGACCGCATCATATTGGACTAGGGAACAAGGCAGGCACGAACATCAACAATCCTGCAAAGGAGGAGAGAAGGCAATTATTATAACATAACCACAATAATATGATGGGCTATAATATAACAAACTGCGTTAAACTAGTCATCAACCCATTAAAGTTTGAAATAAATAACTATCAAGACAAGAACTGCTATGAAAGTTCACTTTATAAATTAAATGGCCTGAGACAAGGAGGCTCCAGAGAAATCCATGGATTCTGATTTACAGGAATTGATGAAGCTCTGCAACCTAACTGGGTCTTCGTATGTTGTGGTTTTGTTTTTCTAAATAACTTTAAAGAGACAAGGATAAAAAAGTCCATAACGGGCCCCAAAGAACGAAGATTGGGAACTCATATTAAGAGATTCCTTACGTCTAATTGCAGTGTCTTTGGCATAGTCTTGAGCAAAGTATAAAGTGGTACACGACCATAAAACACGCTGAATTGACTTGAATGCTGCAAGGACTTTAAGCAGATCCGTATACTCAAGCAAATACAAGATGACTCCTCTAGGTCTCCGTGAATTAGACACAGCCTTCGGCTGATGACCTAGTCTATGAGCACATTGGATATTAAGCATAGTTCGTTCTGGCAAATTCAGCACCCTGGGAAGGAAGGATTTGAAGAAAGAGAGGGGCTCAGAGCCCTCCGAGCCTTCCGGTAGTCCATAAATGCGAAGGTTGTTTCTTCTATTCCAGTTTTCAAGGTCCGCAACCTGTTTCTGAAGTGAGGAAGCTAGTGATTGAAGTGCATTGACTTTAACATCAGTGAGCCCAAAAGAAGATACAAAAGTCGTTCGCACATCTGGGACCAGTTATCTGTGAGAAACTGCAGCTTAGCATTTGTTTCTTCCATGAAGGGATGTAGAGCACACTTTTCCTCCAGCAACAGACCTAAGGAGACAGGAGAAGAGGATTTTGGGGGGGAAGACTAGTCTTTTTTCAAACGTTTTGTAGAGGCCTTCTCTTTAGCAAGAGGAATTGGACCCGAAGATGAAGAGCCTTTAGACAGAGATACCATGGAGTTCTCCATTTTGGAAAATTCTGTGAAGATCATAGAAGTTTTTATGAAAGATTGCGTAGAGCGTAAGGCAGGGGGGACCGTTTTTTTCAATCTTCCCATATAAAACAAAGGGAGGCAAGAAAGCAATTCCAGGCTATGTCAAAAAGAATAGGTGTACACCACCAAATAGAAGAGCCACAGTAGAGATAAAAAAAAAACAGCTGTGTGTCTATTTCAAAAATATATGAGGAAAATAAAGCATGAGTTCACAAAAGAAACAATATATCAGCATGGAGTGATAATGGAAAATGCCTCACAGGAAAGAAAAACGGAAAGAGAGGCAGTTAATTCAGTTCTCCCCACATAGCCGCATTACCACCGGGTGCCGTCATAAGCAAAATGGCGGCCGCAACCAGTACCATGCTGAGGCGATATCTTCCTACGATGGGAAGCAGGTTGCGGCCAAGAATGCAGCCGCAAAGGATATCTTCAGCCGCAGCACGGCATCCGCAAGCAGGAGCGCCTCACCAAAGTTGTAAATACGGCGTATTAGAGCGGTCGGTCCGTGCCACCCCGAGGAGTGTCACTCGGGTGCGGCCATCTTCTGTGCGGCAACAAGCCACGCCCCTCTTCTGCCAGTGTTCTGTCTGTCAGTGACATGCCTGTGAATGGCTCTGCTGTTGGGGTTTGTGTATTCCTTTCAGGTATCGACACAAAGGGGACTAGGTATGGGCAGGATGGGCCATCCTGACAGGATGTTTGGAGATGGAACTCTTCCTTGCCCCTTTTACACTTCATAGGGCTTGCCTCCAGCACACACAAAGGAACCTGACACTGGTCATTTGTCACCCAGAATTCTTGGAGACTTGACAGGAGAAGAAAAGAGCTTTCCAGAAACAGATGTGGGGTAGTATAGGGAATCCTCCCACTTTGAAGGCTGGCACCAGGTTCAAATATTGGACACCCAGAGCCACTCTTCAGTATGCTCCTGGACTTGTGGACATTACGAAGAAGGACTGCCTTGCTCCCCAGAGGACTACCCTGCTGCTGGAGTCCTGTATTGCTTCTCGAAGGACTGCCTTGCTGCACAGAGGACTGCCCTGCTGCTTGAGGACTGCTTGACCCCAGAGGGATGCTCTGCTGCTCGATGACTGTCCTGCTCTCTGAAAAAAGGAAGACTGGAGGTGGTCCCTTCCTTCTAGGATAAACTGAGTAACTCCAAGGGTCAGTGGGATGACCTCCTGTCTGAGCTACAGGGACACAATTCACTACATCTGCCCAGCTGACTGACTGCACTGGACCTGCAGGGACCTGCAGCTTGACCTGCCTGAGCCCTGCTGGCCTCTGCTGGAGTTATGTCCTGATCCCAAAGAAGTGCCTATCCAGGTCCTGGACTCTTGGCTGGCATCAGTGGAGCACCTCATTTGTGGAAAGATGAAATCCTGAAGTATTGGGCTCTTCACATCTGCAAACGGGACCATAAGTGCTGAAATTCTTCCGCCAACGGTGACCTGCAGTGCAAAGCTCCGGTGAACCCAACTCTTTGTTGTACGTCGACTGCCAGTGACAACCAGCATTGCGAGATTTGCACCTCGTGCTATAGCAACAATAGCCCAGGATGACTGCCAACGCTAACCTCCAGCAACGACCAACCGAGTTGCCCGACCGGCTCTTAGCTCTACATCGATGACAGCCTGTGCCGTCAGACCTGCACTTCACACTACAGAGACGACCATCTGCAATGCTCTCTCTTCTACTCGCAGCCTCCTCCTCCGCAAACAAAACTCCTTGCACCAGACTTTGAGAACGTAACTTTTTCATCGAGACTAACCTGGTCCCTGTATCTAGTTCACGCTCCATCGAGGTCAGCCTGAACTTGTGACTTTCCTCGGTCAAGCACAACCAGAGGACCACGAGTGGCGCTTTGTACTTTTAGGTACAATATCTAACTAAAACTTTGAAATGGAATATCTCCGGTTCTACTAATTGGATTTTTGTCCTAAAGTAACTATGACACTGGTCCTCACCATGCACAGTGTTATCCTGAATGATGTGATTTCATATGTTGCTGTGATGTTATCAATGATGTCATAGAACATTTCATGAGTGATGTAATATGGGAGGTAATTAGCAATGCATGGCAAGGCAGCGAGTTATAGTTATTGCAAGGTGCATGGCATTTAAAAAGTAGGGCATGTGCAAGTAAGTTTTACTTGTCCTGGTGGTGAAAAACGTCTGAAGTCACTTTTTACTATTGTAAGTCCTATCTCTTCCATAGGCTAACACTGGATTGCCTTATCAGATAGAGATATGCCGTTTACACTCAAATGAATTGTGATTTAAAGTCCTTTTTAATGGTATGATTGGATTTTAGATTACAATTTTGAAAATACCATTATTGAAAAGTTTCGACATTTTCCTGCCCAAAACATTCTGAGGCCTTCTAGAAGTTTGTAGCTGCCAGGGCCTTTCCAGTACAAAACCTATTCTAGACTCTCACACACACCCTTGCGCTATGGTGCAAAGGTGTGTGCGTGACAATAATTGCGGTTGTTGGTTGAGAGGGTGGAAGCCCTACTCAAGCCATAACCCAATTTCTTATAATTAGGATATTTGAGGCCCGGATAGTTTTGAGGTTGGGTCCTCTATTTGTGCTACAAGCTAATTCGACTTTCCATAGAGCTCAGGAAATAAATCTTCCGGTACTTTCCTCTTCTAATGTTTCCGAGGGTGAATCTCTCTTAAATGTTCCAAGAACAGTCAGAATTTACCTTCCCAGTTGATTACAGAAAATGTGATGTACTTTTTTTGAATGTTGGTCAAGCCAGTAAGGGGGCAGGAATCTTCTCTTTCTACTATAAATCTTTGGATCAAGGAGGTAATTTCAGTTTATAATTGTGTTTCTGAAGTCGAGCTCCCAGCAGAAGTGCAAGCTTTCTCAACAAGGGGGATGACAGCCTCATGAGCAAAATGGGGTGGTGTCCCTATCAGTTGTGCAGTAGCGACCCGGACAAGGCTATCTACATTTGTTTATCATTACAATTTGAATTTGTCTCACTGTACAGAGTTGAATTTTGGTACAGCTGTTCTGAGAGTGTCATAAGCTGCAGTATATTGGGCAGACTCATGTGTATTTGCTTTATGAAGTTGGTGTTTTGCATGAATTCTGTCAACTATGTGTTGGCAGATTTACTAAACTGTCACCCAATGCAGCGCAGCAGCCAGAAATACTGCCCACATTCTGTGAAAGGGAGGGAACAGGACAGCGCCATATCTACAGAGATATGGCACTCTCCTTCCCTCTCCCTAGATCCGGCGCAGAATGTTGCTGCTGTGCGCCACGCACATGCCTTTACACCATAGTGCAAGGTTGTATGCGGGAGTCTAGCATAGGTTTTGAACTGGAAGGGTTCCTATCTAGTTCAAAATACTGTGCCTAGACAACTTCTAAATCTTTTCCTACTTTGTGTGTGCTGTACAGTGCAGCACGCATGTCAAGATGTAAAAAGTGTTATTGTTCAATGCAAAACCTAGTCTCACATTTTTGGTAGATAGGTTTTAGAAATGGGGGTCCAGTTGGCAGAGGTATGGACCTTGTACAAATAGGGACCCAAACTCTAGTCAGGGTAAGTATAGTACAAATTAAAGTTTACCTGTGATCACCCTCTGGTAGCTTGGCACAGAACAGTCAGGCTAAACTAAAGAGGCAATGTGTAAAGTATTTGTGCACACACACACACACACAGTAACACAATGAAAACACCACAAAAAAGTACTCAACACAAGTTTAGAAAAAAGCCTATATTTATATGAGTAAAACAAGACAAAAACGACAAAAATCCAACATACACAATTCAAGATATGAATTTGTAAAGATTAAATAAAAAATGTAGTGCTTAGAAGTCTATAGCTCCCACTGGGGCTATCTGGTCTTGCTCAGTACCTTGGTGGCATCAAAAACCAAAGACGCAGCATCAGAAGCCAAGGACATGGCGCCGGGACCCAAGACGTGGCATCATGCAGTGGAAGGGCGGTATCACGTTGCAGATGAGGCGTTGGTTCCTTAGGACGGTGCAGGGTTGATGAAGCTTTTGCCACTCCGGAATGATGCACTGCACAGAGGAGGTGATGCGTTGGCTGCGGGTGCAAGACCTCGGTTCCAGAAAGTGATGTGGTGTTGAGGCAGCATCGATGTTGAGAGCGCAAAGCATCGATTCCTCAGTGTTGAAGTTGAACCGCTGGGTTAAAAGCGATGCATGGATCAGGAGTCACTCAGGGCCGGGGATGTGGCGGAGTTGGGATGGGGCACCATGGACGACGGTGGCACGGTGTCGAGACTCATGCTACAGCAGTTCTTTGGAGGCACTGCTGTAAGGTCGGGCTGCGTTGAAGTCGTGGTTGTGGTGTTGCACAACTGGCTTTGGTGTAGGCAGCGTTGATGCGCTCAATTTTGCAGAAAGGGGCTGGTTCCGACTGACACTCGGCATTGATTTTCTTGGTTTGCAGAACAAAATTCACCTCTAAGGGACTAGGGCTGGATTTGACACCACTTGACATGTCAGGACTCACAGCAGAGCAGCCCAGGTGCTGGTTGCAAGAAGCAGGTAAAGCCTTTGACATACCTGAGACTTCAGCACCAGAAGGCAAGCTCAGTCAAGCCCTTGGATAACCTTTCCAATGGAGGATGCAGAGAGTAAAGTCCAGTCCTCCTACTCCCAGGCAAGAAGAAGCAGGCAGCAGGCCAACACAGCAAAGCAAGCAGCAAAGTGGCAGTCCCTCCTTGCAGCACAACAGCTCTTCTTCCTGGCAGAATTTCCTCAGTCCAGAAGTGTTCTGAGTATGTCAGATGCCCAGTACCTATATACCCATTTTAGCCTTTGACGTAGGGAGGCTTCAAAGAAAGGTATTTGTAGTGCACAAGACCCTGCCCTTCCTGCCCCTGGCTCTAGACACACTACAAAGGAATATGCAGCTCTTTGTATCGGGACAAGCACAGCCCTATTCAGGTGCAAGTGTCAGCTCCTCCCACCACTCTAGCTCAGGAAGACCCGCCAGTATGGTGGCGGGCCATCAGTATATGCAGGGCACATCTCAGCTCCCTTTGTGTGTGACTGTCAAGAGGGAATTCACAAAGCCCAGCTGTTACTCTGACCCAGACATGTATTCTAGAGACAGGCAGAGACATAGAATGGTTAAAGTAAGAAAATGCCAAAGTTCTAAAAGTGGCATTTTCAGATCTGCAATTTAACCCCTTGGCTGCTAGGCCTTTCCCCCCTCCCCCCTGTGCTAAGCCTTTTTTTGGCTATTTGGTCTAGTTCACGCTAAGGCCCCTGTAACTTTTTAACCGCAAAAGGTATCCACACCAAATATGCGTCCTTTTCTTCCAACATCATGGGGATTTTAAAGGTACACAGGGTTTGTTGATTCCCCAGGAGGGGACCCAGAAATTAGCCAAAATACAGCTAATTTTTGGGGGGGTTTTGGAACATTTTTTAAAAAGTGCTGCAGATGAAAGTGTCTGTTTTTTTTCCTGCAGATGATATCAACAAAGGGTTTGTGGTGCTGAAATCACCATCTTCCCAGCTTTCAGGGACTGACAAACTTTTGCCAGAAAACCAAAATGTTTTACACAGTTTTGGCCTTTTATTTTTGCTATTTTTTGTGCTTTAAGCCTCCTTCCAGTTAATGGTAGAAATGGGTATGAAAGCAATGGATCCTAAAAAGCTATACATTTCAGAAAAGTAGACAAAATTCTGAATTCAACAAGGGGTCATTTGTGTAGAACAGCTGAAAATAGAAAAAATTGAAAATGAGTTGAAAAAAACAGCCATTTGTGCCCACGTTTTCACCTGTAACTTATTCTAAGTATGACATATTTTTGAAAGCAATATACTATTACATCCGCCGGTCCCTTCTGGTTGTGGGGATATATAGGACTTGTAGGTTCACCAAGAATCCGAGGAACCCAGAGCCAATAACTGAGCAGCGTCTTGCAATGGTTTTTTATTGTGTCCTGGGTATATAGCAATTAATTTGGGAAAATAAAAACAGTGAAAAATCGGTATGAAAGACACCTATGTATATCTGAAATGGAAACAAAATATAGAGTCTAGAAACAGTAGCTATTTGCACATCTCCGAAATTGTGGGTACCCATACTAGCATGTGAATTATAGGACATTTTCCAAAGTGACTTTTTTTTACTCATTGTCTCACATTTGAAAGGCAGAAATGCATCAAAAGTCAGTAGGTAATAACAGTTGCTCTACAATTCTGTGTTCCCCTAAGTCTCCCGTTTTCAGAAATGTGTGGGTATGGTAGGTTTCCCTAGATGGCCGCGAGCCCGGGGCCAAAAAACCAGGTGCCCCCCGCAAAACCCGGTAGTTTTATGATAGGTAATTTTGAAGTCTCCACAGTATGATTTGGGCCATTTCCTGTTGTAGCCACTATGCCTACCCACACAAGTGACGTACCATTTTTATCGGGAGAGCTGGGGGAACGCTGGGTGGTAGGAAATTTGTGTCAGCCCGGTGATCCCACAACTTTCCCACACAGAAAAGTTAGGAAAATGTGATTTCTTTCAGCTAAATTTGAGGTTTGCAGGGGATTCTGGGTAGGGAAACGTTGGGGGATCAATGCAAGCCATACCTCACTGTACTCCCCAGGGTGTCTAGTTTTGAGAAATGTGTGGGTTTGGTAGGTGCCCCTAGATGGCTGCTGAGCCAGAGGCCAAAAACCCAGGTGCCCCCCCCTTGCAAAACCAGGTCATTTTGTGATAGGTAATTTTGATGTCTCCACAATACGTTTTGGGCGCTTGTCTGTTGTGGGTACTTGACCCACCCGAGTGAGGTACCATTTTTATCGGGAGACTTTGGAGAATGCGGGGTGGGTGGAAGTTTGTGGACCCACGCAGATTCCAGAACTTTCCATCACAGAAATGTGGGGAAAGTGTGTTTTTTTTTTTACAAAGTTTGAGGTTTGCAACGGTTTCTGGATAACAGAAACTGGTGAGAGCCACACAAGTCTTTCCATCCTGGATTCCCCTGGGTGTCTAGTTTTCAAAAATGTATAGGTTTGCTAGCTTTCCCTAGGTGCCGGCAGAGCTAGGGTTCAAACTCTACAGCTAGGCACTTTGCAAAAAAAGGGTCAGTTTTCACTGTAAACATGTGGTGTGTCCACGTTGCGTTTTGGGCCGTTTCCTGTTGTGGGCAGTTTGCCTGCCCAAACAAGTGAGGTACCATTTTTATCAGGAGACTTTTGGGAATGCTGGGTGGGTGGAAGTTTGTGGATCTGCGCAGATTCCAGAACTTTCCATCACTGAAATGTGGGGAAAATGTGGTTTTTTTTTTACAAAGTTTGAGGTTTGCAAGGGATTCTGGGTAACAGAACCTAGTGAGAGCCACACAAGTCAAGACAAATTTTGCGCTGGAAAGTAAATAATAAAAAAAACAATTTGTGATGGCTTTCATCACTTTTGTGATGCAAAGCCAGGTCAAAATGTTAGTAAATCTCCCCCTGTGTCCTTTTTGATTTTGTCGCATTGCTTTGGTGTTTCTACTATAAGTAAGTAGGGAGGACAAGGAATGGGATGAGGAGGTAATGTTTGGATTACTTACCAGTAATTTTCATTACTCATATTACACATTCCTTGTCCCAAAACTTACGTTACCACCCTCCCACACATTTTCTGTTTTGAGAGGAGGAGGAGTGTTTCAGAGAGCTTATAACGACAGCATTTGTTGGGAGAGTCGTGCCCTTTAATGTTTAAAATAGGAGGTACTTGTTTTTGGGAAGAAAGGAAGTGCTTGTAAAGTGTGCGTGGAGTGAGGTGTGGTCTAGAAAAATTATTGACGATATAAAACTAATGTATAATAACAGTATATTTACAACTTCCATCAGAACACTTTTTAAAGTTCAATTTTTTGTTATTAAAGGAGCACAGTAAATAAAGATACATCAGGCTGTTCCTAAAAACATAATTTTTGTCCACAATGCGGGAAGGGAAACAAAAGAGTCTACGGTGAACCTGGAAAAAAAGACACATGCTAAAATGACCCAGGTAATTAAGAGCAAATGTATTTTGTTTACATTTTCCAAACATTGTGGGGCCTCACTCCTACAACAAGTAAGCAATGGGACAAGGAATGTGGAATTGGAGTAAAAAAAGATTACAAGTCAGTAATCCAAACATTTTTCCACTCCCCATAAAACTTTTTTATTGTTACCATATTGATAAATCGGCAATGTTAAAATGTAAGATTGCCTCTTTATTTTTCTCTAAGAAAATGCTGCATAGAGTTATCCAAGAAACATCTTTATTACCAATGCAGAAATCCATCTTCGATTTCAACAAAAATAAGAGAGCCACAAAAATATCAATATTGAAGAGTGTACAATCCTGGATCAACAAATGGAGGAATCATGGTAAGAAAATATGAAGGTGTGGACAGTAGCTTGAAGATTGCACTGGAAAATGAACACACAGTACTGTCCATTCTAACATAATTGAGGAACATTCTTTGAGGGACAGGATTCCACCAAACATTCTTACAGGACCAGCCAACTCAATATCAGAACATTGGAATGTTGAGAACTCCATTGAAAACAAAGGAGTGCTCCGGGCTTCTAATGGCCGGTAGAAGCCTGCAGCTCCAACATTCCAATGTTGTCCTTCATAGCTGTTGCTGTGAACAAAGGCCTCACTGAGCCCGAGGGGATTTCAATCTCCTCGGGCTCCGTGAGGCCTTTATTTTATTTGTTAGAACATTCTGCCCTCTAGTGGCAGAATGTTTTAATGGCCTTATAGCCCTCCATATCTGGGCTATACCGGCATTAAAGGCCTGCTCCCTTGTTAAAGGCTCTCGCCTTCAGCTCGGTCCTTTAACGCTGGAGTGGGCCTTTAATGGCTGGTATAGGGGGCGTGGCCAAGATGGCGGCCGTGTAGGACATGTTTCGCTGCTCCTCCGGCTCCGCCACGGCAATCGCCTTGTAATCGCCTGCTTAACCAACACATCCTTGGCAGAAAAGACGAGCAGCAGTCCCCGGTTCACGTCCGGAACCTAAGGAGGTGCTGGTCGCCATGTACCGGCGTTCTGAAGTGGCAGAAGCCGGCAGCAGGTGAGGGGACACGGGCGTCAGGCCTGACATGCAAGGTGAGAGATCCCCAGCGCCATAGCGGAGGGCTCTTGGGGCGTCCGCTCCTGAGCACCGACTGGCCCATGTGCGGTGTTCGGTGGTCCAAAGAACCAGAGGGACCCCTGTACTGCGGACCCAGGGTGAGCGGTCCGGCGCGAGAGCAGCGTAGAGGGAAGGCCTTCCGCGTGAGCGCTGCAGCGGCCGAAGTGAGACAAGCGGAATGCAGGCCCCAGCAGCCACCGAGCAATCGGCTGCGCGGCCGGAGTTACCGGAGCCTAGAGCGCCCAGATGGCCCCGGCCCTGACCTAGGGGCGTTGCACATGGCGGGTGCCGCCTGAGAAGAGAGAGCGGCGTGTCCACATGCCCCGGAGCCACATGGGGGTATAGCCCCTGGCGAGCTGCAAGAGTGGTGGCCTGCAGATCCGGGGCTTGGAATATGCACTGACCGGATCACCAGCTGGGGCCCTGGCGGAGGCTGGCGCCTGGATTGGCCGACTCCCCTGTTGCACTGAAGCCGGAGTGGAGCTCGCTAGCAAACAACAGAGACTGAAGGACCTCGGACACGGACCCATAAGCCATGGGAGGAGCGCTGCGGCCTGAGCGTACCTGAGGAGGAGAGCGGACGGCTGGGGGTGGCGCAGCTGCATCACGGGACTCCCGCCGCCTGTCGGGAGGCCCAAGGGCGCCACAAGGAGAAACTGGGGCCCGATCGTAGCAGCGCCAACAGCCCCATAGCAACAGGAGAGATCGAGCAACACCGACGGGTGTCCAGATGCCTGGGGTCTTGAGGGGGCCACCCTGAAGAAGCACAGTATAGCGGAACACAGGAGAAAGCCGGTAAGGGCGAAGCGCGTGTGGGGACCCCTGGGGGCAGTGCCGGGCTCAGCGCTCCATGATATACCCGCATTATTGAACACTGGCGTGTGATATTGGCACATCCAAGTAGTGCTGGGCCGCAGAGCCAGTGGTGAATCCCTAAACACGCTGTAGACGGACGCCTCAGGCCCAGGAGAGGACTCGAATTAAACGCTATAGAAACACCGGACCCCCTGCAGTGGGGAGAAACTGATACACTGCACAGCCCCTCACCTGGTGGAGTGGAGGTGCGGCGGGCTCAACGGAAAGTAGAGGTGATGATCTGCAGTGCCTAGTACAAACATTCCAGGTCTGGGGCAAGATTCGCAGCCGGTGAAAAGTCCTGGCCCCGGGCAACGGCTACCATTGTGCAGCCAGCACTTGATTATCGACAGCGCGGAAGACAGGAGCGCCTTGTTGGGCGGGCTAAGCGATAAAAGTGGCCAGCTCACGTATGAAAAAGGACCAATCAGTTAAAGAGATGCTACTAAAGCAGTCCACCCAGGGGGCAACTGACAGCACTAGCCAAGAAACGGAAGGGCTGCCGGGGAGTCAAGAAGGGGCGGATGCGCCGGCCACGAAGGCCTTCATGACGGAATTGTTTACATCACTAAGAGCCGATCTACAGGAACTCAAAGAGCAAATAGCAGCAGACTTCAAGGAAGTGAAACGCGACGTGAAGGACATCGGGGAGCGAGTGGCGACTCTGGAAGAGCACGAAACTGGGCGAGATGAGGAGATCGAGATGATGCAGCAAGAGCTCCTCCGACTTAAAGAACAACATATCGAACTCCAAGGTCAAGTGGAGGATCTAGAAAACCGTTCCCGCCGCAACAACGTATGCATCCGAGGAGTGCCAACCGGCACGGAAGGAGAGGACATCAGGGAGTTTGTAGCGGCCCTATGTAAACAGGTGTTGGGAGACGAGCACAAGGATGAAATTCAAATTGACCGAGCACATAGAGTGGGCCTACCTAGTGTTGGGAAGGCACCACCTCTGGACATTCTCATTTGCATTCATAATTTTCAACTGAAAGAACTGATTATAAAGAAAGCTAGAGCGGCACACCCTCTGCACTTCCGAGGAGCCTCCCCAGCACTTTACCAAGACCTCTCGGCTGTCACCTTAAGTAAACGCAGAGACTGGGGCCATCCTTTTCATATTATCTTTCGGTATGAGGGCAAACTGCGGCAGATTCGCTCTCTACAAGAGGCAAGAGAAGTATTGGGAATGGCTAGGTCCCAGTCCCCCGAGACACAGCGCAAACCCGCTAAAGGCACAAGTCAGACACCTCATCGCTGGCAAACGATGAGGAAATCCTCGTCATCTCATAAACCAGATGCAGTAACTATTTCCAAAGAGCGAGAAGCGGTCATCTCCTCCCTCACCAATAGCCCTGATAAGTCAGCTCCCTGCTGAATGCATCACCGGCCAACATCATTGAGCACATCTTAGAGGCGGAGCCGGAGCCCGAGCTCTCCTGTTCTGGTGGTCTCGCCTAGGTCACTGACCCCTTTCTTGTTTATTGCTGACGAACTTTGGTCAACATGGACTACTGTTTTATACCATCAGGTTCGATGGTCGTGTATTTGATGTTCATTGTTATGGGGTTTATTTTTCTTTGGGTATACTGCACCGGGGCTAACACTACTGGCCTCAAGACGAGGCGCTGGAGCACCTCTGGATCCGCCCACCCAGGCCTTCCCCAGCTGAATACGGCCTACAGCTCTTACCCCCAGTAGACACAGGTGATGGGTAGAGATCTTAAGGTCATTTCCCTCATTGTTCGGGGGCTTAACCATCCCGTAAAGAGCTCGGCTATTCTCTCGCTGCTGGAAAGTGCGGAGGGGGACATTTGCATGCTACAAGAAACTCACTTGCTCTCCAAAGATACGCCTCGCATGCGCACACGCAGATTTCCACACCTATATTGGTCAGCCAGTACCTCCAAAACCTGTGGGGTAGCTATATTGCTTAGTGCAAAATTTGAAGGCAAAGACCTCTCCACGCTCTATGAGGTGGGGGGGCGGGTCCTTGCTCTGAGGGTACAATGTGGCATGACTCTTCTCACCCTCCTTAACATTTACTCACCTAACATCAATCAGGAACCCTTTCTTCTTAAGACTCTCACAGATGGGCTAGTAGCCGCTGATGCAGCAATTCTGGTAGGCGGTGATTTTAACTTAGTGATGAATAATGAATGGGATCGATCCTGCCAGCGGCAAGGACAGAAAGGGGCAATCTCCCCTGAGGGGAAAGGATGGCTTGCAGAAAGTGGGTTGCACGACATTTGGCACCTACATCATCCAGACGCACGAGATTACACATACTACTCAGCTGCACATAAGTCTTACGCACGCCTAGATCACTTCCTAGCGTCGGCGGCGCTCTTGCCTGCCATACGGGAAACCTCAATAGAGCCTCGCTCACTATCGGACCATGTCTTAATCACAGTTACACTACACTCGAGGGGAGTCACTCCTACCCCGCCGCGCTGGCGCCTACAAGAAGGGCTATTACACTCACCGACAACAGTGAAGGAGATTAGGGAGAGAATTGTGGAATATATCAAACATAACGATAGAACCGACACATTGCTCGCTGCCATTTGGGAAGCCCTGAAATTGGTGATACAGGGGGAGCTTTTGGTCATATCCTCTGCCGACAATAGCAAAAGCAGAGAAACAAGACAGAACATTACACAAGAGGTGAGGGAGTTGGAGGTGATCCACAAGCGCACAGGGGCACCAAGGGTATAGTGGGAATTGGAACGGAAAAGACTCCTACTAAAGTGGCTTGACTTGGATAGAGCGGAGTATGCGCTGCTGCGTTTACGACATAAGTTTTACTTAAGCAGTGACAAATGTGGGAGGATGCTAGCATCGGTTGAGGGCGCGGACTATAGCAGAGGCGATACCCATGATAAAGACCTTATGGGGGGAGGAGGTCTATGCTGACAGCCAGACAGCAGACACATTTAAACAATTTTATAAATCGTTGTATGCGGAAGACGATGCAGGGCAGCTAACCACGGGTGACTACCTCGCAACGTGCAAAATCACACCCCTTCCCAAGGAGCAGGCAAGTCAACTGGACGAGCCCATCGGCCGGAAGAAGTCATAGCAGCCATCGCTCGGTTGAAGATAAACAAGGCCCCGGGACCTGACGGGTACCCCGCCCTGTTTTATAAGACCTTCTGTATAGAATTAGCCCCTCTGCTCACGAGACTCTTTAACTCATTCTTAGACAGCGGCACGATCACTGACTCCATGATGGAGGCGGCGATCTCAGTGATCCTTAAACCGCATAAAGATCCTAGCCAATGTGGATCATACCGCCCCATCTCCCTCCTTAACCTGGACGCAAAGCTTTTTACTGGAGTGCTTGCTGCACGGTTAGGCCCGATGATGGCGGGGCTGGTAGACCCAGACCAGGCAGAGTTTATCCCCACTAGGCAAGGTGGAGATAATGCGAAGCATCTCTTACATCTTATGGACATCGTGCACTGGTCTGGGAGGGAAGCCCTATTCCTGTCAGTGGATGCAGAAAAAGCATTCGACAGAGTACGGTGGGCCTACTTGTTTGATGCTTTGCGTCACTTCGGTTTTGGGCAACGATTCATGACATGGATCCGCTGTATATACCAGACCCCATGAGAATTTGTCAGAGTCAATGGGACGTCCTCTACGTCCTTTCAGATAGAGCGGGGCACGAGGCAGGGGTGCCCACTCTCGCCCCTCCTCTTTGCTCTATATTTGGAGCCTTTGGCCCAACGCATTAAAGACCACCCCCTAATAAAAGAGTTGCGCTTTGGAGGGGACATCCATAAAATAAGCCTTTACGCAGATTTATGTGATCCTGTCGCTAGCGGAGCCACTCACCTCTCTGCCAGCTCTATTGGAGGAGATAGACACGTTCAGGACTTATCAGGGTTTAAAGTTAATCTGAACAAATCTCAAGTGCTTAACCTCACCACCCCCCCCCCACAACAAGAGAAGTCCCTTTGGGAGAGATTCCCTCTACAATGGGCCTCACAGCCAATCACCTATTTAGGTATTTTACTAGCCCCGACGATTTCGAAGATGCTGGAGCTGAACTACTCAGCGCTACTAGAGCAGACAACAAAAGTCCTAGCTGGATGGGAGCGATTAAACTTGGCCTGGTTTGGTCGTATCGCAGCAATTAAAATGACAGTGCTGCCACGAATTCTATATACTTTCCAGTTGCTGCCGTTGGTTCCCCCACAGAAAGTAATGCGCTCCCTCCAATTGGCCATTAATAAAGTCGTTAGTAGAGGTAAGAAGACACGTCTGTCCTTTGCCCAACTGTCGAAACCCAAGCAGGAGGGAGGTGCAGCCCTCCCGGTATTACAGAGATACCTACAGGCCTCTCATCTCCGATATATTTTGGAATGGAATCGGGCACTCTAAGAAAAGCACTGGACCTTCATGGACCAAGCGGTGGCCGGGGTTAACATCTGGAGGGAGGCCTGGCTGCCACGCAAATTGAGAGCATGGGGTCTCTACTCCTCACCAGTCACAGCAGCCACTATGAAGGTATGGGACGCGGTGTCGCTTAAACGAGGGCTGACGACTTTCCCATCCCCAATGTCCCCCATAGTCGACAATCCGGACTTCCCCCCAGGATGTAAATCTGAGGTTTTTCAGAGATGGCGAGAGGCGGGATGTAAACGAATTGGTTCGCTATTTGATATCTAGGGTATCATCCCGTATGAGCAATTGAGACAAGACTATGATCTGCCCAAAGCTGATGAATTCCACTATCTTCAACTCCGACATTGGGTCACCTCCCCATCATTCCTAGCGCAGGCTTCCAGACGGCTTACTCTGTTTGAGAAATGGCTAGTAAGCAAGATGGACGATAAGCACCTCATCTCAAACATGTACACTATGTTGGCCACAAGGCAGAGAGAAGGGAAGACAAAAGGACAGCTCCAATGGGAGGAGGAATTGGGCAGGGCTTTGACGGCAAAGGAATGGGAGCACATATATTATAGGGCTCACCACACAGCTCATAGCACAGCAGGCACTGAATCAGCCTTCAAAGTCATATCCTACTGGTATCTTACACCGGCACGTATTCACAGTTGGGACAAAAATCACACAGAGGAATGTTGGCAGGGTTGTGGTCTCACCGGTTCTCTAGCACACTTGTTATGGCAATGCCCGCGTCTGGAACGCTTCTGGGAAGGAGTGTTAAATGATATTGACAAGGCCTTTGACACGGAGATCCCGCGATTTCCGGTGTATACCTTACTGGGTCTCCCAAAGGCACTAACATTTCCTCTACGCTCATTGAGGGGTAGGCAAATAGCGCTGGCGTTACTGGCGGCCCGCCAGACGCTCTTAGCACAGTGGGGCACCACAAATGTCCCAGACCACACTGCATGGCTACATAAGCTATGGTCAACCCTTGCCATGGAACGCCTCTCAATGGGGGTCATTACGATGGGGGGCGGACAAAGTCCGCCCGCCATCGCATTGGCAAAGGGACCGCCCGCCATAGGTGCGGCGGTCCCGCTCATACTGAGCTAGGGATGCGCCCGCCACACTGGCGGGCGCGCATCCCGCATTTTTACATTGCGGCGGGCGGTGCTGCAAGCAGCACCCGCCGCAATGTAAAAATACATGTTGTGCATTTGCATGTACAATGTGACAGGCACCGTGTGGTGCCTGCCACCTTGTACATGCAAATGCAGGGGGGTACCATAGGTACCCCCCACGTGCAGCCCCCCCCACCCTCCGGGGGCCCGCAACTGGCCCCCGAAGGCATTCTCCACCTGTCTTTTTGCGGCGGGATCTCTGCCGCAAAAGACAGGCATCGTAATGCCCACGGCGGTGCCTGCACGGCACCGCTGTCATTGCCCCATTGTACCGTGCCCCACAAGGCGGGCGGAAAAGGACCGCCTTGCGGGACCACGGCGGATGGTCTTTCCGTCCGCCGCGGTACCATTCCCATTCCCACCGCCATCCTAATTTGGCGGTGGGAATATTCAGGTTGATGGCGGGCGGATCGCCACCGCCGGCCCGGCGGTGGCGATCTGCCCGCCATCCTAATGACCCCCTATGATCCAAGAACACAAGGGGGAGAAATATGCTGAGCTGTGGGCCCCTTTTATACAAATACTATCTAAAGAATTTCAAGAGGTAACATGCCCCAAATTTCTTCAAATACTACATCTGCTCCCTGAGGAGAAGGCGGCTGAGCCACCACACAAAGGAAGAGTCGGATCTTGAGGGACAGTTCACTAATTTGGAGGATAGCTCCCACACTATGGAAAATACTGACCGGTGCAGGTACCCCTTTTTCTTTTTGTTTTTGGGAGAGAGGGAGGGTTTTTCTTTTTACTGTTTTCTCATGGCATATATATATAACTTTGGTTTAGTCGCCACACGACTACATACAATATATTACGCTGCCGGCCTCCGGGTTGTAGGCGAAGAAGCTGTGTTCATGTAAACGTCAGTGAATTTCGCTGCCGGCCTTTAAGGTTGTAGGCGCACAGCTGTGTAATGCTAATGTTGCAAGATTGCCATCTAAAACGAATAAAAGATTGGTTCCATAATGGCTGGTATAGCCCGCTACGGCAGGCTATAAGGCTATACAAGAGATCAAACCCTACAGCTTTTAGAATCCCGTACTCTTCTTGAAAACCTCTTGCCTGTGGATGTTTAGGAAGGGCACTGAGAGTTAGAAAGTGACGGTCTAGTGACGTGTTGGTACTACACAAAACTAAATCATTTAAAAAATAAAAATCTGTTGATGCACGCATAGATAATAATAACAAATAATCACCTTCGATAAATATAGGGCTGCATAACACACTTCTATCATTTCTAAATCCTGTTTATAACAGCTGGTATGATTACCCAATTTACGACACTCAATTTATCAACCTTCATAAGGATAGAAGGTTGAGTCTGCCTAAAGGTACCATCCAGTTGTTACGATTAAGGAAAGGGATACCCAAAATCCAAATGGACTTCATTACGATGCAGTTCGGACCACAACCGACAGCTTGTCGGTTGCGGTCTGAATCACATCTGCTGCTGCGGTCCGACCGATGCATTACGAAGCGTGCGGTCAGAGGCAGCAGTCGGAGGGACCGACTGACACAATCCGATGGGCTCATGGAGCCCGTCGGTCAGTCAGAAACTCCTCATAATCCCTTAAGGACGGCGTTTATGCCGTTGGGATTATGATGTTGATTTCCAACAGCCTTTCCATGTCTGCCTTTTTGACATCAAAAGGCTGTTGGAAAGCAAATTTGGGGGCCCGTAGCAGGGCCCTCTTCCCCCTTGGCCCTCTACATGTCGCCCTGGGGGGCACCTATGGTGCCCCCTTAACCTCCCTGCACCGCGTGGCAGGCACCCTGAGGTGCCTGCCACACAGTGCAGGGATGTTTAAAAACGTAAATTTTTCAATGGGACCTTGAGCTGCAGGCAGGTTCGGCCCGCCGCACAAACTCCCATTGAAAAATGGAAGTTTGCGACTGCACCATGTGCTGTTGCATCCTAATTGCAGGGTCGGAATTGCGGAGCTGAGGTTGGTCGGTTCTCAATCCACAGCGATTTTGTTCGGAGTTGCCTGATTAGGGCCAATGCGGTTTGTATACATAATTGGATTCCACGAATCAGGCGAATCACTCTACTGTTTGTAAGCAAACAAATTAGTTTTCGTTTTCTAAAAGATATTACTTTTGCCCACTGAGAAGAATAAGCATTGAAGAAGATGATAGGGTTAGCTTTTGTGCATGCAGACCACGCAGTGACACACAACATTCAGGCATAAGTACACAGAGAATTCAGCCAACATACATACAGGCAACGATTTTCTTATAGTCCAACAGATGTGCATGTGTTCATTTATACAGACCATATTGGCATCAATGCACATAGACCAATATTCATACTTGGCCTTATATGGCGGGGATCGTAGAGTGCTGTGTATTAATGAAACACAAGATGATGTGCATCTAGGGACACAAAGTAATGTGCATCTGGAACACAAAGGTTGAAGTGCTGCAGGGAAGCACCAGGAGAGTAGCACCTGGGGAGCACAGGGCGAAGAGAGTTAGGGGATTACAGTGTGATGTTTTGCGAAACAACACTGGGTAATGTGCCTCTTAGGAACAATTGGTGATGGGCCTCACAGGAGCACTCAATGTAAGTCTTATAGGAGCCCAGTTGGCTATGTATCATGTAAGAAGTGGATGTTCTGCATGAGGTGAGCACTGAGTGTTGTTCATAGGAGAGAAATGAATGCTGTGCAGTTCAGCACCATAGTGCTATGTGAAATATGGGATGATACTATTTGGTGCAGCAGTGTCACAGTTTCAGATACAGGGGATAAAATATTGATGTGCATCGCGTCGCATGAGGCAAAATCAGCCAGTACTATCTTTTTGGGCAGCAACATTTTGTGATGGCATTTCTTTATTTTTATAGATGCAATAGTGAAAACAAAATTATAAGTCCTGGAATTTAAAGTTCTCTTGAATAAGAAACCTGAAGCTATTGCTGAATCACAGACTGCGTGAACCACAACAACCACTTTACAGCTCAACCCATTAATGGATGTTTGGAAATTTAAAACAAAATACACTTGCTCTTAATGACCTGGGTAAATGTAGCATGTGTGTTTGTTCCAGGTTCACTGTAGTCTCTTTTGTTTCCCACATTGTGGACAAAAATTATTTTTTAAGGGACAGCTTGATGTATCTTTATCTACTGTGCTGCTTTAATAACAAATTAATTGAACTTTAAAAAGTGTTCTGAGGGAAGGTGTTAATATGCAGGTTTCATACATTAGTTTTATATTGTCAATTATTTTTCTAGGCCATTAAATACGTTTATTTAATTTGATAATTAAGTGCACATAGTGCACTCTAAAAATTGTGGAAAGAGACAGCAACACATATATAAAAAGTATTACAAACTTAGCAGTGGTACTGTGTTGCCCATCTGCAACAAATAATGCACTGTAATATAATGACCCTAGATGCTATTTTTTCTATTTAAAAAAAATCACTAAATAGTGCTTTAAAATTTGGCACATTGCTATCAAATGGTTGGAAACCAACAATTCAACACATACACTAATAGTTAATGGAAGCAAACCACTATATTGTGTATTCCTTGTCTACGAGGTAATCACATTTCTATTGATAGGTAGAAAATGCAACTTTACCTATATTTCCCTGGTGTTTAGTGGTAGTGGGCATTCTACCCACCTCCCCGCTGGAGGGCAGATTACGGCCAAACTCCCAATCAGGACAAACTTTCGTGTGCCCCCCAGGAGCAGAAAGACTCTACTGCCTCTTCAGGAGTGGGGGCAAACCACCTATCTGCTTCCAGGGGGACAGAAAGTTTTTATTGCCCCTTTTGGGGTGTGGGCAAGGCCCAATACTAGGGTGGGATGCGTTCACTCATAGTTTTTCCCGAATGTAAAATTATGGATGTCTAGTGGAATTTCTGCCCCCTTGTGGGCAGATTACAGGAAAAACTCAAATTGGGGTAAACACCCTATCTAGGCTGGGGCCCAGTGCCAGGATGGGCCATCCCTATCCTTCTGTTTGTTTTGGGGCTGTTTTGAAACCCTTGGGGTCTAGTGGGCTTTGGATTGGGCATGGCCGTACGCCAGGGTGGGTCAGCCGACCCCTTTTGTTAAAAAAAAGAAATCGCTGGTTTCTAGTTCACTGTCAAACCCCACGGGGGGCAGAGTGGGGGCAAACCTTCCTATCAGCCTCTCAGGGTGCAGAAAGATTCTATTGCCCTCTTTGGGTTAGACGCATGGCTCTATGCTTGTGTGAGCTTCCCCCATTCCATTCAATGTTTTTAAAAAACATTATCCTTGTTGTCTCATGGGCTTTCCACTCCCCTGATGGGCAGATTGGCAGCAAACCCCCTAATCTGCCTTCTAGGGAATCAAAATTACTGTATTTTCCCTTTTGGTGTCATGTCATAGTCCTATCCAAGGGTGGGCCACCCCAGCCCTTTTTCATTTTACTTTAAATTCCCTGTTGACTAGTGGGTTTTCTTACCCCTCCCGTGGGCAGATTGGGGGCAAAAGACTCAACATGCATTGCCCTCTTTGTGGTGGGAGCATAACTATATGCCAGGGTGAGTCACGCTCGTCCCCCTTTTATGGGGGGGAAAAATAAATCCTTTTGTGTAGTGGGCTTTCTATCCTCTCCAGGGGCAGACTCTCCAATCTGACTCTAGGGGTGGATGAAAGATTGTGTTCTCCCTTTTGCAGTGGAGGCATGGCCCTAAGCCAGAGTGGGCTGCCCCACACCTTTTTTTGAATTCAAATGAAATTCCATGGTGGCCCGCCTCCTTGCTCAACCACTCTGCCAAGAACCCCTCCTGTTACTACCAGTAAGTCCCACACAGCAGCATTGCTGAGAGTTCGTCAGAGGCCATGTCCTCTTCCTCCACCTACTGCACAGACCCATATAGCCATTCACACACCCACTCACAGACCTATACAGCCACTCACAAACCTACTCACATACCCACTTACAGACCCATTCAGCTACACACAAACCCGCTCACACACCCACATAGCTACTCACATAACCACTCACACAGCCAGTCACAGACCCATGCAGCCAATCACACACCCACTCACCAACCTATACAGCCACTCACACACCCACTCACTGACCTATACAGCCACTCACACACCCACTCTGAAAGGTTACAGGTTACAGTTAGGAAATAAAATTTAAAAAACCTTTGAAATTCACTGAAAAACCAAAGGTTACAGGGACGTTATAGTGAGGCTTTCATTTCACTTGTGCAAAACCATTGAAATATAGCAGTTACCTGAGCTAACTTTAACTTATGCCTCCGCAATGCACTGCTTATCACCTCACATAAAACATCACTCATGACATGGTCAATGACATCGCTGATGACATCTCAACTGACATCAGTAATGACATCATCCATAGAACTACTCACACAACCACTCACACACCATCGCACACATACAACCACTCACACACAGCCACACATCCATACAACTCACAGACCCACTCACTTACCCATACAGATTGTAACAGAGCTACTCAGTCACCGATACAGCCACTCACATACCCATTCACTCACCCACACAATAATTTACATACCCATTCACACATCTATATAAGCATTCACATGCCCACGTGCTCAACTATACAGCCACTCACAAAGACACATAGGGTACAATACAACCACTTACATACCCACTCACTAACCCAAACACCCACTCAAACAAGCACTAACACATCCATGCACCCACTTAAATACCCAGTCACTCACCCATAGAGCCATGCACACAGCCACTCAGTCACTCATACAGCCACTCACACATCCACTCACCCACTCTTAGAGCCACTCATATAGCCTAGTGTACTAAATTATCTTTTGTACTAGGTTACTATACATGTTTAAAACTGATGAACTTTTAAAAACACTTGCACTCTCTTGATGATGTCATCAGTGATGTTATTTGAAATGTCATCAGTGATGTCATGAGTGATGTCTCTGACCATGTCATGAGTGATGTAATGTGTGAGGTCATAAGTAGTGCATTTCGGGGATGTAAGCTTTAGTTAGCGCGGGTAACTATAAATGCTGAATTTTGCTGGTTTTGTGCGAGGGAAATCTGAGCCTAAACCTGACATCCCTGGAACCTTTGATTTTTCATTGAAGAGGAAAGTTAGTGGTGTAACATATATATAAACAATACCCTTTCAGGCATAGAGTGGTGCATAAATTATGCAACAAAAAAGCAGAGAACTCTGGGTAATTCTCAAGTTTAGGTGGAAGTTTAGAGCACTCTCAACACCAGCGATACTCTAAATTTGCTCACCTCAAATGTCAGCTTTTCTATCAAAGTCTTTAAGCACAGGATTAGCACAGTGCCATCCACGCCAAGATAGAAAGGGACAGTGTCTTTTGCCATTTCTACAGCAAAGTCTTTAAGCATAGGATTAGCACAGTGCTATCCATGCCGAGCTGTAAAACAGACAAAAGCCTTATAGCACTCCAGGCACAGTATTACAGCTTTGGATTGGTAAAACATCATCCAAGCCAACGTGAATGAATAAAAGCAACCCCTGACACGTGATTCGCTATCATTAGAGCTCTTCAGAGAGATATAGCTTTGTCCAGACACAAGGGAGCACCCAGTATAAGTCAAAACAATACCCTTTCAAGCATAGAGTGACGCATAAATAATGCAAAAAAAGAAGCAGAGAACTCTGGGTAGTTCTCAAGTTTAGGTGGAAAGCAGCTCCAGTATAGAGCACTCTCAACACCAGTGACACTCTAAATTTGCTGACCTCAAATGTCTGCTTTTCTATCAAAGTCTTTAAGCATAGGATTAGCACAGCGCCATCCATGCCGAGATAGGAAGGGGCAAAGTCTTTTGCATTTCTACAGCAAACCCTTTAAGCATATGATTAGCACAGTGCTATCCATGCCGAGCTGTAAACAAGACAAAAGTCTTTTACCACTCCAGGTACAGTATTACTGCTTTCAATTGGTAAAATACTATCCAAGCCAACCTGAAAGGAATAACAGCAACCCCTGACACGTGTTTCGCTCTCATTAGAGCTCTTCAGAGAGGTATAGTTTTGTCCAGACACAAGAGAACACCCAGTGTAAGTCAAATCAATACCCTTCCAGGCATACAGTGATGCATAAATTATGCAAAAAAGAAGCAGAGAACTCTGTGTAGTTCTCACGTTTATGTGGAAAGCAGCTCCAGTATAGAGCACTCTCAACACCAGCGACTTTGTCCCTTTCTATCTCGGCATGGATGGCACTGTGCTAATCCTATGCTTAAAGACTTTGATAGAAAAGCAGACGTTTGAGGTGAGCAAATTTAGAGTGTCGCTGATGTTGAGATACATATATACATTGGAAAACGAGACACAGGAAGGAGGTTGCACTTTGAGACACGATTCCCGAATCATGGGGAACCAAGGAGAAGTAGGGAGATAATTTATCTTTAATGATAATGCACTGCTTCATCTGAAGGGAGCTTATATAAAGAAAGTATAGTCATTTATGGAGTGGAGAAGGATGATTTCTAGTATATAATACTGATATTACTTGCACAGGAAGGGACACTATAAGTTTACGTACAGAAAAAGCAAGTAACAATATAGAAATTGAAGTTCTTAGAATAAGAATCTGGGAGAACCACCTACTTACAGGGGAACAACACATGAGTGGATATGGTGATCACATAAGCCCTAAGGAAGTGCAATGTGCGCAAAACAAGTATTGGCTGTATAAGAAATTAACCATGTGAATGAATAAAGAAATCATCACAAGAAATGTTGTTTGAAATTGTTACTTATCTCAGTATTGTTGTTTTTTATGTATTATACTTACCACACTGCTAGGGTACAAGTGAACTGAGAGTTAGTGCCAGCCACTATTCCTATTACCCACAATTACTGTTGTGTGTATATATTACCTACTGGTGGACCTAGTTTCCATAGGAAAAGCGTTTTTTGACTTGGCTATATCCTTGGCACCGTTTGACAAATCTTCATAAAATGTTTCCAAAAAGTGTTAATTTGGGACTTGCTGTGCATGGAAAGTTTTGTGGTGATCCGTCAAGCAGGGGCTGAGAAAATGTGGCAAAAAAAGTGTGTTTCCCATGGTAATTCCAATAGGAATTTAGAACCAACTACAGTCGGAACTGCTGGATGGAATTACATCAAATTTGACAGAAAGCTTGCTCTTGATCCAGAAAGAGTGCTTTTTGTTATTTGGTGTAAATTCGTTCAGTAGTTTTATAGTTATTAAAAGAAATTCAAATTTGTATCTCTAGGGACACGGACCCTCCATGAACCCTCCTAATCTCATGCAGAGATCTGATTGGGTGCCTATACTTCAACCAGGAAGTGTTGGCAGCCATCTTGGGCCTTAGCTTCACCTGAGTCCCAAAAGAAACCTTAAGAAAAAAGAAAAGGGGGCAGGGTAGTCCTGGGAGTCCACCAGGGCAAAAAAGCATTTTTGTAAAAAAAAATTGCCATGCAATCGCAACAGAGTTGCGAATGCATGGCAGAAATAAAAAAAATGAGCACAGGCTCCCGCGCTTGTTTTCCAAAAAGCCCCAGGATGGACCATGTCCCGGGGGCTTACACAGATATTTCTTTTAAAATGAGGGGGGCGCACAAGCCCATTTCCTAGTTGTCTTTTTAGCCCAGGGACCACCACCTCCCCGGGGCTTTATTGAAATTAAGAAGGGGGGCCACAGGGACCCTCCTCCATTGGGTTTCAAGAGCCCCAGGGACCACCACCTCCCCGGGGTTTATTAAATGAAAGAAGAGGGTTGGGCAGACCACTAGCCAGGGGCTTTACTATGCCCCGGGGACCACCACCTCCCCGAGGCTAAATAAAAAGAAATGGAGGGGGCTGACAGAACCACAACCACCCCAGGGCCAAATTACTTTAACAACTGGTAATAAGGGGGCCATGCGGCCCCCCTACCGGGTCATATATGGCCCTGAGAAACACAACCTCCCCGGGCCGGCCTGTGAAAACAGAAGAAGGGGGGACACATTGCCGCCCTCCTGGCATATTGCCCTGGGGACCGCCACCCCCAAGCCATCTCCTGCTATCTTCCGAAGTGCCCAACTGTGGAAGATAGCTGTTTGCTTTTGCTTGGCAAAGACTCTGCTTCCAGCAAGTGGGACTTGTCAAACTGCTCCAGTTTGCTGGAAGTTGAGGTTTCATCTCTTTCCCTGCAGGAAGAGAGATGAAAATATTGCTCTTGCATGCAGGGAGCTGCATTTCCAGCAGCTCCCTGTCTGTGAGAGCAATGCCACCTCCTGCAGGAGGAGGGAGAGCTGGCTGGGAAAGCAGGGGCCTTGATGCTCCCCTCGCAGTCACATAGCACACTGGGTGAGCTCCAGGGCACCCAGGGGATGGGGTTCCCGGGACCGAAATCAACCCAGGGAGGGGGGTCAGCTGCCGCCCCTCTCGCATTAAGTTTTGGCAGGGCCATTTTGGCCCTAATGTTCATTTCACATAAATTAAACCTCAACAGGAGGCATTTACAAATATAAACATAGCAGGTGCCCCCGTTGAACTTCCACTTCTTTAAAGGACAAATGATCCTAACTCCTGGGCTTGGCAAAGGCAATACAAGCGTGTTTTCTCAGCAATTCAATATTGAAAGACAATCTGAACTCCTTAATGGAGGTGACTGCATCATTGCTCTATTGGAGTGCAATCTTTATGTGACTGCGACAAGTGGGGTCTTTGTTCTGTCCTGGTGAGAGCAGAGTCCATGGTTCACCCTTTAAACTACTATGAGCATACAAATGTTCTAATCACTTGGATGCTTCCCCCGTTTGGCCCCACCCACATTAGTAGTATGCAAACATCTTCTTGCCTTTTGCCAGGATGATGGACAGCTTAACAAGCTCCAGCCCATTTCCCACCAATTTTTGTGGAGTTTTTGATGCTGAGGAATATGAGGACAGCTCCACCAAACAAAGAAGTTCTAACTTCATTTAGTTAAGAGAAAAGACCCCTGTTTGGTGGAGATGTACCCCTTTGTAATCTCGTTATCTTCTCTATAGAAGGATTCATGTTATCACATATTTCTGGATAAAGACACACCAGGAACAATCACATTGCCAAAAAGCACACATGGTCACTGGTGACAATTCGATGTGCTCCATTATGCAGCTGTAGTGTAAAATACATACCGGACATTTACCCAAGGAGGTAGCACTTACTAATTAACCAGTTGAAAGTACTCCACTTGGGTAGATATTTTGTGCAAAACTGTGGACTCTTGTTGGATAAAAGGGCAGGTGCAGTTCCTTCATGGCTGAGTCACTCACACAGCTACTGACACACCCACACAGACACTTAGACATCCACTCACACACTCATGCATTCACACACCCAATGACAGACCCACTTATACACTGATATATCCACTCACAGACCCACTCAGATACTCACACACCAACTCACATACACATTCAGACACTCACTCAGATACTCATGCACCTACTCACAGATGTATACAGCCACACATAGGCCCATTCAGATACTCATGCATCTACTCACAGACCCACCCAGACACTTGCACCCACTCACAGACCCATACAGCCACTCACACAGCCACTCATAGACCCACTCAGAGACTCACCCACCCACCCACAGACCAGCAGACCCACCCACATATCCATTCAGATGCTCACATACTCATTCTCAGTCTGACTCACACACTCATTGAGACACTCACAGACCCACTCAAACACTCACACCCGCCCACAGACCCACCAACACACTTACTCAGGCACTCATGCACCCGCTCAGACACCCACTCAGACACTCATGCACCCACTCACAGACACACTCAGATGCTCACATACTCGCTCACAAACTCACTCTCAAAGATTACAGGTTACAATTAGGATTTTTTTTACAAAACCTTAGAAATTCACCTAAAAAACTAAGGTTACAGGGACGTTATAGGTAGGCTCTGATTTCACTCATACAAAACCATAGAAATTCAAAAGTTATGGTTACCTGAGCTAACTATAACTTATGCCCCTACAATACACTGCTTATGATCTCACATATTACATCACTCATGACATAGTGAGTGACATAACTGATGAGATCACTGATGACATCTCATATGACATCACTGATTACATCATCCATGGAACCACTCACACACCCATACAACTACTCACACACCCACTTAATAATCTGCAGGGCCACTCACTCACAAATACATACTCTCACACAGCCACTCACTTACCCATTCATCTACTCATGCAGCTAATCACTCACCTATGCAGTCACTCACACAGCCACTCATTCACCCATACAGCCATTCACACACTCGATCACTCACCAACACAGCTAATTACACACCCATACAGCCTCTCAACAGAGCCACTCACATATCCACACAATCACTTACATACCCATTCACACATCCATACAAGCACACATACATCTACTCACTCACCCATACACCCACTCAAAAGTCACTCTCCAATACAGTCACTCCCACACCCACTCAATTAACCAAATGCCCACTCAAACAGCCACTCAGTTACTCATACAGGCACTTACACACCCAGTCACTCACCCATACAGCCACTCAGTCACCCATTCAGCCACCCATACACCCACTCACCCACTCACCCACGCATACAGTCGCTCACACAGCCAGTCACTCACCCACACACATACTCACACACCCATATAACCTCTCATACACCCACTTACACACCCACTCACTCATCCATGGAGCCAATCACATACCCAGTCACTCACTTATACAGCCACTGACACACCCACTCACTTAACCATACTCCTGCTAACACAGCCACTCACTCACCCATACAACCACTCACACACCCTCACAATCACTCACACACCCACAAAACCATGAACAAAGCCACACACAGACCCATACAAGCACTCACACAACCACTTACACACCCACACAACTTCTCACACACCCGCACACACACCCACACACACACACACCTACACTTTCACTCACACACCTACTCACAGACTCATCAAACCAATCACAATCCTACTCAGACACCCACCTGCACACTCACATACCCACTGACACACTCACATACCTATACAGCCACTCACAATCCAGTTCACAGACCTATGCAACCATTCACATACCCACTGACAGAGCTATACACCCACTCACACACCCACTGAAAGATCCATACAAACGCTCACACACCTTTACAGCCACTCACACACCCACTTACATATCCAAATAGTCACTTAGACACCCATTCACATACAGATACACACAGTCACACAGTCACTCATTAGTAGAACACAAATTATACTAATTTAATTTTTGTGGTACTTTGGTATATATGTTTAAAATGAATAAAATTTTACAAAACACTCAGACTAACTGGATGATGTCATCAATGATGTCATTTGAGATGTCATCAGTGATGTCACTGACCATGTCATGAGTGATTAAATATGTGAGGTCATAAGCAGTGCATTGCAGGGGTGCAAGTTATAGTTAGCTCAGGTAACTATAACTGCTGAATTTCTATGGTTTGTACAAGTGAAATCTGAGCCTAACTATAACATCCCGGTACCCTTTGTTTTTTTCAGTGAATTTCTAAGGTTGTTTTTAATGTTTTTTCCAAACTATAACATCCCTGTAACCTTTGTTTATTTAAGTGAATATATATATATACACACACATACACATGCACACACGCACGCACGCACACACACACACACACAAAGATATATATATGTGTATTTATATATATATATATATTTTTTTAAATTATTTTTTTTAAGACGAAACTGCTCAACAGATGGGGACTTTCAAAAGGAGAGTCAGGGTGCATTAGATAGATTCAGAGATCGAGGATACAGACAGGAAACCCTAAGAAATGCAGTGAGAAAAGTAGAAAATATACAGAGAAAGGATCTCCTGATAACAAGTAGGGAAAAGCCAAGTTCCACAGTAGAAGAAGAGGGAATGGTTAGAATGATAACTGAATGCACGACCGGTTCCTCTGAAGTGTTTCAGATTTTTTGAAAAAATTGGAGGGTATTAAAAGCCGACAACATCATAGGGCCAACAATTCCACAGAGTCCACTCATTACATACAGGAAAGGTCTGGCGTTAAAAGATCAGATAGTGAGAAGTCATTTCACCAAGGGACCGAAAAAGAAGGACCTGATTAGAGGATTTTATCCCTGCATGAGCTGTAAAGCCTGCAGAAATAGCCAGAAAGTAAAAGAGTTTCAGGTACCGGGTAGACGAACCAAACGTAGAATCGGAAAATTAATGAATTGCAATTCCGACTACACCGTGTACTGTTTAACCTGTCCCTGTGACTTGAACTATGTTGGGAGTACGATCCACCCAACAAAGAAAAGGGTTCTTGAACACATGCGTGCCATAAAAAATCATGATTTAATATATCCAGTGGCACGCCATTTCAAAGAGAAGCATAATTCAAACAAGAACCTTTTAAAGTTTTTCTGCTTGGATCAGGTCCCAAAAGCAGAGAGAGGAGGGGATAGAACCATGAAATTAAGGAAGTTGGAATCTCGATATATTGTTGAGTTGCAGACACAGATCCCACGAGGCCTGAATAATGAAGAGGAGCTTTGGGTTCATATCTAAGAAATAGATAGGAAACAACACAAGAGATGGTAAAAAAGTTTGCTCAATAGAGGAAAGAGTTTTTGTGGTTTGATTCATTACAGAAGATCATATACAGAGAAGGGGCAGGTGATATTGAAATGTGGTAAAAAGAGATGAAAAAAGTAGCTTAATCCCTTGTTAATGATGAATTATTTATGATATGAATTGCGGGCAATGCCCATTCAGGGCTAAATAATGAAGAGAATATTGTAATGATTTAAACCTGATAATGAGTTAATGTTGCCTGATTGTAGAATAATGTTTTGCATTTATTTTAACCAGGAGAATAGAAAAGCCCATTCAGGGCTCAATTGTAAATGGAGATATGAAATGCACAACGTGGCATGCAATTCATTTTTGATAATAACAAACAATAACAATGAAAGGGAATTGTATATATTTTAAGAACAATGTAACGAACGTATATACTGAACAAGTATCTGTGATATCTATGAAATAATAGATGGATATTGTGGAGGGGAATGAATGAATTCGAACCATCCTAAGATGGCCGCCACATTCACACTGAGATACTAAGGGGCCGATTCTGATTCGGGCCGGAAAACGTACCGACCGACTCGGTACGGGAATTTAGTCCGACCGACACGTACCGGCGCTGCCCGACCCGGGTAGTACGATGAAATGCATGTGAATCACGACCGACTCGTACGGAACTCAAGCCGAACGACCGACCCGGAAGGAAACAAGCTATCCGGCCGGGAAACCACGCGAATTGAACCGACCGACACGCACCAGGAATGAACCAGAACGAAACGTACCCGCGAACTCCGACCCGCGCAGTACGATGCAATGCGTGCAAAACCAGACCGATTCGCATGGAGCTCAAGCCGTACGACCGACACGCATACAAAAGCCAGCCGAACCAACACAATTGTCCGCGACCGACGCGTACGCCGCATATGAAACCTAG
Organism: Calotriton arnoldi; assembly: GCA_963921515.1. Lineage (NCBI taxonomy): Eukaryota > Metazoa > Chordata > Amphibia > Caudata > Salamandridae > Calotriton > Calotriton arnoldi. The sequence continues at coordinate 2,293 of CAWUFW010004019.1, read as the reverse complement.
CTGAAACACAGCTGGAACGACTCGGAGAAGCTTGCACGAGACAACTGCAGCGTCCTACTCGGTCAGAAGAACGTCTCCTACATGCACAAAAATCACAAAGTAAAAAATAAAAAAAAAGAGGGCCAAACAAGCAATGACAAAGTCAATAAATACAGGGGGAAAAAAAAAAATGGAACAAGGACACACCCCCAACTCCACCTATATAAAGGCCACTAATCCCTACCATGATCCTTTGCAAATTCCACTGACCTGCCAGCACAGAACACCATCAGACAGCAACCACAGACACACTCACAGCTCATCCATCACACAAGCCACACACCATTAGCACCTCAACAAATAGCACCCTCACACACACCCAGCAAAACCTACACTCACCCACCCTCACTTGCACACACACACACATCAATCACCACCACCACCCATCACCATGCCCCCAAAGAAGAATCATAAGTTCCTAGATAGTGAATTGGAAGTCCTGGTAGACGAGATCCTGAGGGTAGAGCCACAGTTGTTTGGCACATTGGTCCAACAGACCCCCATGGCGCAGAAAACCAAGATGTGGGAGAGGATCTTCGACAGGGTCAACTCACAATCACCATGTTTGCGCACAAAGGAAGACATCCAGAACAGGTGGTATGATGTGCGCAGGAGGGTCAGGGACCTACTGAAGAAGGATTACATCCTGAGCCAGCACACCAGCAGTGGCCCTCCTGCCAAACCACTATACCTCAGGCCCTGGGAGGAGAAGGTGCGGGCCATCCTACCACCAGTGAGCGTATATGGACTAACAAACATCCCAGAGCCTGGTGAGTACACAACAAATATACACAATATGGTGTGACAATACACACACATCACTGTCAAGGGGATAGTCAAACCATGCACCCTTAGCAAATACACAGCAACCAAAAGATAATCATCCCAAGATGTGAATGCCAGTCAGACAAACACAATACCTGAAATCTTATAGTGACATGTAACTGTGTCATGACATGTACAAACCTAACAACAAATAGAGCAAGGCAGTGGCACAAATATAACCAACAAACACTGTCTGATATTTTGCCACCACTAGAACACCACCTCACAGGGAAGCTCACTGAAAGGAAGGAATTCTGTGTATGCTGGTGAAGTCAGTGTAGCCAATAATGATGGGAATTGTAGTCACAGATAATGGTCAGCCTCACAATTGGCCCATCAACACCACCCTGAACCATGCTCACATCACAGGGAGTGGAAAAGGACTGACAAGATGGCTGACACTGGGTACTGCTGTGGGGAGCACAAGGCCCTGCTGGGAACTGTGCAACAACCAACAGCAGGACACCACTGCCTGACATCCTGAAAGCCAACTTGCACTCCCTGCAATGGAAGCACGTTCCATGGTGGGATATCTGGCTGGGTGGGAAGGAGGACTGACAGCACTGACCATAGTTACAAGCAGCTCTCCTCACACACACCCTCAACACTAACTCCACATAACCCACCTGGGAGAAAGCAATGCCTCACACTCTAAATGAAGATCCCACAAAGAACCACCACCCTGGGTTATGCTGTGTGAAGCACAGGGACACTCTTGGGACTTGTAGCCAAACAAACGCCAGGACAACACTGTCAGCCATCCTGTCAGCACAGGCACACTACCCCACAGGGAAGCAGAGTCAAAAGGAAGGAAGTATGGGCATGCTGGGAAGGGGGTGTAGGCAATAGCATGATGGGAGTGGTAGTCACAGCTCAACATCCCCCACCCACATGGCCCAGCAAGCTCACACTGAAGCATGCACACCTCACAGGGAGTGAAAAGCCACTTCAAAGATGTCTGACACTGGCCTCAGCTGTGGGGAGCACAAGGCCCTGCTGGGAACTGGGCACCAACAAACAACAGGACCACATTGTCAGCCATCTTGCCATTGCTGTCACACTCACACACAGTGAAGTCCACTCAAAAGGAAGGAAGTATGGGCATGCTGGGAAGGTGGGTGTAGGCAATAGCATGATGGGAGTTGTAGTCACAGATATTGGTCACCCTCACAATTGGCCCATCAACACCACTCTGAACCATGCTCACATCACAGGGAGTGGAAAAGGACTGACAAGATGGCTGACACTGGGTACTGCTGTGGGGAGCAGAAGGCCCTGCTGGGAACTGTGCAACAACCAACAGCAGGACACCACTGACTGACATCCTGAAAGCCAACTTGCACTCCCTGCAATGGAAGCACGTTCCATGGTGGGATATCTGGCTGGGTGGGAAGGAGGACTGACAGCACTGACCATAGTTACAAGCAGC